>JAPQWN010000006.1:28778772-30028772 GCA_028538565.1 Umbellularia californica
AAGTTCTTGAAGCGGTACTACCCTTGAAGACTTACCCAACTGGGTAAGAGCAATGCCTGTATGGCCAAAACCTGTTCTCAGGTACTCGCTCGTCAAACCCACTCTCTTTAGAATTTTCATATCAAATGTCAAAATTTCTAGAGATTCAAAAACAATGCTTACTTTCATCGTTTCATTGTTCAAAAAAAACAAAAAATCCAAGTTTAGGAGCCTCTCCCTGACTTGACCAAAACTTTCGATCCTTGAACCAAAATTCATGGTTTGAAACAAAATTCCGGATTCAGGGATTTCCACCCTAGTCCACCTTACCTTTTACCACCAAATGGTTTTAGGTCAAAATTTACGACCCTCGTGTCTTTAAACAAAAAAATTGGTTTTTCAAAAACCGCGGGGAAGTGACACTTAGTCGATACTCGCAAAACTCAAAAAAAAAATCGGAAGGATGCGAACCCCATTCGATACTTCCAAAACCTCTAAAATCGTGGAGAAGCAACAAACCAGTTGATATCCACAACCCAATTTCAAAAATCGTGGAGATGCAACATACCAGTTGCTATCCACAACCCAAAATTACAAATGGTTCTAGAAAACCTCAAATTTCAAAAATCGCGGAGAAACGGCATCAAGTCAGTACCCGCAAAACCAAAAGTTTTGGGAAAAGCAAGGAAGCGACGCTTAGTCGATATTTACACCCCAATTCGCGAGGAAGCGACATTCCATCGATACTTGCAAAACCTAACCCGCGAGGAAGTGACATTCCATCAATACTCGCAAAACCGAATGAGCAAGGAAGCGACATTCCATCGATACTTGCAAGACCATTCAGCGGGGAGGCGACATTTAGTCGATACCTGCATTTTGAAAACCAAAACTCGGCTATAAATGCCAAAATCCGTCTATAAATGCCAAAACAAAAATTTCCGGCTATAAACGCCAAAATCGGCTTTCATGCCAATAAAACAAAACTTGGTTTTCAAAAAACTCGGCTACAAATGCCACACAAAAAAAAAAAAACCTGACTCTCATGTCAAAACCGGCTATAAATGCCACAAATTGGCTATCAATGCCACCAAACCGGCTATAAATGCCACAAATTGGCTATCAATGCCACCAAACCGGCTATAAATGCCACAAATTGGCTATCAATGCCACAAAAATCCGGCTTTCATGCCAAATTCGTTTCCCCTACCAAAACAACCATTTGACAAAAGATTTTCACAAAATGACAAAGCTTTTGATCAAATCCCATTTAGCAATTGCTTTCATCACAAAAAGATTTGAGTGAGCGTAGGGAATACAAAAAAAAAAAGGTACCAAAAAAATACATGTGGTACCAAAGCAAAAAAAAAAAATAGAAAGTGTTCACAAGCACTACAAAAAAAAAGAAAAGTACCAAAAAAATACATGTGGTACCAAAAAAAAAGAAAGTGTTCACAAGCACTACAAAAAAAGAGTACCAAAAAATACATGTGGTACCAAAAAAAAAGAAGAATGGTTTCTGCTATAAAAAATCAGGAGCTCAGCCAAAAATGGTCTCCATCCAAAGCTTCAGCTCCTCAAGCAAACTTTTGGCATCAGCCGTCAGAGTTTCCAAGGCACGCTTCTTCAGGAACTTGCCATGAGATGCTGGCGAATGCCGTAACCCTTCTTTTACACCGGGAAGCTCTTCCCCAGCAGTTTGCCATCGTTCGTTTTCTAGAGTCCTCCTCTCGAGAACTTGACCAGCATCTGCAACCCTGCGAATCAGAGTACTCTCCCTGTCACGAGCCTCTGTTATAGCAGCCCACTTCGCATCGACTTGTGCCTTCAAATGCTCAAGACGTTTCCTGGCCTCCTCAACTTCCCTATCAAGGACGTTAAGTTCATGCCTCAATCCGATGATGGCTAGCTCTTCCTTGTTCTTCTCCCGAACTTGCTACTTCTTGCTTTGTGTAGCCTCATTCAGGTCAGACTTAGCCTTATCAGCAGGGTCCAAGAACATCTCCTTGAAGAATTGGTCGTCAGGGAAACCCATGGTCTCAAACCACTTGTCACCCAGTGCAATGATCCTATCAACGATCGCCCTGGCACCTGTGACATCCAGACCAACCTCTTCGGTATCAGTGAGAATCTCCTGTACATGTGGGATCATGCCAAATCCTGCCTCCAAGTGTCCAGAAAGGAGAGTCTTGACCCAAGAACTCAAAACCCGAGCCAGCACCTTCTTCGTAAATTGAAGAGACGAACTGGATGAAGATTCACCCTTCTCCACTGATCGGCTGCTCATGTCATGTCCCATTGGAAGAGTAACAAAAGAACTCTTTTCACTTGGAGCCACTGAGAGGGAATCTCAACACGAGGCATCTCCTCAATCATGTCAGAACTGGTCTCTACCTCCGGATCGACCTCTGGCATCCCTTGCTCTGGTTCTGAAGAAAGCGATGGACTCTCTTCTGTCACTCCAAAACCTGTAAATGAAACACAAAAAGGTATGAATATGATCCTGTTCAAAAAAAAATCATCAGGGTCATCACTACAAAGTACCTTCTTCGACGACTGGCGGAACACTCTCTTCCTCCATGAACTCATCAGAAGCATCATCAACATTTGCGTCCATTGATGGTTCAAAGTCATCGGAATCCTGTGCCAAGTCAGCTGACAAGAAAAATGTTAGCAAATCAAGTCGCAGGCAAAAAAAAAAAAAAAAAAAGAAAAAAGAGAAAGCGAAAGAAGTTATACCAATTGGAGATTCTGGAATCATTCCAGAGTCCCTCGGTTCTTCTTCAGATGCCATAACCGGCTCCATCACCGCCTCATCGGTCGGAACCTCAGGCATCGGCAAGTCTTCATCCTCTGCTAAAAAAAAAGCAGCAGCAGGGTGAGAAAACAAATCAGAACATGGAAAGCCCCATGAAAGAAGCAGAAAAAGGAAAAGGAAGAATCATACCTTCACCGATGGTCTCTTCTTCCCGAATCCTCTTCTCCGGAGGTTCGTCAGCTTCCCCTGGCACCTCCTCATTGATAGTGAGAGGGACTTCCACATTAGGAGAGTCTTCGTCCCGCCCCGTGTGACGCTGACTCCTCCTCCTCTTCCTACCTCTACGGGTTCGCTTCCTAGAAGAACCCGCCCCCCTATCAGAGTCAGGTTTCTCACTTGACTCCTCACTGGATGGTCTGCTCTTGCCAGTAGACTCCACGGAAGCTCGTCTCTGTGCCGCTTGCATCCAAGCGTCGAGTTCAGCTTCCTCCTGTTCTAGCTGCTCCAAAGCCTCATCAGGTACTTCCTGAACAGCTTGAGAACCAATGACGCCCTGGTCACCGAGAAAGCCTATCTTGTGCTTCTCTCCAGAAAGGAAGGCCCAAACTTCCTCTCACCGGACGCCATCCGACTTTCCAGTACCTTTCCCTGAAGACAGCTTTACATCAAGCTCCTTCTTGGAAAGCCCCCGATATGCCAAAAAGCTCTCCGCGAACCACTTCGTGAAGCCGGCAGTTCGGAAAGTCGACAACTGAGGATAAGAGATCGTGGCAGTAGTGTCTTCAGCACTATAAAAAGCCCGTGCATTTCTGCCATCCTACAAACCCCCAAAACGCTTCACCATACTCGAAGGCGCTCCAACAACGCCTTGAGAGAAGCCCAACTGAAGAGCAAAGCGAGAAGGTACATACGGCTGGATGTCGACGAAAAGATGTCTGCGGTACACCATCATGCCGACTCGTATGCTGAAAAGCCACTCCTTCTCTGCATTGGTCAAAGGGTAATGCCTTCCCGACCCTGCTCTGGTAGAGTCTCGGGAGGCACCAAAATCAAAAGCCTTCTTCCGCAACTCCGGAGAAAGCTTCACTGAAGACTGCCCCATCTCGACGTCCCTGAACCGTCGGATCCTCATGCGGGCAAACAAAAGTGATTCGGATACGGCTTTTCCCTTAGCCAATCGAATCATCAGAGGATCATCATCCTGTGCAGCACCCAGCTGGTGGAAGCCAGGACAGTGGTATACAAACCACGAATAAAAGATATGGGCTGAAAATACCCTATTCATAGGGAGCCCAAGCCGAACCAAAAAAGCAGCAGCCTGCAGTTCGGTACACAAGTAGGAGTAAAGAGCAGGCACCAAAGCAAGCCGCTCTCCAAACGTCATCTGACAAGCCGGAAAAATACAATGCGGCCTGATGTGCGTCCCATCTCCACCAGCAAAAATAGCCTCACCTAGCCAAAAAGTGAGGTAAAAAGCAAGATCTCTCCGCAGTGCAATGTCAGAACAAATGGCATCTGTGCTGGCGAAGAAACCCTTCAACTCTTCCTGCATGGTCGAAGTCTTCTTCCTATCTTCCCGGGTCATGCTATCAGAAGACTCTTTGCTGTCAAAGAAGTTGAAGAATGAAGAGCCATAACTCTTCCAACTGCTGGATCTCACTTTCGAGCCCTCCTTCAAAAAATCATAGAAGGCGACGAGCTGAAAGTATAGGAGCCTGAACTCCTCTGACTGCTCCTCAAGGACGCTGTCAATCGGCATGAACTCCTCGTAGAGTTTACCAAGGATGGGCAATCCAGTAATAGCACTCAACTCCTTCAGACAAAAACCAATCTCACCGTTCGTGACAACAAAGGTATTGGTCTGAGGGAGGAAAGACTCCAACATAGCCATGAAGGCATCATCGGAAAAAGTCACGGTCTCCCTAAAAGCGCGGACTACGTCAAAAATCCCGGCTTCCTTCAAAACGGCGCCCCCAATCAGCAAGGTGTGGTCAGTCCATGACTTCCAATCGGAGTCAACATTGAAACGGCCACGAAGTCGAAAAGGCTTCACCCAAGTACTGCCGTCACCACTGAAAACGCCAAGGCCCACCGGTCTCAAATCGACCGACGGATAATCAGAGCCCTGGTAGCCGCTGGCTGGCATCAACATGTCCATACGGACAGGTGGCTTCTCCGCATATCCGGAGGGTCCACCAACAAAAACCCCGGTCTTGATCACACTGGTCCTCTTCACCCAGCTCGGAGGATCTTCCCTCTTAGGGCACGTGGGAGAAAGGCTCAGGATCGAGATGGTCCGATCAAAAGACGACCGGGTAGAAATAGTTCTCTCCTCACCATTTGCTGTGTAAGAGAACTGAAAACATCTCCTTTGGTATGTCAAGTCGTCAGGGACTGCATCTCCAAAGAAGAAGGTAGGCTTAGGTAAAACCCTCAGATCGTCCATAACCCAAGGATGGTTGCTTACCATGATCTTATAGAACTCCTCATCCTTGAGAGCAATCAATCGCTGTCTCATCTCATCGCGATTGAGGGAATCGCACTCTTCCAAGTTCTTCCCAACAAACTGGACCTTCTCCCAGGCTTGCTGAACGGCCACATTGGAAGATCTAGCAGATCGACGAGGTACGCTTGTAGCAGGCTCTTTACCCTTGTTCGCTCTGGAGGAACCACCTGCAAAGGTTGGAAAAGAAAAAGATCGTCATCAAAATGACAGGATTTCGCTAAAAAAAAAAAAGGGGTCACTTTGTCCCACCAAAAATCTGGCGAAATTTTGGCATGACTCCGGGGCAATTCCAAAGAAAAAGGAAATACCCCGACGGAAATAGAAAGTTTGAAGATGGGCTCAACATTGCTGCGGGCTCCGAAACTCCAAACCTTCGAAACCTCAAAATCTCCGCAAAATCAGGAAGGGCTCAACATCACTGCGAGCTCCAAATTCCCAAATTTGCAAAGATTTTCAGGTATGCTATCATGCTCAATCTACAAAAAGTACATGCATGAACATCTAGATTTGCATAAAAACGCATTATCATGATGAGCAAAAAAAAAAAAAAAAAAAAAAAAGAAACTTTCTCAAAAAAAAAGAGGGAGAAAGAAAAGAAAAAAAAAAGAAACTTTCTCAAAAAAAAAAAAGAGGGAGAAAGAAAAGAAAAAAAAAAAGAAACTTTCTAAAAAAAAAAAAAAAAAAATCAGGCCACGTGGCCGTACGGACCAGATCCGTACGGATCTGTCCGTACGGCCCAAAAAAAAAAAAAAAAAAAAAGAGAAAAGAGACACGTGAAAAAAAAAAAAAAAAAAACAGAAATCACGTGGAAAAGAAAAGAAAAAAAAAAAGAGAAGAAGAATAGAAAGAAAAAAAAAGAAAAAAAAAAGAAAAAAAAGAAGAAAGAAAAAAAAAGAGAAGACACTTTTTTTCCATCCTATTCTCTACATGGAGTTTTCTTGAAAGAAAAAGAGAGAAAACTTACTTGAAGCCATTGATGGAGAAGAAGAAGGAAAAAGCTTGAAGATCCTCGAAGAAGAAAAACTCTTGGTCTTGGAGCTCTCTTGAGATTGTTGCAAAAGAAAGCAATAAGAGCAAGAGATCCTACCTTCCTTTGCTTTTATAGGAGAGAGCAAATCAAAGAAGGAAACAAAGAAGAAAGGTAAGTGTTACTAATTAGTAACCTTACCAAAAGAGAAGGAATTAGAAAGATTCTTTCCCAAAAAGAAAGATGTCTTTGAGAGATTTTCTCCCAAAATCAATCAATGAGAGATTCTCTCCAACAAAATAGGATATTGAAGATTCTTTCCCAAAAAGAAAGATACCTTGAGATATTCTCTCCCGAATTAAGGGAATATGAGAGATTCTCTCCCATAAAGCTATTTTTAGATATTCTCTATCCAAATGAGATATCTTTAGATATTCTTTACAAAAATGACCCCACATGAGATCTAAGCCATCCTAAAAAGCTTAAGGTCCCATGGGTTAGCCCATATGAGCCAGGTTTGACCACCTAGGCACAAAAAAAAAAAAAGGGCTTTTAGTCAGAAAAAATCCCTCTTACCAAGAGCATACAAAAATGGTTCCATGCCTCTTCTGAGTTGATTGAACCATACAAAAAAATCCCAAGCCCCATGAGCTTCCAAAAATCAAACCATCCAGCCTCATATACCAAATTGAGCCAAAATCTTGAAATTGACATTTCACAAAAATCCAAACCACTCCAATGGACCCACACAGTCCCAAAGAGTGACCAAAAACCAAATCCTGGTCCCCTAACTTGCCACATACAGCTTGTTAGGTCACAAGACCAAAACAAAAAACCAAATCATCATCCCCCAACTTGCCACATACAGCTTGTTGGGTCACAAGGTCAAAACCAAAACCCGACCCCCTAACCTGCCACATACAGCTTGTTAGGTCACAAGATCCAAAACAAAAGCCCAAATCCACATCCCTGATGTCATCTTCAAAACTTTGCCTCGAGATGGTATTTGATTCCTTTCATTACCATAAAATTCCCCTCGAAGCTCAAAGGCTACTCTACCAAAGGAAAGATTGCTCAAAGACTCTTGGTCAAGACACAAGCTCTCCTTCAAAAATCTCTTCAAGGCACATCGACTACAAAAGTCAAGCAACTCGTCGCTGTACCTCGAGGGGGCATTTGTTGACACCAAAAATGTCACTTTGCCTCTTCAAACATCAAGAAAGCTGCATGAAGTCGCAACCTGCCATAAATAGGCAATGCAATTTCTCCAAAAAATCAAATCTTGTCAGAATCAAACAAAAACTGCAAGATCCTTCAAGATAGCCAAGAGAAGAGTACACATGAAGTTTCGGGCCATTTCGACAACATTTGGCCTAACTTCACTTCTCCGACAGCTAAACAGGAGCTCTCGGCGGCGACATCATCGGAGACGTCAAAACTTCGATCAGAGCCTACAGATGACTCCAGCATGTCTCAAAAGGGCTCCATGCCAAATTTCAAGTCAAACCGACAACGTTTGACCCTCCATCAATGCTCGAGCAGCAAAATCAAGCCTCTCAGCGGCGGGAACCACCGAAGCCTTCGCTCATCAAACCAAGTGCATGAGTGGCTTCAACATGCTTCCAAAAGGCTGCACGTCAAATTTCAGGTCATTCTGACAACGTTTGACCAGGTTTCGATGCTCCGAGAGAAAATCAAGCCTACCGGCGGCGGAGCAACCCGGGACCATGACATCCAAAACGGAGCCCATGGAACGTCTCAAAATGACTCCAATAGGCTCCCCGTCAAATTTCAGGTCAATCGGACATCGTTTGGCCACATATCAACGCTCGGCATTTTCCCCGCAGCAAAATCAAGTGAAGCATCGATGGGACCCCAAACGGCTTCAAAACTCAAACAAAAGCCTATGGTTGGTCTTATTTATTGCTCAGGAGGCTCCACCTCAAATTTCAGGTCATTCCGACATCGTTTGACCAAGTTTCAACCTCTGGCGGAAAATCAGCAGCTCTACACGACAAAGTCGTCGGCTTTCCCGGAAAATTGGAAACTTTGCACTCTAAAAATGCAAGGATTCTCATCAGGTTTTCTGCAGGGAAATCAAGCCAATAAATGAGAAGAAATGTCAGGAAAAATATAGAAGAAAACGGCGACGAAAAAGACCTCAAAACGACCGCAAAACGGGCTCCGAAGGGAAAAAGTTCCCCCAAGGTCGCAGGCCCCTGCGACAATGGCCCATGGTCGCAGGCCCCTGCGACCATGGCCCATGGTCGCCGGCCCATGGTCGCCGGCGACCATGGAAGTCCGGGTCACCGGATTTTCCGCCGGTGACCCGTTTTTCCGTCTTTTTTCGCGTTTCGCGCACTTTGGCCCCTGTGGTTTCCTGAAAATGTGATTTTTAGTGCTTGAAATTGACTCATATCCTCCGACATCCGTCAAAATCACGGGTCAACCTCCAAAAGCATAAAATCATCATTGATCGCTCCAAGATCGCCAACCGGTCGACCAAAAAAAGTGCTCTTTCTGTCCGACCGATCGAGAAATCGACAAGACAGATGTCACCGGCCCGCTCTTAGCTATCAATGTCTGAAGTTACATGTTCATCCGATGTCGATCAGCATGAAGATCCATCGATGATCATCGCCAGAAGAATTCCAGAAGACACGGCACGGCCCGCGACTCTTCGACTGCTCGGCGACCAATTAATGTGGTTAATTGACTAGCTTTATTATAGTCATTAATTCATTTCTTTGGACGGCCCAATCAGAAGCAAGCATTTGGGAGTTACAAGTCAATTGATTCATGGCATTTAAACCATGAAACTCCTCCCATTATGGTAATTAAGGTGATTAAAAGCCCTTAATCTCCATCGGCCAATCAGATTCAAGGAAAAAGGAGTTACAAAATCAAGAAATAAATCTTGTAACTCCTCCCATTAAAGCCATTAAGGCTCATAAACCCTCCTAAATGGCTACCAAAAGCCTATAAATAGGAGAGCATTCCATTGAAATAGAGATAAAAAAAAAAAAGAAAATAGAGATCGATCGATCGGAAAGAATCCAGAGCTCGTATCCAGAGAAAGAAAAAAGAGAGAAAAACTCTGCTGAAGTTCTGCACCGGCCACCACTACAAGGTGACAAAAGTCCCTTGGGGGGCACCCCCCCCCCCCCCCCCCCAAGGTCCTTGCCTTCTCCTGCTGCCTCCAATGGCTTAGACGTGGCTTTTCAGCCCGTCTACTTAGCTTTTTATTGGACATAGGACCTTCTCTTGGTCTTTGTCCTCTAAAAATCTGAGGTTATAGCCAAGCCAAGCGAATCAAGAGCATCCTCTGTTCTCATCTGCATCGATGACGGTGAAGCCTACACATGGCTTACGACCGTCAATCTGAACGAGTCCCCCACAATCTCCTGAAAAGTTAGATCTTCCTTTTCTTGCTTTTCATTGTAGTTTGTATTTTTCTAAAAGAGACAAAAATCACAACTCTTGTCCTTTTCATTATTGATGAGAATTGTAAATCGGCTATTAACGCCAAAATCGGCTATAAATGCCAGACAAAATCGCCTTTCACGACAAACCAAGAAAATGTCTCTTTTCTTAAATATTTGTGCAATGGAAAACTTGAAAGAAGTTGATTTCCTTTTTACTTGCGAAGGTTGATCTCCGGATTACCACTTCCAATTCCAAGTAAAATAGAAAATCTGGCACACCCACACAAAAGAAATGTTGAAACACGCTTCAGGCCCGCCAGGGCGCGAAAGGGCCGGACCCGACGGACTCCCATGTTCCGCCGACCCCGGTAGCCGCCCCACGGCGCCTCGGAGCGCGTTCCATCATGGTATACATACCACGAATAGAAGATGTGGGCAGAAAACACCGTGTTCATGGGAAGCCCAAGCCGAACTAGGAAAGCAGCAGCCTGCAGTTTGGTACACAAATAGGAGTAAAGAGCAGGTACCAAAGCCAGCCGCTCTCCAAACGCCATCTGACAAGCCGGAAAAATACAGTGCGGCCTGATGTGCGTCCCATCTCCTCCAGCAAAAACAGCCTCACCCAGCCAGTAAGTGAGGTAAACAGCGAGATCTCTCCGCAACGCAATGTCAGGACAAATGGCATCCGTGCTTGCGAAGAACTTCTTCAAATCTTCTCGCATAGCAGCGATCTTCTTCAAACTTGATGTTTTAGCCCTAGCGTCCTGGGCCATGCCATCAAAAGAATCCTCGCTATCAAAAAAGTTGGAGCTGCAACTTCTCCAACTGCTGCATCTAACTTTCGAGCCCTCCTTCTCCTTCAAAAATTCATAGAAGGCGACGAGCTGAAAGTACACAAGCCTGAACTCCTCAGACTGCTCTTCAAGGATGCTGTCAATAGGCATAAACTCCTCACAGAGTTTTCCGAGGATAGGCAATCCGGTGATGGCGCTCAGCTCCTTCAAAGAAAAACCAATCTCACCATTCGTCACAATGAAGGTGTTGGTTTGTGGAAGGAATGACTCCAGCATGGCCATGAAAGCCTCATCGGAGAAAACGATGGTTTGCCGAAAAGCGCGAACCGCATCAAAAATCTCGGCCTCCCGAAGAACGGCCTCACCGATCCTCAGGGTGTGATCAGTCCATGACTCCCAGCTCGAGTCAGCACTGAAACGGCCACGAAGTCGAAAAGGCTTCACCCAATTGCTGCCGTCACCCCGAAAAACGCCAAGGCCCACCGGTCTCAAATCAACCGATGGATGATCAGAACCTTGGTAGCCACTGGCTGGCATCAACACGTCCATACGGACAGGTGGCTTCTCTGCAAAACCGGAAGGTCCACCAACAAAAATCCCGGTCTTGATCACACTGGTCCTCTTCACCCAGCTCAGAGGATCTTCCCTCTTAGGGCACGTGGGAGAAAGGCTCAGGATCGCTGCGAGCTCAAAATCTAGCAAGACCGAGAAAGAGCTCAACATCGCTGCGAGCTCAAAATCCTGATACTTGCAAAAGATTTTCAGGTATGCATCATTATACTTCCAAATCCATTTACAAAAATCATGTATCAAATAATATCATCATGCATTAGATGCTAGGAAAACCTTGACCAAAGTTTGACCAATTCCAACCCAATTTGGTCAAAACCAATCAAACTTTGTCCAAGTCAAAAATCATGTTGGCTTGACCTAGAGACTCTAGCCTTCTATCTTGATGCATCAAACAAAAAAAAATGCATACATATTGAAATTGCATAGCCTTATTATCATAATGAGCAAACAAGGAAAAAGAAAACGAAAGAGAGAAAAAAAAATCCCAGCAAAAAAAAAAATTTTTTTTTGGCCCACAGGCCGTGGCCCACTGCCACGTGGCAGTACGGTCAGGTCCGTACGGACCTGTCCGTACAGCCAGCAGAGAAAAAAAAATAGCAAAAAAAAAAAAAAGAAGAGAAGAGAAAAACGCTGAAAAAAAGAAAAGGGAATCAGCGTGGAAAAAAAAACAGAAAAAAAAGAGTTCACGAAAAAAAAAGAAAGAGAGAAAACAGTGAAAAAGAAAAAAAAGGAAAAAAAAAAGAAAGAAAAAAAAAAGAAAAAAAGAGAAGCACGAAAAAAAAAGGGGAAAACGTGCATAAAAAAAAAGAGGAGGAAAGAAAAGAAGAAAAAGAGAAAAGAAAAGAAGAGAAAGAAAAGAAAAGAAAAAGAAGAAGAAAAGCTTGAAGATCCTTGAAGAAGAGAAAGCACTTCTTATCTTGGAGAGCACTCTTGAAGATTTCTTGCAAAAAGAAAGCAATGGAGCAAAAGCATCAACCCTCTTGCTTTTATAAAAGAGAGCAAGCCAAAAGAGGAAACAAGGAGAAAAGAAAGGAGATAAGTGCTAAAATTTAGCTACTTTCCCAAAAAGAAAGATATTTTAAGAGAATCTTTCCACAAAAAGAAAACTTGAGAAATTCTCTCTAAGTAAAGATATTTTTAGATATTCTCTACACAAAAGAGATATTTTTAGATATTCTTTACAAATATGACACCATATGAGATCTAGGCCATCTCCAAAGCCTAAGGTCCCATGGGTTAGCCCATATGAGCCAGGTTTGACCACCTAGGCACTAAAAGTGGCTTTTAGTCAAAATATTCCTCTTACCAAGAGCAAAAAAAAAAAAAGAAAAGAGCAAAAAAAGAGTCCCATACCTCTTTTGAGTTGATTGGACCATTCAAAAAAAAAAGAGAAAAGAAAGTCTCATGAGTTTCCAAAAACCAAACCATCCAACCTCATGAACCAAATTGAGCCAAAATCTTGAAATTGACATTTTACAAAACCAAATTCCGGTCCCCTAGCTCGCCACATACAGCTTGTTAGGTCACAAGACCAAAACCAAAATAAAAATCCAAAACCAACAAACCAAATCTGCCCCCCCAACCTGCCACATACAGCTTGTTGGGTTACAAGGTCAAAATCAAAATCAAACCTCGACCCCCTAACCTGCCACATACAGCTTGTTAGGTCACAAGGTCAAAAACCAAAATCCAAAACCAAAAATCCAAACACCCCATATCATTTTCAAAACTTTGCCTTGAGATGGTACGTGATCCCTCTCACTACCATAAAATTCCCCCGGAAACTCAGAAGGCTATTCAAAAAAAAAAAAAAAAATGCTCAAGACTCTTGGTCAAGTTGGAATCTCTCTTCAAAGCTCTTCGAGGCACATCGACTCCAAAAGCTACTCGTCGCTGTACCTCGAGGGGGCATCTGTTGACACCAAAAAAGTCACTATGTCTCCTCCACATCAAGAAGCCTCGTGAAGCTGCATCCTGCTACAAAACAGGCAAGGCTACTTCAAGCATTAGATCTTTTCAGAATCAGACAGAAACTGAGAGATCCTTCAAGACAGCTAAAAGAGGGGTACGCCTGAGGTTTCGGGCCATTCCGACAGCGTTTGGCCTAACTTCACTGCTCCGACAGCTAAACAAGCGCTCCCGGCGGCGACATCATCAAAGACACCAAAACTTTGATTAGAGCCTACGGATGACTCCAGAACGTCTCCAAAGGGCTCCATGCTAAATTTCAAGTCAAACCGACAACGTTTGACCCTCCATCCATGCTCGAACAGCAAAATCAAGCCTCCCGGTGGCGGAAACCACCGAAGCCATCACTCATCAAACAAAATACATGAGTGGCTTCAACATGCTTCCAAAAGGCTGCATGTCAAATTTCAGGTCATTCCGACAACGTTTGACCAGGTTTCGATGCTCCGAGAGAAAATCAAGCCTACCGGCGGCGGAGCAACCCGGGACCATGACATACAAAACGGAGCCCATGATCATCTCAAAATGACTCCAATAGGCTCCCCGTCAAATTTCAGGTCAATCGGACATCGTTTGACCACATATCAAAGCTCGGCATTTTCCCCGCAGTAAAATCAAGCGAAGCATCGATGGGACCCCAAACGGCTTCAAAACTCAAATAAAAGCCCATGGTTGGTCCTATCCACTGCTTAAGAAGATTCACCTCAATTTTCAGGTCATTCCGACATCGTTTGACCTAGTTTCGACTCTTGACAGAAAATTGGCTACAAAGTCTTCGGCTTTCCCGAAAAATGGGAAACTTTGTACTCCGATTTCGCTCGGGTTCTCGTCAAGTTTTCTCCAAGAAAATGAAGTCAATAATTGAGGAAAAATGTCAAGAAAAATACAGAAGAAAAAAGGAACGAAAAAGACAGAAAAACGACCGAAAACGACGCTCGGCGACCAAACGGGCCAAAGCCCTATGGTCGCCGGCGACCCTGGCCCAGGGTCGCCCGGCGACCCTGCAAATCCGGGTCGCCGAATTTTGCACCAAAGTGTCCGTTTTTCGATGGTTTTCGTGTTTCGGGTGTTCCGGCCTCTGTGATTTTCGGAAAATGCAATGTTTGATGCTCGAAAACCACTGATCTTCGTCGACATCTCGGATCCGCCGTCAAAAGCATGAAATCATCACCGATCGCCTCAAAATCGCCAACCGGCTGACCAAGAAAGTGCACTTTCTGTCCGACCGATTGAGAAATCGACAAGACAGATGTCACCGGCCCGCCAACATCAATCAATGTCTGAAGTTGCATCGCAATCCGACATCAAATAATGCGTGGATCCACCCGTGATGATCGCAAGAAGAATTTGAAAAGACGTAGCGCGGCCCGCGACTCTTCACATACCTTGGCGACCACTTAATGACGATAATTGACCCGTTTATGACAACTTAATGCGGTCATTAACTCATTATTTTGGACGGCCCAATCAGATTCAAGCATCTGGGAGTTACAAATCCAAGTAATCATGGCATTAAACCCATGAAACTCCCATCATCATGAAGCATAAAGGTGATTAAATGCCCACTACCTTCATCGGCCAATCACAAGCCTTGAAAAAGGAGTTACAAAATCAACTTGTAACTCCTCATCAATTCTTTCATCGTGGCCATCAATGCCAATAAACACCACATGGCTACCAAAAGCCTATAAAAGGAGGTCCATTCCAAGAAGAAAGCATGATGAAAATAGATCCCAAGTGCAAGCTCTGAAAATCCAGAAAATCCAAGAGAAACGAAGTCCTGCTACTTTGCTCCCGGAAGCACCACAAGGTGATCAACGTCCCTTGGGGGGCCACCCCTCCAAGGTCACCTCCTTCTCCAACATGGCCTAAACGTGGCTTTTCAGCCCGTTTACTCAGTTTTTCATTGGATATAGGACCTTCTCTTGGTCCTTGTCCTTTAAAAAACTGAGGTTAGGAGCCAAGCCAAAGAATCAAAGCATCACATGTTCTCATTTGAAGGACGATGGCGAAGCCCATACATGACTTGCGACCGTCGATCTCAACGTGTCCCCACAATCTCCTGAGAAGTTAGATCCCTTTTCTCACTTTTCTATTGTAGTTTGTATTTCTTAAAGAGACAAAATGAAATCACAATTCTTGTCTTTCATATTTGATGAGTTTTGTAAAATCGCCTTTCATGGCAAAACCGCCTTTTACGGCAAACAAACAAAAATGCCTCTTACGGCATTCTAAAAAAAAAAAAACAAACTTGTCTCTTTTCTTAATATTAATGCAATTTGAAAAGTTAGAAAAAAGGATTGATTTCTTTTCCACTTGTGAAGGTGAATCTCCGGATTATCACCATTCCAAATTCCAAGTAGAAAGTAAATCTGGCATACCCGTACAAAAAATGTTGATGCCCGAGATCTTCCCTCCTCTGCCGAGACCCAGGTCAGCCCCCGGGGTGCGGAGGGAGAGGATGGAAGATTTCCCCTTTTTTCGGATCCATCAGTGTAGACGTCCACCAAAGAAGAAAAGAAGCCCGCCGTGTCGGCTGGGTAAAGAATGAAGATTGGTTTTGGGTAGTATAAAGTTACTGAGGCCACGACGACGGAGCAGCCTGGTCGCTCCTGAACTACGAACCGAGGTACCATTCTTTCATCAAAAGGAAGACTGGTCAATCTCGGGGGGAGGGGGGGCGTCAAGCTCACGCAAAGGTGGAAAGGGCAAAGTCGGTACAAGCTCCAACTGATACTGAGTGCCGGGCTGCTTCTGGTACCGAGGCCACCACCTCTAGGAGCGACTCAGAGGCCACTGAGCTCGCCGAAACCAACATAGCTACAGTAAGAGATGAGACCTCCTCGAGGTCGAGAAGATCGCTGTAAGCAGCGCCTTCTTCCAGTTCTTCATCCAGTCCTTCCTCTAGTTCTTCATCTAGTTAGAAGGAAGAAGAAGAAGAGAAGTTAGGTTGTCGGCCTACTGTGGTGGTAAAAGATCTGAGGGCTCTAGCTCTGGGAGGACAAGCTCCTGCGCCCCCACGTCCCCAGCCGCTGCTACTGCTTCTGCTCCCACTCCTACTTCTTCTCCAAGTTCAGGAGTTCAGTAGTGTTCTGCTGAAACCACACGGGAGGAGGCTCTGAGAGAGAAAAGGCCCCAGACCGAGACCCCCGCTGAGAAGAGCCCTAGGGCGGGTGTGGCATCTCCTTCCACCGGGCCAGCACTTTGGAAACCGAGACTCTAGGTTGAGCTCGGAAGGCCGATGACGGTGGAAGACCGTATCTCCGGCAATGCTCTGGTCATTGCCCCACTTGGTCAAGCATGTGCCTTGCCACGAGACATGGCAAGGCACAGGGAGGTCGACAACGTGATGTTAGTGGTGTCATCGATGCAGTCGGCCCTCTCGGTAAGCCTTCTACAAATTTTCCCAAGTTTTTCATTTCGGTTATTGCCTTCTCACGCCTGTTTCTTTAATAGATGGTACAAAAGTGTTAAGTCGCCCTTGCGAGGATTCAGCAGCACGGCTCCAAGGTTGCAAGGTTAGAGGCAGAGAAGCAGAACCTTCAGACAGCTCTGGATGCCAGTAACCAGAAACTGAAGGAGCAGGTGGACGCCAACAACGGCCTCAAGACTGAACTCAACACAGCAATGGTTGAGAACCGCAGGTTGGAGGCCAAGGCTGAGGATCAAATGAAGCATGAAACCGAACTTGAAGCCTCTCTGGAGAAGCAGAAGGACAAATTCGAGGCCAAGCTTCAGGTTTGAACCGACGTCGCCTTCAATGAAGGGGTGGCAGAGGCGACGACACTTTACACAGCTCAAGTCTTGGCCGTAAGGGATCAAGTGTGGGAGCTCTGGTGACTGGCCGCACTGCAGGAAGCGGGTGTCCCTGAGGACCACCCTGCTTACCAAAATCCCCCCAAGGACCTAAGCTCGGAGCCAGGACAAGTTTTGCCCCCACTTCGTCCAAGGTTCCCGCTGAAGCCACCACGACCGAAGCTACTCCAACCACGACTGATGTTGCTAATGCTACCACCGAGGCCGATGCTTCCTCTAAGCCCACTGCTTGAAGACTATCTTTGTTGTTTCTCTTTCTTTTTTATTTAACTCTGATCTAATGATGAACTTTGTATTTTCGTTCTATAAATACAATTGCACTTTTTCTTTTTCACGCTTGCCTCTGAGAATTACATGTGTCTGATCTCAGTTCCTTAACCGAGGTCTCTACAAGTTCGGGAGATCAGTTTGCTTAAGTAATTGAGTTCAGTTCAACAACAGGAATCTCGTATTTTCTTAAGTTCCCTAACTCAAGAAACTTGTATCCAAATATCAAATTTGCTCGTATTATAGCTTGGTTCATCAGCCGAGCTTAACAAGAACAAACTGGATTAAGTTCTTTAACTTGAAGGAATACAAGATACTGCAATTGTTACCTTGGTAATAGAAAACTTTAAACTTGGTTCCGTAACTGAACGTATTTTAATTCCGAACGCTGAGGTAGTCACCGAGTTCTCCAACTTGGTGTTTCGTCTGCGCCTTAACTATTTAAGGCTTTCCTTTATTTCCCTAATGCTCCGTAGCAGTTAGGTAGGTAATTGTCGAGTTCTACAACTTGGCGAGAACTGAAAGCAACAAAGAGTAATTCTTCCAAAATAATTACTTTTATTGATTTTGAAGATTGAATACAATTCGAAAGAGAAATTTAAAAATAATACTTCTTGAGGTGCTTCGCATTCCATGGCTGTGGTAACTCTTTTGAATCCATGTCCTTAAGCCTGTATGCTGATTGTCCGACAACCGAAATCACCTTGAATGGACCATGCTAGTTCGGTGCCAGCTTGCCTTCATTCGGATTCTTAACCCCGGGAAGTGTCTTCTTCAAGACCAGTTCTCCAACTGAGAACTTCCTTTCTCTGACCCTTTGGTTGTACCCCCTAGCCAATTGTTGCTGGTAAACAGCTAGGTGGATAGCTGGTGCATCTCTTCTCTCTTCGGCTAGGTCTAGTTCCCGGGCCAGATTCACTTCGTTTTGGCCTTAATCAAAGAGCCCTGACCTCAGGATTGGGAGACCGATCTCAAATGGGATCATGACCTCCATTCCATAGGCTCAAGAGAATGGTGTTGCCGAAGTGGAGCGTCTTGGAGTAGTTCTATACGCCTAAAGGACGCTCGGAAGTTCCTCCACCCATCTCCCCTTAGCTCGGTCAAGCCTCTTCTTGAGCCCATCGAGCACCACTTTGTTCGAAATTTCGGCCTGACCATTGCTTTGTGGGTAAGCCGGAGTTGAATAGTAATATTTGATGTCGAGCTCCTGGTAGAAATTTCTGAAGAAGTTGGAGTCGAACTGAGTCCCGTTGTCCGAGACCAAAGATCGTGGAACTCCAAACCTTATGATGATGTTTTTCCACACAATGTTTTTCAAGTCCTGTTCGGTGATGAAGGACAACGGTTCGGCTTCT
The DNA here is from genome assembly GCA_028538565.1 of Umbellularia californica. Classification (NCBI taxonomy): domain Eukaryota; kingdom Viridiplantae; phylum Streptophyta; class Magnoliopsida; order Laurales; family Lauraceae; genus Umbellularia; species Umbellularia californica. Next base: position 28,797,181 of record JAPQWN010000006.1, read on the forward strand.
ATCCATTTGGTGAAATAATCGGTGGCTACTATTAGCCACCTCCTATTCCCTGGAGCTCGGTAAAACGGCCCCACAATGTCTAAGTCCCACTGGACAAAGGGCCATGGACTGGAGAGTGGGCTCGGATCCTGTGCCGGTTGATGGATGGAGTGTGAGAACTTCTAGCACTTCTCAAATTTCCTGGCATACAGTTGAGTGTCCTTCTGCATGTAAGGCCACCAATAGCCTTGGCTGATAGCTCGGTACACCAATGACCGACCTCCAATGTGGCTTCCGCATATTCCTTTGTGAATTTCATAAAGGAAGTCTTCAACCTTGCTTGGGTGAACACACTGGAGGTAAGGGGCGGCATAGGACTTCCTGTAAAGTTTGCCATTCAGAGACAACCAAAACCGAGCTGCTTTCAGCCTGATCTTATAAGCCTCATTCTTGACTTCAGGAAGTTGATCATCCCTAAGATAGGAAATGATTAGATCCATCCATCTTGGACTGAGATCCATACATAAAACCTGCTGATGGGGCTGGAGTTCTATACTTGGTCTTTCCAATGTCTCCACCTCGACAGTTCTTTTTATCCCAGCCTCAACAGCAGAGGCCAGGTTGGCAAGAGCATCGGCATGAGAATTTCAATCTCTGCTAACCTATTTGACTTTAATTCTCTCGAATTGAGAAAGGAGCTACTGTGCATGAGCTAGGTAGGCCACCATCGTTTCATCCCGAGCTTGTTAGTCTCTGTTCAGTTGGCTCGTCACCAACTGGGAGTCACTAAAGACCACCAACTGCCGTGCCCCTAGGATCTTAGCGTTGTTGAGCCCTGCAATCAATGCTTCATACTCAGCTTCATTATTGGACGCCCTGAAGCCAAGTGTTAAGGCTTGCTCGACGACTAGGCCCTCTGGAGATTGGAGGACTATGCCGGCACCAACCCTTTTGGAGGTTGAGGGTCCGTCGACGAATACCTTCCAAGATGAATCAAGGAACTGCTTCCAAGATTGTTCTTCTGTTGTCTCGGTAACTTCATCCTTATCCTTTTTACCCACTGTTCGGTATCGGGCTGGCTCGGTGCCGAACTAGGAGAAACAAACTCCACAATGAAGTCTGCTAGAACTTGGGCCTTGATTGTTGTTCTGGGTTGATATTGAACATCGTACTGCCCCAGCTCGATGGCCCATCTTGAGATTCTACTAGAGAAATCTGCCTTTCTGAAAAGGGACTTAGTGGATGTTCTATAACACCCACTATAGTGTATGTCTGGAAGTAGTGAGAAAGTTTACGAAAAGCATTGAGAAGTGCTAATGCAAGTTTCTCCATTGGTAAATACCTGGTTTCGGCATCAATGAGGATCTTGCTTGTGTAGTAAATAGGCTTCTATTACCTATCATCTTCCCTGATGAGTACCGAGCTCAATGCATGATTCGAGACGGCCAGGTATAGATAGAACATTTCTCCCTGCTTCGGTGTTGACAACTATGGTGGCGATGCCAAATAGGTTTTGATCTCTTGTAGAGCTCGGTCGCACTCCGGAGTCCACTGAAATTTCGAACTCTTCTTCAAGAGTTGAAAAAAGGGTCGACACTTGTCTGAAGCTCGGCTGGTGAAACGATTGAGCGCCGTGGCCATTCCAGTGAGCCTCTGAACTTGCTTCGCCGTAGTTGGACTTTGTATTCCCTGAATTGCCTAGATCTAGTCTGGATTGCTTCAATTCCTTTTTTTATGACCAGGCTTCCCAGAAATTTGCCAGAGCCGACACGAAATGTACACTTGGATACAGTTAGTTTGAGCTGAAACCTTTTGAGGATGTCAAATGTTTGACTTAGGTAAGCCAAGTAGTCCCGTGACCTTTTGGACTTGACAACCATGTCGTCAATGTAGACTTCCATCGTCTTTGCTAGCTAGGCCTGGAACATCTTCGTTACTAGCCTCTGGTAAGTTGCTCTTGCATTTTTTTAACCCAAATGGCATTACTTTGTAACAGTAGATGCCTCTAGGTGTTATGAATGCGGTTTTTTCTTCATCGGGCCCGTGCATTGGAATTTCATGGTAACCTCGGTAAGCATCGAGGAAACTCAACCTATCATGCCCAGCAGTCGCGTCAATCATCTGATCATTCTTTGGAAGTGGAAAGCTGTCCTTGGGACAAGCTTTGTTGAGGTCGGTGAAATCGACGCAGACTCTCCACTTGCCATTCTTTTTATTGACTATGACTATATTGGCCAACCAATCTGGGTAGTGGACCTCCCCGATTGCCTTTGCCTCCAGCAGCTTTTCGACCTCTTCGACCATGGCCTCAGTCTGTGGAACCCTCATTCTCCATGCCTTTTGAACTACAGGCTTGTGTTTTGGGTCCACATCCAACTTGTGGCACATGACCTCGGGGTTGATGCCAGGTGTTGACACCAAAAAAGTCAATATGTCTCCTTGACATCGAGAAGCCTCCTGAAGCTGCATCCTGTTAAAAATAGGCAAGGCTACTTCAAGTATCAGATTTTGTCAGAATCATACAGAAACTGAGAGATCCTTCAAGACAGCTAAAAGAGGGGTACACATGAGGTTTCGGGTCATTCCGACATCGTTTGGCCCAACTTCACCGCTCCGACAGCTAAACAAGCGCTCCCGGCGGCGACATCATCAAAGACACCAAAACTTTGATCAAAGCCTACGGATGACTCCAGAATGTCTCCAAAGGGCACCATGCCAAATTTCAAGTCAAACCGACAACGTTTGACCCTCCATCAATGCTCGAGCAGTAAAATCAAGCCTCCCGACGGCGGCAACCACCGAAGCCATCAAACATCAAACAAAATACATGAGTGGCTTCAACATGCTTCCAAAAGGCTGCACGTCAAATTTCAGGTCATTCCGACAACGTTTGACCAGGTTTCGATGCTCCGAGAGAAAATCAAGCCTACCGGCGGCGGAGCAACCCAGGACCATGACATCCAAAACGGAGCCCATGGAACGTCTCAAAATGACTCCAATAGGCTCCCCGTCAAATTTCACGTCAATCGGACATCGTTTGACCACATATCAAAGGTCGGCATTTTCCCCGCAGCAAAATCAAGTGAAGCATCGATGGTACCCCAAACGGCTTCAAAACTCAAATAAAAGTCCATGGTTGGTCCTATCCACTGCTCAAGAAGCTTCACCTCAATTTTCAGGTCATTCCGACATCGTTTGACCTAGTTTCGACGCTTGACGGAAAATCGGCTACAAAGTCTTCGGCTTTCCCGAAAAATAGGAAACTTTGTGCTCCGATTTCGCGAGGGTTCTCGTCAAGATTTCTTCAAGAAAATCAAGTCAATAATTGAGGAAAAATATCAAGAAAAATACAGAAGAAAAAAGGGACGAAAAAGACGAAAAAATGGCCGAAAACGACACTTGGCGACCAAACGGGCCGAAGCCCTATGGTCGCCGGCAACCCCGAGTGCATGGTCGCCCGGCGACCCTGGAAATCCGGGTCGCCGGATTTTGCGCCAAATCGTCCGTTTTCCGATTCTTTTCGCGTTTCGGGTATTCTGGCCTTTGTGATTTTCTGAAAATCCAATGTTTGGTGCTTCAAAACCACTGATATTCGTCGACATCTCGGATCCGCCGTCAAAAGCATGAAATCATCACCGATCGCCTCAAGATCGCCAACCGGCTGACCAAGAAAGTGCACTTTCTGTCCGACCGATCGTGAAATCGACAAGACAGATGTCACCGGTCCGCCAACATCAATCAATGTCTGAAATTGCATCGCAATCCGACATCAAATAATGCGTGGATCCACCCGTGATGATCGCAAGAAGAATCTCAAAAGGCGCAGCACGGCCCGCGACTCTTCACATACCTTGGCAACCACTTAATGTCGTTAATTGACCCATTAAAGCAGTCATTAACTCATTATTTTGGACGGCCCAGTCAGAACCAAGCATTTGGGAGTTACAAATCCAAGCAATCATGGCATTAAACCCATGAAACTCCCATCATCATGAAGCATAAAGGTAATTAAATGCCCACTACCTTCATCGGCCAATCACAAGCCTTGAAAAAGGAGTTACAAAATCAACTTGTAACTCCTCATCAATTCTTTCATCATGGCCATCAATGCCAATAAACACCTCATGGCTACCAAAAGCCTATAAAAGGAGGTCCATTCCAAGAAGAAAGCATGATAAAAATAGATCCCAAGTGCAAGCTCTGAAAATTCAGAAAATCCAAGAGAGAGACGAAGTCCTGCTACTTTGCTCCCGGAAGCACCACAAGGTGATCAACGTCCCTTGGGGGGCCACCTCCCCAAGGTCACCTCCTTCTCCAACATGGCCTAAACGCGGCTTTTCAGCCCGTTTACTCGCTTTTTCATTGGATATAGGACCTTCACTTGGTCCTTGTCCTTTAAAAAACTGAGGTTAGGAGCCAAGCCAAAGAATCAAAGCATCACATGTTCTCATTTGAAAGACGATGGCGAAGCCCATACATGACTTGCGACCGTCGATCTCAACGTGTCCCCACAATCTCCTGAGAAGTTAGATCCCTTTTCTTCCTTTTCATTGTAGTTTGTATTTCTTAAAGAGACAAAAAGAAATCACAATTCTTGTCTTTCATATTTGATGAGTTTTGTAAAAACGCCTTTCACGACAAAATCGCCTTTCACGGCAAACAAACAAAAACGCCTCTTACGGCATTCTAAAAACTTGTCTCTTTTCTTAATATTTATGCAATTTAAAAAGTTAGAAAAAAGGATTGATTTCCTTTCCACTTGTGAAGGTGAATCTCCGGATTATCACTATTCCAAATTCCAAGTAGAAAGTAAATCTGGCATACCCGTACAAAAAATGTTGATGCCCGAGATCTTCCCTCCTCCGCCGAGACCCAGGTCAACCCCCGGGGTGCGGAGGGAGAGGACGGAAGATTCCTCCTGTTTTCGGGTCCATCAAGTTGGCACACCCGGTGGGACACGTTGACTTGAGAACGTGATGCTTTGATCACTTGGCTCCTTTCTAGTTGGTGGCCTATGTTGCATTTTGCATCTAAAAAAAAATATGAGATGAGATTTCAATTGTTCTTTCTCACTTCAAAAAAAAAAAAAAAAAAAACAAATCTGATCTCTTTTCTTAGATTCAACTTTGAGAAATTTTGATCCTTCCCTCTTCGAACTTGATAGCTCACAGAAATGTTCGCAGCTATCGTTCATATCGGGGATTGGGCCACCTTTTCTCTTTGATGAGTCCAATTGGGATTTCAAAAAAAAAAAAAAAAAACACCTCCATTTCAAACTCTTAAAAAAAAATGATCTCTCTTTCTCAAGATTCAACTTTGAGAAATTTTGATCCTCTCCTCCTTGAACTCGATAGCTCACAGAAATGTTTGCAGCTATCGTTCATATCGGGGATTGGGCCATCTTTTCTCTTTGATGAGTCCAATTGGGATTTCAAAAAAAAAATTATTATAAATTCAAAAAAAATTTAGCTTTCTCTATTTTGCATTCAAATTTGAGAAACCTTGGTTCATTCCCTTCGAATTTAGCGCTCGCAGAAATGTTGAGCCTTTGTTCGGATTGGAACACCATTCGCTCTCTTTGATGAGTTTATAAAAAAAAAACCTTTAAAAAAAAAGGGATTTTTAAAAAAAAAAAAACACTAAGGTTCCACCAGTTGCGTTCTTTGACCAAAGTGGATGTAAGAAAAGCCTTGTCCAGAGTGTGGAGACAGCTAGACTGTTCGAGGCAAGGGTCCTCCAAACGGGTTCATTAAGTAATCCTACCCTTACCTGGGGGCTGATCTATCTACTAAGGTTTCATAAGATCGAATTGGAAATCTATGTGTACCTTTCAAAAAAAAGTTCTAAAAAAAAAAATCCTTAAAAAAAAAAAACTTCTGTCACTTTGAATTCAGAGTTGAGAAATCTTGGTTCTTTCCTTTTCGGATTTAGCGCTCGCAGAAATGTTGAGCTTGTTCGGAATGGAACACCATTTGCTCTCTTCAATGAATTCAATCTTGACTTTTCAAAAAAAATCTTTTTAAAAAAAAAAAAAAACTTTTGTCACTTTTGAATTCAGAGTTGAGAAATCTTGGTTCTTTCCCTTCTAGATTTAGCGCTCGCAGAAATGTTGAGCCTTGCTCGGAATGGAACACCATTTGCTCTCTTCGATGAATTCAATCTTGACCTTTCAAAAAAAAAAACTTCCGTCACGTCTGGATTTACATCCGAGAAATTATGGTTCCTTCCCTTCTGAATTTAGCGCTCGCAGAAATGTTGAGCCTTTGTTCGGATTGGAATACTATTTGCTCTCCTTTATGAATCCAAATTTGACCTTTCAAAAAAATCCCATCTCGTGTCCTTCCCAAGGATGCGATTTGCAACATTTGTGCCTAGCGGTGCTAGTACGCCCTTTCGGGTCTACTGTATTCGCGACCGACACATTTGTATCTCCAACCTTATATCATTTTACCTCGAGTGAGCCTTGCTTCTCGGTAATTTGAATTAAGGTCTACAATTGCTTCTAGCAGTCACTGGAACGCTCACTCTGAGCTTACCATACTTGCATTTTAGAACAATTGTATCCTCTATGGCTTTTTGCCTTCTTCATCGTCCTTGGGTTGGGCCATGTCCCCTCAAGTGATTTGAAAAGACAAAACCATAGTTGTTCTCCATTTACGATCACCATATTCTTGTGATTACTAATGGATTTGGTCTTGTTTCAGAAGTTTTCCAAAACTAACAATGGCAGCTTCATTGACCATCACTTTCGATGAGAACAAGTACCAGCTTATGCTTCAAGATAAGCAAAACAAGCATAAGCGCCATGCCAGTTGCCGAAGCGTCATCTCTCTCGACAACTCCCCAAACACCGCGTCAACTTCAACTCCCCGGACCATCGTCTTCGGATCGCTGGGACCATTCCCACTTCCCGCAGAAGACACTGTACCTGCCAAGAAGCAGAAAACCGCCCCGCAACGTGTCACTAAAATGGCACCAAGGGCGAACACCAAGAAGCCTGAAGCCCGTGGCGTTCCCACGAAGCCTCAACCCACAAGAAACCAGGTTTACACCAAAACTTGGTCCCCGAGATCTTCGCCAAAGCAACGGAGATCCCAAACATCTGCAAAGCCAGCATACCTGGCCCCTCCCAAGGAGAATCAGTTCTACCCTCTCTCTTACATGAAGGAGGAGAAACCTACCCTCCACCCAAAAAATAAACAAAATCATCATGAGCTGGCTTGCTCCTACAAGCCCAAAATCAAATCCTGCATTGTTAGGCCTACACAAAAACATGCTGAAGCCTGCACTCCCGCGAGTCGACCCTTCATCTCAACAGGGGTCGAGCTCGCAAAATTCAAATCTTCACTACGACAGACAAAGGACTGCATCCAGATTCTGTCCTTGCCAAGCTTCAAAGAAGACAAACTCGGCTGCTGTGCACGAGGGACTACATCCTTCATCGCCAGAGCCCAGCCAGAGCTGACTGAAGCTCAAATTGCTCATCGTATGCGTCGCCGCACTGTATATCGACAAAAGAGACTCGAGAAACAAAGAACCCAGCGTTCTACTCTCCACGTCTCAAACAAATGGGTCGAAAAAGAAAGACCCGACCAATTCGTTGCTGTTCATATGGTTGGCAAAACCAGAAAACGCCGGAAGTCAGCAACCAAAATCAGTGTTAGACGTCCAGTGACTCGCAGCGTCTCTCGGACAAGAACACATCTGGAAGAGTCTTCCACTCCTCCAAGCCAAGAACATCGGAGTAACCGCTCCTCAGATTCTTCATCCAGAAGAATGAGCCCCAGCTCAGTCACCAGGACGATTTCTTCGTTCGAATCTCGAGGGATGAACGTCTTGGCTACAAGTTCTGAGCAGCCTCCACCGCATGATGACGTAACTGCACGCATCCAGCAGTTGGAGCAAGGACAACAGAGAATTGAGACTCTGATGGAAAATTTGATTCTCACTCTACAGCGTCCACCACCTAACAATGAAACCCCTCCGAATCATGAAGATGACGAGGGCAATGCAGAAAACAATGAGTCTCGCGCCCTTACCAGAAAGGACGTAGACGATATCCTCGCAAAAGCAAAAGAAGAGGATACATTGAAGGAACACGGGATCAAGCCACCTTACCCTCTATGGATGGACTCGGTTCCGTTCCAGGTAAAATTCAAACAACCTACTCTCCAAACATATACTGGGAAAGGTTCAGCCAGACAACATGTCATCCATTTCAAGATCCTAACGGGAGCTATTGCGGATCAAGATGCCCTCAAGATTCGCCTCTTTGCAAGTACCCTAAAAGGTACAGCCTTTGATTGGTACTCCACTCTGCTGGAGAACTCCATCCAGAACTGGGCTATGCTAGAGACACGCTTCCTGACCCACTTCCAAGGTGAGGATCATCTTGTTACTATGGCTCAACTCTGCAGCCTAAAACATGGAGAGAATGAGTCAACATACGACTTCATTCACAAATGGAAGGCAATGACGTACAAATGCTCAGATGTGCTGCCACAAGCGTCGCTGGTCGACATCTGCCGTAATAATATGAGAGCAAAAATCCGCTCCATGATTATCGGCAATAAATCAAAGAACCTGGGGGAACTCCTCGAAGCCTCCATGGAAGCTGAAATGGTGATCAAAGACCTCAACAGTCAGAAATCATCAAAGAAAGAGCCGCCTGCTGTTACAACCTCAAAACTAAAGAAAAAGGAAGTTCTCAATGTGCAGACTAAGTCAGCTCCTCAGCAGCCAAAGAAACCTGAAAACAAAACTGCAGGTAAAAGGCCTGAACTCTCTGATGCCTTCAAAGAACGTGTAGAAAAGAAATATCCGTTCGATGAAGACGTTGAAGAAATCTTTGAGGCTCTCCTAGCAAATGACAAACTCATTTTGCCAGAGCCCAAAAGACCAGGAGATGTTGGGAAAACCATTGATCCCCGATACTGTCCATACCATCAGATGATCTCACATCCTCTCAATCAATGCTTCGTTGTGAGAGAGAAGATCAATGAGATGTGGAAAAACGGAGTCATAACCTTTGATAAAAACTATGGCCCTGCCTCTGTCAACATGGTGTCATGTCGGCAAACTTCAAAGTCACCGAAGGAGAAGATCACTACTTCATTCAAGGTGATAAAAATGGCCCAAGCATCCCAAGAATTGGTTCCCTATCCAACACCAGATGGACAACCTATATGGGTGCATCCCAATCTCCTAGATGATGAAAACTGGGAGATCGTCAAAACAAAGCCGACCGCTCAGCAGCGAAGGCAAGCCAAGAGACAGCTCCGTAAACTCAAACAGCAGCAAAAGTCTCAACCAAAATTAGAAGTCCTTGAAAAAGCAGAAACCTCTTCCATTGCTTCACTAAGGACGACGGAAGAATCTCTTCCCAAAACCTCCAAGGCGGTAAGAAAATTCACTCTTGATGATTTCATGCCACCTCTATTCCAAAATGAAAATGTGCAGGGGGCATCATACTCTTGCAACTCGGTAGTTGGATTCTCCATGAATGGATACGAGTCCAGTGATACTGCCAGTGATATAGATGAGTGGGAAGAATCCTTTGAAACCGGAGAATACCTCTCCGACGAGGAATGGATTTCCGAGTCTCATCTTATGCCAGTAATCTGGTATAACCCATTGCACCCACAAGGATCTTGGTCTGATGATGAAGAAGACCAGGACCCTGTTCAAGAAAACGCTGTTGATCCAGCACCAGCAAATGCTTCAGTGGAACCCAACATGGGCGAACCACAAGGAGCAAATGACGAAGAAAATTTGGCTCCCATGCCTGATCTTGAAGAATATGCAAAAATCTTGCAACTTCTTGCCATAGAGCAGGAGCAGGATCGCATCAATCTTCGTCATGATCCAGAACTGGAAGTCCCTGAAAATCAGCAGGAACTTTCTCCCTTAACTCCTGAAAATGGAGAAAACTGTTGGATCAATGATCCTCTCACATCTGAGGATGAGTTCGATTCCCAACAGTCTACACTGGGGGCATATCCTGTCAGGATAACCTGCAATGCAATAGCTCAGGACGACAGTGTCTCTGAAGCTTCCGAAGACACGTACTCCCCAACCGGTAACGTATCTTCCGGAGCTACATCCTCTCAGGTGACTTCCACTGAGATAACATCCTCTCAACCTTCGTCTCCTGAAGTTGTGACATCGGAGATCAAGCCACTCCCGATTGATCATCTTGAAGAAACTTCTGCCAATGGAATCTTCTTCAATGAAAACTCAGTCAATTGGTCCCAGATACCCGATCTCACGGGCAATGTCTGGGCTAATAAAGAAAAGTTGCCGGCTGCTGTTCAGGATTTGTTCCCGGAAATTGCTCCGTGCAACACAATTACTGAAGACACCAATGCTGTTATAGAGACGTCTTCAGCAAAGGATCAACCCCTTGATCCTGAGAACGATCTTCCAAAAGAAGACCCTTCTCTAGAGGCTCTTGAAGTTGGTAGAGGTATCCGTTCTGGCCGGGATTACCACAAAAATTACAATCAACCCTCTTCTTCTGTAAATCCTTTAGGAAAGCAAGCTGTAAATGCCCCAAGTGGCAATAATAATGAAAATGCAGGCCCGAAGGAGGCTTTCAAGTACGACTTGATTGAGCACTTCAAACACATACCTGCACGTCTGCACATCCTTGACTTATTGCGAATGTCTCCACAAACTCGTGATAGTCTCATTTCAGAATTACAAAGGCTGAATACGGATGTCGACAAACATGCCCCACAAGTCCTACAAATTGAAATGGACTATAGGGTCAAAAAATGAAATACTCCCTCAAAGGGAGAAAAGAAGAAAACTGAGGGATCGAGCAATGAATGCCTCTCGGTACAAAAAGCAGCAAGTGCAACAATTGCCTTCGACAAGGGTGACCTCCTCCTAGGCGAAGCAAAGCACAACCGTCCCTTGTACTTTACGGGGTATGTCAAAGAAATGCCAGTACACAGAGTTCAGGTCGATCCAGGTTCTGCACTCAACCTCATCTCTACTTCGGCACTCGAAGAGCTGGGCATCCCACCTAGCAAGCTGAGTCACACGTCCGTATCCATCTTCGGATATGACGATAGTGATCAAAGGCCTATTGGCAAAATCAGGTTCAAATTGCAAATCGGTGATCTTATTTATGAAGTCACCGTGTATGCGATAAGGACCCCTTCATGCTACAATATACTCCTTGGACGCCCCTGGATACAAGAGAATGGTGTCGTCCCTTCAACTCTACATCAGTGCATCAAGTTCGTTGGCAACAATGGCTTGGTACATCGAGTGTTTGCAGACAAAAAGCCCTTCAAAGGCAGAGATGTCCATTTTGCAGATGCTCAAATGTACAAAGATGGAAAAGAGGAACAGGAGGAAAAAACAATTCACTTTGCCGACAGTCTCCAGAAAGATAAAGGCAAGGCTCCTCAGCAGTCACCGGAGGAAAACAAATCCTCCACCAAACTCGAAGTAAGCCGCCAAGCTCCCTTCGTCGTCTCCTTCAAATCTCCAAAGCCTTTGGTAATCACTACCAAAGCAAAGAAGACAAAACAAAAGGCTGGGGGCAAGTTCACTGTCTCCTTTGTGTCTATTATGCATGACACAGACTCGGAGTCAGAGCCAGAAGATGACACAGCATCAAGCCAAGCTGATACTCAGCAAGATCAGCCCACTCTCAATCCATTGGAGACACCTGCAGACATAGAAGACCCTACGTCTGCCTCCTTTGTTATTCCGGCAACTTCGCCAGAAGAAAAAACAATCTTCTTCCACAGATCAGGAGAATCTCCACTGAACTCTCTGCTTGAACCTTTCCAAAAAGAAGGTATGCCTCAGCTATCCCTGTATAGTCCAATGGCACAAGCTATCATGAAGAAAATGGGCTACGACGCTCAAAATCCGACTGGTTTGGGAGGTGGCCGTGGTATTCTTACACCATTGGAACCCACCCTGACCAAAAGTCAACCAGAAGATTGGAAAATCCACCTTCACAAAGGCAAGTCTTCCTATGGGTTGGGGTATGATCCTACCACTCCTATGAGACAGTTGACACCATGGCTGCAAAGTCGGTTTACCGACCAAGCCTCAACATCTCATGAAGACATCGATATCCCTGGATATCTCTTTAAGGAGTTACTCATCAAAAATCCTGAAAGCTCCTCCAATTGGTATAATTTCTCTGATAATAAAGAGGAATTGCCCGATGACGTAGACGAGCGGTTCTCTGTCCCAGAAGAATCATCGTCTCCAAAAGAAGTACCTTACTTCAACCCAATTCCAGTAAATGATTGGGACCATCTCATTGGAAGCCTTGAGAAGGATAGCATTGAGAAGGATACTGATCAAGAAGATTCATGGACAGAAACAGAGCCTCAGTCTGAAAATTTCTCTGGCACTCCAGAAGGTCTTGTTGAGTTGGAAGCCTCCGAAAATACTGTGGAGGAACCACCTTCAAACCTTCAGACAAAAGACCCTGTTCAAAAGATAGACTTGGGAACACCTGATAACCCACGTCCTGTATTCATAAGCAAGAATATAAAGGATGATGAGTTACCCGAGTATATCTATTTTCTTCGTGAGTTTGTTGATTGCTTTGCATGGTCTTATGCCGAAATGCCTGGCTTGGATCCCAAAGTAGCAGTCCACAAGCTCAACTTGCAAAAAGAAATCAAGCCTATCAAACAAGGCCAAAGAAGATTCCGTCCCGACGTGATGGACGAAATTGAAGAAGAAGTTCAGAAACTCAAAAACGTTGGCTTCATCCGCGAGGAACAGCATCCTGAATGGTTGGCCAACATTGTCCCCGTGACAAAGAAAAATGGGCAGATAAGGGTCTGTATCGACTACAGAGACTTGAATAATGCATGTCCTAAAAATGAATTCCCGCTCCCCATACCAGAGGTGATGATTGACAACACCTATGGATTCGAGTGAATGACGTTCATGGATGGATTCTCTGGCTACAACCAGATAAAAATGCATCCTGAAGATGAAAGGCATACATCATTTCGGACACCATTCGGCGTGTATTGCTACACTGTTATGCCGTTTGGCCTGAAAAATGCAGGAGCGACATATCAGAGGGCTATGATGAAAATATTCCAAGATATGCAGCATAAGACGGTCGAATGCTATGTTGACGACCTCGCCATAAAAAGCAGAAGAAAAGAAGACCATCTCGATGATCTTCGAGAAGTCTGACCATCTTGTTTCAGAAGTTTTCCAAAACTAACAATGGCAGCTTCATTAACCATCACTTTCGATGAGAACAAGTACCAACTTATGCTTCAAGACAAGCAAAACAAGCATAAGCGCTCTGCCAGTTGCCGAAGCGTCATCTCCCTCGACAACTCTCAAAACACCGGGTTGATGGAACGCGCTCCTGCCAAGGGTGCTACCGGGGTAGGCGGACGTGGGAGTCCGTCGGGTCCGGCCCTTTCGCGCTCGGGGGGCTGAAGCGTGCATCAACATTTCTTTGTGTGGGTGTGCCAGATTTTCTATTTTACTTAGAATTGCAAGTGGTAATCCGGAGATCAACCTTCACAAGTAAAAAGGAAATCAACTTCTTTCAAGTTTTCCATTGCACAAATATTTAAGAAAAGAGACATTTTCTTGGTTTGCCGTGAAAGGCGATTTTGTTTGGCATTTATAGCCGATTTTGGCGTTTATAGCAGATTTACAATTCTCATCAATAATGAAAGACAAGAGTTATGATTTTTGTCTCTTTTAGAAAAATACAAACTACAATGAAAAGCAAGAAAAGGAGGATCTAACTTTTCATGAGATTGTGGGGGACTCGTTCAGATTGACGGTCGCAAGCCATGTATGGGCTTCGCCATCATCCATGCAGATGAGAACAGAGGATGCTCTTGATTCGCTTGGCTTGGCTATAACCTCAGGTTTTTAGAGGACAAAGACCAAGAGAAGGTCCTATGTCCAATAAAAAGCTAAGTAGACGGGCTGAAAAGCCACGTCTAAGCCATTGGAGGCAGCGGGAGAAGGCAAGGACCTTGGGGGGGAGTACCCCCCAAGGGACTTTTTGTCACCTTGTAGTGGTGCTTGATGTAGAATTTCTGCAGAATTTTCTCTCTTTCTCTAGACTCTGTCTGTCTGGAATTCGGGATTCTCTGCACCTTTTGATTTTCGATCTTCGGTTTTCCGTTCGTCCTTTTCCGATCCCTTTCTTCTTGGAAAGCTCTCCTATTTATAGGCTCTTGGTAGCCATTAGGAGAGTTTATGGGCTTTAATGGCTTTAATGGGAGGAGTTACAAGATTTATTTCTTGATTTTGTAACTCCTTTTTCCTTGAATCTGATTGGCCGATGGAGATTAAGGGCTTTTAATCACCTTAATTACCATAATGGGAGGAGTTTCATGGCTTGAATGCCATGACTTAATTGATTTGTAACTCCTGGATGCTTGCTTCTGATTGGGCCGTCCAAAGAAATGAATTAATGACTGCAATAAAGCTAGTCAATTAACTGCATTAAATGGTCGCCGAGCAGTTGAAGAGTCGCGGGCCGCGCCGCGTCTTTTGGGATTCTTTTGAAGATGATCACCGACGGATCTACATGCTGATCAACATCGGATGACCGTGTAATTTCAGACATTGATAGCTAGCAGCGGGCCGGTGACATCTGTCTTGTTGATTTCTTGATCGGTCGGACAGAAAGAGCACTTTTTAGGTCAACCGGTCGGCGATCTTGGAGCGATCAATGATGATTTTATGCTTTTGACGGCGGATCTGAGATGTCGTCGGATATGAGTCAATTTCAAGCACTAAAAATCACATTTTCAGGAAACCACAGGGGCCAAAGTGCGCGAAACGCGAAAAGGGACGGAAAAATGGGTCACCAGCGAAAAATCCGGTGACCCAGACTTCCATGGTCACCGGCGACCATGAGCCAGGGTCGCGGGCGACCCTGGGGGTTTTTCTCCCCTTTTTGGTCCGTTTTGCGGTCTTTTTTGTCGCCGTTTTCTTCTGTATTTTTCCTGACATTTCTTCTCATTTATTGGCTTGATTTCCCTGTAGAAAACCTGATGAGAATCCTTGCATTTTTAGAGTGCAAAGTTTCCAATTTTCCGGGAAAGCCGAAGACTTTGTCGCGTAGAGCTGCTGATTTTCCACCAGAAGCTGAAACTTGGTCAAACGATGTCGGAATGACCTGAAATTTGAGGTGAAGCCTCCTGAACAATAAATAAGACCAACCATAGGCTTTTATTTGAGTTTTGAAGCCGTTTGGGGTCCCGTCGCCAGTAGACTTGATTTTGCCGCGAGGGAGATGCCGCGCGTTGATGTACGGTCAAACGATGTCCGATTGACTTGAAATTTGATAGGGAACCTATTGGAGTCATTTTGAGATGATCCACAGGCTCTGTCTTGGAAACCATGGTCCCGGGGAGCTCCACCGCCGGTAGGCTTGATTTTCTTTCGGAGCGTCGAAACCTGGTCAAACGTTGTCGGAATGACCTGAAATTCGACGTGCAGCCTTTTGGAAGCATGTTGAAGCCACTCATGCACTTGGTTTGATGAGCGAAGGCTTCGGTGGTTCCCGCCTCCGGGAGGCTTGATTTTGCTGCTCGAGCATTGATGGAGGGTCAACCGTTGTCGGTTTGACTTGAAATTTGGCATGGAGCCCTTTTGAGACATGCTGGAGTCATCCGTAGGCTCTGATCGAAGTTTTGACGTCTTCGATGATGTCGCCGCTGGGAGCGCCAATTTAGCTGTCGGAGAAGCGAAGTTAGGCCAAATGATTCTGAAATGGCCCGAAACTCCTTGTGTACTCCTCCCTTGGCTGTCTTGAAGGATCTTACAGTTTTTGTTCGATTCTGACAAGATTTGATTTTTTGGAGAAGTTGCATTGCCTATTTATGGCAGGTTGCGACTTCATGCAGCTTTCTTGATGTTGAAGAGGCAAAGTGACATTTTTGGTGTCAACAAATGCCCCCTCGAGGTACAGCGACGAGTTGCTTGACTTTTGTAGTTGATGTGCCTCGAAGAGATTTTTGTAGTTGATGTGACTTTTGTAGTTGATGTACAGCAATCTTTCCTTTGGTAGAGTAGCCTTTGATCTTCCAGGGGAATTTTATGGTAATGAAAGGAATCAAGTACCATCTCGAGGCAAAGTTTTGAAGATGACATCAGGGATGTGGATTTGGGTTTCTGTTTTTGATCTTGTGACCTAACCAGCTATATATGGCAGGTTAGGGGATCGGTTTGGTTTTGATCTTGTAGACCTAACAGGCTGTATGTGGCAAGTTAGGGGATCAGGATTTGGTTTTTGGCTTTGGTCTTCTGACCTAACAAGCTGTATGTGGCAAGTTAGGGGACCAGGATTTGGTTTTTGGTCACTCTTTGGGACTGTGTGGGTCCATTGGAGTGGTTTGGATTTTTGTGGAATGTCAATTTCAAGATTTTGGCTCAATTTGGTATATGAGGGTAGATGGTTTGATTCTTTGGAAGCTCATGGGGCTTGAAATTTTTTTGTATGGTTCAATCAACTCAAAAGAGGCATGGAACCATTTTTGTACGCTCTTGGTAAGAGGGATTTTTTTCCTGACTAAAAGCCCATTTTTTTTTTTTTTGTAGTGCCTAGGTGGTCAAACCTGGCTCATATGGGCTAACCCATGGGACCTTAAGCTTTTTAGGATGGCTTAGATCTCATGTGGGGTCATTTTTGTAAAGAATATCTAAAGATATCTCATTTGGATAGAGAATATCTAAAAATATCTTTATGGGAGAGAATCTCTCATATTCCCTTAATTTGGGAGAGAATATCTCAAGGTATCTTTCTTTTTGGGAAAGAATCTCCAATCTCCTATTTTGTTGGAGAGAATCTCTCATTGATTGATTTTGGGAGAAAATCTCTCAAAGACATCTTTCTTTTTGGGAAAGAATCTTTCTAATTCCTTCTCTTTTGGTAAGGTTACTAATTAGTAGCACTTACCTTTCTTTTTTTGTTTCCTTCTTTGATTTGCTCTCTTCTATAAAAGCAAGGAGGAGGCTAGATCTCTTGCCCTTATTGCTTTCTTTTGCAACAATCTCAAGAGAGCTCCAAGACCAAGAGTTCTTCTTCTTCAAGGATCTTCAAGCTTTTTCCTTCTTCTTCTCCATCAATGGCTTCAAGTAAGTTTTCTCTCTTTTTCTTTCAAGAAAACTCCATGTAGAGAATAGGATGGTAAAAAAAAGAAAGTTTCTCTCTTTTCTTTTTTTCTTTTCTTTTTCTTTTCTTTCTATTCTTCTTCTCTTTTTTTTTTTCTTTTTCCACGTGATTTCTGTGTTTTTTTTTTCTCGTGCTTCTTTCTTTCTCTTTTTCTTTTTGCACGTTTTCTTTTTTTTTTATTATTATACTGATCTGGCCGTACGGCCACGTGGCATGTGGGCCACGGCCCATGGGCCAGCCCCTTTTGCCTTTTTTTTTTTTTTTTTGAGAAAAGTTTCCTTCTTTTTCTTTTTGTTGCCCATGCATGCATTTTTTGTAAATTGAATTGAGTAGCATGATGTGATAGCATACCTGAAAATCTTTACAAATTTGGGAACTTGGAGCTTGCAGTGATGTTGAGCCCTTCCTGATTTTGCGGAGATTTTGAGGTTTCGAAAGTTTGGAGTTTCGGAGCCCGCAGCAATGTTGAACCCATCTTCAAACTTTCTATTTCCGTCGGGGTATTTCCTTTTTCTTTGGAATTGCCCCGGAGTCATGCCAAAATTTCGCCAGATTTTTGGTGGGACAAAGTGACCCTTTTTTCTTTTTAGGGAAATCCTGTCATTTTGATGACGATCTTTTTCTTTTCCAACCTTTGCAGGAGGTTCCTCCAGAGCGAACAAGGGTAAAGAGCCTGCTACAAGCGTACCTCGTCGATCTGCTAGATCTTCCAATGTGGCCGTTCAGCAGGCCCGGGAGAAAGTCCAGTTTGTGGAAAGAAATCTTGAAGAGTGCGACTCTCTCAACAGAGATGAGATGAGACAGCGACTGATCACTCTCAAGGGAGAGGAATTTTATAAGATCATGGTAAGTAGTCGGCCGTGGGTTATGGATGATCAGAGGGTGTTGCCCAAGCCTACCTTCTTCTTTGGTGATGCAGTCCCTGACGACGTGACATACCAGAGGAGATGTTTTCAGTTCTCTTACACAGCTGATGGTGAAGAGAAGACTGTTGTTACCCGGTCGACGTTTGATCGTACCGTCTCGATCATGAGCCTTGCTCCCGCGTGCTCTTAAGAGGGAAGGTCCTCCAAGCTGGGTGAAAAGGACAAATGTAATCAAGACCGGGGTTTTTGTTGGCGGTCCTTCCGAATATGCGGAGAAGTCGCCTGTCGATATGGACATATTGTTGCCGGCTAGTGGCTACCAAGGCTCTGATTATCCGTCGGTCGATTTGAGACCGGTGGGCCTTGGCGTTTTCAGCGGTGACAGCAGTAATTGGGTGAAGCCTTTTCGACTTCGTGGTCGTTTTAATGCTGACTCCGATTGGAAGTCATGGACTGACCACACCTTGCTGATCGGGGGCGCCGTTTTGAAGGAAGCCGAGATTTTTGACGCGGTCCGTGCCTTTAGAGATACCGTGGCTTTTTCTGACGAGGCCTTCATGGCCATGTTGGAATCATTTCTCCCACAAACCAATACCTTCGTTGTAACGAATGGTGAGATTGGTTTTTCCTTGAAGGAGTTGAGCGCCATTACTGGATTGCCCATCCTTGGCAAACTCTACGAGGAGTTCATGCCGATTGACAGCGTCCTTGAGGAGCAGTCAGAGGAGTTCAGGCTCCTATACTTTCAGCTCGTCGCCTTCTATGATTTTTTGAAGGAGAAGGAGGGCTCGAAAGTAAGATCCAGCAGTTGGAAGAGTTATGGCTCTTCATTCTTCAACTTTTTTGACAGCAAAGAGTCTTCTGACAGCATGACCCTGGAGGACCGGAAGAAGGCTTCCGCCATGCAAGAAGAGTTGAAAGACTTCTTCGCAGGTACAGATGTAATTTGTTCTGACATTGCACTGCAGAGAGAAATTGCAGTTTACCTCACTTATTGGCTAGGTGAGGCTGTGTTTGCTGGTGGAGATGGGACGCACATCAGGCCGCATTGTTCCGGCTTGTCAGATGGCGTTTGGAGAGCGGCTTGCTTTAGTACCGGCTCTCTACTCCTATCTACGTACCGAAGTGCAAGCGGCTGCTTTCTTGGTTCGGCTTGGGCTCCCTATGAATAGGGTATTTTCAGCCCATATCTTTTATTTGTGGTATGTATACCACTGTCCTGGCTTCCATCGGCTTGGTGCTGCGCAGGATGATGATCCTCTGATGATTCGATTGGCTAAGGGAAAAACCGTAATCGAATCTCTTTTATTTGCCCGCATGAGGATCCGACGGTTCAGGGACGTCGAGATGGGGCAGTCTTCAGTGAAGCTTTCTCCGGAGTTGCGGAAGAAGGCTTTTGACTTTGGTGCCCCCCGTGACTCTACCAGGGCAGGGTCAGGGAGACATTATGCCTTGACAAATGTAGAGAAGGAGTGGCTTTTCAGCATACGCGTCGGCACGATGGTGTACCGCAGACATCTTTTCGTCGATATCCAACCGTATGTACCTTCTCGCTTTGCGCTGCAATTGGGCTTCTCACAAGGTGTTGTTGGAGCACCTTCAAGCATGGTAAAGCGCTTTGGCGGTTTGCAGGACGGCAGAAATGCATGGGCTTTCTACAGTGCTGAAGACACTACTTCCATGATTTCTTATCCTGCGTTGTCGACTTTCCGGACTGCCGGCTTCACGAAATGGTTCGCGGAGAGCTTTTTGGCATATCGGGGGCTTTCCAAGAAGGAGCTTGATGTAAAGTTGTCTTCTAGAAAAGGCATTGGAAAGTCGAATGGCGTCTGGCGAGAGGAAGTTTGGGCCTTCCTTTCTGGAGAGAAGCACAAGATTGGCTTTCTCGGTGACCAAGGCGTCATCGGTTCTGAAGCTGTTCGGGAAGTACCTGATGAGGCTTCAGAGCAGCTAGAACAGGAGGAAGTTGAACTCGACGCTTGGATGCAAGCGGCACAGAGGCGAGCTTCCGTGGAGTCTACTGGCAAGAGCAGACCATCCAGTGAGGAGTCAAGTGGGAGACCTGACTCTGACAGTGGGGCAGGATCTTCTAGGAAGTGAGCCCACAGAAGTAAGAGGAAGAGGAGTCATCGTCACACGGGGCGGGACGAAGACTCTCCTGATGTGGAAGTCCCTCTCACTGTCAATGAGGGGTGCCAGGGGAAGCTGACGAACCTCCGGAGAAGAGGATTCGGGAAGAAGAGACCATCGGTGAAGGTATGATTCTTCCTTTTTCTTTTTCTACTTCTTTCATGGGGCTTTCCATGTTCTGATTTGTTTTCTCACCCTGCTGCTGCTTTTTTTTTTAGCAGAGGATGAAGACTTGGCGATGCCTGAGGTTCCGACCTATGAGGCGGTGATCGAGCCGGTTATGGCATCTGAAGAAGAACCGAGGGACTCTGGAATGATTCCAAAATCTCCAATTGGTATAACTTCTTTCGCTTTCTCCTTTTTTTTTTTGCCTGCGACTTGATTTGCTAACATTTTTCTTGTCAGCTGACTTGCCACAGGATTCCGATGACTTTGAACCATCAATGGACGCAAATGTTGATGATGCTTCCGATGAGTTCATGGAGGAAGAGAGTGTTCCGCCAGTCGTCGAAGAAGGTACTTTGTAGTGATGACCCTGATGATTTTTTTTAACAGGATCATATTCATACCTTTTTGTGTTTCATTTGCAGGTTTTGAAGTGACAGAAGAGAGTCCATCGCTTTCTTCAGAACCAGAGCAAGGGATGCCAGAGGTCGATCCGGAGGTAGAGACTCCTACAACCAGTTCTGACGCGATAGAGGAGATACCTCGTGCTGAGATTCCTTCTCCAGTGGCTCCAAGTGGAAAGAGTTCTTTTGTTACTCTTCTAATGGGACATGACATGAGCAGCCGATCAACGGAAAAGGGTGAATCTTCATCCAGTTCGTCTCTTCAATTTGTGAAGAAGGTGCTGGCTCGGGTTTTGAGTTCTTGGATCGAGACTCTCTTTTCTGGACACCTGGATGCCGGATTTGGCATGATCCCACATGTACAGGAGATTCTCACTGATACCGAAGAGGTTGGTCTGGATGTCACAGGTGCCAGGGCGATCGTTGATAGGATCATTGCACTGGGTGACAAGTGGTTTGAGACCATGGATTTCCCTGACGACCAATTCTTCAAGGAGATGTTCTTGGACCTTGCTGATAAGGCTAAGTCTGACCTGAATGAGGCTACACAAAGCAAGAAGCAGCTAGTTCGGGAGAAGAACTTGGAAGAGCTAACCATCATCGGATTGAGGCATGACCTTAACGTCCTTGATAGGGAAGTTGAGGAGGCCAGGAAACGTCTTGAGCATTTGAAGGCGCAAGTCGCTGCCAAGTGGGCTGCTATAACAGAGGCTCGTGACAGGGAGAGTGCTCTGATTCGCAGGGTTGCAGATGCCGGTCAAGTTCTCGAGAGGAGGACTCTCGAAAACGAACAATGGCAAACTGCTGGGGAAAAGCTTCCCGGTGTAAAAGAAGGGTTACGGCATTCACCAGCATCTCATGGCAAGTTCCTGAAGAAGCGTGCCTTGGAAACTCTGACGGCCGAGGCCAAAAGTTTGCTTGAGGAGATGAAGCTTTGGCTGGAGACCATTTTTGGCTGAGCTCTTGAATTTTTTTTTGTAGCAGAAACTACTCTTCTTTCTTTTGGTACCACATGTATATATTTTTTTTTTGGTACTTTTTTTTACAGTGCTTGTGAACACTTTTTTTTTGGTACCACATGTATTTTTGGTACTCTTTGCAAGTACTCATTCTACAAAAGTTACTTTTTTTTTTGTTTTCCCTACTCTCACTTAAATCTTTTTGTGATGAAAGTAATTGCTAAATGGGATTTGATTAAAAGCTTTGTCATTTTGTGAAAATCTTTTGTCAAATGATTGTTTTGGGAGGGGAAACGAATTTGGCATGAAAGCCGGATTTTTGTGGCATTTACAGCCAGTTTGGTGGCATTGATAGCCAATTTGTGGCATTTATAGCCGGTTTGGTGGCATTGATAACCGGGTTTTTTGAAAGCCAAGTTTTGGTTTGTCGGCGTGAAAGCCAATTTTTTGTGGCATTGATAGCCGGTTTGTGGCATTTATAGCCGGTTTTGACATGAGAGTCAGGTTTTTTTTTTTTGTGGCATTTATAACCGATTTGGTGGCATTGATAGCCGGTTTTGGCAAAAGAGCCAGGTTTTTGGTTTTCAAAAATGCAAGTATCGACTAAGAGTCGCCTCCCTGCTGAATGGTCTTGCAAGTATCGATGGAATGTCGCATCCTTACTCATTCGGTTGCGAGTATCGATGGAATTTCGCCTCCTCGCGGATTTGGGTGCAAGTATCGATGGAATGTCGCATCCTTGCTTTTCAAAAATTTTATTTTGCGGGTACTGACTTGATGTCGATTTCCCCTTGATTTTTGAAATTTGCGGTTTTCTCGAACCTTTGGGTTGTGGATATCAACTGATAAGTTGCGTCTCCACGGTTTTAGGTTTTTTTCGAACCTTTTTTGAAATTTGGGTTGTGGATATCAACTGATATGTTGTGTCTCCACGGTTTTTGGATTTTGCAAGTATCGACGAAATGTCGCTTCCCTGCGATTTTGGGTGCAAGTATCGATGGAATGTCGCATCCTTGCTTTTTTCAAAAAAATTTGTTTTGCGGGTACTGACTTTGATGTCGTTTCCCCATGATTTTTGAAATTTGCGGTTTTTTCGAACCTTTGGGTTGTGGATATCAACTGATATGTTGCGTCTCCACGGTTTTAGGTTTTTTCGAACCCCTTTTTTTTTGAAATTTGGGTTGTGGAAATCAACCGATATGTTGTGTCTCCACAGTTTTTTTTTCTTGTTTGGGTTTGCAAGTATCGACGAAATGTCGCTTCCCTGCGAGTTTGGATGTGTTGAACATGGTTCGTATTCTTCCGATGGGTGCGAGTATCGACTAAGCGTCGCTTCCCCGTGGTTTTTTTTTTTTTTGAAAAATCATTTTTTTTGTTTAAAGACACGAGGGTCGTAAATTTTGACCTAAAACCATTTGGCGGTAAAAGGCAGGGTGGACTAGGGTGGAAATCCCTGAATCCGATTTTAATTTCAAACCATGAATTTTGGGTTCAAGGATCGAAAATTTTGGTCAAGTTAGGGAGGGGCTCCTAAACTTGGATTTTTTTTTTGAACAATGAAACGATGAAAGTAAGCATTGTTTTTTGAGTTTCTTTAGAAATTTCGACATTTTGATATGAAAATTCTAAAGGAGTGGGTTTGATGAGCAAGTACCTGAAAATAGGCTTTTGCCGTGCAGGCATTGCTCTTACCCAGTTGGGTAAGTCTTCAAGGGTAGTACCGCTTTAAGAACTTGCCATTGATGGGCAGCATACACCTGTCGCCTTCCATGTTTAAGAGGGCATATGCGCCGTTGGAGAAGACCTTGTCGATGACGTAGGGTCCCTCCCATTTTGGCTCAAACTTGCCTTTGGACTTGTGAGCGAAGACCATTGGTCTTTTTACCGCAAGAACCAAGTCACCCTTTTTGTAGGCGCGTTGCCTGACCTTTTTGTCAAAAGATCCTGCCATGCGTGCTTGGTAAACTTCAATGCTTTGTCGAGCTTCGAGCCGTCTCTCGTCGAGATTGTCCAGCTCATGGAGTCGCAATTTGACATTGCTTTCTTGAGTCATGTCATTTTGTAGAGATACCTTCAGAGAAGGAATTTGTACCTCTAGGGGCACGACAGCTTCGCATCCATAGACCAAGGAGAATAGTGTGCTATGGGTTGGTCCTCGAACGGTGGTTCGATAGGCCCACAAGGCTTCAGACATCTTGTCGCTCCAGTCTTTTTTGTGACTAGAGACCATTTTCTTGAGGATTTTGCAGAGTGTCTTGTTGAAGGCTTCTGCTGATCCGTTTGTTGCCGGATTGTATGGAGTCGAAGGACAGCTTTGAATTTTGTATTTGTCGCAGAACCTGTAGAATCGATGATCCCGGAATTGTGATCCGTTATCATGGACGAATCTTTTAGGTATGCCGAAACGACAAATGATGTTGGTGCGTAGGAATTGAAGGACTGATGAGGTCTTCATTTCGTTGAACGCAAATGCTTCTGACCACTTGGAAAAATAATCCGTTGCGGCGAAGATGAAGCGATGACCTTTGCTTGAAGGGGGAGAAATAGGACCTATGATATCCATACCCCAGGCTTCGAAAGGCCACGAGATTGCTGTAGGGTGTAGCCATTCTGGAGGCATGTGAATGTAGTCTCCATGAACTTGGCATTGTTGGCAGCGCTTGGCAAATTGCATTGCATCAGCTACCATGGTAGGCCAATAGTAACCTAACCTTTTTATCTGATCATAGAGCTTAGGACCTGCCTGATGGGCTCCACAAAGACCAGCATGAACTTCTTTAAGTGTTTATTCGGCCTCTTGTTGTGACAAGCAGCGTAGAAGTACTCCGTTGAAGGATTTCCTATAGAGGATTTTTGAAGGAATATCCAAATGAAAGTTTGGGGCTCGCCTCTGGATGCTTACCCGTTCTTTTGGATCTTCAGGTAGGATTCCGAACATAGTGTAATCAATGAACGGATCCCTCCAGTCGCCGATTGAAGGTTGAAGGATAGAGATCCGACTTCCAACCACTCGGTGGCATTCAGCAACTGCTTGGTGTGTGTTAAGAGGAGGGAGGATCCTTCTCTCGCACACTGTGATTTGCATGTTTTCCCCTTCCTGGATCGCCATTGATGCGGCAAGTCCGGCCAGGGCATCTGCACGGATGTTTTCACCTCTACGAATGTGGGTGATGTGACAGATGTCAAACTTTTGCAGAAGCGATTGTGCCTTGTTGTAATAAGGCAGAAGATCGGGCTTCCTGACTTCATATATCTGATTCATCTGGTTGACGATCAGTTGAGAGTCTCCAAAGACTTCCAGCATAGTGATACCGGATTCGATGGCGAGTTCCAATCCTAGGATCAGAGCTTGGTATTCAGCTGCATTGTTTGTGCATGGTTCCAGTAGCGAGAAAGCGTGTGGAATCATGTATTTGTCGGGGCTAACAAAGAGGATGCCAACTCCCGAGATCAGCTTTCTTTTTTCATTTTGTCCTGGTTGCACCGTCAAAGTACATGTCCCAGGAGGCATTTGGTGAGGAAGTCTCCACGTTGTAGACAGGTTCGTCTAGGAGATCATCTCTGAGTGGAGAATCTTTAGGCAATGGTTGCTCTGCGAGAAAGTCTGCTAGAGCTTGGCCTTTGATTGCTTTTTGTGGTACATACCTAATATCAAATTGTGACAAGAGGATGGACCATTTTGCCAGTCGGGCATTGAGAGAACCTGCCTTTGTGACAAGGACCTTCAAGAGGTTGATCCTCGAGACCAAGTAGACTGTGTTGGAAAGCAGATAGTGACGTAGCTTTTGTACGGCGAACATCACTGCAAGGCATTCCTTTTCGACTGGAGAGTAGCGATGCTCTACACCTACTAGCATGCGGCTGAGGTAGTATAGAGCAGCTTCTTTTCTTTCATCATTTTCTTGTGCAAGCAGAGCACCCAGAGAGTGATCAAGGGCTCTTGTGTACAAGATGAATGGTTTCCCAGTGGTAGGAGCAGCTAACACTGGAGGTTTGGTTAGGTATGACTTGATATCTTGAAATGCGGCTTCACAGTCAGCATCCCAGACAAAGTTTACACCCTTTTTCATCAATCGAGAGAATGGACGACACTTCCCCGAAAGATTGGAGATGAACCGTCTGATGTAGGCCAATCTCCCTTGAAGCCCTTTTAGTTCCCTTAAGGTTCTTGGAGGGGGCATTTCTAGAATAGCCTTGACTTTGATGGGGTCAAGTTCTATTCTGGCTTTCCGAACTAGGAATCCAAGGAACTTACCCGACGAGTCGCCGAAGAAGAATTTCAAAGGATTCATCCGCAGTTTATGTTTGCGAAGTCGGAGGAAGACTTCTCGAAGATCTTTGAGATGGTCTTCTTTTCTTTTGCTTTTGACGGCGAGGTCATCAACGTAATATTCGACCGTCTTGTGTTGCATATCTTGGAATATTTTCATCATAGCCCTCTGATATGTGGCACCAGCATTTTTCAGACCAAATGGCATGACAGTATAGCAATATACGCCAAATGGAGTCCGAAATGATGTGTGTTTTTCATCCTCGGGATGCATCTTTATCTGATTGTAACCAGAGAAGCCATCCATGAATGTCATTCGCTCGAATCCGCAGGTATTGTCAATCATCACCTCCGGTATGGGGAGCGGGAATTCATCTTTAGGGCAAGCGCCATTCATGTCTCTATAGTCAATACAGACCCTGATCTGCCCAGTTTTCTTTGTCACGGGGACAATGTTGGCCAACCATTCTAGATGTTGTTCCTCACGGATGAAGCCGACGCTTTTCAGCTTTTGAACTTCTTGTTCAATTTTATCCATTACATCTGGACGGAATCTTGTTTGGCCTTGTTTGACAGGCTTGATTTCTTCTTGAAGATTGAGTTTGTGGACTGCTACTTTGGGGTCTAAACCAGGCATTTCAGCGTAGGACCATGCAAAGCAATCAACGAACTCACGAGGAAAAGCGATATACTCGGGTAACTCATCATCCTTTATATTCTTGCTTATGAATACAGGACGTGGGTTATCTGGTGTTCCCAAGTCTATCTTTTCAACAGGATCTTCTGTTAGAAGGTTCGAAGGTGGTTCCTCCACAATATTTTTGGAGGCTTCCAGCTCAACGAAACCTTCTGGGATTCCAAGGGCATTTGTAGACCGAGGGTTTGTTCCTTTCCACGGGTCTTCTTGATTGGTGATCTTCTCAAGGCTTGCTATGAGATGGTCACAATTGCCTGTTGAAACTGGGTCGAAGCAAGGTACTTCTTTTGGAGACGAGGGCTCTTCTGGGTCAGAATAGCACAAGTCTGTATTATCGGACGATTCCTCTTTATCATCAGAGAAATCGTACCAATTGGATGAGCTTCCTGGATCTTTGTCAGGTAACTCTTTAAAGAGATATCCAGGGAGATCGATGTCTTCATGGACTTGAGATGTTGAGGCTTGGTCGGTAAAACGACTTTTAAGCTTTTGTGTCAACTGTCTCAGAGGAGTGTCGGGATCATACCCTAACCCAAATGAAGACTTTTCTACATGACCGTAGAGTCTCCAATCTTCCAGCTGGCTTTTGGTCAAGGCGGGCCCCAATGGCGTGAGAATACCGCGTCTTTCTCCCAAACCGACTGGGTTTTGAGCGTCATAGCCCATTTTCTTCATAATTGCTTGTGCCACAGGACTATATAGAGATAGCTAAGGCATACCTTCATTTTGGAAAGGTTCCAGCATGGAGTTTGATGAAGAAGCGTCCGAACTATGGAAGAAGATCGGCTTTTTCTTTGGTGATGTTGCGGAACAACAAAGGAAGCATACGTAGGATCTTCTACGTCAGCAGCTGTCTTCATCAGAGTGAGAGCAGGCTGAACTTGTTGAGTGTCAACTTGGCTTGACGAGGTGTCGTCTTCTGGCTCTGAGTTCGAATCCGTGTCTTGCTTGATAGACACGAAAGAGACAACAAATTTGCCCCCAGGCTTTTGCTTTGCCTTCTTCACTCTGGTTGTGATGACCAAAGGTTTTGAAGATTTGAGGGAGATGACGAAGGGAGGTTGACTGCTCTCTTCGGATTTACCGGAGTGTTTGCTTTCTTCCGGTGATTTTTGAGGAGCCTTGCCTTTATCTTTCTGGAGATTTTCAGCAAAGGGTGTTATTTCCTCTTTTTCTTCTTTTTCGCCTTCATACATTTGGGAGTCTGCGAAGTGGACTTCTTTACCTTTGAAGGGTCTTCTGTCCGCAAACACTCGATGTACCATGCCGTCGTCACCGACGAACTTGATGCATTGATGTAGAGTTGAAGGGACAACACCATTCTCGTGTATCCAGGGGCGTCCGAGAAGGATGTTGTAGCATGAAGGGGTTTTTATTGCATACACAGTGACTTCAGAGATAAGATCACCGATCTGCAATTTGAACCTGATTTTGCCGATAGGCCTTTGAGTACTCCCATCGTATCCAAAGATAGATACAGATGTGTGGCTTAGCTTGCTGGGTGGGATGCCCAACTCTTCGAGAGCCGAAGTGGAGATAAGGTTGAGTGCAGAACCTGGGTCGACCTGAACTCTGTGTATAGGCATTTCCTTGATGTACCTTGTGAAGTACAGGGGTCGGTTGTGCCTTGCTTCGCCAAGTAGGAGGTCGTCCTTTGTGAAGGCGATGGTTGCACTGGCTGCTTTTTGCACCGAGAGACATTCAATGCATGATCCCTCAGTTTTCTTTTCTCCCTTTGAGGAAGTTTCAAAGTTTTTGACCCGGTAGTCCATTTCAATTTGGAGGGCTTGCGGGGCATGTTTGTCGACATCCTCATTTAGTTTTTGTAATTCTGAGATGAGATTATCACGAGTGCGTGGAGACATTTGTAATAAATCCAGGATGTGCAGTCGTGCAGGTATGTGTTTGAAGTGCTCGACCAAATCATACTTGAAAGCCTCCTTAGGGCCTGCATGTTCATCATTGTTGCCACTGGGGGCGCTTACAACATCTTTTCCCGAAGGATTTACATAAGTAAAGGAAGATTGGTTGTAATTTTTGTGGTAGTCCCGGCCCGAGCGGGTGCCTCTACCAACTTCGAGAGCTTCTTGAGAAGGGTCTTTGCTTGGAAGATTGTCCTCAGGATCAAGAGGCTGTCGTTTCTCATTTACTGAGGATGCGTCTGCAGCAGAATTGCTATCCTCAGTGATTGTGTTGCATGGAGCATTTTCCGGGAGCGAGTCCTGAACAACATCCAGCAGCTTTTCTTCTTCGTTGACCCATCCATCATCCCAAGTTGGGTTTTCTTCATGATGATGAGTTGGGAAGAGCATGAGTTCTGAAGTCACAGTCTCAGGGGACGAAGCCTGAGAGGGTGTCATCTCTGTGAAAGTCACGCGAGACGAGGTAGCCCCAGAAGATATGGTGCTAGGTGTCGCCGGTGTGTAAGTGATCTCATCAGATGATGCATTGGAAGAGCTATAATCCCGAATTATCACATTACAGGCAGCTCTTAAAGGAGACGTTGTCTGCTCAGAGTCAGACTCATCCTCAGAAGTAAGAAGATCGTCTACCCAGCAATTTTCTCCATTTTCAGGAGTTGAGGGAGGAGGTACCTGGTGGGCTTCAGGGACTTCCGGCTCTGGATTGTGAGGAATCTCGTTGACGCGGTCTTGCTCTTGTTCTAAAGCGAGATGCTGCAAGATCCTCGTATATTCTTCAAGATCAGGCATGGGAGCCAAATCTTCTTCTTCGTCTGCTCTTTGTGGCTCAACATGGTTGATTTCCACTGGAGCAACGACGGGTGCTGGCTCAACATCATTTTCTTGTACAGCCTCTTGGTCTTCCTCATCATCAGACCAGGGTCCTTGTGGCTGTAAGGGGTTATACCAGATTACTGGCATAAGGTGAGTTTCAGGAACCCATTCTTCGTCGGAGAGATACTCTCCTGTTTCAAGAGATTCCTCCCACTCGCCGGTGTAGTTGGGCTCGAATCCATCGTCGGTGTCGCTGGACTCGTATCCATTAATGGAGAATCCAACTACCGAGTTGCAAGAGTATGATGCCCCCTGCATAGCTTCTTTTTTGAATCGAGGTGGCATGAAATCACTGAGAGTGAAGTTTCTTACCACCTTTGAAGTCTCTGGAAGGGACGTTTCTGTTGCCCCGAGTGAAGTGGTAGAGGAGGCCTCTGCCTTTTCATTGACTTCTTGTTTTGGCTGGGTCTTCTCTTGCCGTTTGAGCCTGAGGAGATGTTTCCTAGCCTGCCTTCGCTGTTGAGCTGTCTGCTTTGTTTTTACGATCTCCCAGTTTTCATCTTCCAGGAGATCGGGATGTACCCATATGGGTTGTCCGTCTGGTGTCGGGTAAGGAACCAACACTTCGGATGTTTGAATTCTTTTTATCACCTTGAAGGAAGTAGTGATCTTCTTTTCTGGTGATTTTGGTGTTTGTCCACGTGACACCATGTTGACAGAGGCAGACCCATAGTTTTTGTCAAAGGTGATGACTCCATTTTTCCACATCTCGTTTATCTTCTCTCTCACAACAAAGCATTGATTGAGAGGATGCAAGACCATCTGGTGGTATGGACAGTACCGAAGATCGTTGGTTTTGCCAACATCGCCCGGTCTTTTGGGTTCAGGCAAGGTGAGCTTGCCGTTTGCCACGAGAGCCCCGAAGATTTCGTCAACATCTTCATCGAACGGGTATTTCTTTTCTACTCGCTCTTTGAAGGCATCAGAGAGTTCAGGTCTCTTACCTGCAGCTCTGTTTTCAGCTTTCTTTGGTTGCTGAGGAGCTGACTTGGTTTGCACATTGAGGACCTCTTTTTTCTTTGGTTTAGAGGCTACAATGGCGATTGGCTCTTTTCTTGATGACTTCTGACTGTTGAGGTCTTTAATCACCGTTTCAGCTTCCATAGAAGCTTCCAGGAGTTCTCCGAGGTTTTTTGATTTGTTGCCGATGATCATGAAGCGGATTCTAGCTCTCATGTTGTTTCGGCAGATGTCGACTAGCGACGCTTGTGGCAGTACATCTGAGCATTTGTACGCCATTGCTTTCCACTTGTGAATGAAGTCGTATGTTGACTCATTCTCTCCCTGTTTTAGGCTGCAGAGTTGAGCCATAGTAACAGGATGATCCTCACCTTGGAAGTGGGTCAGGAAGCGTGTCTCCAGCATAGCCGAGTTCTGGATGGAGTTCTCCGGCAGAGTGGAGTACCAATCGAAGGCCGTACCTTTTAGGGTACTTGCAAAGAGGCGAATCTTGAGTGCATCTTGATACGCGATAGCTCCCGTCAAAATCTTGAAGTGGATGACGTGCTGTCTGGCTGATCCTTTCCCCGTATATGTTTGGAGAGTAGGATGTTTGAATTTTGTGGGGAACGGGACCGAGTCCATCCATAAAGGATATGGTGGCTTGATCCCATGCTCCTTGAGTATATCCTCTTCTTTTGCTTTGGCGAGGATACTGTCTACGTCCTTTTTGGTAAGGGCGCGTGACTCATTTTCTTCTCCATTTACCTCCTCATCTTGAGGATTCAGAGGAAGTTCATTGTTCGCCTGATTTTGAAAGGCGAGGAGAAGATTTTCCATTAGAGTTTCAATCCTCTGCTGGCCTCGTTCCAACTGCTGGATGCGTGTGATCGCATCATCTTGAGGTGGATTACGAGGTGGTGGCTCAGAATTTGTGGCCAGGATGTTCATCCCTCGTGATTTAAACGAAGAAACTGTCCTTGTGACTGAGCTGGGGCTCATTCTTTTTTATGAAGAGCTTGAGGAAGGATCGCTCTGCCGTCCTTGGCTTGAAGGAGCAGGGGATTCTTCGTGATGTCTTCGTGTCCTGGAGACGCTACGAGTCACCGGACGTCGGACATGGATTCTGGATGCTGACTTTTGGCGTCTTCTGGTTTTTCCAACCATATGGACAGCAGCAACTTGGTCGGGTCTTTCTTTTTCGACCCATTTTTGAGAGACTTGAAGTGTAGGAGGCTGAGTCCTTTGCTTCTCTAGTCTCTTTTGTCGGTACGACGCACGGCGGCGTACACGACGAGCAGCTTGAGCTTCGGTCAGCTCTGGCTGGGCTCTGACGATGAAGGATGTGCTCCCTCGGGCGCAGCAGCCGAGCCTGTCTTCTTTGTAGCTAGGCAAGGACAGGATCCGGACCCGGTCCTTTGCCTGTTGCAGCGAAGTTTTGAATTTTTCAAGTTCGGCCCCTGTAGAGATAAAGGGTCGAACCGAAGGAGTGTAGGCCTTAGCAGGTTCTTGTAGAGGCCTGGTGATGCATGATCTGATTTTGGGCCTGTAGGAACAAGCCGGCTCATGCTGGGTTGACTTGGGAGTCAGGTTGGAGATAGGTCTCTCCTCTTTCATGTAGGCAAGAGGGTAGAACTGGTTCTCCTTGAGTGGGGCCAGGTATGCTGGCTTGGTGGATGTTTGAGACCTTCTTTGTTTTGGTGAAGGTCTTGGAGACTAAGTCTTGGGATAGGTCTGGTTGTTTGTGGGTCGAGGCTTCGCGGGGGTGTCGCAGGCTTCGGGCTTTTGGGCGCTCGCCTTTGGTGTCACGGGAGTGACACATTCAGAGGCGATCTTCTCCTTTTTAGCATGCGCAGCTTGTTCTTCGGGAAGTGGGAATGGTCCCAGCGTCCCAAAGAAGATAGTCCGGGGAGTCGAGGTCGACCCGGAGTTCAGAGATTTGCCGAGGGAGTTGACGCTTCGGCAGCTGACAAGGCGCTTATGAGTGCGCGCGCTTTGCTTCTGTTGAAGCATGAGTTGGTGCTTGTTCTCATCGAAGATAATGGTTAAGGCTGCCATTGTTAGTTTCGAAAAAGTTCTGAAACAAGACCACATCCATTAGTAATCACAAGAATATAATGATCATAAATGGGAATTTCTATGGTTGTCTTTTCAAATCGCTCAAGGGATATGACCCAAGCGACATGAAGAAGGCAAAAAGCCATAGATGGTACAATTGTTCTGACAGCAAGTATGGTGAGCCCAGAATGAGCGTTCCAGTGACTGCTAGAAGCAATTGTAAACCTAAATTCGACTTATCGAGAAGCAGTGCTTGCTCGAGGTAAGACAAATATAAGGTTGGAGTTACAAATGTGCCGGTCGCAAATACAGTAGACCCTGAAAGGGCGTACCAGTATTGCTAGGCACAAATGTTGGAAATCGCATCCATGAGATGGGATTCTCTTTTTTTTTTTTTTTTTGAAATGTCAAGATTGGATTCATCAAAGAGAGCAGATGGTATTCCGATCCGAATACGGGCTCAACATTTTCCGCGAGCACCAGTACCCAGAAGGGAAGGAACCACAATTTCTCGGATCTGAATCTAAAATAACGAGATTTTTTTTTTGAAGATTTTTTATTTTTAAGATTTTTTTATTTTTTAAATCTTTTTTTTTTATTTTTTTTATTTTTATTTTATTTATATTTTTTTTCTTTAAGATTTTTTTTGAAAATCTTTTTTTTTTATTATTTTTTTATTTTGATTTTGATTTTTTTTTTGTTTAAGATTTTTTTTTTGAAAATCTTTTTTTTTTTATTTTTACTTTTTTTATTTTTAATTTTGATTTTTTTTGTTTAAGATTTTTTTTTTGAAAATCTTTTTTTTATTTTTTTTTATTTTTGATTTTTTTTAATTTTTTAAGATTTAAAGACGAGAGAGTACACATAGGCCTCCTAACCCGGTCTTGTGAAACCTCAATTGATAGAATTGCCCCCAGGTAAGGGTAGGATTACTTAATGAACCCGTTTGGAGGACCCTTGCCTAGAACAGTCAAGCTGTCTCCACACTCTGGACAAGGCTTTTCTTGAATCAATCGTGATCAAAGAACGCAATTGGTTTAACCTTAGTGGTCTATGTCTTTTTATTTATTTATTTAATTTTTTTTTTAGATCCCTGACAGACTCATCGAAGAGAAACGATGGCCCAATCCCCGATCCGAACACGGGCTCAACGATTTCCGCAAGCACACATGCCCAGAAGAGAAAGGATCAAAGTTTCTCAATTTTGAATCCAAAACGAGAAATTTGAATTTTTTTTATTTTTTATTTATCCCTGACAGATTCATCGAAGAGAAAAGATGGCCCAAATCCCATTTCGAACAGGCTCAACGATTTCCGCGAGCACACGAACCATAGGAGAGGATCAAAGTTTCTCAATTTTGAATCCAAAACGAGAAATTTGATTTTTTTTTATTTTTATTTTTTTTTTTAAAAGAGAAAGAGTGGAAATAAATTCGAAGAATTAGAAATTTCCAAAAAATCTCATCTCGTTTTTTTTAGATGTGAAATCCAACATAGGCCACCAACTAGAAAGTAGCCAAGGAATCTGGAGAAGAAGTATAAGCAAAGAGCAAAAATATGGTATGCAAATATTTCATTTCCAAAGCATCGTGTTCTCAAATGAACGAGTCCCACCGGGTGTGCCAGCTTGATGGAACGCGCTCCTGCCGAGGGTGCTACCGGGGTCGGCGGACGTGGGAGTCCGTCGGGTCCGGCCCTTTCGCGCCCGGGGGGCTGAAGCGTGCATCAACATTTCTTTGTGTGGGTGTGCCAGATTTTCTATTTTACTTGGAATTGCAAGTGGTAATCCGGAGATCAACCTTCGCAAGTTAAAAGGAAATCAACTTCTTTCAAGTTTTCCATTGCACAAATATTTAAGAAAAGAGACATTTTCTTGGTTTGCCGTGAAAGGCGATTTTGTTTGGCATTTATAGCCGATTTTGGTGTTTATAGCCGATTTACAATTCTTATCAATAATGAAAGACAAGAGTTGTGATTTTTGTCTCTTTTAGAAAAATACAAACTACAATGAAAAGCAAGAAAATGAGGATCTAACTTTTCATGAGATTGTGGGGGACTCGTTCAGATTGACGGTCGCAAGCCATGTATGGGCTTCGCCATCATCCATGCAGATGAGAACAGAGGATGCTCTTGATTCGCTTGGCTTGGCTATAACCTTAGGTTTTTAGAGGACAAAGACCAAGAGAAGGTCATATGTCCAATAAAAAGCTAAGTAGACGGGCTGAAAAGCCACGTCTAAGCCATTGGAGGCAGCGGGAGAAGGCAAGGACCTTGGGGGGGAGTACCCCCCAAGGGACTTTTTGTCACCTTGTAGTGGTGCTTGATGTAGAATTTCTGCAGAATTTTCTCTCTTTCTCTAGACTCTGTCTGTTTGGAATTCGGGATCCTCTGCACCTTTTGATTTTCGATCTTCGGTTTTCCGTTCGTCCTTTTCCGATCCCTTTCTTCTTGGAAAGCTCTCCTATTTATAGGCTCTTGGTAGCCATTAGGAGAGTTTATGGGCTTTAATGGCTTTAATGGGAAGAGTTACAAGATTTATTTCTTGATTTTGTAACTCCTTTTTCCTTGAATCTGATTGGCCGATGGAGATTAAGGGCTTTTAATCACCTTAATTACCATAATGGGAGGAGTTTCATGGCTTGAATGCCATGACTTAATTGATTTGTAACTCCTGGATGCTTGCTTCTGATTGGGCCGTCCAAAGAAATGAATAAATGACTGCAATAAAGCTAGTCAATTAACTGCATTAAATGGTCGCCGAGCAGTTGAAGA
This sequence comes from Umbellularia californica, assembly GCA_028538565.1. Classification (NCBI taxonomy): domain Eukaryota; kingdom Viridiplantae; phylum Streptophyta; class Magnoliopsida; order Laurales; family Lauraceae; genus Umbellularia; species Umbellularia californica. Next base: position 28,832,367 of record JAPQWN010000006.1, read on the forward strand.
GTCGCGGGCCGCGCCGCGTCTTTTGGGATTCTTTTGGAGATGATCACCGATGGATCTACATGCTGATCAACATCGGATGACCGTGTAATTTCAGACATTGATAGCTAGCAGCGGGCCGGTGACATCTGTCTTGTTGATTTCTCGATCGGTCGGACAGAAAGAGCACCTTTTAGGTCAACCGGTCGGCGATCTTGGAGCGATCAATGATGATTTTATGCTTTTGACGGCGGATCTGAGATGTCGTCGGATATGAGTCAATTTCAAGCACTAAAAATCACATTTTCAGAAAACCACAGGGGCCAAAGTGCGTGAAATGCGAAAAGGGACGGAAAAATGGGTCACCGGCGATAAATCCGGTGACCCGGACTTCCATGGTCGCCGGCGACCATGGGCCAGGGTCGCCGGCGACCCTGGGGTTTTTCTCCCCTTTTTAGTCCGTTTTGCGGTCTTTTTCATCGCCGTTTTCCTCTGTATTTTTCCTGACATTTCTTCTCATTTATTGGTTTGATTTCCCTGTAGAAAACCTGATGAGAATCCTTGCATTTTTAGAGTGCAAAGTTTCCAATTTTCCGGGAAAGCCGAACACTTTGTCGCGTAGAGCTGCTGATTTTCCGCCAGAAGCTGAAACTTGGTCAAACGATGTCGGAATGACCTGAAATTTGAGGTGAAGCCTCCTGAGCAATAAATAAGACCAACCATAAGCTTTTGTTTGAGTTTTCAAGCCGTTTGGGGTCCCGTCGCCAGTAGACTTGATTTTGCCGCGAGGGAGATGTCGCGCGTTGATGTGCGGTCAAACGATGTCCGATTGACCTGAAATTTGACAGGGAACCTATTGGAGTCATTTTGAGATGATCCACAGGCTCTGTCTTGGAAACCATGGTCCCGGGGAGCTCCGCCGCCGGTAGGCTTGATTTTCTTTCGGAGCGTCGAAACCTGGTCAAACGTTGTCGGAATGACCTGAAATCCGACGTGCAGCCTTTTGGAAGCATGTTGAAGCCACTCATGCACTTGGTTTGATGAGCGAAGGCTTCGGTGGTTCCCACCGCCGGGAGGCTTGATTTTGCTGCTCGAGCATTGATGGAGGGTCAAACGTTGTCGGTTTGACTTGAAATTTGGCATGGAGCCCTTTTGAGACATGCTGGAGTCATCCGTAGGCTCTGATCGAAGTTTTGACGTCTTCGATGATGTCGCCGCCGGGAGCGCCAATTTAGCTGTCAGAGAAGCGAAGTTAGGCCAAATGATTCTGAAATGGCCCGAAACTCCTTGTGTACTCCTCCCTTGACTGTCTTGAAGGATCTTGCAGTTTTTGTTCGATTCTGACAAGATTTTTTTTTTTGGAGAAGTTGCATTGCCTTTTTATGGCAGGTTGCGACTTCATGCAGCTTTCTTGATGTTGAAGAGGCAAAGTGACATTTTTGGTGTCAACACGGGTCAACTTCAACTCCCCGGACCATCGTCTTCGGGTCGCTGGGACCATTCCCACTCCCCGCAGAAGACCCGTACCTACCAAGAAGTAGAAAACCACCCCGCAACGTGTCACTGCCATGGTACCAAGGGCGAACACCAAGAAGCCTGAAGCCCGTGGCGCTCCCACAAAGCCTCAACCCACAAGAAACCAGGTTTGCCCCAAAACCTGGTCCCCGAGATCTTCACCAAAGCAACAGAGGTCCCGAATATCTGCAAAGTCAGCATACCTGTCCCCTCTCAAGGAGAATCGGTTCTACCCTCTCTCTTACATGAAAGCGGAGAAACCTAACCTCCGCCCAAAGAACAAACAAAATCATCATGAGCCGGCTTGCTCCTACAAGCCCAAAATCAAATCTTGCATCGTTAGGCCTACGCAAAAACATACTGAAGCCTGCACTCCTGCAAGTCGACCCTTCATCTCAACAGGGGCCGAGCTCGCAAAATTCAAGTCTTCACTGCGACAGGAAAAGGACCGCATCCAGATTCTGTCCTTGCCAAGCTTCAAAGAAGACAAAGTCGGCTGCTGCGCACGGGGGACTACATCTTTCATCGCCAGAGCCCAGCCAGAGCTGATTGAAGCTCAAATTTCTTGTCGTATGCGTCGTCGTACGGCATATCGACAAAAGAGACTTGAGAGGCAAAGAACCCAGCGTTCTACTCTCCATGTCCCAAACAAATGGGTCGAAAAAGAAACACCTGACCAATTCGTTGCTGTCCATATGGTTGGCAAAACCAGAAAATGCCAGAAGTTAGCAACTAAAATCAGTGTTAGGCGTCCAGTGACTCGCAGCGTCTCTCGGACACGAACACATCTAGAAGAGTCCTCCACTCCTTCAAGCCAAGGACACCGGAGTAACCACTCCTCAGATTCTTCATCCAGAAGAATGAGGCCCAGCTCAGTCACCAAGACGATTTCTTCGTTCAAATCCCGAGGGATGAACGTCTTAGCTACAAGTTCTGAGCAGCCTCTACCGCATGATGACGTAACCGCATGCGTCCAGCAATTGGAGCAAGGACAACAGAGAATTGAGGCTCTGATGGAAAACCTCCTTCTCACTTTACAGCTTCCACCACCTAACAACCAAGGTCCTCTGAATCATGAAGATGATGAGGCCAATGCAGAAAACAATGAGTCACGCGCCCTTACCAAAAAGGACGTGGACGATATCCTTGCAAAAGCAAAAGAAGAGGATACATCGAAAGAACATGGGATCAAGCCACCCTACCCTCTGTGGATGGACTCGGTTCCGTTCCCTGCAAAATCCAAACAACCTACTCTCCAGACATATACGGGGAAAGGTTCAACCAGACAGCATGCCATCCACTTTAAGATCCTAATAGGAGCTATTGCGGATCAAGATGCCCTCAAGATTCGCCTCTTTGCAAGTACCCTAAAAGGTACAGCCTTTGATTGGTACTCCACTTTGCCGGAGAACTCCATCCAGAACTGGGCTATGCTGGAGACACGCTTCCTGACCGACTTCCAAGGTGAGGATCATCATGTTACTATGGCTCAGCTCTGCAGCCTAAAACAGGGAGAGAATGAGTCAACATACGACTTCATTCACAAGTGGAAAGCAATGGCATACAAATGCTCAGATGTACTGCCACAAGCGTCTCTAGTCGACATCTGCCGTAACAATATGAGAGCAAGGATTCACTCCATGATCATCGGCAACAAATCAAAGAACCTGGGAGAACTCCTCGAAGCTTCCATGGAAGCTGAAATGGTGATCAAAGACCTCAACAGTCAGAAATCATTAAAGAAAGAGCCGACTCCCATTACGACCTCAAAACCAAAGAAAAAGGAGGTTCTCAATGTGCAAATGAAGTCAGCTCCTCAGCAACCAAAGGAAGCTGAAAACAAAGTTACAGGTAAAAGACCTGAACTCCGATGCCTTCAAAGAATGTGTAGAAAAAAATATCCGTTCGATGAAGATGTTGAAGAAATCTTTGACGCTCTCCTAGCAAATGGCAAACTCACTTTGCCGGAGCCGAAAAGACCGGGAGATGTTGGCAAAACCAATGATCCCCGATACTGTCCATACCACCAGATGATCTCACATCCTCTCAATCAATGCTTCGTTGTGAGAGAAAAGATCAACGAGATGTAGAAAAACGGAGTCATAACCTTTGACAAAAACTACGGCTCCACCTCTGTCAACATGGTGTCATATAGGCAAACTTCAAAGTCACCAAAGAAGAAGATCACTACTTCATTCAAGGTGATTAAAATGGCTCAAGCATCCCAAGAGTTGGTTCCCTATCCAACACCAGATGAACAACCTATATGGGTTTATCCCGATCTCCTAGATGATGAAAATTGGGAGATCGTCAAAACAAAGCAGACCACTCAGCAGCAAAGGCACGCCAAGAGACAACTCCGCAAGCTCAAACAGCTGCAGAAGTCTCAACCAAAACAAGAAATCCTTGAAAAGGCAGAAACCACTTCCACTGCTTTACTAGGGGCGACGGAATAATCCCTTCCCAAAGCTTCAAAGGCGGTAAGAAAATTCACCCTTGATGATTTCATGCCACCTCTATACAAAAATGAAACTGTGCAGGGGGCATCATACTCTTGCAACTTGGTAGTTGGATTCCCCATGGATGGATACGAGTCCAGTGATACAGCCAGTGATATCAATGAGTGGGAAGAATCCCTTGAAATAGGAGAATACCTCTCCGACGAGGAATGGATTCCCGAGTCTCATCTTATGCCAGTAATCTGGTATAATCCATTGCAGCCACAAGGATCTTGGTCTGATGATGAAGAAGATCAGGACGCTGTTCAAGAAAATGCTGTTGACCTGGCACCAGCCAATGCTCCATTGGAACCCAACATTGGTGAACCACAAGGAGCAGATGATGAAGAAGATTTGGCTCCTATGCCGAATCTTGAAGAATATGCAAGAATCTTGCAACGTCTTACCATAGAAAAGGAGCAGGATCGCATCAATGATCTTCGTCATGATCCAGAACCGGAAGTCCCTAAAAATCAACGGGAACTTTCTCCCTCAACTCCTGAAAATGGAGAAAACAGTTGGATTGATGATCCTCTTACATCCGAGGATGAGTCCGATTCCCAACAGTTTGCACTGGGGGCATCTCCTGTCCGGATGACCTGCAATGCGATAGCTCAGGACGATAGTGCCTCTGAAGCTTTCGAAGACACTTACTCCCCAACCGGTTGCATATCTTCCGGAGCTACATCTTCTCAGGTGACTTCCACTGAGATATCATCCTCTCAGCCCTCGTCTCCTGAAGCTGTGACATTAGAACTCAAGCCTCTCCCGGTTGATCATCTTGAAGAAACTCCTGCTAATAAAATCTTCTTCAATGAAAACCCAGTCGATTGGTCCCAGATACCCGATCTCATAGACGATGTCTAGACTAATAAAGAAAGGTTGTCGGATGTTGTTTAGGACTTGTTCCCGGAAATTGCTCCGTACAACACAATCACTGAAGATGCCAATGCTGCTACAGAGACGTCTTCAGCAAATGACAAGGACCGACCTCTTGCTCTTGAAGTTGGTAGAGGTACCCGTTCTGGCCGGGATTACCACAAAAATTACAGTCAACCTTCTTCTTCTTATGTAAATCCTTTGGGAAAGCAAGTTGTAAGCGCCCCAAGTGGCGATAATAATGAAAATGCAGGCCCGAAGGAGGCTTTCAAGTACGACTTGATTGAGCACATCAAACACATACATGCACGTCTGCACATCCTTGACCTATTATGAATGTCTCCACAAACTCATGATAGTCTCATTTCAAAATTACAAAGGCCTAATGCGGATGTCAACAAGCATGCCCCACAAGTCCTACAAATTGAATTGGACTATGGGGTCAAAAAATCAAATACTCCCTCAAAGGGAGAAAAGAAGAAAACTGAGGGATCAAGCAATGAATGCCTCTCGGTACAAAAAGCAGCAAGTGTAACAATTGCCTTCGACAAGGATGATCTCCTCCTAGACGAGAAAAAAGAACAATCGACCCTCGTACTTCATGGGGTATGTCAAAGAAATGCCAGTACACAGAGTTCAGATCGATCCAGGTTCTGCACTCAACCTCATTTCTACTTCGGCACTCGAAGAGCTGGGCATCCCACCTAGCAAGCTGAGTCACACGTCCGTATCCATTTTCGGATATGACGGGAGCGCTCAAAGGCCTATCGGCAAAATCAGGTTCAAATTGCAAATTGGTGATCTTATTTCTGAAGTCACCGTGTATGCAATAAGGACCCCTTCATGCTACAGTATACTCCTTGGACGTCCATGGATACATGACAATGGTGTCGTCCCTTCCACTCTACATCAGTGCATCAAGTTCGTTGGCAACGACGGCTTGATACATCAAATGTTTTTAGACAAAAAGCCCTTCAAAGGCAGAGATGTCCATTTTGCAGATGCTCAAATGTATAAAGATGGAAAAGAAGAACAGGAGGAAGAAACAATATACTTTGTCGACAGTTTCCAGAAAGATAAAGGCAAGGCTCCTCAGCAATCATCAGAGGTAAACAAATCTTCCACCAAATTCGAAGTAAGCAGTCAAGCTCCCTTTGTTGTCTTCTTCAAATCTCCAAAGCCTTTGGTAATTACTACGAAAGCAAAGAGGACAAAACAAAAGGCTAGGGGCAAGTTCACTGTCTCCTTTGTGTCTATTATGCATGACATAGAGTCGGAGTCAGAGCCAGAAGATGACACACCATCAAGCCAAGCTGATACTCAGCGAGTTCAGCCTATTCTCATTCCATTGGAGATACCTGCTGATGTAGAAGATCCTACGTCTGCTTCCTTTGTTGTTCCAGCAACTGCGACAGAAGAAAAAACAATCTTCTTCCACAATCCTAAAGTATCTTCATCACATCCAGCACTCAAACCTTTTGAAGGAAGGTATCGTGTACCAGACTTAAATATCTCTCTTGGCAACACGGTGGGCGAACCCATCAAACAAAAAGATGATGACGTTGAGTCCTCATTGATAGAAGATATCAACTACATCCTAGATCTCAACATCGCCCTTGATGATCCAAACCCCACAGAGTCATTTAAGAAAGGTGACCTTGTGTTCGCGGTTAAAAAGCCATTGATTCTCATTCGTACATCTGAAATCAACAATGAATCAAGATGGAAAGGGCCTTATATCATTGACAAAGCCTTCTCCAATGGAGCACATGCTTTCTTCAACTTCGAAGGAGACAGGTTTATGCTACATAATAAATTCCTACGGCGTTGTTTTTCTTAAAGCTGCGTCACTACCTGCTGTCCAATAAAGTCTACCTGATTTCAAGGATGAACCTCCTAAAGGTCCTTGTCACAAAAACAGGTTCTCTCAATGTCCGACTGGCAAAATGGTCAATCCTTCTATCACAGTTTGATATTAGGCATATGCCACAAAAAGCAATCAAAGGCCAAGCTCTAGCAGACTTTCTCGCAGAGTACCCATTGCCTAAAGATTCTCCACTCAGGGATGATCTCTCAGACGAATTTGTCTACAATGTGGAAACTTCCTTATCAAATGTCTCCTGGGATATGTACTTTGACGGTGCAACCAGGACAAATGAAAAAGGAAAGTAAATATCGGGAATTGGCATCCTCTTTGTCAACCCCGACAAATACATGATTCCACACGCCTTCTCGCTATTGGAACCATGTTCAAACAATGCAGCTGGGTACCAAGCCCTGATTGTAGGATTGGAACTCGCCCTCGAATCCGGCATCACCATGTTGGAAGCTTTTGGAGACTCTCAACTGATCGTCAACCAGATGAATCAGAAATTTGAAGTCAGGAAGCCTGATTTGCTACCTTACTACAATAAGGCGCAGTCACTTTGACAAAAATTCAATATCTGTCACATCACCCACATCCTCAGAGGTGAAAACATCCGTGCAGATGCCCTGGTTGGACTTGTTGCATCCATGGCAATCCAAGAAACGGAAAACATGCAAGTCACAGTGTGTCAGAGAAGGATTCTCCACCTTTTAACACACACCAAGCAGTTGCTGAATGCCACCAAGTGGTTGGAAGTCGGATGTCCATCCTCAAACCTCCGATCGGCGACTGGAGAGATCCGTTCATTGACTACATCATGTTCGGAGTCTTACCTGAAGATCCAAAAGAGTGGGTAAGTATCCAAAGACGAGCCCCGAACTTTCATTTGGATATACCTTCAAAAGCACTTTACAGAAAATCCTTCAACGGAGTACTTCTATGCTGCTTGTCACAACAAGAGGCTGAAGAAACTCTCAAAGAAGTACATGCTAGTCTTTGTGGAGCCCATCAGGCTGGTCCTAAGCTCTACAACCAGATAAAAAGGCTGGTTATTATTGACCTACCATGGTACCTGATGCAATGCAATCTGCCAAGCGCTGCCAAAAATGCCAGATTCATGGAGATTATGTCCACATGCCTCCAGAATGGCTACATCCAACAGCAATCTCATGGCCTTTCGAAGCCTGGGGTATGGACATCATAGGTCCTATCTCTCCCCTATCAAGCAAAGGTCATCGATTCATCTTCGCCGCTACGGATTATTTCTCCAAGTGGTCAAAAGCATTTGCGCTCAGCGAAATGAAAACCTCATCAGTCCTTCAATTCTTGCGCACCAACATTATTTGTCGCTTCGGCATACCTAAAAGATTTGTCCATGATAACGGACCATAATTCCGGGATCACAGATTCTACAGGTTCTGCGACAAGTACAAAATCCAAAGTTGTCCTTCGACTCCATATAATCTAGCAGCGAACGGACTAGCAGAAGCCTTCAACAAGACACTCTGCAAAATTCTCAAGAAAATAGTCTCTAGTCACAAAAGAGCCTGGGGCGACAAACTACCAGAAGCTTTGTGGGCCTATCGAACCACCGTTCGAGGACCAACCCATAGCACACCATTCTCTTTGGTCTATGGATGCGAAACTGTTGTCCCTTTGGAAGTACAAATTCCTTCCTTAAGGGTATCTCTGGAAAATGACATGACGCAGGAAAGCAATGTCAAATTGAGACTTCAAGAGCTGGATAATCTCGATGAAAGACGACTCGAAGCTCTACAAAGCATTGAGTTGTACCAAGCACGCATGGTAGAATCTTTCGACAAGAGGGTCAGGCAACGCGCCTACAAAAAGGGTGACTTGGTTATTGCAGTAAAAAGACCCATAGTCTTTGCCCACAATCCAAAGGCAAATTTGAACTAAGATGGGAGGGACCCTTCGTCATCGACAAAGTCTTCTCCAACAGTGCATACGCTCTTCTAAACATGGGAGGAGACAGATGTATACTGCCCATCAACGGCAAGTTCTTGAAGCGGTACTACCCATGAAGACTTCCTCAAACGGGTCCTAGCAACGCCTACACGGCCAAAGCCTATTTCAAGGTACTTACTCGTCAAACCCACCCCTTTTGAAATTTTCATCTTTATGTTAAAGTTTCTAAAAAAAAACTCTCAAAACAATGCTTACTTCCATCGTTTCATTGTTAAAAAAAAAATCAAAATCCAAAAACCCAAGTTTAAGAGCCTCTTCCCAAACTTGACCAAAATTTTCGATCTTTGAACCCAAAATTCTCGGTTTGAAACAAAAACCAGGACTCAGGAATTTCCACCCTGGTCTGCCTCGGCTTTTACAACCAAAATGGTTTTAAGTCAAAATTTATGACCCTCGTGTCTTTAAACAAAAAACAAATGTGTTTTTTTAGAAATCGCGGGGAATCGACATTTAGTTGATACTCGCAAAACCCAAAAACTGGAAGGATGTGAACCCCATTCGATACTTCCAAAACCCGAAAAACCGGAAGGAAGCGAACCAGATTCGATACTTCCAAAAACCCAAAAACCGGAAGGATGCAACCCCATTCGATACTTCCAAAATCTGAAAAATCGGAAGGATGCAAACCCCATTCGATACTTTCAAAAACTCAAAAACCGGAAGGATGCGAACCCCATTCGATACTTTCAAAAACCCAAAAATCGGAAGGATGCGAACCCCATTCGATACTTCCAAAACCCAAAAACCGGGAGGATGCGAACCTCCTTATCAAGGCAGTCCAAGTCTTGCTTCAGCCCTATGATGGATAACTCGGTAATGTTCTTCTCCCGAATGAACTGCTTCCGAGTCTTCGTGACCTCAGTCAGCTCAGCTTTGACTTTGCTGGAAGACTTCACAAACATTTCATCAAAGAAGTCACCATCTGGGAAACTCTTGGTCTCAGTCCACTTGTTCCCCAAAGCAATGACTTCATCAACAAAATCTTTGGCGCTTGCAATGTCCAGACCGACTTCTTCGCTATCAGCAAGGATGTCTTGTACATGCTTGATCATGCTAAAGCCAGCTTCCAAGTGACCTGAAGAGAAAGTCTCAACCCATGAGTGCAAAACAGTGTTCAACACCTTCTTTGCGTACTGAAGGTGCAGCGCAGATGAGGATTCACCGTGCTCCGGCGTCCGACTGCCCATGTCATGCTCCATTGGAAGAGTAATCAATAAACTCTTTCTAACAGAAGAAGCTGACTCGTTGAAGGAAGAAGAAGCCCCTACTCCTGGATCAGCAGCAGGTATCCCCTGTTCTGGCTCTAAGGAAGACGGAGGGACCTCTCCTGCTGCTCTACAATCTGTCGAGGAAAAGACAAAAAGGTATGAATATGATCTTGTCAAAAGAAAAAATACATCAAGATTATTATTACAAAATACCTTTTTCGACAACCGACAGAGTACTCTCTGCCTCTCTGAGCTCATCCGAAGCATCGTCAAAAGTTGCATCCATGGATGGCTCGAAATCGTCAGAATCCTCTGGCAAGTCAGCTAACAAGAAAAGAAAAAGCTACATGTTGGCAAAAGACAGCATAAACAAAAGAAAAAAAAAGAAGCCAAAGCAATCATACCAGGTGAAGGTTCTGGAACCACTCTAGAGTCCTTGGGCTCTTCCTCAGATGCCACGACTGGATCTGTCATTGCCTCATCGGCCGGAATCTCGGGCATCACCAAGTCATCATCCTCTGCCAAAAGAAAGAAAGCAGTGGATCAAAACAGAAAAATCTCTCATAAAAGAAAAGAAGTAGCAAAAGAAAGAAAAAGGATCATATCAGCTGTCTCCTCTTCTCTGCTCCTCTTCTCCGGAGGCTCGTCAGAATCCCCAGACACCTCCTCGGCAATGGTGAGAGGCACTTCAAGATCAGAAGGACTATCATACCGTCTCATGTTACAGCGTTGTCCTCTCCTCCTCTTGCCTCGGCGGGTCAATCTGCTCGACGATCCTGCCCCATTATCAACATCAGGCCTCTCACAAGAGTCCTCACTGGATGGCCTACTTTTCTCAGTAGACTCCATGGAAGCCTTCGTATGCTCTGCTTGTATCATAGCATCGATCTCGGCCTCTCCTCCTCCAGCTGTCTCAAGACCTCACCAGGAATCCCTTGTGTAGCTCCTGATCTGATGACGTCCTGCTCATTGAGAAAGCCTATCTTATGCTTCTCTCCAGAAAGGAAGGCCAAAACTTCCTCCCGATGGACACCATCTGATTTGCCAAGACCTTTCCCAGGAGATTGCTTGACATCGAGCTCTTTCTTGGAAAGCCCTCGGTACACTGAGAAGCTATCCACGAACCACTTCGTGAAGCCGGCAGTCCGAAAGGTGGGCAGCTCAGGATAGGAAATCATGGCGGTAGTGTCCTCAGCACTGTAAAAAGCCCATGCATTTCTCCCATCCTGCAAACCTCCAAAGTGCTTCACCATGCTCGAAGGCACTCCAACAACGCCTTGAGAGAAACCAAGCTGCAATGCAAAACGCGAAGGGACATACGGCTGGATATCGACGAAAAGATGTCTGTGGTACACCATCGTACCAACCCGTATATTGAAGAGCCATCTCTTCTCCGCGTTTGTCAAAGCATAGTGTCTTCCCGACCCTGCCCTGGTCGAATCACGGGAGACACCAAAGTCGAAAGCCTTCTTCCGCAAACCCGGAGAAAGCTTCACTGAAGACTGCCCAATTTCGACGTCCCTAAACCGTCGGATCCTCAAACGGGCAGACAAAAGCGATTCGGAAACGGCTGTCCCTCTAGCCAAATGAATCATAAAGGGATCTTCGTCCTGTGCAACTCCCAACTGATGGAGGCTAGGACAGTGGTATACATACCACAAATAGAAGATGTGGGCAGAAAATACCCTGTTCATAGGGAGCCCAAGCCGAACCAAGAAAGCAGCAGCCTGCAGTTCGGTGCACAAGTAGGAGTAAGTAGCAGGTACCAAAGCTAGCCGCTCTCCAAACGCCATCTGACAAGCCAGAAAAATACAGTGCGGCCTGATGTGCGTTCCACCTCCTCCAGCAAAAACAGCTTCACCTAGCCAGTAAGTGAGGTAAACAGCGAGATCTCTCCGTAACGCAATGTCGGAACAAATGACATCAGTGCTTGCGAAGAACTTCCTCAAATCTTCTCGCATAGCGGCGATCTTCTTCAAACTTGATGTTTTAGCCCTAGTGTCCTGGGCCATGCCATCAGAAGGCTCCCCGCTATCAAAAAAGTTGGAGTTGCAACTTCTCCAACTGCTGCATCTAACTTTCGAGCCCTCCTTCTCCTTCAAAAAATCATAGAAGGTGACGAGCTGAAAGTATACAAGCCTGAATTCCTCTGACTCTCCTCGAGGACGCTGTCAATAGGCATAAACTCCTCGTAGAGTTTGCCAAGGATAGGCAACCCGGTGATGGCACTCAGTTCCTTCAAAGAAAAACCAATCTCACCATTCGTCACAATGAAGGTGTTGGTTTTTGGAAGGAATGACTCCAGCATGGCCATGAAAGCTGTTAGACCCTAAGTTGTGTTTGTAATTTGATGTCCAATATTTGCATCATGATCATCTCATATCATTTCTCAGAGGTTTATCTTGAAAATCACAGGATTTTAAATCAACTTGCTCAAACTCTGTTTTTAAACTTTTGGTTGATTTTAGTCTTATTTTGAAAAGCTTTCTTCTTGATAAAACCTTGTCTCAAACACCCTTTCATTCTGTGTTTCAAAAGCTTTCAAAAGTTAGATTTTTTTTTGTAAACTCAGTTCTTCAGAAAACAGTCTGACCATACTGTCAGTAAGCCTGTCGGTCAGGTGTCGGTTAACCAACCTTGGACCGAAGCCTAACCGAACTCACTCGGTTAGCTTTTCTGAATGGTGTTTCAGTTGTCGGTTTGTGTGTCGGTTAAGTGTTGGTTAACCGACCATAGAAATTAGACTAACCGAACATCTTGTCGGTCAGATTTCCAGAAAGATGCATTGTCATATATTTTTCATGTCGGTCAGCATGTCGGTCAAGGCTCGGTTAACCGACGTTGCTTCAGAACCTGACCAAAGCTCTCTTGGTTAGAATTCCATAAAGATGTATTCTGACCCTGTTTTCACTAACGGTTAGAGTGTCGTCAGGCCTCGGTTAACTGAACATGTCGGCTAACCGAACCATGCTTTTAGGTCAGCAAAATTTCAAAATTATGACCGTTGGGCCTGTGACCGTTGAGGGTGTCGGTTAACCGACCCCTGGATGTCGGCTAACCGACATATAGCCGTTGGGTCAATATTTCTATAAAATGAAGTTCATTCCAAGGCCAAAGAAGATGATTCTGGAAGCCATTTCTGAGGTGTACTAAGGCAAATCAAAGGGAATGAACTAAAAAGGCCAAAGGATCATTAAGTAAAGCTAAACTTGGATTAATGAAGTTCAATCACCAAGTAAGCTTTGACTTTTTCTAATCATATGTTTTTATGCGTTGTCTAAATTATTGGTAAATGATTTTTAGCATATTAACTATGATGTGTTGAATCCATTCCTCTCTTAATCTTTGATTTAAGTTTTTGGATTCTTCACCTTGATTCAAATCAAGTTGTGGTAGAAAACTTTTTAGACATGTGTTATCAAAATCTTCAATTTATGTTATAACATGTTTCACTAACTTGTATGAATCTTCTTTATTGTTTTCAATCGTTAAGACTTTAGTGTATTACTTTGATTTTGAAAACAACCAATCTCATGCATCAAATGTTTAGACATAATTAATTTCATACAACTTGTAAGCATTTGATTTTCATATCATCGGCAAGTTTGTACTTTGTACATGTGATTTGCATATCACTTCAATCAAATCATTTTATGATTTTATGTCCATTAAACTTTTAATTGCTTCAAGCATAAACTGATTGAGCTTTCATTTTCTACTTGATTGAAGTTTTCACACACACACATCATGAGCATTCATCTTTGCAATTTATAGTGTGTTGTGTGAGTTGATTATCACTTTCTCATTCGCCTATTTTAGAGGCAATATATATTGTGCTTAATGTATTTCTCTCCTAGTGTTTAGACACGTTCTTGAGAAAGAAAAACTATTTGTATGAAAGGTTATTGTTAAGCCTAAGAAAAGCAAATTGTAAAGGTTATTGCTTATCCTAGAAAAGCACATAGTTAGGTTGTTGTTTAGCTTTAAAAACATCATTGTAAGGGTTATTGCTTAGCCTTTTGTAAAAGCATAAATAGTGGAAATCCGGTGGGGTGTAGATTCACAAGCCGGTAGTGGATGTAGGCACGTTGGCCGAACCACTATAAATCTTGTGTTGTGGTGATTGTTTTTGTGGTGATTGTTGTTGTTTAGCTTCCGCATTTTATTTGTTAATCATCACAAGTGGTCAATAATTTTAAAGAAGTTTAAAATTGGCATAATTGGTCATTAAGTTGTAGCTCACCCTATTCACCCCCCCCCCCCCCCCCCCTCTAGGGTTCGGATCCAGGACTTTCAATTGGTATCAGAGCCTTGTGCTCTAATATTAGGATCAAGTGTTTGGAACTCTTGATTAGGTGTAAAAACCTAGAGCTTAGACCCTAGTTGGACTTATCTTGAAAATCATCTCTATGGATTCCACTATGATAGAGAGTGTAGGTTCCCTTGTAGATTCTCCTAGTCATCTTCTTCCATCCATTGGAGATTCAAATCTTGAACATAATGAATATCAACTTGAATCAAGTGAAGAAGAAAATGAAAATCAAGATGATCTTCAACAAGCATATGATGATTTGTACACCTTATACTTAAAGCTTGTTAAAAACCACAACAAGTTAAAAGTAGAATCTAAAAGACTAAACAAAGAATTAGTCACTTCAAAAGATGAACTTAGAGAGAAAGATGAAGCTATACAATGCCTAAACTCTAAGTTTATGATCACTTTACACAACTTGTCTAATGCTCAAAATGAACAAAATGAAATTGAAACAAATAATAATGAGCTAAAGAAAGAAAACTTGAGTTTAATAGATACTCTAAAAAGACAAGATAAAAACATTATCCATCTAGAATCAAAATTAAAAATCTCTATGGATAACTTGTCAAAGGTTCAAAAAGAATTAAATGTATCTAAGATAAGTTGTGACAATCTTCTCAAAGAAAATACAAATATAAGTGATCATGTGAAGAATCAAGTTGAAGACATTTCTAATTTAGGATTCAAGTTAATAATCACCAAAGAAAATTTATCAAAAACTCAAAGTGATTTAAAAACTTTACAACTTGGATCTAATGTGAATGAACTAAAACTTGAATTGAAACTTGCTCATGAAAAGATAAACAAGTTTAATGGAATTGAAATCCAACTCATAAAAGCAAATAATGAAAATTCAATTCTTAAAAACAAAGCCACTCAACTTGAGACTCATAAGCAAAAGTTTGAGTGCAAATTTACCCAAAGTGAAGAGAAACTTGAAAATTTGTTTAAATTGGGTAAATCACATGGAGATAGGACGGGTCTTGGATTTAATAAACATACTCATCATGACCCTAAGTTCATCAACAAGTTTGTAAAAGGTGAGTCCTCTCTCTTTAGCACTCATACTAATTTGCCCAAAACAAAATGTCATTATTGTGGTAAAGAAGGGCATTTCAAATTTGAGTGCAAACTAAGAAGAAATCAAATTCTATGAAGGGTAAGACATTTAAATCAAAGGAAGACTCTTTAAAGTTCAAACAAGTCAAATCTATTCAACAAGAGTCTCCTAAGATAGATTTTAAAAGGACCAATCAAGTCCATAGCTATCAAGTTAAATCTATCAACAAGAAACATCTCACTTTACCTCCTTTAACCATGGAAATGAAAGAAATTTTGAAAGAGGTTGAACAATTGAAATTAAAATTCAAAATGCAAAAAGAAGGAGGAAAAGTTAAAAGAAATAAGAATATAAAGGAAAATCATCACCAACCATCAAAGACTAATCATCATTATAAAATTGTCAAACCAAGAATTGATAACAAGTCCACTAAAATTGAAAAATTATCTCCCTTGGTTAGTGGAATCTCAAACATAGGCTTAAAAATTCAAGACCTTAGATTGAAACCTAAGGTTAGAATGCTAGATAGAAATTAAGAACTAGTGTTTAGATTAGACCAACCCATCTCTATTAGTTAAATCTTGTGTTGGTCCTATAAGCCTAGATAATGAACTTCTCTGGTTGCTTAAATTCTATGTGTTTGAGAAATTGCTTTAAAACATACAACTATGCATTATCCTTTTCAAAATGTAAACTTCAAAAGTAATGCATGTAGTAAATAATTTCTATTTAAAAAAAAAAAAAAAAAAAAAAAAAAAAACAGATGTGGTAATCTCATGGAAATATCTGCAGAGTTCGACTAACCGAACTCCATCTGTCGGCTAGCCGACAGCATAAGGGAGTCTCCCTTCTCAGACCCATTTTGCCAAGTTCGGTCAACCGACACTTAAGTTGTCGGCTAACCGACAACTCACAGGGATGAATAAATCCCTGCGCACGGACTGGAAACTCACTTCACTATTCATCATCTTCCTTCTTCGTGCCCTAGACGAGAACTTCTGTTCCAAATCCTCAAATTAGTCAAATCTCATCCCCATTGCTCTAAAAAACTTCTCTCATTCCAATTAAAATCCTCTCTCAATCATCCTCCAAGCAAGTCATCGTCATTTTCATCTCTTTCATCATCGTTGGAGCCTCACAACATTGACAGTCAACGTGAATCTGTGGGATCAAGTCTTGGTCATTCTCTTTGATTTCTTGCAAGCATTTTCTGATCTCTTAAAAGGAATCATTGTCATCAAAAGAGCCTCTTCTTCCAAGCGGGGATCAATCATTTTTCCCCTAAGATCAAGGTGACTGTTTCATCCAAAAATTCCCAAACTTTCATTGTTCAAATTTTCTTGAATGTATGGTTTATTTATGGTCTCTATGGAATATTTGCATGTATTGTAGGCTTTGAGATCCACATTTTTCGGGCATCCACAGCCAACTGTGCTTTCATTTCCTTAGTTTACACACTAGGTGTTTGACAAATTGTCATAACCAAATCTGCTTAATCTTCAGTGACCCTCTCACCTTTTGAGCATTGGGAAAAAGATTTATACTGATTCACATTAAAGAAAAACCTTCTATCTTGCCCAACCAATATGCCTCCAAGAATGAAAAAAGCCATGCCAAGGCCATCTAAAGAGGGGAAGGCCACTACCACATCCAGTAGGCCTATAGATGAACATTCAGACTTTAGTGAATCCCCTCCACCACCATCCATAGAGCTAAGGATTGATACTAACACTCTACAACTATTGAGAAATAGGTCTATAGCTTTGGAAAGAAGGGTGTTAGTAAACCAAATAAAAAATCATGACTTAATGGGAATAGTTCATAGAGTGGGATGGGATGGTATACTTCATTGGGGTGGAGATGTCTATCCCACATTGGTGAGATATATGTACTCATCAATCTCAAGTACTCTCATTGGAGAAAATACTTGTTCTTTTACTATCTCCTTTGAAGATAGGAATGTAGAGATTACACCTGAGAGAATAGGGAACATTATGGGGATACCTTGCACTCCAAATGGACTTACAATGTTATCAGATTGTCCTAATGAAGATGAGAGAACTAAGGCCACTAGGGACATTTGTGGTTTCAATGCCCCTTGGGATAAAAGAAAACATCATCTCACCTTAAATTCTCTTTTTCCCATTTATAGAATTATCCATCATTGCTTCACTTACAATGTCTACCCTAGGTTGGGAAAAAGGACTGAACTTACAGCCTATATGGCTAACCTTTTGTCCAAGGTGGTAACTAGTACACCCATTTGCTTGCCCTCCATCACTTGTCATTCAATCATCAAATTTCATAACAACGTTGGTCAGAAAAATGCAATACCATTTGGATATTTGATGACTCAATTGGCATTTTCATTTGGGATACCCAAGCCTTCTGGGGAGCAACCTATTTTCAAAACTCCATTATCACCAGCTAATGTAAATCAAATGAATCTAATTCTCAACGCTCAAATTCCTATAGCTGATGACCCTCCCTTGGCTCAAGCACCACCATCTCCTACTCATGGCTCAACATCAATACCATCTCCTCACCCTTCCTCTTCAGTGGACCGCTTGGCAGCTCTTGAGAGAGACATGGCTTACATGAAGAAAGAACAAAAGAAGAACAAGAAGACACTGAACAAAATGTTTCAGTATCTCTCCAGGATTTCAAAGAGTTGTAGTCGAGATGATGTTGGAGCTCCTCCTTCTCCGTCACCACCACCTCCTGATTCGGAGTAGAAGATGCCTGATGTCACCACTATTTTTGTTTTCTCATTGGTAGTATGATTGGTGGTGTAATTTGGTTCAATTGGGTTTAGATGCATGTGTTGGATATTGATGATGTTTATGACTATGTTTATGTTTGTGGTTTATTTTTTTTTTTTTTGTAAACATTTTCATTTGAGACATGAATGAAAACGTGTGAATTCATTTTGTCTTTTCATGGTGGTTTCTCCTTTGCTTTTATATTCAAAATTTATCAAATGATATCAATACTATGCTATGAGAAAGGTATATGTTTGCATGAGCTGTTTTTGCAGATTTTTTAGCAATTTGATGTCAATGGGGGAGAAGAAATGGATGGAAATATGATTTCTAAATCTATGGGGGAGAAAAAGGTTGTGGGAGAGAATTTGTGTGGAAGCACGCACAATGGGGGAGACCAAGAAGATTGGGGGAGCAAAAAAAAAAGGAAGGAAGATCATGAAGGAGCCAAGAAGTCAATTTTGAAAAGAATGGAGACCAAGAGTTGTAGAAATGAATGAGTAATGTGCTAGTGATGAGTTTTATATTTCTTAACTTTGTTTAGTATGTTGCCATCAAATTGCAAAGGGGGAGATTGTTAGACCCTAAGTTGTGTTTGCAATTTGATGTCCAACATTTGCATCATGATCATCTCATATCATTTCTCAGAGGTTTATCTTGAAAATCACAGGATTTTAAATCAACATGCTCAAACTCGGTTTTTAACCTTTTGGTTGATTTTAGTCTTATTTTGAAAAGCTTTCTTCTTGATAAAACCTTGTCTCAAACACCCTTTCATTCTGTGTTTCAAAAGCTTTCAAAAGTTAGATTTTTTCTTGTAAACTCAGATCTTCAGAAAACAGTATGACCATACTGTCGGTCAGCCTGTCGGTCAGGTGTCGGTTAACTGACCTTGGACCGAAGCCTAACCGAACTCACTCGGTTAGCTTTTCTGAATGGTGTTTCAGTTGTCGGTTTGTGTGTCGGTTAAGTGTCGGTTAACCGACCAAAGAAATTAGACTGACCGAACATCTTGTCGGTCAGATTTCCAGAAAGATGCATTGTCATATATTTTTCACGTCGGTCGGCATGTCGGTCAAGGCTCGGTTAACCGACGTTGCTTTAGAACCTGACCGAAGCTCTCTCGGTTAGAATTCCAGAGAGATGAATTCTGACCCTGTTTTCACTGTCGGTTAGAGTGTCGGTCAGGCCTCGGTTAACCGAACATGTCGGCTAACCGAACCATGCTTTTAGGTCAGCAAAATTTCAAAATTATGACCCTTGGGCCTGTGACCGTTGAGGGTGTCGGTTCACCGACCCCTGGATGTCGGCTAACCGACATATAGCCATTGGGCCAATATTTCTATAAAATGAAGTTCATTCCAAGGCCAAAGAAGATGATTTTGGAAGCCATTTCTGAGGTGTACTAAGGCAAATCAAAGGGAATGAACCAAGAAGGCCAAAGGATCATTAAGTAAAGCTAAACTTGGATTAATAAAGTTCAATCACCAAGTAAGCTTTGACTTTTTCTAATCATATGTTTTTATGCGTTGTCTAAATTATTGGTAAATGATTTTTAGCATATTAACTATGATGTGTTGAATCCATTCCTCTCTTAATCTTTGATTTAAGTTTTTGGATTCTTCACCTTGATTCAAATCAAGTTTGTGGTAGAAAACTTTTTAGACATGTGTTATCAAAATCTTCAATTTATGTTATAACATGTTTCACTAACTTGTATGAATCTTCTTTGTTGTTTTCAATCGTTAAGACTTTAGTGTATTACTTTGATTTTGAAAACAACCAATCTCATGCATCAAATGTTTAGACATAATTAATTTCATACAACTTATAAGCTTTTGATTTTCATATCATCAGCAAGTTTGTATTTTGTACATGTGATTTGCATATCACTTCAATCAAATCATTTAATGTGCATTAAACTTTTAATTGCTTCAAGCATAAATTGATTGAGGTTTCATTTTCAACTTGATTGAAGTTTTCACACACACATCATGAGCATTCATCTTTGCAATTTATAGTATGTTGTGTGAGTTGATTATCACTTTCTCATTCGCCTATTTTAGAGGCAATATATATTGTGCTTAATGTATTTCTCTCCTAGTGTTTAGACACGTTCTTGAGAAAGAAAAACTATTTGTATGAAAGGTTATTGCTAAGCTTAAGAAAAGCAAATTGTAAAGGTTATTGCTTATCCTAGAAAAGCACATAGTTAGGTTGTTGTTTAGCCTTAAAAAAATCATTGAAAGGGTTATTGCTTAGCCTTTTGTAAGAGCATAAATAGTGGAAATCCGGTGGGGTGTAGATTCACAAGCCAGTAGTGGATGTAGGCACGTTGGTCGAACCACTATAAATCTTGTGCTGTGGTGATTGTTTTTGTAGTGATTGTTGTTGTTTAGCTTCCGCATTTTATTTGTTAATCATCACAAGTGGTCAATAATTTTAAAGAAGTTTAAAATTGGCATAATTGGTCATTAAGTTGTAGCTCACCCTATTCACCCCACCTCTTGGGTTCGGATCCAGGATTTTCAAAAGCCTCATCGGAGAAAACAACGGTTTGCCGAAAAGCGCGAACCGCATTAAAAATCTCGGCCTCCAGCAGAACGGCCTCGCCAATCTTCAGGGTGTGATCAGTCCATGATTCCCAGCTCGAGTTAGCACTGAAACGGCCACGAAGTCGAAAAGGCTTCACCCAATTGCTGCCGTCATCACGAAAAATGCCAAGACCCACCGGTCTCAAATCGACCGATGGATTATCAGAACCTTGGTAGCCACTGGCTGGCATCAACATGTCCATATGGATAGGCGACTTCTCTGCAAAACCGGAAAGGCTGCTAACAAAAACCCCAGTCTTAATCACACTGGTCCTCTTCACCCAGCTCGGAGGATCTTCCCTCTTAGGGCATGTGGGAGAAAGGCTCAAGATCAAGATGGTCGATCAAAAGTCGACCGGGTGGAAATAGTTCTCTCCTCACCATCTGCTATGTAAGAGAACTGAAAACATCTCCTTTGGTATGTCAAGTCGTCAGGGACTGCATCACCGAAGAATAAGGTAGGCTTGGGCATAATGCTCTGATCGTCCGTAACCTAAGGACGGCTGCTTACCATGATCTTGTAGAATTCCTCATCTTTGAGAGCGATCAATCGCTGTCTCATCTCATCACGATTGAGGGAATCACATTCTTCCAAGTTCTTCTCGACAAACTGGACCTTCTCCCAAGCCTGCTGAACGGCCGCATTAGAAGATCTGGCAGACCGACGAGGTGCGTCAGTAACAGGACCCTTATCCTTGTTCATTCTGGAAGAACTACCTGCAAAACATGAAAGAGAAAAGATCAATAATCATCAAAATGACAGAGTTTTGCTACAAAAATTCTAGCAAAATTTTGACATGGTTCCGGGGCAATTCCGAAGAAAAAGGAAATACTCCAAAAAAGACAGGAAGCCTGAAGATGAGCTCAACATCGCTGCGAGCTCATAGTCAGTGGAAAATTCTCAAAGAAGGTTCGAACTCAAACATTGCTGCGAGAACGAGCCAATCTCATCAAATTTCTGCAAAATTTGGAAAAGAGCTCAATATTGCTGCGAGCTTCAAAATCCAAAAACTGCAAAGTTCCTCAAAATCCAGCAAGACTGAGAAAGAGCTCAACATCGCTGCGAGCTCAAAATCCCAATACCTGCAAAAGATTTTCAGGTATGCATCATCATGCTTCCAAGTCCATTTACCAAAAATCATGCATCAAAGAATATCATCATGCATTAGAAGCTAGGAAAACCTTGACTAAAGTTTGACCAATTCCAACCCAATTTGGTCAAAACCAATCAAACTTTGTCTAAGTAAAAAATCATGTTGGCATGACCTAGAGACTCTAGCCTTCTATCTTGATACATAAAAAAAAAAAAAAAAAAAAAAAAAAACGCATGAACGTATTGAAATTGCATATCTTCATTATCATGGTGAGCAAACAAAGGACGAAAGAAAAAGAGAGAGAAGAAATCTCAGCAAAAAAACAAAAGGGCCCACAGGCCTTGGCCCACTGCCACGTGACAGTACGGCCAGGTCCGTACAAGGAAAAAAACAAAAAAAGAAAAGCTAAAAAAAAGGGGAAAATAAGCGTGTGAAGAAAAAGAAAAAAAAAACAAAAAAAGAAAAATAAAAAAAACCGTGAAAAAAAAAAGGAAACACGGTGAAAAAAAAAAGAAAAAAAGAAAAAAAAACACACGGTAAAAAAAAAAAAAAAACCATGAGCAAAACAAAAAAAGGAAAAAGAGCACGAAAAAAAAAAAAAAAGAAAAAACGTGCTTGGGAAAAAAGAGAAAAAAAAAAAGAAGAAGAAAAAAAAAACAAGAAAGAGAGCAAAGAAAGAAGAAGCTACTTCTACAATGGAGTTTCTTGTGGAGGAAGAAAACTTACTTGAAGCCATTGATGGAGAAGAAGAAGAAAAGCTTGGAGATCCTTGAAGAAGAAAAAACATTTTTTATCTTGGAGAGCACTCTTGAAGATTGCTTGCAAACAAAGAAAGCAATGGAGTAAAAGATCCAACCCTCTTGCTTTTATAGAAGAGAGCAAACCAAAAGAGGAAACAAGGAGAAAAGAAAAGAGGTAAGTGCTAATATTTAGCTACTTTCCCAAAAGAAAGATATTTTGAGAAAATCTTTCCACAAAAGAAGGAAACTTGAGAGATTCTCTCCAAATAAGGATATTTTTAGATATTCTCTACACAAAAGAGATATTTTTAGATATTCTCTACACAAAAGAGATATTTTTAGATATTCCTTACAAAAATGACACCATATGAGATCTAGGCCATCTCCAAAGCCTAAGGTCCCATGGGTTAGACCATATGAGCCAAGTTTGACCACCTAGGTACTAAAAGTGGCTTTTAGTCAAAATATTCCTCTTACCAAGAGCAAAAAAAAAAAATGTCCCATGCCTCTTTTGAGTTGATGGGACCATTCAAAAAAAAAAGAAAAAAAAAACAGAGAAAGAAAAAGAAAGAAAAGAAAGCCTCATGAGTTTCCAAAAACCAAACCATCCAACCACATAAACCAAATTGAGCCAAAATCTTGAAATTGACATTTCACAAAACCAAATTCCGATCCCCTAGCTCGCCACACAAAGCTTGTTAGGTCACAAGACCAAAATCAAAATCAAAGTCCAAACCAAACCAAACCAAAACCAAAACCAAAAAACCAAATCTGACCCCCCAACCTGCCACATACAGCTTGTTGGGTCACAAGGTTAAAATCAAAAATAAAAATCCGACCCCCTAACCTGCCACATACAGCTTGTTAGGTCACAAGGTCAAAACCCAAAATCAAAAACCCAAAATCCAAATACCCCATGTCATTTTCAAAGCTTTGCCTTGAGCTGGTACGTGATCCCTCTCACTAGCATAAAATTCCCCCGGACACTCAGAAGGCTATTAAAAAAAGAAAGAAAATTTTTTTTTTTGCTCAAGACTCTTGGTCAAGTTGGAAACTCTCCTTCAAGTTTCTCTTCGAGGCACATCGACTCCAAAAAGCTACTCGTCCCTGTACCTCGAGGGGGCATTTGTTGACACCAAAAAAGTCACTATGTCTCCTCAACATCAAGAAGCGTCATGAAGTTGCATCCTGCTACAAAACAGGCAAAGCTACTTCAAGCATAAGATCTTGTTAGAATCTGACAAAAATTGCAAGATCCTTCAAGACAGCCAAAAGAGGAGTACACCTGAGGTTTTGGGCCATTCCGACATCATTTGGCCTAACTTCACTTCTCCGACAGCTAAACAAGCGCTCCTGGCATCGACATCATCAAAGACACCAAAACTTCGATCAGAGCCTATGGATGACTCCAGAATGTCTCCAAAGGGCTCCACGCCAAATTTCAAGTCAAACCAACAACGTTTGACCCTCCATCAACGCTCGAGCAGCAAAATCAAGCCTCCCGGCGGCGGGAACCACCGAGGCCATCACTCATCAAACAAAACATATGAGTGGCTTGAACATGCTTCCAAAAGGCTGCACGTCGAATTTCAGGTCATTCCGACAACGTTTGACAAGGTTTCGATGCTCCGAAAGAAAATCAAGCCTACCGACGGCGGAGCGCCCCGGGACCATGACATCCAAGTTGGAGCTAATGGATCGTCTCAAAATGACTCCAACAGGCTCCCTGTCAAATTTCAGGTCAATCGGACATCGTTTGACCACATATCAAAGCTCGGCATTTTCCCGCAGCAAAATCAAGTCAAGCATCGATGGGACCCCAAATGGCTTCAAAACTCAAATAAAAGCCCATGGTTGGTCCTATCCATTGCTCAAGAAGCTTCACCTCAATTTCCAGGTCATTCCGACATCGTTTGACCTAGTTTCGACTCTTGACGGAAAATCGGCTACAAAGTCTTCGGCTCTCCCGAAAAATGGGAAACTTTGCTCTCCGGTTTCCCGCGGGTTCTCGTCAAGTTTTCTCCAAGAAAATCAAGTCAATAATTGAGGAAAAATTTCAAGAAAAATACAGAAGAAAGAAGGAAAAAAAAAGACCGAAAAACGGCCGAAAATGAAGCTCGGCGACCAAAAGGGCCAAAGCCCTATGGTCGCCGGCGACCTTGGTCCAAGGTCGCCGGCGACCCTGCAAATCCGGGTCGCCAGATTTCTCGCCGGAGGGCCTGTTTTCTAATCCTTTTCATGTTTCGAGTGTTCCTGCCTCTGTGATTTTCTGAAAATCCAATCTTTGATGGTTGAAAACCACTGATCTTCACTGACATCTTGGATCCGCCGTCAAAAGCATGAAATCATCACTGATCACTCCAAGATCGCCAACCGGTTGACCAAGAAAGTACACTTTCTGTCCGACAGATCGTGAAATCGACAAGACAAATGTCACTGGCCCACCAATCAGTGTCTGAAATTGCATCGCAATCCGACATCAAACAATGTGTGGATCCACCTATGATGATCACAAGAAGAATCTCAAAAGACGCGGAGTGGCCCGCGACTCTTCACATGCTCCGGCGACCACTTAATGTCGTTAATTGACCCGTTTATGACAACTTAATGCGGTCATTAACTCATTATTTTGGACGGCCCAATTAGATTCAAGCATTTGGGAGTTACAAATCCAAGCAATCATGGCATTAAACCCATGAAACTCCCATCATCATGAAGATTAAAGGCAATTAAATGCCCACTATCCTTCATCGGCCAATCACAAGCCAAGAAAAAGGAGTTACAAAATCAAAGAATAAAAACTTGTAACTCCTAATCAATTCTCTCACTACGGCCATCAATGCCCATAATCACCTCATGGCTACCAAAACCCTATAAAAGGAGGTCCAAAAGGAAAAAAAAGGGAATCTATATGCACATCGACTTGAAATTCTGCACTTGCACACTTGCATTCTTCCGAAGAAATCCAGACGAAGTCCTGCTGCTTTGCTGCAAGAAACACCACAAGGAGATCAAAGTCCCTTGGGGGGCCACCCCCCCAAGGTCCCCTCCTTCTACAACATGGCCTAAACGCGGCTTTTCAGCCCGTTTACTCGGTTTTTCATTGGATATAGGACCTTCTCTTGGTTCTGGTCCTTTAAAAAACTGAGGTTAGGAGGTAAGCCGAAGAATCAAAGCATCAACCGTTCTCATTTGAAGGACGATGGCGAAGTCCATACATGACTTGCGACCGTCGATCTCAACGTGTCCCCATAATCTCCTGAGAAGTTCGATTCATTTTCTTCCTTTTCTATTGTAGTTTGTATTTTTTAAAGAGAGAAAAAGAAATCACAATTCTTGTCTTTCATATTTGATGAGTTTTGTAAAATCGCCTTTCACGGCAAAATCGCCTTCCACGGCAAACAAACAAAAAAACGCCTCCTACGGCATTCTAAAAAACAAACTTGTCTCTTTTCTTAATATTTATGCAATTTGAAAAGATAGAAAAAAGGATTGATTTCCTTTCCAGCTGTGAAGGTGAATCTCCGGATCATCACCATTCCAAATTCCAAGTAGAAAGTAAATCTAGCATACCTGTCCAAAAAATGTTGATACCCACGATTTCCCTCCTCCGCCGAGACCCAGGCAAGTCCCCGGGTTGTGGAAGGAGAGGACGGAAACTCCGAGGGTCCATCAATGCTGAAGAGGCAAAGTGACATTTTTGGTGTCAACAAATGACCCCTCAAGGTATAGCGACGAGTTGCATAACTTTTGAAGTCGATGTGCGTCGAAAAGAAGTTTGAAGGAGAACTTTTTGGTTAGAGTAGCCTTTTGAGTTTCCAAGGGGATTTTATGATTGTGAAAGGGATCACATACCATCTTAAGGCAAAGCTTTGAAAATGACATGGGGGGTTTGTATTTGGGTTTTGGATTTTGAGTTTTCCTTTTGACCTTATGACCCTAAGGGCTTTATGAGGGCATCAGGCGGTCAAGAAGGTTTTTTTTTTTAACCTTGTGACCTAACAAGCTGCATGTGGCAGGTTAGGGGGTCAGGGTTTGATTTTTTATTTTGACCTTGTGACGCAACAAGCTGTAAGTGGCAAGTTGGCATGGGGGGTCAGATTTGATTTTGACCTTGTGACCTAACAGGCTATATGTGGCAAACTAGGGGTCATGTTTGGTTTTTGGTCACTCTTTGGGACTATTTTGGGTCCCTCAGAGTGGTTTGGATTTTTATGGAATGTCAATTTCAAGATTTTGGCTCAACTTGGTATATGAGGTTGGATGGTTTGAATTTTGGAAGCTCATGAGGCTTGGATTTTTTTCTTTTTCTTTTTCTTTTTTGGGTCCAATCATCTCAAAAGAGGCATGGAACCATTTTGTATGCTCTTGGTAAGAGGGATTTTTGATAAAAAAGCTCCTTTTAGTGCCTAGGTGGTCAAACCTGGCTCACGTGGGCTAACCCATGGGACCTTAAGCTTTTAAGACAGCTTAGATCTCATGTGGTGTCATTTTTTAAAGAGGATCTAAAAATATCTCCTTTGGATAGCGAATATCTGAAAATATCCTTACTTGGAGAGAATCTCTCAAGTTTCCTTTCTTTTTGGAGAGAATATCTCAAAGTATCTTTGTATGGGAGAGAATCTCTCAAATCCCCTCTTTTGGGAAGAAATCTCTCTAATTCCCTTCTTGGGAGAGAATGTCTCAAAGTATCTTTCCTTTGGGAAAGAATCCTTCCAAGTATCTTTCTTTTGAGAAGGTTGCTAATTTGTAGCAGTTACCTCCTTGCTTTTCTCCGTGTTTCCTTCTTTGGCTTGCTCTCTTCTATAAAAGCAAAGGAAGATTGGATCTCTTGCTTTTATTGGTTTCTTTTGCAAAAACCTTCAAGGCCAAGAGCTCTTATTCTTCAAGGATCTTCAAGCTTTTCTTCTTCTTCTCCATCAATGGTTTCAAGTAAGTCCTCTCTTTCCAAGAAAACTCCATTGTAGAAGTAGGATGGCAAAAAAAAAAGGTTCTTCTTCCTCTCTTTTTTTGTTCTTCACGTTTTTTTTTTCTTTTTCTTTTTTTCATTTTTTATGTGTTTTCTCTTTTTTTTTCGTATGCCTTTTTTCTCTTTTTTTTAGTGTACGGCCACGTGGCAGTGGGCCACGGCCGGGGGACCAGTCCATATTTTTTTTTGTCTTCTCCCCCCCTTTTTTTTGAGGAGTTTTCTTTCTTTCTTTCTTTTCTTTTTTTTTTTTTTTGTTTTTTACTCACCATGATAATGTGGTTTATGCAAATCAAGATGTTCAAGAAAATTTTTTTTTTTTTTGGATGCATCAGATAAAAGGCTAGAGTTTCTAGGTCAAGCCAACATCAGTTTTGGCTTGGACAAAGTTCGATTGGTTTTGACCAAGTTGGGTTGGAATTGGTCAAACTTTTGTCAAGGGTTTCCTAGCATCTAATGCATGAAAATTTCCTTTCTATGCATGATTTTTGTAAATTAAATTGGGATCATGATATGATAATGCATACCTGGAAATCTTTGCAAGTGTTGGAGTTTGGCGCTCGCAGCAATGCGAGCCCTTTCC
This sequence comes from Umbellularia californica, assembly GCA_028538565.1. NCBI lineage: Eukaryota > Viridiplantae > Streptophyta > Magnoliopsida > Laurales > Lauraceae > Umbellularia > Umbellularia californica. The sequence goes on from JAPQWN010000006.1 coordinate 28,860,413, forward strand.
CAATCTTGCGGAGATTTGAGAAGCTTTGCAAGTTTTGGAGCTCACAGCAATGTTGAAACCATCTTCGAGCTTTTTATTTCTTTTGGGGTGTTTCCTTTTTCTTCGGAATTGCCCCAGAATCATGCAAAAAATTTGCCAGATTTTAGCAAAATTATGCCATTTGGATGATTGATCATTTTTATCCAACAATTGCAGGTGGTTCCTCCAGAACTGACAAGGGTAAGAGGCTTGTTACCGGCACACCCCGTCGATCTGTTAGATCTTCGAATGTGGTTGTTTAGCAGGCCTAAGAGAAGGTCCAGTATGTGGAAAGAAACTTGGAAAAGTGTGACTTCCTCAACCAGGATGAGATGAAGTAGCGATTGATCTCCCTCAAGGATGGGGAGTTTTACAAGATTATGGTAAGCAATCATCACTGGGTCATGGACGATCAAAGCGTTGTGACCAAGCCTACCTTTCTCTTTGGTGATTTAGTCCCCGACGACATGACATACTAGAGGAGATGTTTTCAGTTCTCTTACACAGTTGATGGTGAGGAGAGAACTGTTGCTACCCGATTGACTTTTGATCGTACCATCTTGATCATGAGCTTTTCTTCCACGTGCCCTAAGAGGGAAGATCCTCTAAGCTGGGTGAAGAGGACCAATGTGGTCAAGATCGGGATTTTTGTTGGCGGTCCTTCTGGATATGCAGAGAAGTTGCTTGCCCATATGGACATGTTGATGTCGACCAGTGGCTAACAGGGTTCTGATCATCCGTCAGTCGCTTTGAGATCGGTGGGCCTTGGTATTTTCAGTGGTGACGACAGCAATTGGGTGAAGCCTTTTCGACTTCACTGCTGTTTCAGTGCTGACCCAGATTGGGAGTCATGGACAAATTGCGTCCGACTGATTGGTGGTGCCATTCTGAAGGAAACTGGGATTTTTTATGCTGTCTGCGCTTTTAGGGAGATTGTGATCTTTTCCGACGAGACCTTCATGGCTATGTTGGAGTCGTTCCTTCCACAAACCAACACCTTCGTTGTCAAGAATGGTGAGATTAGTTTTTCTCTGAAGAAGCTCAGCACCATCACTGGGTTGCCTATCCTTGGCAAGCTCTATGAGGAGTTCATGCCTATTGATAGCATCCTTGAGGAGTAGCCTGAGCAGTTCAAGCTTTTGTACTTTCAGCTTGTTGCTTTCTATGATTTTTTGAAGGAGAAGGAGGGTTCGAAAGTCAGGTCCAGCAGTTGGAGGAGTTTTAGCTCTTCATTCCCCAACTTTTTTGACAGCAGAGAATCTTCTAATAGCATGACCTGGGAAGCCAAAGCTAAGAATCTGGGTTCGAAGAAGACTTCTATCATGCGAGAACACTTAAGGGACTTCTTCGCGGGTATAGATGCCATTTGTTCTGACATTGCACTGCGGAGGGATCTCGCTGTCTACGTCATTGGCTGGGTGAGGCTGTCTTTGCTGGTGGAGATGGAATGCACATCTGGCCGCATTATATTTATCCGGCTTGTCAGATGGCGATCGAAGAGCGGCTTGCTTTGGTGACAGCTCTTGACTCCTATTTGTGCACCGAATTGTAGGTTGCTGCTTTTTTGGTTCGGCTGGGGCTCCATATGAATAAGGTCTTTTCAGCCCACATCTTTTATTCGTGGTATGTATACCACTGTCCTGGCTTCCATCAGCTGGGTGTTGCGCACGATGATGACCCTTTGATGATTTTGTTAGCTAGGGGTAAATCCATTTTTCGAATTTCTTTTGTTTGCCAACATGAGGATCCGACGGTACAAGGACGTCGAGATAGGGCAATCTTTAGTGAAGCTTTCTCCGAAGTTGCGGAAGAAGGCTTTTGATTTTGGTGTCCCCCGCGATTCCAATAGGGCAGGGTAGGGAAGACATTACTCCTTGACCAATGCAGAGAAGGGGTGGCTGTTTGACATACGTGTTGGCACAATGGTGTACTTTAGACATCTTTTCATCGACATCCAGCCGTATGTCCCATCCCGATTTATGCTGCAGTTAGGCTTCTCTCAAGGCGTTGTTGGAGCGCCTTCGAGCATTGTGAAATGTTTTGGAGGTTTACAGGATAGCAGAAATGCATGTGCTTTTTATAATGCGGAAGACACTGCTACCATGATTTCTTATCCTGGGCTATCTGCTTTTCGGATTGCCGTCTTCACGAAGTGGTTCGTTGAGTGCTTTTCAGCGTACCGGGGGCTTTCCGAGAAGGATCTCAATGTTAAGCAATCTTTTGGGAAGAACCTTGGAAAATCAGATGGCACCCGGCGACAGGAAGTTTTGTCCTTCCTTTCTAGAGAAAAGCATAAGGTAGGGTTCTTGGTAAGTAAGGCGTCATTAGTTCTGAAGCTGTCCGGGAAGTACCTAGTGAGGCCTTAGAGCAGCTGGAAAAAGGAGGAAGGTGAGCTTGATGCTTGGATACAAACGGCGCAGAGACGAGGTTCCGTGTAGTCTATTGGCAAGAGCAAACTATCCAGTGAGGGCTCAAGTGAGAGACCTGACTTCGACAGTGGAGTAGGCTCTTCGAGTGAACCGACCCACAGAGGCAAAAGGAGGAGAGGATAGCGCCGTAGCATGGGATGGCACGAAGACTCTCTTGGTTTGGACGTCCCTTTCTCCATCAATGAGGAGGTGTCAGGGGATGCTGACAAGCCTCCAGAAAAGAGTAGTAGTGAAGAAAAGACCGTCAGTGAAGGCATGATTCTTCCTCTTCCTCTTTCTGACTCTTTCATTGAGATTTTCTTATTTTGATTTGTCTTCTCCCCCTTTTCCAAGAGAGGATGAGGATTTGGTGATGCCTAACGTTCAGACTGATGAGGCAGTGACGGATCCAATTGCGGCAACTGAAGAAGAACTGAGGGTGATGGACCCTCGGTTTTCCGTCCTCTCCTTCCGCCCCGGGGGCTGCCTGGGTCTCGGCGGAGGAGGGAAATCGCGGGTATCAACTTTTTGTACGGGTATGCCAGATTTACTATTCTACTTGGAATTTGGGATGGTGATGATCCGGAGATTCACCTTCACAAGTAGAAAGGAAATCAATCCTTCTTTCTGACTTTTCAAATTGCATAAATATTTAAGAAAAGAGAGATTTGTTTTTGAGAATGCCGCAGGAGGCGTTTTTTTGTTTGTTTGCCGTTAAAGGCGATTTTACAAAACTCATCAAATATGAAAGACAAGAATTGTGATTTCTTTTTTCGTCTCTTTAAACAAATACAAATTACAATAGAAAAGAAAGAAAAGGAATCTAACTTCTCAGGAGATTGTGGGGACACATTCAGATCGACGGTCGCAAGTCATGTATGGACTTTGCCGTCGTCCTTCAAATGAGAACGCTTGATGCTTCGATTCTTCAGCTTGGCTCCTAACCTCAGTTTTTTAAAGGACAAGGACCAAGAGGAGGTCCTATATCAAATGAAAAATCGAGTAAACGGGTTGAAAAGCCGCGTTTAGGCCATGTTGTAGAAGGAGAGGACCTTCGGGGGGTGGCCCCCCAAGGGACTTCGATCACCTTGTAGTGCTTCTGGTAGCAGAGCAGCAGGACTTCGTCTATCTCTTGAATTTTCTGAATTTTTGGGGATTGGGATCACACTTGGGAATCATGCATTCTTCTAAGAATGGACCTCCTTTTATACGCTTTTGGTAGCCATGGGGTGTTTATTGGCATTGATGGCCATGATGAGAAAATTGATGATATTAATGAGAGGAGTTACAAATTTTATTTCTTGATTTTGTAACTCCTTTTTCTTGGCTTGTGATTGGCCGATGAAGGATAATGGGCATTTAATCGCCTTTAATCTTCATGATGATGGGAGTTTCATGGGTTTAATGCCATGATTGCTTGGATTTGTAACTCCCAAATGCTTGAATCTGATTGGGCCGTCCAAAATAATGAGTTAATGACCGCATTAAGTTGTCATAAACGGGTCAATTAATGACATTAAGTGGTCGCCAAGGCATGTGAAGAGTCGCAGGCCGCGCCGCGTCTTTTAAGATTCTTCTTGTGATCATCACATGTAGATCCACAAATTGTTTGATGCCGGATTGTAGTGTAATTTCAGACATTGATTGATGTTGGGGGGTCGGTGACATCTGTCTTGTTAATTTCACGATCGGTCGGACAGAAAGTGTACTTTCTTGGTCAGCCGGTTGGCGATCTTGAAGCGATCAGTGATGATTTCATGTTTTTTACGGCGGATCCAAGATGTCGATGAAGATCAATCGTTTTCAAGCATCAAAAATTGGATTTTCAGAAAATCACAGAGGCAGGAACACTCGAAACGCAAAAAGGATCGGAAAACGGGCCCTCCGGCGAGAAATCCGACTACCCGGATTTGCAGGGTCGCCGACGACCATGTACCTAGGGTCGCCGGTGACCATAGGGCTTTGGCCCTTTTGGTCGCCGAGCTTCGTTTTCGGCAGTTTTTCCTTCTTTTTCGTTACTTTTTTCTTCTGTATTTTCTTTGACATTTTTTCTCAATTATTCATTTGATTTTCTGGGAGAAAACTTGACGAGAACCCGCGCAAAACCGGAGCACAAAGTTTCCCATTTTTCGGGAAAGCCGAAGACTTTGTAGCTGATTTTCCGTCAAGAGTCGAAACTAGGTCAAACGATGTCGGAATGACCTGAAAATTGAGGTGAAGCTTCTTGAGCCGTGGATAGGACCAACCATGGGCTTTTATTTGAGTTTTGAAGCCGTTTGGGGTCCCGTCGATGCTTGACTTGATTTTGCTGCGGGGAAAATGCCGAGCTTTGATATGTGGTCAAATGATGTCCGATTGACCTAAAATTTGACGGGAAGCCTATTGGAGTCATTTTGAGATGACCCATTAGCTCCAATTTGGATGTCATGTTCCTGGGGTGCTCCGCCGCCGGTAGGCTTTATTTTCTTTCGGAGCGTCGAAACCTGGTCAAACGTTGTCAGAATGACCTGAAAATCGACGTGGAGCCTTTTGGAAGCGTGTTGAAGCCACTCATGCATTTTGTTTGATGAGTGATGGCTTCGGTGGTTCCCGCCGCCGGGAGGCTTGATTTTGTTGCTCGAGCGTTGATGGAGGGTCAAATGTTGTCGGTTTGACTTGAAATTTGGCATGAAGCCCTTTGGAGGTATTTTGGAACCATCCATAGGCTTTGATCGAAGTCTTGATGTCTTCGATGATGTCGCCGCCGGGAGCGCTTGTTTAGCTGTCGGAGAAGTGAAGTTAGGCCAAACGATGTCGGAATGGCCTTAAACTTCAGGTGTACTCCTCTTTTGGCTGTCTTGAAGGATCTTGCAGTTTTTGTCTGATTCTGACAAGATTGGATGCTTGAAGTAGCTTTGCCTGTTTTGTAGCAGGATTCAGCTTCACGTGGCTTCTTGATGTTGAGGAGACATAGTGACTTTTTTGGTGTCAACAAATGCCCCCTCGAGGTACCGTGACGAGTACCCTTTTGGAGTCGATGTGCCTCGAAGAGAAACTTGAAGGAGAGCTTCTGACTTGACCAAGAGTCTTGAGCATTTTTCTTTCTCTCTTTTTTTTTTTGAATAGCCTTCTGAGTTTCCGGGGGAATTTTATGGTAGTGAGAGGGATCACGTACCATCTCAAGGCAAAGTTTTGAAAATGACATGGGGTATTTGGATTTTTGGTTTTGGATTTTGGTTTTTGACTTTGTGACCTAACAAGTTGTATGTGGCAGGTTAGGGGGTCGGGGTTTGATTTTTGATTTTAACCTTGTGACCCAACAAGCTGTATGTGGCAAGTTGGGGGGTCAGATTTGGTTTTTGGTTTGGATTGGATTTTAGTTTTGGTTTTGGTCTGACCTAACAAGCTGTATGTGGCGAGCTAAGGGACCAAGGTTTGGTTTGTTGTGGAATGTCAATTTCAAGATTTTGGCTTAATTTGTTTCATGAGGTTGGTTGGCTTGGTTTTTTGGAAACTCATGGGCTTTCCTTCTTTTTTTTCTCTTTTGTTTTTTTTTTTTTTTTGAATGGTCCTATCAACTCAAAAGAGGCATGGGACACTTTTTTTTTTTTGCTCTTGGTAAGAGGAATATTTTGACTAAAAGCCACTTTTAGTGCCTAAGTGGTCAAACCTGGTTCATATGGGCTAACTCATGGGACCTTAGGCTTTGGAGATGGCCTAGATCTCATATGGTGTCATTTTTGTAGAGAATATCTAAAAATATCTCTTTTGTGTAGAGAATATCTAAAAATATCCCTACTTGGAGAGAATCTCTCAAGTTTCCTTCTTTTTTGGAAAGATTTTCTCAAAATATCTTTCTTTTGGGAAAGTAGCTAAATTTTAGCACTTACCTCCTTTCTTTTCTCCTTGTTTCCTCTTTTGGTTTGCTCTCTTCTATAAAAGCAAGAGGGGTTGGATCTTTGGCTCCATTACTTTCTTTGTTTGCAAGAGTCTCCAAGGGTGCTCCAAGATCAAGAAGTGTTTTTTCTTCTCCAAGGATCTCCAAGCTCTCTCTTCTTCTTCTCCATCAATGGCCTTAAGTAAGTTTTCATCTTCCCCAAGAAACTCCATTGTAGAAGTAGTAGTTTCTTTCTTTGCTTTCTTTTTCTTCTTTTTTTTTTTTTTACCGTGTTTTTTTTTTCACGGTTTTTTTTGCTTTTTTTTTTGTTTTTTCAGACAGTGACTTTCTTTTTTTTTCACCATTTTTTCCTCTTTTCTTTTTTCAGCGCTTTTTTTTTCCTTTTTCTCTTTTTTTTCTTGGCTGTACGGTCAGGTCCGTACGAACCTGGCCGTACTGCCACGTTGCAGTGGGCCTAATTTTTTTTTTTTTTGGTTGAGATTTCTTTCTCTCTCTCTTTCTTTTTCTTTCCTTCTTTGTTTGCTCACTATGATAATGAGGTTATGCAATTTCAATATGTTCATGCATTTTTTTTTATGCATCAAGATAGAAGGCTAGAGTCTCTAGGTCAAGCCAACATGATTTTTGACTTGGACAAAGTTTGATTGGTTTTGACCAAATTGGGTTGGAATTGTTCAAACTTTGGTCAAGGTTTTCCTAGCATCTAATGCATGATGATATTCTTTGATGCATGATTTTTTTGGTAAATGGACTTGGAAGCATGATGATCTATACCGGAAAATCTTTTGCAAGTATTGGGATTTGGAGCTTGCAGCGATGTGGAGCTCTTTCTGGGTCTTACTGGATTTTGAGGAACTTTACAATTTTTGTATTTTGGAGCTTACAGCAATGTTAAGCTTTTTTCCAAATTTTGCAGGAATTTGATGAGATTGGCTCGTTCTCACAGCAATGTTGAGTTCGAACCTTCTTTGAGAATTTTCAACTGACTATGAGCTCGCAGCGATGTTGAGCTCATCTTCAGGCTTCCTGTCGTTTTCGGAGTATTTCCTTTTCTTCGGAATTGCCCCGGAACCATGTCAAAATTTCGCTAGAAATTTTGTCATTTTGATGATGATTGATCTTTGCTTTTCCATCTTTTGCAGGTAGTTCTTCCAGAACGAACAAGGGTAAAGGTCCTGCTACTGACGTACCTCGTCGGTCTGCCAAATCTTCTAATGCGGCCATTCAGTAGGCTTGGGAGAAGGTCCAGTTTGTCAAGAAGAACTTGGAAGAATGTGATTCCCTCAATCGTGATGAGATGAGACAGCGATTGATCGCTCTCAAGGATGAGGGATTCTACAAGATCATGGTAAGTAGTAGTCCTTGGGTTACGGACGATCAGAGCGTTGTGCCCAAGCCTACCTTCTTCTTTGGTGATGCAGTCCCTGACGACTTGACATACCAAAGGAGATGCTTTCAGTTCTCTTACACAGCAAATGATGAGGAGAGAACTATTTCTACCCGGTCGACTTTTGTTGGCGGCCCTTTCGGTTTTGCAGAGAAGTCGCCTGTCCGTATGGACATGTTGATGCCAGCCAGTGGCTACCAAGGTTCTGATCATCCATCGATCGATTTGAGACCGGTGGGCCTTGGCATTTTTCGGGGTGATGGCAGCAATTGGGTGAAGCCTTTTCGACTTCATGGCCGTTTCAGTGCTTACTTGAGCCGGGAATCATGGACTGATCACACCCTGAAGATTGGCAAGGCCATTCTGTGGGAGGCCGAGATTTTTGATGCGGTTTGCGCTTTTCGGAAAACCGTCGTTTTCTCCGATGAGGCTTTCATGGCCATGCTGGACTCATTCCTTCCACAAACCAACACTTTCATTGTGACGAATTGTGAGATTGGTTTTTCTTTGAAGGAACTGAGCGCCATCACCGGGTTGCCTATCCTCAGCAAACTCTATGAGGAGTTTATGCCTATCAACAGTGTCCTTGAGGAGCAGTCTGAGGAGTTTAGGCTTGTATACTTTCAGCTCATCGCCTTCTATGATTTTTTGAAGGAGAAGGAGGGCTCGAAAGTCAGGTCCAGCAGTTGGAGGAGTTGCAGCTCCAACTTTTTTGACAACGGAGAGTCTTCTGATGGCATGGCCCAGGATGCTAGAGCTAAAGCATCAAATTTGAAGAAGATTGCCGCTATGCGAGAAGATTTGAGGAAGTTCTTCGCAAGCACAGATGCCATTTGTTCCAACATTGCGTTGCGGAGAGATCTTGCTGTTTACCTCACTTATTGGCTGGGTGAGGCTGTTTTTGCTGGGGAGATGGAACACACATTAGGCCGCATTGTATTTTTCCGTCTTGTCAGATGGCGTTTGGAGAGCGGCTAGCTTTGGTACTGAAAGTTCCGGATCCTAACCTTAGAGGGGGGGTGAATAGGGTGAGTTACAAATTGATTGCCAATTTTAATTTTCTTCAAATTAGACTCCAACTAGTGATGATTACATGAAAAGGTGCGGAAGATAAACAAATCAATCACCACAAGTCATTCACCATTGCACAAAGATTTATAGTGGTTCGGCCTCAATGCCTACATCCACTACCGGCTTGTGCTCTCAGACCCCACCGGATTCCCACTATTTATGCTTTTACAAAAGGCTAAGCAATAACCCTTACAATGGTGTTTTTAAGGCTAAACAACAACCTAACTGTGTGCTTTTCTAGGATAAGCAATAACCTTTACAATTTGCTTTTCTTAGGCTTAGCAATAACCTTTAATACAAATAGTTTTTCTTTCTCAAGAAAGTGTCTAAACACTAGGAGAGAAATACATTAAGCACAATATATATTGCCTCTAAAATAGGCGAATGAGAAAGTGAAAATCAACTCACACAACACACTATAAAATGCAAGGATGAATACTCATGATGTGTGTGTGTGAAAACTTCAATCAAGTTTAAAATGAAAGCTCAATTAGTTTATGCTTGAAACAATTAAAAGATTAAAGCTCATAACATGATTTGATTGAAGTGATATGCAAATCACATGAACAAAGTACACACTTGCTAATGATATAAAAATCCAAAGCTTGCAAGTTGTATGAAATTAATTATGTCTAAACATGTGATGCATGTGATATGTTGTTTTCAAAATCAAAGAAATTTAACTAAGGTTTTAAAGATTGAAGACAACAGAGAAGATTCATACAAGTTAGTGAAACATGTTAATAACATAAATTGAAGATTTTGATAAACATGTTTAAGAAGTTTTCTACCACAAACTTGATTGGAATCAAGGTGAAGAATCCAATGACTTAAATCAAAGATTAAGAGAGGAATGGATTCAACACATCATAGTTAATATGCTAAAAATCATTTACCAATAATTTAGACAACGCATAAAAACATATGATTAGGAAAAGTCAAAGCTTACTTGGTGATTGAACTTCATTAATCCAAGCTTAGCTTTACTTAATGATCCTTTGGTCTTCTTAGTTCATTCCCTTTTATTTGCCTTAGTACACCTCAGAAATGGCTTCAAGAATCATCATTTTTGGCTTTGGAATGAACTTCCTTTTATAGGAAAAATGGGCCAACGGCTATATGTCGGTTAGCCGACATCCAGGGGTCGGTTAACCGACACCCTCAACGGTCACTGACCCAACGGTCATAATTTTGAAATTTTGCTGACCAAAAAGTATGCTTCGGTTAGCCGACATGTTCGGTTAACCGAGGCCTGACCGACACCCTAACCGACCATGAAAACGGGGTCAGAAAACACCTCTCTGGAAATCTAACCGAGAGAGCTTCGGTCAGGATCAGAAGCAATGTCGGTTAACCGATCCCTGACCGACATGCTGACCGACGTGAAAAATATGTGAAAATTCAGCTCTCTGGAAATCTGACCGACAAAGTGTTCGGTTAGTCCATTTTCTATGGTCGGTTAACCGATACATAACCGACACACTGACCGACATCAGAGACACTCTTCAGAAACGCGAACCGAGTGAGTTCGGTTAGGCTTCGGTTTAATGTCGGTTAGCCGACACCTGACCGACAGGCTAACCGACAGTATGGTCAGACTGTTTTCTGAAGATCTGAGTTTACAAGAAAAAATCTAACTTTTGAATACTTTTGAAACACAGAATGAAATGGTGTTTGAGACAAGGTTTTATCAAGAAGAAAGCTTTTCAAAATAAGACTAAAATCAACCAAACGGTTTGAAACAGAGTTTGAGCAAGTTGATTTAAATCTTGTGATTTTCAAGATAAACCTTTGAGAAATGATATGAGATGATCATGATGCAAATGTTGGACAGCAAATTGCAAACACAACTTAGGGTCTAACAATCTCCCCCTTTGCAATTTGATGGCAACATACTAAACAAAGGCTAAGAAAGATAAGACACATCATTCACACATCACTCATACATTCATTCATTTCTACAACTCTTGGTCTCCATACATTTCAACTCCACTTGAGTTGAAAATTTACTTCTTGGCTTCTTCATGATCTTCCTTCCTTTCTTTGCTCCCCCATTGTGTGTGCTTCCACACAAATTCTCTCCCACAACCTTTTTCTCCCCCTTAGTCTTAGAAATCATACTTAGCCATTTCCATTTCTTTCAATTCTTCTCCCCCATTGACATCAAATTGCTAAAAAGTCTGCAAAAACAACTCATGCAAACATATACCTTTCTCATAGCATAATATTGATATCATTTGATAAATTTTGAATATAAAAGCAAAGGAGAAACCACCAAGAAAAGACAAAATGAATTCACCATTATAAACCATAAACATAATCAAAACTATCATCAACATCTGACACATCCATAAAAACCAATTGAACCAAATTACACCACCAATCATACTACCAATGAGAAAACAAAAATAGTGGTGACATCAAGCATCATCTATTCCGAATCAGGAGATGGAGGTGACGGAGAAGGTGGAGCTCCAACATCATCTTGACTACAGCTTTTGGAAATTCTGGAGAGATACTGAAACAGCTTGTTTAGTGTCTTCTTGTTCTTCTTTTGCTCTTTCTTCATATAAGCCATGTCTCTCTCTCTCGAGCTGCCAAGCGGTCCACTGATGAGGAAGGACGAGGAGATGGTATCGATGATGAGCCATGAGTAGGAGAAGGAGGTGCTTGAGCCAAGGGAGGGTCATCAGCTATAGCGATTTGAGCGTTGGGAATAAGATTCATTTGATTCACATTAGCTAGTGATAATGGAGTTTTGAAAACAGGTTTCTCCCCAGAAGGCTTAGGTATCCCAAATGAGAATGCCAATTGAGTCATCAAATATCCAAAAGGTATAGCATTTTTCTGACCTACGTTGTTATGAAATTTGATGATCGTGTGACAAATGATGGAAGGCAAGCAAATGGGTGTACTAGTTACTACCTTGGACAACATATTAGTCATATAGGCTGTAAGTTCAGTCCTATTACCCATCCTAGGGTAGACATTGTATGTGAAGCAATGATGGATGATCCTATAAATGGGAAAGAGAGAATTTAGGGTAAGATGATGTTTTCTTTTATCCCAAGGGGCATTGAAACCACAAATGTCCCTGGTGGCTTGGGTTCTTTCATCTTCATTGGGGGAATCTGATACCAATGTGAGTCCGTTAGGGGTGCAAGGTATCCCCATAATATTTCCTATTCTCTCAGGTGTGATCTCTACATTCTTATCTACAAAGGAGATTGTAAAAGAACAAGTATTTTCTCCAATGAGAGTGCTTGAGATTGATGAGTACATATATCTTACCAATGTGCGATAGACATCTCCACCCCAATGAAGTATACCATCCCATCCTACTCTATGGACAATCCCCATTAAGTCATGGTTTTTTATTTGGTTTACTAACACCCTCCTTTCCATAGCTATAGACCTATTTCTCAATAATTGCAAAGTGTTAGCATCAATCCTCAGTTCTATGGATGGTGGTGGAGGGGATTCACTAAAGTCTGAATGTTCATCTATAGGCCTACTGGATGTGGCAGTGGCCTTCCCCTTTTTAGATGGCCTAGGTATGGCTTTTTTCATTCTTGGAGGCATATTGGTTGGGCAAGATTGAAGGTTTTTCTTTAATGTGAATTAGTATAAATCTTTTTCCCAAAGCTCAAAAGATGAGAGGGTCACTGAAGATTAAGCAGATTTGGTTGTGACAAAACATCAAACACCTAGTGTGCAGACTAAGGAAAAGATAGCACAGTTGGCTGTGGATGCCCCAAAGTATGGATCTCAAGACCTACAATACATGCATACATTCCATAAAGACTATAAATAAACCAATCATTCCAAGAAAATTTGAAGAAGGGAAGTTTGGGAATTTTTGGATGGAACAATCACCTTGATCTTAGGGGAAAAATGATTGATCCCAGCTTGGAAGAGGAGGTTCTTTTGATGACAATGATTCCTTTGAAGAGATCAGAAAATGCTTGCAAGAGATCAGAGAGAATGACCAAGGCTTGATGATCTCACAGATTCTCGTTGACTGTCAAGGTCGTGGGACTTCAACAATGATGAAGGAGATGAAAATGATGATGACTTGCTTGGAGGATGATTGAGAGAGGATTTTAATTGGATTGAAAGACATTTTTCGATCAATGGGAAGGAGATTTGAGGATTTGGAAGTTGAAAATATTCGTCTAGGGCACAAAGAATGAAGATGATGAATAGTGAAGAGTGTTTCAGTCTGTGCGCAGGGATATATTCGACCCTGTGAGTTGTCGGTTAGCCGACAACTTAAGTGTCGGTCAGCCGACACCTGTAGAGAAGTGAAATAATTCACTAATCTACATTTTTGACCTATGATCACTCGTTTGAGGATATTTAAGATAATTTGACTATGGAGAACAATTAAAATAATCATAAGAAACAATCTAATAAATTCTTTTTCAAAATTCATTGATTAAACACATGCATTTTAACATAAAATACCTTTTTAATTTTAAAAATGCATTAATACTCAAACAAGCAAAATTCAAACATGTAGAGAATGCCTAAGGAAATTAGAGTCAACTAGACTTAGGACCAATACAAAGATGTACATTTTGAGAAGTGATTGGTCTATTCTAATCCAAAGGGTTTTAATGTTTGTCTAAGAATCTAACCTTAGCTATCCATCTAAGGTCTTGAGCCTTTAAGCCTATGTTTGAGTTTCCACCAACCAAGGGAGATAATTTTTCAATTTCAGTAGACTTGTCATCAATTTTTGGTTTGACAATTTTATACTGATGATTAGTCTTTGATGGTTGGTGATGATTTTTCACTATGTTCTTATTTCTTTTAATTTTTCCTCCTTCTTTTTGCATTTTGAATTTTAATTTCAATTGTTCAACCTTTTTCAAAATTTCTTTCATTTCCATGGTTAAAGGAGGTAAAGTGAAAGGTTTCTTGTTGATAGATTTAAGTTGACAACTTTGAACTTGTTTGGTCCTTTTAACATCTATCTTAGGAGACTCTTGTTGAATTGGTTTGACTTGTTTGAACTTTAGAGAGTCTTCCTTTGATTTCAATGTCTTACCCTTTATAGAATTTGAATTTTCCCTTTTTGATTCATAGATGGGTTTTGACATATGATTTCTTCTTAGTTTGCACTCAAATTTGAAATGCCCTTCTTTACCACAATAATGACATTTTGTTTTGGGCAAATTGGTGTGAGTGCTAGAGAGAGAGGACTCACCTTTAACAAATTTGTTGATGAACTTAGGATCATGGTAAATATGTTTATTAAATCCAAGACCCGTCCTATCTCCATGTGATTTACCCAATTTAAACAAATTTTCAAATTTCTCTTCACTTTGGGTAAACTTGCACTCAAACTTTTGCTTGTGGGTCTCAAGTTGAGTGACTTTGTTTTTAAGAATTGAATTTTCATTATTTGCTTTTATGAGTTGAATTTCAATTCCATTAAACTTGTTTACCTTTTCATAAGCAAGTTTCAATTCAAGTTTTAGTTCATTCACATTAGATCCAAGTTGTAGAGTTTTTAAATCACTTTGAGTTTTTGATAATTTTTCCTTGGTGATAATTAACTTGCATTCTAAATTAGAAATGTCTTCAACTTGATTCTTCATATGATCACTTATATTTGTGTTTTCTTTGAGAAGATTATCACAACTTATCTTAGATACATTTAATTCTTCTTGAACCTTTGACAAGTTATCCATAGAAATTTTTAATTTTGATTCTAGATGGATAATGTTTTTATCTTGTCTTTTTAGAGTATCTATTAAACTCAAATTTTCTTTCTTTAGCTCATCATTATTTGTTTCAATTTTATTTTGTTCATTTTGAGCATTAGACAAGTTGTGTAAAGTGATCATAAACTTAGAGTTTAGGCATTGTATAGCTTCATCTTTCTCTCTAAGTTCATCTTTTGATTTGACTAATTCTTTGTTTAGTCTTTTAGATTCTACTTTTAACTTATTATGATTTTTAACAAGCTTTAAGTATAAGGTGTACAAATCATCATATGCTTGTTGAAGATCATCTTGATTGTCATTTTCTTCTTCACTTGATTCAAGTTGATATTCATTATGTTCAAGATTTGAATCTCCAATGGATGGAAGAAGGTGACTAGGAGAATCTACAAGGGAACCTACACTCTCTATCTTAGTGGAATCCATAAAGATGATTTTCAAGATAAGTCCAACTAGGGTCTAAGCTCTAGGTTTTTACACCTAATTAAGAGTTCCAAACCACTTGATCCTAAATATAGAGCACGAGGCTCCGATACCAATTGAAAGTTCCGGATCCTAACCCTAGAGGGGGGGTGAATAGGGTGAGTTACAAATTGATTGCCAATTTTAATTTTCTTCAAATTAAACTCCAACTAGTGATGATTACATGAAAAGGTGCGGAAGATAAACAAATCAATCACCACAAGTCATTCACCATTGCACAAAGATTTATAGTGGTTCGGCCTCAATGCCTACATCCACTACCGGCTTGTGCTCTCACACCCCACCGGATTCCCACTATTTATGCTTTTACAAAAGGCTAAGCAATAACCCTTACAATGGTGTTTTTAAGGCTAAACAACAACCTAACTGTGTGCTTCTCTAGGATAAGCAATAACCTTTACAATTTGCTTTTCTTAGGCTTAGCAATAACCTTTAATACAAATAGTTTTTCTTGCTCAAGAAAGTGTCTAAACACTAGGAGAGAAATACATTAAGCACAATATATATTGCCTCTAAAATAGGCGAATGAGAAAGTGAAAATCAACTCACACAACACACTATAAAATGCAAGGATGAATGCTCATGATGTGTGTGTGTGAAAACTTCAATCAAGTTTAAAATGAAAGCTCAATTAGTTTATGCTTGAAACAATTAAAAGATTAAAGCTCATAACATGATTTGATTGAAGTGATATGCAAATCACATGAACAAAGTACACACTTGCTAATGATATAAAAATCCAAAGCTTGCAAGTTGTATGAAATTAATTATGTCTAAACATGTGATGCATGTGACATGTTGTTTTCAAAATCAAAGAAATTTAACTAAGGTTTTAAAGATTGAAGACAATAGAGAAGATTCATACAAGTTAGTGAAACATGTTATAACATAAATTAAAGATTTTGATAAACATGTTTAAGAAGTTTTCTACCACAAACTTGATTGGAATCAAGGTAAAGAATCCAATGACTTAAATCAAAGATTAAGAGAGAAATGGATTCAACACATCATAGTTAATATGCTAAAAATCATTTACCAATAATTTAGACAACGCATAAAAACATATGATTAGGAAAAGTCAAAGCTTACTTGGTGATTGAACTTCATTAATCCAAGCTTAGCTTTACTTAATGATCCTTTGGTCTTCTTAGTTCATTCCCTTTTATTTGCCTTAGTACACCTCAGAAATGGCTTCAAGAATCATCATTTTTGGCTTTGGAATGAACTTCCTTTTATAGGAAAAATGGGCCAACGGCTATATGTCGGTTAGCCGACATCCAGGGGTCGGTTAACCGACACCCTCAACGGTCACTGACCCAACGGTCATAATTTTGAAATTTTGCTGACCAAAAAGTATGCTTCGGTTAGCCGACATGTTCGGTTAACCGAGGCCTGAACGACACCCTAACCGACCATGAAAACAGGGTCAGAAAACACCTCTCTGGAAATCTAATCGAGAGAGCTTCGGTCAGGATCAGAAGCAATGTCGGTTAACCGATCCCTGACCGACATGCTGACCGACGTGAAAAATATGTGAAAATTCAGCTCTCTGGAAATCTGACCGACAAGGTGTTCGGTTAGTCCATTTTCTATGGTCGGTTAACCGATACATAACCGACACACTGACCGACATCAGAGACACTCTTCAGAAACGCGAACCGAGTGAGTTCGGTTAGGCTTCGGTTCAATGTCGGTTAGCCGACACCTGACCGACAGTATGGTCAGACTGTTTTCTGAAGATATGAGTTTACAAGAAAAAATCTAACTTTTGAATACTTTTGAAACACAGAATGAAATGGTGTTTGAGACAAGGTTTTATCAAGAAGAAAGCTTTTCAAAATAAGACTAAAATCAACTAAACGGTTTGAAACAGAGTTTGAGCAAGTTGATTTAAATCTTGTGATTTTCAAGATAAACCTTTGAGAAATGATATGAGATGATCATGATGCAAATGTTGGACATCAAATTGCAAACACAACTTAGGGTCTAACAGGTACCTGCTCTTTACTCCTATTTATGAACCGAACTACAGGCTGCTGCTTTCCTGGTTCGGCTTGGGCTCCCTATGAACAGGGTATTTTCTGCCCACATCTTCCATTCGTGGTATGTATTGTTAGAGTATTTATTTTGCTGCAATTTGATATGATGCATTCATCTTCGTAAGCTTGTCCTCTCATTCATTGACGGATCATCATGCATTTTTATCTTCATGGTTTTTGTTCTCTCAAAATATTCTTGAAGTTCTCAAAGCTTTCAGTTCAGTCTTAGTATTTTTCTTTTTCAAAAGCTTTGAATCTGTTTAGCTCTTTCTGAAATTCCTGTGTGGTTGGCCTGTCGGTCAGGTATCGGTTAACCGACAGTGAACCGAGTCTAACCGAGACAGTGTCGGTTAGATTTCCAGAGAGCTTCTTTTTCAATCATTTTCTAATTCTCTCTGGTCGGTCAAGGTGTCGGTCAGGCCACGGTTAACCGACCTTCATTCAGAACCTGACCGAAGTCCTCTCGGTTGGAATTCCAGAGAGCTGTTTCCTAATCTGATTTGTGCGGTCGGTTCAAGTGTCGGTCATCCTTTGGTTAACCGAACATATTCGGTCAACCGACCATGCTTTTTTGGTCATCAAAATTTCGAAACTATGACCGTTGGCAAGTGACCGTTGGGGGTGTCGGTTAACCGACCCCTGTATGTCGGCTAACCGACGCCTAGCCATTAGAACAACTTTTTCTATAAAAAGTGGCTTTCTCTTTTGGAAAAGTTGCTGAACTTTGGGGGATTTTCAAGGGCAAGGAAGAGCAACTTTTCAAGCACCTTTGTGAAGGGATTATGAAGCCATCTCATTAGATTCAACCTTTGATCTTCAAAATGGTGTGCTTCTCTTCTCTTTAAATTTCAAAAACATGCTCAATTCTTAAACCTTTGTATTTCTATTTAAGGCATGATCATAGAGTTGCTTGTATCCTTGTGTAATTGATTTTCATAACATGTTTCATCTTTTAAAGTCTATTTGATTTATGAGATCAACTTATGTTTTGTTTTCACATGAATTTTTCAAAACCTAGTTTTCAAAATCAACTTGTTTATCTTGTGATTACATCTTTCAAAACACAAGTTGGATCTTTATGAAATCCATGTGTAAATCATTCTACTCTTTGTCTCACATATGATTAACATCTTTGAATCATCTTGAATTTCCTTTTCTAAAAAGATTTTGAATGATTTTCTAGAACTTGCATCTACTACACTCTTTGTCATTCATTTGCATGCATCTAGAAGTTTAGTATTCATTTTCATATCAGCCTATTTAGAGGCAAATCTTAGTGCTTGATTAGTTCTCTTATCCATGCATGTTAAGGCATAATTCATAAGAGAAAAATCTAAGTTGTAAAGGTTAGTGCTTAGCCTTGAAAAGCATTTGTTGTAGTTGTAAAGGTTTTTGCTTAGCCTTGAAAAGCATAGAAATGTATGTGTAAGGTTTGAGGTGATCCTAAACCTTAAATTGATTAGTGAAAATCCGGTAGGGTTACCGGGAGTGGATGTAGGCAATTTGGCCGAACCACTATAATTGATTGTGCAATGGTGGTTGATCTTTTACTTTTATTTCATGA
This sequence comes from Umbellularia californica, assembly GCA_028538565.1. NCBI lineage: Eukaryota > Viridiplantae > Streptophyta > Magnoliopsida > Laurales > Lauraceae > Umbellularia > Umbellularia californica. The sequence continues at coordinate 28,878,992 of JAPQWN010000006.1, forward strand.
ATGCTATACTTATGCTTAAGCTGTCATTAATTAGAGAATGTGGGTATATGAATGCTTAGGATAGAATTTCTAGGAGTTCCCTCTCTTCATCAAAACATAACGTATCTAAAAGTGAAAGAATTTTAAAAGTTGTATAAGCTCTTAGGAGTAATCCTATTCACCCCCCCTCTAGGATTCGATCTTGGACTTTCAATTGGTATCAGAGCAAGGTTGCTCTTGATTAGGTCTTACCACCTAGAGTTAGAATCCTAGTGAGTGCTTTTATTTTGTTGCCACCATACAATCTCATTTGGGAGAGGGAAATGCCACAAATAGACCACCCTTGTTTAATGGAACACACTATCGGTATTGGAAAATTCGAATGCAAGTGTTCTTAGAATCCCAAAGCCTAGATGTTTGGAACATTATTGAAGAAGGCTACCATCTTCCCATTACCACAGAAAAGGACTCTGAAGGAAATGATATTTTCATAAAACTCAAACCCAAGAGTACTTGGACTCAAGGGGAAAAGGATAGAGCCAACTTGAATGCTAAAGCAAAGAACTCTATATATTGTGCTTTGTCTCAAGAAGAATTTAATAGAGTAGTAAACTGCAATACTGCTAAAGAGGTTTGGGATACTCTAGAGACCACTCATGAAGGAACGGATCAAGTCAAGATAGCTAAAATTCAAATGTTGACCTCTAAATTAGAAGACATTAAAATGCTTGAGGAAGAAACATTTGATGAGTTTTACACAAAAATAATGGAACTTGTCAACTCTCTCATAGGTCTAGGAGAAGTCATGGATGAAGCTAAAACTGTTAGAAAGATTTTGAGATCTCTTCCTAAAAGATTCAAACCAAAAATTGTGGTCATAACTGAGAGTAAAGATGTTGACAAAGTTAAAATTGAAGAACTAAGAGGAAATCTACTCACTTATGAATTAGATTTTGAAGTACAAGACAAAAAGAAAGGAGTAGCCTTCTCATCTCAATTTAAGGAAAATAAAAGTGAATGTAATAGTGATGAGGACAATGCTCTGTTTGTTAAAAAATTAAAGAAATTCTTTAGAACAAACAAGAACATTAGAAATTCAGATGAAAGTAAGTCTCCTAAATTTCAAAGAAGCCCCAAGAGATCATTTGTTAAAAAGGATGTGCAATGTTACAATTGCAAAGGGTTTGGACATATTGCACAAAATTGCTCCACCCCTAAAGAATTTGAAAGAGGAGACAAGAAAGGAAAGAAAGCCTTAAACATAACTTAGGATGATGAAGATGAAGAAGTGATAACAATGAATCCCAAGATGATGAAGATGAAAGTTCCCCTAATTGGCTTCTCATGACACATATTGAAGAAATTAATGAACATAATTCATTAATAAATGATCTATTAGGGCAAGAAGAAACCAAAAATGAAAATGAAGATAATGAATTGCAACACGCTTATGATGAACTCTATGAAAATTGGGAGATTGTGATTAAGAAAAACAAATCACTAAAAGAAGAGTCTAAAAAGCTTGTCAATGAATTAAGCATCTTGAAGGTTGACTTAAAATTGAAAATTATTGAGAAAGAGAGCATAGAACAAAAAATCATCACTCTAAATGAAGAGCTAAAGCTTGGTCAAAACAAAATTCATAATTTACAATCCAAGTTAGAATCTAGTCAACTTGAAATCAACTCTCTACAATCAAAACTTAACAAAGGAAAATTCATTGTTGATAAATTCACCTTGGGAAGTGATAAAGCTTATCAAATGTTGGGCATGCATAAAATCTATGGTGATAAGAGTGGACTTGGGTTTGAAGGTTCCTTGAATAACATAAAGAATGACTTTCAAAACTTCACAAAAAATTTGCACAAACCCTTAGTTGAAAGAAACTATCTCTCTAGATGGATTTGCCACTTTTGCAATCGTAGTGGACATTTAGTTCCTAATTGTCCCTACAAGATTAGGTTGTCACTCAAAAATCCCTCTAGGATCCCATTCAAATTTGTCCCCAAGACCATTACCTCTAAACCCTTGTTAGCTAGTTGGTTTGCTAAAGAAACAAACCTTAAGAATCTCATAGTTCAAACTGCCTTGAAAGCTAAGGAAAACCCCACTTGGTTCTTAGACAGTGGGTGTTCTAAACATATGACCGGAGACCGATCTAGGTTCAGCTCCATAGTGGAATATGATGGTGGAAATGTTTCTTTTGGAGATAATAGCAAAGCTCAAATTATTGGCAAGGGAAGTGAGAAAGGAGATCAAATACCAACTCTAAATGATGTATTTCTAGTGGAGGGATTAAAATACAATCTTCTTAGCATAAGTCAACTGTGTGACGAGGGAAACAAGGTAGTCTTTGACAGTCTTTCATGCAAAGTGGTAAATGACAAAACTAAGCAAGTCATTCTTACTGGATCAAGGACAAAAGGAAACATTTATATTATTGAAGAATGTGATGACAATGAATCGAGGTGCTTGATAACCAAAGATCAAGAAAATTATTTATGGCATCAAAGGATGGGTCACATAAATTTCAAGTTGATGAAAATGTTGTAGAAAAATGAGATTGTGAAAGGAATACCCAAGTTAAATGATGAAAGATCAGAAATATGCAAAGCTTGTCAGTTGGGTAAACAAATCAAGAAAAATTTCAAAGGTTTAAAGGATACATCGTCTTCTTGTCCCCTTGAACTAATCCACATGGACTTGATTGGACCTGCACCTGTGCAGAGTATTGGAGGAAAGAAATTCATATTGGTTATGGTAGACGATTATTCTCGTTTTGGATAGGTTGCATTTCTTCATGCAAAATCTGATGCTGTAGACAATATTATAAGGATTTGCAACAAGATTCAAATCGAAAAGGATTGTAAAATTCAGAAAATTAGAAGTGATCATGGAGGAGAGTTTGAAAATGAAAAATTTGCAAATTTTTGTCAAAATCATGGAATCAATCATCAATTTTCAGCTCCTAAGACTCTTCAACAAAATGGAGTGGCAGAAAGGAGAAATAGAGTGATTCAAGAAATGGCAAGGACCATGTTAAATGAAAAGAATCTTCCTCGAAATCTATGGGCTGAAGCTGTTAATACTGCTTGCTATCTTATAAACAGAGTCTATCTCACCAAGAATACCAACAAAACCCCCTATGAACTTTACTTTGAAAGGAAACCTAATTTGGGGTATTTGAAAGTGTTTGGAAGCAAATGCTATATTCTAATAGATAGGGAGCAGCTGGAGAAATTTGAGCCTAAATCCGATGAAGGAATTTTCTTAGGATATTCTGAAAGAAGCAAAGCATATAGAGTATTCAATCATAGAACCGTGACTATTATGGAATCAGCTCATGTGGTTATTGATGATATGAATCAAGTTGGAAGAACTCCACAAGAAGATGATGAAGTCAAGATTGAGTGTGAGCAAACATCTCCTACAGACAAAAGTGATATCATTCCATCCAAAGCAATTATACCAGTCAAACTAATGAAAGATCATACCTTGGATGATATCATTGGAAATATCAGCAGTGGGGTTATGACCCGGAAACAAGTACAAAATCTTTGTGCTCATTATTCCTTTGTTTCTCAAATTGAGCCCAAAAATTTTTCTGAGGCTGAATCTAAATCAGAATGGATGGAAGCTATGCAAGAAGAATTAAATCAATTCCAGAAAAATGATGTTTGGGATCTTGTACCCTTACCTGCAGAGAAAAAACCCATAGGCACTAAGTGGATTTACAAGAATAAATCAGATGAGTCTGGAAATGTTGTGAGAAACAAGGCTAGACTTGTAGCTAAAGGATATGCTCAAATAGAAGGTATTGATTTTGAAGAAACCTTTGCTCCTGTAACTAGACTGGAATCTATAAGAATCTTATTGAGCTATGCTAGTAGCATGAAAATCAAATTGTTCCAAATGGATGTCAAGAGTGCCTTCTTGAATGGAGAAATTGAGGAAGACGTATATGTTACTCAACCAGAAGGTTTTGAAGATCCTCACCATCCTGAATATGTTTATAAGCTCAAGAAAGCTCTTTATGGATTAAAACAAGCCCCTAGGGCCTGGTATGAGAAGCTTACAAATCATCTGATTGAAAATGAGTTTGACTGTGGGAAGGTTGATAAGACACTGTTTATCAAGAAAATTGATCAAGATATTCTTGTTGCTCAAATCTATGTTGATGACATTGTTTTTGGATCCACATCAGAAAAGCTTGCACAAGGATTTTCAGAGTTAATGAGTTCCACTTTTGAGATGAGCCTGGTCGGTCCCCTTCAATTCTTCCTTGGTCTTCAAGTTAATCAAACTGAAAAAGGGATTTTTCTTAGCCAGTCCAAATTTTCCTTAGACATTATTAAGAAATTTGGCCTAGAAAACTCTAAACCTAATGGCAATCCCATGGGATCCACTTCAAAACTTTCCAGTGATCTAAATGGCATTAAAGTGGACCAAAAACATTACCGTAGTATGATAGGAAGTCTTCTCTACCTCACAGCTAGTAGACCGGATCTCTCCTTTAGTGTTGGGATTTGTGCTAGATATCAATCAGATCCTCGAGAGTCCCATCTCAAAGCAGTTAAATGTATTATCAAATATGTCAATGGTACATCTCATTATGGTCTCTGGTATCCTTGTGACTCAACCTTACATTTACTTGGATACAGTGATGCTGATTAGGCCGGATCAATCGATGATAGGAAAAGCACCAGTGGATGTTGTTACTTCATAGGTAGTTGCTTAGTAGCTTGTCATAGCAAAGAGCAAAATTCTGTATCCCTCTCCACTGAAGAAGCAGAATACATTGTTGCAGGGAGCTGCTGTGCTCAATTGTTGTGGATGAAACAAATCTTGTTGGATTATAATGTTCCACAACAATGTATGCCGATCATGTGTGATAACTTTAGTGCAATCAGCATCTCTAAAAATCCTGTTCAGCATTCTCGCACTAAACATATTGACATTCGCTATCACTTTTTACGTGATCATCTGATCAAGGATCTATTGAGTTACTATTTGTTCCGACAGATTCTCAATTGGCTGACCTATTTACAAAGCCCCTAGGAAATGAAAGGTTCATCAAATTGAGACATCAATTGAGCATTGGCCCTTGCCCTGAATTTTAAACCTCTTGTTGACACATCACCTGTTGTTTCATTTCATTTTTATCTTATAATCAGGTGCTACTAACAAGGTTATGTGCTTTTCTTGTGGTTGGGCAGGCTCATTTGCAATTAGATGTCAAAGGGGGAGAGAGTGTCTCAAGTCAAATCAAGTGGTCTCCAATTGAGGGGGAGAAGAATCAAGGTCTATCAACTTGAGGGGGAGAATTTCTGGCCTAGAGTTACTCCTACAAGGAAAATCCAAAGCTCCAGAATATCCAAATGCTCACAAGCATCCAAAGCTCCTTAATATCCGAAGAAGTTAGTTTTTCAAGTTTCAAGGAGATTGAGAGAGAGAGAGTTCAAGCTTCTAAAGTTGCCATCAAATTGCAAAGGGGGAGATTGTTAGAGTATTTATTTTGTTGCAATTTGATAGGATGCATTCATCTTCGTAAGCTTGTCCTCTCATTCATTCATGGATCATCATGCATTTTTATCTTCATGGTTTTTGTTCTCTCAAAATATTCTTGAAGTTCTCAAAGCTTTCAGTTCAGTCTTGGTATTTTTCTTTTTCAAAAGCTTTGAATCTATTTAGCTCTTTCTGAAATTCCTGTGTGGTTGGCCTGTCGGTCAGGTATCGGTTAACCGACAGTGAACCGAGTCTAACCGAGACAGTGTCGGTTAGATTTCCAGAGAGCTTCTTTTTCAATCATTTTCTAATTCTCTCTGGTCGGTCAAGGTATCGGTCAGGCCACGGTTAACTGACCTTCATTCAGAACCTGACCGAAGTCCTCTCGGTTGGAATTCCAGAGAGCTGTTTCCTAATCTGATTTGTGTTGTCGGTTCAAGTGTCGGTCATCCTTCGGTTAACCGAACATATTCGGTCAACCGACCATGCTTTTTTGGTCATCAAAATTTCGAAATTATGACCGTTGGCAAGTGACCATTGGGGGTGTCGGTTAACCGACCTGTCTGTCGGCTAACCGACGCCTAGCCGTTAGAACAACTTTTTCTATAAAAAGTGGCTTTCTCTTTTGGAAAAGTTGCTGAACTTTGGGGGATTTTCAAGGGCAAGGAAGAGCAACTTTTCAAGCACCTTTGTGAAGGGATTATGAAGCCATCTCATTAGATTCAACCTTTGATCTTCAAAATGGTGTGCTTCTCTTCTCTTTAAATTTCAAAAACATGCTCAATTCTTAAACCTTTGTATTTCTATTTAAGGCATGATCATAGAGTTGCTTGTATCCTTGTGTAATTGATTTTCATAACATGTTTAATCTTTTAAAGTCTATTTGATTTATGAGATCAACTTATGTTTTGTTTTCACATGAATTTTTCAAAACCTAGTTTTCAAAATCAACTTGTTTATCTTGTGATTACATCTTTCAAAACACAAGTTGGATCTTTATGAAATCCATGTGTAAATCATTCTACTCTTTGTCTCACATATGATTAACATCTTTGAATCATCTTGAATTTCCTTTTCTAAAAAGATTTTGAATGATTTTCTAGAACTTGCATCTACTACACTCTTTGTCATTCATTTGCATGCATCTAGAAGTTTAGTATTCATTTTCATATCAGCCTATTTAGAGGCAAATCTTAGTGCTTGATTAGTTCTCTTATCCATGCATGTTAAGGCATAATTCATAAGAGAAAAATCTAAGTTGTAAAGGTTAGTGCTTAGCCTTGAAAAGCATTTGTTGTAGTTGTAAAGGTTTTTGCTTAGCCTTGAAAAGCATAGAAATGTATGTGTAAGGTTTGAGGTGATCCTAAACCTTAAATTGATTAGTGAAAATCCGGTAGGGTTACCGGGAGTGGATGTAGGCAATTTGGCCGAACCACTATAATTGATTGTGCAATGGTGGTTGATCTTTTACTTTTATTTCATGAATGCTATACTTATGCTTAAGCTGTCATTGATTAGAGAATGTGGGTATATGAATGCTTAGGATAGAATTTCTAAGAGTTCCCTCTCTTCATCGAAACATAACGTATCTAAAAGTGAAAGAATTTTAAAAGTTGTATAAGCTCTTAGGAGAAATCCTATTCACCCCCCTTCTAGGATTCGATCTTGGACTTTCATGTATACCACTGTCCTAGCTTCCATCAGTTGGGAGTTGTACAGGATGAAGATCCCTTTATTATTCGTTTGGCTAGAGGGACAGCCGTTTCCGAATCTCTTTTCTCTATCCGTTTAGGGGACGTTTGTTTGTCACCATTTGCGTATGTAATTAAATCACATGCGTTTCTGTTACGCATATATCACGTTTGTTTTGTGTGAATTTGATTCACATGTGTAAATCTCATGTGTAAATGGTATGAAAACCATGTCAAAAGTTGCCTTGAATTTTCACACCTCAAGAGGTGTGAAACTCTTTCACATATCACTGTTACAAGGCGGACTGTTACAGTGCCAATGTGAGCAGTCCGCCTTTTCTTTTTTATTTTTATTTTTCTAGGCCCCACTTGTAACATCCGGACCGTTCATTTTCTTAAGCAGCTCAAACACGGCCATGTGTCCAATTTTCAACCGTTGATGATGCATGGAGGTTGAGATATCATCAACATAATAACAGCCGTTAGATTAATCTATTGTTACTAACATAAGAAGTCCGCCTTTTATGATTTTTTATTGTTCTGGGCCCCACCTGTAAAATCAAGACCGTTCATATTCTTCAAAAGCTTAAACACGACCATGTGTCCAATTTTCAACCGTTGATGATGCATGGAGGTTGAGATATCATCAAACAATATACAACTTATTGTTACTAACATACCCAGTCCGCTTTTTATGATTTTTTTAAAGTTCTGGGCCCCACCTGTAAAATCAGGACCGTTCATATTCTTCAGAAGCTCAAACATGGTCATGTGTCCAATTTTCAACCATTGATGCTGCTTGGATGTTGAGATATCATAAACAATATACAACCTATTCATAGATTCACATGTGAAATGTTATGCTAGTAACAAACAGTGGAATTTGATGCACATGTGAGTGATTTACATATGCAAATGACTCACATGTGGGTCATTTACACATGTGAATCACTTTCACAGGAAACAAACGACCCCTTAAGGATCCGACGATTTAGGGACGTCGAGATTGGGCAGTCTTCAGTGAAGCTTTTTCCGGGTTTGCGGAAGAAGGCTTTTGACTTTGGTTTCTCCCGTGATTCGACCAGGGCAGGGTTGGGAAGACACTATGCTTTGACAAACACGGAGAAGAGATGACTTTTCAACATACGGGTTGGTACGATGGTGTACCGTAGACATCTTTTTGTGGATATCCAGCCGTATGTCACTTCGCATGTTGCATTGCAGCATGGCTTCTCTCAAGGCGTTGTTGGAGCGCCTTCGAGCATGGTGAAGCGTTTTGGAGGTCTGTAGGATGGGAGGAATGCATGGGCTTTTTACAGTGCTGAGGACACTACCGCCATGATTTCCTATCCTGAGCTGCCCACTTTCCGGACTGCTGTCTTCACGAAATGGTTCGTGGAGAGCTTCTCAGTGTACCGGGGGCTTTCCAAGAAGGAGCTTGATGTCAAGCAGTCTCCTAGGAAGGGTCTTGGCAAATCAGATGGTGTCCGTCGGGAGGAAGTTTTGGCCTTCCTTTCTGGAGAGAAGCATAAGATAGGCTTTCTCAACGAGCAGGATATCATCAGATCAGGAGATGTACAAGGGATTCCTGGTGAGGTCTTAAGACAGCTGGAAGAGGAGGAGGCCGAGATCGATGCTTGGATGCAAGCAGAGCGCACGAAGGCTTCCATGGAGTCTACCGAGAAAAGTAGGCCATCCAGTGAGGACTCTAGTGAGAGGCCCGATGTTGATAGTGGGGCAAGATCGTCGAGCAGATTGACCCGCCGAAGCAAGAGGAAGAGGGGATACTCCGTAATATGAGACGACATGATAGTCCTTCTGATCTTGAAGTTCCTCTCACCATTGCTGTGGAGGTGTCTGAGGATGCTGACGAGCCTCCGGAGAAGAGAAGCAGAGAAGAGGAGATAGCTGGTATGATCTTCTTTCTTTCTTTTGCTACTTCTTTTCTTTTATGAGAGATTTTTGTTTCGATCCTGTGCTTCTTTCTTTTGGCAGAGGACGATGACCTGGTGATGCCCAAGGTTCCGGCCGATGAGGCGATGATAGATCCAGTCATGGCATCTGAGGAAGAGCCCAAGTACTCTGGAGTGGTTCCAGAACCTTCACCTGGTATAATTGCTTTTGGCTTTTTTTTTCTTCTCTTTTTTTTTTGTTTGTGCTGTCTTTTGCCAACATGTAGCTTTTGTTTTCTTGTTAGCTGACTTGCCAGAGGATTCTGACGATTTTGAGACCTCTATGGATGCAACTTTTGACGATGCTTCGGATGAGCTCAGAGAGGCAGAGAGTACTCCGCCGATTGTCGAAGCAGGTATTTTGCAATACTAATCTTGATATTGATTTTTTTGACAAGATTATATTCATACCTTTTTGTCTTTTCCTCGGCAGATTATGGAACAGCAGGAGAGGTTCCTCCGTCTTCCTTAGAGCCAGAACAGGGGATACCTGTGGCTGATCCAGGAATAGGGGCTTCTTTTTCCTTCAATGAGTCAGCTTCTTCGGTTGGAAATAGTTTATTGATTACTCTTCCAATGGAGCATGACATGGGCAGTCGAGCGCCGGAGCATGGCAAATCCTCATCTGCGCCATACCTTCAGTATGCAAAGAAGGTGTTGAAGACTGTTTTGAGCTCATGGGTTGAGACTCTCTCTTCGGGTCACTTGGAAGCTGGCTTCAGCATGATCAAGCATGTACAGGAGATTCGTGCTGATAGCAAAGAAGTTGGTCTGGACATCACAAGCGCCAAAGATTTTGTCCATGAAGTCATTACTTTGGTGAATAAGTGGACTGAGACCAAGAGTTTCCCAGATGGTGACTTCTTTGATGAAATGTTTATGAAGGCTTCCAGCAAAGTCAAAGCTGAGCTGACTGAGATCACGAAGACTCGGAAGCAGTTCGTTCGGGAGAGGAACGTTACCGAATTATCCATCATGGGGCTGAAGCAAGACTTGGACCGCCTTGATAAGGAGGTTGTCGAGGCTAGGCAGCGTCTTGAGCTTTTAGAGGAAGAAGCCACTGCCAAATGGACCGCCATTGTGGAGGCTCGTGACAAGGAAGGGACTCTTATTCGTCAGGTTGAGGAAGCTGAAGGTAATTTCCGGAGGAAGTCTCAGGCGTGTGAGCAGTGGCAGGTCCTCTGGAAAGAACTTCCTCGTGCTGCAGATGGGTAGCGGCGTTCGGCCGCATTTTATGGGAACATTTTGAAGAAGCGTGGCCTGAGAACTTTGGAGGCTAAGGGCAAGGATTTGGTTGAGGAGATGAACCTTTGGTTGAAGACCATGCTAGATTAAGCTCCTGAGTTGTAACAAACTCTTTTTTCTTCTTTTTTTTTTTTTTTTTGGTATCTTCATGTATAAACAATTTTGGTACTATATTTTTGTATCCCCTTCTTTTCACTTAAATCATTTTTTGATGAAATCAAATTTGAGTAAAAGTTGATGGGAATGTTTGTTTGAGAATTTGATCAAAAGGTTGTCATTTTGTGAAAATCTTTTGTCAAAGGGTTGTTTCGGGCATGAAAGCCAATTTTTGAGGCGAAAAGCCTGGTTTTTTGATGACTTGAAAATCAAGATTTTGAAATGGTATGGAAGCCGAATTTTTTTTTTAAATGGCATTGAAGCCGATTTTTTTTTTTTTTGTGGCATGAAAGCCGAATTTTGTGGCATAAGAGCCAAAATTTGTTTTGCGGCATGGGAGCCAAAAATTTTGAGATGGCATTAGCGCCAGAATTTTTGAGATGGCATGAAAGCCGAATTTTGGAATGGCATAGAAATCGAATTTTATTTTGTGGCATGGAAGCCAAATTTGTTTGTGGCATGAGAGCCAAAATTTTGTTTGTGGCATGAAAGCCAAAGTTTTTGGTTGGCATGAGAGCCAAAGTTTTTGGTTTGTGGCATGGGAGCCAAAGTTTGTAATGGTATGAAAGCCAAAGTTTTTGGTTTGTGGCATGAGAGCCAAAGTTTTTGGTTTGTGGCATGGGAGCCAAAGTTTGTAATGGCATGAAAGCCGAATTTTGTTTGTTTGTGGCATGAGAACCAAGTTTTTTTTTTTTCTTTTTGTTTTTTGAATTGGCATAAGAGCTGAAATTTTGAGATGGCATGAAAGCCTAATTTTTGGATTAGCGTGAAAGCCGAGTTTTGAGATGGCATGAGAGCCAGGTTTTTTTTTGAAAATCAGGTTTTGTTTTGTTGGCATGAAAGCCGATTTTGGCGTTTTATAGCCGGATTTGGCGTTTATAGCCGAATTTTGGCATTTATAGCCAATTTTGCCATTTATAGCCGGGTTTTGGCTTTTATAGTCGGGTTTTGGCATTTATAGCCGAGTTTTGGTTTTCAAAATGCAGGTATCGACTAAGTGTCACCTCCCCGCTGAATGGTCTTGCAAGTATCGATGGAATGTCGCTTCATTGCTCATTCGGTTTGCGAGTATCGATGGAATGTCGCTTCATTGCTCATTCGGTTTGCGAGTATCGATGGAATGTCGCTTCCTCGAGGGCTGGGTTTGCGAGTATCGATGGAATGTCGCTTCCTCACAGATTGGGGTGCAAGTATCGACTAGGCGTCGCTTCCCTGCTTTTCCCAAAACTTTTGGTTTTGCGGGTACTGACTTGGTGTCGTTTCCCCACGATTTTTGAAATTTGAGGTCTTTTGAACCATTTGAAATTTGGGTTGTGGATATCAATTGGAATATTACGTCTCCACGATTTTTGAAATTCGAGGTTTTGCAAGTATCGAATGGGGTTCGCTTCGTTACAATTTTTGGGTTTTTGGAAGTATCGAATGGGGTTCGCATCCTTCCAGTTTTTGGGTTTTGGAAGTATCGAATGGGGTTCGTATCCTTTCGGTTTCTAAAAAAGCCATTTTTTGTTTAAAGACACGAGGGTCATAAATTTTGACTTAAAACCATTTTGGTTGTAAAAGACACGAGGGTCATAAAGTCCTGATTTTTGTTTCAAATCATGAATTTTGGGTTCAAGAATCGAAACATTTGGTCAAGTCTGGGAAGAGGCTCCTAAACTTGGATTTTTAGATTTTGATTGATTTTTTTTTTTTTTTGACAATGAAACGATGAAAGTAAGCATTGTTTTGAGAGAGTTTTTTTTTTTTTTTGGAAATTTCAAGATGATAATTTCAAAAGGGGATGGGTTTGACGAGCAAGTACCTGGAAATAGGCTTTGGCCGTGTTGATATCACTCTGACCCGTTTGAAGAAGTCTTTAAGGGTAGTACCGCTTCAAGAACTTGCCGTTGATGGGCATCATACATCTGTCTCCTTCCATGTTTAGAAGAGCGTATGCACCATTGGAGAAAACTTTGTCGATGACGAAGGGTCCCTTCCATTTTGGTTCAAATTTGCCTTTGGAATTGTGGGCAAAGACTATAGGTCTTTATACTGCAAGAACTAAGTCGCCTTTTTTGTAGGTGCGTTGCCTGACCCTCTTGTCGAAGGATCCTGCCATGTGTGCTTGGTACAACTCAATGCTTTGTAGCACTTCGAGTCGTCTTTCATTGAGATTATCCAACTCTTAGAGTCTCAATTTGACATTACTTTCTTGCGTCATGTCATTTTGCAGAGATACCATTAAGTAAGGAATTTGTGCTTCCAAAGGGACAACAACCTCGCATCCATAGACCAAAGAAAATGGTGTGCTATGGGTTGGTCCTCGAACGGTGGTTCGATAGGCCCACAAAGCTTCTGGTAGTTTATCGCCCCAGTCTCTTTTGTGACTAGAGACCATTTTTTTGAGAATTTTGCAGAGTGTCTTGTTGAAGGCTTCTGCTAGTCCGTTCGCTGCTGGATTATATGGAGTCGAAGGACAACTTTGGATTTTGTACTTGTCGCAGAACCTGTAGAATCTGTGATCCCGGAATTGTGGTCCGTTATCATGGACGAATCTTTTAGGTATGCCGAGTGACAAATAATGTTGGTGCGCAAGAACTGAAGGACTGATGAGGTCTTCATTTCGCTGAGCGCAAATGCTTTTGACCACTTGGAGAAATAATCCGTAGCGACGAAGATGAAGCGATGACCTTTGCTTGATGGGGGAGAGATAGGACCTATGATGTCCATACCCCAGGCTTCGAAAGGCCATGAGATTGCTGCTGGATGTAGCCATTCTGTAGGCATATGGACATAATCTCCATGAATCTGGCATTTTTGGCAGCGCTTAGCAAATTGCATTGCATCAGCTACCATGGTAGGCCAATAATAACCTAGCCTTTTTATCTGATTGTAGAGCTTAGGGCCAGCCTGATGGGTTACACAAAGACCAGATTGTACTTCTTTGAGAGTGTCTTCAGCCTCTTGTTGTGATAAGCAACGTAGGAATACTCCGTTGAAGGATTTTCTGTAAAGTGCTTTTGAAGGTATATCTAAATGAAAGTTCGGGGCTCGTCTTTGGATGCTTACCCACTCTTTTGGATCTTCAGGTAAGACTCCGAACATAATGTAATCAATGAACGGATCCCTCCAGTCGCCGATCGGAGGTTTGAGGATGGACATCCGACTTCCAACCACTTGGTTGCATTCAGCAATTGCTTGGTGTGTGTTAAGAGGAGGGAGAATCCTTCTTTGACACACTGTGATTTGCATGTTTTCCCCTTCTTGGATTGCCATCGATGCGGCGAGTCCAGCCAGGGCATCTGCACATATGTTTTCACCTCTGAGGATGTGGGTGATGTGACAGATGTTGAATTTTTGTCGAAGCGACTGTGCCTTGTTGTAGTAAGGTAGCAAATCAGGCTTCTTGACTTCAAATTTCTAATTCATCTAGTTGACGATCAGTTGAGAGTCTCCAAAAGCTTCCAACATGGTGATGCCGGATTCGAAGGCAAGTTCCAATCCTACAATTAGGGCTTGGTACTCAGCTACATTGTTTGAACATGGTTCCAGTAGCAAGAAGGCGTGTGGAATCGTGTATTTGTCGGGGTTGACAAAGAGGATGCCAATTCCCGATATTTACTTTCCTTTTTCATTTTTCCTGGTTGCGCCGTCAAAGTACATGTCCCAGGAGACATTTGATAAGGAAGTTTCCACGTTGTAGACAAATTCGTCTGGGAGATCATCCCTGAGTGGAGAATCTTTAGGCAATGGATGCTCTGCAAGGAAATCTGCTAGAGCTTGGCCTTTGATTGCTTTTTGAGGTACATACCTAATATCAAACTGTGATAGAAGGATGGACCATTTTTCCAGTCGGGCATTGAGAGAACCTGTTTTTGTGACAAGGACCTTTAAGAGGTTGATCCTCGAAACCAGGTAGACTGTATTGGACAACAGGTAGTGACGCAACTTTAAGAAAAACAACGTCGTAGAAATTTATTATGCAGCATAAACATGTCTCCTTCGAAGTTGAAGAAAGCATATGCTCCATTGGAGAAGGCTTTGTCAATGATATAAGGCCCTTTCCATCTTGAATCATCATTGATTTCAGATGTATGAATGAGAATCAATGGCTTTTTAATCGCGAACACAAGGTCACCTTTCTTAAATGACTCTGTGGGGTTTGGATCATCAAGAGCGATGTTGAGATCTGGGATGTAGTTGATATCTTCTATCAAGGAGGACTCAACGTCGTCATCTTCTTGTTCGATGGGTTTGTCCACTGTGTTGTCAAGAGAGATATTTAAGTCCGGTACACGATACCTTCCTTCAAAAGGTTTGAGTGCTGGACGTGATGAAGATGATTCAGGATTGTGGAAGAAGATTGTTTTTTCTTCTGCCGAAGTTGCCGGAACGACAAAGGAAGCAGACGTAGGATCTTCTACATCAGCAGGTGTCTCCAATGGAGTAAGAGCAGGCTGAACTCGCTGAGTATCAGCTTGGCTAGACGCTGTGTCATCTTATGGCTCTGAGTCTGAGTCTGTGTCATGCATGATAGACACAAAGAAGACAGTGAACTTGCCCCCAGCCTTTTGTTTTGTCTTCTTTGCTTTGGTTGTGATGACCAAAGGCTTAGATGTTTCGAAGGGAGCTTGACTGCTTACTTCGAGTGCATTTTGAGAAGGGTCTTCGTTTGGAAGATCACTCTCGGGATCAAAGGGTCAATCCTTGTAATTTGCTGAAGACGTCTCTGTAGCAGCATTGGCGTCTTCAGTGATTGTGTTGCACGGACAACCTTTCTTTATTAGTCCAGACATCGTCTATGAGATCGGGTATCCGGGACCAATCGACTGGGTTTTCATTGAAGAAAATTTCATTAGCAAGAGTTTCTTTAAGATGATCAATCGGGAGAGGCTTGAGTTCTGATGTCACAGCTTCAGGAGACGAGAGTTGAGAGGGTGATATCTCAGTGGAAGTCACCTGAGAAGATGTAGCTCCGGAAGATACACTACCGGTTGGGGAGTACGTGTCTTCGGAAGCTTCAGAGGCATTATCGTCCTGAGCTATCGCATTGCAGGTTATCCTAATAGGAGATGCCCCCAGTGTAGACTGTTGGGAATCGGACTCATCTTCGGATGTAAGAGGATTATCGATCCAACTGTTTTCTCCATTTTCAGGAGTTGAGGGAGCAAGTTCCCGTTGATTGTCAGGGAATTCTGGTTCTGGATCATGACGAAGATCATTGATGCGATCTTGCTCGTGCTCTATGGCAAGATGTTGCAAGATTCTTGCATATTCTTCAAGATTAGGCATAGGAGCCAAATCTTCTTCGTCATTTGCTCCTTGTGGTTCACCATTATTGGGTTCCACTGAAGCATCTGCTGGTGCCAAGTCAACAGCATTTCAGCCTCTTGGTCTTCTTCATCATCGGACCAGGATCCTTGTGGCTGCAATGGGTTATACCAGATTACTGGCATAAGATGAGACTCGGGAATCCATTCCTCGTCGGAGAGGTATTCTCCTGTTTCAAGGGATTCTTCCCACTCATCGATATCACTGGCAGTATCACTGGACTCGTATCCATCCATGGAGAATCCAACTACCGAGTTACAAGAGTATGATGCCCCCTGCGCAGTTTCATTTTTGTATAGAGGTGGCATGAAATCATCAGGGGTGAATTTTCTTACCCCCTTTGAAGCTTTGGGAAAGGATTCTTCCGTCGCCCCTAGTGAAGCAATGGAAGTGGTTTCTGCCTTTTCAAGGATTTCTTATTTTGGTTGAGACTTCCGCTGCTGTTTGAGCTTGCGGAGTTGTCTCTTGGCTTGCTTTCGCTGCTGAGGGTCGGCTTTGTTTTGACGATCTCCCAAGTTTCATCTTCTAGGAGATTGGGATGCACCCATATGGGTTGTCCATCTGGTGTTGAATAGGGAACCAGCTCCTGGGACGTTTCAGCCATTTTTATCACCTTGAATGAAGTAGTGATCTTCTCCTTTGGTGACTTTGAAGTTTGCCCACATGACACCATGTTGACAGAGGCGGAGCCGTAGTTTTTGTCAAAGGTCATGACTCCGTTTTTCCACATCTCATTGATATTCTCTCTCACAACGAAGCATTGATTGAGAGGATGTGAGATCATCTAGTGGTATGGACAGTATTGGGGATCATTGGTTTTGCCAACATCTCCCGGTCTTTTGGGCTCGGGCAAAGTGAGTTTGCCGTTTGCTAGGAAAACCTCAAAGATTTCTTCAACATCTTCATCGAACCGATATTTCTTTTCTACCCGTTCTTTGAAGGCATCGGAGAGTTCAGGCCTTTTACCCGTAGCTTTGTTTTCAGCTTTCTTTGGTTGCTGAGGAGCTGACTTAGTTTGCACATTGAGAACCTCCTTTTTCTTTGGTTTTGAGGTCGTAATGGCAGTCGGCTCTTTCTTTGATGATTTCTGACTATTGAGGTCTTTGATCACCATTTCAGCTTCCATGGAAGCTTCGAGGAGTTCTCCCAGGTTCTTTGATTTGTTGCCGATGATCATGGACGGATCCTTGCTCTCATGTTTTTACGGTGGATGTCGACTAACGATGCTTGTGGTAGTACATCTGAGCATTTGTACGCCATCGCCTTCCACTTATAAATGAAGTCATATGTTGACTCATTCTCTCTCTGTTTTAGGCTGCAAAGCTCAACCATAGTAACAGGATGGTCCTCACCTTGGAAGTGGGTCAGGAAACGTGTCTCCAGCATAGCCCAGTTTTGGATGGAATTCTCCGTCAGAGTGGAGTACCAATCAAAGGCTGTACCTTTCAGGGTACTTGCAAAGAGGTGAATCTTGAGGGCATCTTGATCCGCAATGGCTCCTGTTAAGATCTTGAAGTGGATGACATGCTGTCTGGCTGAACCTTTCCCTGTATATGTCTGGAGAGTAGGTTATTTGAATTTTGCAGGGAACGAAACCAAGTCCATCCATAGAGGATAGGGTGGCTTGATCCCATGCTCCTTTCAATGTATCCTCTCCTTTTGTTTTTGCGAGGATATCGCCCACGTCCTTTTTGGTTAAGGCGCGTGACTCATTGTTTTCTGCATTGGCCTCATCATCTTCATGATTCGGAGGGGTTTCATTGTTAGGCGGTGGACGCTGTAAAGTGAGAAGAAGGTTTTCCATCAGAGCCTCAATTCTCTGTTGTCCTTGCTCCAACTGATGGATGTGTGCGGTTACGTCATCTGTGAATTATGTGGGGGAGGCTGCTCAGAACTTGTAGCCAAGACGTTCATCCCTCAGGATTCGAACGAAGAAATCGTCCTGGTGACTGAGCTGGGCTCATTCTTCTGGATGAAGAATCAGAGGAGTGGTTACTCCGGTGTCCTTGACTTGGAGGAGTGGAGGATTCTTCCAGATGTGTTCGTGTCCGAGAGACGCTGCGAGTCACTGGACGTCTAACACTGATTTTGGTCGCTGACTTCTGGCGTTTTCTGGTTTTGCCAATCATATGGACAACAACGACTTGGTCAGGTCTTTCTTTTTCGACCCATTTGTTAGAGACATGGAGAGTAGAATGCTGGGTTCTTTGCTTCTCAAGTCTCTTTTGTCGATATGCCCGCAGCGACGCATACGACGAGCAATTTGAGCTTCAGTCGGCTCTGGCTGGGCTCTGGCGATGAAGGATGTAGTCCCCCGTGCACAGCAGCCGAGTTTGTCTTCTTTGAAGCTGGGCATGGACAGGATCCGGACGCGGTCCTTAGCCTGTCGCAGTGAAGATTTGAATTTTACGAGCTCGGCCCCTATTGAGATGAAGGGTCGACTCGCAGGAGTATAGGCTTCAGCAGGTTTTTGCAGAGGCCTAACGATGCAGGATTTGATTTTGGGCTTTTAGGAGCAAGCCGGCTCATGCTGGATTTGTTTGTTCTTTGGGCGGAGGATAGGTTTCTCCTCTTTCATGTAAGAGAGAGGGTAGAACCGGTTCTCCTTGAAAGGGGCCATGTGTGATGGCTTTGCAGATGTTCGGGACCTCCGTTGCTTTGGTGAAGATCTCGGAGACCAGGTTTTGGGGCAAACCTAGTTTCTTGTGGGTTGAGGCTTCGTGGTAGCGCCACGGGCTTCAGGCTTCTTGGTGTTCACCCTTGGTGCCATGTTAGTGACACGTTGCAGGGCGGTTTTCTGCTTCTTGGTAGGTACAGTTTCTTCTACGGGGAGTGGGAATGGTCCCAGCGACTCGAAGACGATGGTCCGGGAAGTTGAAGTTGACCCGGTGTTTGACAGTTGTCGAGGGAGATGACGCTTCGGCAACTGACAGGGCGCTTATGCTTGTTTTGCTTGTCTTGAAACATAAGTTGGTACTTGTTCTCATCGAAAGTGATGGTCAATGAAGCTGCCATTGTTAGTTTTGGAAAACTTCTGAAACAAGACCAAATCCATTAGTAATCACAAGAATATAGTGATCATAAATGGAAAACAACTATGGTTTTGTCTTTTCAAATCACTTGAGGGGACATGGCCCATCCTGAG
Source organism: Umbellularia californica (assembly GCA_028538565.1). Taxonomy (NCBI): domain Eukaryota; kingdom Viridiplantae; phylum Streptophyta; class Magnoliopsida; order Laurales; family Lauraceae; genus Umbellularia; species Umbellularia californica. Next base: position 28,897,978 of record JAPQWN010000006.1, read on the forward strand.
CAAGATGAAGAAGGCAAAAAGCCATAGAGGATACAATTGTTCTAAAATGCAAGTATAGTAGGCTCAAGGTGAGCATTCCGGTGACTGCTAGAAGCAATTGTAGACCTTAATTCAAATTACTGAGAAGCAAGGCTCACTCGAGGTAAAATGATATAAGGTTGGAGATACAAATGTGTCGGTCGCGAATACAGCAGACCCGAAAGGGCATGTAACACCGCTTGATGGAACGCGCTCCGAATGCCGTGGGTGCTACCGGGGTCGGCGGACATGGGAGTCCGTCGGGTCCGGCCCTTTCGCGCCCGGGGGGCATGAAGCGTGCATCAACATTTCTTTGTGTGGGTGTGCCAGATTTTCTATTTTACTTGGAATTGCAAGTGGTAATCCGGAGATCAACCTTCGCAAGTAAAAAGGAAATCAACTTCTTTCAAATTTTCCATTGCACAAATATTTAAGAAAAGAGACATTTTCTTGGTTTGCCGTGAAAGGCGATTTTGTTTGGCATTTATAGCCGATTTTGGCGTTTATAGCCGATTTACAATTCTCATCAATAATGAAAGACAAGAGTTGTGATTTTTGTCTCTTTTAGAAAAACACAAACTACAATGAAAAGCAAGAAAAGGAGGATCTAACTTCTCAGGAGATTGTGGGGGACTCGTTCAGATTGACGGTCGCAAGCCATGTATGGGCTTCGCCATCATCAATGCAGATGAGAACAGAGGATGCTCTTGATTCGCTTGGCTTGGCTATAACCTCAGATTTTTAGAGGACAAAGACCAAGAGGAGGTCCTATGTCTAAGTAGACGGGCTGAAAAGCCACGTCTAAGCCATTGGAGGCAGCGGGAGAAGGCAAGGACCTTGGGGGGGGGGGTGCCCCCCAAGGGACTCTTGTCACCTTGTAGTGGTGGCCGGTGCAGAACTTCAGCAGAGTTTTTCTCTCTTTTTCTTTCTCTGGATTCTTTCCGCTCTCTTCCGATCTGATCTCTTTTTTTCTGATCCCTATTTCAATGGAATGCTCTCCTATTTATAGGCTTTTGGTAGCCATTTAGGAGAGTTTATGAGCTTTAATTGCTTTAATGAGAGGAGTTACAAGATTTATTTCTTGATTTTGTAACTCCTTTTTCCTTGAATCTGATTGGCCGATGGAGATTAAGGGCTTTTAATCACCTTAATTACCATAATGGGAGGAGTTTCATGGCTTGAATGCCATGAATCTCTTGATTTGTAACTCCCGAATGCTTGCTTCTGATTGGGCCGTCCAATATAATGAGTTAATGACTACCATAAAGCTAGTCAATTAACCACATTAATTGGTCGCCGAGCAGTCGAAGAGTCGCGGGCCGTGCCGTGTCTTCTGGAATTCTTCTGGCGATGATCATCGATGGATCTACATGCTGATCGACATCGGATGAACATGTAACTTCAGACATTGATAGCTAGCAGCGGGCTGGTGACATCTGTCTTGTCGATTTCACGATCGGTCGGACAGAAAGTGCACTTTCTTGGTCAGCCGGTTGGCGATCTTGGAGCGATCAATGATGATTTTATGCTTTTGACGGCGGATCCGAGATGTCGTCGGATATGAGTCAATTTAAAGCACTAAAAATCACAATTTCAGGGAACCACAAGGGCCAAAACGCGTAAAATGCGAAAAGGGACGGAAAAAAGGGTCACCGGCGAAAAATCCGGTGACCCGGACTTCCATGGTCGCCGGCGACCCTGGGCCGGCGACCCTGGGGGTTTTTTCCCCTTTTTTGGTCCTTTTTACGGTCTTTTTCGTCGCTGTTTTCTTCTGTATTTTTCCTGACACTTCTTCTCATTTATTGGCTTGATTTCCCTGTAGAAAACCTGATGAGAATCCTTGCATTTTTAGAGTACAAAGTTTCCAATTTTCCAGGAAAGCCGAAGACTTTGTCACGTAGAGCTGCTGATTTTCCGCCAGAAGCTGAAACTTGGTCAAACGATGTCGGAATCACCTGAAATTTGAGGTGGAGCCTCCTGAGCAATAAATAAGACCAACCATAGGCTTTTGTTTGAGTTTTGAAGCCGTTTGGGGTCCCGTCGATGCTACACTTGATTTTGCTGCGGGGAAAATGCCGAGCTTTGATATGTGGCCAAACGATGTCCGATTGACCTGAAATTTGACGGGGAGCCTATTGGAGTCATTTTGAGACGTGCCATGGGCTCCGTTTTGGATGTCATGGTCCCGGGTTGCTCCGCCGCCGGTAGGCTTGATTTTCTCTCGGAGCATCGAAACCTGGTCAAACGTTGTCGGAATGACCTGAAATTTGACGTGCAGCCTTTTGGAAGCATGTTGAAGCCACTCATGCACTTGGTTTGATGAGCGAAGGCTTCGGTGGTTCCCGCTGCCGGGAGGCTTGATTTTGCTGCTCGAGCATTGATGGAGGGTCAAACGTTGTCGGTTTGACTTGAAATTTGGCATGGAGCCCTTTTGAGACATGCTGGAGTCATCCGTAGGCTCTGATCGAAGTTTTGACGTCTCCGATGATGTCGCCGCCGGGAGCGCCATTTTAGCTGTCGGAGAAGCGAAGTTAAGCCAAATGATTCTGAAATGGCCCGAAACTTCATGTGTACTCTTCTCCTGGCTATCTTGAAGGATCTTGCAGTTTTTGTTTGATTCTGACAAGATTTGATTTTTTGAAGAAATTGCATTGCCTATTTATGGCAGGTTGCGACTTCATGCAGCTTTCTTGATGTTGAAAAGGAAAAGTGACATTTTTTGTGTCAACAAATGCCCCCTCGAGGTACAGCGACGAGTTGCTTGACTTTTGTAGTCGATGTGCCTCGAAGAGATTTTTTGAAGGAGAGCTTGTGTCTTGACCAAGAGTCTTTGAGTAATCTTTCCTTTGGTAGAGTAGCCTTTGAGCTTCCAGGGGAATTTTATGGTAAATGAAAGGAATCAAGTACCATCTCGAGGGAAAGTTTTGAAGATGACATCAGGGATGTGGATTTGGGCTTTTGTTTTTGACCTTGTGACCTAACAAGCTGTATGTGGCAGGTTAGGGGGTCGGGTTTTGGTTTTGATCTTGTAGACCTAACAGGCTGTATGTGGCAAGTTAGGGGATCATGATTTGGTTTTTGGTTTTGGTTTTGTGACCTAACAAGCTGTATGTGGCAAGTTAGGGGACTAGGATTTGGTTTTTTGGTCACTCTTTGGGACTGTGTGGGTCCATTGGAGTGGTTTGGATTTTTGTGGAATGTCAATTTCAAGATTTTGGCTCAATTTGGTATATGAGGCTGGATGGTTTGATTCTTTGGAAGCTCATGGGGCTTGGAAATTTTTTGTATGGTTCAATCAACTCAAAAGAGGCATGGAACCATTTTTGTATGCTCTTGGTAAGAGGGATTTTTTTTCTGACTAAAAGCCCATTTTTTTTTTAGTGCCTAGGTGGTCAAACCTGGCTCATATGGGCTAGCCCATGGGACCTTAAGCTTTTTAGGATGGCTTAGATCTCATGTGGGGCCATTTTTGTAAAGAATATCTAAAGATATCTCATTTGGATAGAGAATATCTAAAAATATATTTATGGGAGAGAATCTCTCATCTTCCCTTAATTTGGGAGAGAATATCTCAAAGTATCTTTCTTTTTGGGAAAGAATCTCCAATCTCCTATTTTGTTGGAGAGAATCTCTCATTGATTGATTTTGGGAGAAAATCTCTCAAAGACATCTTTCTTTTTGGGAAAGAATCTTTCTAATTCCTTCTCTTTTGGTAAGGTTACTAATTAGTAGCACTTACCTTTCTTTTTTGTTTCCTTCTTTGATTTGCTCTCTTCTATAAAAGCAAGGAGGAGGCTAGATCTCTTGCTCTTATTGCTTTCTTTTGCAACAATCTTAAGAGAGCTCCAAGACCAAGAGTTCTTCTTCTTCAAGGATCTTCAAGCTTTTTCCTTCTTCTTCTCCATCAATGGCTTCAAGTAAGTTTTCTTTCTTTTTCTTTCAAGAAAACTCCATGTAGAGAATAGGATAGAAAAAAAAAGTTTCTTTTTTTTTTTTCTTCTTTTTTCTTTTCTTTCTATTCTTCTTCTCTTTTTTTCTTTTTCCACGTGATTTTTTTTAACGTGATTTTTATTTCGTGCTTCTTTCTTTCTCTTTTTCTTTTTGCACGTTTTCTTTCTTCTTTTTTTTTCTCCTTTTTTTTTTTAGAAAGTTTCCTGTTTTTTTTTTTTTTTGCTCATCATGATAATGCGGTTTTATGCAAATCTAGATGTTCATACATGTACTTTTTGTAGATTGAATTTGAGAGCATGATAGCATACCTGAAAATCTTTGCAAATTTGGGAATTTGGAGCTCGCAGCGATGTTGAGCCCTTCTTGATTTTGCGGAGATTTTGAGGTTTCGAAAGTTTGGAGTTTCGGAGCTCGCAGCGATGTTGAGCCCATCTTCAAAACTTTCTATTTCTTTCGGGGTATTTCCCTTTTCTTCGGAATTGCCCCGGAACCATGCCAAAATTTCGCCAGATTTGCTTTTAGCGAAATTCTGTCATTTTGATGATGATCTTTTTTTTTTTCTTTTCCAACCTTTGCAGGTGGTTCCTCCAGAACGAACAAGGGTAAAGAGCCTGCTACAAGCGTACCTCGTCGATCCGCTAGATCTTCTAATGTGGCCGTTCAGCAGGCCTGGAAGAAGGTCCAGTTTGTTGAGAAGAACTTGGAAGAGTGCGATTCCCTCAATCGCGATGAGATGAGACAGCAATTGATCGCTCTCAAGGATGAGGAGTTCTATAAGATCATGGTAAGCAACCGTCCTTGGGTTATGGAAGATCTGAGGGTTTTACCCAAGCCTACCTTCTTCTTTGGAGATGCAGTCCCTGACGACTTGACATACCAAAGGAGATGTTTTCAGTTCTCTTATACAGCAGATGTGAGGAGAGAACTATTTCTACCCGGTCGTCTTTTGATCGGACCATCTCGATCCTGAGCCTTTCTCCCGCGTGCCCTAAGAGGGAAGATCCTCCGAGCTGGGTGAAGAGGACCAGTGTGATCAAGACCGGGGTTTTTGTTGGCGGTCCCTCCGGATATGCGGAGAAGTCGCCTGCCCAAATGGACATGTTGATGCCAGCCAGCGGCTACCAGGGCTCTGATTATCCGTCGGTCGATTTGGGACCGGTGGGCCTTGGCGTTGTCAGCGGTGACGGCAGCAATTGGGTGAAGCCTTTTCGACTTCGTGGCCGTTTTAGTGTTGACTCCGATTAGAAGTCATGGACTGATTGCGTCCTGCTGATTGGTGGCACCATTTTGAAGGAAGCCGGGATTTTTGACGCGGTCCGTGCCTTCAGAGATATCATGGCTTTTTCCGACGAGGCCTTCATGGCCATGTTGGAATCATTTCTCCCACAAACCAATACCTTCGTTGTAACAAATGGTGAGATTGGTTTTTCCTTGAAGGAGTTGAGCGCCATCACCGGATTGCCCATCCTTGGCAAACTCTACGAGGAGTTCATGCCGATTGACAGCGTCCTTGAGGAGCAGTCAGAGGAGTTCAGGCTCCTATACTTTCAGCTCGTCACCTTCTATGATTTTTTGAAGGAGGGTTCGAAAGTCAGGTCCAGCAGTTGGAAGAGTTATGGCTCTTCATTCTTCAACTTCTTTGACAGCAAAGAGTCTTCTAATAGCATGACCCGGGAAGACAGGAAGAAGACTTCGGCCATGCAGGAAGAGTTGGAGGGTTTCTTCGCTAGCACAGATGTCATTTGTTCTGACATTGCACTGCGGAGAGATCTTGCTATTTACCTCACTTATTGGCTAGGTGAGGCTGTGTTTGCTGGTGTAGATGGGACGCACATCAGGCCGCATTGTATTTTTCCGGCTTGTCAGATGGCGTTTGGAGAGCGGCTTGCTTTGGTGCCTGCTCTTTACTCCTACTTGTGTACCGAAATGCAGGCTGCTGCTTTTTTGGTTCGGCTTGGGCTCCCTATGAATAGGGTATTTTCAGCCCATATCTTTTATTCGTGGTTTGTATACCACTGTCCTAGCTTCCACCAGCTGGGTGCTGCACAGGATGATGATCCTCTGATTATTCGATTGGCTAAGGGAAAAGCCGTATCCGAATCACTTTTGTTTGCCCGCATGAGGATCCGACGGTTCAGGGACGTCGAGATGGGGCAGTCTTCAGTGAAGCTTTCTCCGGAGTTGCGGAAGAAGGTTTTTGATTTTGGTGCCTCCCGAGACTCTACCAGAGCAGGGTCGGGAAGCCATTACCAGAGCAGACTCTACCGAGGAGCTTGATGTAAAGCTGTCTTCAGGGAAAGGTACTGGAAAGTCGGATGGCGTCCGGCGAGAGGAAGTTTGGGCCTTCCTTTCTGGAGAGAAGCACAAGATAGGCTTTCTCGGTGACCAGGGCGTCATTGGTTCTAAAGCTGTTCGGGAAGTACCTGATGAGGCTTTGGAGCAGCTAGAACAGGAGGAAGCTGAGCTCGACGCTTGGATGCAAGCGGGATAGAGGCGAGCTTCCGCTGAGTCTACTGGCGAGAGCAGACCATCCAGTGAGGAGCCAAGTGAGAAACCTGACTCTGATAGTGGGGCGGGTTCTTCTAGGGAACGAACCCGTAGAGGTAAGAAGAGGAGGAGTCATCATCACAGCGAGGGGCCACATGAGGACTCTCCTGACATGGAAATCCCTCTTACCATCAACGAGGAGGTGCCAGAGGCTGTCGACGAGCCTCCAAAGAAGAGGAGCCGTGGAGAAGAGACCATTGGTGAAGGTATGATTCTTCCTTTTTCTTTTTCTGCTTTTTTCATGGGGCTTTCCATGTTCTGATTTGTTTTCTCACCCTGCTGTTGCTTTTTTTTTTAGCAGAGGATGAAGACTTGCCGATGCCTGAGGTTCCGACCGATGGGGCGGTGATGGAGCCGGTTATGGCATCTGAAGAAGAACCGAGGGACTCTGGAATGATTCCAGAATCTCCAATTGGTATAACTTCTTTCGCTTTCTCTTTTTTTTTTTTTTTGCCTGCGACTTGATTTGCTAACATTTTTCTTGTCAGCTGACTTGCCACAGGATTCCGATGACTTTGAACCATCAATGGACGCAAATGTTGATGATGCTTCCGATGAGTTCATGGAGGAAGAGAGTGTTCCGCCAGTCGTCGAAGAGGGTACTTTGTAGTGATGACCCTGATGATTTTTTTTTAACAGGATCATATTCATACCTTTTTGTGTTTCATTTGCAGGTTTTGAAGTGACAGAAGAGAGTCCATCGCTTCCTTCAGAACCAGAGCAAGGGATGCCAGAGGTCGATCCGGAGGTAGAGACCCCTAAAACCAGTTTTGACGCGATAGAGGAGATACCTCATGCTGAGATTCCTTCTCCAGTGGCTCCAAGTGGAAAGAGTTCCTTTGTTATTCTTCCAATGGGACATGACATGAGCAGCCGATCAGCGGAGAAGGGTGAATCTTCATCCAGTTCGTCTCTTCAATTTGCGAAGAAGGTGCTGGCTCGGGTTTTGAGTTCTTGGATCAAGACTCTCCTTTCTGGACACTTGGAGGCAGGATTTGGCATGATCCCACATGTACAGGAGATTCTCACTGATACCGAAGAGGTTGGTCTGGATGTCATAGGTGCCAGGGTGATCGTTGATAGGATCATTGCACTGGGTGACAAGTGGTTTGAGACCATGGATTTCCCTGACGACCAATTCTTCAAGGAGATGTTCTTGGACCCCGCTGATAAGGCTAAGTCCGACCTGAATGAGGCTACACAGAGCAGGAAGCAGGTAGTCCGAGAGAAGAATAAGGAAGAGCTAGTCATCCTTGGATTAAAGCGCGACCTTGACATCCTTGATGGAGAGGTCGAAATGGCCAGGAAGCATCTCGAGCATTTGAAGGCACAAGTTGATGCTAAGTGGACTGCTATAACAGAGGCTCGTGACAGGGAGAGTACTCTGATTCGCAGGGTTGCAGATGCCGGTCAAGTTCTTGAGAGGAGGACTCTAGAAAACGAGCAATGGCAAACTGCTAGGGAAAAGCTTCCCGGTGTAAAAGAAGGGTTACGGCATTCGCCAGCATCTCATGGCAAGTTCCTGAAGAAGCGTGCCTTGGAAACTCTGACAGCTGATGCCAAAAGTTTGCTTGAGGAGCTGAAGCTTTGGCTGGAGACCATTTTTGGCTAAGCTCCTGATTTTTTGTAGCAGAAACTATTCTTCTTTTTTTTTGGTACCACATGTATATATTTTTTTTTTGGGTACTCTTTTTTTGTAGTGCTTGTGAACACTTTCTTTTTTTTTTTGGTACCACATGTATTTTTTTGGTACTCTTCTTTTTTTGTAGTGGTTGTGAACACTTTCCTTTTTTTTTTTTGCTTTGGTACCACATGTATTTTTTTGGTACTTTTCTTTTCTTTTTTTTTTTTGTTTTCCCTACGCTTACTCAAATCTTTTTGTGATGAAAGCAATTGCTAAATGGGGTGTTTGTTTGAAAATTTGATCAAAAGGTTGTCTTTTGTGAAAATCTTTTGTCAAATAATTGTTTTGGCATGGGAGCCTGATTTTGGTTGTGGCGTGAAAGCCGATTTTGAGATGGCATGGAAGCCGAAATTTTATGGCGTAAAAGCCAAAATTTGGGTTGGCATGGAAGCCGGATTTTTGTGGCATTTGCAGCCAGTTTGGTGGCATTGATAGCCAATTTGTGGCATTGATAGCCGGTTTGGTGGCATTGATAGCCGGGTTTTTTTGAAAGCCAAGTTTTGGTTTGTCGGCGTGAAAGCCAATTTTTTGTGGCATTGATAGCCGGTTTGTGGCATTTATAGCCGGTTTTGGCGTTTATAGCCTAGTTTTGGCGTTTATAGCCAGATTTTGGCGTTTTATAGCCAGATTTTGGCGTTTATAGCCGAGTTTTGGTTTTCAAAATGCAGGTATTGACCAAATGTCGCCTCCCCGCTGAATGGTCTTGCAAGTATCGATGGAATGTCGCTTCCTTGCTCATTCGGTTTTGCGAGTGTTGATGGAATGTCACTTCCTCACGAATTGGGGTGCAAATATCGACTAAGCGTCGCTTCCCTGCTTTTCCCAAAACTTTTGGTTTTGCGGGTACTGACTTGATGTCGTTTCTCCGCGATTTTTGAAATTTGAGGTTTTCTCGAACCATTTGAAATTTGGGTTGTGGATAGCAACTGGTATGTTACATCTCCACGATTTTTGAAATTGGGTTGTGGATATCAACTGGTTTGTTGCTTCTCCACGATTTTAGGTTTTCTCGAACCTTTGAAATTTGGGCTATGGATATCAACTGAAATGTTGTGTCTCCACGATTTTAGAGGTTTTGGAAGTATCGAATGGGGTTCGCATCCTTCCGATTTTTTGAGTTTTGCGAGTATCGACTAAGTGTCACTTCCCCGCGGTTTTTGAAAAACCAAATTTTTTTTTTTGTTTAAAGACACGAGGGTCATAAATTCTGACCTAAAACCATTTGGCGGTAAAAGGTAAGGTGGACGAGAGTGGAAATCCCTGAATCCAGATTTTTGTTTCAAACCATGAATTTTGGTTCAAGGATCGAAAGTTTTGGTCAAGTCAGGGAGAGGCTCCTAAACTTGGATTTTTTTTTGAACAATGAAACGATAAAAGTAAGCATTGTTTTTGAATCTCTAGAAATTTTGACATTTGATATGAAAATTCTAAAGAGAGTGGGTTTGACGAGCGAATACCTGAGAACAGGTTTTGGCCATACAGGCATTGCTCTTACCCAGCTGGGTAAGTCTTCAATGGTAGTACCGCTTCAAGAACTTGCCGTTGATAGGCAGCATACATCTGTCGCCTTCCATGTTTAGGAGGGCATATGCGCCGTTGGAGATGACCTTGTCGATGACGTAGGGTCCCTCCCATTTTGGTTCAAACTTGCCTTTGGACTTGTGAGCGAAGACCATTGGTCTTTTTACCGAAAGAACCAAGTCACCCTTTTTGTAGGTGCGTTGCCTGACCTTTTTGTCAAAAGATCCTGCCATGCGTGCTTGGTAAAGTTCAATGCTTTGTCGAGCTTCGAGCCGTCTCTCGTCGAGATTGTCCAGCTCATGGAGTCGCAATTTGACATTGCTTTCTTGAGTCATGTCATTTTGTAGAGATACCCTCAGAGAAGGAATTTGTACCTCTAAGGGCACGACAGCTTCGTATCCATAGACCAAGGAGAATGGTGTGCTATGGGTTGGTCCTCGAACGGTGGTTCGATAGGCCCACAAAGCTTCAGATAGTTTATCGCTCCAGTCTCTTTTGTGACTAGAGACATTTTCTTGAGGATTTTGCAGAGTGTCTTGTTGAAGGCTTCTGCTAATCCGTTTGCTGCCGGATTGTATGGAGTCGAAGGACAGCTTTGAATTTTGTATTTGTCGCAGAACCTGTAGAATCGATGATCCCGGAATTGTGGTCCGTTATCATGGACGAATCTTTTAGGTATGCCGAAACGACAAATGATGTTGGTGCATAGGAATTGAAGGACTGATGATGTCTTCATTTCGTTGAACGCAAATGCTTCTGACCACTTTGAAAAATAATCCGTTGCGGCGAAGATGAAGCGATGACCTTTGCTTGAAGGGGGAGAGATAGGACCTATGATGTCCATGCCCCATGCTTCAAAAGGCCATGAGATTGCTGTAGGATGCAGCCATTCTAGAGGCATGTGAATGTAATCTCCGTGAACTTGGCATAGCTGGCAGCGTTTGGCAAATTGCATTGCATCAGCTACCATGGTAGGCCAATAGTAACCTAACCTTTTTATCTGATCATAGAGCTTAGGACCTGCCTGATGGGCTCCACAAAGACCAGCATGAACTTCTTTAAGTGTTTCTTCGGCCTCTTGTTGTGACAAGCAGCGTAGAAGTACTCCGTTGAAGGATTTCCTATAGAGGATTTTTGAAGGAATATCCAAATGAAAGTTTGGGGCTCGCCTTTGGATGCTTACCCGTTCTTTTGGATCTTCAGGTAGGATTCCGAACATAGTGTAATCAATGAACGGATCCCTCCAGTCGCCGATTGAAGGTTGAAGGATAGAGATCCGACTTCCAACCACTCGGTGGCATTCAGCAACTGCTTGGTGTGTGTTAAGAGGAGGGAGGATCCTTCTCTTCGACACTGTGATTTGCATGTTTTCCCCTTCCTGGATCGCCATTGATGTGGCAAGTCCGGCCAGGGCATCTGCACGGATGTTTTCACCTCTACGAATGTGGGTGATGTGACAGATGTCAATTTTTTGCAGAAGCGATTGTGCCTTGTTGTAATAAGGCAGCAGATCGGGCTTCCTGACTTCATATATCTGATTCATCTGGTTGATAATCAGTTGAGAGTCTCCAAAGACTTCCAGCATAGTGATACCGGATTCGATGGCGAGTTCCAATCCTAGGATCAGAGCTTGGTATTCAGTTGCATTGTTTGTGCATGGTTCCAGTAGCGAGAAAGCGTGTGGAATCATGTATTTGTCGGGGCTAACAAAGAGGATGCCAACTCCTGAGATCAGCTTTCTTTTTTCATTTGTCCTGGTTGCACCGTCAAAGTACATGTCCCAGGAGGCATTTGGTGAGGAAGTCTCCACGTTGTAGACAGGTTCGTCTGGGAGATCATCTCTGAGTGGAGAATCTTTAGGCAATGGATGCTCTGCGAGAAAGTCTGCTAGAGCTTGGCCTTTGATTGCTTTTTGTGGTACATATCTAATATCAAATTGTGACAAGAGGATGGACCATTTTTCCAGTCGGGCATTGAGAGAACCAGCCTTCGTGACAAGGACCTTCAAGAGGTTGATCCTTGAGACGAGGTAGACTGTGTTGGAAAGCAAGTAGTGACGTAGCTTTTGTACGGTGAACATCACTGCAAGGCATTCCTTTTCGACTGGAGAGTAACGATGCTCTGCACCTACTAGCATGCGGCTGAGGTAGTATAGAGCAGCTTCTTTTCTTTCATCATTTTCTTGTGCAAGCAGAGCGCCTACAGAATGATCAAGAGCTCTTGTGTACAAGATGAATGGTTTTCCAGTGGCAGGGGCAGCTAACACTGGAGGTTTGGTCAGGTATGACTTGATATCTTGAAATGCGGCTTCACAGTCGGCATCCCAGACAAAGTCTACACCCTTTTTCATCAATCGAGAGAATGGACGGCATTTCCCCGAAAGATTGGAGATGAACCGTCTGATGTAGGCCAATCTCCCTTGGAGCCCTTTTAATTCTCTCCAGGTTCTTGGAGAGGGCATTTCTAGAATAGCCTTGACTTTTATGGGGTCAAGTTCTATTCCAGCTTTCCGAACAAGGAATCCGAGAAACTTACCCGACGAGACGCCGAAGAAGCATTTTAGAGGATTCATCCGCAGTTTGTGTTTGCGGAGTCGGATGAAGACTTCCCGAAGATCTTTGAGATGGTCTTCTTTTCTTCTGCTTTTGACGGCGAGGTCATCAACGTAACATTCGACCGTCTTGTGTTGCATATCTTCGAATATTTTCATCATAGCCCTCTGATATGTGGCACCAGCATTTTTCAGACCAAATGGCATGACAGTGTAGCAAACACGCCAAATGGAGTCCGAAATGAAGTGTGTTTTTCATCTTCGGGATGCATCTTTATCTGATTGTAACCAGAGAAGCCATCCATGAATGTCATTCGCTCGAATCCGCAGGTATTTTCAATCATCACCTCCGGTATGGGGAGCGGGAATTCATCTTTAGGGCAAGCGCCATTCAAGTCTCTATAGTCAATACAGACTCTGATCTGCCCATTTTTCTTTGTCACGGGGACAATGTTGGCCAACCATTCTGGATGTTGTTCCTCACGGATGAAGCCGACGCTTTTGAGCTTTTGTTGTTCAATTTTATCAATCACATCTGGACGGAATCTTCTTTGGCCTTGTTTGACAGGCTTGATTTCTTCTTGAAGATTGAGTTTGTGGACTGCTACTTTGGGGTCTAAACCAGGCATTTCAGCGTAGGACCATGCAAAGCAATCAACGAACTCACGAAGAAAAGCGATATACTCGGGTAACTCATTATCCTTTATATTCTTGCTTATGAATACAGGACGTGGGTTATCTGGTGTTCCCAAGTCTATCTTTTCAACAGGATCTTCTGTTAGAAGGTTCGAAGGTGGTTCCTCCACAATATTTTCGGAGGCTTCCAGCTCAACAAAACCTTCTGGGATTCCAAGGGCATTTGTAGACTGAGGGTTTGTTCCTTTCCACGGGTCTTCTTGATTGGTGATCTTCTCAAGGCTTGCTATGAGATGGTCCCAATCGCCTGTTGAAAATGGGTCGAAGTAAGGTACTTCTTTTGGAGACGAGGGCTCTTCTGGGTCAGAGTAGCACAAGTCTGTATTATCGGATGATTCCTCTTTATCATCAGAGAAATCGTACCAATTGGATGAGCTTCCTGGATCTTTGTCAGGTAACTCTTTAAAGAGATATTCAGGGAGATCGATGTCTTCATGGACTTGAGATGTTGAGGCTTGGTCGGTAAAACGACTTTTAAGCTTTTGTGTCAACTGTCTCAGAGGAGTGTCGGGATCATACCCTAACCCATATGAAGACTTTTCTACATGACCGTAGAGTCTCCAATCTTCCAGCTGGCTTTTGGTCAAGGCGGGCCCCAATGGCGTGAGAATACCACGTCTTTCTCCCAAACCGACTAGGTTTTGAGCGTCATAGCCCATTTTCTTCATAATTGCTTGTGCCACAGGACTATATAGAGATAGCTGAGGCATACCTTCATTTTGGAAAGGTTCCGGCATGGAGTTTGATGAAGAAGCGTCCGATCTATGGAAGAAGATCGGCTTTTGCTTTGGTGATGTTGTCGGAACAACAAAGGTAGCAGATGTAGGATCTTCTACATCAGCAGGTGTCTCCATCGGAGTGAGAGCAGGCTGAACATGCTGAGCGTCAGCTTGGCTTGACGATGCATCGTCTTTTGGCTCTGAGTCCGAGTCTGTGTCTTGCATGATAGACACGAGAGAAACAACAAATTTGCCCCCAGGCTTTTGCTTTGCCTTCTTCACTCTGGTTGTGATGACCAAAGGTTTTGAAGATTTGAGGGAGATGACGAAGGGAGCTTGACTACTCTCTTCTAATTTGCCGGAGGGTTTGTTTTCTTCCGGTGATTTTTGAGGAGCCTTGCCTTTATCTTTCTGGAGATTTTCAGCAGGGGGTGTTATTTCCTCTTTTTCTTCTTTTTCGCCTTCATACATTTGGGAGTCTGCGAAGTGGACTTCTTTACCTTTGAAGGGTCTTCTGTCCGCAAACACTCGATGTACCATGCCGTCGTCACCGACGAACTTGATGCATTGATGTAGAGTTGAAGGGACAACACCATTCTCGTGTATCCAAGGGCGTCCGAGAAGGATGTTGTAGCATGAAGGGGTTTTTATTGCATACACAGTGACTTCAGAGATAAGATCACCGATCTGCAATTTGAACCTGATTTTGCCGATGGGCCTTTGAGTACTCCCATCGTATCCAAAGATAGATACAGATGTGTGGCTTAGCTTGCTGGGTGGGATGCCCAACTCTTCGAGAGCCGAAGTGGAGATGAGGTTGAGTGCAGAACCTGAGTCGACCTGAACTCTGTCTATAGGCATTTCCTTGATGTACCCTGTGAAGTACAGGGGTCGGTTGTGCCTTGCTTCGCCAAGTAGGAGGTCGTCCTTTGTGAAGGCGATGGTTGCACTGGCTGCCTTTTGAACCGAGAGGCATTGGATGCATGATCCCTCAGTTTTCTTTTCTCCCTTTGAGGAAGATTCAGAGTTTTTGACTCGGTAGTCCATTTCAATTTGGAGGACTTGCGGGGCATGTTTGTCGACATCCTCATTTAGTTTTTGTAATTCTGAGATAAGATTATCACAAGTGCGTGGAGACATTCGTAATAAATCTAGGATGTGAAGACGTGCAAGTATGTGTTTGAAGTGCTCAACCAAGTCATACTTGAAAACCTCCTTAGGGCCTGCATGTTCATCATTGTTGCCACTGGGGGCGCTTACAACATCTTTTCCCGAAGGATTTACATAAGTAAAGGAAGATTGGTTATAATTTTTATGGTAGTCCCGGCCCGAGCGGGTGCCTCTACCAACTTCGAGAGCTTCTTGAGAAGGGTCTTCGCTTGGAAGATTGTCCTCAGGATCAAGAGGCTGTCGCTTCTCATTTACTGAGGATGCGTCTGCAGCAGAATTGCCATCCTCAGTGATTGTGTTGCATGGAGCATTTTCCGGGAGCGAGTCCTGAACAGCATCCAGCAGCTTTTCTTCTTCGTTGACCCATCCATCATCCCAAGTTGGGTTTTCTTCATGATGATGAGTCGGGAAGAGCGTGAGTTCTGAAGTCACAGTCTCAGGGGACGAAGCTTGAGAGGGTGTCATCTCTGTGAAAGTCACGCGAGACGAGGTAGCCCCAGAAGATATGGTACTAGGTGTCGCCGGTGTGTAAGTGATCTCATCAGATGATGCATCGGAAGAGCTATAATCCCGAATTATCACATTACAGGCAGCTCTTAAAGGAGACGTTGTCTGCTCAGAGTCAGACTCATCCTCAAATGTAAGAGGATCGTCTACCCAGCAATTTTCTCCATTTTCAGGAGTTGAGGGAGGAGGTACTTGGTGGGCTTCAGGGACTTCCGGCTCTGGATGGTGAGGAATCTCGTTGATGCGGTCTTGCTCTTGTTCTAGAGCGAGATGCTGCAAGATCCTCGCATATTCTTCAAGATCAGGCATGGGAGCCAGATCCTGTTCTTCGTCTTCTCCGTGTGGCTCAACATAGTTGATTTCCACTGGAGCAATGACAGGCTGGGTTAAAAGCATCTTCTTGTGCAGCCACTTGATCTTCTTCATCATCAGACCAGGATCCTTGTGGTTGCAAAGGGTTATACCAGATTACTGGCATAAGGTGAGTTTCAGGAACCCATTCTTCATCGGAGAGATATTCTCCTGTTTCAAGGGATTCCTCCCACTCATCGGTGTAGCCGGACTCAAATCCATCATCGGTGTCGCTGGACTCGTATCCATCAATGGAGAATCCAACTACCGAGTTGCAAGAGTATGATGCCCCCTGCATAGCTTCTTTTTTGAATCGAGGTGGCATGAAATCACTGAGAGTGAAGTTTTTTACCGCCTTTGAAGTCTCTGGAAGGGACGTTTCTGTTGCCCCTAGTGAAGTGGTAGAGGAGGCCTCTGCCTTTTCATGGACTTCTTGTTTTGGCTGGGTCTTCTCTTGCCGTTTGAGCCTGAGGAGATGTTTCCTAGACTGCCTTCGCTGTTGAGCTGTTGGCTTTGTTTTTACGATCTCCCAGTTTTCATCTTCCAGGAGATCAGGATGTACCCATATAGGTTGTCCATCTGGTGTTGGATAGGGAACCAGTTCCTCGGACGCTTGAATTTTGTTTATCACCATGAAGGAAGTAGTGATCTTCTTCTTCGGTGATTTTGGTGTTTGTCCACATGACACCATGTTGACGGAGGCAGTCCCATAGTTTTTGTCAAAGGTGATGGCTCCGTTTTTCCACATCTCGTTTATCTTTTCTCTCACAACAAAGCATTGATTGAGAGGATGCGAGACCATCTGGTGGTATGGACAATACCGAGGATCGTTGGTTTCGCCAACATCACCCGGTCCTTTGGGTTCAGGCAAGGTGAGCTTGCCGTTTGCCAGGAGAGCCTCAAAGATTTCGTCAACATCTTCATCGAACGGGTATTTCTTTTCTACTCGCTCTTTGAAGGCATCAGAGAGTTCAGGTCTCTTACCCGCAGCTCTGTTTTCAGCTTTCTTCGGTTGCTGAGGAGCTGACTTGGTTTGCACATTGAGGACCTCTTTCTTCTTTGGTTTAGAGGTTACAACGGCGGTTGGCTCTTTTCTTGATGACTTCTGACTGTTGAGGTCTTTAATCACCGTTTCAGCTTCCATAGAAGCTTCCAGGAGTTCTCCCAGGTTTTTTGATTTCTTGCCGATGATCATGGAGCGTATTCTGGCTCTCATGTTGTTTCGGCAGATGTCGACTAGCGACGCCTGTGGCAATACATCTGAACATTTGTATGCCATTGCTTTCCACTTGTGAATGAAGTCATAAGTTGACTCATTCTCTCCCTGTTTTAGGCTGCAGAGCTGAGCCATAGTAACAGGATGATCCTCACCTTGGAAGTGGGTCAGGAAGCGTGTCTCTAGCATAGCCCAGTTCTGAATGGAGTTCTCCGGAAGAGTGGAGTACCAATCGAAGGCCGTGCCTTTTAGGGTACTTGCAAAGAGGCGGATCTTGAGTGCATCTTGATCCGCGATAGCTCCTGTCAAAATCTTGAAGTGGATGACGTGCTGTCCGGCTGATCCTTTCCCCGTATATGTTTGGAGAGTGGGATGTTTGAATTTTGTGGGGAACGGGACCGAGTCCATCCATAAAGGATATGGTGGCTTAATCCCATGCTCCTTGAGTATATCCTTTTCTTTTGCTTTGGCGAGGATACTGTCTACGTCCTTTTTGGTAAGGGCGCGTGACTCATTTTCTTCTCCATTTCCCTCGTTATTGCTATGATTCGGAGGAGGCTCATTGCTCACCTGATTTTGGACAACAAGGAGAAGGTTTTCCATCAGAGTTTCAATCCTCTGCTGGCCTTGTTCCAACTGCTGGATGCGTGTGAGCGCATCATTTTGAGGTGGATTCTGAGGTGGTGGCTCAGAACTTGTAGCCAAGACGTTCATCCCTCGGGATTCGAACGAAGAAACCGTCCTGGTGACTGAGCTGAGGCTCATTCTTTTTTATGAAGAGCTTGATGAAGGATTAATCTCCCGTCCTTGGCTGGAAGGGGCAGCAGATTCTTCGGGATGTCTTTGTGTCCTGGTGACGCTACGGGTCACCGGACGTCGGACATGGATTTTTTATGCTGACTTTTGGCGTCTTCTGGTTTTTCCAACCATATGGACGGCAGCAACTTGGTCGGGTCTTTCTTTTTCGACCCATTTGTGGGAGACTTGAAGTGTAGGAGGCTGGGTCCGTTACTTCTCTAGTCTCTTTTGTCGATATGACGCACGGTGACGTGCTCGATGAGCAGCTTGAGCTTCGGTCAGCTCTGGCTGGGCTCTGACGATGAAGGATGTGCTCCCTCGGGCGCAGCAGCCGAGCCTGTCTTCTTTGTAGCTAGGCAAGGACAGGATCCAGACCCGGTCCTTTGCCTGTTGCAGCGAAGCTTTGAATTTTTCAAGTTCGGCCCCTGTAGAGATAAAGGGTCGAACCGAATGAGTGTAGGCCTTAGCAGGTGCTTGTAGAGGCCTGGTGATGCATGATCTGATTCTGTGCTTGTGGGAGCAAGCCGGTTCATGCTGGGTTGACTTGGGAGTCAAGTTGGAGATGGGTCTCTCCTCTTTCATGTAGGCAAGAGGGTAGAACTGGTTCTCCTTGAGTGGGGCCAGGTATGCTGGCTTGGTGGAGGTTTGAGACCTTCTTTGTTTTGGGGAAGGTCTTGGAGACCAAGTCTTAGGGTAGACCTGGTTGTTTGTGGGTCGAGGCTTCGCGGGGGTGCCGCGGACTTCGGGCTTTTGGGCGGTCGCCTTTGGTGTTACGGGAGTGACACGTTGAGAGGCGATCTTCTGCTTTTTAGCAGGCGCAGCCTGTTCTTCGGGAAGTGGGAATGGTCCCAGTGTCCCGAAGACGATGGTTAGGGGAGTCGAGGTCGACCCGGAGTTCGGAGAGTTGCCGAGGGAGTTGATGCTTCGGCAGCTGACAAGGCGCTTATGAGTGCGCGCGCTTTGCTTCTGTTGAAGCATGAGTTGGTGCTTGTTCTCATTGAAGATAATGGTTAAGGCTGCCATTGTTAGTTTCAAAATTTCTGAAACAAGACCACATCCATTAGTAATCACAAGAATATGATGATCATAAATGGGGAATTCTATGATTTTGTCTTTTCAAATCTCTCAAGGGACATGACCCAAGCAATATGAAGAAGGCAAAAAGCCATAGAGGGTACAATTGTTCTGGTTGCAAGCATGGTAGGCTCGAAATGAGCGTTCCAATGACTGCTAGAAGCAATTGTATACCTAAATTCGACTTATCGAGAAGCGGAGCTTGCTCGAGATAAGAAGAATATAAGGTAGGAGTTACAAACGTGCCGGTCACAGATACAGTAGACCCTGAAAGGGAGTACTAGTACTGCTATGCACAAATGTTGGAGATCGCATCCATGAGATGGGATTCTTTGTTTTGAAAGGTCAGAAATGGATTCGTCAAAGAGAGCAGGTGGCATTCCGATTCAAATACGGGCTCAACGATTTCCACGAGCGCCAGTACTCAGAAGGAAAGAGACCATAATTTCTCGAATCTGAATCCAAAAGTGACGAGTTTTTTTTTTTTTTGAAATGTCAAGATTGGTTCCATCAAGGAAAGCAAATGGTATTCTAATCTGAACACGGTCTCGGCGATTTCCGCGAGCGCCAGTGCTCAGAAAAGAAGAAACCAAAATTTCTCAGATCTGAAATCAAAAGTGACGAGTTTTTGAAGATTTTTTTTAAATGATTTATTTTATTTTTTTATTTTTATTTATTTTTATTATTTTTTTTAAAAAATATATTTTTATTTATTTATTTTTTTTTGAAGATTTTTTTTTATTTTAAGATTTTTTTTTGAAAATCTTTTTTTTTATTTTTAATTAATTTTTTAAGATTTAAAGACGAGGGAGTACACATAGGCCTCCTAACCCGGTCTTATGAAACCTCAATTGATAGAATTGCCCCCAGGTAAGGGTAGGATTACTTAATGAACCCGTTTGGAGGACCCTTGCCTAGAACAGTCAAGCTGTCTCCACACTCTGGACAAGGCTTTTCTTGAATCAATCGTGATCAAAGAACGCAATTGGTTTAACCTTAGTGGTCTATGTCCTTTTTTTTTAAAAATCCCAAATAGACTCATCAAAGAGAAACGATGGCCCAAAACCTTAGTCGAACGGGCTCAACATTTCTGCAAGCACCAAAGAACGATAGGATAGGATCAAAGTTTCTCAATTTTGAATCCAAACTAAGAAAACTGATTTTTTTTTATTATTTTTTTTAATTTTTTTTTGAAATCTCTAATGAACTCATCGAAGAGAAACGATGGTCCAAAACCTTAGTCGAACGGGCTCAACATTTCTGCAAGCACCAAAGAACGATAGGATAGGATCAAAGTTTCTCAATTTTGAATTCAAACTAAGAAAACTGATTTTTTTTTTTTTTGAAAAGAGAAAGAATGGAAACAAACTCAAAGAAATAGAAATTTCCAAAAAATCCCATCTCATTTTTTTAGGATGCAAAATCCAACATAGGCTACCAGCTAGAAAGTAGCCAAGGAATCCGGAAAAGAAGTATAAGCATAGAGCAAAAAGTATGATATGCAAATATTTCATTTCCGAGCACCGTGTTCTCAAATGAACACGCTCCGAATGCCGTGGGTGCTACCGGGGTCGGCGGACGTGGGAGTCCGTCGGGTCCGGCCCTTTCGCGCCCGGGGGGCATGAAGCGTGCATCAACATTTCTTTGTGTGGGTGTGCCAGATTTTCTATTTTACTTGGAATTGCAAGTGGTAATCCGGAGATCAACCTTCGCAAGTAAAAAGGAAATCAACTTCTTTCAAGTTTTCCATTGCACAAATATTTAAGAAAAAGAGACGTTTTCTTGGTTTGCCGTGAAAGGCGATTTTGTTTGGCATTTATAGCCGATTTTGGCGTTTATAGCCGATTTACAATTCTCATCAATAATGAAAGACAAGAGTTGTGATTTTTGTCTCTTTTAGAAAAATACAAACTACAATGAAAAGCAAGAAAAGGAGGATCTAACTTCTCAGGAGATTGTGGGGGACTCGTTCAGATTGACGGTCGCAAGCCATGTATGGGCTTCGCCATCATCCATGCAGATGAGAACAGAGGATGCTCTTGATTCGCTTGGCTTGGCTATAACCTCAGATTTTTAGAGGACAAAGACCAAGAGGAGGTCCTATGTCCGATAAAAAGCTAAGTAGACGGGCTGAAAAGCCACGTCTAAGCCATTGGAGGCAGCGGGAGAAGGCAAGGACCTTGGGGGGGGGGGGGGGGTGCCCCCCAAGGGACTTTTGTCACCTTGTAGTGGTGGCCGGTGCAGAACTTCAGCAGAGTTTTTCTCTCTTTTTCTTTCTCTGGATTCTTTCCGCTCTCTTCCGATCCGATCTCTTTTTTTCTGATCCCTATTTCAATGGAATGCTCTCCTATTTATAGGCTTTTGGTAGCCATTTAGGAGAGTTTATGAGCTTTAATTGCTTTAATGAGAGGAGTTACAAGATTTATTTCTTGATTTTGTAACTCCTTTTTCCTTGAATCTGATTGGCCGATGGAGATTAAGGGCTTTTAATCACCTTAATTACCATAATGGGAGGAGTTTCATGGCTTGAATGCCATGAATCTCTTGATTTGTAACTCCCGAATGCTTGTTTCTGATTGGGCCGTCCAATAGAATGCGTTAATGACTGCCATAAAGCTAGTCAATTAACCACATTAATTGGTCGCCGAGCAGTCGAAGAGTCGCGGGCCGTGCTGTGTCTTCTGGAATTCTTCTGGCGATGATCATCGATGGATCTACATGCTGATCGACATCGGATGAACATGTAACTTCAGACATTGATAGCTAGCAGCGGGCTGGTGACATCTGTCTTGTCGATTTCACGATCGGTCGGACAGAAAGTGCACTTTCTTGGTCAGCCGGTTGGCGATCTTGAAGCGATCAATGATGATTTTATGCTTTTGACGGCGGATCCGAGATGTCGTCGGATATGAGTCAATTTAAAGCACTAAAAATCACAATTTCAGGGAACCACAGGGGCCAAAACGCGTAAAACGCGAAAAGGGACGGAAAAACGGGTCACCGGCGAAAAATACGGTGACCCAGACTTCCATAGTCGCCGGCGACCCTGGGGTTTTTTCCCCTTTTTTGGTCCGTTTTGCGGTCTTTTTCGTCGCCGTTTTCTTCTGTATTTTTCCTGACATTTCTTCTCATTTATTGGCTTGATTTCCCTATAGAAAACCTGATGAGAATCCTTGCATTTTTAGAGTGCAAAGTTTCCAATTTTCCAGGAAAGCCGAAGACTTTGTCGCGTAGAGCTGCTGATTTTCCGCCAGAAGCTGAAACTTGGTCAAACGATGTCGGAATGACCTGAAATTTGAGGTGGAGCCTCCTGAGCAATAAATAAGACCAACCATAGGCTTTTGTTTGAGTTTTGAAGCCGTTTGGGGTCCCGTCGATGCTTCACTTGATTTTGCTACGGGGAAAATGCCGAGCTTTGATATGTGGCCAAACGATGTCCGATTGACCTGAAATTTGACGGGGAGCCTATTGGAGTCATTTTGAGACGTTCCATGGGCTCCGTTTTGGATGTCATGGTCCCGGGTTGCTCCGCCGCCGGTAGGCTTGATTTTCTCTCGGAGCATCGAAACTTGGTCAAACGTTGTCGGAATGACCTGAAATTTGACGTGCAGCCTTTTGGAAGCATGTTGAAGCCACTCATGCACTTGGTTTGATGAGTGAAGGCTTCGGTGGTTCCCGCCGCCGGGAGGCTTGATTTTGCTGCTCGAGCATTGATGGAGGGTCAAACGTTGTCGGTTTGACTTGAAATTTGGCATGGAGCCCTTTTGAGACATGCTGGAGTCATCCGTAGGCTCTGATCGAAGTTTTGACGTCTCCGATGATGTCGCCGCCGGGAGCGCCATTTTAGCTGTCGGAGAAGCGAAGTTAGGCCAAATGATTCTGAAATGGCCCGAAACTTCATGTGTACTCTTCTCTTGGCTATCTTGAAGGATCTTGCAGTTTTTGTTTGATTCTGACAAGATTTGATTTTTTGGAGAAATTGCATTGCCTATTTATGGCAGGTTGCGACTTCATGCAGCTTTCTTGATGTTGAAGAGGCAAAGTGACATTTTTGGTGTCAACACCACTAGGCACAAATGTTGTAAATCGCATCCTTGGAAAGGACACGAGATGGGATTTTTTTTTGAAAGGTCAAATTTGGATTCATAAAGGAGAGCAAATGGTATTCCAATCAGAACAAGGGCTCAAACATTTCTGCAAGCGCTAAATCCGAAAGGGAAAGAACCAGAATTTCTCGGATGTGAATCCAGATGTGAAGGAAGTTTTTTTTTTTTTTTTTTTTGAAAGGTCAAGATTGAATTCATCAAAGAGAGCAAATTGTGTTCCAATCCGAACCACAACTCAACACTTCTGCGAGCGTTAAATCCGAAAGGGAAAAAGCCAAGATTTCTCAATTCTGAACTCAAAAGTGACGTAAGTTTTTTTTTTTTTTTTGGAAGGTTTAAGATTGAATTCATCAAAGAGAGCAAAAGGTGTTCCAATCCGAACCACAACTCAACATTTCTACGAGCGTTAAATCCGAAAGGGAAAGAACCAAGCTTTCTCAATTCTGAACTCAAAAAGTGAAATTTTTTGAAAGGTGCACATAGGTTTCCAATTCGATCTTATGAAACCTTAGTAGATAGATCAACCCACGGGTTTAGGGTAGGATTACTTAATGAACCCGTTTGAAGGAGCCTTGCCTCGAACAGTCTAGCTGTCTCCACACTCTGGACAAGGCTTTTCTTAAATCCACTTTAGTCAAAGAGCGCAATTGGTGCAACCTTAGTGTTTTTGTTTTTTTGTTTTTTTTTGAAAGGTTTCTAATGAACTCATCAAAGAGAACAAGTGGTGTTCCGATCCGAACCACAACTCAACATTTCTGCGAGCATTAAATCCGAAAGGGAATAACCAAAGTTTCTTTGAATTTGAATTCAAAAGAAAGAAGACTGATTTTTTGTTTTGAATTTTTTTTTTTTTTGAAATTCCAATTGGACTCATCAAAGAGAAAAGATGGCCCAATCCTCGATATTAACAATAGCTACAATCATTTCTGTGAGCTATCAAGTTTGAGGAGGAGAGGATCAAAGTTTTTCAAAGTTGAATCTTAAGAAAGAGAGATCATTTTTTTTTGAAAGATTTTGAAATGAAGTTTTCTTTTGTTTTTTTTGTTTTTTTTTTTTTTTTTGCAAACCCCTATCGGACTCATCAAAGAGAAAAGATGACCCAATCTCTGATACGAACAATAGCTGCAAACATTTCTGTGAGCTATCAAATTCGAAGAAGAGAGGATCAAAATTTCTCAAAATTGAATCCAAGAAAGAGAAATCAGATTTGTTTTTTTTTTTTTTTTTTTGAAGTGAGAAAGAATAAGTGAAATCCCATCTCACATTTTTTTTAAGTGCAAAGTGCAACATAGGCCACCAACTAGAAAGGAGCCAAGGGATCAAAGCATCACGTTCTCAAGTGAACGGGTCCCACTGAGTATGCCAACTTGATGGACCCTCGGGTTTCCGTCCTCTCCTTCCGCCCCGGGGGCTGCCTGGGTCTCGGCGGAGGAGGGAAATCGCGGGTATCAACTTTTTGTGCGGGTATGCCGTATTTACTATTCTACTTGGAATTTGGGATGGTGATGATCCAGAGATTCACCTTCACAAGTAGAAAGGAAATCAATCCTTATTTCTGACTTTTCAAATTGCATAAATATTTAAAAAAAGAGACAGATCTGTTTTTGAGAATGCCGTAGGAGGCGTTTTTTTGTTTGTTTGCTGTGAAAGGCGATTTTACAAAACTCATCAAATATGAAAGACAAGAATTGTGATTTCTTTTTTTGTCTCTTTAAACAAATACAAATTACAATAGAAAAGAAAGAAAAGGAATCTAACTTCTCAGGAGATTATGGGGACATGTTCAGATCGACGGTCGCAAGTCATGTATGGACTTCGCCGTCGTCCTTAAAATGAGAAAGCTTGATGCTTCGATTCTTCAGCTTGGCTCCTAATCTCAGTTTTTTAAAGGACAAGGACCAAGAGAAGGTCCTATATCCAATGAAAAACCGAGTAAACGGGCTGAAAAGCTGCGTTTAGGCCATGTTGTAGAAGGAGGGGACCTTGGGGGGGTAGCCCCCCAAGGGACTTCGATCACCTTGTAGTGCTTCTGGTAGCAGAGCAGCAGGACTTTGTCTCTCTCTTGAATTTTCTGGATTTTTGGGGATTGGGATCATACTTGGGATTCATGCATTCTTCTTGGAATGGACCTCCTTTTATCTTTTGGTAGCCATGGGGTGTTTATTGGCATTGATGGCCATGATGAGAGAATTGATGATATTGATGAGAGGAGTTACAAGTTTTATTTATTGATTTTGTAACTCCTTTTTTTTGGCTTGTGATTGGCCGATGAAGGATAATGGGCATTTAATCGCCTTTAATCTTCATGATGATGGGAGTTTCATGGGTTTAATGCCATGATTGCTTGATTTGTAACTTCCAAATGCTTGAATCTGATTGGGCCGTCCAAAATAATGAGTTAATGACTGCATTAAGTTGTCATAAACAGGTCAATTAATGACATTAAGTGGTCGCCAGGGCATGTGAAGAGTCGCGGGCCTCGCCACGTCTTTTTGGATTCTTCGTGTGATCATCACAGGTGGATCCACACATTGCTTGATGTCGGATTGCAGTGCAATTTCAGACATTGATTGATGTTGGTGGGCCGGTGACATCTGTCTTGTCGATTTCACGATCGGTCAGACAGAAAATGTACTTTCTTGGTCAGCCGGTTGGCGATCTTGGAGCGATCAGTGATGATTTCATACTTTTGACGGCGGATCCAAGATGTCGATGAAGATCATTCGTTTTCAAGTATCAAAAATTGGATTTTCAGAAATTAACAGAGGCAGGAACACTCAAAATGTGAAAAGGATCGGAAAACGGGCCCTCCGGCGAGAAATCCGACGACCCGGATTTGCAGGGTCGCCGGCGACCATACACCCAGGGTCGCCGGTGACCTTGGGCCAAGGCCCATGGTCGCCGGCGACCATAGGGCTTTGGCCCTTTTGGTCGCCGAGCTTCGTTTTCGGCCGTTTTTCCTTCTTTTTCGTTACTTTTTTCTTCTGTATTTTCTTTGAAATTTTTCCTCAATTATTGACTTGATTTTCTTGGAGAAAACTTGACGAGAACCCGCGCAAAACCGGAGCGCAAAGTTTCCCATTTTTTGGGAAAGCCGAAGACTTTGTAGCCGATTTTCCGTCAAGAGTCGAAACTAGGCAAATGATGTTGGAATGACCTGAAAATTGAGGTGAAGCTTCTTGACCAGTGGATAGGACCAACCATAGGTTTTTATTTGAGTTTGAAGCCGTTTGGGGTCCCGTCGATGCTTGACTTGATTTTGCTGCGGGGAAAATGCCGAGCTTTGATATGTGGTCAAACGATGTCCGATTGACCTGAAATTTGACGGGGAGCCTATTGGAGTCATTTTGAGATGACCCATTAGCTCCAATTTGGATGTCATGTTCCTGGGGTGCTCCGCCGCCGGTAGGCTTCATTTTCTTTCGGAGCGTCGAAACCTGGTCAAACGTTGTCGGAATGACCTGAAAATCGACGCGCATCCTTTTGGAAGCATGTTGTAGCCACTCATGCGTTTTGTTTGATGAATGATGGCTTCGGTGGTTCCCACCACCGGGATGCTTGATTTTGCTACTCGAACATTGATGGAGGGTCAAACATTGTCGGTTTGACTTGAAATTTGGCATGGTGCCCTTTGGAGGTATTTTGGAACCATCCATAGGCTTTGATCGAAGTTTTGATGTCTTCGATGATGTCGTCGTCGGGAGCGCTTGTTTAGCTGTCGAAGAAGTGAAGTTAGGCCAAACGATGTCAGAATGGCCTGAGACTTCAGGTGTACCCCTCTTTTGGCTGTCTTGAAGGATCTTGCAGTTTTTGTCAGATTCTGACAAGATTGGATGCTTGAAGTAGCTTTGCCTATTTTGTAGCAGGATTCGGCTTCATGTGGCTTCTTGATGTTGAGGAGACATAGTGAATTTTTTGGTGTCAACAAAGGGACTTTGGAGCGATTCCAGAATCTCGACCTAGTATGACTTTTTTTTTGTCTGTGCCGTCATTTGATATGTTCTGAAATCTTGGCCAACTCTGGATCTTGCAACTGACTATCCTTGATCTTCTGAATAAACAAAGGTTCTGACACTGACATATTGGCAATTATAGGACCCTTCCTCAGTGGCTGAATGTCTATTATCAGCTCCTCAAACTGCTCAAAAATACAGGTGCCACTTAAATTCGCCAAACCCACTGATTTTATTCTCAAAGCATCGGTAATTACATTCACTTTCCCCAAGTGGTATTTGATTGGAAAATCGTAATCTTTGATATATTCCATCCATCTTCTCTGCCTCATGTTCAGTTCCTTCTGGGAAAATAGATATTGCAAGTTAAGATGATCGGAATGAACTTCAAACTTCTCTCCATAGAGATAATGTCTCCACATTTTCAACGCGAAGACAACCGCTGCCAACTGAAGGTCATGGGTTGCATAGTTCCTCTCGCGATCTTTCAACTGCCGGGACCCATATGCAACTACTTTTCCTTCCTGCATCAACACACAACCGAGTCCTACACTCGAAGCATCGGTAAAAATGGTAAAACCGTCGCTTCCGAATGGTAAAGTAAGGACTAGTGCTGTAGTCAATTTCTTCTTCAGCTCTTGGAAACTGGCCTCACACTGATCTGTCCACACATAAGGTATATTTTTCCTTGTCAACTTCTTCAACGGTGCTGCAATCGACGAAAATCCTTGTACAAACCTTAGGTAATACCCTGCCAATCAAAGGAAACTTCTGATTTCTGACACATTCTTCGGTCTTTCCCACTTCACTACTACCTCAATCTTGGACAGGTTTACTGACAATCCTTCTTTGGAGATAATGTGCCACAAAAATGCAACTTGTTCTAGTTAGAATTCGTACTTGTTGAGTTTTACATACAGCTAGTTCTTTCTCAGAAGTTGCAATGCTATCCTCAGATGCTCTTCATGCTCTTCTTTGGTCTTGGAGTACACCAGAATATTGTCAATGAACACCACTAAAAACTGGTCCAGATATTGCCCAAATATCTTGTTTATCAATGCCATGAACACTGCCGGTGCATTAGTCTGCCCAAATGGCATCACTAGGAAATCATAGTGGCCATATCTTGTCCGGAAAGCTGTTTTCAATACATCTGATTCTCTGACTCTCAGCTGATGGTAACCGGATCTCAAATCAATCTTTGAGAAATACGAAGCACCTTGCAACTGATCAAACAGTTCATCTATCCTTGGTTATGGATATTTGTTCTTGATGGTCATTTGATTAAACCTTCGGTAGTCAATACACATTCTCACCGAACCATTTTTCTTTTTGACGAACAAAACTAGAACTCCCCACGGCGAAATGCTAGGCCTTACGAAACCTTTATCCAACAATTCTTGTAATTGTATCTTAAGTTCTCCCAATTTCGCCGGAGCCATCCGATATGGTGCAATAGAAATCGGAGCGGTCCCTGGTAACAACTCGATAGTGAAATCGATTTCTCTTATGGGTGGTAATCCTGGAATCTCCTCCGAAAACACATCCGGGAACTCCCAAACAACAAGGATGTTGACACCAAAAACGTCACTTTGCCTCTTCAACATCAAGAAAGCTGCATGAAGTCGCAACCTGCCATAAATAGGCAATGCAATTTCTCCAAAAATTCAAATCTTGTCAGAATCAAACAAAAACTGCAAGATCCTTCAAGATAGCCAAGAGAAGAGTACACATGAAGTTTCGGGCCATTTCGACAACATTTGGCCTAACTTCACTTCTCCGACAGCTAAACGGGAGCTCCCGGCGGCGACATCATCAGAGACGTCAAAACTTCGATCAAAGCCTACAGATGACTCCAGCATGTCTCAAAAGGGCTCTATGCCAAATTTCAAGTCAAACCGACAACGTTTGACCCTCCATCAATGCTCGAGCAGCAAAATCATGCCCCCCGGGCGCGAAAGGGCCGGACCCGACGGACTCCCACGTCCGCCGACCCCGGTAGCACCCACGGCATTCCGGAGCGCGTTCCATCAAGCTGGCACACCCGGTGGGACTCGTTCATTTGAGAACACGGTGCTTGGAAATGAAATATTTGCATATCATACTTTTTGCTCTATGCTTATACTTCTTTTCCGGATTCCTTGGCTACTTTCTAGCTGGTAGCCTATGTTGGATTTTGCATCCTAAAAAAACATGAGATGGGATTTTTTGGAAATTTCTATTTCTTTGAGTTTGTTTCCATTCTTTCTCTTTTCAAAAAAAAAAAATCAGTTTTCTTAGTTTGAATTCAAAATTGAGAAACTTTGATCCTATCCTATCGTTCTTTGGTGCTTGCAGAAATGTTGAGCCCGTTCGACTAAGGTTTTGGGCCATCGTTTCTCTTCGATGAGTTCACTAGAGATTTCAAAAAAAAAAATCAGTTTTCTTAGTTTGAATTCAAAATTGAGAAACTTTCATCCTATCCTATCGTTCTTTGGTGCTTGCAGAAATGTTGAGCCCGTTCGACTAAGGTTTTGGGCCATCGTTTCTCTTCGATGAGTTCATTAGAGATTTCAAAAAAAAAAAAAATCAGTTTTCTTAGTTTGGATTCAAAATTGAGAAACCTTGATCCTATCCTATCGTTCTTTGGTGCTTGCAGAAATGTTGAGCCCGTTCGACTAAGGTTTTGGGCCATCGTTTCTCTTCGATGAGTTCATTAGAGATTTCAAAAAAAAAATAAAAAAAAATCAGTTTTCTTAGTTTGGATTCAAAATTGAGAAACCTTGATCCTATCCTATCGTTCTTTGGTGCTTGCAGAAATGTTGAGCCCGTTCGACTAAGGTTTTGGACCATCGTTTCTCTTCGATGAGTTCATTAGAGATTTCATTGAAAAAAAATATTAAAAAAAAATAAAAATAGAAAAAATTAGTTTTCTTAGTTTGGATTCAAAATTGAGAAACTTTGTTCCTATCCTATCGTTCTTTGGTGCTTGCAGAAATGTTGAGCCCGTTCGACTATGGTTTTGGGCCATCATTTCTCTTCGATGAGTCTATTTGGGATTTTTATAAAAAAAGGGACATAGACCACTAAGGTTAAACCAATTGCGTTCTTTGATCACGATTGATTCAAGAAAAGCCTTGTCCAGAGTGTGGAGACAGCTTGACTGTTCTAGGCAAGGGTCCTCCAAACGGGTTCATTAAGTAATCCTACCCTTACCTGGGGGCAATTCTATCAATTGAGGTTTCATAAGACCGGGTTAGGAGGCCTATGTGTACTCTCTCGTCTTTAAATCTTAAAAAATTAAAAAAAAATAAAAATAAAAAAAAAAGATTTTCAAAAAAAAAATCTTAAAAAAAAAAAAAAAACAAAAATTTTCAAAAAAAAAAAAAAACAAAAAAATAAAAAAAAATAATATTTTAAAGAAAAATAAAAAATAAAATAAAATAAAATAAAAATAAAATAAAAAAAATCATTTCAAAAAAAAAATCTCCAAAAACTCGTCACTTTTTGGA
Source organism: Umbellularia californica (assembly GCA_028538565.1). Taxonomy (NCBI): domain Eukaryota; kingdom Viridiplantae; phylum Streptophyta; class Magnoliopsida; order Laurales; family Lauraceae; genus Umbellularia; species Umbellularia californica. The sequence continues at coordinate 28,928,331 of JAPQWN010000006.1, forward strand.
TTCAGATTCGAGAAATTGTGGTCTCTTCCCTTCTGAGTACTGGCGCTCGCGGAAATCGTTGAGCCCGTATTTGAATCGGAATGCCACCTGCTCTCTTTGACGAATCCATTTCTGACATTTCAAAACAAAGAATCCCATCTCATGGATGCGATCTCCAACATTTGTGCATAGCAATACTGGTACGCCCTTTCAGGGTCTACTGTATCTGTGACCGGCACATTTGTAACTCCTACCTTATATTCTTCTTATCTCGAGCAAGCCCTGCTTCTCGATAAGTCGAATTTAGGTTTACAATTGCTTCTAGCAGTCACTGGAACGCTCATTCTGGGCTCACCATACTTGCTGTCAGAACAATTGTACCATCTATGGCTTTTTGCCTTCTTCATGTCGCTTGGGTCATATCCCTTAAGCGATTTGAAAAGACAACCATAGAAATTCCCATTTATGATCATTATATTCTTGTGATTACTAATGGATGTGGTCTTGTTTTCAGAACTTTTTCGAAACTAACAATGGCAGCCTTAACCATTATCTTCGATGAGAACAAGCACCAACTCATGCTTCAACAGAAGCAAAGCGCGCGCACTCATAAGCGCCCTGTCAGCTGCCGAAGCGTTAACTCCCTCGGCAACTCTCTGAACTTCGGGTCGACCTCGACTCCCCGGACCATCGTCTTCGGGACACTGGGACCATTCCCACTTCCCGAAGAACAAACTGCGCCTGCCAAAAAGCAGAAGATCGCCTCTCAACGTGTCACTCTCGTGACACCAAAGGCGAAAGCCCAAAAGCCCGAAGCCCGCGGCACCCCCGCGAAGCCTCGACCAACAAACAACCAGGTCTATCCCAAGACTTGGTCTCCAAGACCTTCCCCAAAACAAAGGAGGTCTCAAACCTCCACCAAGCCAGCATACCTGGCCCCACTCAAGAAGAACCAGTTCTACCCTCTTGCCTACATGAAAGAGGAGAGACCCATCTCCAACCTGACTCCCAAGTCGACCCAGCATGAACCGGCTGGTTCCTACAGGCCCAAAATCAGATCATGCATCACCAGGCCTCTCCAAGCACCTGCTAAGGCCTACACTCCTTCAGTTCGACCCTTCATCTCTACAGGGGCCGAACTCGAAAGGTTCAAAGCTTCGCTGCAACAGGCAAAGGACGGGGTCCGGATCCTGTCCTTGCCTAGCTACAAAGAAGACAAGCTCGGCTGCTGCGCCCGAGGGAGCACATCCTTCATCGTCAGAGCCCAGCCAGAGCTGACTGAAGCTCAAATCGCTCGTCGAGCACGCCGCCGTGCGTCATATCGACAAAAGAGACTAGAGAAGCAACGGACCCAGCCTCCTACACTTCAAGTCTCCCACAAATGGGTCAAAAAAGAAAGACCCGACCAAGTTGCTGCCGTCCATATGGTTGGAAAAACCAGAAGACGCCAAAGGTCAGCATCAAAAATCCATGTCCGACGTCCGGTGACCCGTAGCGTCACCAGGACACAAAGACATCCCGAAGAATCTCCTGCCCCTTCAAGCCAAGGACGGGAGAGTAATCCTTCATCAAGCTCTTCAACAAAAAGAATGAGCCCCAGCTCGGTCACCAGGACGATTTCTTCGTTCGAATCCCGAGGGATGAACGTCTTGGCTACAAGTTCTGAGCCGCCACCTCAGAATCCACCTCGAGATGATGCGCTCACACGCATCCAGCAGTTGGAACAAGGCCAGCAGAGGATTGAAACTCTGATGGAAAACCTTCTCCTTGTCGTCCAAAATCAGGTGAACAATGAGCCTCCTCCAAATCATAGCAATAACGAGGGAAATGGAGAAGAAAATGAGTCACGCGCCCTCACCAAAAAGGACGTAGACAGTATCCTCGCCAAAGCTAAAGAAGAGGATATACTCAAAGAACATGGGATCAAGCCACCATATCCTTTATGGATGGACTCGGTCCCGTTCCCTACAAAATTCAAGTATCCTACTCTCCAAACATATACGGGGAAATGATCGGCCAGACAGCACGTCATCCACTTCAAGATCTTGACGGGAGCTATCGCGGATCAAGATGCACTCAAGATTCGCCTCTTTGCAAGTACCCTAAAAGGTACGGCCTTCGATTGGTACTCCACTCTGCCGGAGAACTCCATTCAGAACTGGGCTATGCTGGAGACACGCTTCCTGACCCACTTCCAAGGTGAGGATCATCCTGTTACTATGGCTCAGCTCTGCAGCCTAAAACAGGGAGAGAATGAGTCAACTTATGACTTCATTCATAAGTGGAAAGCAATGGCGTACAAATGCTCAGATGTACTGCCACAAGCGTCGCTAGTCGACATCTGCCGAAACAACATGAGAGCTAAAATCCGCTCCATGATCATCGGCAATAAATCAAAGAACCTAGGGGAACTCCTGGAAGCTTCCATGGAAGCTGAAACGGTGATCAAAGACCTCAACAGTCAGAAATCATCAAAGAAAGAGCCGACTGCTGTTGCAACCTCTAAACCAAAGAAGAAGGAGGTTCTCAATGTGCAGACTAAGTCAGCTCCTCAGCAACCAAAGAAAGCTGAAAATAGAGCTGCATGTAAGAGACCTGAACTCTCTGATGCCTTCAAAGAGCGAGTAGAAAAGAAATATCCGTTCGATGAAGACGTCGAAGAAATCTTTGAGGCTCTCCTAGCAAATGGCAAACTCATTTTGCCAGAGCCCAAAAGACCTGGAGACGTTGGCAAAACCAATGATCCTCGGTACTGTCCATACCACCAGATGGTTTCGCATCCTCTCAATCAATGCTTTATTGTGAGAGAGAAGATAAACGAGATGTGGAAAAACGGAGTCATCACCTTTGACAAAAACTATGGGACTGCCTCCGTCAACATAGTGTCATATGGACAAACACCAAAGTCACCGAAGAAGAAGATCACTACTTCCTTCAAGGTGATAAAAAGAATTCAAACGTCCGAAGTGTTGGTTCCTTGCCCGACACCAGACGGACAACCCATATGGGTACATCCCGATCTCCTGGAAGATGAAAATTGGGAGATCGTCAAAACAAAGCCGACCGCTCAGCAGCGAAGGCAAGCCAAGAAACATCTCCTCAGGCTCAAACGGCAAGAGAAGACCCAGCCAAAACAAGAAGTCCATGAAAAGGCAGAGGCCTCCTCTACCACTTCACTCGGGGCAACAGAAACGTCCCCTCCAGAGACTTCAAAGGCGGTAAGAAACTTCACTCTCAGTGATTTCATGCCACCTCAATTCAAAAAAGAAGCCATGCAGGGGGCATCATACTCTTGCAACTCGGTAGTTGGATTCTCCATTGATGGATACGAGTCCAGCGACACCGACGATGGATTCGAGCCCAACTACACCGATGAGTGGGAGGAATCTCTTGAAACAGGAGAATATCTCTCCGATGAAGAATGGGTTCCTGAAACTCACCTTATGCCAGTAATCTGGTATAACCCCTTGCAACCACAAGGATCCTGGTCTGATGATGAAGAAGACCAAGAGACTGCACAAGAAGATACTGTTAACCCAGCACCTGTCATTGCTCCAGTGGAAATCAACTATGTTGAGCCACACGGAGAAGACGAAGAAGAGGATCTGGCTCCCATGCCTGATCTTGAAGAATATGCAAGGATCTTGCAGCGTCTCGCTCTAGAACAAGAGCAAGACCGCGTCAACGAGATTCCTCACAATCCAGAGCCGGAAGTCCCTGAAGCCCATCAGGTACCTCCTCCCTCAACTCCTGAAAATGGAGAACATTGCTGGATTGACGATCCTCTTACATCCGAGGATGAGTCTGACTCCGAGCAGGCAACATCTTCTATCAGAGCTTCCTGTAATGTAATATATCAGGATTATAGCTCTTCTGAAGCGTCGTCTGATGAGATTACCTACACTCCGACGACGCCTAGCAATGTATCCTCTGGAGCTACCTCGTCTCACGTGACTTTCACAGAGATGACACCCTCTCAGGTTTCTTCTCCTGAGACTGTGACTTCAGGATACACATTCTTCCCGACTCATCATCATGAAGAAAACCCAACTTGGGGTGATGGATGGGTCAACGAAGAAGAAAAGCTGCTGGATGCTGTTCAGGACTTGCTCCCGGAAAATGCTCCGTGTAACACAATCACTGAGGATGGCAACTCTGCTGCAGATACATCCCCAGTAGATGAAAAACGACAGCCTCTTGATCCTGAAGACAATCTTCCAAACGAAGATCCTTCTCAAGAAGCTCTCGAAGTTGGTAGAGGCACCCGTTCGGGCCGGGACTACCACAAAAATTACAACCAATCTTCCTTTACTTATGTAAATCCTTCGGGAAAAGATGTTGTAAGCGCCCCCAGTGGCAACAATGATGAACATGCAGGCCCTAAGGAGGCTTTCAAGTATGATTTGGTTGAGCACTTCAAACACATACCTGCACGTCTTCACATCCTGGATTTATTACGAATGTCTCCACGCACTCGTGATAATCTCATCTCAGAATTACAAAAACTGAATGAGGATGTCGACAAACATGCCCCACAAGTCCTCCAAATTGAAATGTACTACCGGGTCAAAAACTCAGAAACCTCCTTAAAAGGAGAAAAAGAGAAAACCGAGGGATCATGCATCCAATGCCTCTCGGTTCAAAAGGCAGCCAGTGCAACCATCGCCTTCACTAAGGAAGACCTCCTACTTGGCGAAGCAAGGCACAACCGACCCCTGTACTTCACAGGGTACATCAAAGAAATGCCGATACATAGAGTTCAGATCGACCCAGGAAACCCTTCAAAGGTAAAGAAGTCCACTTCGCAGACTCCCAAATGTATGAAGGCGAAAAAGAAGAAGAAGAGGAAATAACACCCCCTGCTGAAAATCTCCAGAAAGATAAAGGCAAGGCTCCTCAAAAATCACCGGAAGAAAACAAACCCGCCGGAAAATTAGAAGAGAGTAGTCAATCTCCCTTCGTCATCTCCCTCAAGAATTCAAGACCTTTGGTCATCACGACTAAAGTGAATAAGGCGAAACAAAAGCCTGGGGGCAAATTTGTTGTCTCTCTCGTGTCTATCATGCAAGACACAGACTCGGACTCAGAGCCAGAAGACGATGCATCGTCAAGCCAAGCTGACACTCAGCAAGTTCAGCCTGCTCTCACTCCGATGGAGACACCTGCAGATGTAGAAGATCCTACGTCTGCTACCTTTGTTGTTCCGGCAACATCACCAAAGCAAAGGCCGATCTTCTTCCATAGATCGGACGCTTCTTCATCAAATTCCATGCTGGAACCTTTCCAAAATGAAGGTATGCCTCAGCTATCTCTATATAGTCCTATGGCACAAGCAATTATGAAGAAAATGGGCTATGACGCTCAAAACCCAGTCGGTTTGGGAGAAAGACGCGGTATTCTCACGCCATTGGAGCCCACCTTAACCAAAAGCCAGCTGGAAGATTGGAGACTCTACGGTCATGTAGAAAAGTCTTCATATGGGTTAGGGTATGATCCCGACACTCCTCTGAGACAGTTGACACAAAAGCTTAAAAGTCGTTTTACCGACCAAGCCTCAACATCTCAAGTCCATGAAGACATCGATCTCCCTGGATATCTCTTTAAAGAGTTACCTGACAAAGATCCAGGAAGCTCATCCAATTGGTATGATTTCTCTGATGATAAAGAGGAATCGTCCGATAATACAGACTTGTGGCATCCTGACCCAGAAGAACCCTCGTCTCCAAAAGAAATACCAGACTCAACAGGCGATTGGGACTATCTCATAGCAAGCCTTGAGGAGATCACCAATCAAGAAAATCCATGGAAAGGAACAGAGCCTTGGTCTGGTAATGCAGTTGAAACTCCAGAAGGTTTCGTTGAGTTGGAAGCCTCCGAAAATATTGTGGAGGAACCACCTTCGAACCTTCCGACAGAAGATCCTGTTCAAAAGATAAACTTGGGAACACCTGATAACCCACGTCCTGTATTCATAAGTAAGAATATAAAGGATGATGAGTTACCCGAGTATATCGCTTTTCTTCGTGAGTTCGTTGATTGCTTTGAATGGTCCTATGCTGAAATGCCTGGTTTAGACCCCAAAGTAGCAGTCCACAAACTCAATCTTCAAGAAGACGTCAAGCCTGTCAAACAAGGCCAAAGAAGATTCCGTCCAGATGTGATGGATAAAATTGAACAAGAAGTTCAAAAACTCAAAAGCGTTGGCTTCATCCGTGAGGAACAACATCCAGAGTGGTTGGCCAATATTGTCCCCGTGACAAAGAAAACTGGGCAGATCAGAGTCTGTATTGACTATAGAGACCTGAATGGCGCTTGCCCTAAAGATGAATTCCCGCTCCCCATACCGGAGGTGATGATTGACAATACCTGCGGATTCGAGCGAATGACATTCATGGATGGCTTCTCTGGTTACAATCAGATAAAGATGCATCCCGAGGATGAAAAACACACTTCATTTCGGACTCCATTTGGCGTGTATTGCTACACTGTCATGCCATTTGGTCTGAAAAATGCTGGTGCCACATATCAGAGGGCTATGATGAAAATATTCCAAGATATGCAGCACAAGACGGTCGAATGTTACGTTGATGACCTCGCCGTCAAAAGCAGAAGAAAAGAAGACCATCTCAAAGATCTTCGGGAAGTCTTCCTCCGACTCCGCAAACACAAACTGCGGATGAATCCTCTAAAATGCTTCTTCGGCGTCTCGTCGGGTAAGTTTCTCGGATTCCTTGTTCGGAAAGCTGGAATAGAACTTGACCCCATAAAAGTCAAGGCTATTCTAGAAATGCCCTCTCCAAGAACCTTGAGAGAACTAAAAGGTCTCCAAGGGAGATTGGCCTACATCAGACGGTTCATCTCCAATCTTTCGGGGAAATGCCGTCCATTCTCTCGATTGATGAAAAAAGGTGTAGACTTTGTCTGGGATGCCGACTGCGAAGCCGCATTTCAAGATATCAAGTCATACCTGACCAAACCTCCAGTGTTAGCTGCCCCTGCCACTGGAAAACCATTCATCTTGTACACAAGAGCTCTTGATCATTCTGTAGGCGCTCTGCTGGCACAAGAGAATGGTGAGGGAAAAGAAGCTGCTCTATACTACCTCAGCCGCATGCTAGTAGGTGCAGAGCATCGCTACTCTCCAGTCGAAAAAGAATGCCTTGCAGTGATGTTCGCCGTACAAAAGCTACGTCACTACTTGCTTTCCAACACAGTCTACCTGGTCTCGAGGATCAACCTCTTGAAGGTCCTTGTCAAGAAGGCCGGTTCTCTCAATGCCCGACTGGCAAAATGGTCCATCCTCTTGTCACAATTTGATATTAGGTATGTGCCACAAAAAGCAATCAAAGGCCAAGCTCTAGCAGATTTCCTCGCAGAGCATCCATTGCCTAAAGATTCACCACTCAGAGATGATCTCCCAGACGAACCTGTCTACAACGTGGAGACTTCCTCACCAAATGCCTCCTGGGACATGTACTTTGACGGTGCAACCAGGACAAATGAAAACAGAAAGCTGATCTCGGGAGTTGGCATCCTCTTTGTTAGCCCCGACAAATGCATGATTCCACACGCTTTCTCGCTACTGGAACCATGCACAAACAATGCAGCTGAATACCAAGCTCTGATCCTAGGATTGGAACTCGCCATCGAATCCGGTATCACTATGCTGGAAGTCTTTGGAGACTCTCAACTGATCGTCAACCAGATGACTCAGAAATATGAAGTCAGGAAGCCTGATCTGCTGCCTTATTACAACAAGGCACAATCGCTTCTGCAAAAGTTTGACATCTGCAACATCACCCACATTCGTAGAGGTGAAAATATCCGTGCAGATGCCCTGGCCGGACTTGCCGCATCAATGGCGATCCAGGAAGGGGAAAACATGCAAATTACAGTGAATGAGAGAAGGATCCTCCCTCCTCTTAACACACACCAAGCAGTTGCCGAATGCCACCGAGTGGTTGGAAGTCGGATCTCTATCCTTCAACCTTCAATCGTCGACTGGAGGGATCCGTTCATTGATTACACTATGTTCGGAATCCTACCTGAAGATCCAAAAGAACGGGTAAGCATACAAAGGCGAGCCCCAAACTTTCATTTGGATATTCCTTCAAAAATCCTCTACAGGAAATCCTTCAACGGAGTACTTCTACGCTGCTTGTCACAACAAGAGGCCGAAGAAACACTTAAAGAAGTTCATGCTGGTCTTTGTGGAGCCCATCAGGCAGGTCCTAAGCTCTATGATCAGATAAAAAGGTTAGGTTACTATTGGCCTACCATGGTTGCTGATGCAATGCAATTTGCCAAACGTTGCCAGCTATGCCAAGTTCACGGAGATTACATTCACATGCCTCCGGAATGGCTGCATCCTACAGCAATCTCATGGCCTTTTGAAGCATGGGGCATGGACATCATAGGTCCTATCTCTCCCCCTTCAAGCAAAGGTCATCCCTTCATCTTCGCCGCTACGGATTATTTTTCCAAGTAGTCAGAAGCATTTGCGTTCAACGAAATTAAGACCTCATCAGTTCTTCAGTTCCTGCGCACCAACATCATTTGTCGTTTCGGCATACCCAAGAGATTCGTCCATGATAACGGACCACAATTCCGGGATCATCGATTCTACAGGTTTTGCAACAAGTACAAAATTCAAAGTTGTCCTTCGACTCCATACAATCCGCAGCAAACGGATTAGCAGAAGCCTTCAACAAGACACTCTGGAAAATCCTCAAGAAAATGGTCTCTAGTCACAAAAGAGACTGGAGCGACAAACTGTCTGAAGCTTTGTGGGCCTATCGAACCACCGTTCGAGGACCAACCCATAGCACACCATTCTCCTTGGTCTATGGATGCGAAGCTGTCGTGCCCCTAGAGGTACAAATTCCTTCTCTGAGGGTATCTCTACAAAATGACATGACTCAAGAAAGCAATGTCAAATTGCGACTCCATGAGCTGGACAATCTCGACGAGAGACGGCTCGAAGCTCGACAAAGCATTGAACTTTACCAAGCACGCATGGCAGGATCTTTTGACAAAAGGGTCCGGCAACGCGCCTACAAAAAGGGTGACTTGGTTCTTGCGGTAAAAAGACCAATGGTCTTCGCACACAAATCCAAAGGCAAATTTGAACCAAAATGGGAGGGACCCTACGTCATCGACAAGGTCTTCTCCAACGGCGCATATGCCCTCCTAAACATGGAAGGCGACAGATGTATGCTGCCTATCAACGACAAGTTCTTGAAGCGGTAATACCCTTGAAGACTTACCCAACTGGGTAAGAGCAATGCCTGTATGGCCAAAACCTGTTCTCAGGTACTCGCTCGTCAAACCCACTCTCTTTAGAATTTTCATATCAAATGTCAAAATTTCTAGAGATTCAAAAACAATGCTTACTTTCATTGTTTCATTGTTCAAAAACAAAAAAAAAATCCAAGTTTAGGAGCCTCTCCCTGACTTGACCAAAACTTTCGATCCTTGAACCAAAATTCATGGTTTGAAACAAAAATCCGGATTCGGGGATTTCCACCCTAGTCCACCTTACCTTTTACCGCCAAATGGTTCTAGGTCAAAATTTACGACCCTCGTGTCTTTAAACAAAAAAAATGGTTTTTCAAAAATCGTGGGGAAACGACATCAAAGTCAGTACCCGCAAAACAAAAATTTTGAAAAAAAGCAAGGATGCGACATTCCATCGATACTTGCACCCAAAATCGCAGGGAAGCGACATTTCGTCGATACTTGCAAAATCCAAAACCGTGGAGAAGCAACAAACCAGTTGATATCCACAACCCAATTTCAAAAATCGTGGAGATGCAACATACCGGTTGCTATCCACAACCCAAAATTACAAATGGTTCGAGAAAACCTCAAATTTCAAAAAGCGCGGAGAAACGACATCAAGTCAGTACCCGCAAAACCAAAAGTCTTGGGAAAAGCAGGGAAGCGACGCTTAGTCGATATTTGCACCCCAATTCGCGAGGAAGCGACATTCCATCGATACTTGCAAAACCTAACCCGCGAGGAAGTGACATTCCATCAATACTCGCAAAACCGAATGAGCAAGGAAGCGACATTCCATCGATACTTGCAAGACCATTCAGCGGGGAGGCGACATTTAGTCGATACCTGCATTTTGAAAACCAAAACTCGGCTATAAAATGCCAAAATCCGGCTATAAATGCCAAAACAAAAAATTTCCGGCTATAAACGCCAAAATCGGCTTTCATGCCAATAAAACAAAACTCGGTTTTCAAAAAAACTCGGCTACAAATGCCACACACAAAAAAAAACCTGACTCTCATGTCAAAACCGGCTATAAATGCCACAAATTGGCTATCAATGCCACCAAACCGGCTATAAATGCCACCAATTGGCTATCAATGCCACCAAACTGGCTGTAAATGCCACAAAAATCCGGCTATAAATGCCACAAACCGGCTATCAATGCCACGAAAAATTGGCTTTCACGCCGACAAACCAAAACTTGGCTTTCAAAAAATGGCTATCAATGCCACAAAACCGGCTATAAATGCCACAAATTGGCTATCAATGCCACCAAACTGGCTGTAAATGCCACAAAATTTCGGCTTCCATGCCAACCCAAATTTTGGCTTTTACGCCATAAAATTTCGACTTCCATGCCATCTCAAAATCGGCTTTCACGCCACAACCAAAATCAGGCTCCCATGCCAAAACAATTATTTGACAAAAGATTTTCACAAAATGACAAAGCTTTTGATCAAATCCCATTTAGCAATTGCTTTCATCACAAAAAGATTTGAGTGAGCGTAGGGAACAAAAAAAAAAGGGTACCAAAAAAATACATGTGGTACCAAAGCAAAAAAAAAAAAAAATAGAAAGTGTTCACAAGCACTACAAAAAAAAAAAAGAAAAGTACCAAAAAAAATACATGTGGTACCAAAAAAAAAAAAGAAAGTGTCCACAAGCACTACAAAAAAAAAAAGAAAAGTACCAAAAAAAAATACATGTGGTACCAAAAAAAAAAAAGAATGGTTTCTGCTATAAAAATCAGGAGCTCAGCCAAAAATGGTCTCCAGCCAAAGCTTCAGCTCCTCAAGCAAACTTTTGGCCTCAGCCGTCAGAGTTTCCAAGGCACGCTTCTTCAGGAACTTGCCATGAAATGCTGGCGAATGCCTTAACCCTTCTTTTACACCGGGAAGCTCTTCCCCAGCAGTTTGCCATCGTTCGTTTTCTAGAGTCCTCCTCTCGAGAACTTGACCGGCATCTGCAACCCTGCGGATCAGAGTACTCTCCCTGTCACGAGCCTCTGTTATAGCAGCCCACTTCGCATCGACTTGTGCCTTCAAATGCTCAAGACGTTTCCTGGCCTCCTCAACTTCCCTATCAAGGACGTTAAGGTCATGCCTCAATCCGATGATGGCTAGCTCTTCCTTGTTCTTCTCCCGAACTAGCTGCTTCTTGCTTTGTGTAGCCTCATTCAGGTCAGACTTAGCCTTATCAGCAGGGTCCAAGAACATCTCCTTGAAGAATTGGTCGTCAGGGAAACCCATGGTCTCAAACCACTTGTCACCCAGTGCAATGATCCTATCAACGATCGCCCTGGCACCTGTGACATCCAGACCAACCTCTTCGGTGTCGGTCAGAATCTCCTGTACATGTGGGATCATGCCAAATCCTGCCTCCAAGTGTCCAGAAAGGAGAGTCTTGACCCAAGAACTCAAAACCCGAGCCAGCACCTTCTTCGCAAATTGAAGAGACGAACTGGATGAAGATTCACCCTTCTCCGCTGATCGGCTGCTCATGTCATGTCCCATTGGAAGAGTAACAAAAGAACTCTTTTCACTTGGAGCCACTGGAGAGGGAATCTCAACACGAGGCATCTCCTCAATCATGTCTGAACTAATCTCTACCTCCGGATCGACCTCTGGCATCCCTTGCTCTAGTTCTGAAGAAAGCGATGGACTCTCTTCTGTCACTTCAAAACCTGCAAATGAAACACAAAAAGGTATGATATGATCCTGTTCAAAAAAAAAACCATCAGGGTCATCACTACAAAGTACCTTCTTCGATGACTGGCGGAACACTCTCTTCCTCCATGAACTCATCAGAAGCATCATCGACATTTGCGTCCATTGATGGTTCAAAGTCATCGGAATCCTGTGGCAAGTCAGCTGACAAGAAAAAAATGTTAGCAAATCAAGTCGTAGGCAAAAAAAAAAAGAGAAAGCGAAAGAAGTTATACCAATTGGAGATTCCGGAGTCATTCCAGAGTCCCTCGGTTCTTCTTCAGATGCCATAACCGGCTCCATCACCGCCTCATCGGTCGGAACCTCAGGCATCGGCAAGTCTTCATCCTCTGCTAAAAAAAAAAAAAAAAAAAAAAAAAAAAAAGCAGCAGCAGGGTGAGAAAACAAATCAGAACATGGAAAGCCCCATGAAAGAAGAAAAAGGAAGAATCATACCTTCACCAATGGTCTCTTCCCCACGACTCCTCTTCTCTGGAGGCTCGTCAACAGCCTCTGGCACCTCCTCGTTGATGGTAAGAGGGATTTCCATGTCAGGAGAGTCCTCATGTGGCCCCTCGCTGCGATGATGACTCCTCCTCTTCTTACCTCTACGGGTTCGCTTCCTAGAAGAACCCGCCTCACTATCAGAGTCAGGTTTCTCACTTGACTCCTCACTGGATGGTCTGCTTTCGCCAGTAGACTCCACGGAAGCTCGTTTCTGTGCCGCTTGCATCCAAGCGTCGAGCTCAGCTTCCTCCTGTTCTAGCTGCTCCAAAGCCTCATCAGGTACTTCCCGAACAGCTTCAGAACCAATGACGCCCTGGTCACCGAGAAAGCCTATCTTGTGCTTCTCTCCAGAAAGGAAGGCCCAAACTTCCTCTCGCCGGACGCCATCCGACTTCCCAATGCCTTTTCCAGAAGACAGCTTTACATCAAGCTCCTTCTTGGAAAGCCCCCGATATGCCAAAAAGCTCTCCGCGAACCACTTCGTGAAGCCGGCAGTTCGGAAAGTCGATAGCTCAGGATAAGAAATCGTGGCAGTAGTGTCTTCAGCACTATAGAAAGCCCATGCATTTCTGCCATCCTGCAAACCCCCAAAACGCTTCACCATACTCGAAGGCGCTCCAACAACGCCTTGAGAGAAGCCCAACTGAAGCGCAAAGCGAGAAGGTACATACGGCTGGATGTCGACGAAAAGATGTCTGCGGTACACCATCGTGCCGACCCGTATGCTGAAAAGCCACTCCTTCTCTGCATTGGTCAAAGAGTAATGCCTTCCCGACCCTGCTCTGGTAGAGTCTCGGGAGGCACCAAAATCAAAAGCCTTCTTCCGCAATTCCGGAGAAAGCTTAACTGAAGACTGCCCCATCTCGACGTCCCTGAACCGTCGGATCCTCATGCGGGCAAACAAAAGTGATTCAGATACGGCTTTTCCCTTAGCCAATCGAATCATCAGAGGATCATCATCCTGTGCAGCACCCAGCTGGTGGAAGCCAGGACAGTGGTATACAAACCACGAATAAAAGATATGGGCTGAAAATACCCTATTCATAGGGAGCCCAAGCCGAACCAAGAAAGCAGCAGCCTGCAGTTCGGTACACAGGTAGGAGTAAAGAGCGGGCACCAAAGCAAGCCGCTCTCCAAACGCGATCTGACAAGCCGGAAAAATACAATGCGGCCTGATGTGCGTCCCATCTCCACCAGCAAAAATAGCCTCACCTAGCCAATAAGTGAGGTAAAAAGCAAGATCTCTCCGCAATGCAATGTCAGAACAAATGGCATCTGTGCTCGCGAAGAAACCCTTCAACTCTTCCTGCATGACCGAAGTCTTCTTCATGTCTTCCCGGGTCATGCTATCAGAAGACTCTTTGCTGTCAAAGAAGTTGAAGAATGAAGAGCCATAACTCTTCCAACTGCTGGATCTCACTTTCGAGCCCTCCTTCAAAAAATCATAGAAGGCGACGAGCTGAAAGTATAGGAGCCTGAACTCCTCTGACTGCTCCTCAAGGACGCTGTCAATCGGCATGAACTCCTCGTAGAGTTTGCCAAGGATGGGCAATCCAGTAATAGCACTTAACTCCTTCAGAGAAAAACCAATCTCACCGTTCGTAACAACGAAGGTATTGGTCTGAGGGAGGAAAGACTCCAACATAGCCATGAAGGCATCATCGGAAAAAGTCACGGTCTCCCTAAAAGTGCGGACCGCGTCAAAAATCCCGGCTTCCTTCAAAACGGCGCCCCCAATCAGCAAGGTGTGGTCAGTCCATGACTTCCAATCGGAGTCAGCATTGAAACGGCCACGAAGTCGAAAAGGCTTCACCCAAGTACTGCCGTCACCGCTGAAAACGCCAAGGCCCACCGGTCTCAAATCGACTGACTGATAATCAGAGCCCTGGTAGCCGCTGGCTGGCATCAACATGTCCATACGGACAGGTGGCTTCTCCGCATATCCGGAGGGTCCACCAACAAAAACCCCGGTCTTGATCACACTGGTCCTCTTCACCCAGCTCGGAGGATCTTCCCTCTTAGAGCACGTGGGAGCAAGGCTCATGATCGAGATGGTGCGATCAAAAGACGACCGGGTAGAAACAGTCTTCTCTTCACCATCTGCTGTTTAAGAGAACTGAAAACATCTCCTTTGGTATGTCAAGTCGTCAGGGATTGCATCTCCAAAGAAGAAGGTAGGCTTGGGTAAAACCCTCAGATCGTCCATAACCCAAGGACGGTTGCTTACCATGATCTTATAGAATTCCTCATTCTTGAGAGCGATCAATCGCTGTCTCGTCTCGTCGCGATTGAGGGTATCGCACTCTTCCAAGTTCTTCTCAACAAACTGGACCTTCTCCCAGGCCTGCTGAACGGCCACATTGGAAGATCTAGCAGATCGACGAGGTACGCTTGTAGCAGGCTCTTTACCCTTGTTCGCTCTGGAGGAACCACCTGCAAAGGTTGGAAAAGAAAAAGATCGTCATCAAAATGACAAGATTTCGCTAAAAAAAAAAGGGGTCACTTTGTCCCACCAAAAATCTGGCGAAATTTTGGCATGACTCCGGGGCAATTCCAAAGAAAAAGGAAATACCCCGACGGAAATAGAAAGTTTGAAGATCGGCTCAACATTGCTGCGGGCTCCGAAACTCCAAACTTTCGAAACCTCAAAATCTCCTCAAAATCAAGAAGGGCTCAACATCGCTGCGAGCTCCAAATTCCCAAAATTGCAAAGATTTTCAGGTATGCTATCACATCATGCTACTCAATTCAATTTACAAAAAGTACATGCATGAACATCTAGATTTGCATAAAAACGCATTATCATGATGAGCAAAAAAAAAAAAAAAAAAAAATCAGGCCACGTGGCCGTACGGACCAGATCCGTACGGATCTGTCCGTACGGCCCACAAAAAAAAAAAAGAAGAAGAATAGAAAGAAAAGAAAGAAAGAAAAAAAAAGAAGAAAGAAAAAAAAAAGAAGAGAAACTTTCTTTTTTTACCATCCTATTCTCTACATAGAGTTTTCTTGAAAGAAAAAAGAAAGAAAACTTACTTGAAGCCATTGATGGAGAAGAAGAAGGAAAAAAGCTTGAAGATCCTTGAAGAAGAAAAACTCTTGGTCTTGGAGCTCTCTTGAGATTGTTGCAAAAGAAAGCAATAAGAGCAAGAGATCCTACCTTCCTTTGCTTTTATAGGAGAGAGCAAATCAAAGAAGGAAACAAAGAAGAAAGGTAAGTGTTACTAATTAGTAACCTTACCAAAAGAGAAGGAATTAGAAAGATTCTTTCCCAAAAAGAAAGATGTCTTTGAGAGATTTTCTCCCAAAATCAATCAAAGAGAGATTCTCTCCAACAAAATAGGAGATTGGAGATTTCTTCCCAAAAAGAAAGATACCTTGAGATATTCTCTCCCAAATTAAGGGAATATGAGAGATTCTCTCCCATAAAGATATTTTTAGATATTCTCTATCCAAATGAGATATCTTTAGATATTCTTTACAAAAATGACCCCACATGAGATCTAAGCCATCCTAAAAAGCTTAAGGTCCCATGGGCTAGCCCATATGAGCCAGGTTTGACCACCTAGGCACTGAAAAAAAAAAAAAAATGGGCTTTTAGTCAGGAAAAAAATCCCTCTTACCAAGAGCATACAAAAATGGTTTCATGCCTCTTTTGAGTTGATTGAACCATACAAAAAATCCGAAGCCCCATGAGCTTCCAAAAATCAAACCATCCAGCCTCATATACCAAATTGAGCCAAAATCTTGAAATTGACATTCCACAAAAATCCAAACCACTCCAATGGACCCACACAGTCCCAAAGAGTGACCAAAAACCAAATCCTGGTCCCCTAACTTGCCACATACAGCTTGTTAGGTCACAAGACCAAAACCAAAAACCAAATCATGATCCCCCAACTTGCCACATACAGCTTGTTGGGTCACAAGGTCAAAACCAAAACCCGATCCCCTAACCTGCCATATATAGCTGGTTAGGTTACAAGATCAAAAACAGAAACCCAAATCCACATCCCTGATGTCATCTTCAAAACTTTGCCTCGAGATGGTGTGTGATTCCTTTCACTACCATAAAATTCCCCTGGAAGCTCAAAGGCTACTCTACCAAAGGAAAGATTGCTCAAAGACTCTTGGTCAAGACACAAGCTCTCCTTCAAAAATCTCTTCGAGGCACATCGACTACAAAAGTCAAGCAACTCGTCGCTGTACCTCGAGGGGGCATTTGTTGACACCAAAGACGTCACTTTGCCTCTTCAACATCAAGAAAGCTGCATGAAGTCGCAACCTGCCATAAATAGGCAATGCAATTTCTCCAAAAATTCAAATCTTGTCAGAATCAAACAAAAACTGCAAGATCCTTCAAGATAGCCAAGAGAAGAGTACACATGAAGTTTCGGGCCATTTCGACAACATTTGGCCTAACTTCACTTCTCCGACAGCTAAACGGGAGCTCCCGGCGGCGACATCATCGGAGACGTCAAAACTTCGATCAAAGCCTACAGATGACTCTAGCATGTCTCAAAAGGGCTCTATGCCAAATTTCAAGTCAAACCGACAACGTTTGACCCTCCATCAATGCTCGAGCAGCAAAATCATGCCCCCCGGGCGCGAAAGGGCCGGACCCGACGGACTCCCACGTCCGCCGACCCCGGTAGCACCCACGGCATTCCGGAGCGCGTTCCATCAAAGGATCTCCTCCACCCCTTAGGACCGTTTATCATCAGTGATAGACGCCAAATAGGCTTCACATCCACTTCTCAATAGTCTATCAGCTTTCAACGCTGAGACAAACCCTGCACGAGGATTTCTCCTCTCTCCTTGAAACAACACCCCTGCTGGTGTCTCATCAAACTTGAATGTGAGGGTCTTATGGAAACAATCCATCGTGGCATGGTACCCTGCCAGCCAATCCATCCCTAGGATGACATCAAAATATTCATCTCCAACAGAATAAGATCGCGGGTAACACAACCTCTCCTATCTGAACTATACAAGTGGGGTAATAAGTAGTACAGACAACATCTTTTCCTAGTGGGGTAGCCACAGTCAAGATATCCTCAAGGTCTCTACCGTGCACATTAATCAATCTAGAGAATGCATGGGATATAAAAGAATGCATAGAGCCAGGGTCAAACAATATCCTAGCTTTTATCCTACAAACAAGAAGTGTACCTTCCACAACATTGCCTGCTTCCTCTACGCTGTGGCCTGATCGGAGCCTGCTGCTGCCTGCCTTGAGGGACATTTCTAATCTGTTGTGGGGGGCGCTGATTCTGATGCTGTCCTTGTTGACGGTGTTAGAACCTAAGTTGTGTTTGCAATTTGGTGTCCAACATTTGCATCATGATTCATCTCATATCATTTCTCATAGTTTTATCTTGAAAATCACAGGATTTTAAATCAACTTGCTCAAACTCTATTTCAAATCTTTTGGTTGATTTTAATCTCATTTTGAAAAGCATTTTCTTGACAGAGCCTTGTCTCAAAAACACCTTTACATTCTGTGTTTCAAAGTATTTTCAAAAGTTAGATTTTTCTTGAAACCCCATAACTTTAGAAAACAGTCTGACCATACTGTCTGTCAGCCTGTCGGTCAGGTGTCAGCTAGCCGACCTTGGACCGAAGCCTAACCGAACTCACTCGGTTAGCTTTTCTGAAGGGTGTTTCTGATGTCGGTTAGTGTGTCGGTTATGTGTCGGCTAACCGACCATAGAAAATGAACTAACCGAACACCATGTCGGTCTGAATTCCAGAAAGCTGCATTTTCATATAATTCACAAGTCGGTCAGCTTGTCGGTTAGGCATCGGTTAACCGACTATAGAAAATAGCTAACCGAAAGCATGCTGTCCAGAAAAACAGAAAGTTAGAATTTTACAATCTTTTTCTGTTGGTCAGCATGTCGGTCAGGGCGCGGTTAACCGACCTTGCTTCTGAACCTGACCGAAGCTCTCTCGGTTAGAATTCCAGAGAGGTGTTTTCTGACCCAGTTTACATTGTCGGTTAGGGTGTCGGTCAGGACTCGGTTAACCGAACATGTCGGCTAACCGGACCATGCTTTTTGGTCAGCAAAATTTCAAAAATATGACCGTTCTCATGTGACTGTTGGGGGTGTCGGTTAACCGACCCCTGCATGTCGGCTAACCGACATGTAGCCGTTGGCCCAAAATTTCTATAAAAACAAAGTCTTTCCATGGCCAAAAAGGATGATTCTTGATTGTCGCGACCCCGGATCGAGACCCGGGCCCGCGACGTGCGGCGATATGATTAATTAAGCTAACACCAACATACTGCCGCTTTTGTATTCCCACAGGTTTCCACTGTGAGGATCCCAAGACACGGGTCGAGCTCACACGAATGGGTATGCGGAAGCGTGTAGCAAAACATGTCACACAATTCTTAGACAATGAGATACAAGAGGAATTAAAATATCATGACTTGGTATCAAAAGAGAATGTCATCAAAGCATTCCTATCAAGATTAAGTTTCAACATTTAAACAAAGTACATTAATTCAAGTTATACAACCAAGAGAGGCCAACAAAGGCCAATACAACAATTAGAAACCCAAAAGATAATATCCCAACTAGGTGAGCGAGAAATCAAGGTCCCGACCGGCGTCTAGATGACGTCGTTGGACTGCCACTCTCGTGCTGGGGGTGGCTCAACAGCGTCCTCTGGGCACTCCTCGTCAAACGTGAACTCTCCTGCACCTGGACACCAAAATAACAAGCATCAAACACGACGGTTTGGCAAATAAACAATTTAGGCATGAGTATTAGGAATAATGCTAAAACAATCCAAGATTTAAATACATGGTTCAAGTTTACGAAACTAGCATGAGTACTTATAATATCATGAAAAGATAAATCCACATTGAGCTCATCCTTTCTCCGTCATACATGATGACAAGAGCAAGCACGCACGACAAGCACGACACGAAGAACACGATCCCACGCCACACAAGGTAGATGGGGTATCCGGCCGCGGAACCGGATCACGAACACGCACGATGTGTAATATAATACACGACTAGTCTGCAGACAATCCACATGTTTAAGGACCCCCAGGTAGTGGATCAAGCTAGAAGGGCAGTCCAAGCTCAGTGGTATTCACTTATATCATGAATGAACGAAAACACGCTCGAGAACACAACAAAACAAGGGGGAAATCATTTATCAAACACAACACAACAAGACTAACAAAATAGCATAATATTAATGCTTAGCAAACTTAAGAAATGATTCCCTTTTCTGATTCTTGAAACACATCTTAAAACGAGCTTATACTTGAAAAATCATACAAGAACAAATACACGATGATGCACGAAGCATCAAAACAAGAGTTCGAACATGAACTTATCAAGCATAGGCTAAGACCAAATCTTTGACTCTTGTGGACTTGAAAACCCAAATGTAAGAATTCTATATAGCTTGGTGTCCCCGAAGGTATAGTACATTTTGGAAATTCCAAGTGCACAAGGTCAATAAAAAGGTCTAAAACCTAGTCTAGTTTTCTTTCCCGTAAAATTTCTTCAAAACCAGTTCTTTAATGCCTATCGGTCAACCCTCGGTTGCTGTCGGTCAACCGAGGTTGATCTGTCGGTTGACAAAAACATGATCGACAGATCCCAGCCCAGAATTTGGAGCTCTCTGGGATTCGGACCGACAGGTCCTCGGTTGGCTGTCGGTCGACCATGTCGGTCGACCTACGGCTGACCGACGGTTTTCCTGATAGAAAGTTGCTCTTTGGAATTTGAACCGACAAGTTCTCGGTTGGTGTCAGTCGACCTGCCGGTCGACCGAGACATGACCGACACCCGATCGACAGAACTCGGGCAGTGCATTTCAGTTCAGAATTTTTCACACTTCCTTCCCTTCTTCACTTCCACTCTTTCATTACCTGCACTCCCCAAGCCTACATGCTTTCCAAGGGATAACTCCACATCAAAATCCATTCACATTTCATTCAAAACATCAAAATCACCAACCCATTTACATTCAAATCATGTATTACTAACTTGTAAAGCATTCCATAGAAAAACATGCTTCCATTCAAGACAAAACTTCAAGATTATATAGGGTAATTAGCAACCATGCTTATCACGATTAATCCAACTAAAAGAGATCAATGACATGCAATAAAAGATAAGCTTGATAATAAAACAACCTTTCTCAATGTAAAATACCTAAAACTTACAATGCACTAAAAAGAACTAAAATGTTCACTTGCTTTGTCATTTTGTGAAAATCTTTTGTCAAAGGGTTTGATGGACCCTCGGATTTCCGTCCTCTCCTTCCGCACCCGGGGGCTGCCTGGGTCTCGGCGGAGGAGGGAAAACGCGGGTATCAACTTTTTGTACGGGTATGCCAGATTTACTATTCTACTTGGAATTTGGAATGGTGATGATCCGGAGATTCACCTTCACAAGTAGAAAGGAAATCATTCCTTCTTTCTAACTTTTCAAATTGCATAAATATTTAATAAAAGAGACAAGTTTGTTTTTGAGAATGCCGTAGGAGGCGTTTTTTTGTTTGTTTGCCGTGAAAGACGATTTTGCCGTGAAAGGCGATTTTACAAAACTCATCAAATATGAAAGACAAGAATTGTGATTTCTTTTTATCTCTTTAAAAAATACAAATCACAATAGAAAAGAAAGAAAAGGAATCTAATTTCTCAGGAGATTGTGGGGACACGTTCAGATCGACGGTTGCAAGTCATGTATGGACTTCGCCATCGTCCTTCAAATAAGAACGTTTGATGCTTCGATTCTTCGGCTTGGCTCCTAACCTCAGTTTTTTAAAGGATAAGGACCAAGAGGAGGTCCTATATCCAATGAAAACCCAAGTAAACGGGCTGAAAAGTCGTGTTTAGGCCATGTTGTAGAAGGAGGGGACCTTGGGGGGGTGGCCCCCCAAGGGACGTTGATCGCCTTGTAGTGCTTCTGGGAGCAAAGCAGCAGAACTTCGTCTCTCTTTTGAATTTTCTGGATTTTCGGGGCTTGGGATCACACTTGGGATTCATGCTTTCTTCTTGGAATGGACCTCCTTTTATAGGCTTTTGGTAGCCATGAAGTGTTTATTGGCATTGATGGCCATGATGAGAGAATTGATGATATTAATGAGAGGAGTTACAAGTTTTATTTTTTGATTTTGTAACTCCTTTTTCTTGGCTTGTGATTGGCCGATGAAGGATAGTGCGCATTTAATCACCTTTAATCTTCATGATGATGGGAGTTTCATGCGTTTAATGCCATGATTGCTTGATTTGTAACTCCCTAATGCTTGAATCTGATAGGGCCATCCAAAATAATGAGTTAATGACCGCATTAAGTTGTCATAAACGGGTCAATTAACGACATTAAGTGGCCGCCAGGGCATCTGAAGAGTCGCGGGCCGCGCCGCGTCTTTTAAGATTCTTCTTGTGATCATCACAGGTGGATCCACACATTGTTTGATGTCGGATTGCGATGCAATTGCAGACATTGATTGATGTTGGTGGGCCGGTGACATCTGTCTTGTTGATCTTGGTCAGCCGGTTGGCAATCTTGGAGCGATCAGTGATGATTTCATGCTTTTGACGGCGGATCCAAGATGTCGGTGAAGATCAGTGGTTTTCAAGCATCAAAGATTGGATTTTCAGAAAATCACAGAGGCAGGAACACTCAAAACGCGAAAAGGATCGGAAAACAGGCCATTCGGCGAGAAATCCGGCGACCCGGATTTGCAGGGTTGCCGGCGACCATGCACCTATGGTCGCCGGCGACCTTGGGCCATGGTCGCCGGTGACCATAGGGCTTTGGCCCTTTTGGTCGTCGAGCTTCGTTTTCGGTCGTTTTTCCTTCTTTTTTGCTCCTTTTTTCTTCTATATTTTTCTTGACATTTTTCCTCAATTATTGACTTGATTTTCTTAGAGAAAACTTGACGAGAGCCCGTGAAAAACCGGAGCACAAAGCCTCCCATTTTTCGGGAAAGCCGAAGAGTTTGTAGCCGATTTTCCGTTAAGAGTCGAAACTAGGTCAAACGATGTCGGAATGACCTTAAAATTGAGGTGAAGCTTCTTGAGCAGTGGATAGGACAAACCATGGGCTTTTATTTGAGTTTTGAAGCCGTTTGGGGTCCCGTCGATGCTTGACTTGATTTTTGTACGGGGAAAATGCCGAGCTTTGATATTGGTCAAACGATGTCCGATTGACCTGAAATTTGACGGGGAGCCTATTGGAGTCATTTTGAGACAACCCATTAGCTCCAATTTGGATGTTATGGTCCAGGTGTGCTCCGCCACCGGTAGGCTTGATTTTCTTTTGGAGCATCGAAACCTGGTCAAACGTTGTCGGAATGACCTGAAATTCGACGTACAACCTTTTGGAGGCATGTTGAAGTCACTCATATGCTTTGTTTGATGAGTGATGGCTTCGGTGGTTCCTGCCGCCGAGAGGCTTGATTTTACTGCTCGAGCGTTGATGGAGGTCAAACTTTGTTGGTTTGACTTGAAATTTGGCATGGAGCCCTTTGGAGGTATTTTGAAACCATCCTTAGGCTCTGATTGAAGTTTTGGTGTCTTCGATGATGGCAACGCCGGGAGTGCTTGTTTAGCTTCTGGAGAAGTGATGTTCGGCCAAACTATGTCGGAATGGCCCGAAACTTCAGGTGTACCCCTCTTTTGGCTGTCTTGAAGGATCTTTCAGTTTTTGTCTGATTCTGACAAGATCTGATGCTTGAAGTAGCTTTGCCTGTTTTGTAGCAGGATGCAGCTTCATATGGCTTCATGATGTTGAGGAGACATAGTGACTTTTTTGGTGTCAACATCTCCAAGATCGCCAACCAGCTGACCAAGAAAGTACACTTTCTATTCGACCGATCGTGAAATCGACAAGACATATGTCACCGGCCCACCAACATCAATCAATGTCTGAAATTGCATCGTAATCCAACATCAAACAATGTGTGGATCCACCTGTGATGATCACAAGAAGAATCTCAAAAGACGCGGCGCAGCCCACGACTCTTCACATCCCCTGGCGTCCACTTAATGTCGTTAATTGACCCGTTTATGACAACTTAATGTGGTCATTAACTCATTATTTTGGACGGTCCAATCAGATTCAAGCATTTGGGAGTTACAAATCCAAGCAATCATGGCATTAAAACCCATGAAACTCCCATCATCATGAAGATTATATGCGATTAAATGCCCACTATCCTTCATCGGCCAATCACAAGCCAAGAAAAAGGAGTTACAAAATCAAGAAATAAAACTTGTAACTCCTCTCATCAATATCATCAATTCTCTCATCATGGCCATCAATGCCAATAAACACCTCATGGCTACCAAAAGCCTATAAAAGGAGGTCCATTCCAAGAAGAAAGCATGAATCCCAAGTGTGATCCCAAGCCCCGAAAATCCAGAAAATTCAAAAGAGAGACGAAGTCCTGCTGCTTTGCTCCCAGAACCACTACAAGGTGATCAATGTCCCTTGAGGGGCCACCCCCACAAGGTCCCCTCCTTCTACAACATGGCCTAAATGCGGCTTTTCAGCCCATTTACTTGGTTTTTCATTGGATATAGGACCTCCTCTTGGTCCTTGTCCTTTAAAAAACTGAGGTTAGGAGCCAAGCCGAAGAATCGAAGCATCAAACGTTCTCATTTGAAAGACGATGGCGAAGTCCATACATGACTTGCGACCGTCGATCTGAACGTGTCCCCACAATCTCCTGAGAAGTTAGATTCCTTTTCTTTCTTTTCTATTGTAATTTGTATTTTTTAAAGAGACAAAACGAAATCACAATTCTTGTCTTTCATATTTGATGAGTTTTGTAAAATCGCATTTCACGGTAAACAAATAAAAAAACGCCTCCTACGGCATTCTCAAAAACAAACTTGTTTCTTTTATTAAATATTTATGCAATTTGAAAAGTTAGAAAGAAGGAATGATTTCCTTTCTAGTTGTGAAGGTGAATCTCCGGATCATCACCATTCCAAATTCCAAGTAGAATAGTAAATCTGGCATACCCGTACAAAAAGTTGATACCCGCGTTTTCCCTCCTCCGCCGAGACCCAGGCAGCCCCCGGGTGCAGAAGGAGAGGACGGAAATCCGAGAGTCCATCAAACCCTTTGACAAAAGATTTTCACAAAATGACAATCTTTTGATCAAATTCTCAAACAAACATGCCCATTCAGTTCTTGCTTAAATTTGTTTTCATAAAAAAAATAATTTAAGTGAAAGGAGGGAATACAAAAAATATAGTACCAAAAATGTTTATACATGGAGGTACCAAAAAAAAAAGAGAGAAGAAAAGGAGTTTGTTACAACTTAGGAGCTTGGTCTAATATGGTCTTCAACTAAAGATTCAACTCCTTAAGCAGACTCTTGGCCTTAGCCTCCAAAGCTTTGAGGCCACACTTCTTCAAAACATTCCCATAAAATGCGGCAAAACGCCGCGACCAATATGCAGCACGAGGAAGTTCTTCCTAGAGAATCTGTCATTGCTCATATTCCTGAGTCTTCCTCCGGAGATTGCTATCAGCCTCCTCAACCTGGTGAATGAGAGCCCCCTTTCTAGCACGAGCTTCCACAATGGCGGTCCATTTAGCAGCAGCTTCTTCCTCCAAAAGCTCAAGACGTTGCCTAGCCTTGACAAACTCCTTATCAAGCCGGTTCAGGTCTTTTGTTAGCTCGATGATGGCCAACTCGGTAACGTTCCTCTCCTGAACGAATTGCTTCCGAGTCCGCGAGATCTCAGTCAACTCAGATTTGACCTCGATGGAAGGCTTCACAAACTCTCATTAAAGAAGTCACCATCTGGGAAACTCTTGGTTCAGTCCACTTGTTGTCCAAAGCAATGACTTCATCAACAAAAGCCTTGGTACTTGCAATGTCCAGACCAACTTCTTCGCTATCAGCAAGAATGTCCTGCACGTGCTTGATCATGCCGAAACCAGCTTCCAAGTGACTTGAAGAGAGAGTTTCAACCCATGATCTCAAAACACTCTTCAACACCTTCTTCGCATACTAAAGGTGCAGCCCAAATGAGGATTCGCCATGCTCCGGCGCCCGACTGCCCATGTCATGCCCCGTTGGAGAAGTAATCAATAAGCTCTTTCCAATCGAAGAAGTTGACTAATCATGAGGTTTAACTCCTGCCGTGTTGAAACTAGTAAAAGAAGCCCATACTTCTGGATCGGCTATAGGTATCTCCTGTTCTAGCCCTGAGGAAGATGGAGGAACTTTTCCTATTGCTTCACAGTCTGTCAATAAAAGACAAAAAGGTATGAATCTGATCTTGTCAAAAATCAATATCGAGATTATTACTACAAAATACATTCTTCAACGATCGGTGGAGTACTTTCTACCTCTATGAGCTCATCCGAAGCATCGTCAAAGGTTGCATCCATGGATGGCTCGAAGTTGTTAGAATCCTCTGGTAAGTCAGCTAACAAGAAAACAATAGCAACATGTTAGCAAATGACAGTGCTAACAAAAAAGGAGGAAAAAGCAAAAGAAATCATACCACTTGAAGGTTCTGGAACCACTCCAGAGTCCCTTGACTCTTCCTCAGATGCTGCAAATGGGTCCGTTATCGCCTCATCGGCCAGAACCTCAGGCATCACCAAATTATCATCCTCTGCCAAAAGAAAAGAAAGCAGTGGGTCAAAAAAAAATCTCTCATAAGAGAAAAGAAGTGGCAAAAGAAAGAAGGAGAATCCTACCAGTCGTCTCCTCTTCTCAGCTCCTCTTCTCTGGAGGCTCGTTGGCATCCCCAGACACCTTCTCAGCAATGGTGAGAGGAACTTCCAAATCAGAAGGACTTTCGTGCCGTCTCATATTATGGTGTTTTCCTCACATCCTCTTACTTCTGTGGGATGGTCTGCTCGAAGAACCTACCCCACTATCAAAATCAAGTCTCTCACTAGAGTCCTCACTGGATGGTCTGCTTTTCCCAGTAGACTCCATGGAAGCCTTTGCGCGCTCCACTTGCATCCAAGCGTCGATCTCGGCCTCCTCCTCTTCCAGCTGTTTCAAGACCTCACCGGGAATCCCTTGTGCAACTCCTGATCTGATGACGTCCTGTTCACCGAGAAAGCCTATCTTGTGCTTCTCTCCAAAAGGGAAAGTCAAAACTTCCTCTCGTCGGACACCATCTGATTTGCCAAGACCCTTACCAGGAGATTGCTTGACATCAAGCTCCTTCTTGGAAAGCCCCTGGTACACTAAAAAGCTCTCCACGAACCATTTCGTGAAGCTACCCATCCGGAAAGTGGGCAACTTGGGATAGGAAATCATGGCGGTAGTGTCCTCCGGACTGTAAAAAGCCCATGCATTCCTCACGTCCTATAAACCTCCAAAACGCTTCACCATGCTTGAAGGCGCTCCAACAACGCCTTTAGAGAAGCCAAGCTGCAGTGCAAAACGCGAGGGGACATACCGCTGGATATCAACAAAAAGATGTCTATGGTACACCATTGTACCAACCCGTATGTTGAAAAGCCATCTATTTTCTGTGTTTGTTAAAGCATAGTGTCCCGACCTTGCCCTGGTGGAATCACAGAAGACACCAAAATCAAAAGCCTTCTTCCGTAGACATGGAGAAAGCTTCATTGAAAACTGCCAGATCTCGGCGTCCCTGAATCGTCGGATTCTCAAATGAGCAGACAAAAGAGAGTCACAAACGGCTACTCCTCTAGCCAACCGAATCATGAAAGGGTCATCGTCCTATGCAACTTCCAACTGATGGAAGCTAGGACAGTGGTATACATGCCACGAATAGAAGATATGGGCCCAAAATACCTTGTTCATAGGGAGCCCAAGTCGAACTAGAAAAGCAGCAGCCTGCAGTTCGGTACACAAATAGGAGTAAAGAGAAGGCACCAAAGCCAGCCGCTCTCTGAATGCCATCTGACAAACCAGAAAAATACAATGCGACTTGATGTACGTTCCATCTCCTCCAGCAAAAACAGCCTCACCCAGCCAATAAGTGAGGTAAATAGTGAGATCTCTCTACAATGCAATGTTAGGATAAATGGCGTCTGTGCTTGCGAAGAATTTCCTCAAATCTTCTCGCATGGCGGAGATCTTCTTCAAACTTAGGTTTTTAGCCCTAGCATCCTGGGCCATGCTATCAGAAGACTCCCCACCGTAAAAAAAAGTTGGAACTACAACTCTTCCAACTGCTGCACCTGACTTTTGAGCCCTTCTTCTCCTTCAAAAAATCATAGAAGGCGACGAGTTGAAAGTACAAAAGCCTGAACTCCTCAGACTGCTCCTCAAGGATGCTGTCGATAGGCATGAACTCCTCATAGACTTTCGTCAAGTTTTCTCCAGGAAAATCAAGTCAACAAATGAGGAAAAATGTCAAGAAAAATACAGGAGAAAAAAGGAACGAAAAGGACGACGAAATAGCCGAAAAACAGCCACCAAAAGGGGACCAATCCCCATGGTCGCCGGCGACCATGGGTGCATGGTCGCCCTCAACTCTGGACATCCAGGTCACCGTATTTTCCGCCGGGTGGCCCGTTTTCCGATCCTCTTCTCGTTTCGGGAGTTCCAGCCCCTGTGATTTTTCGAAAATCCAATTCTTGATGCTTGAAAACGATTGATCTTCGCCAACATCTCAGATCCGCCGTCAGGAGCATGAAATCATCATTGATCGCTCCAAGATCACTAACCGGTTGACCAAGAAAGTACACTTTTTGTCCGACCGATCGAGAAATCGACAAGACAGATGTCACTGGCCCACTGACATCAATCAATGTCTGAAATTGCATCGCCATCCGACATCAAACAATAAGTGGATCCATCGGCGATTGTCACCTGAAGAATTCCAAAACGCGGCACAGCCCGCGACTCTTCAAATGCCCAGGCGACCACTTAATGCTATTAATTGACCCGTTTAATGAGGTCATTAACCCATTATTTTGGACGGCCTAATAAAAAGCAAGCAAATGGGAGTTACAAGTCCAAGCAATCATGGTATTAAAGCCATGAAACTCCCCTCATCATGGAGATTAAAGGCGATTAAATGCCCATAATTCTCCATCGGCCAATCACAAACCAAAAAAAAGGAGTTACAAAATCAAGAAATAAAAACTTGTAACTCCTCCCATCATGGAGCATCAATGCCATCAATGCTCATAAACCCACCTTATGGCCACCAAAAGGCTATAAAAGGGGGGTCATTCCAAGAAGAAAGGATCCTGAAAAATCCCGGAAAAATCCAAGAAATTCACATACACAGAGAGAGTAAAAAAATCCTGAAGAAACTCTGCTGCAACGCCACAAGGTGATCGAAGTCCCTTGGGGGGCCACCCCCCCTAAGGCAAAACTCTTCGTCTCCTTCTATCCAACATGGCATAAACGCGGCTTTTCAGCCTGTTTACTCGGTTTTTTATTGGATATAAGATTTCCCCTTGGTCTTTGTCCTCTAAAAACCTTAGGTGAGTGCCAAGCCAAGAGAGTCAAAGCATCATGCGTTCTCATATGAAGACGACGGTGGAGTCCATACATGACTTGCGACCGTCGATCTGAACGAGTCCCCACAATCTCCTGAGAAGTTAGATCCATTGTCTTTCTTTTCTATTGTATTTTGTATGTTTTAAAAAGATAAAAAAACCACAATTCTTGTCTTTCACTATTGATGAGATTTGTTAATCACCTTTCATGGCAAAAAAATCGCCTTTTTGTTGGACCCGAAAAAGGAGGGAATCTTCCGTCCTCTCCCTCCGTACCCCGGGGGCTGACCTGGGTTTCGGCGGAGGAGGGAAGATCTCGGGCATCAACATTTTTTGTACGGGTATGCCAGATTTACTTTCTACTTGGAATTTGGAATGGTGATAATCCGGAGATTCACCTTCACAAGTGGAAAGGAAATCAATCCTTTTTTCTAACTTTTCAAATTGCATTAATATTAAGAAAAGAGACAAGTTTGTTTTTTTTAGAATGCCGTAAGAGGCGTTTTTGTTTGTTTGCCGTAAAAGGCGTTTTTGTTTGTTTGCTGTAAAAGGCGGTTTTGCCGTGAAAGGCGATTTTACAAAACTCATCAAATATGAAAGACAAGAATTGTGATTTCATTTTGTCTCTTTAAGAAATACAAACTACAATAGAAAAGTGAGAAAAGGGATCTAACTTCTCAGGAGATTGTGGGGACACGTTGAGATCGACGGTCGCAAGTCATGTATGGGCTTCGCCATCGTCCTTCAAATGAGAACATGTGATGCTTTGATTCTTTGGCTTGGCTCCTAACCTCAGTTTTTTAAAGGACAAGGACCAAGAGAAGGTCCTATATCCAATGAAAAATCGAGTAAACGGGATGAAAAGCCGCGTTTAGGCCATGTTGGAGAAGGAGGTGACCTTGGGGGGGTGGCCCCCCAGGGGACGTTGATCACCTTGTGGTGTTCTTTGCAGCAGAGCAGCAGGACTTCGTCTGGATTTCTTTGGGAGAAGTGCAGAACTTCAAGTCGATAGATGTCGATGATTCTTCGATGATCCCCTCTCTCTTGGAAATGGACCTCCTTTTATAGGCTTTTGGTAGCCATGGGATGGTTATGGGCATTGATAGCCATGATGAGAGCATTGATGAGGAGTTACAAATTGATTTTGTAACTCCTTTTTCATGGCTTGTGATTGGCCGATGAAGGTAGTGGGCTTTTAATTGCCTTTATGCTTCATGATGATGGGAGTTTCATGGGTTTAATGCCATGATTACTTGGATTTGTAACTCCCAAATGCTTGAATCTGATTGGGCCGTCCAAAATAATGAGTTAATGACCGCATTAAGTTGTCATAAATGGGTCAATTAACGTCATTAAGTGGTCGCCAGGACATGTGAAGAGTCGCGGGCCACGCTGCGCCTTTTGAGATTCTTCTTGCGATCATCACAGGTGGATCCACACATTGTTTGATGTCGGATTGCGATGCAATTTCAGACATTGATTGATGTTGGCGGGCCGGTGACATCTGTCTTGTCGATTTCACGATCGGTCGGACAGAAAGTGCACTTTCTTGGTCAGCCAGTTGGCGATCTTGAGGCGATCAGTGATGATTTCATGCTTTTGACGGCGGATCCGAGATGTCGACGAAGATCAGTCGTTTTCAAGCATCAAACATTGCATTTTCCGAAAATCACAGAGGCCGGAACACCCGAAATGCGAAAACCATCGAAAAACGGACACTTTGATGCAAAATCCGGCGACCCGGATTTGCAGGGTCGCCGGATGACCATGCACCCAGGGTCGCCAG
The DNA here is from genome assembly GCA_028538565.1 of Umbellularia californica. Taxonomy (NCBI): domain Eukaryota; kingdom Viridiplantae; phylum Streptophyta; class Magnoliopsida; order Laurales; family Lauraceae; genus Umbellularia; species Umbellularia californica. Next base: position 28,959,034 of record JAPQWN010000006.1, read on the forward strand.
CGACCATAGGGCTTTGGCCCGTTTGGTCGCCGAGTGTCGTTTTCGGCCGATTTTCCGTCTTTTTCGTTCCTTTTTTCTTCTGTATTTTTCTTGAAATTTTTCCTCAATTATTGACTTCACTTTCTTGGAGAAAACTTGACGAGAACCCACGCGAAATCGGAGTACAAAGTTTCCCATTTTTCGGGAAAGCTGAAGACTTTGTAGCCGATTTTCCGTCAAGAGTTGAAACTAGGTCAAACGATGTCGGAATGACCTGAAAATTGAGGTGAAGCTTCTTGAGCAGTGGATAGGACAAACCATGGGCTTTTATTTGAGTTTTGAAGCCGTTTGGGGTCCCATCAATGCTTCACTTGGTTTTGCTGCGAGGAAAATGCCGAGCTTTGATATGTGGTCAAACGATGTCCGATTGACCTGAAATTCGACGAGGAACCTATTGGAGTCATTTTGAGACGTTCCATGGGCTCCGTTTCGGATGTCATGGTCCCGGGTTGCTCCTCCGCCGGTAGGCTTGATTTTCTCTCGGATCATCGAAACCTGGTCAAACGTTGTCGGAAGGACCTGAAATTTGACGTGCAGCCTTTTGGAAGCATGTTGAAGCCACTCATGTATTTGGTTTGATGAGTGATGGCTTCGGTGCTTTCCGCCGCCGGGAGGCTTGATTTCGCTGTTCGAGCATTGATGGAGGGTCAAACGTTGTCGGTTTGACTTGAAATTTGGCATGGAGCCCTTTGGAGACGTTCTGGAGTCATCCGTAGGCTCTGATCAAAGTTTTGGTGTCTTTGATGATGTCGCCGCCGAGAGCGCTTGTTTAGCTGTCGGAGCAGTGAACTTAGGCCAAACGCTGTCGGAATGGCCCGAAACCTCAGGTGTACCCCTCTTTTAGCTGTCTTAAAGGATCTCTCAGTTTCTGTCTGATTCTGAAAATATCTGATGCTTGAAGTAGCCTTGCCTGTTTTGTAGCAGGATGCAGCTTCACGAGGCTTCTTGATGTGGAGGAGATATAGTGACTTTTTTGGTGTCAACAGATGCCCCCTCGAGGTACAGCGACGAGTAGCTTTTGGAGTCGATGTGCCTCGAAGAGCTTTGAAGAGAGATTCCAACTTGAAATTTGGTTTTGTAAAATGTCAATTTCAAGATTTTGGATCAATTTGGTTCATGAGGTTGGATGGTTTGGTTTTTGGAAACTCATGAGGCTTTCTTTTCTCTTTTTTTTTTGAATGGTCCCATCAACTCAAAAGAGGCATGGGACTCTTTTTTTGCTCTTTTCTTTTTTTTACTCTTGGTAAGAGGAATATTTTGACTAAAAGCCACTTTTAGTGCCTAGGTGGTCAAACCTGGCTCAGATGGGCTAACCCATGGGACCTTAGGCTTTGGAGATGGCCTAAATCTCATATGGTGTCATATTTGTAAAGAATATCTAAAAATATCTCTTTTGTGTAGATAATATCTAAAAATATCTTTACTTGGAGAGAATTTCTCAAGTTTTCTTTTTTGTGGAAAGATTCTCTCAAAATATCTTACTTTTTGGGAAAGTAGCTAAATTTTAGCACTTACCTCCTTTCTTTTCTCCTTATTTCCTCTTTTGGCTTGCTCTCTTCTATAAAAGCAAGAGGGTTGATGCTTTTGCTCCATTGCTTTCTTTTTGCAAGAAATCTTCAAGAGTGCTCTCCAAGATAAGAAGTGCTTTCTCTTCTTCAAGGATCTTCAAGCTTTTCTTCTTCTTCTCCATCAATGGCTTCAAGTAAGTTTTCTTCCTCGTCAAGAATCTCCATTGTAGAAGTAGCTTCTTCATTTTTTTCTTTTCTTCTTCTTTTTCTTTTCTTTTCTTTCCCTTCTTTTCTTTTCTCTTTTTCTTCTTTTCTTTCCTCCTCTTTTTTTTTTTTCGTGCTTCTCTTTTTTTTATTTTTTTTTCTTTCTTTCTTTTTTTCCTTTTTTTTTCTTTTTCACAGTTTTCTCTCTTTCTTTTTTTTTCGTGAACTCTTTTTTTTTTCTGTTTTTTTTTCACGCTGATTTTTTTTTCTTCTTTTTTTTTTCAGCGTTTTTCTCTTCTTTTCTTTTCTTTTTTTTTTTTGCTATTTTTTTTTCTCTGCTGGCTGTACGGACCTGACCGTACTGCCACGTGGCAGTGGGCCACGGCCTGTGGGCCAAAAAATAATTTTTTTTTTGCTGAGATTTTTTTTTCTCTCTCTTTCGTTTTCTTTTTCCTTGTTTGCTCACTATGATAATGAGGCTATGCAATTTCAATATGTATGCATTTTTGTTTGATGCATCAAGATAGAAGGCTAGAGTCTTTAGGTCAAGCCAATATGATTTTTGACTTGGACAAAGTTTGATTGGTTTTGACCAAATTGGGTTGGAATTGGTCAAACTTTGGTCAAGGTTTTCCTAGCATCTAATGCATGATGATATTATTTGATGCATGATTTTTGTAAATGGATTTGGAAGTATGATGATGCATACCTGAAAATCTTTTGCAAGTATCGGGATTTTGAGCTCGCAGCGATGTTGAGCTCTTTCTCGGTCTTGCTGGATTTTGAGGAAGTTTGCAATTTTTGGATTCTGAAGCTTGCAGCAATGTTGAGCTCTTTTCCAGATTTTGCGGAAGTTTGATGAGATTGGCTCGTTCTCGCAGCGATGTTGAGTTCAAGCCTTCTTTGAGAATTCTCCACTGACTATGAGCTCGCAGCGATGTTGAGCTCATCTTCAGACTTCCTGTCTTTTTCGGAGTATTTTCCATTTCTTTGGAATTGCCCCGGAACCATGTCAAAATTTTGCTAGAATTTTTGTAGCAGAATTCTGTCATTTTGAGGTTGATTGATCTTTTCTCTTCCACCTTTTGCAGGTAGTTCTTCTAGAACGAACAAGGGTAAAGGTCCTGTTACTGACGCACCTCGTCGGTCTGCTAGATCTTCCAATGCTGCCGTTCAGCAGGCTTGGGAGAAGGTCCAATTTGTGGAGAAAAACTTAGAAGAATGCGATTCCCTCAATCGTGATGAGATGAGACAGCGATTGATCGCTCTCAAAGATGAGGAGTTCTACAAGATCATGGTAAGCAGTCGTCCTTGGGTTACGGACAATCAGAGTGTTGTGCTCAAGCCTACCTTCTTCTTCGGTGATGCAGTCCCCGACGACTTGACATACCAAAGGAGATGTTTTCAGTTCTCTTACACGGCAGATGGTGAGGAGAGAACTATTTCTACCTGGTCGTCTTCTGATCGGACCATCTCGATCCTGAGACTTTCTCCCACGTACCCTAAGAGGGAAGATCCTCCGAGCTGGGTGAAGAGGACCAGTGTGATCAAGACCGGGACTTTTGTTGGTGGACCTTCCGGTTTTGCATAGAAGACACCTGTCCGTATGGACGTGTTGATGCCAGCCAGTGGCTACCAAGGTTCTGATCATCATCGGTTGATTTAAGACCGGTGGGCCTTGGCGTTTTTCCGGGTGACGGCAGCAATTGGGTGAAGCCTTTTCGACTTCATGGCCGTTTCAGTGTTGACTCGAGCTGGGAGTCATGGACTGATCACACCCTGAGGATTGGTGAGGCCGTTCTTCGGGAGGCCGAGATTTTTGATACGGTTCGCGCTTTTCGGCAAACCGTCGTTTTCTCCGATGAGGCTTTCATGGCCATGCTGGAGTCATTCCTTCCTCAAACCAACACCCTCATTGTGACGAATGGTGAAATTGGTTTTTCTTTGAAGGAGCTGAGCGCCATCACCGGATTGCCTATCCTCGGCAAACTGTATGAGGAGTTTATGCCTATTGACAGCGTCCTTGAGGAGCAATCTGAGGAGTTTAGGCTTGTGTACTTTCAGCTCGTCGCCTTCTATGATTTTTTTAAGGAGAAGGAGGGCTCGAAAGTTAGAAACAGCAGTTGGAGAAGTTGCAGCTCCAACTTTTTTGACAGCGGGGATTCTTCTGATGGCATGGCCCAGGATGTGCTAGGGCTAAAAAATCAAGTTTGAAGAAGATCGCTGCTATGCGAGAAGATTTGAAGAAGTTCTTCGCAAGCACGGATGCCATTTGTCCTGACATTGTGTTGCGGAGAGATCTCGCTGTTTACCTCACTTATTGGCTGGGTGAGGCTGTTTTTGCTGGAGGAGATGGAACGCACATCAGGCCGCACTGTATTTTTCCGGCTTGTCAGATGGCATTTGGAGAGCGGCTGGCTTTGGTACCTGCTCTTTACTCCTACTTGTGTACCGAACTGCAGGCTGCTGCTTTCCTGGTTCGGCTTGGGCTTCCGATGAGCAGGGTGTTTTCTGCCCATATCTTCTATTCGTGGTATGTATACCACTGTCCTAACTTCCATCGTTTGGGAGTTGCACAGGACGGAGATCCCTTTATGATTCGTTTGGCTAGAGGGACAGCCGTTCTCGAATCACTTTTATCTACCCGTTTAAGGATTCGACGATTTAGGGACGTCGAGATTGGGCAGTCTTCAGTGAAGCTTTCTCCGGGCTTGCAGAAGAAGGCTTTTGACTTTGGTGTCTCCCGTGATTCGACCAGGGCAGGGTCGGGAAGACACTATGCTTTGACGGACGCGGAGAAGAGGTGGCTCTTCAACATACGGGTTGGTACAATGGTGTACCGCAGACATCTTTTCATCGATATCCAACTGTATGTCCCTTCGCGTTTTGCATTGCAGCTTGGCTTCTCTCAAAGCGTTGTTGGAGCGCCTTCGAGCATGGTGAAGCGTTTTGGAGGTTTGCAGGATGGGAGAAATGCATGGACTTTTTATAGCGCCGAGGACACTACCGCCATGATTTCCTATCCTGAGCTACCCACCTTCCGGACTGCTGGCTTCACGAAGTGGTTCGTGGAGAGCTTCTCAGTGCACCGGGGGCTTTCCAAGAAAAAGCTCGATATTAAGCAATCTCCTAGGAAAGGTCTTGGCAAATCGGATGGTGTCCATCGGGAGGAAGTTTTGGCCTTCCTTTCTGGAGAGAAGCACAAGATAGGCTTTCTTAATGGGCAGGACATCATCAGATCAGGAGCTGCACAGGGGATTCCTGGTGAGGTCCTAAGACAGCTGGAGGAGGAGGAGGCCGAGATCGATGCTATGATACAGGCAGAGCATACGAAGGCTTCCATGGAGTCTACTGAGAAAAGTAGACCATCCAGTGATGACTCTTGTGAGAGGCCTGATGTTGATAGTGGGGCAGGATCGTCGAGCAGATTGACCCGCCGAGGCAAGAGGAGGAGAGGACAACACCGTAACATGAGACGGCACGATAGTCCTTCTGATCTCGAAGTTCCTCTCACCATTGCTGAAGAGGTGTTTGAGGATGCTGACGAGCCTCCGGAGAAGAGAAGCAGAGAAGAGGAGATAGCTGGTATGATCCCCTTTCTTTCCTTTTGTTTCTTCCTCTTTTTTTTATGAAAGATTTTGTTTTGATTTGCTGCTTCTTTTTTTTTTTTTAGCAGAGGACGATGACCTGGTGATGCCCGAGGTTCCGGCCGATGAGGCAATGACGGATCCAATCGTGGCATCTGAGGAAGAGCCCAGGGACTCTGGAGTGGTTCCAGAACCTTCACCTGGTATGATTTGCTTTGGCTTTTGTTTTTTTTTTCTTTTGCTGTCATTTGCTAACATGTAGCTGACTTGCCAGAGGATTCCGACGATTTCGAGCCATCTATGGACGCAACTTTTGACAATGCTTCGGATGAGCTCAAAGAGGCAGAGAGTACTCCGCCGGTCGTCGAAGCAGGTATATTTGCAATAATAATCTTGATATATTTTTGACAAGATTATATTCATACCTTTTTGTCTTTTTTCTTTTTCTTTGACAGATTGTGAAGCACCAGGAGAGATTCCTCCGTCTTCCTACCTGCGGCTGATACAGAAGTAGGGGCTTCTTCCACTTTCAATGAGTCAGCTTCTTCCATTGGAAAGAGTTTATTGATTACTCTTCCAATGGAGCATGACGTGGGCAGTCGGGCACCAGAGCATGGCGAATCCTCATCTGCACCGCACCTTCAGTATGCAAGGAAGGTGTTGAAGACTGTCTTGAGCTCATGGGTTGAGACTCTTTCTTCAGGTCATTTAGAAGCTGGTTTTGGCATGATCAAGCATGTGCAGGACATCCTCGCTGATAGCAAAGAAGTCGGTCTGGACATCGCAAGCGCCAAGGATTTTGTTGAGGAGATCATCACCTTAGGGAGCAAATGGACTGAGACCAACAGTTTCCCAGATGGTGACTTCTTTGATGAGATGTTCATAAAACCTTCCAGCAAAGTCAAAGCTGAGCTGACTGAGGTCACGAAGACTCGGAGGCAGATCGTTCGGGAGAAGAACGTTACCGAGTTATCCATCATGGGGCTGAAGCAAGACATGGACCGCCTTGATAAGGAGGTCATCGAGGCTAGGCAACGTCTTGATCTTTTAGAGGAAGAGGCTGCTGCCAAATGGACCGCCATTGTGGAGGCTCGTGACAAGGAGGGGACTCTCATTCGCCAGGTTGAGGAAGCCGAAGGTAATGTCCGGAGGAAGACTCAAGAGCATGACCAGTGGCAGGTCCTCTGGGAAGAGCTTCCTCGTGCTGCAGATGGGTCACGGCATTCGGCCGCGTTTTATGGGGACATTTTGAAGAAACTTGGCCTAAAAACTTTGGAAGTTAAGGCCATGGGTCTACTTGAGGAGTTGAACCTTTGGTTGAAGACCATGTCGGATTGAGCTCCTGAGTTGTAACAGACTCTCTGTTTTTTTTTTCTTTTTTTTGGTACCTCCATGTATAAACAGTTTTGGTATTATATTTTGTATCCCCTTCCTTTCACTTAAATCATTTTTTGATGAAAACAATTTTGAGCAAAAGTTTAATGGCAATGTTTGCTTAAGAATTTGATCAAAAGTTTGTCATTTTGTGAAAATCTTTTGTCAAAGGGTTGTTTTGGGCATGAAAGCCAATTTTGTGGCGAAAAGCCTGGTTTTTTGATGGTTTGAAAACCGAAATTTTGGATGGCATGAAAGCCTAATTTTGTGGCGTAAGAGCCAAAATTTGTTTTGCGGCATGGGAGCCAAAATTTTTGGATGGCATGAAAGCCGAATTTTGGAATGGCATAGAAGCCAAATTTTGGCATTCATAGCCAGATTTTGGCGTTTATAGCCGATTTTTGGCGTTTATAGCCGAAATTTTTTTGTTTTGGCATATATAGCCGACTTTTGGCATTTATAGCCAGATTTTGGCGTTTATAGCCGATTTTTGTTTTGTTTTGTTTTGGCATAAGAGCCAGATTTTTGAAAACCAAGTTTTTGTTTTGTTGGCATGAAAGCCGATTTTGGCGTTTATAGCCGAAATTTTTTTTTTTTTTTGGCATTTATAGCCGACTTTTGGCATTTATAGCCAGATTTTGGCGTTTATAGCCGAATTTTGGTTTTCAAAATGCAGGTATCGAGTAAATGTCGCTTCCCCGCTGAATGGTCTTGCAAGTATTGATGGAATGTCGCTTCCTTGCTCATTCGGTTTTGCAAGTATTGATGGAATGTCACTTCCTCACGGGTTAGGTTTTGCGAGTATCGATGGAATGTCGCTTCCTCGCGAATTGGGGTGCAAATATCGACTAAGCGTCGCTTCCCTGCTTTTCCCAAAACTTTTGGTTTTGTGGGTACTGACTTGGTGTCGTTTTCCCGCGATTTTTGAAATTTGGGGTTTTCTCGAACCATTTGAAATTTGGGTTGTGGATAGCAACAGGTATGTTGCGTCTCCACGATTTTTGAAATTTGGGTTGTGGATATCAACCGGTATATTGCTTCTCCACGATTTTTTTGAAATTTGGGTTGTGGATATCAACTGGTATGTTGCTTCTCCACGATTTTTTTGAAATTTGGGTTGTGGATATCAACTGGTATGTTGCTTCTCCAAGATTTTTGAAATTTTGCAAATATCGAATGGGGTTCGCTTCCTTGCGATTTTTGTGTTTTGGAAGTATCGAATTTGGTTCGCATCCTTCTAGTTCTTTTGGGTTTTGCGAGTATCGACTGAATGTCGCTTCCCCGCGGTTTCTAAAAAACCATTTTTTTGTTTAAAGACACGAAGGTCATAAATTTTGGCTTAAAACCATTTTGGTCGCAAAAGCCAAGGTGGTCTAGGGTGAAAATTCCTAAGTCCCGATTTTTGTTTCAAACCATGAATTTTGGGTTCAAGGATCGAAAATTTTGGTCAAGTCTGGGAAGAGGCTCCTAAACTTGGAATTTCGATTTGATTTTTCTTTTGAACAATGAAACGATGAAAGTAAGCATTGTTTTGAGAGATTGTGTTTTTTTTTTTGGAAACATCAACATAAAGATGAAAATTTTAAAAGGGGTGGGTTTGACGAGCAAGTACCTTGGAAATACGCTTTAGTCGTGTAGATATTGCTCTGACCCGTTTGAGGAAGTCTTCAAGGGTAGTACTGCTTCAAGAACTTGCCATTGATGGGTAGCATACATCCGTCTCCTTCCATGTTTAGAAGAGCGTATGCACCGTTGGAGAAGACTTTGTAGATGACGAAGGGTCCCTCCCATTTTGGTTCGAATTTGCCTTTGGATTTGTGGGCAAAGACTATAGGTCTTTTTATTGCAAGAACCAAGTCACCCTTTTTGTAGGTGCGTTGCTTGACCTTTTTGTCGAAAGATCCTGCCATGCGTGCTTGGTACAACTCAAAGCTTTGTAGAGCTTCGAGTCGTCTTTCATCGAGATTATCCAGCTCTTGGAGTCTCAGTTTGACATTGCTTTCTTGCGTCATGTCATTTTGCAAAGATACCCTTAAGGAAGGAATTTGTACTTCCAAAGGGACAAATGCTTCGCATCCATAGACCAAAGAGAATGGTGTGCTATGGGTTGGTCCTCGAACGGTGGTTCGATAGGCCCACAAAGCTTCTGGTAGTTTGTCGCCCCAGTCTCTTTTGTGACTAGAGACAATTTTCTTGAGAATTTTGTAGAGCGTCTTGTTGAAGGCTTCTGCTAGTCCATTCGCTGCTGGATTATATGGAGTCGAAGGACAACTTTGGATTTTGTACTTGTCGCAGAACCTGTAGAATCTGTGATCCCGGAATTGTGGTCCGTTATCATGGACGAATCTTTTAGGTATGTCAAAGCGACAAATAATGTTGGTGCGCAAGAACTGAAGGACTAATGAAGTCTTCATTTCGCTGAGCGCAAACGCTTCTGACCACTTGGAGAAATAATCCGTAGCGGCGAAGATGAAGCGATGACCTTTGCTTGATGGGGGAGAAATAGGACCTACGATGTCCATACCCCAGGCTTCGAAAGGCCATGAGATTGCTGTTGGATGTAGCCATTCTGGAGGCATGTGGATATAATCTCCATGAATCTGGCATTTTTGGTAGCGCTTGGCAAATTGCATTGCATCAGCTACCATGGTAGGCCAATAGTAACCTAGCATTTTTATCTGGTTGTAGAGCTTAGGGCCAGCCTGATGGGCTCCACAAAGGCCAGCATGAACTTCTTTGAGAGTTTCCTCAGCCTCTTGTTGTGATAAGCAGCGTAGGAGTACTCCGTTGAAGGATTTTCTGTAAAGTGTTTTTGAAGGTATATCCAAATGAAAGTTCGGGGCTCGTCTTTGGATGCTTACCCGTTCTTTTGGATCTTTAGGTAGGATTCCGAACATGATGTAATCAATGAACGGATCGCTCCAGTCGCTAATCGGAGGTTTGAGGATGGACATCCGACTTCCAACCACCTGGTGGCATTTAGCAACTGTTTGGTGTGTGTTGAGAGGAGGGAGAATCCTTTTTTGACACACTGTGACTTGCATGTTTTCCTCTTCTTGGATTGCCATGGATGCGGCGAGTCCGGCCAGGGCATCTGCATGGATGTTTTCACCTCTGAGGATGTGGGTGATGTGACAGATGTTGGATTTTTGTCGAAGCGACTGCGCCTTGTTGTAATAAGGCAGCAAATCAGGCTTCTTGACTTCATATTTCTGATTCATCTAGTTGACGATCAGTTGAGAGTCTCCAAAAGTTTCCAGCATAGTGATGCCAGATTCGAGGGCGAGTTCCAATCCTACAATCAGGGTTTGGTACTCAGCTGCATTGTTTGAACATGGTTCCAGTAGCGAGAAGGCGTGTGGAATCATGTATTTGTCGGGACTGACAAAGAGGATGCCAATTCCCGATATTTGCTTTCCTTTTTCATTTGTCCTGGTTGCACCGTCAAAGTACATGTCTCAGGAAGCATTTGACAAGGAAGTTTCCACATTGTAGACAAATTCGTCTGGGAGATCATCCCTGAGTGGAGAATCTTTAGGCAATGGATGCTCTGCGAGGAAATCTGCTAGAGCTTGGCATTTGATTGCTTTTTGTGGCACATACCTAATATCAAACTGTGATAGAAGAATGGACCATTTTGCCAGTCGGGCATTGAGAGAACCTGCTTTTGTGACAAGGACCTTTAGGAGGTTGATCCTCGAAATCAGGTAGACTGTGTTCGACAGCAGATAGTGACGTAGTTTTTGTACAGCGAACATTACTGCAAGGCATTCTTTTTCGACTGGGGAGTAGCGATGCTCTGCACCTACCATCATGCGGCTAAGGTAATATAGAGCAGCTTCTTTTCCGTCGTTGTTTTCTTGTGCGAGCAGAGCACCCAAAGAGTGGTCGAGAGCTCTTGTGTACAAGATAAATGGTTTTCCAGTTGTGGGGGCAGCCAGCACTGGAGGTTTGATGAGGTATGCTTTGATGTCTTGAAATGCACTTTCACATTCAGCATCCCAGACAAAGTCCACGCCTTTCTTCATCAGGCGAGAGAATGGACGGCATTTCCCTGATAGATTGGAGATGAACCGTCGAATGTAGGCCAGCCTTCCTTGAAGCCCTTTTAATTCTCTTAGCGTTCTGCGAGTTGGCATTTCCAGGATAGCCTTGACTTTGGTGGGGTCAAGTTCTATTCCAGCTTTCCGTACTACAAATCCGAGAAACTTACCCGATGAGACACCGAAGAAGCACTTTAGTGGATTCATCCGCAATTTGTGTTTGCGAAGTCGGAGGAAGACTTCTCGAAGATCATCGAGATGGTCTTCTTTTCTTCTGCTTTTTATGGCGAAGTCGTCAACATAGCATTCGACCGTCTTGTGCTGCATATCTTGGAATATTTTCATCATAGCCCTCTGATATGTTGCACCTGCATTTTTCAGACCAAATGGCATGACAGTGTAGCAATACACGCCGAATGGTGTGCGAAATGACGTATGCCTTTCATCTTCAGGATGCATCTTTATCTGATTGTAGCCAGAGAATCCATCCATGAATGTCATTCGCTCGAATCCATAGGTGTTGTCAATCATCACCTCTGGTATGGGGAGCGGGAATTCATCTTTAGGACATGCATTATTCAGGTCTCTGTAGTAAATACAGACCCTTATCTGCCCATTTTTCTTTGTCACGGGGACAATGTTGGCCAACCATTCAGGATGTTGTTCCTCACGGATGAAGCCAACGTTTTTGAGTTTCTGAACTTCTTGTTCAATTTTGTCCATCACGTCGGGACGGAATCTTCTTTGGCCTTGTTTGATAGGCTTGATTTCTTTTTACAAGTTGAGCTTGTGGACTGCTACTTTGGGATCCAAGCCAGGCATTTCGGCATAAGACCATGCAAAGCAATCAACGAACTCACGAAGAAAAGAGATATACTCGGGTAACTCATCATCTTTTATATTCTTGCTTATGAATACAGGACGTGGGTTATCAGGTATTCCCAAGTCTATCTTTTGAACAGGGTCTTCTGTCGGAAGGTTTGAAGGTGGTTCCTCCACAATGTTTCCGGAGGCTTCCAACTCAACAAGACCTTCTGGAGTGCCAGAGGTATTTTCAGACTGAGGCTGTGTTTCTGTCCATGAATCTTCTTGATCAGTATCCTTCTCAAGGCTTGCAATAAGATGGTCCCAATCATTTGCTGGAATTGGGTTGAAGTAGGGTACTTCTTTTGGAGACTATGCTGCTTCTGGGACAGAGAACCGCTCGTCTCTATCATCGGGCAATTCCTCTTTATTATCAGAGAAATCATACCAATTGGAGGAGCTTTCTGGATTTTTGACGAGTAACTCCTCAGAGAGATATCTAGGGATATCGATGTCTTCATGAGATGTTGAGGCTTGGTCGGTAAAGCGACTTTGCAGCCATGGTGTCAACGGTCTCATAGGAGCGGTAGGATCATACCCCAACCCATATGAAGACTTGCCTTTTTGAAGGTGGATTTTCCAATCTTCTGGTTGACTTTTGGTCAGGGTGGGTTCCAACGGTATGAGAATACCACGGCCACCTCCCAAACCAGTCGGATTTTGAGCGTCGTAGCCCATTTTCTTCATGATAGCTTGTGCCATTGGACTATACAGGGATAGCTGAGGCATACCTTCGTTTTGGAAAGGTTCAAGCAGAGAGTTCAGTGGAGATGCTCCTGATCTGTGGAAGTAAATCACTTTTTCTTCTGGCGAAGTTGCCGGAGGAAGCAGACGTAGGGTCTTCTATGTCTACAAGTGTCTCCAATGGAGTGAGAGCGGGCTGATCTTGCTGAGTATCAGCTTGGCTTGATGCTGTGTCATCTTCTGACTCTGACTCTGAGTCTGTGTCATGCATAATAGACACAAAGGAGATAGTGAATTTGCCCCCAACCTTTTGTTTTGTCTTCTTTACTTTGGTAGTGATTACCAAAGGCTTTGGAGATTTGAAGGAGACGACGAAGGGAGCTTGGCCGCTTACTTCGAGTTTGGTGGAGGGTTTGTTTACCTCCGATGATTGCTGAGGAGCCTTGCCTTTATCTTTTTCAAGACTGTCGACAAAGCGAATTATTTTTTCCTCCTGTTCTTCTTTTCCATCTTTATACATTTGAGCATCTGCAAAATGGACATCTCTGCCTTTGAAGGGCTTTTTGTTTGCAAATACTCGATGTATCAGGCCATCGTCGCCAATGAACTCGATGCACTGATGTAAAGTTGAAGGGACGACACCATTCTCATGTATCCAGGGACGTCCAAGGAGTATATTGTAGCATGAAGGGGTCCTTATTGTATACACAGTGACTTCAGAAATAAGATCACCGATTTGCAATTTGAACCTGATTTTACCGATAGGCCTTTGAGCGCTACCGTCATATCCGAAGATGGATACGGACGTGTGACTCAGCTTGCTGGGTGGGATGCCCAGCTCTTCAAGTGCCGAAGTAGACATGAGGTTGAGTGCAGAACCTGGATCAATCTGAACTCTGTGTACTGGCATTTCTTTGACATACCCCGTAAAGTACAAGGGACGGTTGTGCTTTGTTTCGCCTAGGAGGAGGTCATCCTTGTCGAAGGCAATTGTTGCACTTGCTGCTTTTTGTACCGAGAGGCATTCATTGCTTGATCCCTCAGTTTTCTTCTTTTCTCCCTTTGAGGGAGTATTTGATTTTTTGACCCTATAGTCCATTTCAATTTGTAGGACTTGTGGGGCATGTTTGTCGACATCCGCATTCAGCCTTTGTAATTCTGAAATGAGACTATCACGAGTTCGTGGAGACATTCGTAATAAGTCAAGGATGTGCAGATGTCGCGACCCCGGACCGGGTTGTAACAGTATTGGTGTCTTCGGTAATTGTGTTGCACGGAGTAATTTCCGGGAACAAGTCCTGAACAGCAGCCGACAACTTTTCTTTATTAGCCCAGACATCGCCCGTGAGATAGGGTATCTGGGACCAATTGACTGAGTTTTCATTGAAGAAGATTTCATTGGCAGAAGTTTCTTCAAGATGATCAATCAGGAGAGGCTTGAGCTCTGATGTCACAGCTTCAGGAGACGAGGGCTGAGAGGATATTATCTCAATGGAAGTCACCTGAGAGGATGTAGCTCCGGAAGATACGCTACCGGTTGGGGAGTACGTGTCTTCGGAAGCTTCAGAGGCACTGTCGTCCTGAGCTATTGCATTGCAGGTTATCCTGACAGGAGATACCCCCAATGCAGATTGTTGGGAATCGGACTCATCCTCAGATGTGAGAGGATCATCGATCCAACTGTTTTCTCCATTTTCAGGAGTTGAGGGAGAAAGTTCCTGTCGATTTTCATGGACTTCCAGTTCTGGATCATGACGAAGATTGATGTGATCCTGCTCCTGCTCTATGGCAAGATGTTGCAAGATTCTTGCATATTCCTCAAGATCAGGCATGGGAGCCAAATCTTCTTCGTCATTTGCTCCTTGTGGTTCGCCCATGTTGGGTTCCACTAAAGCATTTGCTGGTGCTGGATCGACAGCATTTTCTTGAACAGGGCCCTGGTCTTCTTCATCATCAGACCAAGATCCTTGTGGTTGTAATGGGTTATACCAGATTACTGGCATGAGATGAGACTCGGGAATCCATTCCTCGTCGGAGAGGTATTCTCCTGTTTCAAGGGATTCTTCCCACTCATCGATATCACTGGCAGTGTCACTGGACTCGTATCCATCCACAGGGAATCCAACTATCGAGTTACAAGAGTATGATGCCCCTTGCACATTTTCATTTTTGTATAGAGGTGGCATGAAATCATTAAGAGTGAATTTTCTTACCACCTTTGAAGTTTTGGGAAGAGTTTCTTCCGTCGTCCTGAGTGAAGCAGTGGAAGAAGTTTCTGCTTTTTCAAGGACTTCTTGTTTTGGTTGAGACTTTTGCTGCTGTTTGAGCTTGCGGAGTTGTCTCTTGGCTTGCCTTCGCTGCTGAGCAGTCGGCTTTGTTTTGACGATCTCCCAGTTTTCATCATCTAGGAGATCGGGATGCACCCATATAGGCTGTCCATCTAGTGTTGGATAGGGAACCAATTCTTGGGATGCTTGAGCCATTTTTATCACCTTGAATGAAGTAATGGTCTTCTTCTTTGGTGATTTTGAAGTTTGCCGACATGACACCATGTTGACAGAAGTGGAGCCGTAGTTTTTATCAAAGGTTATGACTCCGTTTTTCCACATCTCATTGATCTTCTCTCTCACAACGAAGCATTGATTGAGAGGATGTGAGATCATTTGATGGTATGGACAGTATTGGGGATCATTGGTTTTGCCAACATCTCCCGGTCTTTTGGGCTCTGGCAAAATGAGTTTGCCATTTGCTAGGAGAGCCTCAAAGATTTCTTCAACATCTTCATCGAACGGATATTTCTTTTCTACACGTTCTTTGAAGGCATCAGAGAGTTCAGGCCTTTTACCTGTAGTTTTGTTTTCAGGTTTCTTTGGCTGCTGAGGAGCTGACTTAGTCTGCACATTAAGAACCTCCTTTTTCTTTGGTTTTGAGGTTGTAACAGCAGTCGGCTCTTTCTTTGATGATTTCTGACTGTTGAAGTCTTTGATCACCATTCCAGCTTCCATGGAAGCTTCGAGGAGTTCCCCCAGGTTCTTTGATTTGTTGCCGATGATCATGGAGCGGATTTTTGCTCTCATATTATTAGGACAGATGTCGACTAGCAACGCTTGTGGCAGCACATCTGAGCATTTGTACGCCATTGCCTTCCAATTGTGAATGAAGTCGTATGTTGACTCATTCTCTCCCTGTTTTAGGCTGCAGAGTTGAGCCATAGTAACAGGATGATCCTCACCTTGGAAGTCTGTCAGGAAGCGTGTCTCCAGCATAGCCCAGTTCTGAATGGAGTTCTCCGGCAGAGTGGAGTACCAATCAAAGGCTGTACCTTTTAGGGTACTTGCAAAGAGACAAATCTTGAGGGCATCTTGATCCGCAATAGCTCCCGTCAGGATCTTGAAATGGATGACATGCTGTCTGGCTGAACCTTTCCCAGTATATGTCTGGAGAGTAGGTTGCTTGAATTTTGCAGGGAACGGAACCGAGTCCATCCATAAAGGGTAGGGTGGCTTGATCCCATGTTCCTTCAATGTATCCTCTTCTTTTGCTTTTGCTAGGATATCGTCCACGTCCTTTTTGGTAAAGGCGCGAGACTCATTGTTTTCTGCATTGCCCTCATCATCTTCATGATTCGGAGGGGTTTCATTATTAGGTGGTGGACGCTGTAGAGTGAGAATGAGGTTTTCCATCAAAGCCTCAATTCTCTGTTGTCCTTGCTCTAACTGCTGGATGCGTGCGGTTACGTCATCATGCGGTGTAGGTTGCTCAGAACTTGTAGCCATGACCCCTCGGGATTCGAACGAAGAAATCGTCCTGGTGACTGAGCTGGGGCTCATTCTTCTGGATGAAGAATCTGAGGAGTGGTTACTCCGGTGTTCTTGGCTTGGAGGAGTGGAAGACTCTTCCAGATGTGTTCTTGTCCGAGAGACGCTGCAAGTCATTGGACGTCTAACACTGATTTTGGTTGCTGACTTCCGGCGTTTTCTGGTTTTGCCAACCATATGAACAGCAACGAATTGATCGGGTCTTTCTTTTTCGACCCACTTGTTTGAGACGTGGAGAGTAGAACGCTGGGTTCTTTGTTTCTCGAGTCTCTTTTGTCGATATGCAGTGCGGCGACGCATACGACGAGCAATTTGAGCTTCAGTCAGCTCTGGCTGGGCTCTGGCGATGAAGGATGTAGTCCCTCATGCGCAGCAGCAGAGTTTGTCTTCTTTGAAGCTTGGCAATGACAGAATCTGGACGCGGTCCTTTGTCTGTCGCAATGAAGACTTGAATTTTGCGAGCTCGGCCCCTGTTGAGATGAAGGGTCAACTCGCGGGAGTGCAGGCTTCAGCATGTTTTTGCATAGGCCTAACAATGCAGGATTTGATTTTGGGCTTGTAGGAGCAAGCCGGCTCATGATGATTTTGTTTGTTTTTCGGGTGGAGGGTAGGTTTCTCCTCTTTCATATAAGAGAGAGGGTATAACTGATTCTCCTTGAGAGGGGCCAGGTATGCTGGCTTTGCAGATGTTCGGGACCTCTGTTGCTTTGGTGAAGATCTCGGGGACCAAGTTTTGGTCTAAACCTGGCTTCTTGTGGGTTAAGGCTTCGTGGGAACGCCACGGGCTTCAGGCTTCTTGGTGTTCGCCCTTGGTGCCATTTTAGTGACACGTTACGGGGCGGTTTTCTGCTTCTTGGCAGGTACACTGTCTTCTGCGGGAAGTGGGAATGGTCCCAGCGATCCGAAGACGATGGTCCGGGGAGTTGAAGTTGACCCAGTGTTTGGAGAGTTGTCGAGGGAGATGACGCTTCGACAACTGGCAGGGCGCTTATGCTTGTTTTGCTTGTCTTGAAGCATAAGCTGGTACTTGTTCTCATTGAAAGTGATGGCAATGAAGCTGCCATTGTTAGTTTTGGAAAACTTCTGAAACAAGACCAAATCCATTAGTAATCACAAGAATATGGTGATCGTAAATGGAGAACAACTATGGTTTTGTCTTTTCAAATCACTTGAGGGGACATGGCCCAACCCAAGGATGATGACGAAGGCAAAAAGCCATAGATGATACAATTTTTCTAAAGTGCAAGTATGGTAGGCTCAGAGTGAGCGTTCCAGTGACTGCTAGAAGCAATTGTAGACCTTAATTCAAATTACTGAGAAGCAAGGCTCACTCGAGGTAAAATGATATATGGTTGGAGATACAAATGTGTCGGTCGCGAATACAGTAGACCCGAAAGGGCGTACTAGCACCGCTAGGCACAAATGTTGCAAATCGCATCCTTGGAAAGGACACGAGATGGGATTTTTTTTTGAAAGGTCAAAATTTGGATTCATAAAGGAGAGCAAATGGTGTTCCAATCCGAACAAAGGCTCAACATTTCTGTGAGCGCTAAATTCAGAAGGGAAGGAACCAGAATTTCTCGGATGTGAATCCAATAATGACGGAAGTTTTTTTTTTAAGGGTCAAGATTGAACTCATCAAAGAGAGCAAATGGCATTCCGTTTCGAACAAAGGCTCAACATTTCTGCGAGCGCTAAATCCGAATGGGAGGGAACCAAAATTTCTCAACTCTAAACTCAAAAGTGACGGAAGTTTTTTTTTTTGAAAGGTCAAGATTGAATTCATCGAAGAGAGCAAATGGTGTTCCATTCCGAACAACGCTCAACATTTCTGCGAGCGCTAAATCCGAAAGGGAAAGAACCAAGATTTCTCAACTCTGAATTCAAAGTGACAGAAGTTTTTTTTTTTTTTTTTGAAAGATTTTTTTTTGGAATTTTTTTGAAAGGTGCACATAGATTTCCAATTCGATCTTATGAAACCTTAGTAGATAGATCAGCCCCCAGGTAAGGGTAGGATTACTTAATGAACCCGTTTGGAGGACCCTTGCCTTGAACAGTCTAAGTGTCTCCACACTCTGGACAAGGCTTTTCTTACATCCACTTTGGTCAAAGAACGCAACCGGTGGAACCTTAGTGTTTTTTTTTTTTTTTTGAAATCCTTTTTTTTTAACTCTTTTTTGAAGGTTTTTAATAAACTCATCAAAGAGAACGAATGGTGTTCCAATCCGAACAAAGGCTCAACATTTCTGCGAGCGCTAAATCCGAAAGGGAAGGAACCAAGGTTTCTCAAATTTGAATGCAAAAGAGAGAAAACTGATTTTTTTTTTAAATTATAATTTTTTTTGAAATCCCAATTGGACTCATCAAAGAGAAAAGATGGCCCAATCCCCGATACGAACGTTAGCTGCGAACATTTCTGTGAGCTATCAAGTTCAAAGAGGAGAGGATCAAAATTTCTTAAAGTTGAATCTTGAGAAAGAGAGATCATTTTTTTTTGAAAGAGTTTTAAATGAAGGTGTTTTTTTTGAAATCCCAATCGGACTCATCAAATAGAAAAGATGGCCCAATCCCCGATATGAACGATAGCTGCGAACATTTCTGTGAGCTATCAAGTTCGAAGAGGGAAGGATCAAAATTTTTCAAAGTTGAGTTTTTAAGAAAAAGAGATCAGATTTGTTTTTTTTTTTTTTTTTTTTGAAATGAGAAAGAACAATTGAAATCCCATCTCATATTTTTTTAGATGTAAGATGCAACATAGGCCACCAACTAGAAAGGAGCCAAGTGATCAAAGCATCACGTTCTCAAGTCAACGTGTTCCACCGGGTATGCCAACTTGATGGACCCGAAAAAAAGGGGGAATCTTCCGTCCTCTCCCTCCGCACCCCGGGGGCTGACCTGGGTCTCGGCGGAGGAGAGAAGATCTCGGGCATCAACATTTTTTGTACGGGTATGCTAGATTTACTTTCTACTTGGAATTTGGAATGGTAATAATCCGGAGATCCACCTTCACAAGTGGAAAGGAAATCAATCCTTTTTTCTAACTTTTCAAATTGCATTAATATTAAGAAAAGAGACAAGTTTGTTTTTTTTTTTTAGAATGCCGTAAGAGGCGTTTTTGTTTGTTTGCCCTAGAAGGCGGTTTTGCCGTGAAAGGCGATTTTACAAAACTCATCAAATATGAAAGACAAGAATTGTGATTTCATTTTGTCTCTTTAAGAAATACAAACTACAATAGAAAAGTGAGAAAAGGGATCTAACTTCTCAGGAGATTATGGGGACACGTTGAGATCGACGGTCGCAAGTCATGTATGGGCTTCGCCATCGTCCTTCAAATGAGAACATGTGATGCTTTGATTCTTTGGCTTGGCTCCTAACCTCAGTTTTTTAAAGGACAAGGACCAAGAGAAGGTCCTATATCCAATGAAAAACCGAGTAAACGGGCTGAAAAGCCGCGTTTAGGCCATGTTGGAGAAGGAGGTGACCTTGGGGGGGTGGCACCCAAGGGACGTTGATCACCTTGTGGTGCTTCCAGGAGCAAAGTAGCAGGACTTCGTTTCTCTCTTGGATTTTCTGGATTTTCAGAGCTTGCACTTGGGATCTATTTTCATCATGCTTTCTTCTTAGAATGGACCTCCTTTTATAGGCTTTTGGTAGCCATGAGGTTTTTATTGGCATTGATGGCCATGATGAAAGAATTGATGAAGAGTTACAAGTTGATTTTGTAACTCCTTTTTCAAGGCTTGTGATTGGCCGATGAAGGTAGTGGGTATTTAATCACCTTTATGCCTCATGATGATGGGAGTTTCATGGGTTTAATGCCATGATTGCTTGGATTTGTAACTCCCAAATGCTTGAATCTGATTGGGCCGTCCAAAATAATGAGTTAATGACTGCATTAAGTTGTCATAAACGGGTCAATTAACGTCATTAAGTGGTCGCTGAGGCATGTGAAGAGTCGCGGGCCGCGCTGCGCCTTTTAAAATTCTTCTTGCGATCATCACAGGTGGATCCACGCATTATTTGATGTCGGATTGCGATGCAATTTCAGACATTGATTGTTGTTGGCGGGCCGGTGACATCTGTCTTGTCGATTTCACGATCGGTCGGACAGAAAGTGTACTTTCTTGGTCAGCCAGTTGGCGATTTTGAGGCGATCGGTGATGAGTTCATGCTTTTGACGGCGGATCCGAGATGTCGACGAAGATCAGTGGTTTTCGACCATTAAACATTGCATTTTCCGAAAATCACAGAGGCGGGAACACCCGAAACGTGAAAACCATCGAAAAACGGACACTTTGGTGCAAAATCCGGCGACCCGGATTTGTAGGGTCACCGGGCGACCATATGCAGCTAGGGTCACCGGCGACCATAGGGCTTTGGCCCGTTTGGTCGCCGAGGGTCGTTTTCGGCCGATTTTCCATCTTTTTCGTTCCTTTTTCTTCTGTATTTTTCTTGACATTTTTCCTCAATTATTGACTTCACTTTCTTGGAGAAAACTTTACGAGAACCCGCGCGAAATCAGAGTACAAAGTTTCCCATTTTTCGGGAAAGCTGAAGACTTTGTAGCCAATTTTCCATCAAGAGTCGAAACTAGGTCAAACGATGTCGGAATGACCTGAAAATTGAGGCGAAGCTTCTTGAGCAGTGGATAGGACCAACCATGGGCTTTTATTTGAGTTTTGAAGCCGTTTGGGGTCCCATCGATGCTTCACTTGGTTTTCCTGCGGGGAAAATGCCGAGCTTTGATATGTGGTCAAACGATGTCCGATTGACCTGAAATTCGACGAGGAGCCTATTGGAGTCATTTTGAGACGTTCCATTGGCTCCGTTTCGGATGTCATGGTCCCGGGTTGCTCCGCCGCCGGTAGGCTTGATTTTCTCTCGGAGCATCGAAACCTGGTCAAACGTTGTCGGAATGACCTGAAATTTGACGTGCAGCCTTTTGGAAGCATGTTGAAGCCACTCATGTAGTTTGTTTGATGAGTGATGGCTTCGGTGGTTTCCGCCGCCGGGAGGCTTGATTTCGCTGTTCGAGCATTGATGGAGGGTCAAACGTTGTCGGTTTGACTTGAAATTTGGCATGGATCCCTTTGGAGACGTTCTGGAGTCATCCGTAGGCTCTGATCGAAGTTTTGGTGTCTTTGATGATGTCACCGCCGGGAGCGCTTGTTTAGCTGTCGGAGCAGTGAAGTTAGGCCAAATGCTGTCGGAATGGCCCGAAACCTCAGGTGTACCCCTCTTTTAGCTGTCTTGAAGGATCTCTCAGTTTCTGTCTGATTTTGAAAAGATCTGATGCTTGAAGTAGCCTTGCCTGTTTTGTAGCAGGATGCAGCTTCACGAGGCTTCTTGATGTGGAGGAGATATAGTGACTTTTTTGGTGTCAACAAGGAGAATACCTCTCTGACGAGGAATGGATTCCCGAGTCTCATCTTATTCCAGTAATCTGGTACAACCCATTGCAGCCACAAGGATCTTGGTCTGATGATGAAGAAGGCCAGGACCCTGTTCAAGAAAACGCTGTTGATCCAGCACCAGCAAATGCTCTGGTGGAACCCAACATTGGTGAATCACTAGGAGCGGGTGACGAGGAAGATTTGGCTCCTATGCTTGATCTTAAAGAATATGCAAGAATCTTGTAACATCTTGCCATAGAGCAGGAGCAGGACCGCATCAATCTTCGTCATGATCCAGAACCAGAAGTCCTTGAAAATCAACGGGAACATTCTCCCTCAACTCCTGAAAATGGAGAAAACAGATGGATCGATGACCCTCTCACATCTAAGGATGAGTCCGATTCCCAACAGTCCACACTGGGGGCATCTCCTGTCAGGATAACCTGCAATGCAATAGCTCAGGACGACAGTGCCTCTGAAGCTTCCGAAGACACGTACTCCCCAACCGGAGCTACATCCTCTCAGGTGACTTCCACTGAGAAAATATCCTTTCAGCCCTCGTCTCCTGAAGCTGTGACATCCGAGCTCAAGCCTCTCCCGATTGATCATCTTGAAGAAACTTCTGCCAATGAAATCTTCTTCAATGAAAACTCAGACAATTGGTCCCAGATACCCGATCTCACGGGCGATGTCTGGGCTAATAAAGAAAAGTTGCCGGCTGCTGTTCAGGACTTATTCCTGGAAATTGCTCCGTGCAACACAATTACTGAAGACACCAATGCTGTTACAGAGACGTCTTCAGCAAAGGATCAACCCCTTGATCCTGAGAACGATCTTCCAAAAGAAGACCCTTCTCTAGAGGCTCTTAAAGTTGGTAGAGGTACTCGTTCTGGCCGGGATTACCACAAAAATTACAATCAACCCTCTTCTTCTTATGTAAATCCTTCGGGAAAGCAAGTTGTAAGCGCTCCAAGTGGCAATAATAATGAAAATGCAGGCCCGAAGGAGGCTTTCAAGTACGACTTGATTGAGCACTTCAAACACATACCTGCACGTCTGCACATCCTTGACTTATTACGAATGTCTCCACAAACTAGTGATAGTCTCATTTCAGAATTACAAAGGCTGAATGCGGATGTCGACAAACATGCCCCACAAGTCCTACAAATTGAAATGGACTATAGGGTCAAAAAATCAAATCCTCCCTCAAAGGGAGAAAAGAAGAAAACTGAGGGATCAAGCAATTTATGCCTCTCGGTACAAAAAGCAGCAAGTGCAACAATTGCCTTCGACAAGGATAACCTCCTCCTAGGCGAAACAAAGCACAACCGTCCCTTGTACTTTACGGGGTACGTCAAAGAAATGCCAGTACACAGAGTTCAGATCGATCCAGGTTCTGCACTCAACCTCATCTCTACTTCGGCACTCGAAGAGCTGGGCATCCCACCCAGCAAGCTGAGTCACACGTCCGTATCTATCTTCGGATATGACGGTAGCGCTCAAAGGCCTATCGGCAAAATCAGGTTCAAATTGCAAATCGGGGATCTTATTTCTGAAGTCACTGTGTATGCAATAAGGACCCCTTCATGCTACAATATACTCCTTGGACGCCCCTGGATACATGAGAATGGTGTCGTCCCTTCAACTCTACATCAGTGCATCAAGTTCGTTGGCGACGATGGCCTGATACATCGAGTATTTGCAGACAAAAAGCCCTTCAAAGGCAGAGATGTCCATTTTGCAGATGCTCAAATGTATAAAGATGGAAAAGAAGAACAGGAGGAAAAAACAATTCGCTTTGTCGACAGTCTCCAGAAAGATAAAGGCAAGGCTCCTCAGCAATCATCGGAGGTAAACAAACCCTCCACCAAACTCGAAGTAAGCGGCCAAGCTCCCTTCGTCGTCTCCTTCAAATCTCCAAAGCCTTTGGTAATCACTACCAAAGTAAAGAAGACAAAACAAAGGGCTGGGGGCAAGTTCACTATCTCCTTTGTGTCTATTATGCATGACACAGACTCGGAGTCAGAGCCAGAAGACGACACAACATCAAGCCAAGCTGATACTCAGCAAGATCAGCCCACTCTCAATCTATTGGAGACACCTGCAGACATAGAAGACCTTACGTCTGCTTCCTTTGTTATTCCGACAACTTCGCCAGAAGAAAAAGTGATTTACTTCCACAGATCAGGAGCATCTCCACTGAACTCTTTGCTTGAACCTTTCCAAAACAAAGGTATGCCTCAGCTATCCCTGTATAGTCCAATGGCACAAGCTATCATGAAGAAAATGGGCTATGAAGCTCAAAATCCGACTGGTTTAGGAGGTGGCCGTGGTATTCTCACACCATTGGAACCCACCCTGATCAAAAGTCAACCAGAAGATTGGAAAATCCACCTTCAAAAAGGCAAGTCTTCATATGGGTTAGGGTATGATCCTACCGCTCCTATGAGACAGTTGACACCATGGCTACAAAGTCGCTTTACCAACCAAGCCTCAACATCTCATGAAGACATCGATATCCCTGGATAGCTCTTTGAGGAGTTACTCGTCAAAAAT
Organism: Umbellularia californica; assembly: GCA_028538565.1. Lineage (NCBI taxonomy): Eukaryota > Viridiplantae > Streptophyta > Magnoliopsida > Laurales > Lauraceae > Umbellularia > Umbellularia californica. The sequence continues at coordinate 28,983,104 of JAPQWN010000006.1, forward strand.
CCAGAAAGCTCCCCCAATTGGTATGATTTCTCTGATAATAAAGAGGAATTGCCCGATGATAGAGACGAGCGGTTCTCTGTCCCAGAAGAATCATCGTCTCCAAAAGAAGTACCCTACTTCAACCCAATTCCAGCAAATGATTGGGACCATCTTATTACAAGTCTTGAGAAGGATACTGATCAAGAAGATTCATGGACAGAAACAGAGCCCCAGCCTGAAAATGCCTCTGGCACTCCAGAAGGTCTTGTTGAGTTGGAAGCCTCCGAAAACATTGTGGAGGAACCACCTTCAAACCTTCCGACAGAAGACCCTGTTCAAAAGATAGACTTGGGAACACCTGATAATCCACGTCCTGTATTCATAAGCAAGAATATAAAGGATGATGAGTCACCCGAGTATATCTCTTTTCTTCGTGAGTTCGTTGATTGCATTGCATGCTCTTATGCCGAAATGCCTGGCTTGGATCCCAAAGTAGCAGTCCACAAGCTCAACTTGCAAAAAAGAAATCAAGCCTATCAAACAAGGCCAAAGGAGATTCCGTCCCGACGTGATGGACAAAATTGAATAAGAAGTTCAGAAACTCAAAAATGTTGGCTTCATCCGCGAGGAACAGCATCCTGAATGGTTGGCCAACATTGTCCCCGTGACCAAGAAAAATGGGCAGATAAGGGTCTGTATTGACTACAGAGACCTGAATAATGCATGTCCTAAAGATGAATTCCCGCTCCCCATACCAGAGGTGATGATTGACAACACCTATGGATTCGAGCGAATGACATTCATGGATGGATTCTCTGGCTACAATCAGATAAAGATGCATCCTGAAGATGAAAGGCATACGTCATTTCGGACACCATTCGGCGTGCATTGCTACACTGTCATGCCATTTGGTCTGAAAATGCAGGTGCAACATATCAGAGGGCTATGATGAAAATATTCCAAGATATGCAGCACAAGACGGTCGAATGCTATGTTGACGACCTCGCCATAAAAAACAGAAGAAAAGAAGACCATCTCAATGATCTTTGAGAAGTCTTCCTCCGACTTCGCAAACACAAATTGCGGATGAATCCACTAAAGTGCTTTTTCGGTGTCTCATCGGGTAAGTTTCTCGGATTCATAGTACGGAAAGCTGGAATGGAACTTGACCCCACCAAAGTCAAGGCTATCCTGGAAATGCCATCTCCCAGAACCCTAAGAGAATTAAAAGGGCTTCAAGGAAGGCTGGCCTACATTCGACGGTTCATCTCCAATCTATCAGGGAAATGCCGTCCATTCTCTCGCCTGATGAAGAAAGGCGTGGACTTTGTCTGGGATGCTGAATGTGAAAGTACATTTCAAGACATCAAAGCATACCTCATCAAACCTCCAGTGCTGGCTGTCCCCACAACTGGAAAACCATTTATCTTGTACACAAGAGCTCTCGACCACTTTTTGGGTGCTTTGCTCGCACAAGAAAATGAAGACGGAAAAGAAGATGCTCTATATTACCTTAGCCGCATGATGGTAGGTACAGAGCATCGCTACTCCCCAGTCGAAAAAGAATGCCTTGCAATAATGTTCGCTATACAAAAACTGCATCACTATCTGCTATCGAACACAGTCTACCTGATTTCGAGGATCAACCTCCTAATGGTCCTTGTCACAAAAGCAGGTTCTCTCAATGTCCGACTGGCAAAATGGTCCATTCTTTTATCACAGTTTGATATTAGGTATGTGCCACAAAAAGCAATCAAAGGCCAAGCTCTAGCAGATTTCCTCGCAGAGCATCCATTGCCTAAAGATTCTCCACTCAGGGATGATCTCCCAGACGAATTTGTCTACAATGTGGAAACTTCCTTGTCAAATGCTTCCTGGGACATGTACTTTGACGGTGCAACCAGGACAAATGAAAAAGGAAAGCAAATATCGGGAATTGGCATCCTCTTTGTCAGTCCCGAAAAATACATGATTCCACACGCCTTCTCGCTACTGGAACCATGTTCAAACAATGCAGCTGAGTACCAAGCCCTGATTGTAGGATTGGAACTCGCCCTCGAATCTGGCATCACTATGCTGAAAGCTTTTGGAGACTCTCAACTGATCGTCAACCTGATGAATCAGAAATATGAAGTCAGGAAGCCTGATTTGCTGCCTTATTACAACAAGGCGCAGTCGCTTCGACAAAAATTCAACATCTGTCACATCACCCACATCCTCAGAGGTGAAAACAACCATGCAGATGCACTGGCCGGACTCGCCGCATCCATGGCAATCCAAGAAGGGGAAAACATGCAAGTCACAGTGTGTCAAAGAAGGATTCTCCCTCCTCTCAACACACACCAAACAGTTGCTGAATGCCACCAGGTGGTTGGAAGTCGGATGTCCATCCTCAAACCTCCGATTAGCGACTGGAGAGATCCGTTCATTGATTACATCATGTTCGGAATCCTACCTGAAGATCCAAAAAAACGGGTAAGCATCCAAAGACGAGCCCCGAACTTTCATTTGGATATACCTTCAAAAACACTTTACAGAAAATCCTTCAACGGAGTACTCCTACGCTGCTTATCACAACAAGAGGATGAGGAAACTCTCAAAGAAGTTCATGCTGGTCTTTGTGGAGCCCATCAAGCTGGCCCTAAGCTCTACAACCAGATAAAAATGCTAGGTTACTATTGGCCTACCATGGTAGCTGATGCAATGCAATTTGCCAAGCGCTGCCAAAAATGCCAGATTAACGGAGATTATGTCCACATGCTTCCAGAATGGCTACATCCAACAGCAATCTCATGGCCTTTCGAAGCCTGGGGTATGGACATCGTAGGTCCTATTTCTCCCCCATCAAGCAAAGGTCGTCGCTTCATCTTCGCCGCTACGGATTATTTCTCCAAGTGGTCAAAAGCATTTGCGCTCAGCGAAATGAAGACTTCATCAGTCCTTCAGTTCTTGCGCACCAACATTATTTGTCGCTTCGGCATACCTAAAAGATTCGTCCATGATAACGGACCACAATTCCGGGATCACAGATTCTACAGGTTCTGCGACAAGTACAAAATCCAAAGTTGTCCTTCGACTCCATATAATCCAGCAGCGAATGGACTAGCAGAAGCCTTCAACAAGACGCTCTGCAAAATTCTCAAGAAAATGGTCTCTAGTCACAAAAGAGACTGGGGCGACAAACTACCAGAAGCTTTTTGGGCCTATCGAATCACCGTTCGAGGACCAACCCATAGCACACCATTCTCTTTGGTCTATGGATGCGAAGCAGTTGTCCCTTTGGAAGTACAAATTCCTTCCTTAAGGGTATCTTTGCAAAATGACATGACACAAGAAAGCAATGTCAAACTGAGCCTCCAAGAGCTAGATAATCTCGATGAAAGACGACTCGAAGCTCTACAAAGCAATGAGTTGTACCAAGCACACATGGCAGGATCTTTCGACAAAAAGGTCAGGCAACGCGCCTACAAAAAGGGTGACTTGGTTCTTGCAGTAAAAAGACCTATAGTCTTTGCCCACAAATCCAAAGGCAAATTCGAACCAAAATGGGAGGGACCCTTCGTCATCGACAAAGTCTTCTCCAACGGTGCATACGCTCTTCTAAACATGGAAGGAGACAGATGTATGCTACCCATCAATGGCAAGTTCTTTAAGCGGTACTACCCTTGAAGACTTCCTCAAACGGGTCAGAGCAATATCTACACGGCTAAAGCGTATTTCCAAGGTACTTGCTCGTCAAACCCACCCCTTTTAAAATTTTCATCTTTATGTTGAAGTTTCCAAAAAAAAAAAACACAATCTCTCAAAACAATGCTTACTTTCATCGTTTCATTGTTCAAAAGAAAAATCAAATCCAAAATCCAAGTTTAGGAGCCTCTTCCCAGACTTGACCAAAACTTTCGATCCTTGAACCCAAAATTCATGGTTTGAAACAAAAATCGGGACTTAGGAATTTTCACCCTAGACCGCCTTGGCTTTTGCGACCAAAATGGTTTTAAGCCAAAATTTATGACCTTCGTGTCTTTAAACAAAAAAATGGTTTTTTAGAAACCGCGGGGAAGCGACATTCAGTCGATACTCGCAAAACCCAAAAATCTCAAGGAAGCGAACCCCATTCGATACTTGCAAAATTTCAAAAAAAAAAAAAACGTGGAGAAGCAACATACCAGTTGATATCCACAACCCAAATTTCAAAAATCGTGGAGAAGCAACATACCAGTTGATATCCACAACCCAAATTTCAAAAAAAATCGTGGAGAAGCAACATACCAGTTGATATCCACAACCCAAATTTCAAAAATCGTGGAGACGCAACATACCAATTGCTATCCACAACCCAAATTTCAAATGGTTCGAGAAAACCTCAAATTTCAAAAATCACGAAGAAACGACATCAAGTCAGTACCCGCAAAACCAAAAGTTTTGGGAAAAGCAGGGAAGCGACGCTTAGTCGATATTTGCACCCCAATTCGCGACGAAGCGACATTCCATCGATACTCGCAAAACCTAGCCCGCGAGGAAGTGACATTCCATCAATACTCGCAAAACCAAATGAGCAAGGAAGCGACATTCCATCGATACTTGCAAGACCATTCAGCGGGGAGGCGACATTTAGTCGATACCTGCATTTTGAAAACCAAAATTCGGCTATAAACGCCAAAAATCGGCTACAAACTCCAAAATCTGGCTATAAATGCCAAAAGTCGGCTATAAATGCCAAAACAAAAAAAAATTCGGCTATAAACGCCAAAATCGGCTTTCATGCCAACAAAACAAAACTTGGTTTTCAAAAAACTCGACTATAAACGCCAAAATCCGGCTATAAACGCCAAAATCCGGCTATAAATGCCAAAATTCGGCTATAAATGCCAAAACAAAAAATTTTGGCTCTCATGCCACAAACAAAAACCTTGGCTCTCATGCCACAAACAAAAATTTTGGCTCTCATGCCACAAACAAAATTTGGCTCCCATGCCACAAAACAAAATTAGGCTTTCATGCCATCCAAAATTTCGGTTTTCAAACCATCAAAAAATCAGGCTTTTCGCCACAAAATTGGCTTTCATGCCCAAAACAACCCTTTGACAAAAGATTTTCACAAAATGACAACCTTTTGATCAAATTCTTAAACAAACATTCCCATCAAACTTTTGCTCAAAATTGTTTTCATCAAAAAATGATTTAAGTGAAAGGAAGGGGATACAAAATATAGTACCAAAACTGTTTATACATGGAGGTACCAAAAAAGAGAAAAAGAAAAGAGTATGTTACAACTCAGGAGCTCAATCCGACATGGTCTTCAACCAAAGGTTCAACTCCTCAAGCAGACCCATGGCCTTAACTTCTAAAGTTTTAGGCCACGCTTCTTCAAAATGTCCCCATAAAATGCGGCCGAATGCCGTGACCCATCTGCAGCACGAGGAAGTTCTTCCCAGAGGACCTGCCACTGCTCATGCTCTTGAGTCTTCCTCCGGACATTACCTTCGGCTTCCTCAACCTGTAGAATGAGAGTCCCCTCCTTGTCACGAGCCTCCACAATGGCGGTCCATTTGGCAGCAGCCTCTTCCTCTAAAAGATCAAGACGTTGCCTAGCCTCGACGACCTCCTTATCAAGGCAGTCCAAGTCTTGCTTCAGCCCCATGATGGATAACTCGGTAACGTTCTTCTCCTAAACGATCTGCCTCCGAGTCTTCGTGACCTCAGTCAGCTCAGCTTTGACTTTGCTGGAAGGTTTTATGAACATCTCATCAAAGAAGTCACCATCTGGGAAACTCTTGGTCTCAGTCCATTTGCTCCCCAAGGTGATGATCTCCTAAACAAAATCCTTGGCGCTTGCGATGTCCAGACCGACTTCTTTGCTATCAGCGAGGATGTCTTGCACATGCTTGATCATGCCAAAACCAGCTTCCAAATGACCTGAAAAAAGAGTCTCAACCCATGAGCTCAAGACAGTCTTCAACACCTTCCTTGCATACTGAAGGTACGGTGCAGATGAGGATTCGCCATGCTCTGGTGGCCGACTGCCCACGTCATGCTCCATTGGAAGAGTAATCAATAAACTCTTTCCAATGGAAGAAGCTGACTCATTGAAAGTGGAAGAATCCCCTACTTCTGTATCAGCCGCAGGTATCCCCTGTTCTGGCTCTGAGGAAGACGGAGGAATCTCTCCTGCTGCTTCACAATCTGTCAAAGAAAAAAAAAGACAAAAAGGTATGAATATAATCTTGTCAAAAATATATCAAGATTATTATTGCAAATATACCTGCTTCGACGACCGGCGGAGTACTCCCTGCCTCTTTGAGCTCATCCGAAGCATCATCAAAAGTTGCGTCCATGGATGGCTCGAAATCGTCGGAATCCTCTGACAAGTCAGTACATGTTAGAAAATGACAACAAAAAAAAAAAAGAAAAAAAAAAGAAGCCAAAGCAAATCATACCAGGTAAAGGTTCTGGAACCACTCCAGAGTCCCTGGGCTCTTCCTCAGATGCCACGACTGGATCCGTCATTGCCTCATCGGCCGGAACCTCGGGCATCACCAGGTCATCGTCCTCTGCTAAAAAAAAAAAAGAAGTAGCGGATCAAAAGAAAATCTTTCACAAAAAAAAAGAAGAAGAAACAAAAGGAAAGAAAGGGGATCATACCAGCTATCTCCTCTTCTCCGGAGGCTCGTCAGCATCCTCAGACACCTCCTCAGCAATGGTGAGAGGAACTTCAAGATCAGAAGGACTATCGTGCCGTCTCATGTTACGGCGTTGTCCTCTCCTCCTCTTTCCTCGGCGGGTCAATCTGCTCGACAATCCTGCCCCACTATCAACATCAGGCCTCTCACAAGAGTCCTCACTGGATGGTCTACTTTTCTCAGTAGACTCCATGGAAGCCTTCGTATGCTCTGCCTGTATCATAGCATCGATCTCGACCTCCTCCTCCTCCAGCTGTCTCAGGACCTCACCAGGAATCCCCTGTGCAGCTCCTCATCTGATGATGTCCTGCCCGTTAGGAAAGCCTATCTTGTGCTTCTCTCAAGAAAGGAAGGCCAAAACTTCCTCCCGATGGACACCATCCGATTTACCAAGATCCTTCCCAGGAGACTGCTTGACATCGAGCTCCTTCTTGGAAAGCCCCCGGTGCACTGAGAAGCTCTCCACGAACCACTTCGTGAAGCCAGCAGTCTGGAAGGTGGGCAGCTCAGGATAGGAAATCATGGCGGTAGTGTCCTCGGCGCTATAAAAAGCCCATGCATTTCTTCCATCCTGCAAACCTCCAAAACGCTTCACCATGCTCGAAGGCGCTCAAACAACGCCTTGAGAGAAGCCAAGCTGCAATGCAAAATGCGAAGGGACATATGGTTGGATATCGACGAAAAGATGTCTGCGGTACACCATCGTACCAGCCCGTATGTTGAACAGCCACCTCTTCTCTGCTTCCGTCAAAGCATAGTGTCTTCCCGACCCTGCCCTGGTCGAATCACGGGAAACACCAAAGTCAAAAGCTTTCTTCCGCAAGCCTGGAGAAAGCTTCACTGAAGACTGCCCAATCTCGACGTCCCTAAATCGTCGAATCCTTAAACGGGCAGATAAAAGTGATTCGAGAACGGCTGTCCCTCTAGCCAAACGAATCATAAAAGGATCTTCGTCCTGTGCAACTCCCAAACGATGGAAGCTAGGACAGTGGTATACATACCACGAATAGAAGATATGGGCAGAAAACACCTTGTTCATGGGAAGCCCAAGCCGAACCAGGAAAGCAGCAGCCTGCAGTTCGGTACACCAGTAGGAGTAAAGAGCAGGTACCAAAGCCAGCCGCTCTCCAAACGCCATCTGACAAGCCGGAAAAATACAGTGTGGCCTGATGTGCGTTCCATCTCCTCCAGCAAAAACAGCCTCACCCAGCCAATAAGTGAGGTAAACAGTGAGATCTCTCCAAAACACAATGTCAGGACAAATGGCATCCGTGCTTGCGAAGAACTTCTTCAAATCTTCTCGCATAGCAGCGATCTTCTTCAAACTTGATGTTTTAGCCCTAGCATCCTGGGCCATGCCATCAGAAGAATCCCCGCTGTCAAAAAAGTTGGAGCTGCAACTTCTCCAACTGCTGCATCTAACTTTCGAGCCCTCCTTCTCCTTCAAAAAATCATAGAAGGCGATGAGTTGAAAGTACACAAGCCTAAACTTCTCAGATTGCTCCTCAAGGACGCTGTCAATAGGCATAAACTCCTCATAGAGTTTGCTGAGGATAGGCAATCCGGTGATGGCGCTCAGCTCCTTCAAAGAAAAACCAATTTCACCATTCGTCACAATGAAGGTGTTGGTTTGAGGAAGGAATGACTCCAGCATGGCCATGAAAGCCTCATCGGAGAAAACAACGGTTTGCCGAAAAGCGAGAACCGCATCAAAAATCTCGGCCTCCCGAAGAACGGCCTCACCAATCCTCAGGGTGTGATCAGTCCATGACTCCCAGCTCGAGTCAGCACTGAAACGGCCACGAAGTCGAAAAGGCTTCACCCAATTGCTGCCGTCACCCCAAAAAACGCCAAGGCACACCGGTCTCAACTCAATCGATGGATGATCAGAACCTTGGTAGCCACTGGCTGGCATCAACACGTCCATACGGACAGGTGGCTTCTCTGCAAAACCGGAAGGTCCACCAACAAAAATCCCGGTCTTGATCACACTAGTCATCTTCACCCAGCTCGGAGGATCTTCCCTTTTCGGGCACATGGGAGAAAGGCTCAGGATCGAGATGGCCCGATCAAAACACGATCGGGTAGAAATAGTTCTCTCCTCACCATCTACTGTGTAAAAGAACTGAAAACATCTCCTTTGGTATGTCAAGTCGTCGGGGACTGCATCACCGAAGAAGAAGGTAGGCTTGAGCACAACACTCTGATCATCCGTAACCCAAGGACGACCGCTTACCATGATCTTGTAGAACTCCTCATCTTTGAGAGCGATCAATCGCTGTCTCATCTCATCACGATTGATGGAATCGCATTCTTCCAAGTTTTTCTCCACAAACTGGACCTTCTCCAAGCCTGCTGAATGGCAGCATTGGAAGATCTAGCAGACCGACGAGGTGCGTCAGTAACAAGACCTTTACCCTTGTTCGTTCTAGAAGAACTACCTGCAAAAGGTGGAAGAGAAAAGATCAATCAACCTCAAAATGACAGAATTCTGCTACAAAAATTCTAGCAAAATTTTGACATGGTTCCGGGGCAATTCCAAAGAAAAGGAAAATACTCCGAAAAAGACAAGAAGTCTGAAGATGAACTCAACATCGCTGCGAGAACGAGCCAATCTCATCAAACTTCCGCAAAATCTGGAAAAGTGCTCAACATTGCTGCGAGCTTCAGAATCCAAAAATTGCACACTTCCTCAAAATCCAGCAAAACCGAGAAAGAGCTCAACATCGCTGCGAACTCAAAATCCAGATACTTGCAAAAGATTTTCAGGTATGCATCATCATACTTCCAAATCCATTTACAAAAATCATGCATCAAATAATATCATCATGCATTAGATGCTAGGAAAACCTTGACCAAAGTTTGACCAATTCCAACCCAATTTGGTCAAAACCAATCAAACTTTGTCCAAGTCAAAAATCATGTTGGCTTGACCTAGCGACTCTAGCCTTCTATCTTGATGCATCAAACAAAAATGCATACATATTGAAATTGCATAGTCTCATTATCATAGTGAGCAAACAAGGAAAAAGAAAAGAAGAGAAAAACGCTGAAAAAAAAACAGAAAAAAAAAGAGTTCACGAAAAAAAAAAGAAAGAGAGAAAACCGTGAAAAAGAAAAAAAAAGGAAAAAAAGAAAAAAAAAAGAAAAAAAGAGAAGCACGAAAAAAAAGGGGGAAAACGTGCATAAAAAAAAGAGGAGGAAAGAAAAGAAGAAAAAGAGAAAAGAAAAGAAGAGAAAGAAAAGAAAAGAAAAAAAAAGAAGAAGGTACTTCTACAATGGAGATTCTTGATGAGGAAGAAAACTTACTTAAAGCCATTGATGGAGAAGAAGAAGAAAAGCTTGGAGATCCTTGAAGAATAGAAAGCACTTCTTATCTTGGAGAGCACTCTTGAAGATTTCTTGCAAAAAGAAAGCAATGGAGCAAAAGCATCAACCCTCTTGCTTTTATAGAAGAGAGCAAGCCAAAAGAGGAAACAAGGAGAAAAGAAAGGAGGTAAGTGCGAAAATTTAGCTACTTTCCCATAAAGAAAGATATTTTGAGAGAATCTTTCCACAAAAAGAAAACTTGAGAAATTCTCTCCAAGTAAAGTTATTTTTAGATATTCTCTACACAAAAGAGATATTTTTAGATATTCTTTACAAATATGACACCATATGAGATCTAGGCCATCTCCAAAGCCTAAGGTCCCATGGGTTAGCCCATATGAGCCAGGTTTGACCACCTAGGCACTAAAAGTGGCTTTTAATCAAAATATTCCTCTTACCAAGAGCAAAAAAAAGAAAAGAGCAAAAAAAGAGTCCCATGCCTCTTTTGAGTTGATGGGACCATTCAAAAAAAAAAGAGAAAAGAAAGCCTCATGAGTTTCCAAAAACCAAACCATCCAACCTCATGAACCAAATTGAGCCAAAATCTTGAAATTGACATTTTACAAAACCAAATTCCGGTCTCCTAGCTCACCACATACAGCTTGTTAGGTCACAAGACCAAAACCAAAATCAAAATCCAAAACCAACAAACCAAATCTGACCCCCCAACCTACCACATACAGCTTGTTGGGTCACAAGGTCAAAATCAAAATCAAACCTCGACCCCCTAACCTGCCACATACAGCTTGTTAGGTCACAAGGTCAAAAACCAAAATCCAAAACCCAAAATCCAAACACCCCATGTCATTTTCAAAACTTTGCCTTGAGATGGTACGTGATCCCTCTCACTACCATAAAATTCCCCCGGAAACTCAGAAGGCTATTCCAGAAAAAAAAAATGCTCAAGACTCTTGGTCAAGTTGGAATCTCTCTTCAAAGCTCTCTTCGAGGCACATCTACTCCAAAAGCTACTCGTCGCTGTACCTCGAGGGGGCATCTGTTGACACCAAAAAAGTCACTATATCTCCTCCACATCAACAAGCCTCGTGAAGCTGCATCCTGCTACAAAACAGGCAAGGCTACTTCAAGCATCAGATCTTTTCAGAATCAAACAGAAACTGAGAGATCCTTCAAGACAGCTAAAAGAGGGGTACACCTGAGGTTTCGGGCCATTCCGACAGCGTTTGGCCTAAGTTCACTGCTCCGACAGCTAAACAAGCGCTCCCGGCGGTGACATCATCAAAGACACCAAAACTTTGATCAGAGCCTACGGATGACTCCAGAACGTCCCCAAAGGGCTCCATGCCAAATTTCAAGTCAAACCGACAACGTTTGACCATCCATCAATGCTCGAACAGAGAAATCAAGCCTCCCGGCGGCAGAAACCACCGAAGCCATCACTCATCAAACAAAATACATGAGTGGCTTCAACATGCTTCCAAAAGGCTGCACGTCAAATTTCAGGTCATTCCGACAACGTTTGACCAGGTTTCGATGCTCTGAGAGAAAATCAAGCCTACCGGCGGCGGAGCAACCCGGGACCATGACATCCGAAACGGAGCCCATGGAACGTCTCAAAATGACTCCAATAGGCTCCTCGTCGAATTTCAGGTCAATCGGACATCGTTTGACCACATATCAAAGCTCGGCATTTTCCCCGCAGCAAAACCAAGTGAAGCATCGATGGGACCCCAAACGGCTTTAAAACTCAAATAAAAGCCTATGGTTGGTCCTATCCACTGCTCAAGAAGCTTCACCTCAATTTTCAGGTCATTCCGACATCGTTTGGCCTAGTTTCGACTCTTGACAGGGTCGCCGGCGACCCTGGGTGCATGGTCGCTCGGCGACCCTACAAATCCGGGTCGCCGGATTTTGCACCAAAGTGTCCGTTTTTCGATGGTTTTCGCGTTTCGGGTGTTCCAGCCTCTGTGATCTTCGAAAAATGCAATGTTTGATGGTCGAAAACCACTGATCTTTGTCGACATCTCGGATCCGCCGTCAAAAGCATGAAATCATCACCGATCGCCTCAAAATCGCCAACCGGTTGACCAAGAAAGTTTACTTTCTGTCCGACCGATCGTGAAATCGACAAGACAGATGTCACCGGCCCGCCAACAGCAATCAATGTCTCAAATTGCATCGCAATCCGACATCAAATAATGCGTGGATCCACCTGTGATGATCGCAAGAAGAATTTCAAAAGGCACGGCGCGGCCCGAGACTCTTCACATGCCTCGGCGACCACTTAATGACGTTAATTGACCCGTTTATGACAACTTAATGCAGTCATTGACTCATTATTTTGGACGGCCCAATCAGATTCAAGCATTTGGGAGTTACAAATCCAAGCAATCATGGCATTAAACCCATGAAACTCCCATCATCATGAAGCATAAAGGTGATTAAATGCCACTACCTTCATCGGCCAATCACAAGCCTTGAAAAAGGAGTTACAACATCAACTTGTAACTCCTCATCAATTCTTTCATCATGGTCATCATTGCCAATAAACACCTCATGGCTACCAAAAGCCTATAAAAGGAGGTCCATTCTAAGAAGAAAGCATGATGAAAATAGATCCCAAGTGCAAGCTCTGAAATCCAGAAAATCCAAGAGAGAGACGAAGTCCTGCTACCTTGCTCCCAGAAACACCACAAGGTGATCAACGTCCCTTGGGGGGCCACCCCCCCCCCCCCCCCCCAAGGCCTTCTCCTTCTCCAACATGGCCTAAACGCGGCTTTTCAGCCCGTTTACTTGGTTTTTCATTGGATATAGGACCTTCTCTTGGTCCTTGTCCTTTAAAAAACTGACGTTAGGAGCCAAGCCAAAGAATCAAAGCATCACATGTTCTCATTTGAAGGACGATGGCGAAGCCCATACATGACTTGCGACCGTCGATCTCAACGTGTCCCCACAATCTCCTGAGAAGTTAGATCCCTTTTCTCACTTTTCTATTGTAGTTTGTATTTCTTAAAGAGACAAAATGAAATCATAATTCTTGTCTTTCATATTTGATGAGTTTTGTAAAATCGCCTTTCACGGCAAAACCGCCTTTTACGGCAAACAAACAAAAACGCCTCTTACGGTATTCTAAAAAAAAACAAACTTGTCTCTTTTCCTAATATTAATGCAATTTGAAAAGTTAGAAAAAATGACTGATTTCCTTTCCACTTGTGAAGGTGAATCTCCGGATTATCACCATTCCAAATTCCAAGTAGAAAGTAAATCTGGCATACCCGTACAAAAAATGTTGATGCCCGAGATCTTCCCTCCTCCGCCGAGACCCATGTCAGCCCCCGGGGTGCGGAGGGAGAGGACGGAAGATTCCCCTTTTTCAAGTCCATCACTCCTGTTTCAAGGGATTCTTCCCACTCATCTATATCACTGGCAGTATCACTGGACTCGTATCCATTCATGGAGAATCCAACTACCGAGTTGCAAGAGTATGATGCCCCCTGCACATTTTCATTTTTGTATAGAGCTATCATGAAATCATCAAGAGTGAATTTTCTTACCGCCTTGGAGGTTTTGGGAAGAGATTCTTCCGTCGTCCCAAGTGAAGCAGTGGAAGAAGTTTCTGCTTTTTCAAGGACTTCTTGTTTTGGTTGAGACTTTTGCTGCTGTTTGAGCTTGCGGAGTTGTCTTTTGGCTTGCCTTCGCTGCTGAGCGGTCGGCTTTGTTTTGACGATCTCCCAGTTTTCATCATCTAGGAGATCGGGATGCACCCATATAGGTTGTCCATCTGGTGTTGGATAGGGAACCAATTCTTGGGACGCTTGAGCCATTTTTATCACCTTGAATGAAGTAATGGTCTTCTTCTTTGGTGATTTTGAAACTTGCCCACATGACACCATGTTGACAGAGGCGGGGCCATAGTTTTTATCAAAGGTTATGACTCCGTTTTTCCACATCTCATTGATCTTCTCTCTCACAACGAAGCATTGATTGAGAGGATGTGAGATCATCTGATGGTATGGACAGTATCAGGGATCATTGGTTTTGCCAACATCTCCCGGTCTTTTGGGCTCTGGCAAAATGAGTTTGCCATTTGCTAGGAGAGCCTCAAAGATTTCTTCAACATCTTCATCGAACGAATATTTCTTTTATACACGTTCTTTGAAGGCATCAGAGAGTTCAGGCCTTTTACCTGTAGTTTTGTTTTCAGGTTTCTTTGGCTGCTAAGGAGCTGACTTAGTCTGCACATTGAGAACCTCCTTTTTCTTTGGTTTTGAGGTTGTAACAGCAGTCGGCTCTTTCTTTGATGATTTCTGACTGTTGAGGTCATTGATCACCATTTCAGCTTCCATGGAAGCTTCGAGGAGTTCCCCCAGGTTCTTTGATTTGTTGCTGATGATCATGGAGCGAATTTTTACTCTCATATTATTACAGCAGATGTCGACTAGCGACGCTTGTGGCAGCACATCTGAGCATTTGTACGCCATTGCCTTCCATTTGTGAATGAAGTCGTATGTTGACTCATTCTCTCTCTGTTTTATACTGCAGAGTTGAGCCATAGTAACAGGATGATCCTCACCTTGGAAGTGGGTCAGGAAGCGTGTCTCCAGCATAGCCCAGTTCTGAATGGAGTTCTCCGGCAGAGTGGAGTACCAATCAAAGGCTGTACCTTTTAGGGTACTTGAAAACAAGCGAATCTTGAGGGCATCTTGATCCGCAATAGCTCCCGTCAGGATCTTGAAGTGGATGATGTGTTGTCTGGCTGAACCTTTCCCAGTATATGTCTGGAGAGTAAGTTGTTTGAATTTTGCAGGGAACGGAACCGAGTCCATCCATAAGGGGTAGGGTGGCTTGATCCCATATTCCTTCAATGTATCCTCTTCTTTTGCTTTTGCGAGGATATCGTCCACGTCCTTTTTGGTAAGGGCACGTGACTCAATGTTTTCTGCATTGCCCTCGTCATCTTCATGAGTCGGAGGGGTTTCATTGTTAGGTGGCGGACGCTGTAAAGTGAGAATGAGGTTTTCCATCAAAGCCTCAATTCTCTGTTGTCCTTGCTCCAACTGCTGGATGCGTGCAGTTACGTCATCATGCAGTGGGAGCTGCTCAGAACTTGTAGCCAAGACATTTATCCTTCGGGACTCGAACGAAGAAATCGTCCTGGTGACTGAGCTGGGGCTCATTCTTCTGGATGAAGAATCTGAGGGGTGGTTACTCCGGTGTCCTTGGCTTGGAGGAGTGGAAGACTCTTCCAGATGTGTTCTTGTCCGAGAGACGCTGTGAGTCACTGGACGTCTAACACTGATTTGGTTTGCTGACTTCCGGCGTTTTCTAGTTTTGCCAACCATATGAACAGCAACGAATTGGTCGGGTCTTTCTTTTTCGACCCATTTGTTTGAGATGTGGAGAGTAGAACGCTGGGTTCTTTGTTTCTTGAGTCTCTTTTGTCGATATGCAGTGCGGCGACGCATACGACGAGCAATTTGAGCTTCAGTCAGCTCTGGCTGGGCTCTGGCGATGAAGGATGTAGTCCCTCGTGCGCATCAGCTGAGTTTGTCTTCTTTGAAGGTTGGCAAGGACAGAATCTAGATGCGGTCCTTTGTCTGTCGCAGTGAGGACTTGAATTTTGCGAGCTCGGCCCTGTTGAGATGAAGGGTCGACTCGCGGGAGTGCAGGCTTCAGCATGTTTTTGCATAGGCCTAACGATGCCGGATTTGATTTTGGGCTTGTAGGAGCAAGCCGGCTCATGATGGTTTTGTTTATTTTTTGGGTGGAGGGTAGGTTTCTCCTCTTTCATGTAAGAGAGAGGGTAGAACTGATTCTCCTTGAGAGGGGCCAGGTATGCTGGCTTTGCAGATGTTTAGGACCTCCGTTGCTTTGGTGAAGATCTCGAAGACCAAGTTTTGGTGTAAACCTGGTTTCTTGTGGGTTGAGGCTTCGTGGGAACGCCACGGGCTTCAGGCTTCTTGGTGTTCGCCCTTGGTGCCATTTTAGTGACACGTTGCGGGGCGGTTTTCTGCTTCTTGGCAGGTACAGTGTCTTCTGCGGGAAGTGGGAATGGTCCCAGCGATCTGAAGATGATGGTCCGGGGAGTTGAAGTTGACCCGGTGTTTGGAGAGTTGTCGAGGGAGATGACGCTTCGGCAACTGGCTGGGCGCTTATGCTTGTTTTGCTTGTCTTGAAGCATAAGCTGGTACTTGTTCTCATCGAAAGTGATGGTCAATGAAGCTGCCATTGTTAGTTTTGGAAAACTTTTGAAACAAGACCAAATCCATTAGTAATCACAAGAATATGGTGATCGTAAATGGAGAACAACTATGGTTTTGTCTTTTCAAATCACTTGAGGGGACATGGCCCAACCTAAGGGCGATGAAGAAGGCAAAAAGCCATAGAGGATACAATTGTTCTAAAATGCAAGTATGGTAGGCTCAGAGCGAGCGTTCCAGTGACTGCTAGAAGCAATTGTAGACCTTAATTTAAATTACCGAGAAGCAAGGCTCACTCGAGGTAAAATAATATAAGGTTGGAGATACAAATGTGTCAGTCACGAATATAGTAGACCCGAAAGGGCGTACTAGCACTGCTAGGCACAAATGTTGCAAATCACATCCTTGGAAAGGACACGAGATCGGATTTTTTGAAAGGTCAAATTTGGATTCATAAAATGGTGTTCCAATCCGAACAAAGGCTCAACATTTCTGCGAGCGCTAAATTCAGAAGGGAAGGAACCAGAATTTCTCGGATGTGAATCCAGTAATGACAGAAGTTGTTTTTTTGAAAGGTCATGATTGAATTCATCAAATAGAGCAAATGGTGTTCCGTTTCGAACAAAGGCTCAACATTTCTGCGAACGCTAAATCCGAAAGGGAGGGAACCAAAATTTCTCAACTCCGAATTCAAAAGTGACGGAAGTTTTTTTTGAAAGGTCAAGATTGAATTCAGCGAAGAGAGCAAATGGTGTTCCATTCCGAACAAGGCTCAACATTTCTGCGAGCGCTAAATCCGAAAGGGAAAGAACCAAGATTTCTCAACTCTGAATTCAAAGTGATAGAAGTTTTTTTTTTTTTTTTTTGGTTTTTTTTTTTAAAGATTTATTTTTTGAATTTTTTTTTGAAAGGTGCACACAGATTTCCAATTCGATCTTTTGAAACCTTAGTAGATAGATCAGCCCCCAGGTAAGGGTAGGATTACTTAACGAACCCGTTTGGAGGACCCTTGCCTCGAACAGTCTAGCTGTCTCCACACTCTGGACAAGGCTTTTCTTAAATCCACTTTGGTCAAAGAACGCAACTGGTGGAACCTTGTGTTTTTTTTTTTGAAATCTTTCCTTTTTTTTGAAAGGTTTTTAATGAACTCATCAAAGAGAGCGAATGGTGTTCCGATACGAACAAAGGCTCAACATTTCTGCGAGCGCTAAATCCGAAAGGGAAGGAACCAAGGTTTCTCAAATTTGAATGCAAAAGAGAGAAAACTAATTTTTTTTTTTTGAAATCCCAATTGGACTCATCAAAGAGAAAAGATGGCCTAATCCCCGATGTGAACGATAGCTGCAAACATTTCTGTGAGCTATCAAGTTCAAAGAAGAGAGGATCAAAATTTCTCAAAGTTGAATCTTGAGAAAGAGAGATCATTTTTTTTTAAAAAGAATTTGAAATGATGGTGTTTTTTTTTTTTTAAATCCCAATTGGACTCATCAAAGAGAAAAGATGGCCCAATCCCCGATATGAACGATAGCTGGGAACATTTCTGTGAGCTATCAAGTTCGAAGAGGGAAGGATCAAAATTTCACAAAGTTGAGTTTTTTAAGAAAAAGAGATCAGATTTGTTTTCTTTTTTTTTTTGAAGTGAGAAAGAACAATTGAAATCCCATCTCATGTTTTTTTTTTTTTTAGATGCAAGATGCAACATGGGCCACCAACTAGAAAGGAGCCAAGTGATCAAAGCATCACGTTCTCAAGTCAACGTGTCCCACCGGGTATGCCAACTTGATGGACCCGAAAAAGGAGGGAATCTTCCGTCCTCTCCCTCCGCACCCCGGGGGCTGACCTGGGTCTCGGCGGAGGAGGGAAGATCTCGGGCATCAACATTTTTTGTACGGGTATGCCAGATTTACTTTCTACTTGGAATTTGGAATGGTGATAATCCGGAGATTCACCTTCACAAGTGGAAAGGAAATCAATCCTTTTTTCTAACTTTTCAAATTGCATTAATATTAAGAAAAGAGACATGTTTGTTTTTTTTAGAATGCCGTAAGAGGCATTTTTGTTTGTTTGCCGTAAAAGGCGGTTTTACCGTGAAAGGCGATTTCACAAAACTCATCAAATATGAAAGACGAGAATTGTGATTTCATTTTGTCTCTTTAAGAAATACAAACTACAATAGAAAAGTGAGAAAAGGGATCTAACTTCTCAGGAGATTGTGAGGACACGTTGAGATCGACGGTCGCAAGTCATGTATGGGCTTCGCCATCGTCCTTGAAATGAGAACATGTGATGCTTTGATTCTTTGGCTTCGCTCCTAACCTCAGTTTTTTAAAGGACAAGGACCAAAAGAAGGTCCTATATCCAATGAAAAACCGAGTAAACGGGCTGAAAAGCCGCGTTTAGGCCATGTTAGAGAAGGAGGTGACCTTGGGGGGGTGGCCCCCCAGGGGACGTTGATCACCTTGTGGTGTTCTTTGCAGCAGAGCAGCAGGACTTCGTCTGGATTTCTTTGGGAGAAGTGCAGAACTTCAAGTCGATAGATGTCGATGATTCTTCGATGATCCCCTCTCTCTTGGAAATGGATCACCTTTTATAGGCTTTTGGTAGCCATGGGATGGTTATGGGCATTGATAGCCATGATGAGAGCATTGATGAGGAGTTACAAATTGATTTTGTAACTCCTTTTTCATGGCTTGTGATTGGCTGATGAAGGTAGTGGGCTTTTAATTGCCTTTATGCTTCATGATGATGGGAGTTTCATGGGTTTAATGCCATGATTACTTGGATTTGTAACTCCCAAATGCTTGAATTTGATTGGGCCGTCCAAAATAATGAGTTAATGACCGCATTAAGTTGTCATAAACGGGTCAATTAACGTCATTAAGTGGTCGCCAGGGCATGTGAAGAGTCGCGGGCCGTGCTGCGCCTTTTGAGATTCTTCTTGCGATCATCATAGGTGGATCCACGCATTGTTTAATGTCGGATTGCGATGCAATTTCAGACATTGATTGATATTGGCGGGCCGGTGACATCTGTCTTGTCGATTTCACGATCGGTCGGACAGAAAGTGCACTTTCTTGGTCAGCCAGTTGGCGATCTTGAGGCGATCGTTGATGATTTCATGCTTTTGACGGCGGATCCGAGATGTCGACGAAGATCAGTCATTTTCAAGCATCAAACATTGCATTTTCTGAAAATCACAGAGGCTGGAACACCCGAAACGCGAAAACCATCGAAAAACGGACACTTTGGTGCAAAATCCGGCGGCCCGGATTTGCAGGGTCGCCGGGCCACCATGCACCCAGGGTCTCCGGCGACCATGAGCTAGGGTCGCCAGCGACCTTGGGCCAGGGTCGCCGGCGACCTTGGGCCAGGGTCACCGGCGACCTTAGGGTTTTTTGCCCTTTGGTCGCCGAGCTCCGTTTTCGGCCGATTTTGCGTCTTTTTCGTTCCTTTTTTCTTCTGTATTTTTCTTGACAATTTTCCTCAATTATTGACTTCATTTTCTTGGAGAAAACTTGACAAGAACCCGCATGAAATCGGAGCACAAAGTTTCCCATTTTTCGGGAAAGCCGAAGGCTTTGTAGCCGATTTTCTGTCAAGAGTCAAAACTAGGTCAAACGATGTCGGAATGACTTGAAAATTGAGGTGAAGCTTCTTGAACAGTGGATAGGACCAACCATGGGCTTTTATTTGAGTTTTTAATCCGTTTGGGGTCCCATCGATACTTCACTTGATTTTGCTGCGGGGAAAATGCCAGCTTTGATATGTGATCAAACGATGTCTGATTGACCTGAAATTTGACGGGGAGCCTATTGGAGTCATTTTGAGACCTTCCATGGGCTCTGTTTTGGATGTCATGTTCCCGGGTTGCTCCGTCGCCGGTAGGCTTGATTTTCTCTCGGAGCATCGAAACCTGGTCAAACGTTGTCGGAATGACCTGAAATTCGACGTGCAGCCTTTTGGAAGCATGTTGAAGCCACTCATGTATTTGGTTTGATGAGTGATGGCTTCGGTGATTTCCGCCGCCGGGAGGCTTGATTTTGCTGCTCGAGCATTGATGGAGGGTCAAACGTTGTCGGTTTGACTTGAAATTTGGCATGGAGCCCTTTGGAGACATTCTGGAGTCATCCGTAGGCTCTGATCAAAGTTTTGGTGTCTTTGATGATGTCGCTGCCGGGAGCGCTTGTTTAGCTGTCGGAGCAGTGAAGTTAGGCCAAACGCTGTCGGAATGGTCCGAAACCTCAGGTGTACCCCTCTTTTAGCTGTCTTGAAGGATCTCTCAGTTTCTGTCAGATTCTGAAAAGATCTGATGCTTGAAGTAGCCTTACCTGTTTTGTAGCAGGATGCAGCTTCACGAGGCTTCTTGATGTGGAGGAGACATAGTGACTTTTTTAGTGTCAACACTTTTACGGCAAAACCGCCTTTCGCGGCACTAAATCGCCTTTAACAGCAAACAAACAAAAAATCGCCTCCTACGGCATTCAAAAAATCTTGTTTCTTTTCTTGAATATTTATGCAATTTGAAAAGTTCGGAAAAAGGATTGATTTCCTTTCTACTTGTGAAGGTAAATATCCGGATCATCACAACTTCAAATTCCAAGTAAAATAGAAAATCTTGCATACCCATACAAAAAATGTTGATACCCGTTTTTCTCCTCTGCCGGACCTCGGCAGCCCCCTGGGTGGAAGGAGAGGACGAAAATCGGGTCCATCAGTCTGTAGATGATAAGCAGTACTAAACCAATGTTTAGTGCCCATGGAATTCTGAAATAACTGCCAGGATGAGGAAACAAACTGACTATCCTGATCAGAAACAATCGAGACCGGTGTTCCATGCAATCGAGTCACTTCCTTGACAAACAACATAGACAACTCGCTGAATCCCATATCCTTTCTGAATGGAAGGAAATGTGTGGACTTTATAAGACGATCAACAATCACCCACATGGTATTGTGCTGCTTCTTTGTCCTCGATAAGCCGAATACAAAGTCCGTTGTAATGTGCTCCCACTTCCATTTAGGAATATCTAGTGGATACAGCAATCCCGGTGGCTTCCGGTGCTCAAATTTCACACGTTGGCAAGTTAAGCAGGAAGAAACATAACCCGCTATATCTCGCTTCATGTTATTCCACCAGAATCTATCCTTGAGATTTCTATACATCTTTGTACTTCCTGGATGCATAGAGTATCTGGTGCAATGAGCTTCAAACATCACTGCATGCCTCAAATCTTCATGTGCTGGTATACACAATCGGTCTCGAAAATAGAGAACTCCTTCAGCCAACACAAAGTCTGGCCTGGATACAATGTTGTCCCCTATTTTCACTAATTCAGAATCTTCGAATTGTCTATCCTTGATTTGTTTGATGGGGATTGGTTTGAATGCAGACATCGCTGCAACCATCACTCTATCATTCACCGTTTCCATAGACACATCCAGATCTCTGAATTCTTCAATCAGATTCCATTCACCAACCAATGATGCTAAGTCAGCAGATTTCCGACTCAAAGCATCACCCACGACATTACCTTTTCCAGGCACATACTTGAATGGAAAGTCGTAGTCCTTGATTAGCTCTAACCAACGGCGTTGCCTTAGATTGATATATTTCTGAGTGAATAAGTGCTGAAGACTTCTGTGATTGCAGCGGACTTCAAAAGTCTCTCTGTACAGATAGTGTCTCCATTGCTTCAATGCGAATACAACAGCCACGAGTTCTAAATCATGTGTGGCATAGTTCTTTTCATGCTCTTTCAAGTGACGCAAACCATAAGCAATCACCTTGCGGTTCTGGATCAATATGCATCCCAATCCAACACCTGATGCATCTGAGTAAATCTCAAATCCTTCTCTTCCATCGGGTAAAGATAGGATTGAGGCTGAAATCAGCTTCTGCTTCAATGTTTGGAAACTAAACTTACAGGCATCATTCCATTCAAAGGGCAGCTCTTCCAAGTCAGCTTCGTTAACGGCGATGCTATCTTTGCGAAGTCCTTGACTAACCTCCTGTAATAGCATGCCAATCCTAAGAAACTCTGTACTTCTGGTACATTCTTCAGACTCTGCCAATTAGCAACTATTTCGATCTTAGCTAGGTCAACAACTAATCCATTTCCGGAAATGATATGACCCAGAAATGCAACCTATTGCAACCAAAAGTCGCACTTCTCGAGTTTTGCATACAACTGATCCTCCCTCGGTATTTGCAAGGCTACTCTCAAATGATCCATATGCTCCATTTCTGATTTTGAATAGACCAGGATGTCGTCGATGAAGGTTACTACGAACTGGTTCAGATAGGAAGTAAACACCCTGTTCATTAGAGTCATAAAAACTGCAAGTGCATTGGTTAGACCAAAAGGAATCACTAGGAATTCATAATGACCGTAATGAGTCCTGAATGCAGTCTTCTCCACATCTTGATCCTTAACCCGAATATGATGATCCCAGATCGGAGATCAATCTTGGAGAAATACGATGCACCCTCGAGTTGATCAAACAACTCATCGTCCTACGCAGCGGGTATTTGTTCTTGATAGTCACTTGATTTATCTGCCTATAATCGATGCACATTCGAAGGGTGCCATCTTTCTTCTTCACAAACAGTACAGGTGCTCCCCATGGTGAGACACTAGGTCTAATGAAACCCTTATCGAGCAAATCCTGTATATGTGTTTTCAATTCATATAACTCTGACGGTGCCATTCGATACGGTGCCTTGGATATTGGTGCAGTACTGGGCACAAGCTCGATTGTAAAGTCCACTTCCCTAGCCGGAGGTAGACCTAGCACTTCATCTGGAAACACGTCTGGAAATTCACAGACTACAGGAATATCTTATAATTCCCATACAGGCTTCTTCTTTGAAACAAATACGATGTAGCCTTCACAATCACTACGCATCATTCATTCAGCTTTAAGTGCTAAAACAAGCCTGGTGTCATACTTCTTTTTGACTCCTTCAAACAATACACTGGCATTGGCCTCATCCACCCTAAAGGTAATGATTTTGCGGAAACAGTCTAAACAAGCCCTATACTTCGCAAGCCAATCCATGCCGAAAATCACATCGAAATCATTCATTGCTAGTATCACCAGATCAGCTGGCATTGATACATCTCCAATTCTAACAGTACATTGAGGAACATATAATTCACATGCCACCTTCCTCCCTACAGGGGTAGAAATAGTAAAATCATAAGCTAATTGCATTATCCCGTCTTGCATATTATAAAGAAATGCGGGTACTACAAATGAAAGTGTGGAACTGGGATCAAACAATGCAATTGTAGGTTTGT
Source organism: Umbellularia californica (assembly GCA_028538565.1). Lineage (NCBI taxonomy): Eukaryota > Viridiplantae > Streptophyta > Magnoliopsida > Laurales > Lauraceae > Umbellularia > Umbellularia californica. The sequence goes on from JAPQWN010000006.1 coordinate 29,006,594, forward strand.
TATCTACAAGAATTGTACCTCCAACCACATTTGCTGCAACATCAGCTTGTTCTCTATTGACCGCGTAAGTCATCCAAGCCATCTGTGGCCTGTTTGGCTGCTGCTGTTGTCTTGGTTGCTGCCTCTGCCATTGACGCTGCTGGCCTTGACGTTGAGGCTGTTGCTGCGGCTGCTGTTACCTAGGGGGAGCTGGGAAAGCTAGTCTCTGCTGAGGAGGAGGAAGTGTTGCTTATCCATGAGCAGGATGCTGATATGGAGCTCTGTCATCTCCCTAGCTCTAGGGCACTATGCCATTCTGTGTTCCAAAGAACCACAGACTAGGCAGGCTCTAGTAGTCCTCCAGCATACCTCAGTCCTGTGAGCTTTTTCACAAGTATCACAGACTGGCTTGATCTCACTCCTCTCACTTCTAGGAATGAACTTCTGTTTCTGCCTCTTATTCTTGGATTGCTCTCCTTTTCTGAACCATGAATCGCCACTCCTCTTGGTGTTCACAGCCTATCTATCCTTCTCTCTCTGGACTTCCTCTACTGTATATGCCCTATCAATGGCATCATCAAACGTCGTAGGCTTCTGTCCAACCAATATGATCGTCTTGTACTTTGGGTTCAATCCAAAGATGAATCTCTTCACTTTCTTAGCTTCGGTATCTACCAACTTGGTAGCATACTTAGACAATTTCAAGTAGGTATGGACATAAGCATACACGGTCATTTGACCTTGCTTCAAGCTCAGAAACTCTGCTTCCTTCTGCTGTCTCACATGTTCCGGGACAAACTTCCTTTGAAACTGTTTCTTGAAAGTTTCCCATATATCCGATGTAGTCATCTCCTTGAATGTGTCCTTAACACTCTTCCACCATAATTTTGATGTCCTTCTAAACATGGTAGAGGTAAGCAATACTCTTTGCTTATGAGTGTAGACAACTGTATCGAACACATCTTCAATGTGTTCTGACCATTCATCAGCTTGTATCACGTTCTCGTTTCCATGGAACTCGGTGGCTCCTCTTTTATGGAACCACTCATAAATAGCATGAGGTTCCTTGTCCTTATGCTGCAATACCACTTGAGTCTCAACATGATGCTATTGTTGGACGGGTGGTACTGGTGGAACTTGCATTTGAGCCTGCATCTGGCTCTGTACTTGTAACATGGAAGCCATTTGGGCTTGCATACCCATTTGAGCTTCATGGCTTGCATACACAAATCTAGCATTAGTGTCAGATACAGGAGGGGAAGACGGGATAACCTCTATAAAGTCATCGTTCCCTGACTGATCCCGAAGCCATGCTGTAAACAATACGGAAGGTAAGATACATATCTATACATTTCCATCACATATATATCACATATAGTGAAAGCAATAAATACAAATCCAAGGTTGGATTTGTTCTAGCCGTAACGTTCCTCACTTTGTTCTTAGCTTGACTAAGTCTTTTAAAATTTTCTTAACCTAGTTCTTTAACTAGGCTCTGATACCATACAATAAGTATGTCACGACCCAAGCCCGAGATCAGAGTAATTGGGTTTAACCCTGGGTCGCGAAGTCAAACATACTTACTCCCGTAAACCCCGAATAAACCGAAATTAAGAAGAAGTCCACAAGGGATCTTACATACGAACCTGTCAATGTACAATTTGCGGAACATATATATATACAAATATGTGCACATTGACAATAATTAAAACCTGAATAAGTTCTTTATACAAAGATACAGTATCTATAATTCATTTACACTAAGTCAACGATTGCATATTTAGAATACAATGCAGGTGACTCTAACTATCCAAAATGAATGTACAAAATTGTTTATCAAAATAACCCCAAAACATTTTATTCTTTCGCACTCAATCACGTCCATTCAATTAAGCCTCTTGGGGGTATCGGATGGCATCCTCTGCTGGCGGCTCGGCCTCTGCGGGGCCGGCACTGTTAACTGGGCCTGTAACATCATCAGTAACACTGTGAACACGACGGTTCAACAATGCATATACAATTCTATGATAACACATATTATTTTCATCAACTCATTGATCTAGCAATCTATAACAATGTCTTGTGCAATAGTAAATACAAGCAATAACAATAACTATATTGAAAACTACAATAGCATTGGTTTCATTTTAGTTTCTTCTCAAAGGAAGCAGTCAGTTCCATTCATTTTCAGTGTTTACATCCAATTTATTGATTACATTAAGCCTTTTTTAGATGACTTATCAATGGGACTCTTCTAGTCCAATGTGTGGCTTATGGTGGCTTATCAGTGACTTTTCAGTCCATGACCTTTCGGTCCAAATAGTGTGGGATCTGCCAGTGTTTGGATCAGAGATCACTGGTATCACCACGTAGCTCCGAAACACCTCAATTTCATCTACTGCAGTAGGATTGTTCATTAATTAGATGTGTTATTCAGTACAGTGCATTATGCATATTTTTCATTGTTACCTTTAGTAACTGTGGATTGTTCATTCAATGTGTATCCATTACCAATTCAGTGTAGCTCAATAATGACCAATGGAAACCCACTATGTAGTGCCAGACTCCTAATTCAATTGATCTAGTCATTCTATTCAATTCTATTCTAATTCTAAACAATCATCTAAACCAGGCAATTGAGTGAACCATTCGTTATCAATGCACGTGTTACTGTGGATGTTATTACATTAGTTAAATTTGTACAGAATGATAACCTTAGTTCACACCTATGAAGGTTTAGACATCACTAACACTAGCCTCAATGGTTGGGTTTTTAATTCGGAAGAATCAGAAATTAATCTGAAATTTTCCTCTCTGGTGGTTACCTTGACGGCTACCTGACGGTTAACCGAAATCTGGTTGGCGGCTAGCCGAATCAAGTTCGGTCAGCTTTCCAGAACCTTAAAAATTTCTGACACGTTTAGTCAGTTTGGTCACCTTGTCGGTCACCCTGTGGCTAACCGTAATTTCCATTTCGGCTACTTATGGTTAGCTTTCCAGAAGCTGGTCTTTTGGAGTGAATTTTTTACTCAAATTCGGTCAGCTTGCGGTTACCTTTCGGCTAAATTTCGGCTAATCGAAATTCAGCGGTTGGCTTAAGGTCAGCTTTCCAGAGGCTGACCATTTTCATGGATTTCAGCGGTTAGCCTTATGGTTAGCCCTGCGGCTAGCCGAATTACACCCAGAACTGAATTCTGGAGCTTCAGAATTCTGAAATGAAAATTTGGTAATTGAGTTCCTTGAACTCAAAACACTCTAATAATATTATAAAACATAGAATGGTATATACTTGCCTTGTTTGAAGACTAAATCACCAAAATCCCTTTTGTTTATCTTGGATTGCGGTGGAAACTTCTTAACTTGAAGGTTTCTCTTCAGGAAAACTCAAGAAGAAGATGAAGAAGATGGAGAAGATGAAGTCCTCTTCACTTGAATCACTCAAAAACCTCACTCTTGTGCTTGACGGAGATGAAACAGAAGAAAAAAGAAGAAAAAGGAAGAAGGAAAGGTGCCTAGGTTTTGGCTGTACTGAAAATGAGATGAATGACTCATTTTAGCTTATATAAGTCATCCAATTGCATTTAAGTCCACATTCTTCTCTCGTTTACAATTTGAGTCAAATAAAGGGTCATTTGATTTGATACTCATCGAATGACTTCAAGTCTTTTATGAAAGTTAACGTACTCGCCGAGATACACGTGTTGGTATCAAGAGTTTCCATATTCGACAAAATACGTGAAAAATTCGTATTTATGAAAAAGTCCTTAATTCCTTTATTTAAGTCAAAAACTCACTTAATTCCTTCAATCTCTACATTAACACTTCATTAGCCTAGTTCCTTCGTTTTAGGTTAATTCACCTCCATTTGGCCACAACCACGATTAGCTTAATTAAACACTATTAATTAGCCTTGATTTTCGATTAATTAGAGTTAATCTCGATTAACTCGGGACGGGGCCTGACACAATCCATCCAAACCTAGAAACCAATAGGGAATCCCTTGATAGTCACTAGTCCCAAGGATTGACACACATCTAAATGGATTGAACAGTTGGATCGAAGGTTGAGTATTTTTTTGAATATGAAGCCATTAAACTTGTGGGCCACGGATGAAGGGGTTCGGGCAAGGGTTTGGGGTCTCACATAGATCGTTGCATTCCCCCTAGTCCCATCTCCAAATGGGGCTCACAATTGGGCCCCACAAAAAAGTTCTCATATAATATGTGAGTGGGTCCCGTGTATAAAAAATAGTTATCACCTAAATATTATAGATATATATATTCAAATTTCAAATTTCAAATCAAAAGGAGTGGGTCCCTGTGTCCGATTGAGTACCATGACGGAAACATGACTAGGCGTTGACATGTCATCATTAATGACATGATGTTATCACATTTCCTTCACGGTGCTCAATTGGAAGGTGGGACCCGCTCATTTTGAACTAAAACTTGTCGATACAGCAGTGGAGGGGATGCAATTCTTCTTTAATGGTTTGGCTTGTCTCTATGTGAGCCTCATAATAGAGTTCCATGAGTGTGTTACATGGTTGCCATGTCATAATTGCGACAGAGGATCCGAACTCTCGTCCCTTACTAGTGGAACCAACTTAACAACCTTCTACAATAGATTGAGTCAGAAAAGAAATACACCTTTAAAACTAATAAATATTGAAACTCTGAAATGAAGGGATAGAATGACTTGATTAAATATATATATATATATATACACATATATGGGTTACTCTACAAAACTCTCCGGGCGTTTTTTACAATAAAATCACCCCTTTTTTAGCCAATGACAGTGTGACATGTGTCATCAATAGCACACTTATCCATTCTCTCTCCTAAATATTCTCCTAAAACTGTGGATATTTAATAGATCTTCTTAAATCATTGGCTAATAGATAGGGGCAGAAACTCCCCTTTTGAGATAGGGGAGTTTTTGAGAATTTTCCATACATACATACATATATATATATATATTGGGGGGTATTCATATGCATCCATCCCTCACCATTTTTGGTGAGGGACACCCCAAAAGGGGAATTTCCAAGTACAAAAGTGAGGAAGTACACATTTGTACTTCCTCACTTTTGTACTTGGAAATTCCCTTTTTGGGGTGTCCCTCACCATTTTTGGTGAGGGATAGATGCATATGAACATTTCCCATATATATTATATGAGTATATATATATATATATACATATATAGGAGCATCTCCCATGTGTATATATATATGTATATACATACACATATATTGATTAAATTTCTCTACAATATATGCGTATTTTGGTTTTAATTATTTTTCTGAAATATAACTTCAAAATGTCTTACTAAAATTCCAAATCACATAAACATTTCATTTTGGAGGCCAGACTGAAATGGGGTTCGAAACGAAATTAACAACTATGCTTTTAAATCCCCTCACATGTCCATTGGTTTGGACGTTGAACAAAAGATTAAACTCTTTTATACAAATAAATAGTATCACATGTTTCGAAAAATCAAAGAAAAAACTCATAAACACATGCAATTATGTATTAAGAAAAAATGAGACTCATAAGAAGAGAAAAAAGCATGTATTTTCCTTTCAAAAGGACACTAGCATTTGTGGGGCCCACTGGCTCCTCAGACAACAGGCCCTTAAGAATTTCACTCACTCACAAAATATTAGGTTCATTTGTTAGCTAGTTGATCAATGAAAGAATATGCATAGACCATCAGTATAAAAGCTATTGAGAACTAGCGGTAGCCAAGATGGTTGGACACCCAGTTTTTGCCCTATTTTTCATGCTTAGGTTTGATATGTGGCTAGGCCTGTCAATGGGATGCGTTGAAATGGGTACGTTGCTCGGCCCGGTCCTGCTCGTCCAAGCCCGAAAATACGGGGCTTTTAAAAAAATTTGAGCCCAGCGGGCTGGGCTTGGACAATATTTTTAAAGCCCGTCCAAAATGGGACAGGGATTGGGCAGAAACAACCCAGCCCATTCAGGCTTGGCTTGGTCCGCTGGAAGATCATTATACTAATTATTTTATAGATGACTGATATGGTTTTTGAGAGAGAGAGAGAGAGTGAGACTTAGGCCTTTTGTTAATTAGCTAAGCCCGAGGCCTGTCTTTCCCATGCATTCCGTTGTTTGTGGTTTATGCTATATATTGTATGCATTGTGAACTATTTCTTCTATTTGTGGGCATGTTTCCAAAACTTATATTTTTTACTTTTGTTAATTTGTGATTTCTTTTTTACATTACTTGACCCATATAGGATACTCACTCTCATTCATTTCTTTTGATTTTATGATTTTCTACTATCACCAGTAGAAAAAACAAAAAATTTAAATGATCCTACATTACTTGACCCATATAGGATACTCATTCTCATTCATTTCTATTTGCTTTCTCATTTTCTACCATCACAGACAAAAAAAGAAAAAAAAAGTTTTGAACTTCGCCATGTTGTTGTTGCATTGCATTGCCGGTTCCAAGCCCGGAAGAAAGGAGGAGGGTTTAAAGTCTGGTTCACACCTGTTGTTTGGTGACAATAGGAATAATTAGAAAATGTTTTGCTTATGTCAAGGATCGAGATAAGCCCAGGCCCGGCCCTGTCCCGGCCTGGGCCCGTACAGGACGGGATTTGATGTAGATCCGTTCAATTTAGAGCCGGGATTGGACAAACCCTGGAAGGCCCGTCCAAGTTTCCAATTTTCAGGGTGGAATTGGACAGCCCAAGCCCAAGCCCGCCCGGCCCATTGACAGGCCTATTCGTCGCTTCCTTATTGGTTGTGCAAGGGCAAGCGTTCCCAACTACCTAAAAAAATATGAAAACTGTTGGCACTGGTAGAATACGTCTCTTTTCTTAAAATCATTTTCGTCACCCACTCAGTAGGACAAGATCCATGTGGGACAACAACTACCAAAGAAGCAGACCAACTTAGCCTAATAAAAAATTGGGTAAACCTAGCCCAGAAGCAGTCCTACTCGCCTGAGTAAGAGATTAGGTCTACTCAAGTTAGGCTTAATAAAGTGCAAAATAAAAGCCTCCTCATTGCGAATTAAAATTTTAAGCCCAAGCTACCAGATAAGGTACAAGTCCACTAGACTAACATGATTAACAGGGATCTCTTAAATATAAATGCCTACTTCCTCTTTAACTTTCCCTATGTGGGACTTTGTATAGAAGTCGAAGTAAAGTTTTAAGCCAGAATGGGTCTAAAAAGGGTTATTTTTCCTTAAAAAACAAAACTTTTTCTACAGTGAACATGTACGAATGCAAGATTAGGTTTTCTTGAAGAAAAAGTCTGTGTCCCGGATTCTGTCCCGAAATTGGGACAGATCCCACGTGGATGACATTAAAAAAAATGCTTTTTGTGAGTTTTTCAAAATGGAGAAGGTTGTATGATGCTCCACGTGGGGTTCGGTCCCAAATTCGGGACATCCCAATCGGGACATGTAGCTGGACTCTTTCTTGAAAACAAAATCCAAAACAATAGAAAATGTTTCATGCAGCTCAATTGCAAATGGAAATGAATGACATGTGCATCATTTGAATATGTGAATCATTTTTCTATGGCATTTGGTCTTGACAAAAAACAGCTTAGATTAATTATATTTAAAAATTTTCAACAAGAAACGGTGCCTACCGTCCATTTTAGAGTCTCGCGTAGTACAACTCAAAACATCATACCAGTCACCCACAACCACAATGATATATGAAAGAGTATCATCCCTAGCTGATAGGTACCGAGCAATGCGAAACACGTTAGATCAAGAATTACTTCCTGCAAGTTTAGACAGACAGCACCATCCGACTTAACTTGGAATTGCAAACTATGCCCAAATCAACTGAATGTTCGAAGTAGGTGGGCCTCATGGATAGGTTTTCAAAAAAATTTTGACGCACTTAACTCAGGGATAAGTACCCATAAGGCTATAAACTATATTTAGGATGCAATCCCTCAATCTCATAAATCAAGTACAACAATAAATTCAATCTAAAAGATAGAAATCAACAACATCATGCAACCAAAATAACCCACAACAAATAGAAAATTAGATTATACATTTGGAGCCCGATAGTGCTCTAATGGAGAAGGAGGCTTGCTTGTTGAAGAAACTTTTTTTAGCAAACTTAAGATCTCCAAGACCTCTTAGCCTTCCACGCTATGACGCGTATCAGATCTCTTTTCTCAAGAAGATTGGTGGAAAATCCAAGAGAAAACCCACTAGAAACTCCAAGGAATTAGAAGAGAAAGAGAGGGGAGAGAGATGTGCAACTATTGAACAAAAGGGCGGGCTGGGCGTTAATTCCAAGGTGGGATGTGCAGGCCACCCCCCCCCCCCCCCCCCCCCCCCTTCTTTTATAGCCCTCCAAATCTCCTCTTTTCTTAATTGAAATAGAAGTCCTAATTCAACAACTTTCTCCTTTCTAATTATCATAGAAGTCTCACTTCTACAACAATTATTAACTTACTATTACTATTATTAGAAGTCTTACTTCAAATAGAAATAGTAACTTTATAATCCCTCCCTTTTAGAGTTCAAGTAGGATTAGTATCTTTCTAATATCTTGGGCTAGCGTGGAGACCACTATGGATTCCATAGAAAGTTGGCTTCAATTGGGACACCGCGACCCCACATCTCATGTACAATATAGGCCCACAGTTAATTGCAAATAATACCACTATATAAATGTAAATACACTCTAGTCTTAGGAATAAATTACAAAGAAGATCCTAAAATTCCCAATTTCCATAAGTAGGCCCCTCTATCAATATCCATGGATCAATTGGATAAAATCCGTCCCTTCCAATCTTAGATCCACATGTTATTATCCTTAAGCCCCAATTAATCACAATGATCATCAGCAGCATCCAATTAACTCTTAATCGAGATGGGTGTGCACTTACTAATGACAAACCTATTAATTGGCACAAGGGAATAATAGAGATAGATTCCATCTTGATCGATCATTCAATGTTCCCCCACAGTCCTACTACCACTTACCCAAGACACTGAGGTGTTGACCTACAGTTGGCCTTACTCATTGGTGACTCAAACCAAATAAATAGATAGAAACTTGAGTTCATCAATGTTTCAGGATTGAGAGCCTATTGCTAGGAAATTATGAGAGCAGACCTTAAAATCGAGACAGTATTCCATAAGGTGCTTCTTATGGTCCTTCAATACATCCAGTGTACCAGCACTATGATCCAGAATCCTACATTCTAATGATCGAGACAAATCACACTATCTCATAGAGATCAAAGTGCTACAACCTTATCAGATGAGATGCCCAGTCTCATCACTGGTTGTGAAAATATTTAGGTATAAGATTTAAAACACGTCTCCCGTATGTGGATCTTATCCATACACATATCACCTCTAATATACTAATGGGACCCGGTTCATATCATGAACCATCATGTCATATGTATTGGTCATATGCATTAAGTAATAAAACACCATTCATCTCATGAAAGGAAAGCATGAATCAATTTATTACATCATATGATGGATTGATTCCATACAATCTAACACCGAAAACCATTTAGGACCTAGTTGTTTTCCTTAGAATAAATAGGAATTGAATATATCTGATAATTAAAAATGAAAATTTTCAAAAATAAACATCATATTACATTTTTTAGGAATGGCAATGGGTTGGGCTTAAACGTGGGCCCGCCCCTACATGCACCGCACCTAGTCTATTTTGAAAATCTTAGAAAATTGAATGGGCTTAGACATGTCCCACTTATAATTAATAAATAGTAGCCCTACGTCTAAACCGCGTGATCGCCCCTCGTCACAAAACTTCGTTGAAAACACTCCTGTCTTTTGACATTTTCTTAATGTCGAGAGTACCGAATCCGCTTCGCTCTGTTCTCTTTCGACATTTTCTTTCTGTTGAGATTGTGAGATCCTCTTTATGGCAATCAGACTTTTCGTTGCTTGTCCTCTCGTGGTTAGTCTCTCTCACACCAAATAACCCTAAATAAAATAATCCTCCTCCCTCCTTAGATATATCATAATTCTAATGACTCTATATCTAAATTTGAACCCTTAATCTCCAAATCCTAAACCAAACCTAAGCCCTAAATCACTAAATATGAGCATATCTACAAGATGACCAAATCACCATCGGACATACTTTAATCTTCAATTCATACAGAAATAGGGTCTTAGAGTTCTTGTGTGAATATTTTGAGTTACATTTAAGTGCCAGTTTGTCTTTTTTGCCATGAGCCCATGACCAACTATAGGAAATTATTTTTATAGCTAAAGTAAGTACATGCAGCCAAATTCTTTAGATCCAAATAAAACCCATTTGGAACCCAAATTGGGTAATTGGGTGTGCTCACCCAAATCACCGTGGCATGGCATTCAAACGCTTAGGATTAAAGAAAATATTATCTTAGGCTTATTTGATGATAATGAATCGATGAGAAACCGAATTTGGAAGAGGGAATAGGAAGACCCTTCAATTGGACAGGAGATCTGAGCGTAGAAAAAAATTTTATTTCTATTTAAATGCAATAAATTTTCTCTTTTTGTATTAATCATGTGAGAAAACTTAATAAACCAAGCAAAGATTTAGCCCCATCCAAACAAAAATCCTGGGCCCGCCACTGCACGCTGCAACCACTCCTATTTGGGGCTGGTTTGGTGGTGTGTTAGTAGGGTGAAGGTTGGGTATGGAACACTAACTCGAGTGGGTTTGGGTTCTGTTGAACACACCTCGCCTCGTATGTCTTTGCCTTATATATTACTTGTATGCGACGGTCATTGCAAGTGGTAGTAAGGAACAACATTTCTCTAAATCTTTTGGGTTCAGAAATTCCCCAACACATTTAGTTTTTCGTATTTTTCAAGAAATATTAAATAACTACTAATAAATCTGACTGAACCGGTGAGTGTCATGGGTTGGGTTCGGTTTGACAACCATAAAATCTGCCATGGAGCCGGGTCAGTATAAGGCAATGCAACTACCAAACGGGTCAGGTTTGGGTATGCCTAAATCCAAACCCCCTCCACCCCATTGCTGTCTTTTATAAAATATAATAGAAAAAGTTCTTATTAATGCTCGTTTTTGGAAATTCACCTTTGATATTATTCATTTTAAACCACTATATGTATTAAATTCCTATGTATCATGCACAGAGTACCCAGGTTGCATGGAAGTATAACATCATTCAAGTTTTAGTTTTCCAGCCATAACATAACCCAAACATAAAATTATCTCAGCATGGTTGCAGATCAATCCTGGTTAGCTTTGGCCAAACACAAGTTCCCTTTAATTCTGTCCATCAAATCAAATCACCATTTTATCAACCAAAAAAAAAAAAAAACTGAAAAGTCTCACATGACATTGTAGAGTCATGGCGGCATCACATTGATCAATTGACCCCACTGAGATCTGAAAAAATATTTAAAAATAAATTTTCTTATGTCATTAATTGAACTTATGGTAAGCTTTTGGTCCCACTTAATTTAAGAGTTTTACCCTACATTAGCTAACTTTACACATTTTCCTTGTTGCTGTGGTAGTGAACAAAAGTCTCATAAAATAGCCACTCCTAAGTTAATGGGCCAACTGTCTAATAAAAAAAAAAAAAAAAACCCACTAATGGCCCCATATTGCTAATCTTCGCTCTAGTAATGAATTTTTAGAACTTAAAGAAATTGGTGACATTGCTAAAAAATTAGTGGAGACGAAGAAGGATATTGCATATCAATTGGTTTATTTGCTTCTAAAACTGGAATTAATTTTACCATTGCGACTGAAGCTTTTTCAGCAATGAAGTACCTAAAGAACATATTGCGTAACCAAATAGGAGATCAATGGATGAATAAATGTTTCGTTACATATATTGAAAATGATGTGTTTGCTAGTATTGATAATGAAGCTATTATGCAGCGATTTCAACACATGAAAACTTATTGAGGGCAGCTGTAGGAATTTTTATACTTGGATTTTCTTTTTGGATTAAGAACTATTAGTAATAATGTATTAAAATTTTTTTTTTTTAGAATTCAATATTATCTTTGTCGGATTATCGAAAATAGATTATTTAAGAAATTTATGTTATATTTGTCGAATTATTAAAAGTAAATGACAGATGTTGATAAAGGGAAAAACAAATTTATTCGATTTGCAGAAGATAAGTCTTTTATCGACCCCTTTGACTCGGGTTCCTGGAGATGCCACTGTGTAGAGTTACGAATTTCCTCCAACTCTAGAGTCACTTGAATCATGAAACTACTGACGCACTTGATCAGCTTGACAGGTCAACTGGCACAAGTAAAGAAGGAAAGGAGCTCCGGATCAGACTTCAGCCTCTCCGTTTCATCCTGTACCAAAGTCACCCATGCTTCCATTCCATCACCTCCGCTGCCATCCGACAAAAGAACAGCATTTTTAACAGGAATATTTCCACTAATCCAAACAGGCTTCCCCCATCCAAAATCCATTTCATAGGAAGGGAATCTGCACCAGCTAGTGAAGTGATAAACATCCATCCCACAGCTTGAATATTTCTCTGCTGCAGACTCCATACACTCATAAAACCTCAGAGCCCCATCTGGCCTTTGCAGCTCTTCTATGTAGTCTGTGTCCACTGCCTTAATTGCATCCCTCACCTGCCCCTCCATGCAACGCTGCATGTCTTCCACACGCTCACTCCCCGCAACCCCGGCTGTAACAGCATGCACCCAAAGGTTGCCAAAGGAACAGTCCGGCAAAGGCGGGGCCATTCTTGGGCGCAAGTTCACAGCGTGCAGCGCCACTGATGCCTTCTTCAAATCCTTATCAACACGGACCCTCGTCAAAGCACCCCAAATCAGCGCTGACACAGCCTCAATACGTGTTGGTCGCCACCCTTGCGAGCTGCTAGCTGACCGGTTAATGAGGGCGGCTATGTTCAACGCGTCGATCGTGAACCTAACGGTCCGGACTTTCTCTTCAGTGGTACGGAAGTATTGGGGTATGGAGGCCCGAGCAGGGAAGAGTGAGTTTGCCATGAATTTGGGTTGGATTACACCATCAACGCCCCGTGCTGTGGTGGACCATGCATTGAGGAATGCCACAATTGTGGCCCCATCTGCAATCTTGTGAGAGAGGAGCACAGCTATTGCCATTCCACCACATTCGAAGATGTTTAGTTGTATTGCCAGGAGTAGTTCCATTCCAAATGTAATCTGGAAGGGATTGAGACGAAAGAGCAGATTCAATACATCCACTTCTGGTTGTCGAAGAAACTCGGCGAGCTGAACGTTTACTCGGGCTTCCGTAATTTCAACACCTTGGTCGTTACAATCTACATGGTATTCATCTTTCAGTCTTCCCGCGAATGGGTAGAAACGGGTCAGGGTATTGGAAAGAGATGTTTTAAGAGAATTTTGATGTTGGCCACGGCCATGCCTAGTGTAGAAGAGGACGAGAGGTACATAAAAGGGAGGAGCGAGTTGATCTAGCAAGGAGAGCTTGTAGGAAGAAAGTGAAGCGGGAGTTGGAGAGGATGGCTTGATGTTCTCTGTAGAGATGACTTCTACCTTTATCATCTTTCCTGTGTTGTTTTCCAATCGAGTGGCTTCAAAGACGACTTGGCAAGTTGCGGTAAAGGGTCGGCAGTTTCAGTCCGGGCTTTGAGTTTGAGGTTACAGTTGGGCTTAGGCCATAGAAGAGGGGAGAAATAATAAGTCCATGAGGGAAGTGGAGGTGGATGTGGAAAAGGGAGTGTAAGATATATAGAGGGAAATGATAGGATCAGAACCCTAGTTTCTATCAAAAACTGAATCAATGGTCTTGCAAACAGTAGAAAGAACTTCAGTATCAAGCTCTCAACACTCCATACCACAAAGCGAAGGTACGTATGTATTGTCAGTTGTCACTGGGTAATAGTGACAGGTTGGTGGGTCATCATGGAACAGTATTCGCTAATCTACCCTCTTCTATCTTATTTTGCTTTTTAGCTACATTGGATGAGTGGTAAAATACTCTGAGACAACCTATCCATCCATGGGCGTGTGTTTGGGATAAGACACCCTTTGCGTTTCTCCTTCTTCAATCCCTGTTTTACCAAAATAAAAAAACAAAAGATCCCTCTTGTGGAAGAAAGCAACTCATCTTGTGAGAAGGGCAAATGACTCTTTCTACAATGATGGCTGTATTTCTCTAGAAAAGGGTTTGTATTTTTACTAGCAGGTTTTTTTAGGGTAAATTAGCCAACAATCCCTTAACACGGTCTTCTAAGGCATTAAGGACAACAACTTTTTCTCTAATGTCTCTAGTCCAGACAGTTGGAGATATTTTGGTGAAAGGTCCCTAATATGCCACGTCATATATTTTCATGACTAATTTACCCCTTTCAACCCTCATTCCTAGGCCAAGTTCTCTCTTATTCTATGTTTTCTCAGAGAACTCATTCCTTCTTCTTTTCTCTCATTTTCCATTTTTCGTTCCTTTCCATGGTTATGGAGTATCATTGTAGAGCACCTTTCGTCGCTACCATGACTTCTGATTCTCTCTCTTTCATTTCATCAAATATAGAAACGATTTTGAAACTCTCTCTACAATTAATTTGAAAGAGAGCAGTTTGCTCTTTTGCTTGTTTTACATATCTCTCTTTTCTCGATTGGATTATGGTCATCAAGTATTCTTATTTTGGATCTCGATTTTTATTAGAATCTGATTTTCTGTATTCTGACTTTTGGTATCACTGAGTTCAAATAAATTTTCCAGAAACTCTGATAAACTGGACAAAAACTCAGAAAAATTTGCCAAAATTCAAATAAATTTATCTGAATTTTCGGCAAACTTACCTGAACTTCTGGCAAAACTCAAATAAATTTATTTGAGTTTTGGCAAATTTATCTGAGTTTTCGGCAAACTTACCTGAACTTCTAGAAAAACTCAGATAAATTTATCTGAGTTGTTAAGAGAACCAACTACTTTAGTAGGCCCTGAATGTAAGGCCTGCCCAACCACTAACATGTCTGGACTGGAAGGGATTTCCACATTGTGGTGCCTCCCTGATGATCATGACCATCAAAGCAGGGCCGTCAAGTAGACGGTGGAGATGGAAAAAAAGGGTGGGTGGTCCAAATTGGAGGGGCAAAATCTAATGGTATCACTACCACTACTTTGCCAATATTTGGAAAGTCACCACAATTTGTCTGACGACCCAAAATAAGAAATTGTAATTGGGGATTGAAAAGAACACGTGGAGCCCATTTTCAGAAGATCAAGACCGTTAACTTCATGAACCCAGCTCAGCTATGGGTTAAGGTCTCATGGAGGTCCCAAGTGGAGAGCAAAGGATGAATCACATCAGAAATGCATGTTCATGTTAAAAAGAAAAGAAAATGAAAGGGCCTAATGTTTTCAGAGAATGATGGACTGCAAGTGCATACACTGTGATCATGATCTATCTTATCAGTAGCATGGATATGCTGAACTACTGAAAATGGGTCCAATGTGGTAGCTGCTCTGTCCACAAATAAACTAACATGCAAAACTCAAATAAATTTGTTTGAGGTCTGCTTTTACTGACGTGTACAGTGTTGGAAGTAGATGGGCTACGTGGATAGATTTTCAAAACTTTTGACCCACTTGACTCAGGGATCAAGTATCCATCAGGCCAAAAAACCCAATTTAGGATGCATAAACTTCAATCTCAGCAATCATGATCAGTAAATAAATATATCTAAAAGATAGAAACAAACAGCCAACAAGCATCCATAAAATCTACAACATGCAACGAAGCAAATTATACCTTTTGAGCTCGGTTGTGCTCTAATGGAGAAGTTGCGTCTTTCTTTGATGATGAAACTCTTTCACTTATCAAATAGGAATCTCCAACACCTCTTAGCCTTCCACGCTATGAACCGAATCAGATCTCTCTTCTCAACAAGATTGGTGGAATCTCCAAGAGAAAACCCAACTCGAAACTCCAAGGAACTAGAAGAGGAATAGAGGAGAAAGATGAGCAACTATTACACACTTTAGGTCTGGACGTTTTTGTCCAATTAGATGGACGTTCATGAGGGGTTCTATTCCCTTTTATTACCTTTCAATGCTCCTCTTTTCTTAATTGAAATAAAAGTCTCACTTCCACAACAATTAGTAAGCATACTATTACCACTATTAGAAGTCCTACTTCAAATAAAAATAGTAACTTTCTAATTCCTTCTTTTTAGAGTTCAAGTAGGATCAGTATCTTTCTAATAACTTGGGCCAGCGTGGGGACCACTAGGAATTCCATAAAAAGCTGGCTCCAACTGGGACACGCGACTCCACATCTCATGTGCAATATGGGCCCACAGTTAATTGCAAATAACACCACTATATAAATGCAATTGCACTCCAGTCTTAGGAATAGATTACAATGAAGACCCTAAACTCCCCAATTACCACAAGTAGGCCCCTCTATTAATATCCATGGATCAATTGGAATAAATCTGTCTCTTTCAATCTTAGTTCAACATCTTATTATCCTTGAGCCCCAATTAATTACTGTGATCATCAGTACCATCCAATTAACTCTTAATCGAGATGGGTGCGTACTTACTAATGACAAATCCATTAATTGGCACAAGGGGATAATAGAGATAGATTCCATCTTGATCATTCAATGTTCCCACAGTCCTACTACCACATACCCAAGACACCGAGGTGTTGACCTACAGTTGGCCTCACTCATTGGTGACTCAAAGCAAATGAATAGATAGAAACTTGAGTTTATCAATGTCTTACGATTGAGAGCCTTTTGCTTGGGAATTATGAGCGTAGACCTTATTATTGAGACGGAATTCCATAAGGAGCTTATCATGGTCCTTCAATACATCCAATGTACCAGCACCATGATCCAAAATCTTACATTCTGATGATCGAGACAAATCACACTATCTCATAGTGATCAAATTGCTGCAACCTTATCAGATGAGATGCCCAGTCTCATCACTAGTTCTGAAGATATTTAAGTATAAGATTTATGACGTATGTCTCCCATGTGTAGATTTCATCCATACACATATATCACATTTAATATATTAATGGGACCCGGTTCAACTCATGAACCATTATGTCTATGTATTGGTCATGTGCATGAAGTAATAAAATAACATTCATCTAATGAAAGTAAAGCATGATTTTATTGATAAATAAATAAATTAATTAATTTATCACATCAACTGATGAATTGAGTCCATACAATCTAACATACAGGGGTTTTTTTTGTCTTTTTCACTGCCTCATTTTTATGAGAGGACTTTCGTCGGTACGATAAAATATCGTGAACCTTAGGCTATAAAAGCAAATGATGAAGAACCTACCGCCAAAAGCTCCATTTTTTTAGGGGTACTTCAAGAAATTTCCAACCACAAAAATACAAAAAAGATGTTGAATTTGGTAGAGCACTTTTTGGGCACTCTAGCTTAGGTCTTGGGACCCAAGAGAGCCCACACAAGTGGAAAGAGGAAGCCCACACCATAACAAAGAGAGCAACACAAGTGGAAATAGTGACATACTCCATCCCCATACAGAATGGTGACATGTTGGGTTGCCAACCAACTAATAAAGCAGCCCCATGAATTAGCCAGAGCACTTGAAATTATGGTATGCTTATACTTTCCTTCCAGTGCGGAGAAAGCAGCAAAGTTATTTTCCTTTTTCAAGGGGAACCTCTATCCTCGGAAGTTGGTGAGACTCCACAGTGAGGCTCGCCAGTTAAAAACAAAATCACTTTTTTTTTTGCCATGTTTTTTCTTTTTATATGCAAGTAGGTGGACATACCAACATATTAAATTCACATATATGTATTTGATTAATCTGACGTTGGGCATCAGTCCTGTAAAAGTGAAATTCTGCAACCTTCCATATAATAGGGAAGATTGATTTCAATCTATTTATGTTGTTCAATGGGCCACACCAAGGTGCCTCATAAATTTGTAAGAATAGGGAGTGCTAAACAAAACCCGGGTTTGTTTTCACATGTTTGGCGCTGTTTGCTTGGGGCCTTACGTGGCTTTGGAATTTGGATGCTTGCATAAGGCGAAGCGAGATGATATGGGAATGAAAATGATCTGCACATCTGCACCCGATGTTTGCGCAATATTTTTAATCCATCCAAAGTAAGAGAACAGGCCAAACCTACTCGTGACTCGCAAGCCGACAAGTGTTTTGTGGGAGGGCCCCTAAAAAATACCCGTTTTTAAAACAACTTCACTCAACTTGACCCTATGAAGTTTTGATGTCTCATCAGTGGTCTATCTCTCAAGGGGCTGAACCCATGAGGGACCGAACAGACATGGGTTGAACACACACATTCTTTGGAGAAATCCACCAGCACAATCTAGCAAGTAAGACGGTGGCGTGCGAGCCCAAACATTTGGGATCTCACAATAGACAATAGAAGATCAAGATTGGGAGAATTTGTCAGTGTACTCCGTCATTCTAAAATTGACTCAAGCGAGTCAATGTCGCAACTTGGGTGACTCCCTCGAAGGCCAAGTCCCCCATATAACAGGGGGCGTGTTTATTATAATCATTTTAAAAATATTTCCTAAATGTATATGTTAAGTACCTATAAACATATAATTTTGCATTGCTATTCTTTTATTCATGGGCACCAATTCAAATATGATATTAGACTTTTATAGTTGGAAAAATAATAACCATTGTAGGTGCACGAAAATTCACAGACCCGGAGATGGTGAATTCTGGACCTATTAGAGATGTGGTGTGATGCCTCAGAAAAGAACCTGAAAGGAGAAGAATGGAAAGAGCAGTCAAAGACCCTGGCTGAAGGCAGCGCAAGGCTCTCCGATGCCTAAGTCAGTACGAGGACGTGACAGTAGGGTAGAGATTTTCAAATGTCAATTGTAAGTGTCTGAGTGCGTACCTTTTGAGGAGACTGAGTCCTCTTTTATATAGTGATAGGGACTCACAGATCGATCGACGTGATTCCCTTAATCGGGGTAACTGTCCCTCAATCGGGGTAACTGTTTCAGTCGATCACGCCCCTTAAATGGTGATAACGGCTCAGTCAATACCTATCCCCCATTTATAGTCGTAACGTTGCTCATTCCCCTTAACATTCGCCGCCTCATAAACCATACAGCCACGTCCCTCGGCCGTTGCGCCATGTCTAGGCGACCGAGATTGAGGCGAGTACATCCGAGGTTAGATGCGGCCGAACTGAGGTAGGAGTGAGCTGAGGGAGGTGCGTCTGCAATACAAACAAGTCGACCGAACTGGTTCGGCAAGTATGAGATCTCTGCCGAACTGTGATGCTAAAGCCGAGATCGAGACGAGTTCGGTGCTGAAATACCGCGTATTCCCCTTATTGCTGACGGAGTGGGCCCAATCTCGGTGTTCGAGAAATGCCCCCACACAATTGCCCCCTAGCTTTCGACCCTTGGGAGCTATCTTCCCGAGGTCGGGAGCTATAGAGAGATATCCGACTTCGAACGATTCGTCTTCTATGGGCTTGTCTCTTGATCGTGCTGTGCTGTTATCATCTTGCCTTTTCCCTATGTCTTCGCACCATCCCAAAATATCTTTATGACATTTAAACACCGGTGACACGATCGAGTAGGAAAACAAGACGATGATGCCACGTGTCATGGCTCAGATGGTGGCTCGTGTATAGAGGGATCCGTTTCCCGTGTTTAGCACGTAGAACGATGCTTCGTAAATGGGCGCGTATTTCCTGTGCTTGGGATAAGCAGCCTAAGCCTATAAATAGGGTCCTTCTTCTCCTGATTGAATCACTCTTGAATTTTGACGTTTGGTATTTCAATTCGAGAAGACAGGTGCTTGGCCTCTATGGAGTTAACACTCGTCGGCGAGAAGGAAGACCTCCGTTTTTATAAGCCTGAAGTTTCATTTGGTGTAACTACAATGGCTGGCTCGAGCTTAATGGGAGGAACTTGCCCCCTAAGGTGCTCTGACTGTGCTATCTCTCCTGAGGCTTCTGGCCAACTGCGCTATCTCTCCTGAGATAGACCTTGATCTTTTGATGATAGGAGATAAGACATCTATGTCAAGATGTCAGAAGATGGCGCAGGATTTATTCTGGGCAAGAGACCTCGAACGCCTCCGAATTGAACTCTGCCCGTATCGTGGAGCTGCTCTTCTACGAAGAACACGCCTTTCAAGAGCAGGAAGATCATATCTGTAATTTTTATGAAGTCGAGTAATCCATTGTATTAGATGTTATGTAACAAAAATGACTTAATAAAAAATCAAATTTTGCCTGTGGCCCAATCTCTCTCTGTGTGTTTGCTTTGCTTGATTATTCCTGTAGCAACAATCTCTTTTTTGTATGCCTATGAAGATAAAACCATTTTTTCTCAAATGGGAACTTTGCGGAACTATTATACCGAACTGCGGTCCCAGCCGAGCTGTAACCCCTGCCGAACTGTAGCTCCTGCCGAGCTGCAACCTGCCGAGATGCAATCTGCCGAACTTGAGATACCCTTGGATATCAAGTTTTGGAATCGACTTCGGATCAAATCGATGTCGCTTCATGTCCATCCGATGTCGCTTCGCTATCCGCGATATTAAATGCCTCGCCCTGTCTGGCGCAGGAAATAAGCTGACGGTACCACGTGTTGACTCTCCACGGGACGCGTAGTCTTTTCGAAGTGGCGCATATGGCGGCTAATCAATAATAGAAACCGCCTTTTTCGAATTCCAAAAGGGCGCTGTGTATATCGAAACGACACATGATGGGTTGCCTTTATTGGATGTACCTTCTTCTTACTATAAGTAGGGGAACTCCTTTTATCTTTTCTTCTTCTTTACTCTGCATTTTGCTGTGAAAGAGAAAGGCTTCTTCCGACGAGTTTTCTCACGGAAAAGGCTTTCGATCGATAAGGAGTGCTGTAGGAATCGAGTCCCATCCTTGGCCTCTGTCTTTGTAAGTCTTCTTTTCTTTGCCTTGTTCTTTTTCTGCATCTAGGGTTCCATTTTCCCTCTGTTCTTCGCCTCTGCCCCCTCTTTCTCTTAGAAAAATGGGTGTCTACAGTCATTGGTTAGAATCCGAGGGAGCGTTAAGAGACCTTAGGATTAGGTATCAGATTTCTGACGACGTCTTCCTCAAGGTTCCCGACCCCAAATCCTATATCGATGGCAGCATCTACGATGGCTGGATGCCGTTCCCTTTAGTAGCCATAATAGAGGGCGGGGTTCGGTTTCCCCTTAAACCCTTGCTCAGGGATTGTCTTCGGGCTTGGCACCTCTGTCCATGTCAGTTGATGCCCAACGCCTTCAAAGTCATAATGGGCACTGCCGCGCTCAATGACATTTTAGAGATCAATTTAGGCGTTCATGATATTGAGGACGCCTATGAGCTGTGTAAGTCAAAAAATAGCTTTTACCTCCGAGTTAAGTCGCGCCGAACGGCATTCGTTCGTGCCCTAGAGGATTCGAACAAATATGCCGGGGACGACCGTCTGCTCGTCTCAGGTAACTGGGAGTTCGGTGATGACGAGCCGATGTCGCAGAGGTTCAACCGGATCCCGCGCCGTCTCGGCATACCACCAAGTAAATATAGCTTTTTTGTAAATTCGGTGTCGATTTTCGTTACATCTTGTTCTCTGTGGAGACGAACTGATGTACTTTTATGTTACAGGTGCGCATGAGAGGAGAAAGGAGGCCAAACGAGTCGGTTGGGTGAAGAACGCGGCCTGGTTTCGGGCCGTTGAGACGTATCGAGGCCACGAAGATAGGTCGGCCTTCGCCCTTTTAGACTACGAGCCGAAATACCGCTCTTACAAGAAGAGCCTCGCACACCGCGAAGATGCCGCAGCCGAGGTTGAGGGAACCGAAATCGAGGAGGTCGATCGGGAGCGGGCTGTAGACGATACTGAGGGCCGAGATTCACCAGGGGCTGAAGCATCCACTTCAGGTTCCGACCTCGGGGAGGGAAGTTCTTCAACGAGTAGCTCCGGGGAAGACGAGCCAATGGACAAAAACCGCCCGAAACCCCCAGTGAAGAATCTTCGGTCTGCAGCCTTTGGGGGTGCGACTCAAGGTGCTGCTGCTTCATCCTCCAGGGCTCCTTCTTCCGGACCTTCTTCTTCCAGGCCCCAATCTTCCATGCCTGGTACTGGTGTTCCTCCTTCTTCTTCTGCCCAAACCTCGGGGGTTGGTACCGACGAAGCTGCCATGGAAGAGGTACGCCGGCAAAAGAGGGTCAGAACTGAGGGGCAGTCTGCCCTAACAACTGTGCAAAGGAGAGTTGACCCAGGGGCAACGAGCCAACGGTCTTCCGTGGCGCCCTGGAGGCCGAGCTTGCTGCTTCAGCCAGGAAGACCGTTGACCGTGGAGGACCGACTTGGCGGTCACCCCTTAGTGGCGGCTGCGCTTGGCGACGCTTGTACTTTGCCCCGAGACATGGAGAAGCATGATGAGCTGGACGACGTCATGTTGCTGGTGACGCAAATGGAGTCTGCTCTGAGCGTAAGTTTAGTCTCTTTCGTTTTTCTTCTGTGCTTGACTTCGGTAGTAGTTGTCTAAAAGTTGATTCTCTCTGCAGATCGTGCAAAAATGTCATCTCTCTGTGCGAAGGGTCCAGCGAGCCAGGAAAATCCAGGCCAACGCTGAGGCCAAGGTTGAAGAGTACAAGAAGTCTTTGGAGGCCAACAGAGAAAGAATCAGAGAGTATGAAGAAACGTCTCGTGCCATTCTATCTGAGCTTGACAAGGCAAAAACCGAGATTCAAGAAGGAAAGTTGAGGGAGGCTGAGCTCCAAAAGAAAATCGCCGAGCTAGAGCAGGAAAAGGCCGAGACCGAATCCAGAATCCGGGCCGACGCCAACAGTGCATATCTTGAAGGATTCCAGGAAGCTGAGGCCGAATACGCGGCCCAAGTGACCGGAGTCAGGGATGATTCATGGGAGATGGGCTGGAAGGCCGCCCTTGAAAAAGCTGGAATCCAAAGCGATCATCCGGCTTTCTTGAATCCCGACAAGTTTCCAAGCTCGGTACCTGCGAACGTCCTGCCTCCTACTCCCGAGGTTCCTCCCGTTGCGGTCGAGGGACCAATAGCCGAGCCCCTTCACGCTGAGAACGAGGTCATTCAGATAGAAAGCGATGTACCTGTTGCCCCTGCTCCCTGAGTATCTTTATGCATTTGGCAGTTTCTTCTATTCTCTCTTTTGGTTTTTTGTGGGAACATATGTCCCTTTGGTTTGCGAGTCACACTCGCCTGATGTAAGAACCCTTTTTAATGAAATCCAACATTAAGGCAATTTGTCTTTGCGTCTTTCTTAGACCTTAATGTCTATAGACACTATTTTCGCCGAAATGTACACTTTTACCGAATTAGCACACGTAGTAATTTTAGCCAATGAACTAAGAACCCAAGAGAAGCAATTCGGTAGAAATCTTGTCCGAACTCCGCGCTGCTTTTGCTTTTCAAAGCGCGAATTCGGACTCTTTTGTGGGACATGTCTGGCCGGTTCATTCCGGCAGTATAGTCCGTCTCTGCCAGTGATCTGGTATAAAGACCGAGATCGTTTGTGGCCAGAATTTTGTTTGATATGACCAAATGGTTCTTCACCAATGGTGTAGGTATTACCTCGCCAGTGATCTGGTATATGTACCGTGATCTTCTGTGGCAGAGGTCCGAAATTCTGCGCGTGATCTGGTAGGCGTACCGAGATCTTCTGCGGCAGAATCGTGGCACTGAAAGGACGGCTATTGCGCCGAACTGTTGGAGAGTTTGCCGAGCTTTGTGACTCGTAAAAAATCGAAATGTCAAGGAACGAAAGAATAGCTTTATTGATGCTTGAAATTTCGACTACAGATCAGAAATAGAATTTTTTGAGGTGAGCGGCATTCCATGGCCGTGGTAACTGTTTACCATCCATGTCCTCCAATCTGTAAGCTGATTGACCCGCTGCAGAGATCACTTTGAACGGTCCGAGCCATGTTGGCGCAAGTTTGCCTTCGTTTGGATCTTTGTCTGCTGGCAGCGCCTTTTTCAACACCAGTTCCCCAATGGAGAACTTTCTTTCCCGGACTTTTTGATTATAGCCTCTAGCCAATTGCTGCTGGTAGGCCGCTAAGCGAACGGCTGCAGCTTCTCGTCGCTCTTCGGCCAAATCAAGCTCTCGTCCAAGATTAGCATCGTTCTGGCCTAGGTCGAAGAGTTCCGACCTCAATGTCGGAAGTCCGATCTCTAGGGGTATCACTGCTTCGGTACCATAGGCCAAAGAGAAAGGCGTCGCCGAAGTGGAGCGCCTTGGAGTAGTCCGATAAGCCCACATGACACTCGGGAGTTCTTCAACCCATCTTCCCTTTGCTTGGTCGAGTCTTTTCTTAAGGCCATCGAGAATTACCTTATTAGAAATTTCAGCTTGACCATTGCTCTGCGGGTAGGCTGGAGTGGAATAATGATTTCGGACCCCTAGATCTTCGCAAAATTTTTTGAAGAAGGCGGAGTCGAACTGTGTCCCGTTGTCCGAGATCAAAACTCGAGGAATACCAAACCTGGTGACGATATTCTTCCATACAAACTTTGTTGTGTCTTTTTCAGTGATGGACGAGAGCGGTTCTGCTTCTATCCACTTTGTAAAATAATCAGTAGCTACAATTAGCCACCTCTTATTTCCTAATGCTCGGTGGAGAGGTCCAACGATGTCCAAACCCCACTGGGCGAAAGGCCAAGGGCTGGAGAGCGGGCTCAAATCCTGCGTTGGTTGATGTAGGGAATGTGAAAATTTCTTACACTTCTCGCATTTCCTAGCATATACCTGAGAATCTTTTTACATGTATGGCCACCAGTAACCCTGGCTGAGAGCCCGGTACGCTAGTGACCGACCTCCGATGTGACTTCCACAAATCCCTTCATGGATCTCGAAAAGAAAGTCCTCGACTTTGCTTGGGTGGACGCATTGAAGGTAGGGGCCTGTAAATGATTTCCGGTAGAGCTTACCCTCTGGAGATAGCCAAAACCTAGTAGACTTCAGCCTCATTTTGTGAGCAGCAATTCTGTCTTCCGGAAGCTGATTATCTTTGAGGTACGAGATGATTGGGTCCATCCAACTTGGGCCGAGATCCACACAAAGTATCTGACGGGCTAGGTGAAGCTGAATACTAGGTTTCGCTAATGATTCAACCTCAATGATTCTTTTTCTTCCAGCCTCAACGGCGGATGCCAGATTAGCTAAGGCATCTGCATGGGAATTCAACTCTCTGCCGACCTGCTTCACTTCTACTCTTTCAAACTTAGAGAGGTGCTGCTTTGCAAGAGTCAGGTAGGCCGCCATTCTACCATCACGGGCCTGATATTCTCCGCTCAACTGGCTCGTCACCAGTTGTGAATCACAGAAGACGACCAGATGTCGTGCCCCCAGAGTTTTGGCGCTGTCAAGTCCTGCAATCAACGCCTCATACTCGGCTTCATTGTTGGTAGCTTTGAAATCAAGTGTCAGGGCCTGCTCGATGACTAATCCTTCTGGAGATTGGAGGACCAAGCCAGCGCCAGCCCTTTTAGAAGTCGAAGATCCATCGACAAAAACCTTCCAAGCTGAATCGAGGAACTGTTTCCAAGATTTTTTTTCTTGAAGGTCGGTGTCGGTGACATCACTGGCACTCTTATTGTCCCCCAGTTCGGTTTCGAGTTGGCTTGGTGCCGAACTAGGAGAGATGAACTCTACTAGGAAGTCCGCTAGTACTTGAGCTTTTATCGCCGTTCGGGGCCGATATTGGATATCGTATTGGCCCAGTTCGACTGCCCACTTGGAAACCCTCCCAGAGAAGTCTGCTTTGTAAAAAAGTTGTCGGAGAGGATATTCCGTTACGACGGTGATCGTATGAGCTTGGAAATAATGGGAGAGCTTGCGGGAAGCACTGACAAGGGCTAACGCGAGTTTCTCCAATTGCAAGTACCTGGTCTCGACATCAATGAGGATTTTGCTGGTATAGTAAATAGGCTCTTGCCTTGCTTCCTCTTCTCTAACCAGCACCGAGCTCACCGCGTGATCGGACACAGCAAGGTATATATAAAGCACTTCTCCCTGTTTCGCGGTTGAAAGCAGGGGTGGTGAGGAGAGATACATTTTGAGCTCATGCAGAGCTCGGTCGCATTCTTCTGTCCACTGGAACGAGGAATTTTTCTTGAGGAGTTGAAAGAAAGGTCGGCACTTATCCGAAGATCGGCTGATAAAGCGGTTGAGAGCAGCCGCCATGCCCGTCAATCTCTGGACTTGTTTTGTAGTGGTAGGACCTTGTACTGCTTGGATAGCCGTTATTTGATCTGGATTGGCTTCAATGCCTCGTCTGGTGACGAGACTCCCTAGAAACTTGCCGGAGCCTACCCCAAACGCGCATTTTGTTGCGTTCAGCTTGAGCCGATATATTTTCAAGATGCCAAACACCTGGCGTAGGTCGGCTAGATGATCCTGGGACTGTTTGGTTTTGACGACCATATCGTCAATGTAGACCTCCACTGTTTTGCCAAGAAGGGCCTTAAACATTGTGGTGACCAATCTCTGGTAGGTCGCCCCCGCATTCTTCAGCCCGAAAGGCATCACTTTATAACAGTAAATCCCTCTTGGGGTTATAAACGCGGTTTTTTCCTCGTCGGGGCCGTACATCGGGATTTGGTGATATCCCCGATAAGCATCGAGAAAACTCATTCTCTCATGGCCCGCGGTGGCGTCGATCATCTGGTCGATCTTCGGCAGAGGGAAGCAGTCCTTTGGGCAGGCTTTGTTGAGGTCGGTGAAGTCTACACAGACACGCCAGCTGCCGTTTTTCTTCTTGACCACTACGGTGTTAGCTACCCACCTTGGATAGTGGACTGCTCTGATCGCCCGGGCTTGCAGCAATCTGTCGACTTCTTCGGCCACGGCTTCTGTCTGTGGGATCCCAGTCCTTCGGGCCTTCTGGATGACCGGCTTCTGTTTGGGATCCACATTCAAATGATGGCATAGCACTTCGGGGTCGATGCCGGGCATTTCATTCGGGCTCCAAGCAAACACTTCTTTATTTTCAATTAAGAAGTTCAAGAGCTCGGACTTCTCAGGCTCACCGAGCTCGCTGCCGAGCAAGAAGTATTTCTCGGGATCGCTGGGATCGATGTTGACCGAGGTTAGATCTTCAACACTTTTATGCTCGGGGGCGCGGCCGACCTTCTCCAACTCTTCTTCGAGTTCGGCCATGTTAACCTGCTGCGGCTCTGCCTCCCCTGGGACCACGGCCATCAAGCATTGCCTGGCCATTTGCTGGTCGCCCCTTACCGTCACCACCTCAATTTTGCCATCCTTATTCTCTAAAGGAAATTTCAGTTTTTGGTGGTACGAAGAGGGTATAGCCTCTAACTGATGCAGCCAAGTTCTCCCTACGATGGCATTGTAAGGAGACGGCGCGTCCACCACAATGAAGTCTGCCATGATGATGGCTCCTTCGACTTGGACTTTCAGGGGGATCTTCCCCTTTGGATACACTGGTTTGGCGCTGAACCCCACAAGGGGAATTCTTGCCTCCAGCAGATCTTCCTCTTTGAGACCCATTCTTTTGAAGCAGTCGTAATAGAGGATCTCGGATGAACTGCCGGGGTCAACGAGAATCCTCTGTACTCTGCAGTTCTTCAGCTTCAGGGTGATAATGAGTGGGTCATTATGAGGGAGTTGGACGTCTTCCAAGTCCTTTTCTCCGAACCAGATTTTTGGCCTATCCTTCCGAGCTTTTTTTGTAGCTGGCTCGAGCTCGGCTGATAGGACCTGCTTGCCGTGGGAAGCCTTCCTCGCCACAGCGCGAGATTGGTCGTTCCCCTTCGGAGCACTCCCCTTCGGTGCAGACGCCAAGTGAATGACGTTGATTATTCTCTCGGACTCATCACTATCCCGATCTTCGTTTCGGCGAGGATGATGCTCCTCGCGTTGAGTTTGGTTAACTCCCTGGCCACCCTCTTTGATATATTCTCGAAGATGACCGTCTTTCACGAGCTTCTCCAGATGTGACTTGAGGCTATAACAATCCTCCGTCATGTGGCCGTTCTGCTTATGATAGGAACAGAACTTATTTTGATCTCGGGTGGACGGATCAGCCCTCATCGGTTGCGGCCACTGAAAGTATGGTCGCGTTTTTATTTTACCAAGGATCCTATAGATTGGCTCCTTGAAAATTGTGTTGACAGCAGTGAACACCGTAACGCGCTGCTGTCCCTCTCTGTCGCGCGGAGCCCTTCTAAGCTTGTTGCTACCCGCGGAAGGTGTATACGGAATGGCCGAACTGGAAGGTTTTCGGCCGTGACCGACATCCTCCCTCCGAGGCGACTTCTCCCTCTTGGAGAATTTTGCTTCCCGGGTGAAGCCAAAGCTTTCCCGAGCTCGGGCATCGTCTTCTTCTTGCTCTATGAAGCGATTTACCCGGGCCATGAGAGCTTTCATGGAAGCTACAGGGTTCCAGATCAGGTACTTACGGAGCTCATTGCCGGGAAGTAGAGACTGCTGGAACGATTTAATAGCCACTTCTTCAGTAGCGTTTTCGACCTGACTGTAAATCGTCCAGAATCTCTTGGCGAATTGAGTAAGAGACTCGTTCGGCCTCATCTTTAGCGCCATAATGTCAGCGTCGGTCTTGGGGATGATTCTGTGTGCTTGGAATTTCTTCAAGAAAGAGCCTTGGAGCTGTCGCCAGCTTGTAATCGACTCTTCTGGAAGTGCACAGAACCATCTCAAAGAGAGATCCCCCAGACTGGAAGAAAAGACTCTGCAGTTAAGGTGACCGAGGTCTCCCCAAAGCGACATTCTTTGAGTGAAATGCCGAAGGTGTGCTCCTGGATCCGAGGTTCCGTCATACAAGACGAACCGTGGGACGATGAACTTCTCTGGGAGAGAAAATTCTCTTATCTCCTGCGAGAAAGGAGATGTACCAAGGTTCTCCGCGTCGCCGACATCCAATTGTTCGCGGGCGAATCCGGCCGCTTCCATGTTGCGCCGGATTGTCTGTCTGACTTCTCGGGTCAACCACTCCTTCATATCATTTTTGTCGTCGAAAGTGGATTCTTGCTTTCTTTGGGAGCAGCTATCCCCCGAGCCTTCGATGTGATCTCGGGAGCGCCTCTTGCGGTTTAGGTGCTGCCGCAAATCATCATGGATGACTGGACGTACGACGTTATTCGTGGAAGCCTTTTCCACTTCCCGGAGCTGCTGCTGGAGCTGATAGATTAGCTTATCCTTTTCTTGGATAATCAGGTTCTGGGTCCTGATATCCGCGAATGAGGATGTGTGTTCGTCACGCGCCTGGTATACGACCGGCCCTTTGCCCTTCTGCAGCGATTTTGGTGGAGGGTTGTTTTCCGTAAGAGGCCTTGTCTCCTCCATTAAGGGTGAGACGGAGCCAGAATTGTAGCTCTCCACCACGACCGGGCGTTCAGCACTTTTCTCATGTCGAGATACGGCACGGGACGTTCCAGGACGTGCAGTCACGTCTCCAGACTTTGTCTTTCCACCTCTCTTGCTCTTTGGAGGCATGGTGTAAGGGAAGAAGATTTCTGAGTAAAGGTGTTTACTTCGTTTCCCACAGACGGCGCCAATTGTAGGTGCACGAAAATTCACAGACCCGGAGATGGTGAATTCTGGACCTATTAGAGATGTGGTGTGATGCCTCAGAAAAGAACCTGAAAGGAGAAGAATGGAAAGAGCAGTCAAAGACCCTGGCTGAAGGCAGCGCAAGGCTCTCCGATGCCTAAGTCAGTACGAGGACGTGACAGTAGGGTAGAGATTTTCAAATGTCAATTGTAAGTGTCTGAGTGCGTACCTTTTGAGGAGACTGAGTCCTCTTTTATATAGTGATAGGGACTCACAGATCGATCGACGTGATTCCCTTAATCGGGGTAACTGTCCCTCAATCGGGGTAACTGTTTCAGTCGATCACGCCCCTTAAATGGTGATAACGGCTCAGTCAATACCTATCCCCCATTTATAGTCGTAACGTTGCTCATTCCCCTTAACATTCGCCGCCTCATAAACCATACAGCCACGTCCCTCGGCCGTTGCGCCATGTCTAGGCGACCGAGATTGAGGCGAGTACATCCGAGGTTAGATGCGGCCGAACTGAGGTAGGAGTGAGCTGAGGGAGGTGCGTCTGCAATACAAACAAGTCGACCGAACTGGTTCGGCAAGTATGAGATCTCTGCCGAACTGTGATGCTAAAGCCGAGATCGAGACGAGTTCGGTGCTGAAATACCGCGTATTCCCCTTATTGCTGACGGAGTGGGCCCAATCTCGGTGTTCGAGAAATGCCCCCACACAACCATATAAATGAATATACATAAAATGTTGTTAAAATTTACGAAGGTTGATTTTAAAGAGCGCGTGCTTTACTCTTCAGTGGTTGATCAGACGAGTCACCATGTAATTTAATATAAAAACCCTACTTATTTATCTGACTCCGGTAAAGTTACCATGTCATTTAGAATTAGGATCGTCTCATGGGGTTTACCCACAGTGACGTGGCGAAGCTTAGGTTGTCCACCAATGGTCAGTGTGGGGTAAAACCTCACCAAATGCAGACTCTGTCATTTAATTTAATAAGTCAGCCGAACCAAGCCATATTATAGTCTAATCATCCAGTAACCCTAGCATAAAATAAAACCCCAAATTTTGACTCATTTCCCCCTAAAAACAAGAGAATCAGCCAAGTTACTAGTATCTTTGCCCAATTTTCAGTCTTCCAGAAGCAGTGGAAGAACCAAGAAAGTTTGCATTGGTGGGCCACCTTGTTAAAAAGGAAACACTTGAGGAGGCCAGTGTTTTTCATTTTTTTTTTTTAAAATTTCCGATATGGTTACAGGTAAATAAAACCAACATGCCTTGGGTTTTCAAATTTTAGAGGGCTACAGCCCATGGTCCATCCTTCCCCAAAACACGATCCCGCAACGAAAGCCCAGTAGTTGTATATTTATAACTTGTATTTCTTATGGCCAAAATATGTGAGTCTACCCATGGTAAGAATATAGGGGCGAAATCTTATTGCTAATCAAGTCTTGCTTTTGCCTAAAAGCATGATCCCGTCCCCAATGACAAAAGATGACAAAGGCAGATATCAGCTTAAAAAAAAAAAAAAGTAAGACGCAGAAGAAGAAGAAGAACAAGAAGATATTAGCCGTCCAGTCCTTCCTAGAGTAACATACAACTATTGAAAACAAAAGCCCGGTAGTTGTATATTTGTAACTTGTACTTCTTTGGGCCAAAACATGTGAGTCTACCAACGGTACGAACATAGGGGTGAAATCTTTAGCATGATCCCGTCCCCAACAAAAGATGACAAAGGCAGATATCAGCTTTTAGAAAAAAAAAAAAGTAAGACGCAGAAGAAGAAAATCAAATTAGCCGTCCAGTCCTTCCTAGAGTAACATCAGGTAGTGTATATTTATAACTTGTATTTTTTTTTAGCCAAAACATGTGAGACTACCAATGGTACGAATATAGGGGTGAAATCTTATTGCTAATCAAGTCTTGCTTTTGCCTAAAAGCATGATCCCGTCCCCAATGACAAAAGATGACAAAGGCAGATATCAGACGCAGAAGAAGAACAAGAAGAACAAGAAGATATTAGCCGTCCAGTCCTTTCTAGAGTAACATACAACTATTGAAAACGAAAGCCCGGTAGTTGTATATTTGTAACTTGTATTTCTTTGGGCCAAAACATGTGAGTCTACCAATGGTACGAACATAGGGGTGAAATCTTTAGCATGATCCCGTCCCCAACAAAAGATGACAAAGGCAGATATCAGCTTTTAGAAAAAAAAAAAAAGTAAGACGCAGAAGAAGAAGATCAAATTAGCCGTCCAGTCCTTCCTAGAGTAACATACAACTATTGAAAACGAAAGCCCGGTAGTGTATATTTATAACTTGTATTTTTTTTTAGCCAAAACATGTGAGACTACCAATGGTACGAATATAGGGGTGAAATCTTATTGCTAATCAAGTCTTGCTTTTGCCTAAAAGCATGATCCCGTCCCCACTGTGACAAAAGATGACAAAAGGCAGATATCAGCTTATAGAAAAAAAAAAAAAAAAAAAAGTAAGACGCAGAAGAAGAAGAAGAAGATCATATTAGCCGTCCAGTCCTTTCTAGAGTAACATACAACTATTGAAAACGAAAGCCCGGTAGTGTATATTTATAACTTGTATTTCTTTGGGCCAAAACATGTGAGTCTACGAATGGTACGATTATAGGGGTGAAATCTTACTGCTAATCAAGTCTTGCTTTTGCCTAAAAGCATGATCCCGTCCCCACTGTGACAAAGGGTGACAAAGGGTGACAAAGGCAGATATCAGGTTTTAGAAATAATAATAATAATAATAATAATAATAAGAAGCAAACGAAAGCCCGGTCGTTGTATATTTATAACTTGTATTTCTTTAGGGCAAAACATGTGAGTCTACCAATGGTACGACGATAGGGGTGAAATCTTACTGCTAATCAAGTCTTGATTTTGCCTAAAAGCATATATTTTATAAAAGATAAATATTTAAGCGAAAACTAGTTCTCACCTATTATATAAGAACTTTTTTGTGGGGCCTAACTACCAACTCATTCAGACCTAACAATAAATAGGGAACCCCTTGATAGTCACTAATCTCAATGATTGGCACACCTCAGAATGGACCGAACCGTTGGATTAAGGGTTGAAAATTTTTTTGAATATGAAGTTATTAAACTTGTGGGTTACGGATGAAGGGGTTAAGGGCATGAGTTCGGGGTCAAACTTGATACTTAGGGTGGTCTCACATAGATCTTTCCAACCCCAGATCTCATCTCCAAATGGAGGCCACAATTTGGCTCCACAAAAAAGTTCTCACATATGCCCGCCTGAATATTACGCTTTATGGAATGATGTATTGCAACATGAATATTGTGATAGATCGTACAAAAATCTAGATGAATATGTATAATATGTGAGCTCAACTCTCGGTTAAGTTTTCACATGATATGTGAAAACAGTTCCCACCTAAATATTGTACAAAAATCTAGATAAATATGTATAATATGTGAGTTCAACTCACGGTTTGGGTGGCACAGGTGGCAAGGCAACGTCAGCGCCACACGTGATAATAAAGCCTTCTTCATATATTTGAGGAGAGGTCAAATCATGTTCTTTCCCATCTAATCTTTTCTGTCCTATAATCTCTCTTAATTTCCTACAATATCTCAAGAATCCTGAATTTGCAATAAAAAATTTATATTACAATCGAATAATTCTACGTCTCATCACTTTTATGGCCAATGTGAAAATGCACTCAACTGGTGTATGCCCAAGTCCAGGAGGAGGGGGGCAGGATTATTTACCGATTATGTCGGTTTTAAAATTCTAAATGTCACAAATACATTACTAAAAAACTCTAATCAATATTTAACAATGTAACTATCAAACACAAGTGCGGAAGCAATAAGATCGAGTACAATAGAGAAAAATCAACAACAATGAATAAAGAATTAATTATAACTAATGATCAATCTAAATTTCATACATTCTGCTCATACATCACATATCATGCATAGAGAATAAAATGGCAAGAAAGAGATGTAAACACTAGAGCCATTCCACGATCAATTCCACAAAACCTATCTTAATCGAGCCTTTTACGATCTAAAGAATCCTCCTATGTAGTATTGAGAGGGTGGAAAATGGTTTAAAGGCTTGATGGATGGGATTTACTCTTCTATAAGAAATCTATGTGAAAAAGCCTTCAATGTTCGTATATCTAGATCTGAATATGAAGACACATATTTATAGATTTTTCAGTTCGATCGCCTAAGGTGCCAAACCAAGCAGCACAACTCATGCACAATGACTTTTACTCAAACCCGAAGCCAAATTTATAGATTCAGTCCTCTGACAACTCAGCACATATTAGTTCGGTCTCCCGAGACACTATATGAGCCCTAAAAATATGTTCTCTGTAAAATAAACAGAAGGGAAGCTTCCAACCTTCGAAGGGGTCTTTTGGTCGACTAATACCATTAGCTTAGAGCCGCTGAGACCATTGGTGCTCAAAATTGAGCTCTCCACAAACCAGACTGAAGCAAGGTCTCAGGCCCCCATAGGGATCCTTCAGTCCATTGAGCTAAAGAGCTTGGTCTCCCGAAGAACTGAAGAAGCCTTTAATAAAAAGTCATTTTCTTGGTCACTTAAGGCTATACTACTTTTAACCAAATTCACTTGGAGTCTTAAGGCCTGTTTCTTAGTCTATACTATGGGTCAATTAACATGAAGGTTGACACATATTGGGTTGAACTTAATGGAGTAATCCCTCTGGTCTTCTGGTCTTGATATAACTTACGTAATTTCCATAGTCAAAATCATGGACCGTCATGAAATTGACAACCAAAGAAATGTGCAAATTTTATTGTTGGCACTAATAATTCCACCCTTTGTCACTTTTGGGACAAAACATTTAACTTAGGTAATTTATATAGGGAGATGCTCCTATGAGAGACATCTCTCACCTTATATATGAGAGATAGGAGTGGGGGCCCTCACATTTAAGTTGTGGACATTGGATACTATGAGAGATGCTCTCACCTTACTATGAGATATACGGTGGGGGCCCTCACATCCATATTCAATGCCAACCACTTAAATGTGTCCACTCCTATCTCTCATAGTAAAGTGAGAGGTGCTCTCATTGGAGTATCTTCTTTTGAATCTTTATGAAAATCTGAAGAGAGATGATATGTCTCCTCTTCTTTTGAATTAAAAGTCATCCAAGTCCTTTTACAGATCTCTCCAATTGGAGTTGGAGTCTCACCTAAAGATCAAAAGGTAGAAGACTCTAATTTGCAAATGGATGAGGGCCTGTTGTTATTATTCAGTTTTCATTTCAACTGATTTGGACATTTTTTCCCGTTTTATATTCTTGTCTTTGATGATTAGATGAGTTGTAAAAGACTTGGTGCCATCTTGAAAATATCTTGCAATAACTTACTTCTGCTACTTTAAATTCTTCTTTCATTTATGCATTTTCTCTTTCCAAGTTCTATTTCTTTAAATTAATATAATTTTTTTAATACCTTTGATTCATTTACATTAATATAATAATTTTTCTCTGCCCCATTTTAAACTTAAAAAAAATATTCTTATCATTTTTATTATCAATTTATTTGATCAAGTCCACTTAATAATTAAAAAGCTATATTTCAATACTCTTTCCTATTTTTTTCTTTGCTGTTATCTTTAAAGGTTAGATATGAATTTGACTTTATGAGAGAAGGGAAGGTTGTAGAAAAAGATTCCACTACTAGAAACAGGGGTATTAGCTGCCGCCAGGAGCCGTCGATAAAAGTGTCTAAGCCGTCGCTAATACCCTTTAGCGACGGCTCAGTGACCTCTAAGAGTGAGACACAAAAAATTCGTCGCAAAAAGTATTAGCGACCGCCACGTCGCTAATACCCTTTAGCGATGGCCCAGTGATCGCTAAGAGTGCGACGCAAAAAATTCATCGCAAAAAGTATTAGCGAATACTTTTAGCGACGACTTAGCGACGGTCAAAAAATTGGATAGTAAAACTTTTAGCGTCCGCAATGGCCGTCGCTAAAGGTCAAAAAAGTGATCGCTAATAGACCACTTTTTAATTTTATTGTTTTTTTTTTAACACCATTAGCGACCGCCACTGGGGGCTGCTAATGGTATTTTATTTTTTTTATATATTTTTAAGTTTTTCGCAAATTTCTCAATTTGTTTCCTGCTTTTTATACCTGTACCTGAATATATGATATCCAAGTACTAGAATCAGATAAAAATTATAATAACAAAACAAAGTCTTATATTAAAAATATTCAAAACATTACAAAAGTTTCAACAAATTATATTAATTACAATTCATTACAAAAGTGTCAACAAAATATATTAATTACAAAAATAAACATATTGTCTTGGAAGGGGTGCCGTGATCGTTCCGATGCTCTCAAACCTAAAGAGAAAAACGGATATAAATATTAATAGTGAATTATAAAAATTGGCAATATATAGTAAATGTAAACAAAATTAAGTATTAAAATTTAAATTTTGAAAGTTCAACCTACGTTTCAACTCTACGGGCAATCCGGGAGTCGGATCCCGAGCCGTCAGTTCCGGCAGGTCAGGAATGACTATGGGCTCGTGCACGTCCAGTTTCACGGGCAAAGGAGCCCGTTTGCCCGGTTTTGGCTCTCGGAGGCAATTTCCTAAGTTCTAAGTTAACGTTTTAACTTAAACCTACGTTTCGACGTTACGGGCAATCCGGGAGTCGGAATCCCGAACCGTCAGTTCCAGTAGGTCAGGAATGAATATGGCCTCGTGCCTGTCCAATTTCACAGCCACCGGAGCCCGTTTACCGGTTTGGTCGCTGGGAGGCCAATTTCCTAAATTCTAAGTTAACGTTTTAACTTAAACCTACGTTTCGACCCTACAGGCAATCCGGGAGTCGGAAACCCGAGCCGTCAGTTCCTGCAGGTCAGAAATGACTATGGCCTCGTGCCCGTCTAGTTTCATGGTCAACGGAGCCCGTTTGCTCTGTTTGGGAGCTCGGAGGCCAATTTCCTAAGTTCTAAGTTAACGTTTTAACTTAAACCTATGTTTCAACTATACGGGAAATCCGGGAGTCCGAATCCCGAGCCGTGAGTTCCGGCAGGTCAGGAATGACTATGGGCTCGTGCCCGTCCACTTTCACAGGCAACGGAGCCTGTTTACCCTGTTTGGGCCATCGGAGGTCAATTTCCTAAGTTCTAAGTTAACGTTTTAACTTAAACCTACGTTTCGATTCTACGGGCAATCCGGGAGTCAAAATCCCGAACCGTCAGTTCCGACAGGTCAGAAATGACTATGGGCTTGTGGTCGTCCGGTTTCACTGGCAACGGAGCCAGTTTGCCCGGTTTGGGCGCTCAGAGGCCAATTTCCTAAGTTCTAAGTTAACGTTTTAACTTAAACCTACGTTTCGACTTTACGGGCAATCCCGAAGTCGAAATCCCGAGCCGTCAGTTCCGATAGGTCGGGAATGACTATGGGCTCGTGGCCGTCCAGTTTCACAGGCAACGGAGCCCGTTTGCCCGGTTTGGACGCTCGGAGGCCAATTTTTCAAGTTTTATATTAACGTTTTTACTTTAACCTACGTGATATAATCAATATCAATCATAAAATACCACAATTGATGAGACAGTGGCAAGAACGGGTCGAACCCAATGGGAGCTAATTAAAGAAACTTTTAAATTAAGAAAACTAATAAACTAACAATTAAGAAAAGTTTTGAGTTCTTAGATAAAAATATAAGCAACTAATTTAGAAATTCGAAATCTACCAATTAATGAAGGTGATTAGAGCATAGGAATCCAATAAGCATCCACCAATTATTTATCAAGTAACCCTAACTTGTTCCAATTTTTCGTTCAAATCAAAGACAAATCAATGTTTTTAATTTGGAAAATCTAACTTTTAAAATCCCTTTTTAATTTTAAAAATTTAAAACTCAAGACTTCCTTCATCTCATAAAAGAATAAAAATAATTTAAGCGCTACACATCAAAAGTAAGCATAAACCACCAAAAGATCTAAATCCTAAGCATGGCTTATCAAACCTAAGCATGAGCAGTCAAAAACTAATTTTTATTTTTAAAAATAAAATAGAGATTTGCCTAGGGCACGAAGACAAGCCTATTAATCATTAAGCACATAATCATGGAACACAAATTAGAATTACTAAACAAATAAAAAGATAATTACTTACCTTCATCCATAACTCTAATCAAGAAAATTAGCCCGCCATTGCAAAGAATGCTTCTTGAATTATCGTTAAAAGTTGTATCTTTACAACTTTTCCTTCACAAATTCTCCTTCAAAATAAATCCTTGGACATGGCCCAAGGCTACCAAAAATAAAAATTAACTAATGGAAAAGAAGAAAGGAAGAGGAAAAGAAAGGAATAGGAGAGATAAAGGAAGAGGAAAAGAAAGGAATAGGAGAGATGGAGAGTTGTTTTGGACGTATGAAATGTGTTTATGGGTCTCCATCATGTCCTCATTTATGCTTTTTGCAAACCTCTTTTAGTAAAGAAGTACTACCGTTTTAGGTCTCTTTTTTCCTTATTTGTAGGGATTCTTTCTTGTTCTCCAAGCTAACTTTTATTTTGGAAAGACTTTTGGCTTTAAGATGATTCTCTCTCTTGGCTAATCTTCAAATGGGGTCCCACAAGAGATGTGTTGCAATTGATTATCAACAGTGTGGATTTAATTGCAATTTCGTCTAAAAATGAACATGAAAATCTCCGGGCCCATAACTTTGTCAATTTAGCTATGATTTGCACGTTCTTGGTCTCCACGGATATCTACTCTGAATAAGCTTTCCAACTGTAGGTAAATTTCATCGATCCAACGATCATATTGAAAGTTCTAGCCATTTGAAGATGAGTTATCCTGAGAAAAAGGGGATTAACTTGTAAATTTTGATTTGCATTGGATTCTATCTCTGCACAACTTTCATTTTTGAAAGGACATCAGATGTGGATGACTCAAACTCTTCTTCTTTTGTTCCAATCAGAATTGTACTCTTTGAATTACCCATTAATAATTTCAAATTTGCAACTACTGCGGACCCTGCCAAGTGGGACATTTCATCTGCTTGAACAGTGGGCCCTATGAGAAGTCTTCTACTGTAGTTAGGACACTTCACTGACATGTGTTAGACCCTAAGTTGTGTTTGCAATTTGATGTCCAACATTTGCATCATGATCATCTCATTTCATTTCTCATTGGTTTATCTTGAAAATCACAGGATTTAAATCAACTTGCTAAAACTATGTTTCAAACCTTTTGGTTGATTTTAATCTTATTTTGAAAAGATTTTTTCTTGATAAAACCTTGTCTCAAACACCTTTATATTCTGAGTTTTCAAAAATGATTTCAAAGTTAGATTTTTCAAAACTGAAGGAACTCAGAAATACAACTGACCTGTTGTCGGTCAGCTTGTCGGTTCATGTCGGCTAACCGAGAAAGCGAGCCGAGGTCAACCGATGGTTGTCGGTCCGAATTCCAGAGAGCTACAAATTTCAGATCATCTCTGTCGGTCATCGCGTCGGTTCATGTCGGTCAACCGACAGTTTATAAAAATCCAGACCGAGAGCTTGTCGGTTCAAAATCCAGAGAGCATCATTTTATTCATCTTTGTGCTGTCGGTTCGGTTGTCGGTCCGATGTCGGTCGCCCGATAATGGCGGTCAACCGACAATGACAATTTGGTCAGAAAAATTTGAAAAATATGACCGTTGCCATTAGACCGTTGAACCATCGGTCAACCGACCCCTAGTTGTCGGTTGACCGACAGGTATCCGTTGGGCCAAAAATTCTATAAAACTTAGTTCATTCCAAGGTCAAAAGAGATGATTCTTGAAGCCATTTCTGAGGTATACTAAGGCAAATCAAAGGAAAGGAATTAAAGAGGCCAAATGATCATTAAGTAAAGCTAAACTTGGATTAAAGAAGTTCAATCACCAAGTAAGCTTTGACTTTTCCTAATCATATGTTTTTATGCATTGTCTAAATTATTGGTAAATGATTTTTAGCATATTAACTATGATATGTTGAATCCATTCTTCTCTTAATCTTTGATTTAAGTTATTGGATTCTTCACCTTGATTCTAATCAAGTTTGTGGTAGAAAACTTCTTAAACATGGTTATCAAAATCTTCAATTTATGTTATAACATGTTTCACTAACTTGTATGAATCTTCCTTGTTGTTTTCAATCTTTAAAACTTTAGTCAAAATACTTTGATTTTGAAAACAACATATCACTTGCATCACATGTTTAGATATAATTAATTTCATACAACCTACAAGCCTTGGATTTTCATATCATCATTAAGCTTGTACTTTGTTCATGTGATTTGCATATCACTTCAATCAAATCATGTTATGTGCATTAAACTTTTAATTGCTTCAAGCATAAACTGATTGAGCTTTCATTTTCAACTTGATTGAAGTTTTCACACACACACATCATGAGCATTCATCTTTGCATTTTATAGTGTGTTGTGAGAGTTGATTTTCACTTTCTCATTCGCCTATTTTAGAGGCAAATTATATCGTGCTTAAATGTATTTCTCTCATAGTGTTTAGACACTTTCTTGAGAAAGAAAATCTATTTGTATGAAAGGTTATTGCTAAGCCAAAGAAAAGCAAATTGTAAAGGTTATTGCTTATCCTAGAAAAGCACATAGATAGGTTGTTGTTTAGCCTTAAAAACATCATTGTAAGGGTTATTGCTTAGCCTTTTGTAAAAGCATAAATAGTGGAAATCCGGTGGGGTGTGTGATCACAAGCCGGTAGTGGATGTAGGCATTGAGGCCGAACCACTATAAATCTTTGAGCAATGGTGAATGACTTGTGGTGATTGATTTGTTTATCTTCCGCACCTTTTCTTGTAATCATCACTAGTTGGAGTTTAATTTGAAGAAAATTAAAATTGGAAATCAATTTGTAGCTCACCTTATTCACCCCCCCCCCCCTCTAGGGTAAGGATCCGGAACTTTCAATTGGTATCAGAGCCTCGTGCTCTATATTTAGGATCAAGTGTTTTGGAACTCTTGATTAGGTGTAAAAACCTAGAGCTTAGACCCTAGTTGGATTTATCTTGAAAATCATTGCTATGGATTCCACTAAGATAGAGAGTGTAGATTCCCTTGAAGATTCTCCTAGTCATCCTCTTCCATCCATTGGAGATTCAAATCATGAACATAATGAATATCAACTTGAATCAAGTGATGAAGAAAATGAAAATCAAGATGATCTTCAACAAGCATATGATGATTTGTACACTTTGTACTTAAAGCTTGTTAAAAGTCATAACAAGTTAAAAGGAGAATCTAAAAGACTAAACAAAGAATTAGTCACCTCAAAAGATGAACTTAGAGAGAAAGATGAAGCTATAAATTGCCTAAACTCTAAGTTCACGATCACTTTACACAACTTGTCTAATACTCAAAATGAACAAAATGAAATTGAAACAAATAATGATGAGCTAAAGAAAGAAAATTTGAGATTAATAGATACAATAAGAAGACAAGATGAAAACATTATCCATCTAAAATCAAAATTAAAAATTTCTATGGATAACTTGTCAAAGGTTCAAGAAGAATTAAATGTATCTAAGATAAGTTGTGATAAACTTCTCAAAGAAAACACAAATATAAGTGATCATGTGAAGAATCAAGTTGAAGACATTTCTAATTTAGAATCCAAGTT
Source organism: Umbellularia californica (assembly GCA_028538565.1). Classification (NCBI taxonomy): domain Eukaryota; kingdom Viridiplantae; phylum Streptophyta; class Magnoliopsida; order Laurales; family Lauraceae; genus Umbellularia; species Umbellularia californica. Next base: position 29,047,801 of record JAPQWN010000006.1, read on the forward strand.
AATTATCACCAAGGAAAATTTATTCAAAACTCAAAGTGATTTAAAAACTTTACATCTTGGATCTAATGTGAATGAACTAAAACTTGAATTGAAACTTGCTCATGAAAAGGTAAACAAGTTTAATGGAATTGAAATTCAACTCATAAAAGCAAATAATGAAAATTCAATTCTTAAAAACAAAGTCACTCAACTTGAGACCCACAAGCAAAAGTTTGAGTGCAAATTTACCCAAAGTGAAGAGAAACTTGAAAACTTGTTTAAATTGGGTAAATCACATGGAGATAGGACGGGTCTTGGATTTAATAAACATACTTATCATGACCCTAAGTTCATAAACAAGTTTGTAAAAGGTGAGTCCTCTCTCTCTAGCACTCACACCAATTTGCCCAAAACAAAATGTCATTATTGTGGAAAAGAAGGGCATTTCAAATTTGAGTGCAAACTAAGAAGAAGTCATTTGTCTAAACCCATCTATGAATCAAAAAGGGATAATTCAAATTCTATAAAGGGTAAGACATTGAAATCAAAGGAAGACTCTTTAAAGTTCAAACAAGTCAAACCATTTCAACAAGAGTCTCCTAAGATAGATTTTAAAAAGACCAAACAAGTTCAAAGTTATCCAATTAAATCTATCAACAAGAAACCTTTCACTTTACCTCCTTTAACCATGGAAATGAAAGAAATTTTGAAAAAGGTTGAACAATTGAAATTAAAATTCAAAATGAAAAAAGAAGGAGGAAAAGTTGAAAGAAATAAGAACATAGTGATAAATCATCACCAACCATCAAAGACTAATCATCATTATAAAATTGTCAAACCAAAAATTGATGACAAGTCTACTAAAATTGAAAAATTATCTCCATTGGTTGGTGGAAACTCAAGCATAGGCTTAAAGGCTCAAGACCTTAGATGGATAGCTAAGGTTAGATTCTTAGACAAACATTAAAACCCTTTTGGATTAGAATAGACCAATTACTTCTCGAAATGTACATCTTTGTATTGGTCCTAAGTCTAGATGATTCTAAGTTCCTTGAGCATTCTCTACATGTTTAAATTTTGCTTGTTTGAGTACTAATGCATTTTTTAAATTCTAAAGGTATTTTATGTTAAAATGCATGTGTTTAATCAATCTATTAAAAAAAAAAAAATTTTTATTAGATTGTCTCTTATGATCATTTTAATTGTTCTCCATAGTCAAATTATCTGAAATATCCTCAAACGAGTGATCATAGGTCAAAAATGTAGATTAGTGAAATATCTCACTTCTCTACAGGTGTCGGCTGACCGACACTTAAGTTGTCGGTTGACCGACGGCTCACAGGGACGATAAAACCCAGTTCACAGAACTGCTTTCAGATCCTCTTCTCCCTGTTTCGTTTTCAAAGAGCCCTAGCTTTCTATTCTCCTCTCCAAACTGCTGGAACTCCCTTTCTAAGACTAAGAGCTTCAACATTTTCAAGAAAAGAGTCCAGTCATCTTCATCAACTGATCATCATCGTCTGTTGACCCATCTCGTGGTCACTATTCACCTCCCTGTCACTGTACATTGCTGGATTCTTCTTCAAAAAGGGTGAGTACCTCAATTCAGCATGTGCATTGCTTCTAGCCTCTACAAAATCACTCAATCACATCATCCATTACAAGGGTTGTGTTGATCTCCTTTGTCTCGTGTGCAAATTCGGGTATAAATCCAACGAGACTTCAATCCTCTATTACATCATCATTTGATACTCTCTTATCTTTGAATGTTGCAGCAATTGTCTACTAAATGTTTGTAGACCATTAAGGTCAGTTGTATGCAATCAGATTTGGTTTTACCTTTAGTTTTCAACTTCTGCCTACCACCTGTTTGACAAAATTCCTGAACCATTATTATTATTTACTTGTCAACTTTGTGTAGTCTTTCAAAGCTAGGAAATTGAGCATTTGTTTTTCCTTCATCTTCTTGCACAATTTTTCTCTCATTGTCAAATCCCTATCTTTAAAAAAAAAAAAAAATTACTGTGCACTCCAAGCATTTGTGAAAATGCCTCCAAAGAAGATGACCACTTCTCGTCCTTCCAAGAAAGGAAAAGCTACAGCTTCCTCTAGCAGACCAATTCGAGAAAGTTTTGAGGATAGTTCATCCCCATCTCCTCCACCTCCCTCTATAGAATTAAGATCGAGCTCAACCATTTTAAACAGTCTTAAGGATCGATCTGTTATTGTGGAAAGGAGAGCTCTTGTCAACACCATAAACCAAAATCTGACTGAGGTTGTGGCAAGATCTGGATGGGAAAGGATTTTACATTGGGGTGAAAATGCATATCCTTCTTTAGTCAAACTCATGTATTCTTCCATCACTAGCACTGACGATACTGTTGGTACTTGTTCATTCACCATCTCTTTTGAGGATAGAGATGAAGTATTCACACCAAGAAGAATAGGAGCCATCATGAACACCCCGTGTACTCCAAATGGTATTACATTTGTGCCTGACCCTCCCTCTGAAGATGAGAGAATCAAAGCTACCACTGACATATGTGGTTTTAATGCTCCTTGGAATACGAGGAAACACCATCTAACCATCAATTCCCTCATTCCCATCTATAGGATCATTCACAACCTCTTCACATATAATGTGTATCCTAGAAGTGGAAATAGGACTGAGCTTACTGCCTTCATGGTATATATTCTGTCAAAAGTGGTCACAGGCACACCCATTTGTCTACCCTCTCTCATTTGCCACAATATCATAAAGTTTCGTAATTCCTTGGCTCAAAAGAATGCTATTCCCTATGGGTATCTGATGACGCAGATTGCCATCTCCCTTGGAATTCCATTACCCACTGGTGAAAGACCCATTTTTAAAGCTCCTTTGTCCATGACCAGTGTAAACCAAATGAATCTTATTCCAAACCCAAATATTCCCATAGCAGAAGAAGCCCCTTTGGCTCAAGAACCACCTGCTCATCCTTCACCTCCTCCTCGTGCCTCATCTTCTAGGCACACTTCTGGTCCCTCCTCCTCTGGCACATCACATGACCGCTTGGCAGGTCTTGAGAGAGATATGGCTTACATGAAGAAGGAACAAAAGAAGAACAAGAAAACACTGAACAAACTATTTCAGTATCTCTCAAGAATTTCAAAGAGTTGCAGCCGAGATGATGTTGGAGCTCCACCTTCTCCGTCACCACCACCTCCTGATTCGGAGTAGAAAATACTTAATGACACCATAATTTTTTTTCTAATTGGTAGTATGATTGGTGGTGTAATTTGGTTAAATTGGTTTTGATGGATGTGTTGAATGTTGATGGTGGTTATGAGAATGTTTATGTTTATGGTCTATGTGTTTCACTAATGATGTAAACATTTTCATTTTAGACATGAATGAAAACTTATGAATCCATTTTGCCTTTACATGGTAGTTTCTCCTTTACTTTCAAATGATATCAATGCTATGCTATGAGAAAGGTATATGTTTGCATGAGCTGTTTTTGCAGACTTTTTAAGCAATTTGATGTCAATGGGGGAGAAGAATTGAAAGAAATGGAAATGGCTAAGTATGATTTCTAAGACTATGGGGGAGAAAAAGATTGTGGGAGAGAATTTGTGTGGAAGCACACACAATGGGGGAGCAAAGAATGATCATGAAGATCATGAAGAATGGGGGAGCAAAGAGAGGAAGGAAGATCATGAAGAAGCCACAATTTTCAACTCAGGTGGAGTTGAAATGTATGGAGACCAAGAGTTGTAGAAATGAATGAATGGTTGAGTGATGTGTTTTATGTTTCTTAGCATTTGTTAGTGTGTTGCCATCAAATTGCAAAGGGGGAGATTGTTAGACCCTAAGTTGTGTTTGCAATTTGATGTCCAACATTTGCATCATGATCATCTCATTTCATTTCTCATTGGTTTATCTTGAAAATCACAGGATTTAAATCAACTTGCTAAAACTATGTTTCAAACCTTTTGGTTGATTTTAATCTTATTTTGAAAAGCTTTTTTCTTGATAAAACCTTGTCTCAAACACCTTTATATTCTGAGTTTTCAAAAATGATTTCAAAGTTAGATTTTTCAAAACTGAAGGAACTCAGAAATACAACTGACCTGTTGTCGGTCAGCTTGTCGGTTCATGTCGGCTAACCGAGAAAGCGAGCCGAGGTCAACCGATGGTTGTCGGTCCGAATTCCAGAGAGCTACAAATTTCAGATCATCTCTGTCGGTCATCGCGTCGGTTCATGTCGGTCAACCGACAGTTTATAAAAATCCAGACCGAGAGCTTGTCGGTTCAAAATCCAGAGAGCATCATTTTATTCATCTTTGTGCTGTCGGTTCGGTTGTCGGTCCGATGTCGGTCGCCCGATAATGGCGGTCAACCGACAATGACAATTTGGTCAGAAAAATTTGAAAAATATGACCGTTGCCATTAGACCGTTGAACCATCGGTCAACCGACCCCTAGTTGTCGGTTGACCGACAGGTATCCGTTGGGCCAAAAATTCTATAAAACTTAGTTCATTCCAAGGTCAAAAGAGATGATTCTTGAAGCCATTTCTGAGGTATACTAAGGCAAATCAAAGGAAAGGAATTAAAGAGGCCAAATGATCATTAAGTAAAGCTAAACTTGGATTAAAGAAGTTCAATCACCAAGTAAGCTTTGACTTTTCCTAATCATATGTTTTTATGCATTGTCTAAATTATTGGTAAATGATTTTTAGCATATTAACTATGATATGTTGAATCCATTCTTCTCTTAATCTTTGATTTAAGTTATTGGATTCTTCACCTTGATTCTAATCAAGTTTGTGGTAGAAAACTTCTTAAACATGGTTATCAAAATCTTCAATTTATGTTATAACATGTTTCACTAACTTGTATGAATCTTCCTTGTTGTTTTCAATCTTTAAAACTTTAGTCAAAATACTTTGATTTTGAAAACAACATATCACTTGCATCACATGTTTAGATATAATTAATTTCATACAACCTACAAGCCTTGGATTTTCATATCATCATTAAGCTTGTACTTTGTTCATGTGATTTGCATATCACTTCAATCAAATCATGTTATGTGCATTAAACTTTTAATTGCTTCAAGCATAAACTGATTGAGCTTTCATTTTCAACTTGATTGAAGTTTTCACACACACACATCATGAGCATTCATCTTTGCATTTTATAGTGTGTTGTGAGAGTTGATTTTCACTTTCTCATTCGCCTATTTTAGAGGCAAATTATATCGTGCTTAAATGTATTTCTCTCATAGTGTTTAGACACTTTCTTGAGAAAGAAAATCTATTTGTATGAAAGGTTATTGCTAAGCCAAAGAAAAGCAAATTGTAAAGGTTATTGCTTATCCTAGAAAAGCACATAGATAGGTTGTTGTTTAGCCTTAAAAACATCATTGTAAGGGTTATTGCTTAGCCTTTTGTAAAAGCATAAATAGTGGAAATCCGGTGGGGTGTGTGATCACAAGCCGGTAGTGGATGTAGGCATTGAGGCCGAACCACTATAAATCTTTGAGCAATGGTGAATGACTTGTGGTGATTGATTTGTTTATCTTCCGCACCTTTTCTTGTAATCATCACTAGTTGGAGTTTAATTTGAAGAAAATTAAAATTGGAAATCAATTTGTAGCTCACCCTATTCACCCCCCCCCCCCCCCCCCCCCTCTAGGGTAAGGATCCGGAACTTTCAACATGATGAGTGGACCCCTCCTTTGATTAATTTGCATATGGCTCGTGTGTGGGGTCCACATGGTGAATTTTTTAATTTACTTCAATTCAGTAATGCAGGGTCCAAGATGACAATGTGTGCTTGCAAGTGGGTTCCGTGATAGAGGCCTGCAATTCTCATGTTCTGCACATTCTAATTCAATACATCAAATACAGAAGAGGCCATATTGAGGCGGGACCCACCCGGATAGAGTTCTACTCCAACTGGGACTCTTCGGAGAAAATTTGCAAAACATTCTAAGTTAATACAGAAAATATATGAAAAGTATGAAAATTCACATTTCTAGGTGAAAATGCATGAAATGATGAAATTATATGAAAAATGATGCAATTCACCTAATTAAATCCCTAATTCAACCTAAAATGATACGCAAATGTGTAAATTCATGAATTCAACACTATGTTTCCACTCTACGGGCAATCCGGGAGTCTGAATCCCGAGTTGTCAGTTCCCGCAGGTCAGGAATAACTATGGACTCATGCCCATCCAGTTTCACGGGCACCGGAGCCCGTTTGCTTGGTTTAGGCGCTCGGAGGCCAATTTCCTAAGTTTTAAGTTAGCTTTTTAACTTAAACATACGTTTCAACTCTATGGGCAATCTGGGAGTCGGAATCCCGAGCCGTCAGTTCCGACAGATCAGGAATGAATATGGGCTCGTGCCCATCCAGTTTCATGGGCACCGGAGCCCGTTTGACCGGTTTGGGTGCTCGGAGGCCAATTTCCTAAGTTTTATATTAACATTTTAAGTTAAACCTATGTTTCGACTCTACGGGCAATCTGGGGGTCGGAATCCTGAGCCGTCAGTTCCGACAGGTCAGGAATGAATATGGGCTCGTGTCCATCCAGTTTCACTGGCACCAGAGCCCGTTTGCCCAGTTTGGGCGCTCGAAGGCCAATTTCCTAAGTTTTAAATTAAGGTTTTAACTTAAACCTACGTTTAGACTCTACGGGCAATTCGGGAGTCGGAATCCCGAGTTGTCAGTTCCGACAGGTCAAGAATGACTGTGGGCTCATGCCCGTCCAATTTCACGGGCACCGCAGCCCGTTTGCCCGGTTTGGGCGCTCGGAGGCCAATTTCCTATGTTCTAAGTTAACGTTTTAACTTAAACCTACGTTTCGACTCTATGGGCAATCCGGGAGTCGGAATCCCGAGCCGTCAGTTCCGACAGGTCAGGAATTACTATGGGCTCGTACCCGTACAGTTTCACGGGTACCGGAGCCCGTTTGCCCTGTTTGGGCGCTCGGAGGCCAATTTCCTAAGATTTATATTAACATTTTAATTTAAACCTACGTTTCGACTCTACGGGCAATCCTGGAGTACTTTCTAAGTTTCTACATTTATAAGTTTCCAACTTTTTTAAGTTTCAAAACCTCTAAGTTTCTAAGATAACTTAAAAAATTTCTACACATGTTGAAATCTTGAATTAAAAAAATAATTATACCTGGTCAGGATTAGTCGAGGATGCTGGATCATGACTGCCCTCTCCAACCGAGTCATGTCTCGCCCTGTGGCCGCTGCCAGCGTCAGGTGCCTGTAATTATTTATTATGCAGTTAATCAATGACATAATTGATAATTTAAACGTACATAATTTTTTCATGGGCTAACCTGAGTAGTGGGTGGTGGATCTGAAGGGAGCGGCCCGCGACTCTGTGATAGACGAGCCTCCAGCTTTGCCAACTCGGATCTCAACTCGGCCCTTGTCTCTGCCCTGACCTCAGCCGTCACCTCCTCTCTGATCGCTGCCTTCAAGGATTGCAGTAACTGCTCGACCTCCTCATCTGTACGGAGGCGCAAGCCCTGGGAGGAGCTAGCACTAGATGACTCCGCTCGCGCATTGTGCGAGCGTGGAATGCCTGTCCCATACGTGAGCATGTATTCGTGCCCGTCCCGGCCAACAACAGAGTGGAATATCTCATCCCTCCGCGATGGCAAACTGCTCTCCTGCTCGGGCAGGTTCTCCAGGCGTGACTGAAACAAAGCCTGCGTAGTTGATTAATTTAATATACTATCATGCATAACAAGACATAGTAATGGACAGATAATATAAGCGGTTCAACATAAAAATTTACGACGATAGCTGCAACCTCCGGGTGGCGAGGATCTCGAGAACGCATCCAGACAGACATCCTGTCGACCGGACCGCCCTCGGTCTGCAACTGTTTTGGTGGAGAGTTATATTATTAGTATAATATCATACAAAATGACAAAAATATAAATTACAAGTACGATCTAACTTTTTACCTCGTGGCGGACTTGGGTGATGTGTGAAGTCCCCAACCTGTGTGCGGGACCCTGCATTGCGCGGTTCCACGCATTCGTAGCTGCCTCTCTCTGTTTTCAATATTTATCAGTTAATTTTTGTTAGTTACGTTAGTCACTAGACGTCGCCGCGCGGCATATCGACAAAAGAGACTAGAGAAGCAAAGAACCCAGCATTCTACCCTCCAGGTCTCTAAAAAGTGGGTCGAAAAAGAAAGACCCGACCAAGTTGTTGATGTCCATATGGTTGGCAAAACCAAAAGACACCAGAAGACAGCAACCAAAATTCGTGTCAGATGTCTGGTGACTCGCAGCGTCTCCCAGACACGAAGAGATCTAGAAGAATCCTCCACTCCTTTAAGCCAAGGACACCGGACTAACCACTCCTCGGACTCTTCATCCAAAATAATGCACCAGGACGATTTCTTCATTCGAATCCCTAGGGATGAACGTCCTGGCTACAGGCTTTGAGCCACCACACAATCCACCGCCTGATGACGTAACCACATGCATCCAGCAGTTGGAGCAAGGACAACAGAGAATTGAGGCTTTGATGGAAAACCTCCTTCTCACTTTACAGCGTCCACCTAACAATGAAGCCCCTCCGAATCATTAAGATGACGAAGCCAATGCAGAAAATAATGAGTCACGCGCCCTTACCAAAAAGGACATTGACGATATCCTCGCAAAAGCAAAAGAAGAGGATACACTGAAGGAAAATGGGATCAAGCCACCCTATCCCCTATGGATGGATTCGGTTCCGTTTCCTACAAAATTCAAACAACCTACTCTCCAAACATATACGTGGAAAGGTTCAGCCAGACAACATGTCATCCACTTCAATATCCTGACCGGAGCTATCGCGGATCAAGATGCCCTCAAGATCTGTCTCTTTGCAAGTACCCTAAAAGGTATGGTCTTTGATTGGTACTCCACTTTGCCGGAGAACTCCATCTAAAACTGGGCCATGCTGGAGACACGCTTCCTGACTCACTTCCAAGGTGAGGATCATCTTGTTACTATGGCTCAGCTACGCAGCCTAAAACAGGGAGAGAATGAGTCAGCATACGACTTCATTCACAAGTGGAAGGCGATGGCGTACAAGTGCTCAGATGTACTGCCACAAGTGTCACTAGTCGACATCTGCCGTAACAACATGAGAGCAAGGATCCGCTCCATGATCATCGGCAACAAATCAAAGAACCTAGGAGAACTCCTCGAAGATTCCATGGAAGATGAAATGGTGATCAAAGACCTCAACAGTCAGAAATCATCAAAGAAAGAACCAATTGCCATTACGACCTCAAAACCAAAGAAAAATGAGGTTCTCAATATGCAGACCAAGTCAGCTCCTCAACAATCAAAGAAAGATGAAAACAAAGCTTCAGGTAAGAGACCTGAACTCCCTGATGCGTTCAAAGAACGTGTAAAAATGAAATACCCGTTCGATAAAGATGTTGAAGAAATCTTTGAGGCTCTCTTAGCAAATGGCAAACTCACCTTGCCCGAGCCCAAAAGACCGGGAGATGTTGGGAAAACCAACGATCCTTGGTATTGTCCATACCACCAAATGATCTCGCATCCTCTCAATCAATGATTCATTTTGAGAGAGAAGATCAACGAGATGTGGAAAAAGACATAGTCATTACCTTTGATAAAAACTACAGGTCCGCCTCTGACAATATGGTGTCATGTGGGCAAACTTCAAGTTCACCGAAGGATAAAATCACTACTTCATTCAAGGTGATAAAAATGACTCAAGCGTCCCAAGAGTTGGTTCCCTATCCAACACCAGATGGACAACCCATATGGGTGCATTCCGATCTCCTAGAAGATGAAATTTGGGAGATCGTCAAAACAAAGACAACCGCTCAACAGCGAAAGCAAGCCAAGAAACAACTCCGCAAACTCAAACAGCAGCAGAAGTCTCAACCAAAACAAGAAGTCCCTGAAAAAGCAGGAACCTCTTCCACTGCTTCACTAGGGGCAACGGAAGAATCCCTTCCTAAGGCTTCAAAGGCGGTAAGAAAATTTACCCTTAGTGATTTCATGCCACCTCATTACAAAAATGTAACTACGCAGGGGGCATCATAATCTTGCAACTCAGTAATTGGATTCTGCACGGATGGATACTGTAAGACCCCGACCCGAGTGACTCGATTAGCGCTAATTAAGTTGGGTGTTAGTGCTGAGCTCGATTAGTGATTTTTGACTAAGCTTGGATTAGTATAGTTCTTGTTAGCTTTGGGAAATTATTTTAGTGCCTTTTTGCTTAGTGGGACCCTTTGGGGGTTTCCTTTTTATTAGTCTTGCTAGCTTTTGGAGGTTGCTTGTTTTCCCCTAATTCTTGTCTTGATCCCGTTTTACTCGTCTTGTTAATCCTTACAACTTTCATGTTGATCCCGAACCCGTTTGGAACCCCGAAACCCGATCTTCTTGTTTTGAGGGCAAAACAGTCTTTTTACATGAAATCTGTGCCCAACACTCGATATCCTCGAAACCCGCGAAACATGTACTTTTCCGAAACTAGATATTTCGGTGATCACTTTTCTCTTCTTCGTCGATTTCATTCGAGATCCCGAAATTAGCGATTTCAGCCCAAAGAACTTTCCTAGTAGTGGAGCCCACACCCATTGCTTTATAAGGAGAACCCTCTTCTTCCATTTCCCTTTTCCAGCACAAGCATATGAGAGCCTAGGGTTTCCATCTCTTCTCTTTTTCTCCTTGCTTCCTCACCACCAAAACCCTACCAAATCTCACACCAATCAAGAGATGAACTTCACCCTCTTCTTCCCCATTGCTAGAGCCATGCATTGATACCATTTGTGGAAGGATCTACTCAACTCAAGACCCTCTTTGAGCTCACCTTGTCCATTTGAAGAACTTACAAGTAAGCTCCTTCCCTAATATCTTAGATCCTTGTTCTTCTAGTCTTGGGAGAGCCCTATCTTCATTATTGTGAGTTTCTTCTTCTTGTTCCTTAGTTTGACCCATTTTAGGGTTTGTTTTTGGGGGTTTTTGGTGTAGCTTGATACTTGGCTTGGAAGTGTGGATTAGAGCTTGGATTTCTTGGTTTAGAGACCTTGAGGCAAGTGGATGTTTAGTTTTAAAAGTGATTTCCATGATTAAATGTTTGCATTTATTGTATCATTTATGATGAGCTTTCACTTGCATTCATGATGCTATTAAATGCTTTTGAAAAGAGTTGGTAAGCATATTTATTGTCTTGAAACATGATTTCTAGCTTTTGTTTCATCCATTGTCTTTAAATCTTGAATTGTAGTTTTGGTTCTTCTTTTGCACAATGCCTAAGTGAATCCTTGTGATGTTGTTTGTCCTCCTTCCCTTAGTAATTGTATGAATGCCAATGGAGAATGAAAGGAATGGGTTTGGGGAAAGGAAAAGCTTGAATCTGAACCCAGGGAAGAAATTCCCGTTACTGGCGGTCAGCTCCGCGGTCAGCTAGCGGCTAACCGCCGTGTCCATCGACGGCTAACCGCCATCTAACCGCACAGTTACGGTCGCTTTTCCCGAGAGCTGAAGTCTCACGGTCAGCTCTGCGGTCAGCTAGCGGCTAACCGCCTAACCCATCAGCGGCTAACCGCCAGCCAACCGGATTGTAGCGGTCACATTTCCAGAGAGCTGCAATTCCACGGTCAGCCCGCGGTTAACCGCCGCATTCGCTGGCGGCTAACCGCCACTTGACCGCAAGGTAACCGAAATTCCCTGAATTCTGTGAATAAAAGAAGGATCGAAGGGAGTTTTCACCCCATTGCTTGTGAACCTTTCTGAGAGCAATGGGCACCACTCACCTGAGATTGTGTTCGAAGCATAGGTGAAGTGTTTGTTGGTAGTACGTTAGAGAGAGAAACTACATCATCGAGATTCATTTAAGTATTGAGGCTACTATAGTGTATAAGGAACCCGGAATGTCTCCTAAATTCAAAGAGTACCAAGCTTCCTTTTTATGCAGACATACGGGATCCCTATTCACTTGGATTAGTTCTAACCCGACATTGTCTTGGCTTTTCAAAAGGGTACCTTACCTTGTCATTCTCGAAATTGATGATTTGGGATCCATCATCCCGAAAACGTTGGAAGTATACTTGTACTGTTTTGCTAGCTTTGATATACATGCCAGACCTGATATGATAGCTGTACCCTGAGCACCCATGTCCCGCCTGAATATAGTCTTGTACTTGATTTATTTTACACATGTCTTGATTTCCATGTTTTGACCTATGAGTCGGCACCACTAAGCTTGGATACCTTGTTAGTCTGATCTACTGACGAGGTGATCCCCCCTCTTGTCCCGCCAACTGCAGTTTGGATCTTGCTACCCGGTTATTTAACCGTGGTCTTGTCCTGATACCGCAGATTGCTACTGTGGTTCCTGCTGCCCGGCTCGCTACCGTGGTCATGTCTAGTATATAGTATATATGTATATGTATTTCGTTGTATCTCCTCACTTCGGTGACTGAGGTCAACGCCTTGACTTGCTTGCTCTATCACTTCGGTGATAGAGGATTTAGCTTTGTGTGGTTGCCATCTTGCTAGTTTCCTGATTTCCTTGGTTACCTTAACTTGTTCTACCTTGCATACATGTTTTTAACTAAATGATGCATTTACTCATGAAAATACTATTTAGACAGGTTTAATTGTTGCCAAGGTAAATGTTTTATCATTAAATGTTTTACTTTTATCCACCTGCCAGACCGTCGTGTCTGACCCCTTTTGCTTTGGTACTCAGGTCCCGTTGTTGGTTTCCCCGAGGAGGTGCCAGAGGAGGCGGTCGGAGAACCGCAGCCGCTAGTGGAGTGGCGTGCTGACGATGTTATTTAAACATCGGACTGCCGAGTTGCGAAACATTTTGGGGGTGGTTGGATAGATTTCTGGTGGTTATTGTTTTGTATATTGGCCTTTGTTGGCCTCTATTTTTGGGAACTGTAATTAACCGATCTTCTGTTTAAACTTGAATATGTGCTCTTGGGTTATGCTTTAGGACATTGCTCATTCTGATACTCATATTCAAATGTAATCAGCCTTGATATTTTGTGCAATGAAGGACATGCATGATTTACCATACGCTTCCGCAATTATACTAAATGGTTATGTGTGTTGGAATGTCCTCACCGCGGACACCTGTGGGAAATCACGTGCACGGGTAATGAGCGTTCTTTTGTTAACCCGTGTATGCTTGATCATTATCATATCTTAATTATGGTCATCATTCCATATGATCGTATTCACATCACAATCAGTCCCGATCCCGGATTTGGTTCCCCGAACCCGGTCCGGGGTCGCGACAGATACGAGTCCGGTGATACTGCCAGCAATACCAATGAGTGGGAGGAATCCCTTGAAACAGGTGAATACCTCTCTGATGAGGAATGGATTCTGAATCTCATCTTATGCCAGTAATCTGGTATAACCCATTACAGCCACAAGGATCTTGGTCTGATGATGAAAAAGACCAAGACGTTCAAGAAAATGCTGTCAACCCAGCACAAGCAAGTGCTCCAATGGAACCCAGTATTGATGAACCACAAGGAGCAGATGACGAAGAAGATTTGGCCCCTATTCCTGATCTTGAAGAATATGCAAGAACCTTGCAACATCTTGCCATAGAGCAGGAGCAGGATCGCATCAACGACCTTCGTCACGATCAAAATCCAAAACAAGAAGTCCCTGATAATCAACAGGAACTTCCTCCTTCAACTCCTGAAAATGGAGAAAACTGCTGGATCGATGATCCTCTCACATGTGAGGATGAGTCCGGGTCCCAACAGTCTATACTGGGGGCATCTTCTATCAAGATAACCTGCAATGCAATAGCTCAGGATTATAGTGCCTCTGAAGCTTCCGAAGACACGTACTCCCCAACTGGTAGTATATCTTCTGGAGCTACATCTTCTCAGGTGACTTCCACTGAGATATCATCTTCTCAGCCTTCGTCTCCTAAAACTGTGACATCAGAGCTCACCCCTCCCTTGGCTGATCATCTTGGAGAAGCTCCTGCCAATGAAGTTTTCTTCAATGAAAATCCAGTCGATTGGTCCCAGATACCCGATCTTATAGACGATGTCTAGACCGATAAATTATTCAACAAAGAAGAAAAGTTACTGGATGTTGTTCAGGACTTGTTCCCGGAAAGTGCTCTGTGCAAAACAATCACTGAAGACGGCAATGTTGCTGCAGAGACGTCTTCAGCAAATGACAAGGATCAACCCCTTGATCCTGAAAGTGTCTTTCAAAAGAAGACCCTTCTCTAGAAGCTCTTGAAGTTGGTAGAGAGGTACCCGCTCTGGCCGGGATTACCATAAAAATTACAACCAACCTTCTTCTTATGTAAATCCTTCGGGAAAACAAGTTGTAAACGCCCCAAGTAGCAACAATAATGGAAATGTTGTCCCGAATGAGGTTTTCAAGTACGACTTGATTGAGCACTTCAAATACATACCTGCACGACTGCACATCCTTGACTTATTACGAATGTCTCCACAAACTCGTGATAGTCTCATTTCAGAACTACAAAGGCTGAATGCGGATGTCGACAAACATGCCCCACAAATCCTACAAATTGAAATGGATCATAGGGTCAAAAAATCAAGTGCTTCCTCAAAGGAAGATTAGAAGAAAGATGAAAAGATGAGGGATCAAGCATTGAATGCCTCTGGGTTCAAAAAGCAGCAAGTGCAACAATTGCTTTTGACTGATGGAACGCGCTCCGAATGCCGTGGGTGCTACCGGGGTCGGCGGACGTGGGAGTCCGTCGGGTCCGGCCCTTTCGCGCCCGGGGGGCTGAAGCGTGCATCAACATTTCTTTTGTGTGGGTGTGCCAGATTTTCTATTTTACTTGGAATTGCAAGTGGTAATCCGGAGATCAACCTTCGCAAGTAAAAAGGAAATCAACTTCTTTCAAGTTTTCCATTGCACAAATATTTAAGAAAAGAGACATTTTCTTGGTTTGCCATGAAAGGTGATTTTGTTTGGCATTTATAGCCGATTTACAATTCTCATCAATAATGAAAGACAAGAGTTGTGATTTTTGTCTCTTTTAGAAAAATACAAACTACAATGAAAAGTAAGAAAAGGAGGATCTAACTTCTCAGTAGATTGTGGGGGACTCGTTCAGATTGACGGTCGCAAGCCATGTATGGGTTTCGCCATCATCCATGCAGATGAGAACAGAGGATGCTTTTGATTCGCTTGGCTTGGCTATAACCTCAGATTTTTAGAGGACAAAGACCAAGAGGAGGTCCTATGTCCAATAAAAAGCTAAGTAGACAGGCTGAAAAGCCACGTCTAAGCCATTGGAGGCAGCGGGAGAAGGCAAGGACCTTGGGGGGTACCCCCCAAAGGACTTTTGTCACCTTGTAGTGGTGGCCGGTGCAGAACTTCAGCAGAGTTTTTCTCTCTTTTTCTTTCTCTCAGATTTCTGGATCTGTGGTGCTTTGGAAGTGATCTCCGATTGATCGATCCGGATTTCAATGGAATGCTCTCCTATTTATAGGCTTTTGGTAGCCATTTAGGAGAGTTTATGGGCTTTAATGGCTTTAATGGGAGGAGTTACAATATTTATTTCTTGATTTTGTAACTCCTTTTTCCTTGAATCTGATTTGCCGATGGAGATTAAGGGCTTTTAATCACCTTAATTACCATAATGGGAGGAGTTTCATGGGTTAAATGCCATGAATCAATTGACTTGTAACTCCCAAATGCTTGCTTCTGATTGGGCTGTCCAAAGAAATGAATTAATGACTGCAATAAAGCTAGTCAATTAACCACATTAATTGGTCGCCGAGCAGTCGAAGAGTCGCGGGCCGTGCCGTGTCTTCTGGAATTCTTCTGGCGATGATCATCGATGGATCTTCATGCTGATCGACATCGGATGAACATGTAACTTCAGACAGTGATAGCTAAGAGCGGGCCGGTGACATCTGTCCTATCGATTTTTCGATCGATTGGGCGGAAAGTACACTTTTTTGGTCGACCGGTTGGCGATCAATGTTGATTTTGATACTTTTGGAGGTTAACCCGTGATTTTGACGGATGTCGGAGGACATGAGTCAATTTCAAGCACTAAAAATCACATTTTTAGGAAACCACAGGGGCCAAAGTGAGCGAAACGCGAAAAAGGACGGAAAAACGGGTCACCGGCGAAAAATCCGGTGACCCGGACTTCCATGGTCGTCGGCGACCATGGGCCGGCGACCATGGGCCAGGGTCGCCGGCGACCCTGGGCCATGGTCGCGGGCTGCGACCCTGGGGGTTTTTCCCCTGTTTTTGGTCTGTTTTGTGGTCTTTTTCGTCGCCGTTTTCTTCTGTATTTTTCCTGACATTTCTTCTCATTTATTGGCTTCATTTCCCTGTAGAAAACCTGATGAGAATCCTTTCATTTTTAGAGTGCAAAGTTTCCAATTTTCCGGAAAAGCCGAAGACTTTGTCGCGTAGATCTGCTAATTTTCCGCCAGAAGCTGAAACTTGGTCAAACGATGTCGGAATGACCTGAAATTTGAGGTGAAGCCTCCTGAGCAATAAATAAGACCAACCATAGGCTTTTGTTTGAGTTTTCAAGCCGTTTGGGGTCCCATCGATGCTTCACTTGATTTTGATGCGGGGAAAATGCCGAGCTTTGATATGTGGCCAAACAATGTCCGATTGACCTGAAATTTGACGGGGAGCCTATTGGAGTCATTTTGAGACGTTCCATGGGCTCCGTTTTGGATGTCATGGTCCCGGGTTGCTCCGCGGCTGGTAGGCTTGATTTTCTCTCGGAGCATCAAAACCTGGTCAAACGTTGTCGGAATGACCTGAAATTTGACATGCAGCCTTTTGGAAGCATGTTGAAGCCACTCATGCACTTGGTTTGATGAGCGAAGGCTTCGGTGGTTCCCGCCGCCGGGAGGCTTGATTTTGCTGTTCGAGCATTGATGGAGGGTCAAACGTTGTCGGTTTGACTTGAAATTTGGCATGGAGCCCTTTTGAGACATGCTGGAATCATCCGTAGGCTCTGATCGAAGTTTTGACGTCTCCGATGATGTCGCCGCCGGGAGCGCCATTTTAGCTGTCGGAGAAGCGAAGTTAGGCCAAATGATTCTGAAATGGCCCGAAACTTCATGTGTACTCTTCTCTTGGCTATCTTGAAGGATCTTGCAGTTTTTGTTTGATTCTGACAAGATTTGATTTTTTGGAGAAATTGCATTGCCTATTTATGGCAGGTTGCGACTTCATGCAGCTTTCTTGATGTTGAAGAGGCAAAGTGACATTTTTGGTGTCAACATTGACAAGGATGACCTCCTGCTAGGCGAGACAAAGCACAACCGACCCTTGTACTTCATGGGGTACGTCAAATAAATGCCAGTACATAGAGTCCAGATTGATCCAGGTTCGGCACTCAACCTCATTTCTACTTCCGCACTTGAAGAGCTGGGCATCCCTCCTAGCAAGCTGAGTCACACGTCTGTATCCATCTTCAGATATGACGGCAGTGCTCAAAGGCCTATTGGCAAAATCAGGTTCAAACTGCAAATTGGTGACCTTATTTCTAAAGTCACTGTGTATGCAATAAGGACTCCTTCATGCTACAATATCCTCCTTGGACGCCCCTGGATACATGAGAATGGTGTCGTCCATTCAACTCTACATCAGTGCATCAAGTTCGTTGGCAACGACGGCTCGATACATCGAGTGTTTGCAGACAAAAAGCCCTTCAAAGGCAAGGACGTCTATTTTGCAGATGCTCGAATGTATAAAGATGGAAAAGAAGAAAAGGAGGAAAAAACAACACCCTTGCCGAAAATCTCCAAAAAGATAAGGGCAAGGCTCCTCAGCAATTGTCGGAAGAAAACAAACCTTCCAGCAAACTCGAAGTAAGCAGTCAGGTTCCCTTCGTAATCGCCTTCAAATCATCAAAACCTTTGGTAATCACCACCAAAGTAAAGAAGACAAAACAAAAGGCTGGGGGCAAGTTCACTATCTCCTTTGTGTCTATTATGCATGACTCAGATTCTGACTCAGAGCCAGAAGACGACACAGCGTCAAGCCAAGCTGATACTCAACGAGTTCAGCCCGCTCTCACTCTATTGGAGACACCTGCTGATGTAGAATATCCTATGTCTGCTTCCTTCGTCGTTCCCGCACCTTTGGCAGAAGTAAAAATAATCTTCTTCCACAGATCGGGAGTTTCCCCACCAAATTCTCCACTTGACCATTTCCAAAACGAAGGTATGCCTCAGCTATCCCTGTATAGTCCAATGGCACAAGCTATCATGAAGAAAATGGGTTACGCGCTCAGAATCCGACTGGTTTGGGAGGTGGCCATGGTATTCTCACACCATCGGAACCCACCCTGACCAAAAGTCAACCGTAAGATTGGAAACTCCACCGTCATAAAGACAAGTCTTCATACGGGTTGGGGTATGATCCTACCACTCCCATGAGACAGTTGATATAAAGGCTGCAAAGTCGCTTTGCCAACCAAGCCTCAACATCTCGTGTCCATGAAGACATTGATCTCCCTGGATACCTCTTTGAGGAGTTACCCGTCAAAGATCTAGGAAGTTCTTCCAGTTGGTATAATTTCTCTGACAATGAAGAGGAATTATCTGATGACACAGACGCGCGGTTTTCTGACCCAGAAGAACTATCGTCTCCAAAAGAAGTACCCTACTTCAACCGAGTTCCAACAGGTGATTGGGACCATTTCATTGCAAGTCTTAGGAAGAGTACCGATCAAGAAGACCCATGGACAGAAACAAAGCCTTGGTCTGTAAATGCCTTCGAAGCTTTAAAAGGTCTTGTTGAGTTGGAAGCCTCCGAAAATATTATGGAGGAACCACCTTCAAACCTTCCAACAGAAGGTCCTGTTCAAAAGATAGACTTGGGAACACCTGATAACCCACGTACTGTATTCATAAGCAAGAATATAAAGGATGATGAGTTACCTGAGTATATTTTTTTTCTTCGTGAGTTCGTTGATTGTTTTGCATGGTCTTATGCTGAAATGCCCAGCTCAGACCCCAAAGTAGCAGGCCACAAACTCAACTTGTAAAAAGAAATCAAGCCTGTTAAACAAGGCCAAAGAAGATTCCGTCCTGACGTGATGGACAAAATTGAACAAGAAGTTCAGAAACTCAAAAGCGTTGGCTTCATCCGCGAGGAACATCATCCTGAATGGTTGGCCAACATCATCCCCATGACAAACAAAAATTGGCAGATAAGGGTCTGTATCGACTACAGGGACCTGAACAATGCATGCCCTAAAAATGAATTCCCGCTCCCTATACCAGAGGTGATGATTGACAACACCTGTGGGTTTGAGCGAATGACATTCATGGATGGATTCTTAGCCTATAATCAGATAAAGATGCATCCTGAAGACGAAAGACATACGTCACTTCGGACTCCATTTGGCGTGTATTGCTACACTGTCATGCCATTTGGTCTGAAAAATGCAAGTGTAACATATCAGATGGCTATGATGAAAATATTCCAAGATATGCAGTACAAAACAGTCGAATGCTATCTCGATGACCTCGCCATCAAAAGCAGAAGAAAAGAAGACTATCTCAATGATCTTCGAGAAGTCTTTGTCTGACTTCGCAAACACAAATTGTGGATGAATCCATTAAAATGATTCTTCGGTGTCTCATCGAGTAAGTTTCTCGGGTTCATAGTTCGGAAAGCCAGAATAGAACTTGACCCCACTAAAGTCAAGGCTATCTTGGAAATGCCATTTCCAAGGACCCTAAGAGAATTAAAAGGGCTTCAAGGAAGATTGGCATAAATTCGACGGTTCGTCTCCAATCTGTCAGGGAAGTGTCGTCCATTCTCTCGCTTGATGAACAAAGGTGTGGACTTCGTTTGGGATGCTGAATGTGAAACCGCATTTCAAGACATCAAAGAATACCTGACCAAACCTCCAGTATTGGCTGCCCCCACAACTAAAAAATCATTCATCTTGTACACAAGAGCTCTCGACTACTTTTTGGGTGCTCTACTCGCATAAGAAAACAACGAGGGAAAAAAAGCTACTCTATATTACCTTAGCCGCATGTTGGTAGATGCAGAGCATCGCTACTCCCCAGTCGAAAAAGAATGCCTTGCAGTGATGTTTGCCGTACAAAAGCTGCATCACTACCTGCTGTCCAACACAATCTACCTAGTTTCAAGGATCAATCTATTAAAAGTCCTTGTTAAAAAAGCAGGTTCTCTCAATGCCCGACTGGAAAAATGGTCCATCCTTTTATCACAGTTTGATATTAGGTATGTACCACAAAAACCAATCAAAGGCCAAGCTGTAGCAGACTTTCTCGCAGAGCACCCACTGCCTAAAGATTCTCCACTCAGGGATGATCTCCCAGACGAAATTTGTCTACAACGTGGAAACTTCCTTATCAAATGCTTCCTGGGACATGTACTTTGACCGCACAACTAGGACAAATGAAAAAGGAAAGCAGATATCAAGAATTGGCATCCGCTTTGTCAGCCCCAACAAATATATGATTTCACACGCTTTCTCACTACTAGAACCATGTTCAAATAATGCAGCTGAGTACCAAGCCCTGATTGTAGGATTGGAACTCGCCCTCGAATCCGGCATTACCATGCTGGAAGCTTTTGGGGACTCTCAACTGATCGTCAACCAGATGAATCAGAAATTTGAAGTCAGGAAGCCCGATTTGCTGCCTTATTACAACAAAGCGCAGTTGCTTCGACAAAAATTCAACATCTATCGCATCACCCACATCCTTAGAGGTGAAAACATCCGTGCAAATGCCCTGGCCAGACTCGCCGCATCTATGGCAATCCAAGAAGGGGAAAACATGCAAATCACAGTGTGTCAAAGAAGGATTCTCCCTCCTTTTAACACAAACCGAGCAGTTGCTGAATGCCACCAAGTGGTCGGAAGTCGGATGTCCATCCTCAAACCTCCGATCGACGACTGGAGGGATCCGTTCATTGATTACATTATGTTCGGAATCCTAACTAAAGATCCAAAAGAACGGGTAAGCATTCAAAGACGTACTCCAAACTTTCATTTGGATATTCCCTGAAAAGCACTTTATAGAAAATCCTTCAACAGAGTACTTCTACGCTTCTTGTCACAACAAGAGGCCGAAGAAACTCTCAAACAAGTGCATGATGGTCTTTGTGGAGCCCATTAGGCTGGTCCTAAGCTTTATGATCAGATAAAAAGGCTAGGTTATTATTGGCCTACCATGGTAGCTAACGCTATGTAATTTGCTAAGCGCTACCAACAATGCCAAATTCATGGAGACTATGTTCACATATCTCCAGAATGGCTACATCCTACAGCAATCTCATGGCCTTTCGAAGCCTGGGGTATGGACATCATAGGTCCTATCTCTCCCCCATCAAGCAAAGGTCATCGCTTCATCTTCGTCGCTACAGATTATTTCTCCAAGTGGTCGGAAGCATTTGCGCTCAGTAAAATGAAGACCTCATCAATCCTTCAATTCTTGCGCACCAACATTATATGTCGCTTCGGCATACCTAAAAGAATCGTCCATGATAACGGACCGTAATTCCGGGATCACAGATTCTACAGGTTCTGCGACAAGTACAAAATGCAAAGTTGTCCTTCGACTCCATATAATCCTGCAGCGAACGGACTAGTAGAAGGCTTCAACAAGACACTCTGCAAAATTCTCAAGAAAATGGTCTCTAGTCACAAAAGAGACCAGGCCGACAAACTACTAGAAGCTTTGTGGGCCTATCGAACCACCATTTGAGGACCAACCCATAGCACACCATTCTCCTTGGTCTATGGATGCGAGGTTGTTATCCCTTTGGAAGTACAAATTCCTTCCTTAAGGGTATCTTTGCAAAATGACATGACGTAAGAAAGCAATGTCAAATTGAGACTCCAAGAGCTGGATAATCTCGACGAAAGACGGCTTGAAGCTCTACAAAGCATTGAGCTGTACCAAGCACGCATGGCATGATCTTTCGACAAGAAGGTCAGGCAACGCGCCTACAAAAACGGCGACTTGGTTCTTATGGTAAAAAGACCCATAGTCTTTGCCCACAAATCCAAAGGTAAATTCGAACCAAAATGGGAGGGACCCTTCGTCATCGACAAAATCTTCTCAAACGGTGCATACGCTCTTCTAAACATGGAAGGTGACAGATGTATGCTGCCCATCAATGGCAAGTTCTTGAAGCGGTACTACCCTTGAAGACTTCCTCAAACGGATCAGAGCAATGCCTATACGGCTAAAGCCTATTTCTAGGTACTTGCTCGTCAAACCTACCCCTTTTGAAATTTTCATCCTTATGTTGAAATTTCTAAAAAAAAAAAAAAAAAAAAAAACCCTCAAAACAATGCTCACTTTCATTGTTTCATTGTAAAAAAAAAAAAAATCAAAACAAAAAATCCAAGTTTAGGAGCCTCTTCCCGGACTTGACCAAAATTTTCAATCCTTGAACCCAAAATTCATGGTTTGAAACAAAAATCAGGACTCAGGAATTTCCACCCCAGTTCGCCCCGACTTTTACAACCAAAAAAAAAAAAAAACGGCGGGGGGGGGGGGGGGGGGGGGGGGAGGAGGATGGTTTAAGTCAAAATTTACGACCCTCGTGTCTTTAAACAAAAATGGTGTTTAGAAACCACGGGGAAGCGAACGCTCAATCGATACTCACAAAACCCAAAAATCGGAAGGATGCGAACCCCATTCGATACTTCCAAAACCCAAAAATCGCGGGGAAGCGACACTCAGTCGATACTCGTAAAACTCAAAAATCGGGAGGATGCGAACCCCATTCAATACTACCAAAACCTCAAAATTGCAAGGAAGCGACAGCTCGTCGATACTTGCAAAATTTCAAATTTAAAAAAAAAATCGTGGAGACGCAACATTCCAGTTGATATCCACAGCCCAAACTTCAAACGGTTCGAGAAAACCTCAAATCTCAAAAAGAATCGTGGGGAAGCGATATTCAGTCGATACCCGTAAAACCAAAATTTTTGAAAAGAACAAGGAAGCGACGTTTATTCGATACTTGCACCCCAATTCCGCGAGGAGGCGACATTTCATCGATACTCGCAAAACCGAAAGAGCAAGGAAGCGACGCGTAGTTGATACTTGCACCCTAATCCCGCGAGGAGGCGACATTCCATCGATACTCGCAAACCGAATGAGCAAGGAAGCGACATTCCATCGATATTTGCAAGACCATTCAGCAGGGAGGCGACCTTTGTTCGATACTTGCATTTTGAAAACCAAAAACCCGGCTATAAATGCCAAAAACCCTACTATAAACGCCAAAATCGGCTATAAATGCCAAAAATAGGCTTTCATGCCAACAAAACAAAACTTGGTTTTCAAAAAATCCGGCTCCCATGCCAAAAACAACAAACAAAATTCGGCTTTCATGCTATTTCAAAAAATTTGGCTCCCATGCCAAAAATAACAAACAAAATTCGGCTTTCATGCCTTCTCAAAAAAAACTTTGGCTTCCATGCCACAAACAAAAAAAAAAAAAAACTTTGGCTTCCATGCCACAAAAAAAAAAAAAAAAAAAAAACTTTGGCTCTCATGCCATCCCAAAATTTTGGCTTTTATGCCACAAAACAAAATCGGCTCCTATGCCACAAAAAACCTGGCTCTCATGCCAATTCAAAAATCGGCTCCTATGCCAAAAAACCCGGCTTTCATGCCATCTCAAAAACTTTCGCTTCCATGCCACAAACAAATTTTCGCTCTTACGCCACAAAATTCGGCTTCCATGCAATTTCAAAATCTTGGCTTTCGAGCCATCAAAAACCGGGCTTTTGCCACAAAATTTGGTTTTCATGCCCAAAACAACCCTTTGACAAAAGATTTTCACAAAATGACAACCTTTTGATCGAATTCTCAAACAAACATTCCCATTTAGCTCTTGCTTAAATTTGTTTTCATCAAAAAATGATTTAAGTGAAAGGAGGGAATACAAAAAAAATATAGTACCAAAAATGTTTATACATGGAGGTACCAAAAAGAAAAGAAGAAAAAAAGTTTGTTACAACTCAGGACCTCAATCTAACATGGTCTTCAACCAAAGATTCAACTCCTCAAGCAGACCCTTGGCCTTAGCCTCCAAAGCTATCAGGCCACGTTTCTTCAAAACATTCCCATAAAATGCGGCAGAACGCCGCGACCCATCGGCAGCACGAGGAAGTTCTTCCCAGAGAGTCTGCCATTGCTCATATTCCTGAGTCTTCCTCCGGAGATTACTTTCAGCCTCCTCAACCTGGCGAATGATAGTCCCCTCCTTGGCACAAGCTTCCACAATGGCGGTCCATTTGGCAACAACTTCTTCCTCCAAAAGCTCAAGACGCTGCCTAGCCTCGACAACCTCCTTATCAAGGTGGTTCAGGTCTTGTTTTAGCTCCATGATGGCTAACTCGGTAACGTTCCTCTCCCAAACGAATTGATTCCAAGTCCACAAGATCTCAGTTAGCTCAGCTTTGACCTCGCTGGAAGGCTTCATAAACATCTCATTAAAGAAGTCACCATCTGGGAAACTCTTGGTTTTAGTCCACTTGTCGCCCAACGCAATGACTTCATTAACAAAAGCCTTGGCACTTGCAATGTCCAGACCAACTTCTTCGCTATCAGCAAGAATGTCCTGCACATGCTTGATCATGCCGAAACCTGCTTCCAAGTGACCTGAAGAGAGAGTCTCAACCCATGAGCTGAAAACACTCTTCAACACCTTCTTTGCATACTGAAGGTACGGCCCAGACAAAGATTCGCCATGCTCCGGCGCCCGACTGCCGGTTTCATGCCCCGTTGCAAGAGTAATCAATAAGCTCTTTTCAATCGAAGAAGCTGACTCATTGAAAGTAGAAGAAGCCCCTACTTCTGGATCGGCTGCAAGTATCTCCTGTTCTGGCCCTGAGGAAGACAAAGGAACTTCTCCTGCTGCTTCACAATCTGTCAATAGAAGACAAAAAGGTATGAAAGTGATCTTGTCAAAAAGATGTCGAGATTATCACTACAAAATACCTTCTTCGACGATCGGTGGAATATTTTCTGCTTCCATGAGCTCATCAGAAGCATCGTCAAAGGCTGCATCCATGGATGGCTCAAAGTCGTTAGAATCCTCTAGCAGGTCAGCTAACAAGAAAACAAAGCAACATGTTGGCAAATGGCAGCACAAACAAAAAAGGGAAGAAAAAGCAAAAGAAATCATACAGGTGAAGGTTCTGGAACCACTCCAGAGTCCCTTGGCTCTTCCTCAGATGCCACAAATGGGTCCATCCTCGCCTCATCGGCCGGAACCTCGGGCATCACCAAATCATCATCCTCTGCCAAAAGAAAAAAAGCAGTGGATCAAAACAAAAATCTCTCATAAGAGAGAAAAAGCATAAACAGAAAGAAGGAGAATCATACCAGCCATCTCCTCTTCTCGGCTTCTCTTCTCTGGAGGCTCGTCAGCACCCCAGACACCTCCTTAGCAATGGAGAGAGGAACTTCCAGATCAGGAGGACTTTCCTGCCATCTTATATTACGGCATTGTCCCCTATTCCTCTTAATTCTGTGAGATGGTCTGCTCGAAGATCCTGCCCCATTATCAACATCAGGTCTCTCACTAGAGTCCTCACTGGATGGTCTGCTTTTCTTAGTAGACTCCATGGAAGTCTTTGTGCGCTCCGCTTGCATCCAAGCGTTGATCTCAGCCTTCTCCTCTTCCAGCTGTTTCAAGACCTCACCAGGAATCCCTTGTGCAGCTCCTGATCTGATGACGTCCTGCTCACCGAGAAAGCCTATCTTGTGCTTCTCCCCATAAAGGAAAACCAAAACTTCCTCTCGATGGACACCATCTGATCTGCCAAGACCCTACCAGGAGATTGCTTGACATGCTCCTTCTTGGAAAGTCCCCGGTACACTGAAAAGCTCTTCACGAACCACTTCGTGAACCCAGCAGTCCGGAAAGTGGGCAACTCAGGATAGGAAATCATGGTGGTAGTGTCTTCCGCACTGTAAAAGGCCCATGCATTCCTCCCGTCCTGCAAACCTCTAAAACGCTTCACCATACTCGAAGGCGCTCCAACAACGCCTTGAGAAAAGCCAAGCTGCAATGCAAAACGCGAAGGGACATACGGCTGGATATCAATAAAAAGATGTCTACGATACACCATCGTACCAACCCGTATGTTGAAAAGCCATCTCTTCTCTGCGTTTGTCAAAGCATAATGTCTTCCCGACCCTGACCTGGTGGGATCACGGGAGACACCAAAAACAAAAGCCTTCTTCGCAGACCTGGAGAAAGCTTCACTGAAGACTGCCCAATCTCAACGTCCATGAACCGCCAGATTCTCAAATGGGCAGACAAAGAGATTCGGAAACGGCAGTCCCTCTAGCCAAACAAATCATAAAAGGGTCATCGTCTTGCGCAACTCCCAACCGATGAAAGCTAGGACAGTGGTATACACACCACGAATAGAAGATATGGGCTGAAAATACCCTGTTCATATAGAGCCCAAGCCGAACCAGAAAAGCAGCAGCCTGCAGTTCGGTACACAAGTAGGAGTAAAGAGCAGGCACCAAAGCCAGCCGCTCTCCGAATGCCATCTGATGAGCCGAAAAAATACAATGCGGCCTGATATGCCTTCCATCTCCTCCAGTAAAAACAGCCTCACCCAGCCAATAAGTGAGGTAAACAGTGAGATCTCTCCGCAATGCAATGTTAGGATAAATGGCGTCTGTGCTTGCAAAGAATTACCTCAAATCTTCTCGCATGGCGGAGATCTTCTTCAAACTTGGATTTTTAGCCCCAGCATCCTGGGCCATGCTATCCGAAGACTCCCCGTTGTCAAAAAAGTTGGAGCTGCAACTTTTCCAACTGCTGCACCTGACTTTCGAGCCCTCCTTCTCCTTTAAAAAGTCATAAAAGGCGACGAGCTAAAAGTACAACAGCCTGAACTCCTCAGCCTGCTCCTCAAGGATGCTGTCGATAGGCATGAACTCCCCCATAGAGTTTGCCGAGGATAGGTAGCCCGGTGATGGCGCTCAATTCCTTTAAAGAAAAACCAATCTCACCATTCGTAACAATGAAGGTGTTGGTTCGTGGAAAGAATGACTCCAGCATGGCCATGAAAGCCTCATCAGAAAAAACCATGGTTTACCGAAAAGCGCAAACCGCATAAAAAAACTTGGCTTCCCGGAAAATGGCCTCACCAACCTTCAGGGTGTGATCAATCCATGATTTCCAGCTCGAGTTAGCACTGAAACGGCCACGAAATCGACAAAGCTTCACCCAATTGCTGCCGCCACCCCGAAAAGTGCCAAGGCCCACCAATCTCAAATCAATAGACGGATGATTAGAACCTTGGTAGCCACTGGCTGGCATCAACATGTCCATACGGACAGGCAAATTCTCTGTAAAACCGGAATGGCCGCCAATAAAAACCCCGGTCTTGATCACACTAGTTCTCTTCACCCAGCTCGGAGGATCCTCCTTCTTAGGGCATGTGGGAGAAAAACTTATGATCGAGATAGTTCGATCGAAGGTCGACCGGGTGGAAATAGTTCTCTCCTCACCATCTGCCATGTAAGAGAACTGAAAACATCTCCTTTGGTATGTTAAGCCGTCAGGGACTGCATCACCGAAGAAAAAGGTAGGCTTGGGCACAACACTCTGATCGTCCATAACCCAAGGATGGTTGCTTACCGCGATCTTGTAGAATTACTCATCTTTAAGAGCGATTAATCGCTGTCTCATCTTATTACGATTGAGGGAATCACATTCTTCCAAGTTCTTCTCAACAAACTGGACCTTCTCCCAGGCCTGCTGAACGGCTGCATTAGAAGATTTGGCAGACCGACGAGGTGTGTTAGTAACAAGCCCCTTACCCTTGTTCGTTCTGGAAGAACGACATGCAGAAAAAAAAAAAAAAAACAAAGATCAATCATCATCAAAATGACAGGATTTTGCTAAAAAAATTCTAGCAAAAATCTGACATGGTTCCGGGGCAATTCCAAAGAAAAGGGAAAAACCCTGAAAAAGACAGGAATCCTGAAGATGAGCTCAACATCGCTGCAAGCTCATAGTCAATCGAAGATTCTCAAAGAAGGTTTGAACTCAAACATTACTGCGAGAACAAGGCAGTCTTATCAAATCCCCACAAAATTGGAAAAGGGCTCAACATTGCTGCGAGCTCCAAACTCCAAAACCTGCAAAGCTCCCCAAAATCCCGCATGACTAAGAAAGGGCTCAACATCGCTGCCAGCTCGAAATCCCAATACTTGCAAAAGATTTCTAGGAATGCATCATCATGCTTCCAAGTCAATTTAGTAAAAATCATGCATAAAAGAAAACCATCATTCATTAGATGTTAGGAAAACCTTGACCAAAGTTTGACCAATTCCAACCCAATTTGGTCAAAACCAATCAAACTTTGTCCAAGTCAAGAATCATGTTGGTTTGACCTAGAGACTCTAGCCTTCTATCTTGATGCATCAAACAAAAAAAAATGCATGAACATCTTGAAATTGCATAACCTCATTACCATGGTGAGCAAAAAGAAAAAAAAAAGGAGAGAAAAACCTTTTCAAAAAAAAAACAAGAAGAACTTTTTGTTGCCCACGGGCCGTGGCCTAACGGCCAGATCCGTACAGATATGTCCGTACGGCCCAAAGAAAAAAAAGAAGGAAAAAAAACAATGAAAAACAAACAGAGAGAAGAAAAAACCAAAAGAAAAAAAAGAAGGAAAACCATGAGCAAAAAACAAAAAGAAGAAAGAAAAAAAAAGGAAGCAAGAAAAAAAAAAAGAGAAAAAAACACGTGCTTGACAAAAAAAAGAAAAAAAAAAAAGGAGAAGAAGCACGAAAAAAAAAAAGAAAAAAGAAGAAGGAAAAAACGTTCTTGAAAAGAAAGAGAAAAAGAAAAAGAAAAGGAAAGGCAAAGAAAAGAAAAGAAAGAAACTTTCCTACTTCTACATGGAGTTTATTGTGAAGGAAGAAAACTTACTTGAAGCCATTGATGGAGAAGAAGAAGAAAAAGCTTGAAGGTCCTTGAAGACAAATAAGAGTTCTTGATCTTGGAGCACTCTTGAAGATTCTTGCAAAAAGAAAGCAATGGAGCAAAAGAATCAACCTCCCCTTGCTTTTATAGAAGAGAGCAAACCAAAAGAGGAAACAAGGAGAAAAGAAAGGAGGTAAGTGCTAAAATTTAGCAACTTTCCCAAAAGAAAGATGCTTTAAGAAAATCTCTCCCAAAAAAATAAGGAAACTTGAGAGATTCTCTCCAAGTAAGGATATTTTTAGATATTCTCTACACAAAAGAGATATTTTTAGATATTCTCTACAAAAATGACACCACATGAGATCTAAGCCATCTTCAAAGCCTTAGGTCCCATGGGTTAGCCCATATGAGCCAGGTTTGACCACCTAGGCACTAAAAGTGGCTTTTAGTAAAAAAATAACTCTTACCAAGAGCATACAAAAAATGGTTCCATGCCTCTTTTGAGTTGATTGGACCATTAAAAAAAATGAGACTCTTGGTCAAGTCAAAAGCTCTCTTTCAAGTTTCTCTTTAAGGTACATCGACTCCAAAAGCTACTCGTCGTTGTACCTCGAGGGGGCACTTGTTGACACCAAAAAAGTCACTTTGCCTCCTCAACATCAAGAAGCCACATGAAGCCGCATGCTACTACAAACAGGCAATGCTACTTCAAGCATCAAATCTTGTCAAAATCAAACAAACTGCAAGATCCTTCAAGACAGCCAAAAGAGGGGTACACTTTAAGTTTCGGGTCATTCTGACATCATTTGGCCTAACTTCACTCATCCGACAGCTAAATAGGCACTCCCGACAGCGACAGTGTCGAAGACATCAAAACTTCGACAGAGCCTACGGATGGTCCTAAGATACCTCCAAAAGTTTCCTTATCAAATTTCAAGTCAAACCGACAACGTTTGACTCTCCATCATACCTCGAGCAGCAAAATCAAGCCTCTCGGCGGCAAGAACCACCGAGGCCATCACTAATCAAACAAAGTACATGAGTGGCTTCAACATGCTTCCAAAAGGTTGCACGTCGAATTTCAGGTCATTCCGACAACATTTGACCAGACTTCGACACTCCGAAACAAAATCAAGCCTACCGACGGCGGAGCCTCCCTGGACCGTGACATCCAAATCGGTGCTAATGGGTCGTCTCAAAATGACTCCAATAGGCTCCCTGTCAAATTTCAGGTCAATCGGACATCGGTTGACCGTATATCAAAGCTCGACATCTTCCTCATGGAAAAATCAAGTCTAGCAGAATGGGACCCCAAACGGCTTCAAAACACAAATAAAAGCCATGGTTGGTCCTATTCACTGCTCAAGAGGCTACACCTCAAATTTCGGGTCATTTCGACATCATTTGACCTAGTTTCGACTCTTGACGGAAAATCGGCTACAAAGTCTTCGGCTTTTCCAAAAAAATGGGAAACTTTGTGCTCCGGTTTTGTGCAACTTCTCGTCAAGTTTTCTTTAGGGAAATCAGGTGAATAATTGAGGAAAAATGTCAAGAAAAATATAGGAGAAAAAAGGAACGAAAATGAAGAAGAAACAGCCGAAAACGAAGCGACGACCAAAAGGGACAAAAACCCCAATGGTCGCCGACGACCATAGCCTATGATCGCTGGCGACCTTGCTCCATGGTCGCCGGCTACCATGGATGCATGGTCACCAACGACCCTGGAAATCCGGGTCGCCGGATTTTCCGCCGATGGCCCGTTTTCTGATCGTTTTCGCGTTTCGAGAGTTCAAGCCCTTGTGATTTTCCAAAAATCCAATTCTTGATGCTTGAAAGTGATTGATCTTCGTCAAAATCTCGGATCCGCCGTCAAGTGCATGAAGTCATCACTGATCACTCCAAGATCGCCAACCGGCCGACCAAGAAAGTACACTTTCTGTCCGACTGATCGAAAAATCGGCAAAACAGATGTCACCGGCCCACTAACATCAATCAATGTCTGAAATTGCATCGCCATCCGACATCAAACAACATGTGGATCCATCGGTGATCGTCAGCTGAAGAATTCCAAAAGACACGGCACGGCCCGCGATTCTTCAAATGCCCCAGTGACCACTTAATGCTATTAATTGACCCATTTTATGACAACTTAATGCTGTCATTAAACCATTATTTTGGATGGCCCAATCAGAAGCAAGCAAATGGGAGTTACAAGTCCAAGCAATCATGGCATTGAAACCATGAAACTCCCCCTCATCATTGAGATTAAAGGCGATTAAATGCCCATCATTCTCCATCGGCCAATCACAAGTCAAGAAAAAGGAGTTACAAAATCAAGAAATAAAAACTTGTAACTCCTCTCATCAATGCCATCAATGCTCATAAACCCACCTTATGGCCACCAAAAGGCTATAAAAAGGGGGTCATTCCAAGAAGAAAGGATACAGAAAAATCCCAGAAAAATCCAGAAAAACCTCAAAAAAATCCAAGAAATTCACAGACACAGAGAGAGTCAGAAAATCCTGAAGAAACTCTGCTGCAACACCACAAGGTGATCAAAGTCCCTTGGGGGGCCACCCCCCAAGGTCCTCTTCTTCTATCCAACATGGTCTAAACGCTGCTTTTCAGCTCGTTTACTCGGTTTTTTATTGGACATAGGACCTTCCCTTGGTCTTTATCCTCTAAAAAACTGAGGTCCAAGCCAAGCCAAAGAATCAAATCATCAAGCGTTCTCATCTGAAGGACGATGGAGAAGTCCATACATGACTTGCGACCGTCGATCTTAACATGTCCCCACAATCTCCTGAGAAGTTAGGTCCTTTTTCTTCCTTTTCTATTGTAATTTGTATTTTTTAAAGAGACAAAAAAATCACAATTCATGTCTTTCATTATTGATGAGATTTGTAAATCGCCTTTCACAGCAAAAGCGCCTTTCATGGCACCAAATCGCCTTTCATGACAAACAAACAAAAATCGCCTCCTACGGCATTCTAAAAAATCTTGTCTCTTTTCTTAAATATTTATGCAATTTGAAAAGTTAAAAAAAAGGATTGATTTCCTTTCTACTTGTGAAGGTGAATCTCCGGATCATCACTACTTCAAATTCCAAGTAGAATAGAAAATCTGGCATACCCGTACAAAAAGTGTTGATACCCGCTTTTCTCCTCTGCCAGACCCCGGCAGCCCTAGGGGCGGAAGGAGAGGACGAGAAGCCGGGTCCATCAATCCCATCGAAGCACACCAAGCCACGTGCTTCGATTTCAATCCCCAATAATGGTCATGTGAGAGTAGGTTCATGGTTTCCAACATCTAGGGCCCAAACCTAGGTTACCCGTCTCATTACAAATAAACATGCGCTGGATCATTAATCCAGGTATTCTCATCACTTCTCGATCTTCGATCGTAACGAAACCAGAACCATTGGATTCTACATCTTAATGGGTTTCCATGATATATTACATGTAGGAATCCAACGGTCGGATTAAAAGTTACAAGTCTCCAAAGTTGCCAAGTTTTGTTAAGTAATTACCCTCCGATCGATTGGACAGAAGCTCCGATCGGTCGGCATTGAACACCTCTCAGTTAGTGACCCTATCCGATCGATTGGATAGAGTGCCTGATCGATCGGACCTGGACACCTCCCAGTTAGCTGCGGATTTCCTCTATCCGATCGATCGCACCGAGTGCCCAATTGATCGGACAGTGGATGACCCTCAGTTAACTGGGGCATGTTCCCTATCCGATCGATCTTACAGTGTGACAGATCGATAGGACAGCGGACTGCAACCCTAAAAATATTGGGTTTCTACCCTTTTCCTCCTCCTCCCAGTCCATAGTTAACCTACGGAAAACGATCTTCCATGCTCCCCATCCATTACATTCATCATTTTACATGTATTCTAACAAATTAAAACATCTATGGCTACTAATTTAACAATTAGACCAACCCAAATCCCCAAAATTTAATCTAACACGTTAATCCAAAATCAATATCAGAAACAAACTTGGCATTTAGGTATTCTAGCATTTGATCAATATCAATCAATAAGACAATATATTTATGTTAAATCATAAATTGGGTATCTACTTGCCTCAACCAAGAAGAAGATGAAAATTAGGAAAAACTTGAAGAGAAGCCTTCTACCGCAAAATCCACGAATCTAACCCAATCAAACACAACCTAGAATGCAAAGGAGAAGGAAAGAAAGGAAAAGATCAAGAATAACCTAAATCTAAGCACAAGAGAAAATGATTGAAAAGATGAGGGTAAGAGAAAGCTTGCCAAACTGATATCAATGGAAAGAGGAGATCGAGAAGATGAAGATGAGCAATTTGGATCTTCGAGGATATCCTCTCCTGGCAGAGTTCTAGACTTGGGAAGATGAAGAGGAATAAAGGGCTGCTGGAGCTTTCACTGTAGAGAATGAAAAATGTTATGATTAGGGTTAATCCCTGTTTAAGGAGAAGATAGGAAAAAAGACTTATTTGCCCTTAAGTGGGTCCGGTGAAGGAATGGACCACTTGAAGGGTTTCTGATTATCGAATCGGATGATCTAAGAGACAAAAATGATCAGCGCGATGATACCTTTCCAACGAATCCAAGAATCACGGCGATTGGAAATTTTTGAAAAAACACTCAATTTTCCCTAAATTGCAAACTACCCCTTATTAGGGTCAAACACGCTCGAAATTGCACGAAACTTCACAGACATTATTCTAACACTAAAAGAAACTTGCTCGAGATCTAAACCCACCTAAATATCTAACAATACAATTAATTATAATAATAGCATGATAAACGGGTCAACGGGCCTACTATTGGGCCAAACTAATCCAGTCAGGTCAAGGACCTTACACCTAACCCTTGGTTCATGCTTGGCTCATCATTGGAAGTCCACATGGAAGGTCAATGGGACCCACAAATCATCAATCTCAAAATGAACACAAAATTGTAAATTCACTGTCTGTAGTGTGAAAGGTTGACCTGGCACGAGTTTTGGACTATATATATAAAGGTTGTTTCTCTCAACCTTGAGCAAGGAATTAAGTTATTCTCTATAGTTCTTAGGTGAGAATATTTAGAGAGGAAAGTGGGAAATTAAGATTTGGACAGAAATGAAAGTTATCTAGAAGGTACATTGGACCGTTTGAGATCTTGGAGAAAATATGAAAAGTTTCTTATAGATTGGCTCTACCAATGGGTTTGTCAGGAGTACATAATGTTTTCCATTGTTTGATGCTAAAGAAATACATTTCAAATCTATTGCATGTTCTTCAATACCAGCCGTTAGAGCTAGAGCCAGTTGTTACCTATGTCGAACGACCTAAGCAGATTATCGATGCAAGGGAACAAGTTTTGAGAACTTGAATGATTCATTGGGTGAAAGTGTAGTGGGAACATCATAGTCCTCATGAAGCTACTTGGGAACTCGGGGATCAAGTAAAGAAGCAGTACAACCATCGCCTTCTAGAAGTATACTAGTCATTTGGAGGACCAAATATCCTAAAGGGAGGAGAATGAGACGTTTTGGAAATTTATACATATATATATATTAAATAAACTATTTATTTAACTATTGTTATAATTAATTGTAGTTTAGTTAAATATGTGGTTAGTTTAAGTGGAGACCAGGTTAGGCTTAGGTTTGGTGAGTTGGATATGTTGGATAGGTAACTAGACTTTTCACGTCCCCCGAACCCGATTAGAGAAATAACCGGATCCGGGGAGTGAAATTTATGACTAATTAAAATTTTTGTCCTTTAGGTCCAAGGATCGTAGGTCCACTGTGAGGATTTAATATTTCAAGCCTCAAGTATAATAAATTTGCGGAATTCACAAAATCTTAGGCACATGGAATATCAACAATGGATAATAGATTTCATTTAAATTTAAAGTTGTTAGAAGGAATAAATAAAACTACACAAAGTATAAAATTATTACAATGGCCAACCCGAAAATCAAAGTCATTTAAAACAATAGAAAGATATCAATAATGTGAAAGGTCCAATGAGAACTAATAAAGAATGAATAAAAATCTAAGTGAGGACCCAATGAATCTCTCTCTCGTGCCGGAATCGATGATGCTACTCTACGTCATCAGCACGCCACTCCCGTTCCTCCTCGGCTGGTTGGAGATCCTCTGGGATCTCCTCACTTGCCTGCTCCTCATAGTAGTCACCTGGGGTGTCTGCACACCAAGGAACAGAGTTAACGACATGTTGAGCAATAGATAAGCAAGGTATAATCTGGCACGGCATGCATCAAGTATAGAATAATGACAAGTGTAATATCATGTGAATACAAGGAAAATAGAGCTAGGCATAAAGCATGAATAATAATCGCGTGAGACAATGACATAATTCCTAACACCGTCTAGCAATAACCACTATCCAAACAATGCAATGCAAGAAACAAGAGGGAGACTCCGAGGATGTCCAAGCCACCTCCCGGGGTATCAGTAACAATTTAGACCAGACTAATGATACCAAAGTCCGGCTCCAGTGGGATCCTAGCCCCCAGTCCTGGGAATAGCAGCACGGTCCTAGCCCGCTCCCAGCTATTCAACGCCATGGACGCCGTCTAAAGTCGACTGCCCACCCCGATGTCCGAGTAATCGGCCCATCAATAAACCCCCAATCTGCAGATGGCCATGATATGAAATAAAACAAAGTGGTGTTGACACAAAAATAGACCAAGACATGTAAGTCTGGCTAGCTCAATGAACATAATATGATCATAGGGATTATCTCATTCAAAGACAATACAAGACAAGTCAAACACCTGATAATCCCTTCCATACTAGACAGTCCTATTTATCAATACATGACACATGGTTCCTAGAATACACTCTAAGTCATGTCCATATCCTAGATATACAAGAATTTATGTTTCATACTTAGTTAAGTGTTTTATGCCAAGAGAGTATACAAGGAATAATATCAACAGATAGAATTCTCAAGTCAAGGGGGAATTACAATCCAAACCTAGGCAAGTGGTGTCATCCTTGTATCCCATATGTTCTAGCGGAGTACGTGAGGAAATTGGATCAACGATGCTTCTAGTGAAATTCCTTGGTGTACAATCATATAAAGCATCTATTGGAACAATTCCATATGCATTCGGTTAAACCATGTGTAATACACGAATACCTAGACAACCCATCGAATCACAACAAGCCACGTGCTACGATTTTAATCTCATTAGTGGTCAAGTGAGAGTAGATTCATGGTTTCCAACATCTAAGGCCCAAACCTAAGTTATTAATCTCATTTCTAATAAAACATGAACTGAATCAATAATTTGAGTATTTACATTACTTACCAATCTCCGATCATGATGAAACTAGAATCATTGGATTCTCATCTCGAGAGCTTTCCAACGGTATATTACATGTAGAAATCCAACGGGCGGATCAAAAGTTACAAGTCTCCGAAGTTTCCCTGTGTTGTCAGAAAATTACCATCCGATTGATCGGACAGAAATGTCTGATCGATCGAACTGTAATCAGTCATAGTTAACAACAGTATCGATCGATCGGTCTGCAGGTCCGATCGATCGGCACTGCAACCTGAACCCCGAAAATGGGTGAAAAATGGGTTTTCTTCCCTTTCTTCCTCCTGCCAATCCATGACTATCCTACATAAAATGAGCCACCATGCTCCCCAATTATCACATTCATCATTTCCATCATCTCCAATGAATCAAAAGACAACCTGTAATTACCAATTACAATCTTTTATTTAACCCAAAACCCCAAAAACCCAATCTAGCATATCAATCAATAACAAAATAGGCTTGGAATTAAGGTAATCTGACAAGAAAACATAGCCAATCAATAAGGAAAATACACACATGATCAATTATATAATGCAAATCTACTTGCCTCAACCAAGAAGAAGATTAGAAATTGGAAAAAACTCGAGGAAAAACCTTCTACCGCGAAAAGCACCGATCTAACCAGCTCAAAAGCAATCTAACACACAAAGAAGAAAGAAGGGAAGGAAAAAGATCAGGAACAACCTAAATCTAACCAAAAGAGAGGGTGATTGAAAAGATGATGTTAAGAGAAACCTTACCAAACTATGATCAATGGAAAGAGGAGATTGAGAGGATGAAAGGGAGCGGTCCGGATCTTCGAAATGATTTCTTCTTGAGGGAGTTCTGGGCTTGAGAAGATGAAGAGGAAGAAGAAGGGCTGCTGTAGCTCTCGTTCGTTGCAGAGATGAATAAAGAATAGGGTTAATCTCTATTTAAGAAGAGAGGGAAGGGAAAAAGACTGATCTGCCCTTAAGTGGGCTCGGTGAAGAAATGGACCAATTGAAGGGTTTGTAATCGTCGGATCGCGATGAGCCAAGAGACAAAAATGATCAGTGCGACGAGACCTTTCCAAAGAACCCAAAAATCATGGCGATTGGAATTTTCTGAAAAAACACTCAATTTTCCCTAAATTGCAAGCTACCCCCTTGCTAGGGTCAAACGCACTCGGAATCGCACGAAACTTTATTTGCATTCAATGATGTTAAATGCTTTGAATGGGGTTGGTAAGCCTCTTTATTGTCTTGAAACATGATTTCTAGTTTTGGTTTCATTTATTGTCTTTAAATCATGGATTGTAGCTTTTGGGTTCATCTTTTGTACAATGCCTAAGTGAATCCTTGTGATGATGGATGTCCTCTTTCTCTTGGGGATTGCATGAGTGTAAAAATGGAGAGATTTGATGATGGTTGGGTAATGATTGAAGGGAGTTGAGAGCCTCCCATTATGTTGTAGGAAAGAGGCTTAAAATGGATTTTGAGAGAAGGGAAGAATGGAAGAGCAGAACTGTCCCGAACTCAGTTCTGGACAATTCGCTCGAGCGAACATGACACTTCGCTCGAGCGAACTGCCCAGGAAAGGGTTCGTGCCATTCCAGAGAGCTGTTCGCTCGTGCGAACCCAGTGTCCGCTCGAGCGAACTCTTCCAGCAGCCATCCAGAGAGTGGTTGGGTCAAGCGCACTAATCGTTCGCTCGTGCCATGCTGAACTGGGCAGCTCCGCTCGAGCGAACATATGTCCGCTCGAGCGAACCCTCCCAGAAACCATTCCAGAGGCTCATCCGCTCGAGCGAACTGTAATGTCCGCTCGAGCGATGGTTGCTGTTGCACAAGGGAAATATTTTCATGGATTGTGAAAGGTTCATTAGGAGCCTTGTTGTCTCAAGAGAACTATAGGGTGATGTATTGAGCTCGGATGAGAACGAAACCATTATCACAAGCATTCATTGGAGTTTTGGAGACTTTCAAGTGTATAAGGAGCCGGAATGCCCTCAACCCAAGGAGTACCAAGTTTTATTAAATAGACATTCGGGATCCCTATGCACTTGAATCAACTTTGAACCTTGATACTCATCCCGATATTTCGAAAGTTTATTTCACTCTTTTATTTCCGAAATTTACCAGTTACGATTTATCAACCCCGAAAGCACGGAACTGTATTTGTAGCCTTGTGCTAGCCCCGATGCGCATGACCCAATACTGAAATGATGATTGTGCCTTGAGCACCCCGTCTTGCCCGCTCATAGCCTTGCACTGGATTTTTTTTATACCTGTCTCGATTTATGTGATTTGACCTATGAGTCGGCACCACTAAGCTTGGATAACCTTGTCGGTCTGATCTACCGACTTGGAGATCCCTTCCCGTTCTGCCAGCTGCAGCTTGGATCCCGATACTTGGTTTATTAACTGTGGTCCCGTCCCGATACCAGGCTCGCTCCCGTGGTTCCAGATATCCAGTTCGCTGCCGTGATTCCCGATACCCGGTTTTCTACCGCGGTCCCGTCCCTTATTATTGTATATGTATATGTAACTTGGTTGCGCCTCCTCACTTCGGTGACTGAGGTCAACACCCGTTACTCACGTCACTTCGGTGATAGAGGATTTAGCTTTTTGTGGATGCCATCATGATTGTTTCCTGATTTCCTTGGTTACTTTTCATGTTTTATTACTACATATGTGTTTTCAATGAAATTATTCATTTACTTTTGAAAGTCATTGTTTAAACAGGTTTACATGTTTTCCAAGGTAAAGGTTTTTATTATTAAATGTTCATATCTTTTCATCTACATGCCAGACCGTCGTGTCTGACCCTTTGCTTTGGTACTCAGGTCCCATTGCCGGTTATCCCGAGGAGGAGCTAGAGGAGGCGGTCGGAGAACCGCAACCGCTAGTTGAGTGGCGTGCCGACGATGTTATGTAAACATCGTGCTGTCGAGATGCGAACCATTTTGGGGGTTGTTTGGGTCGTTTTCTGGCGGTTATTGTTTTGTCTATATTGGCCTTTGTTGGCCTTTATTCTTTTTGGGAATTATAATTAAATGTTATATGTTCCAACCTTAACAGCAGTTTGGGTTACGTTTAGAGCATTGCTCATTCTGATACTTGTTATTTCAATGCAAACATTCTTGTTACTATAGAAATGATTTATATGCTTGATTTGCCATACGCTTCCGCAATTATACTAAATGGTTATGTGTGTTGGAAAATCCTCACCGCGGACACCTGTGGGAAATCACGTGCACAGGAAATGTGTATTCTTTTATTAACCCGTGTATGCTTGATCATAAATATATTTTTAATTATTGTCATCACTCCATATGATCGCATGTCCATCATCACACCACATTAGTCCAGATCCCGGATTTGGTCCCCGAACTCGGTCCGGGGTCGCGACAGACTGGTATCAGAGCGAGACGTGTTTCAGGCAATTAAAAGAAACTAGAAATCCTAAGGACGTGGCGAGGATTCGTTAGATCTTTCGTTAGTTAGAATCGCGTGAGCAATGTGTGACCCTATTCTTGATTGTTATGTGCTAACAACTTGTTTTGCAGCATCATGCCACCTCGTAAGCGACCTGTAAATGGCAATCCCACCGCAAGCAACAGTGATTATATAGGACCAGTTGAGAATACAGGGCCAGTTGGGGAAGATGGAATCGAAAATGCAATGCCAAATCAGTTCCAACAGATGATGCAAGCCATGCTTG
This sequence comes from Umbellularia californica, assembly GCA_028538565.1. Taxonomy (NCBI): domain Eukaryota; kingdom Viridiplantae; phylum Streptophyta; class Magnoliopsida; order Laurales; family Lauraceae; genus Umbellularia; species Umbellularia californica. The sequence continues at coordinate 29,087,775 of JAPQWN010000006.1, forward strand.
TCCAGCAGCGTCAGGCTAATGAGAATCAGATTAGACTTCAAGAACAAATGCTAAAGAAGGATGAGGATCATGCCAGAGAGTTGGCAGAGATGCAGAGGCAGCTGTTGGAGTTACTACAGAGGAGACCCGAACGAGGTCAACCTCAACCTGCTATTGTCATCAACCAGAGGGAGCATGACCCCAATGCTTTATTTGAGAGATTTAGAAAGAGGGCACCCAAGGATTTTGTTTACTCAGAAGATCCTTTGACTGCAGATGATTGGCTGGACCATACGGAGAATATCTTTGAAGTCATTAGATGCACAGGGGGTGAGAGAGTAAAGCTGGCAACGTCCCTATTCACCGGGTTGGCAGATATCTGGTGGAAAACTGTAAGGGAAGAGTATAGGACAATGGCTGACGCAGTTGCATGGCAGAATTTCAAGATACAGTTTCGTGACAAGTATGTACCCACGCACATCAGGAGGTAGAAGGCAGTAGAGTTTCAACAGCTTGTCCAATGCAATACGACCGTTCAAGAATACCTCACTAAGTTTGAGAGGTTGTCAAGATATGCACCTGAATTAGTGGACACGGTGGAGAAGAAGATAACCAAGTTCCTTGAAGGACTTCATCCCATCATCGAGAGAGATGCTACGGGAGTCATACCACCAGTCACTTTTGAAGAGGCTATCAAGAGGGCCTGCAAGTTCGAGAACTTCCCCCACAAGGTCCTTAGATCTCAAGGCAAAGGACAAAGGCAGCCCCACCAGCAGAACCATCAGCAAAGGAATCAGTAGAACAAGAGGCAGAGGCAAGACCAGAATGTGCAACTCGTTTGTATCCATTGTGGCAAAAACCATGAGAGTGCCCAATGTCGTACCATCACCGGAGCGTGCTTTAGATGTGGCTCCATGGATCATCAGATGGGAAATTGCCCACTGTGGCAAAAACCATGAGAGTTGGCTACGGGAGTCATACCACTAAAACTATCAAGACAGTGCAGGTCTTGTGTTAGCTCGATTATAGCCAACTCGATGACATTCCTCTTCCGAAAGAATTGCTTCCGAGTCCACGAAATCTCATTCAGCTCAGATTTGACCTCGCTGGAAGGCTTCAAAAAATCTCATGGTGGAAGTCACCATTTGGGAAGCTCTTGGTCTCAGTCCACTTGTTGCCTTAAGCTATGACATCATCAACAAACTCCTTTGCACTCGCAATGTCCCGACCGACCTCTTCGCTATCAGCAAGAATGTCCTGTACATGCTTGATCATGCCAAAGCGAGCTTCCAGGTGGCCAAAAGAGAGAGTTTCGACCCATGAGCTGAAAACACTCTTCAATACTTTCTTCGCATATTGAAGAGACGGCTCGGATGAAGACTCGCCCCTCTCCATTGGTCGACTGCCCGTGTCATTCCTTATCAGAGGAGTAATCATCAAGCTCTTTCCAATCGAAGATACTAACAAAGGAATCTCCTCGGAAGATTTCACCTCTACTATATTAACACTGGTGAGAGAAGTCCCTACTTCCGGATCAGCTGCAGGCATTCCCTACTCTGGCCCTGAGGAAGATGGAGGAATCTCTCCTGTTACCTCACAACCTGCCAGCAAAACACAAAAAAAGGTATGAATATGATCCTGTTGAAAAACCATTATCATCAGGGTCGTTACTACAAAGACCTTCTTCGACGACCGGCGGAATACTTTCTGCCTCCATAAGCTCATCCGAAGCATCGTCAAAGGTCGCATCCATGGATGGCTCAAAGTCGTCAAAATCCTCTGACAAGTTAGCTGGCAAGAAAAAAATATGTCAGCGGATGGTAGCAAAGAAAAACAAAAGGACGTAAAAGCAAAAGAAAATCATACCAGGCGAAGGTTCTGGAACCATTCCAGAGTCCCTTGACCCTTCCTCAAATGCCACAATTGGATCCATCACCGCCTCATCGGCCGGAACCTCAGGCATCACTAAGTCCATCCTCTGCTAAAAAAAAGAGGGGAGGAAGCAAATTAAAATAAGGAAATCTCAATGAAAGAAACGGAAAGAGAAAGAGGACGAATCATACCTTCACCAACGGTCTCTTCTTCTCGACTCCTCTTTTCCAGAGGCTCATCAGCATTCCCGGACACCTTTTCAGCAATGGTAAGAGGGACTTCCAAATTAGGAGAGTCTTTGTGCCATCTCTTATTACGGCGCTGCCTTCTCTTCCTCTTCCCTCTATGGGTCGGTTTGCTTGAAGTGCCTACCCCACTGCCAAAGTCAGGACTTTTACTTGACTCCTCACCAAATGGTCTGCTTTTCCCAGTGGACTCAATGGAAGCCTTTGTTCGTCCCGCTTGCATCCAAGCGTCAATCTCGGCATCCTCCTTCAAGACCTCACCATGTATCTCTTGTGTAGCTCCTGATCTGATGACATCGTGTTCATTAAAAAAGCCTATCTTATGCTTCTCTCTAGAAAGGAAAGCCAAAACTTCCTCTTGTCGGACACCATCTGATTTACCAAGACCCTTCCCAGGAGATTGCTTGATATCAAGCTCCTTCTTGGAAAGCCCCCAGTACATCGAAAAGCTCTCCGCGAACCACTTCGTGATGCCAGCAATTCGGAAAGTGAGCAACTTAGGATAGGAAATCATGGCGGTAGTGTCCTCCGCACTATAAAAGCCCCATGCATTCCTCCCATTCTGAAAACTTCCAAAACGCTTCACCATGCTCGAAGGCGCTCCAACAACGCCTTGAGAGAAGCGCAACTACAGCGCAAAATGCGAGAGGACATATGGCTGGATGTTGACAAAAAGATGTCTATGGTATACCATCGTACCAATGCATATGTTGAAAAGCCACCTCTTTTCTGTGTCTGTCAGAGAATAGAGTCTTCCTGACCTTGCCTTGGTGGAATCACGTGAGAAACCAAAATCAAAAGCCTTCTTCCACAAACCCGGAGAAAGCTTTACTGAAAACTGCCCAATCTCGACGTCCATAAACCGTCAGATCCTCAAACCGGCAGACAAAAGAGATTCGGAAACGGCTGTCCCTCTAGCCAAGCGAATCATAAAAAGGTCATCATCCTGTGTAACTCCCAGTCAATGGAAGCCGGGACAGTGGTACACATACAACGAATAAAAAATATGGGCTGAAAATACCATATTCATAGGGAGCCCAAGCCAAACCAGAAAAGCAGCGTCCTGCAGTTCGGTACACAAATATGAGTAAAGAGTATGCATCAAAACCAACCGCTCTCCGAATGCCATCTGACAAGCCGAAAAAATACAATGCAGCCTGTTGTGCGTTCCTTCACCTCCAGCAAAAATAGCCTCACCCAGCCAATAAGTGAGGTAAACAGCGAGATCTCTCTGTAGTGCAATGTCGGGATAAATGGAGTCTGTGCTTTTGAAGAATTTCTTCAAATCTTCTGGCATGACAGAGATCTTCTTCAAACCCGGGTTTTTAGCCCTAGCATCCCGGGCCATACTATCAGAAGACGCCCCGTTGTAAAAAATATTGGAGCTACAACTCTTCCAACTGTTGCACCTAACTTTCGAGCCCTCCTTCTCCTTAAAAAATCATAGAAGGCGACCAGCTGAAAGTACAAAAGCCTGAACTCCTTAGACTGCTACTCAAGGACGCTGTCGATACGCATGAACGCCTCATAGAGTTTGCTAAGGATAGGTAGCCCGGTGACGGCACTCAATTCCTTCAAAGAAAAACCAATCTCACTATTCGTAACAATGAAGGTGTTGGTTTGTGGAAGGAATGATTCCAGTATGGCCATGAAGGCTTCATTGGAGAAAACCACGATTTGCCGAAAAGTGCGAACCGCGTCAAAAATCTCGGCCACCTTCAAAATGGTCCCACCGATCTGCAGGGTGTGATCAGCCCATGATTCTCAGCTTGAGTCAGCATTGAAACGGCTACGAAGTCGAAAAGGCTTCACCCAATTGCTGCCGTCACCCCGAAAATTTCTAAGGCCCACCAGTCTCAAATCGACCAACAGATGATCAGAACCTTGGTAGCCGCTGGCCGGGATCAACATGTTCATACGGACATGCGACTTCTCTGCATATCCGGGAGGCCCGCCAACAAAAACCTCTGTCTTGATCACATTAGTTCTCTTCACCCATCTTAGGGCATGTGGGAGAAAGACTCATAATCGAGATGGTTCGATCGAAGGTCGACTGGGTAGAAATAGTTCTCTCCTCACCATCTGCCGTGTAAGTGTTGGAAGTTGGTGGGCATCGTGGATAGATTTTCAAAACTTTTGACCCACTTGACTCAGGGATCAAGTATCCATAAAGCCAAAAACCCAATTCAGGATGCATAACCCTCATTCTCATGATCATGTACAGTGATAAACCTATCTAAAAGATAGAACAGAAGTGAACAAGTATCCATAAAAATCTACAACATACTGGGAAGTAGATTATACCTTTTGAGCTCGGTTGTGCTCTAATGGAGAAGTTGATGACTTTCGTTGATGTAGAACTTTTCTACAAACTAAGATCAAATCTCCAACACCTCTCAGCCTTCCATGTTATGACCCGAATCAGATCTCTTTTCTCAAGAAGATTGGTGAAATCTTCAAGAGAAAACCCAACTCGAAACTCTAAGGAACTAGAAGAGGAAGTGAGGAGAAAGCTGTGCAATAATTGTACAAAAGAGGCTGGACGTTTTTCACTCCAATTAGATGGATGTCCATGAGGGGTGGATTCCCTTTTATAATCTCTCAGGTCTCCTCTTTTCTTAATTGAAATAGAAGTCTTACTTCAACAACAATTAGTAAGTATATTATTACCACTATTAAAAGTTGTCACGACCCCAAACCCAGGGTCCGTGAAGTAAGAGTTATGTTTCTCCCAAGATCCGCGTGTGTGAGGATTACAAATTCCAACACCTCTGAATATTTAGCGGAAGCTTTCGTTGTGTTGCGACTCGGAGTCCGTGGCCATTGGATTCCGCACCGCACTCAACCCAAGCATATAATCATCTTATCATTGATCCATCTCAGACTGGAATAAACCATTATAATAAAAGTACAGAGCTGACAGTAACAGGGTATTGCATTCCCATATATGTTCAAGTTACAATTAACAATGTATATTAATTACAATCCCAAGAGAAAGGCTAATAGAAGCCATACAAAAACGAGCTAAAGATCACTACCCCATGTGTGACGTAATCCCGATGTCAAGCTCAATGTCGACATGACATAGCCGACAAACACCTGAAAGCTCATGGCTCCACAACCAACACGTGCACTCGTCTCGGGTGAAGAAATCTGAACCTGAGTACCAAAGTAGTGGGTCAGACACGACGGTCTGGCAGGCGGGTGAAAAGATATAAACAATATAACATGTAATAAATCATACTGTCTGATCAAAACTGTACATAATAAAATGTATCGGAAATCATGAATATCTGACAAAATCCTGTATTCGTATCAAACGGGTATGAAACATAAATATTTGACAAAACATTTATTCCTTTAAAGCATGTATAAACATGAACATTTTACAATTCGGAAACTCATTTAAAGCGGGTATAAACAATAACATTTCACAAATCTGGAACTCATTTAGAACGTGTATAAACGACAAACATTTCACAAATCGGCGACTCATTTAAAACATGTATAAACAATAAACATTTCCCAAATCGGAGACTCATTTAAAACATGTATAAACAATAAACATTTATAAATATCCTTTCTTAAGAAAAAACATGATCAATATAAAACAATACGGGTATCAAGGATCAGGAACTATCAAGATGGCAACCACACAAAGCTAAATCCTCTATCACCGAAGTGTTAGAGCAAGCATATCAAGGCGTTGACCTCTGTCACCGAAGTGAGGAGGAACAACGAAATTTACATATACATATACAATAATACGGGATGGGACCACGGTAGCAAACCGGGTATCGGGAATCACGGTAGCGAACCGGATATCGGGAGCCACGGGAGCGAGCCGGTTATTGGGACGGGACCACGGTTAATAAACCGGGTATCGGGATCCATGCTGCAGCTGGCGGGACAAGTGGGGAATCTCCAAGTCAGTGGATCAGACTGACAAGGTTATCCAAGCTTAGTGGTGCCGACTCATAGGTTATATGCAAGTAAACAAAATAAATACATGTATGCATGTTCTCTTTTTGGCTCATGGGCTCGCACTACAAAGCTCTGGCCCCATATTGCCTCAAGGTTTTATTCTCAAAATAATAATCCTTTTGGTTCATGGGCTCACACTACCAAGCTCTGGCCCCATCTTACCTCAAGGTTTTGGCTCATGGGTCATATACAAGAAATCAAATCAGATAATTACATATGACGGGACGGGGTGCTCATAAGCACAAAAGCATATCTGTATCGGTCGGGCCTGTACGGGCTAGCAACAATGTTAAAAACATAACTTTCAATACTGTCGGGCAAGTCTAGTCATAAAACACGAGATTTTTAAGTGTACAAGTGAAATTCGGTCAAAATTAAGCATGAATGGATTTCTCATATTCTCTGGGCCAAGTGTTGAAAGTCCAAGATTTGAATCAATGTAACTAGGGTCCCGTATGTTAGGTTTGATATACATCTGGTACTCTTGAAGAATTGAAGACATTCCGGGGCCTTATATACATTAACAAATCTAAAAGACCTAAACAACAAAGTCATGATGATGGAATTTCTTCTTCTGTACAGTTCCTCACTCTCCTCCAATATAGTTCCCTATGGTTCCTCAAGAAGAAAACAATACAATTGCTGTCGGTCAGCTCCTCGGTTGGCTGTCGGTCAGCCGAACTGGGATGTCGGCTAGCCGACGGCTGACCGACGCTGACTGTCAGCTCTACACACATCAGGAAGTTTGTTGCTCTCTGGAAAATGAACCGAAAGATCTGTCGGTTGGGTCTCGGTCGACCGAACTAGGGAGTTCGGTCAGCCGACAGCTAACCGACAGATTTCCTGATGGAAATCTGCTCTCTCGAATTGGAACCGAGAGGGTTTCGGTCCACCTCGGTTGACTGCCGGTTAACCGACAGGCTGACCGACAGCTGACCGACGTTACTGCGGACACAGAATTCTGAAGCTGTTTTCAGTCCCTTCTTTCTCCAAACACTCCTCATTTTCAAGGGTCAGATCCCTATAATAAAGTGAGCTAAAAGATCCTCCATTTCAAGCAATCAAAACTTCATTCTCAACACTTCAAATTCCCCCTTCAACTACATCCATTCTTCCATCAAATCATCCATTCCATTCACATTCAACCAAAAGAAATCCATCACATGAAACATGTCAAAACTTAATATCATCAAGATACCATTTTCAAGAATGCAATATACTAGAAAGATACACTAAAGAGTGTATTTCAAATCTCAATAAAAGCATGTCATGAAGTAAAGCATAAGTAATGAAAATCATTAATGAAAGCTACACATTTGTATAAAACATGATCAATGAAAATAAATCATTTCATCCACTTGCCTTGGGTCCAATGCTAATCAAATCAACCACCAATCACTTCTCCAAGCTATAAACACCAAATCTACACAAAACCCCCAAAATAAACCCATCTTAGAACCCTAAAATGGTAAATCATCAAAAAGAAGGAAAGGAGTTCAAACAAGCTAAGAAATAGGACCTAGGGGAAAGCCATTGCTCAACAATAGAAGATGGAAAGAGATCCTTACCTCTAGGGCCATTAATCAACAAGAAGGAGCTTGAAATAGGGGCTGCCCACCTTGGTTTCCCATGAAAATGGTGTCAAAAGAGAGAGGAGATGAAGGGGAAGAAGTTGCCCGAGTTTCCTCGTCGGATTGGTGGCTTGAAGGCTTCATTTGAGCAAGAGAAATGGAAGAAAAGGAAGAAGAAAGGTGGCTGGTACTGTAGCAGGGAGTTGCAGCCGATTGGAGTGGAAAAATGAGGGAGAAAGAGATGAAGTTGTCCTTTTATAATGGGTGATGTGGGGTCCACACTAAGTATATCTTGTAATGGAGATTAGGGGGCTTTCTAGACCTCGGATCAAGAAACTTAAAACATGAAAAGTGTTCGGAATAAAATTATCTTTCCAACAAGGTCAATATTGACATACTTCCGGGGTCCACATAAAAAGTCAACTGTTTGGTCAAAGGGGTTAAAGAATGGAAAATTTGGGATTTCTAGAAAAACTGACTTTTAGGAGCTTCGAATGGGCACGGAGTGAACACGAAAGTTGTAGGGAATGGCGAGATTAGTCTAACGAAGCTGAAATGGGAATTTTTGGGAATCACCAAGAATCTCCCCACGCTGACCACGCAAAACAAATGGGACCCTACGGTCACTGTCTAGGTTCACTGGCTCTCAAAACTTCCCAAAGCTAATGAAAAGTCATTCTAACTCAAAAGCTCAACCAAACAACCACTAAACCCAAAGAGAAAACCAAATCACGATTAAAACCACACTAAACCAAGAAATTAGGAGTCGGGTTCTCACAAAAGTCCTACTTCAAATAGAAATAGTATTTTTTTGAATTCCTTCCTTTTAGAGTTCAAGTATGATTAGTATCTTTCTAATAACTTGGGCTAGTGTGGGGACCACTAGGGATTCCATATAAAGCTGGCTCCAACTGGGACACGCGACCCCACTTCTCATGTGCAATCCGGGTCTACAGTTAATTGCAAATAACATCACTATATAAATGCAATTGCACTCCAGTCTTAGGAATAAATTACAATGAAGACCCTAAACTTCCCAATTACCACAAGTAGGCCCCTCTATCAATATCCATGGATCAATTAGAATAAATCTGTCTCTTCCAATCTTAGTTCCACATCTTATTATCCTTGAGCTCCAATTAATCACTATGATCATCAGTACCATCCAATTAACTCTTAATCAAGATGGGTGCGCACTTACTAATGACAAATCCATTAATTGACATAAGGAGATAATAGAGATAGATTCCATCTTGATCATTCAATGTTCCCGCAGTCCTACTACCACATACCCAAGACACCGAGGTGTTGACCTACAGTTGGCCTCACTCATTGGTAACTCAAAGCAAATGAATAGATAGAAACTTGGGTTCATCAATGCCTCATAATTGAGAGCCTATTGCTAGGGAATTATGAGAGCATACCTTATAATCGAGACGGAATTCCATAAGGTGCTTCTTATGGTCCTTCAATACATCCAATGTACCAGCACATTGATTCAGAATCTTCCATTCTGATGATCAAGACAAATCACACTATCTCATAGTGATCAAAGCGCTGCAACCTTATCAGATGAGATGCACAGTCTCATCACTGGTTGTGAAGATATTTTAAGTATAAGATTTGTGACATATATCTCCCATGTGTGGATCTCATCCATACACATAAATCACATCTAATATACTAATGGGACCCGATTCAACTCATGAACCATTATATCATATGTATTGGTCATGTGCATAAAATAATAAAATAACATTCATCTCATGAAAGTAAAGCATGATTTTATTGATAAATAAAGAAATTATTCAATTTATCACATCAACTGATAGATTGAATCCATACAATCTAACAGTAAAAGAATTGAAAACCTTTTATGTGGTATGTCAAGTAGTCAGGGACTACATCACCAAAGAAGAAGGTAGGCTTGGGCACAATGCTCTGATCATCCGTGACCTAAGGACGGCCGTTTACCACAATTTTGTAGAATTCCTCATCCTTGAGAGCGATCAATCGCTGCCTCATCTCATCACGAGTGAGGGAGTCACACTCTTCCAAATTCCTCTCGACATACTGGTGTTGGAAGTAGGTGGGCGTCGTGGATAGATTTTCAAAACTTTTGACTCGCTTGACTCAGGGATTAAGTACCCATAAGGCCAAACACTCTCTCCAGGATGCATAACCCTCAATCTCATGATCATGTACAGTAAATAAATCTATCTAAAAGATAGGAATAAGCAACCAACAAGCATCCACAAAAATCTACAACATGCAACGAAGTAGATTTTACCTTTGGAGCTCGGTTGTGCTCTAATGGAGAAGTTGCGCCTTTATTTGATGATGAAACTCTTTCAATTATCAAATAGGAGTCTCCAAGACCTTTTGATCTTCCATGCTATGAATCGTATCAAATTCTCTTTCCTTAAGAAGATGGGTACGATCTCCAAGAGGAAACTCTTAAGAAAACTAGAAGAGAACTAGAAGAGGGAAGAGAGGAGACGAAGCATGTGCAACTCTTGCACAAAAGGGCATGGGCGTGAATCCCTAGGTAGGTATTTCCATTGGGACGTCCAAGCACTCTTATCTTCTCTATTTATTGATAAAAGCAAGCTCATCTTCTTTGTTATCTAATTGAAATAGAAGTCTTACTTCTCTAATAATTAGTAACTCTCTTCTTTTTAATTAAAATAGAAGTATCACTTCCATTATAATTAGTAACTTACTATTACCACTATTAGAAGTCTCACTTCAAATAGAAATAGTAACTTTCTATTTTCTTTTAGAGTTCTACAATAATTAGTATCTTTCTAATAACTTGGCCTAGCGTGGGGACCACTAGGGATTTCTTAGAAAGCTGGCTCCAACTGGGACACCGGGACCCCACATCTCATGTACAATCCGGGCCCACAATTCATTGCAAATAACACCACTATATAAATGCAATTGCACTCCAGTCTTAGGAATAAATTACAATGAAGGCCCTAAACTTCTCGATTACCAGAAGTAGGCCCCTCTATCAATATCCATGGATCAATTGGAATAAATCTGTCTATTTCAATCTTAGTTCCATATCTTAATATCCTTGGGCCCCAATTAATCACAGTGATCATCAGTACCATCCAATTAACTCTTAATCTAGATGGATGTGCACTTACTAATGACAAATCCATTAATTGGCACAAGGAGATAATAGAGATAGATTCCATCTTGATCATTCAATGTTCCCACAGTCCTACTACCACATACCCAAGACACCGAGGTGTTGACCTACAGTTGGCCTCACTCATTGGTGACTCAAAGCAAATGAATAGATAGAAACTTGGGTCCATTAATGTCTCAGGATTGAGAGTCTATTGCTAGGGAATTATGAGAGCAGACCTTATAATCGAGATAGAATTCCATAAGGTGCTTCTCATGGTCCTTCAATACATCCAATGTACCAGCACCATGATCCAGAATCTTCCATTCTGATGATTGAGACAAATCACACTATCTCATAGTGATCAAAGTGCTGCAATCTTATCAAATGAGATGCCCAGTGTCATCATTGGTTGTGAAGATATTTAAGTATAAGATTTGTGACATATATCTCCCATGTGTGGGTCTCATCCACACACATATATCACATCTAATATACTAATGGGACCCGGTTCAACTCATGAACCATCATATCAAGTGTATTGGTCATGTACATTAAGTAATAAAATAACATTCATCTAATGAAAGTAAGTCATGATTTTACTGATAAATAAAGAAATTAATCAATTTATTCATCATCTAATGGATTGAGACCATATAAACTAACAATCTTCCACTTGGGCTCAATGCCAATCAGGGTTGCATCTCATGCACATCCCATCTACTTACTGCTCAAAGACTTTGGTAGTCAAAGGCTTAGGAAAGGGATCTCCCAAATTGTCTGCAGAGTCTATCTCGGTGATAGCAGTATCACTTACATCTCATGAACATCCCATCGGCAACTACCTTTGCTTTCCTCGAGTGATACTTGATTGGAAAATCATAATCCTTGATGTATTCCATCCATCTTCTTTGTCTCTTATTCAATTCCTTCTAAGAAAATAAATACTATAGACTACGGTGATCGGAGTGGACTTCGAACTTCTCTCCATAGAGGTAATTTCTACACATTTTCAGTGCAAAGATTGTTAAGGATTTTGTATCTTGCAATTTGATGGATGCACTATTCATTTTATTCATCATTTGAATTCACACACATGCATTGTTTTAGAAAAACTTGAAATCTTGATTTATACATTCATTGTTTTAAATCTTGTAAACCTTATGATTTATGCATGTTTTGGTTTTAAACATGGATGCATTTAAATTTGAAAAAGAATTTTGATAAATCAAGCTAGCCATTGATTTTAAAGTTTCAAATCATATTCGGCTTTTTATGATTCATGATTTTAAAAGCTCTTAGATTGATTTAAAATCATGTTTCCATGCTTGGTTTAATGGCCCGAAAATACCCTCTTGAAAATACTTTGAAATATGCAAAAGTTGGGATTTTGTTAAAACTGTCGGTCAGCTTGTCGGTCAGGTTTCGGCTAACCGATCGTGAGCAGAGCTCAACCGAACTCCTCTGTCGGTTCAATTTCCAGAGAGCTAAATTTTCAGATTTTCTCTGTCGGTCAGGTGTCGGTCACACTTTCGGTTAACCGAAGTCCAGTTCGGCTAACCGACAAGTTCACTTCAGTCAACAAACTTTTTATGTTTCATGTTTTTAAAACACTTAAATTGATTAAAAACATGTTTTCAGACTTGATTTCTATGGCCCAGAACTTCCACTAGTAAAATACTTTGGAGTAGCTTTCTGCTCAACAATTTTAGAAGGCAAAACTTTTTTTGTGTGCTACAGTACTTTTGCTACAGTACTTTGCTACAGTGTTTTTGCTACAGTGATTTCGGTCAACCGAACTCAAGATGTCGGTTAACCGAACCCATCGGTTCAAATTCCAGAATGGGCAAATCTAGCCGTTTTTTTTACCGTTGGAGTGTCGGTTAACCGAACCCTAACCGACAGGTAGCCGTTGGGACACTTTTTCTATAAAATGAAGTTCATTCCAAGGCCAAGATTGATGATTCTTGAAGCCATTTTTTAGGTGTTCTAAGGCCAATCAAAGGGGAATGAACTAAGAAGGCTAAAGGGTCATTAGTAAAGCTAAAGCTTGGATTAATGAAGTTAAATCACCAAGTAAGCTTTGACTTTTCCAAATCATATGTTTTATGCTTTGTCTAAATTATTGGTAAATGATTTTTAGCATATTAACTATGATGTGTTGAATCCATTCCTCTCTTAATCTTTGATTTAAGTTATTGGATTCTTCACCTTGATTCAAATCAAGTTTGTTTTAGAAAACTTCTTAAACATGTTTTATCAAAGTCTTTAATTTCTTTTATAACATGTTTCATTAACCTGTATGAATCTTCTTTGTTGTTTTCAATCTTTAAAACCTTAGTTAAATTACTTTGATTTTGAAAACAACATATCACATGCATCACATGTTTAGACATAATTAATTTCATACAACTTGTAAGCTTTTGATTTTCATATCATCAGCAAGTTTATACTTTGTACATGTGATTTGCATATCACTTCAATCAAATCATTTTATGTGCATCAAACTTTTAATTGCTTCAAGCATAAATTGATTGAGCTTTCATTTTAAACTTGATTGAAGTTTTCAAACACAAACATCATGAGCATTCATCTTTGCATTTTATAGTGTGTTGTGTGAGTTGATTTACACTTTCTTATCCGCCTAATTTAGAGGCGATTATATTGAGCTTAAATTGTATCTCTTAGAGTGTTTTGTGAAGACACCTTCTTGAGAGAAAATCTTTTATTGTAAAGGTTATTGCTTAGCCTAAGAAAAGCATTGTGTAAAGGTTATTGCTTAGCCTATAAAAGCACATTGTAAGGTTATTGCTTAGCCTAGAAAAGCATAGTGTTTAAGGTTATTGCTTAGCCTATTAAAAAGTATAAATAGTGGAAATCCGGTGGGGTGTAGATTCACAAGCCGGTAGTGGATGTAGGCACGTTGGCCGAACCACTATAAATCTTGTGTTGTGGTGATTGCTTTTGTGGTGATTGTTGTTGTTTAGCTTCCGCATTTTATTTGTTAATCATCACAAGTGGCTAATTGTTTTAAAGAAGTTTAAAATTGGCATAATTGGTCATTAAGTTGTAGCTCACCCTATTCACCCCCCCTCTAAGGTTCGGATCCGGAACTTTCAATTGGTATCAGAGCCTCGTGCTCTTATTTTAGGATCAAGTGTTTGGAACTCTTGATTAGGTGTAAAAACCTAGAGTCAAAACCCTAGTGTTGTGTTTTCTATGAAAATCATTAGAATGGATTCCACTATGTTAGATTGTGTAGATTCTTCTAGACCATTCCTTCTTCCAACATTTGGAGATTCAAACCATGAATTTAATGAATCTAAATTTGAATCAAATGAAGAAGAAAATGATGAAAACCAAGATGACATTCAACAAGCCTATAATGATTTATGTACATTTTCCCTAGAGCTTGTTAAGAAGAATAAAAGATTAGAAGAAAAATCTAAAAGTCTAATCAAAGAATTAGTTTCTTTAAAAAATGAACTTAGAGAGAAAGAAGAATTAATAAATTGTGTAGACTCTAAGTTTATGATCTCTTTGCATAATTTATCTAATGCTCAAGATGAATTAAATGAAATTAAGATAAGTTATGATAATCTTAATAAGGAGAATTCTAAACTAAGAGATCAATTACAAAGGCAAGATAAAGACATTAACAATCTTAAATCTAAGTTAACTATCACTAAGGAAAATTTATCTAATAAGATAAAAACTCAAGAACTTGGATCCAATGTCATTAATGAACTCAAAATTTGAGTTAAAACTTACCCATGAAGAACTAAACAACTTTAAGGGAGTTGAAAATGAACTCATAAAAGTTAAAAATGAAAATTCAACCCTTAAAAACCAAGTCACTCAACTTGAAAGCTACAAACAAAGTATGAGTGCAAATTTACCCAAGGTGAAGAGAAATTTGAAAAGTTATTTAAATTGGGTAAATTTCAAGGAGATAGGACGGGTCTTGGATTTAATGAACATACTTATCATAAACCTAAGTTCACCAACACATTTGTGAAAGGTGAGTCCTCATTCTCTAGCACTCACTCACCTTTGCCCAAAACAAAATGTAATTATTGTGGCATTGAAGGGCATTTTAGGTTTGAGTGCAAACTAAGGAGAAGCCATGTGTCTAAACCCATCTATGAACCTAAGAAAGTAAAATCTAACTCTATGATGGATATGACACTAAAAATCAAGGAAGACTCCAAGAAGATTAAACAAGTTAAACCTATTAACAAGGAGTCTCCTAAGATAGATTCTAAAAAGCTTAAACAAGTTAAAACTAATATAAAAGAATCTATCAAGAAAAAGCTTCTCAACCTACCTCCCCTAACTCAACAAATGAAAGAATTTTTGAAGAAACTTGCAAAGTTAAATCTAAAATTCAAAAGTCAATTAAAGGGAGAAAATAAGAAGAAAAGAAATCAATCCCCTACTAAGAAAAGTCACCAACCTCAAAAGACTAATCACCAATCAAAGCTAAAACAAGTCAAATCTCCTAAAGTTGGTGAGACTTTTAAGATAGACCTCAAAGACCAACCATCTCAAGACCTTATGTGGATTCCTAAAGTTAGATACTTAGACAAACCTTAAGGACTTGGAACTCATTGACCAACCGAACCTTTTTAGTTAAATCATATTGTTGGTCATGACACATTTGCATTTGTTTCTTTCATAGTCACATTTATTTAAATGCAATGTTTATTTATGCTCAATTGATTTTGTCTTCATGTACCTTTCTGGTTAAATATCATGGTTTTCAAAATCATTTGATTATAATTTCATCATTATAGATTTGCTTTTTGCTCTCATTTAGTTATATCTTTTGCAATGCATTTCTATATATGATCAATTGATTGTGATTTCAAAAGCTTTTATAGCTAGATTTTTTATAATCGATTGATATTTTTAAATTCATTTGTTTGATTGTCTTAGTTAAATTATTTTGAAAAACAAGTGATTTAGATTTTCCATGGATTCTTTCTTATGGAAAGTTATTGTTTTGAAAAATCAACTTGTATGTGTTTCAAATAAGTTATAAAATGATTTATGCCTCATTACTACATTCTTGATGAAAAATGAGGATTGAAAATTGATTTTCATTCTATGCTTAGTAAGTTAGTATTTTGATATGAAAATTCAATTCCTTGATTTACTTAAGTTTCAATTGGTTAGATCTTTATAGTTATATTCTTTAAAAAAATTGAATGTGTTTTTGATAAATGCATTTTTCCAATTGATATCAAGTTTGAAAAGTTTTTAAGTCAATTTGTATGAGTTTTTGTAGTTATCCTTGATTACAAATTGAAATTTGATATTAGTTCACTTCATGGTTTTCTTAATCACTTGATCATGATTTTATGTTTCATTGTTGGATTTTGATTGTTGAAGTGAATTAAAGTCCTTTGGAAAATGTTCTAAGCTTTGTTAGTTATATTTATAGTTGCATTTTCCTTTGAGTTTATTTCCTTGTGTTTATGATTATATCTTTTAGAAGGAAATACTTGTTATATGCTATTTGCATCATTGCTCATTTGGTTTCATTCTTTTTTTTTGCAAATGTCATATAGTTCCATGTATGGTTGTGCTCTTTAGTTACATTTATAGATATCATACTAGAACTTTCAAATCCATTTTTATGCCTTCTGGTCATTATTTTTTATTGGATGGTTATGATGTTGATTCATGTATATTCACTTAGAGATATCATCTTTATACTTGTTTCAACTTCATAGTAGTGTTCTTGTTCATATGAATCTCTTTGAAATTCATTCCTTCTATTTCATAGTTATATGTATTGTTTGATGGATTTCTTAGATGTTGAATTCATATGATTTGACACTTTGAAAATTGCATACTTTTTCAAGCTATATATTTTCAAAATGCAATTTAACATGTTCATCACTATGCTCATTAGTCATATTATTCTAAGTGATGAATATCATTTTATGATGGTTGTTGGAATTTTGAGTTTGTCACATGCTTGCTCTTAATCATGTTTCATATTCAATTGCTAATCAATTGGTATCATTTTCAATTAGTATCAATAGCCAATTGGTATCATATCTTGAATTTGTGATAGACCTTGTGTACATTGGATTGAACTTGATAGTAATATGTTTTTGTTCCATGTCTCATTCCATTAGCATCATAATGTTCATGCTTGCCACCTCTCTTGCACTTATAGGTAAATCTCATGATCACCATGTTTATGTGTTCATAATCTTGGTTGGTTAATAGTTGAGGTTGGCTTCTATTGATCTTCATTTCATTCATCTTGTGCATGATAGTTGTATTTAATGAATGTATGAAATGACTTCAAAACTTTCATAGCATATGATTTTCATAATTATATTGATTGATGCTATGTTCAATAAACCCCATCTCATCATGGATAGCTCTAATTTGGATGAACCATAATAGGTATATTCCTTAACTCCATTTTAGAGTGATTGAGTTAATAGTCTTATCTTTGAATCTCAATTGGTATAATTGCTTTATATATATTTCAATTGGTATCCATGATAGATTATCCTTTCGACCTTGCTCTTTAATTATCCTATAGCTTTCCGTCAATTGGTATTTTTATAATGGTAATTTGATCATATTGAGCTTTATTTCTTTTTTGTATCTAATCCTTCTCTTGAAGTTAACCCTCAATTGGTTAAACCATCTTCTTCTTGAACCAAATTGTTAAATCTTTGTCACAGTTTGACAAAAGGAGATAATGGATTGAGGGGGAGTAAATCTTCATAGGAAGTATTAGTTATGATCAAATTCACTCTTATATTGGCTCTATACCCTTATAGACAACACCCATACATGAAAACCTGTTATGTATTTCATTTTCGAATTCTTTTGTTAACAGGTGTTACTAAAAGGTATTTTCCTTATTTCATGTGTGTAGGTACCTTTGCAATTTTATGTCAAAGGGGGAGAATATTCTAGATGTCAAAGAGGGAGAATATAGCTAAGGGAAGAAATGTGCAATTCAATGTCAAAGGGGGAGAGACATTGTATTATCCTCCAAAGAGGGAGTGAATGCATATCTTGCCAAAACCCAAGAGTGCATGGTCAAAGGGGGAGAGATGAAAGAAGTAGAAGATGCTTGGCCAAAGAAAGGAAGATGAAGAGAAAGCTTGAGGATGATCAAGCTCCAAGCATCAAGGAGAATGAAGGAAAAGACCAAGGGCCCAAGCCAAGTGAAGAAGCAGCCAAGAAGATTTCAAGCCTTGTCCAGCTAAGGAGGAGCTGAAGACTTTGTGTGAAGATTCAGTATTGAGTAAGAGAAGGTTTGCCATCAAATTGCAAAGGGGGAGATTGTTAAGGATTTTGTATGTTGCAATTTGATAGATGCACTATTCATTTTATTCATCATTTGAATTCACACACATGCATTGTTTTAGAAAAACTTGAAATCTTGATTTATACATTCATTGTTTTAAATCTTGTAAACCTTATGATTTATGCATGTTTTGGTTTTAAACATGGATGCATTTAAATTTGAAAAAGAATTTTGATAAATCAAGCTAGCCATTGATTTTAAAGTTTCAAATCATACTCGGCTTTTTATGATTCATGATTTTAAAAGCTCTTAGATTGATTTAAAATCATGTTTCCATGCTTGGTTTAATGGCCCAGAAATCCCCTCTTGAAAATACTTTGAAATATGCAAAAGTTGGGATTTTGTTAAAAGTGTCGGTCAGCCTGTCGGTCAGGTTTCGGCTAACCGATCGTGAACCGAGCTCAACCGAACTCCTCTGTCGGTTCAATTTCCAGAGAGCTAAATTTTCAGATTTTCTCTGTCTGTCAGGTGTCGGTTACACTTTCGGTTAACCGAAGTCCAGTTCGGCTAACCGACAAGTTCATTTCAGTCAACAAACTTTTTATGTTTCATGTTTTTAAAACACTTAAATTGATTAAAAACATGTTTTCAGACTTGATTTCTATGGCCCAGAACTTCCACTAGCAAAATACTTTGGAGTAGCTTTCTGCTCAACAATTTTAGAAGGCAAAACTTTTTTTGTGTGCTACAGTACTTTTGCTACAGTACTTCTGATTTCCTGCTAATCCCAGAAAACTTCTAATTTCTGACACATTCTTCGGTCTTCCCACTTTACTACTGCCTCAATCTTGGACGGATCTACCGACAATCCTTCTTTTGAGATGATGTGCCCCAAAAATGCTACTTGTTCCAGCCAAAATTCACACTTGTTGAGCTTTGAATACAACTGGTTTTCTCTCAAAAGCTGAAGTGCTATCCTTAAGTATTCTTCATGTTCTTCCTTGGTCTTAGAGTACACCAAAATGTCATCAATAAACACCACTACAAACTGATCCAAATACTGAGCAAATATCTTGTTCATTAATGCCATGAACATTGCCGGTGCATTTGTCAACCCAAATGGCATCACTAGGAACTCATAGTGGCCATATCTCGTCTGGAAAGTTGTTTTCAACACATCTGATTCTTTGACTCTCAGCTGGTGGTAACCGGATCTCAAATCAATCTTTAAAAAAATACGAGGCTCCTTGTAACTGATCAAACAGTTCATCTATCCATGGCAATGGGTACTTGTTCTGGATGTTCACTTGGTTCAATCTTCGGTAATCAATGCACATCCTCATGGAACCATCTTTCTTCTTAACAAACAAAACCAGTGCTCCCCATGGCAAAATGCTAGGTCTTACGAAACCTTTGTCCAATAATTCTTGCAATTGTATCTTCAACTCTTCCAATTCCACCGGAGCCATCTGATAAGGTGCAATAGATATCGGAGCGGTCCCTGGTAAAAACTCAATAGTGAAATTAATTTTTTTGATGGGTGGCAATCCCGGAATTACTTCTGGAAAAACATCCGGGAATTCCCAAACAATAGGGATCTCCTCCACCCCTTGGGACCATTTATCCTCCGCAATAAACGCCAAATAGGCTTCACATCCACTTTTTAGAAGTCTATCAGCTTTTAACGCTGAGACAAACCCTGCACGAGGATTCCTCTTGTCTCCTTGAAACAACACTCTTGCTGGTGTCTCATCTAATTTGAAGGTGAGGGTCTTATGGAAAGAATCCATTCTGGCATGATACCCTGCCAGCCAACCCATCCCTAGGATGATATCAAAATCAAGCATCTCTAACAAAATAAGGCCTGCGAGTAAGACAACCTCTCCTATCTGGACTGCGTAACTAGGATAAAAGGTCTACATATAACTTGTTTACCTATTGGGGTTGCCACAATCAAAATATATTCAAGTTCTCTAGCATACACATCTATCAGCTCAGAAAATGCATGGGATAAAAATGAGTGTGTAGAGCCAGGGTCAAATAAAATCCTAGCTTTAATACCACAAACGAGGAGTGTACCTTCCACTACATTTCCTGATGCTTCTGCATCAGTTCTATTGACCGTATAAACTTTTCCTCGCTGCTGTGGCCTGATAGGAACCTGCTACCAACTGCCTTGAGGGACATTTCTATTTTGTTGCAGTGGACGCTGACGTTGATGTTGTCCTTGCTGACGGGCCTGCTGTTGCTGCTGAGGTCTATACTGTTGCAGTGGTGCCTGTTGCTGAAGTGGCCTTGCCTGATTTTGGACAACCATTGCATTCTGTGGTGGTGCTAGACGCTGTGCTCCCTACTATTGTTGATTCTGCCTGTTCTGTCTTGGACAGTCCCTCATCTGATTGTTCATTGAACCACATCTAAAGCATGCTCCTGAAAACGTACGACACTGGGTACTCTCATGATTCTTCCCACAGTGAATACAAACTGTTTGATTTTGAGCATTTTGTTCTAGCATGTGCCTCTTGTGCTCCTGGTTCCTCTGTTGGTAGTTCTGCTGATGAGCTTGTCCCTTGCATTGAACTTTGAGTATCTTGAGGTGAAAGTTCTCAATTTTGTAGGCTCTCTTTACAACTTCCTCGAAAGTTGCAGGTGGTATAACCCCCGTAGCATCTCTTTCAATTATGGGATTTAGTCCTTCGAGGAACTTGGAAATCTTCTTCTCCACCATGTCCACTAACTCTGGAGCATATCTAGACAATCTCTCGAACTTAGTGAGGTATTTGAGAACCGTCATATTCCCTTGCACAGGCTGCTGGAATTCCATTGCCTTTTGTCTCTTGACGTGAGTGGTACATATTTGTCCCCAAACTGTTTCTTGAAATTTGCCCAAGACACTACATTTGCCATAATCCTGTATTCCCCTCTGACCGTCTTCCACCATATGTCTGCTAAACCGGTGAATAGAGACGCTGCAAGCTTTACTCGTTCTTCTCCCGTGCATCGGAAGACCTCAAAAATATTGTTTGTGTGTTCCAGCCAATCATTTGTAGCCAATGGATCCTCTGTCCCAACGAAGTCCTTCGGAGCTCTCTTTCTAAATCATTCAAATAAGGCATTTGGGTCATGCTCTCTTTGATTGATGACAATTGCGGGTTAAGCTTGAACCGGTTTTGGCCTTCTTTGTAAGACTTTTAGCAATTGTCTCTGCATCTCTACCAATTCTCTGGCATGGTCTTCATCTTTCTTTAGCATCTACTCTTGTAGTCTAGCTTGGTTTTCATTTGCCCAACGATGCTGATCAAGCATGTTTTGCATCATTTACTGAAACTGATTTTGCATTGTGTTTTCCACAATATCTTCCTGAACTAGCCCTGTATGTTCACTGTTACTCGCGGTGGGATTGCTGTTTATCGGTCTCTTGCGAGGTGGCATAGTGCTGCAAAACCAGTTATTAGCACATAATAATCAAATAGAGGGTCACACATTGCTCACACGATTCTAGCCTACGAAAATCCTAACAAATCCTTGCCACGTCCTTAGGATTTCTAGTTTTTTTTAATTACTTGAAACACGTCTTGCTTTGATACTAGTGTGTCGCGACCCCGGACCGGGCCCGTGGGCCTAATCCGGGATCGAAACTAATTGTGAGAGATGATAATGAATGAATACTATGGTTAGTACCATAGAACATACCATGCGTACACGGGTCAATAAAGAACATAATACTACCCGTGCACGTGATTTCCCATAGGTGTCCGCGGTGAGGATATCACAGCAACGTAATACTTTTGTTTAAGTGTGGAAGTGTGTAGCAAATCAAATTCACAATTTCATTCCCAAAATAACAAGTTTGATAACACATGTGAATAATAAGTATCAGAATGAGCAGTGATCATTAGCATATTCCCAGAAGTAATGTTAAGTGTTTGTATAAAGGATCATTTAATTACATTCCCAAAATAGAGGCCAACAAAGGCCAATATAAGCAAAATATAAACCCCCAAAAGAATGGTTATCCACAACCCAAAATGTTACGCGACTCAGACAACCGAATGTCTAGACGACATCATCGACATGCCACTCAACTAATCGCTGCGATACTCCGACCACCTCCTCGTGCTCTGCCTCGGGAAAACCGATGACTGGAAATGAGTACCAAAGAAATGGATCAGACATGACGGTCTGGTAGGTGGGTGATGGACCCTCGGTTTCCGTCCTCTCATTCTGCCCCGGGGGCTGCCTGGGTCTCGGCGGAGGAGGAAATGCGGGTATCAACTTTTTTGTACTGGTATGCCAGATTTTCTATTCTACTTGGAATTTAGAATGGTTATGATCCAGAGATTCACCTTCACAAGTAGAAAGGAAATCAATCCTTCTTTCTAACTTTTCAAATTGCATAAATATTTAAGAAAAGAGACAAGTTTGTTTTTGAGAATGCCGTAGGAGGCGTTTTTTTGTTTGTTTGCCGTGAAAAGCGATTTTACAAACCTCATCAAATATGAATGACAAGAATTGTGATTTTTGTTTGTCTCTTTAAAAAATACAAAGTACAATAGAAAAGAAAGAAAAGGGATCTAACTTCTCAGGAGATTGCGGGGACACGTTCAGATCAACGGTCGCAAGTCATGTATGGACTTCGCCATCGTCCTTCAAATGAGAACTTTTGATGCTTCGATTCTTCGGCATGGCTCCAACCTCAGTTTTTTAGAGGATAAAGACCAAGAGGAGGTCCTATATCCAATAAAAAAACCGAGTAAACAGGCTGAAAAGTCGCGTTTAGGCCATATTGCAGAAGAAAAGGACCTTGGGGGGGGGGGGGGGGGGGGGGGGGGTGGCCCCCGAAGGGACTTTGATCACCTTGTGGTGTCTCTTGCAGCAGAGCAGCAAGACTTCGTCAGGATTTCTTCGGAAGTATACAAGTATGCAAGTGTAGAATTTCAAGTCGATGTGTGTATCGATATCGATCCGATGTCTCTCTCTTGGAAATGGACCTCCTTTAATAGGCTCTTGGTAGCCATGGGGTGGTCTATAGGCATTGATGGCCATGATGAGAGAATTGATGAGGAGTTACAAGTTTTTATTCTTTGATTTTGTAACTCCTTTTTCATGGCTTGTGATTGGTCGATGGAGGATAATGGGCATTTATTCGCCTTCAATCTCCATGATGAGGGGAGTTTCATGGTTTTAATGCCATGATTGCTTGGACTTGTAACTCCCATATGCTTGAATTTGATTGGGCGTCCAAAATAATGAGTTAATGGCCGCATTAAGTAGTCATAAACGGGTCAATTAACAGCATTAAGTGGTCACCGGAGCATGTGAAGAGTCGCGGGCTGCGCTGCGTCCTTTGGGATTCTTCTTGTGATCATCGCAGGTGGATCCATACATTGTTTGATATCAGATTGCGATGCAATTTCAGACATTGATTGATATCAGTGGGCCGGTGACATCTGTCTTGTCGATTTCTCGATCGGTCGGACAGAAAGTGTAATTTCTTGGTCATCCGGTTGGCGACCTTGGAGCGATCAATGATGATTTCATGCTCTTGATGGCGGATCCAAGATGTCAGCGAAGATCAGTCGTTTTCAAGCATCAAAAATTGGATTTTCAAAAAATCACAGAGGCAGGAACTCCCAAAATGCCAAGACGATAGGAAAACGGTCCATCCGGTGAAAATCCGACGATCCGGATTTCCAGGGTCGCCGGCGACCATGCACCCAGGGTTGCCGGCGACCTTGGACCAAGGTCGCCAGTGACCATGGGGTTTTTGCCCCTTTGATCGTCGAGTTTATTTTTCGGCCATTTTTCTTCTTTTTCGTTCCTTTTTTCTTCTATATCTTTCTTGACGTTTTTCCTCAATTATTGACTTGATTTTCTTGGAGAAAACTTGATGATAACTCATACAAAACTGGAGCACAAAGTTTCTCATTTTTCGGGAAAGCCGAAGTCTTTATAGCCGATTTTCCGTCAAGAGTCGAAACTAGGTCAAACGATGTCGGAATGACCTGTAAATTGAGATGAAACTTCTTGAGCAGTGGATAGGACCAACCATGGGCTTTTATTTGAGTCTTGAAGCCGTTTGGGGTCCCGTCGATGCTTGACTTGATTTTGCTGCGGGGAAAATGACGAGCTTTGATATGTGGTCAAACGATGTTCGATTGACATGAAATTTGACAGGGAGCCTATTGGAGTCATGTAGAGATGATCCATTAGCTCCGCTTTGGATGTCATGGTCCCGGGGTGCTCCGCCGCCGGTAGGCTTGATTTTCTTTCAGAGCGTCGAAACCTTGTCAAACGTTGTCGGAATGACCTGAAATTCGACGTGCAACCCTTTGGAAGCATGTTGAAGCCACTCATGTGTTTTGTTTGATGAGTGATGGCCTCGGTGGTTCTCGCCTCCGAGAGGCTTGGTTTCGCTGCTCGAGCTTTGATGGAGGGTCAAACGTTGTCGGTTTGACTTGAAATTTGACGAGGAGCCTTTTGGAGGTATTTTGGAACCATCCATAGGCTCTGATCGAAGTTTTGATGTCTTCGATGATGTCGCCACCGGGAGCGCTTGTTTAGCTGCGGAGAAGTGAAGTTAGGCTAAACGATGTCGGAATGGCCCGAAACTTGATGTGTACCCCTCTTTTGGCTGTCTTGAAGGATCTTGCAGTTTTTGTTTGATTTCGACAAGATCTGATGCTTGAAGTAGCTTTGCCTGTTTGTAGCAGGATTCAGAGATAGTGACTTTTTTTGTGTCAACAAATGCCCCCTCAAGGTACAGTGACAAGTAGCCTTTTGGAGTCGATGTGCCTCGAAGAGAAGGAGGGCTTCTGACTTGACCAAGAGTCTTGATCATTTTTTTTCTTTTGTTTTTTTTTTTTTTTGGAGAATGCCTTTTGAGTTTCCGGAGGAACTTTATGGTAGTAAGAGGGACCACATACCATCTCAAGGCAAAGTTTTGAAAATGACATGGGGTATTTGGATTTTGGGTTTTGAATTTTGGTTTTTGACGTTGTGACCTAACAAGCTGTCTGTGGCAGGTTAGGGGGTCGGAGTTTGGTTTTTGATTTTGACTTTGTGACCCAACAAGCTGTATGTGGCAAGTTGGGGGGTCAGATTTGGTTTTTTGTTTGGCTTTGGTTTGGTTTGGATTTTGATTTTGGTTTTGGTTTTGTTTTGGTCTTGTGACCTAACAAGCTGTATGTGGCGAGCTAGGGGACCAAGGTTTGGTTTTTTTGTGGAATGTCAATTTCAAGATTTGGCTCAATTTGGTTCATGAGGTGGGATGGTTTGCTTTTTGGAAACTCATGAGGCTTTCTTCTTCTCTTTTTTTCTTCTTCTTCTTTTTTTTTTTTTTTTTGAATGGTCCAATCAACTCAAAAGAGGCATGGGATACATTTTTTTTGCTCTTGGTAAGAGGAATATTTTGACTAAAAGCCACTTTTAGTGCCTAGGTGGTCAAACCTGACTCATATGAGCTAACCCATGGGACCTTAGGCTTTGGAAATGGCCTAGATCTCATACGGTGTCATTTTTGTAGAGAATATCTAAAAATATCTCTTTTGTGTAGAGAATATCTAAAAATATCCTTACTTGGAGAGAATCTCTCAAGTTTCCTTGTTTTTGGGAGAGATTTTCTCAAAGTGTCTTTCTTTTGGGAAAGTAGCTAAATTTTAGCACTTACCTCCTTGCATTTCTCCTTGTTTCCTCTTTTGATTTGCTCTCTTCTATAAAAGCAAGAGGGGTTGGATCTTTGGCTCCATTGCTTCTTTTTTTGCAAGATTCTTCAAGAGTGCTCCAAGATCAAGAATTCCTTTTCTTCTTCAAGGATCTCCAAGCTTTCTCTTCTTCTCCATGGGTTCAAGTAAGTCTTCTTCCTCCACAAGAAACTCCATTGTAGAAGTAGCTTTTTTTCTTTGCTTTCTCTTTTTTTTTCTTCAAGCATGTTTTTTTTTCTCTTTTTTTTTGCACGTTTTTTTTTTGTTTTTTTTTTTTCGTGCTTCTCTTTTTTTTTCTTTTCCTTTTTCTCATTTTTTTTCTACGGGTTTTTTTTTCTTTTTTTTTTTCACCGTGTTTCTTTTTTTCTCTTTCTCATGGTTTTTTCTTCTTTTTTTTCTTTTTTTTTCCACGGTGATTTTTCTTTTTTTTTCACAGTTTTTTTTTTTCAACGTTTTTTTTTCTTTTACGGACCTGGCCGTACTGCCATGTGGCAGTGGGCCACGGCCTGTGGGCCTGAAATTTTTGTTTTTTTTTTGTTGAGATTTCTCTCTCTCTCTCTTTTCCTTTCCTTCTTTGTTTGCTCACCATGATAATGAGGCTATGCATTTTCAATATGTTCATGCATTTTTTTTTATTTGTTTGATGCATCAAGATAGAAGGCTAGAGTCTCCAGGTCAAGTCAACATAATTTTTGACTTGGACAAAGTTTGATTGGTTTTTACTAAATTGGTTGGAATTGGTCAAACTTTGGTCAATGTTTTCCTAGAATCTAATGCATGATGATGTTCTTTGATGCATGATATTTAGTAAATTGACTTGGAAGCATGATGATGCATACCTAAAAATCTTTTGAATGTATTGAGATTTGGAGCTCGCAGCGATGTTGAGCTCTTTCTTGGTCTTGTTGGATTTTGAGGAACTTTGCAATTTTTGGATTTTGGAGCTCGCAGCAATGTTGAGCTCTTTTCCAAATTTTGCTGAAATTTGATGAGATTGGCTCGTTCTCGCAGTAATGATTGAGTTCGAACCTTCTTTGAGAATTTTTCTACTGACTATGAGCTTGCAGCAGTGTTGAGCTCATCTTCAGGCTTCTTGTCTTTTTCGAGGTGTTTCCCTTTTCTTCAGAATTGCCCCGGAACCATGTCAAAATTTCGCTATAATTTTTTTAGCAAAATTCTATCATTTTGATGATGATTGATCTTTGTTTTTTCCTTTCTTTGCAGGTAGTTCTTCCAGAACAAACAAGGGTAAGGGTCCTGTTACTGACGCACCTCGTCGGTCTGCCAGATCTTCTAATGCGGCCGTTCAGCAGGCTTGGGATAATGTCCAGTTTGTTGAGAAGAACTTGGAAGAGTGCGATTCTCTCAATCGTGATAAGATGAGACAGCGATTGATCGCTTTCAAAGATGAGGAATTTTACAAGATCATGGTAAGCAGCCATCCTTGGGTTACGGACGATCGGAATGTTGTGCCCAAGCCTACGTTCTTCTTCGGTGATGCAGTCCCCGGCGACTTGATATACCAAAGGAGATGTTTTCAATTCTCTTACACAGCGGATGGTGAGGAGAGAACTATTTCTACCCGGTCGACCTTCGATCGGACCATCTCGATCATGAGCCTTTCTCCCACGTGCCCTAAGAGGGAAGATCCTCGGAGCTGGGTGAAGAGGACCAGTGTGATCAAGACCGGGGTTTTTGTTGGCGGCCCTTCCGGTTTTGCAGAGAAGTCTCCTGTCCTATGGACATGTTGATGCCAGCCAGTGGCTACCAAGAATCTGATCATCCGTCGATCGATTTGGGACCGGTGGGCCTTGGCATTTTTCGGGGTGACGGCAGCAATTGGGTGAAGCCTTTTCGACTTCGTGGCCGTTTCAGTGCTAACTCGAGCTGGGAATCATGGACTGATCACACCCTGAAGATTGGCGAGGCTGTTCTGCGGGATGCCAAGATTTTTTATGCGATTCGTGCTATTTCGCAAACCGTTGTTTTCTCCGACGAGGCTTTCTGGCCATGTTGGACTCATTCCTTCCACAAACCAACACCTTCATTGTGACTAATGGTAAGATTGGTTTTTCTTTGAAGGAACTGAGCTCCATCACCGGGTTGCCTATCCTCGGCAAACTCTATGACGAGTTTATGCCTATTGACAGCGTCCTTGAGGAGCAGTCTGAGGAGTTCAGGCTTGTATACTTTCAGCTCGTTGCCTTCTATGATTTTTTAAGGATAAAAAAGGCTCGAAAGTCAGGTGCAGCAATTGGAGGAGTTGCAGCTTCGACTTTTTTTACGGCGGGGAGTCTTCTGATGGCATGGCCCAGGATGCTAGGGCTAAAGCATCAAGTTTGAAGAAGATCTCCGCTATGCGAGAAGATTTTATGAAGTTCTTCGCAAGCACAGACTCCATTTATCCTGACATTGCATTGCGGAGAGATCTCACTGTTTATCTCACTTATTGGCTGGGTGAGGCCGTCTTTGCTGGAGGAGATGGAATGCATATCAAGCCGCATTGTACTTTTTCGGCTTGTCAGATGGCGTTTGGAGAGCGGCTGGCTTTGGTACCTACTCTTTACTCCTACTTGTGTACCGAATTGCAGGCTGCTGCTTTCCTGATTCGGCTAGGGCTCCCTATGAACAGGGTATTTTCAGCCCACATCTTCTATTCGTGGTATGTATAACACTGTCCTAACTTCCATCTGTTGGGAGTTGCACAGGACGAAGATCCTTTTATGATTCGTTTGGCTAGAGGGATAGCCGTTTTCGAATCTCTTTTCTCTGCCCGTTTGAGGATCCGACGGTTCAGGGACAACGAGATTGGGCAGTCTTCAGTGAAGCTTTCTCCAGGTTTGCGGAAGAAGGCTTTTGACTTTGGTGTCTCCCGTCATTCGACTAGGGCAGGGTCGGGAAGACACTATGCTTTGACAAACGCGGAGAAGAGATGACTTTTCAACATACGGGTTGGTACGATGGTGTACCACAGGCATCTTTTGGTAGATATCCAGCCGTATGTCCCTTCGCGCTTTGGATTGCAGCTTGGTTTCTCTTAAGGCGTTGTTGGAACGCCTTTGAGCATGGTGAAACGTTTTGGAGGTCTGCAGGATGGGAGGAATGCATGGGCTTTTTACAGTGCAGAGGACACTACTGCCATGATTTCCTATCCTGAGCTGCCTACTTTCCGGACTACTGGCTTCACGAAGTGGTTCGTGGAGAGCTTGTCAGTGTACCAGGGGTTTCCAAGAAGGAGCTTGCTGTCAAGCAGTCTCCTGGGAAGGGTCTTGGCAGATTAGATGGTGTCCGTCGAGAGGAAGTTTTGGCCTTCCTTTCTGGAGAGAAGCATAAGATAGGCTTTCTCAACGAGCAAGATATCATCAGATCAGGAGCTGCACAAGGGATCCCTGGTGAGGTCTTGAGACAGCTGGAAGAGGAGGAGGCTGAGATCGATGCTTGGATGCAAGCAGAGCGCACGAAGGCTTCCATGGAGTCTACTGAGAAAAGTAGGCCATCTAGTGAAGACTCTAGTGAAAAGCCTGATGTTGATAGTGGGGCAGGATCGTCGAGCAGGCTGACCCGCAGAAGCAAGAGGAAGAGAGGACAGCGCCGTAATATGAGACGGCATGAAATTCCTTCTAATCTAGAAGTTCCTCTCACCATTGTTGAGGAGGTGTCTGGGGATGCTGACGAGCCTCCGGAGAAGAGGAGCAGAGAAGAGGAGACAGCTGGTATGATTCTCCTTCTTTCTTTTGTTTCTTCTTTTCTCTTATAAGAGATTTTTGTTTTGATCCGCTGCTTTCTTTCTTTTGGCAGAGGACGATGACTTGGTGATGCCCGAGGTTCCGGCCGATGAGGCGATGACGGATCCAGTTGCGGCATCTGAGGAAGAGTCCAGGGACCCTGGAGTGGTTCCAGAACCTTCACTTGGTATAATTTCTTTGGCTTCTTTTTTTTCCTTTTATTTGTACTATCATTTGCCAACATATAGCTTTTGTTTTCTTGTTAGCTGACTTGCTAGAGGATTTTGACGATTTCGAGCCATCCATGGATGCAACTTTTGACAATGCTTCGGATGAGCTCAGAGAGGCAGAGAGTACTCCGCCGGTCGTCGAAGAAGGTATTTTGTAATAATAATCTTGATATATATATTTTTTTTACATGATCATATTCATACCTTTTTATCATTTGCTTGACAGATTGTGGAGCAGCAGGAGAAGTTCCTCCGTCTTCCTTAGAACCAGAACAAGGGATACCTGCAGCCGATCCAGTAGTAGGGGCTTCTTCTTCTTTCAACGAGTCAGCTTCTTCGATTGGAAAGAGTTTATTGATTACTCTTCTAATGGGGCATGACATGGGCAGTCGGGTGCCGAAGCCTGGCTAATCTTCATCATGGCCACACCTTCAGTATACAAAGAAGGTGTTGAAGACTGTCTTGAGCTCATGGGTCGAGACTCTCTCTTCGGGTCACTTGGAAGCTGGCTTTGGCATGATCAAGCATGTACAGGACATTCTTGCTGATAGCGAAGAAGTCGGTCTCGACATTGCAAGCGCCAAGGATTTTGTTGATGAAGTCATTGCTTTAGGGAACAAGTGGATTAAGACCAAGGGTTTCCCAGATGGTGACTTCTTTGATGAGATGTTTATGAAGCCTTCCAGCAAAGTCAAAGCTGAGCTGACTGAGATCTCGAAGACTCGGAAGCAGTTCATTCGGGAGAGGAACATTACCGAGTTGGCCATCATGGGGCTGAAGCAAGACCTAGACCGCCTTGATAAGGAGGTTGTCGAGGCTAGGCAGTGTCTTGAGCTTTTGGAGGAAGAAGCTGTTGCCAAATGGACCGCCATTGTGGAGGCTCGTGACAAAGAGGGGACTCTCATTCGCCAGGTTAAGGAAGCTAAAAGCAATTTCTGGAGGAAGACTCAGGAGTATGAGTAGTGGCAGGTCCTCTGGGAAGAACTTCCTCGTGCTGCAGATGGGTTGCGGCGTTTGGCCGTATTTTATGGGAACATTTTGAAGAAGCGTGGCCCAAAAACTTTGGAAGCTAAGGCCAAGGGTCTGCTCGAGGAGTTGAATCTTTGGTTGAAAACCATGTTGGATTGAGCTCCTGAGTTGTAACAAACACTTTTTCTTCTTTTTTTTGGTACCTCCTTGTATAAACATTTTCGGTACTATATATTTTTTTTGTATCCCCTTCTTTTCACTTAAATCATTTTTTGATGAAAAATAAATTTAAGCCAAAAGCTGATGGGAATGCTTGTTTGAGAATTTGATCAAAAGGTTGTCATTTTGTAAAAATCTTTTGTCAAAGAGTTGTTTTGGGCATGAAAGCCAATTTTTGTGGCCAAAGCCTGGTTTTTGATGGCTTGAAAACCGATTTTTAGAATGGCATGGCAGCCGGATTTTGTGGCGTAAGAGCCAAAATTTGTTTGCCGCATGGAAGCCAAAATTTGAAATAGCATAGAAGCTGAATTTTGTTTTGTGGCATGGAAGCCAAATTTGTTTGTGGCATGGGAGCCGAAATTTTAGGATGGCATGAAAGCCGAATTTTGAGATGGCATGAAAGCCAGGTTTTGTTTGTGGCATGGGAGCCGAAATTTTAGGATGGCATGAAAGCCGAATTTTGAGATGGCATGAAAGCCAGGTTTTGTTTGTTTGTGGCATGAAACCCAAAGTTTTTTCTTTTTTTGAATTGGCATAAGAGCCGAAATTTTGAGATGGCATGAAAGCCGATTTTTTGAATTGGCAAAAGAGCCAAGTTTTGAGATGGCATGAAAGCCGAATTTTGTGGCGTAAGAGCCAAAATTTGTTTGTTTTTTTTTTTTGTTTTGTTTTGTTTTGGCATGGGAGAAAGATTTTTGAAAACCAAGTTTTGTTTTGTTGGCATGAGAGCCGATTTTGGCGTTTATAGCCGGATTTTTTTTGTTTTGGCATTTATAGCCGGGTTTTGGCATTTATAGCCGATTTCGGCATTTGTAGCCGGGTTTTGGTTTTTCAAAATGCAGGTATCGACCAAATGTCACCTCCCCGCTGATAGTCTTGCAAGTATCGATGGAATGTCGCTTCCTTGCTCATTCGGTTTTGCGAGTATCGATGGAATATCGCTTCCTCGCGGGCTGGGTTTGCGAGTATCGATTGAATGTCGCTTCCTCACGGATTGGGGTGCAAGTATCGACTAAGCGTCGCTTCCCTGCTTTTCCCAAAACTTTTGGTTTTACAGGTACTGACTTGGTGTCGTTTCCCCGCGATTTTTGAAATTTGAGGTTTTCTCGAACCATTTGAGATTTGGGCTGTGGATATCAACTGGAGTGTTGCGTCTCCATGATTTTTGAAATTTGAGGTTTTGCAAGTATCGAATGGGGTTCGCTTCCTTGTGATTTTTGGGTTTTGGAAGTATCGAATGGGGTTCGTATCCTTCCGGTTTTTGGGTTTTGGAAGTATCAAATGGGGTTCGCATCCTTCCGGTTTTTGGGTTTTGGAAATATTTAATGGGGTTCGCATCCTTCCGGTTTTTGGGTTTTGTGAGTATGACTAAGTGTCACTTTCCCGCGGTTTCTAAAAACCATTTTTTGTTTAAAGACACGAGGGTCGTAAATTTTGACTTAAAACCATTTTGGTTGTAAAAGCCGAGGCGGACTAGGGTGGAAATTCTTGAGTCCTGGTTTTTGCTTCAAACCAAGAATTTTAGGTTCAAGGATCGAAAATTTTGGTCAAGTCTGGGAAGAGGCTCCTAAACTTGGATTTTTGGGTTTGATGATTTTTTAACAATGAAACGATGAAAGTAAGCATTGTTTTGAGAGTTTTTTTTTTAGAAACTTCAACATATAGATGAAAATTTCAAAAGGGGTGGGTTTGACGAGCAAGTACCTGGAAATTGGCTTTGGCTGTGTAGGTATCGCTCTGACCCGTTTGAGGGAGTCTTCAAGGGTAGTACCGCTTCAAGAACTTGTCGTTGATGGGCAGCATACATCTGTTTCCTTCCATGTTTAGAAGAGCGTATGCGCCATTGGAAAAGACTTTGTCGATGACGAAGGGTCCCTCCCATTTTGGTTCAAGTTTGCCTTTGGAATTGTGGGCAAAGACTATGGGTCTTTTAACTGCAAGAACCAAGTCGCCTTTTTTGTAGGCGTGTTGCCTGACCTTCTTGTCGAAAGATCCTGCCATGCGTGCTTGGTACAACTCAATGCTTTGTAGAGCTTCGATTCGTCTTTCATCGAGATTATCCAGCTCTTGGAGTCTCAGTTTGACATTGCTTTCTTGCGTCATGTCATTTTGTAGAGATACCCTTAAGGAAGGAATTTGTACTTCCAAATGGACAACAGCTTCGCATCCATAGACCAAGGAGAATGGTGTGCTATGGGTTGGTCCTCGAACGGTGGTTCGATAGGCCCACAAAGCTTCTGGTAGTTTGTCCCCCAGTCTCTTTTGTGAGTAGAGACCATTTTCTTGAGAATTTTGCAGAGTGTCTTGTTGAAGGCTTCTGCTAGTCCGTTCGCTGCAGGATTATATGGAGTCGAAGGACAACTTTGGATTTTGTACTTGTCGCAAAACCTGTAGAATTTGTGATCCCGGAATTGTGGTCCGTTATCATGAACGAATCTTTTAGGTATGCCGAAGCGACAAATAATATTGGTGCGCAAGAATTGAAGGACTAATGAGGTCTTCATTTCACTGAGCGCAAATGCTTCTGACCACTTGGAGAAATAATCCGTAGCGGCAAAGATGAAGCGATGACCTTTGCTTGAAGGGGTAGAGATAGGACCTATGATGTCCATACCCCCAGGCTTCAAAAGGCCATGAGATTGATGTTGGATGTAGCCATTCTGGAGGCATGTGGACATAATCTCCATGAATTTGGCATTGTTGGCAGCGCTTAGCAAATCGCATTGCGTCAGCTACCATGGTAGGCCAATAATAACCTAGCCTTTTTATCTGATTGTAGAGCTTAGGACCAGCCTGATGGGCTCCACAAAGACCAGAATGTACTTCTTTGAGAGTTTCTTCAGCCTCTTGTTGTGACAAGCAGCGTAGAAGTACTCCGTTGAAGGATTTTCTGTAAAGTGCTTTTCAAGGAATATCCAAATGAAAGTTCGGGCCTCGTCTTTGAATGCTTCACCATGAGAGAAATTGACTTCACCATTGAGTTGTTACCGGGGACCGCTTCGATATCTATTGCACCTTATAGAATGGCTCC
Source organism: Umbellularia californica (assembly GCA_028538565.1). Lineage (NCBI taxonomy): Eukaryota > Viridiplantae > Streptophyta > Magnoliopsida > Laurales > Lauraceae > Umbellularia > Umbellularia californica. The sequence continues at coordinate 29,121,730 of JAPQWN010000006.1, forward strand.
GGCGGAATTAGGAGAGTTGAAGATACAATTGCAAGAGTTGCTGGATAAAGGTTTTGTGAGACCAAGCATCTCACCATGGGGAGCTCCGGTTTTGTTTGTTAAGAAGAAGGATGGTTCCATGAGGATGTGTATTGACTATCGAAGGTTGAATTAAGTGACCATCAAGAACAAATATCCACTGCCAAGGATAGACGAGTTGTTCGATCAGTTACAAGGTGCTTCGTATTTTTCGAAGATTGATTTGAGATCCGGTTACCATCAGCTGAGAGTTAGAGAATCAGATGTGTTGAAAACAACTTTCTGGACAAGATATGGCCACTATGAGTTTCTAGTAATGCCATTTGGGTTGACAAATGCACCGGCAGTGTTCATGGCATTGATGAACAAGATATTTACGCAATATCTGGATCATTTTGTAGTGGTGTTCATAGACGATATTTTGGTGTATTCCAAGACCAGAGAGGAGCATGAAGAACATCTGAGGATAACATTGCAGCTTTTGAGAGAGAACCAGCTGTATACGAAGCTCAACAAGTGTGAATTTTGGTTAGAGCAAGTCGCATTTTTGGGACATATTATCTCTAAGGAAGGATTATCAGTAGACCCGTCCAAAATTGAGGCAGTAGTGAAGTGGGAAAGACCGAAAAATGTGTCAGAAATCAGAAGTTTTCTTGGTTTGGCAGGCTATTACCGGAGGTTTATGCAAGGGTTTTCGTCGATTACAGCACCATTGACGAAGTTAACAAGGAAGAATGTGCCTTATGTGTGGACAGATCAGTGTGAAGCTAGTTTCCAAGAGCTGAAGAAGAGATTAACCACTGCACCAGTCCTTACTTTGCCATCCGGAAGCGGCGGTTTTACCATCTTTACCGATGCTTCGAACATTGGAGTCGGTTGTGTGTTGATGCAAGAAGGAAGAGTTGTAGCATATGGGTCCCGGCAGTTGAAAGATCACGAGAAGAATTATGTGACCCATGACCTTGAGTTGGCAGCAGTCGTCTTTGCATTGAAGATGTGGAGACATTACCTCTACGGGGAGAAGTTTGAGGTTCATTCTGACCACCGCAGCCTACAATATCTGTTTTCTCAAAAGGAATTGAACATGAGGCAGAGGAGATGGATGAAGTATATCAAAGACTATGATTTTCGGATCAAATATCACCCAGGAAAAGCGAATGTCGGTGCCGATGCCTTGAATAGAAAATCAGTGGGCATGGCAAATTTGAGTGGTACTTGTATTTTTGATCAGTTTGAAGAGTTGAAGATAGACATGCAGCCACTGAGGAGGGGTGCCATAATTGCCAATATGTCAATGTCAGAGCCTTCGTTTATCCAGAAGATTAAGGACAGTCAGTTACAAGATCTAGAGTTGGCCAAGATTGCAGAACATATAGCAGAACGCCCTGATTTTCGTATCGTTGACGGAGTTCTGTACTACCATGATCGTTTGTGTGTGCCTAACATCGAAGATTTGAGGAACGACATCATGGCAGAAGCTCATAGTATGAAGTACTCGATGCACCCAGGCAGCACAAAGATGTATCCGAACTTGAATGGTAGATTTTGGTTGAACAACATGAAGAGGGAGATTGCAGCGTTTGTATCTCGTTGTATGACGTGTCAGTTGATAAAGGCAGAACATCAGAAGCCTCCAGGATTGTTGCAGCCATTAGAGATCCCGGAGTGGAAGTGGGAACACATTACCATGGACTTTATTTCGGGACTACCGAGGACTAGCAGAGGCAATGATGCGATATGGGTGATTATAGATAGACTCACCAAGTCAACTCATTTTATTCCCATGAGGACAGGAAAGAAGATCCACATGTTACCCCTGGCAGAGTTGTTTGTCAATGAGATCGTCAGTAGACATGGACAGCCAGTTTCCATCACGTCAGACAGAGTCAGCAGATTCATCTCGAGATTTTGGAAGACCCTACATGAGTCTATGGGTACAAGGCTACAGTTCAGCACGGCTTATCACCCTCAGACAGACGGTCAGTCAGAAAGGACGATTCAGACTCTTGAGGATACGCTCCGAGCGTGTGTGTTGGATTTCAAGACTCAATGGGATGAGACTCTACCACTGTGTGAGTTTGCTTACAACAACAGCTACCACTCGAGCATCGGGATGGCGCCTTTTGAGGCTTTGTATGGCAGAAAGTATAGGACACCTATTTGTTAGGAAGAAGTTGGCACCCGCAGTTTCCATGGACCGTCCATAGTGAGCGAGACCACTAACAAAGTGAGACAGATCCAAGAATGTTTGAAAGTAGCCCGGAGTAGACAGAAGAGCTATGAAGACTCTCACCGCAGGGATCTACAGTTCAAAGAAGGAGATAAAGTTTTCTTGAAAGTGTCACCCACCAGAGGAACATTGAGGTTTGGGCAGAAAGGCAAGTTGTCACGAAGGTACATTGGACCCTATGACGTCATGAGTAAGATTGGTGATGTGGCTTATAGATTAGCCTTACCACCCGAACTATCCGGTGTACACAATGTCTTCCATGTGTCGATGTTGAAGAAGTATGTCCCCGACCCTTCACATGTAATCCGGCATGAACCATTGGAAATCAGAGAAGATGCCACCTATGTTGAGAAGCCCATTCAGATCATAGACACGAAGGAACAAGAGTTGAGGACACGGACTATTCAGTGGGTGAAAGTACTTTGGAAAAATCATGGGCCGGAAGAGGCAACGTGAGAATTGCGAGATCAAGTACAGAAGAAGTATCCACATCTCCTACCCGAGGTGAGTTTTATGTTTCATTTAAAGGACCAAATGCCCTAAGGGGTCGAGGATGTAAGACCCCGACCCGAGTGACTCGATTAGTACTAATTAAGTTATGTGTTAGTGCTAAGCTTGATTAGTGGCTTTGATTAAGCTTGGATTAGTATAGTTCTTCTATAGCTTTGGGAAATTTTTAGTGTCTTGTGTTTAGTGGGACCCTTTGGGGGTTTCCTTTTTGATAGTCTTGTTTGCTTTTGGAGGTTACTTGATTTTCTCCTAATTCTTGTCTTAATCCCGTTTTACTCATCTTGTCGATCCTTACGACTTTCATGTTGAGCCCGTGCCCGTCCGGAACCCCGAAACCCGATTTTCTTGCATTAAGGGTAAAACAGTCTTTTTACACTAAATCTGTACCCAAAAGTCGATATCCCCAAAACCCGCGAAACATATACTTTTTAGAAACTAGATATTTCGACGATCACTTTCCTCTTCTTCGTCGATTTCGTCCGAGGTCCCAAGAGTAGTGATTTCTGCCTCCGAAGTTTCCAAGTGGAGCCCACTTCAAAATTGCTTTAAATAGAGACTCTTCTCCCTCATTTCCTCTTTTCTAGCACAAGAGCAACTAAGACCTAGGGTTCCATCCCTTTTCTTTTCTTCTTGCTTCTCCACCATCTAGCACCATCCACCTTGCTCCAATCTAGTAATGGAGGTCATCATCTTCTTCCTCTCTTCTAGAGCTCTCCATTGATATAATCTTCCAAGAGGAACCTCCATTCTAGGGCCTTCTTTGAGCTAGCCTTATCTATTTGAAGAGCTTCCAAGTAAGTTTTCCCTCCTAATCTCTTAGATTTGTATTCTCCTAGCTATGGAGGAGCTCCATTTGTATTGTGGTGAGTTTCCTCTTCTTGTTTCATGGTTTGACCCATTTTAGGGTTTGTATTTGGGGGTTTTTGTGTTGATTACATTCTTGGCTTGGAAGAGGTGTTTAGAGACTTGATTTCTTGTTAGAGAACCTTGAGGCAAGTGGATGTTTTAGTTTTCAATGATTTCCATGATCAACATGTTTGGATTTATTGTCTCATTAATGATGGGTCTTACTTGCATTCAACATGATTTTTAATGCTTTTAAAAAGGGTTGTTGAGCCATTTATTGTCTTGAAAGATGACTGATAGCTTTGTTTATCTTGTGATTAAAACTTGAATGAATCTATGTAGTTGTGGTTATATCTTTCTCCTCTTGAATGAATGTGGGAATGAATGATTGAATGGATGGATTATTGTGGAGGTATGAGAAGTTTTGATGGGGTTTTGAAGAGGATGTTGAGGTGCCTACATGTCCTCTTTGGTGTATGATGGAACCTCAAGAAGTGTGGATTTGTAAGAGAAGGAGAATGGAGAAAAGAGCTGTTCACGAAACCAGTTCTGGACAGTTTGCTCGAGCAAACTTGACACTTCGCTCGAGCGAACTGCCCAGGAAAGCGTTCGTGCCATTCTAGAGAGCTGTTCGCTCGTGCGAACCCAGTGTCCGCTCGAGCGAACTCCTCCAGCAACCATCCAGTGAATGGTTGGCTTGAGCGCACAATTTGTTCGCTCGTGCCATCCTGCACTGGGCAGGTTCGCTCAAGCGAACCTTTGTCCGCTCGAGCGAACCCTCCTAGAAGGTCGTTCCAGAGAGTACTTCGCACGAGCGAACTGCTTGTCCACTCAAGCGATGTGTCCTATCCTCTGGGGCCACTTTGGAAGCTAAAATGAAATATCCTAGCTATGGAGGGATGTTGATTAACATCTCTATCGTGATGAGAAGACTTATAACCACTGTTTGGAGATTGGTTGGGAAAGAAACCATAATCACATGAATTCATTTAGTTTTGGAAATTCTTAAGTGCCTAAGGAACCCGGGATGTCTTCAAAATCAAAGGAGTACCAAGTAATTTCTAATAGGCAAGCAGGATCCTTATCCACTTGAATTAGCTTTTAACCCCGACACTATCTTTACATTTCGAAAGGTTACTTCACTGTTTATTTCCGAAAACATTGAAAGTATACTTGTACTGTTTTACTAGTCTTGATATACGTGTCTGACCTGATATGATAGCTGTACCTTGAGTACCCCGTCTTGCCTGATTATAGTCTTGCACTTGAATTATTTTATACACGTCTTGATTTCCGTGTTTTGACCCATGAGTCGGCACCACTAAGCTTGGATACCTTGTTAGTCTGATCCACTGACTAGGTGATCCCCCTCTTGTCCCGCCAGGTGCAGTTTGGATCTTACTACCCGGTTATTTAACCGCGGTCTTGTCCTGATACCGCAGATTGCTACTGTGGTTCCTGATGCCCGGCTCGCTACCGTGGTCATGTCTTGTATATATAGTATATATGTATATGTAATTCATTGTACCTCCTCACTTCGGTGACTGAGGTCAACGCCTTGACTTGCTTGCTCTATCACTTCGGTGATAGAGGATTTAGCTTTCTGTGGTTGCCATCTTGCTCGTTTCCTGAATTTCTTGGTTACCTTTACTTGTTTTACTTTGCATATATGTTTTTAACTAAATGATGCATTTACTCATGAAAGTATTGTTTAGACAAGCTTAAATGTTTTTACAAGGTAAATGTTTCATCATTAAATGTGTATACCTTTTTATCCACCTGCTAGACCGTTGTGTCTGACCCTTTGCTTTGGTACTCAGGTCCCGTTGTTGGTTTCCCCGAGGAGGAGCCAGAGGAGGCGGTCGGAGAACCGCAGTACCTAGTTGAGTGGCACGCCGATGATGTTGTCTAGACATCCGGTTGCTTCGAGAGTTGCATGACATTTTGGGGGCGTTAGAAACTATATTTTTGGTGGTTATTGTTTTGTCTATATTGGCCTTTGTTGGCCTCTAATTTTGGGGATTGTAATTAAATGATATATGTTCTAACTTTAACAGTATTTTGGGTTACGCTTTAGGACATTGCTCAATCTGATACTTGTTATTTAAATGCAAACAGTCTTGTTATTATGGAAATGATGTACATGCTTGATTTGCCATACGCTTCCGCAATTTTACAAAATGGTTATGTGTGTTGGAAAATCCTCACCGCGGACACTTATGGGAAATCACGTGCACGGGTGATGTGTGTTCTTTTATTAACCCGTGTACGCTTGATCATAAACATATCTTTAGTATCGTCATCACATTATAGGTCCCGATCCCGGATTTGGTCCCTAAGCCCGGTCCGGGGTCGCGACAAAGATCATTGAGATGGTCTTCTTTTCTTCTACTTTTGATGGTAAGGTCGTCAACATAGCATTCGACTGTCTTGTGCTGCATATCTTGGAATATTTTCATCATAGCCCTCTGATATGTTGTACTTGCATTTTTTAGATAAACTGGCATGACAGTGTAGCAATACACGCCAGATGGAGTCCAAAACGATGTATGTCTTTCATCTTCAGGATGCATCTTTGTCTGATTGTAGCCAGAGAATCCATCCATGAATGTCATTCGTTCAAACCCACAGTGTTGTCAATCATCACCTCTGCTATGGGGAGCGGGAATTCATCTTTAGGGCATGCATTATTCAGGTCCCTGTAGTCGATACAGACCCTTATCTGACCATTTTTCTTTGTCACAGGGACGATGTTGGCTAGCCATTCAGGATGTTGTTCCTCGCGAATAATGCCAACGCTTTTGAGTTTCTGGACTTCTTGTTCATTTTTGTCCATCACGTCAGGATGGAATCTTCTTTGGCCTTGTTTGACATGCTTGATTTCTTTTTGCAAGTTGAGTTTGTGGACTGCTACTTTGGGATCTAAGCCAGGCTTTTCAGCATAGGACCATGCAAAGCAATCAACGAATTCACGAAGAAAAGAGATATACTTGGGTAACTCATCATCCTTTATATTCTTGCTTATGAATACAGGACGTGGGTTATCGGGTGTTCCCATGTCTATCTTTTGAACAGAATCTTCTGTTGGAAGGTTTGAAGGTGGTTCCTCCACAATATTTTTGGAGGCTTCCAACTCAACAAGACCTTTTGGAGATCGAGGCTCTGTTTCTGTCCATGGATCTTCTTGATCAGTACTCTTCTCAAGACTTGCAATGAGATGGTCCCAATCACCTGTTGGAACTGGGTTGAAGTAGGGTACTTCTTTTGGAGACGATGGTTCTTTTGGGTCAGAGAACCGCGCTTCTATGTCATCGGACAATTCCTCCTCATCATCAGATAAATTATACCAACTGGAGGAGCTTCTTGGATCCTTGACGGGTGACTCCTCAAAGAGATATCCAGGGAGATCAATATCTTCATGGACATGAGATGTTGAGGCTTGGTCGGCAAAACGATTTAGCAGCCTTGGTATCAACTGTCTCATAGGAGCAGTAAGATCATACCCCAACTCATATGAGGATTTGCTTTTGTGAAGGTGGATTTTCCAATCTTCTGGTTGACTTTTGGTCAAGGTGGGTTCCAATGGTATGAGAATACCACGGCCACCTCCCAAACCAGTCGGATTCTGAACGTCGTAGCCCATTTTCTTCATGATAGCTTGTGCCATCGGATTATACAAGGATAGCTGAGGCATACCTTCGTTTTGGAAAGGTTCAAGCAGATAATTTAGTGGAGATGCTCCCGATCTATGGAAGAAGATTGTTTTTTCTTCTGGCAAAGTTGCCGGAATAACAAAGGAAGCAGACGTAGGATCTTCTATGTCAGCAGGTGTCTCCAATGGAGTGAGAGCAGGCTGATCTCGCTGAGTATCAGCTTGGCTTGACGCTGTGTCGTCTTCTGGCTCTGAGTCCGAGTCTGTGTCATGCATATTGACACAAAGGAAACAATGAACTTGCCCCCGGCCTTTTGTTTTGTCTTCTTTACTTTGGTGGTGATTACCAAAGGTTTTGATGTCTCGAGAGAGATCATGAAGGGAGCTTGACTGCTTACTTCGAGTTTGGTGGAAGGTTTGTTTACTTCCAATGATTGCTGAAAAGCCTTGCCTTTATCTTTCTAGAGATTGTCGGCAAAATGAATTGTTTCCTCCTCCTTTTCTTCTTTTCCATCTTTATACATTTGAGCATCTGCAAAATGGACGTCCTTGCCTTTGAAGGGCTTTTTGTCTGCAAACACTTGATGTATCGAGCCGTCGTTGCCAACGAACTTGATGCACTGATGTAAAGTTGAATGGACGACACCATTCTCATGTATCCAGGGGCGTCCAAGGAGGATATTGTAGCATGAAGGAGTCCTTATTGCATACACAGTGACTTTAGAAATAAGGTCACCGATTTGCAATTTGAACCTGATTTTATCGATAGGCCTTTGAGCGCTGCCGTCATATCCGAAGATGGATACAGACGTGTGACTCAGCTTGCTAGGTGGGATGCCCAGCTCTTCGAGTGCCGAAGTAGAAATGAGGTTGAGTGCTAAACCTAGATCAATCTGGACTCTATGTACTGGCATTTATTTGACGTACCCCGTGAAGTACAAGGGTCGGTTGTGCTTTGTCTCGCCTAGCAGGAGGTTATCCTTGTCAAAAGCAATTGTTGCACTTGCTGCTTTTTGAACCGAGAGGCATTCATTGCTTGGTCTCTCAGTTTTCTTCTTTTCTCCTTTTGAGGAAGTACTTGATTTTTTGACCCTATAGCCCATTTCAATTTGTAGGACTTGTGGGGTATGTTTGTCGACATTTGCATTCAGCCTTTGTAATTCTGAAATGAGACTATCACGAGTTTGTGGTGACATTCGTAATAAGTCAAGGATGTGCAGTCGTGCAGGTATGTGTTTGAAATGCTCAATCAAGTCGTACTTGAAAGCCTCCTTCGGGCCTGCATTTTCATTATTACTGCCACTTGGGGCGTTTACAACTTGCTTTCCCAAAGGATTTACATAAGAAGAAGAAGGTTGGTTGTAATTTTTGTGGTAATCCCGGCCAAAACGGGTACCTCTACCAACTTCAAGAGCTTCTAGAGAAGGGTCTTCTTTTGGAAGATCACTCTCGGGATCAAAGGGTTGATCCTTGTCATTTGCTGAAGACGTCTCTGTAGCTGCATTGCCGTCTTCAATGATTGCGTTGCACGGAGCATTTTTCGGAAACAAGTCCTGAACAGCATCCAACAACTTTTCTTTATCAGTCCAGACATCGTCGATGAGATCGGGTATCTGGGACCAATCGACTGGGTTTTCATTGAAGAAGACTTCATTGGCAGGAGTTTCTTCAAGATGATCAATTGGGAGAGGCTTGAGCTCAGATGTCACAGCTTCAAAAAGACGAGGGCTGAGAAGATGATATCTCGTGGAAGTCACTTGAGAAGATGTAGCTCCGGAAGATACACTGCCGGTTGGGGAGTACATGTCTTTGGAAGCTTCAAAGGCACTATTGTCCTGAGCTATCGCATTGCAGGTTATCCTGACAGGAGATGCCCCCAATGTAGATTGTTGGGAATCAAACTCATCATCGGATGTAAGAGAATCATCGATCCAGCTATTTTCTCCATTGTCAGGAGTTGAGGGAGAAAGTTCCCGTTGATTTTCAAGGACTTCTGGTTCTGGATCATGACGAAGATTATTGATGCGATCCTGCTCCTGCTCTATGGCAAGATGTTGCAAGATTCTTGCATATTCTTCAAGATTAGGCATAGGAGCCAAATCTTCTTCGTCATTTGCTCCTTGTGGTTCATTATTATTGGGTTCCATTGAAGCATCCGCTGGTGCCGGGTTAACAGCATTTTCAACCTCTTGGTCTTCTTCATCATCGGACCAGGATCCTTGCGGCTGTAACGGGTTATACCAGATTACTAGCATAAGATGAGACTCGGGAATCCATTCCTCATCAGAGAGGTATTCTCCTGTTTCAAGGGATTCTTCCCATTCATCGATATCACTGGCAGTATCACTGGACTGTATCCATCCATAGAGAATCCAACTACCGAGTTGCAAGAGTATGATGCCCCCTGCACAGTTTCAGTTTTGTATTGAGGTGGCATGAAATCATCAAGGGTGAATTTTCTTACCGCCTTTGAAGTTTTGGGAAGGGATTCTTCCGTCGCCCCTAGTGAAGCAGTGGAAGAGGTTTCTGCCTTTCTAGGGACTTTTTGTTTTGGTTGAGACTTCTGCTGCTGTTTGAGCTTGCTGAGTTGTCTCTTGGCTTGCCTTCACTGCTGGGTGTTCGGTTTTGTTTTGACGATCTCCCAATTTTCATCTTCTAGGAGATCGGGATGCACCCAGATGGTTTGTCCATCTGGTGTTGGATTGGGAACCAACTCTTGGGACTTTTGTGCCATTTTTATCACCTTGAATGAAGTAGTGAGCTTCTCCTTTGGTGACTTTGAAGTTTGTCCACATGACACCATGTTGATGGAGGCAGAGCCGTAGTTTTTGTCGAAGGTGATGACTCCATTTTTCCACATCTCGTTGATCTTCTCTCTCACAACAAAGCATTGATTGAGAGGATGTGAGATCATCTGGTGGTATGGACAATACCGAGGATCGTTGGTTTTGCCAACATCTCCCGGTCTTTTGGGCTCCAGCAAAGTGAGTTTACCATTTGCTAGGAGAGCCTCAAAGATTTCTTCGACATCTTCATCGAACAGGTATTTCTTCTTTACACGTTCTTTGAAGGCATCAGAGAGTTCATGCCTTTTACCCGTAGCTTTTTTTTCAGCTTTCTTTGGCTGCTGAGAAGCTGACTTGGTATGCACATTGAGAACCTCCTTTTTCTTTGGTTTTGAGGTTGTAATGGCGGTTGGCTCTTTCTTTGATGATTTCTGACTATTGAGGTCTTTGATCACCATTTCAGCTTCCATGGAAGCTTCGAGCAGTTCTCCCAGGTTCTTTGATTTGTTGCTGATGATCATGGAGTGAATTCTTGCTCTCATGTTGTTACGGCAGATGTCGATTAGCGACGCTTGTGGTAGTACATCTGAGCATTTGTATGCCATTACCTTCCATTTGTGAATGAAGTCGTATGTTGACTCATTCTCTCCCTGTTTTAGGCTGCAGAGCTGAGCCATAGTAACATGATGGTCCTCACCTTGGAAGTGAGTCAGGAAGCGTGTCTCCAGCATAGCACAGTTTTGGATGGAGTTCTCCGGCAGAGTGGAGTACCAATCAAAGGCTGTACCTTTTAGGGTACTTGCAAAGAGGCGAATCTTGAGGGCGTCTTGATCCGCAACTGCTCCTGTCAGGATCTTGAAGTGGATGACATGTTGTCTCGCTGAACCTTTCCCCGTATATGTTTGGAGAGTAGGTTGTTTGAATTTTGCATGGAACGAAACCAAGTCCATCCATAGAGGATAGGGTGGCTTGATCCCATGTTCCTTCAATGTATCCTCTTCTTTTGCTTTTATGAGGATATAGTCAACGTCCTTTTTTGTAAGGGCACGTGACTCATTGTTTTCTGCATTGGCTTCGTCATTCTGATGATTTGGAGGGGTTTCATTGTTAGGTGGACGCTGTAAAGTGAGAATGAGGTTTTCCATCAGAACCTCAATTCTCTGTTGTCCTTGCTCTAGCTGTTGGATGCGTGCGGTTACGTCATCCTGTGGATTATGTGGTGGAGGCTGCTCAGAACTTGTAGCCAAGACGTTCATCCCTCGGGATTCGAACGAAGAAATTGTCCTGGTGACTGAGCTTGGGCTCATTCTTCTGGATGAAGAGTCCGAGGAGTGGTTACTCCGTTGTCCCTGGCTTGAAGGACTGGAGAATTCTTCCAGATGTGTTCGTGTCCAGGAGACGCTGCGAGTCACTGGACGTCTGACGCGAATTCTGGTTGCTGACTTCTAGCGTCTTCTGGTTTTGCCAACCATATGGACAGCAACGACTTGGTCGGTTCTTTCTTTTTCGACCCATTTGTTAGAGACATGGAGGGTAGAATACTGCGTTCTTTGCTTCTCAAATCTCTTTTGCCGACTGCTATACGGCGACGCATACGACGAGCAATTTGAAATTCAGTCAGCTCTGGCTGAACTCTGGCAATGAAGGATGTAGTCCCCCGTGCGCAGTAGCGAGCTTGTCTTCTTTGAAGCTAGGCATGGACAGGATCTGGACGCGATCCTTAGCCTGTCTCAGTGCGGCTTTGAATTTTGGGAGTTGGGCCCCTGCTGAGATGAAGGGTCGACTCGCAGGAGTGCAGGCTTCAGCAGGTTTTTGCGGAGGCCTAACGATGCAGGATTTGATTTTGGGCTTGTAGGAGCAAGCCGGCTCATGCTGATTTTGTTCGTTCTTTGGGCGGAGGGTAGGTTTCTCCTCTTTCATGTAAGAGAGAGGGTAGAACCGGCTCTCCTTGAGAGGGGCCAAGTATGCTGGCTTTGTAGATGTTCGGGACCTCCGTTGCTTCGGTGAAGATCTCGGGGACCAAGTTTTGCGATAAACCTTGTTTCTTGTGGATTGAGGCTTTGTGGGAGCGCCACGGGCTTCAGGCTTCTTTATGTTTGAAAGTTCAAGATCGAATCCTAGAGGGGGGGGGGGGTGAATAGGATTACTCCTAAGAACTTATACAACTTTAAATTTCTTTCACTTTTAAATACATTACGCTTTGATGAAGAGAGAGGACTCCTAGATATTCAATCCTAAGCATTCATATAACCACATTCTCTAATCAATGACCACTTAAACATAAGTATACCATTCATGAAATAAAAGTAAAAGATCAACCACCATAACACGATCAATTATAGTGGTTCGGCCAAATTGCCTACATCCACTCCCGGTAACCCTACCGAATTTTCACTAATCAATTTAAGGTTTAGGATCACCTCAAACCTTACACATACATCACTATGCCTTTCAAGGCTAAGCATAAACCTTTACAACCACAACAAATGCTTTTCAAGGCTAAGCACTAACATTTACAACTTAGATTTTTCTCTTATGAATTATGCCTCAACATGCATGGATAAGAGAACTAATCAAGCACTAAGATTTGCCTCTAAATAGGCTGATATGAAAATAAAAAACTAAACTTCTAGATGCATGCAAATGAATGACAAAGAGTGTAGTAGATGCAAGTTCTAGAAAAACGTTCAAACTCTTTTTAGAAAAGGAAATTCAAGATGATCCAAAGATGCTAATCATATGTGAGACAAAGAGTAGAATGATTTACACATGGTTTTCATAAAGATCCAACTTGTATTTTGAAAGATGTAATCACAAGATAAACAAGTTGATTTTGAAAACTAGGTTTTGAAAAACTCATGTGAAAACAAAACATAAGTTGATTTCATAAATCAAATAGACTTTAAAAGATGAAACATGTTATGAAAATCAACTACACAAGGATACAAGCAACTCTATGATCATGCCTTAAATAGAAATACAAAGGTTTAAGAAAAGAGCATTTTTTTTTTTAAATTTAAAGAGAAGAGAAGCACACCCATTTTGAAGATCGAAGGTTGAATCTAATGAGATGGCTTTATAATCCCTTCACAAAGGTGCTTGAAAAGTTACTCTTCCTTGCTCTTGAAAATCCCCCAAAGTTCAGCCTCTTTTCCAAAAGAGAAAACCACTTTTTATAGAAAAAGATGTTCTAACGGCTAGGCGTCGGTTAGCCGACATACAGGGGTCGGTTAACCGACAGCCCCAACGGTCACTTGCCAACGGTCATATTTTCAAATTTTTGCTGACCATAAAGCATGGTCGGTTGACCGAACTTGTTCGATTAACCGAGGGCTGACCGACACATTAACCGACAAATCAAATCAGTTCAGAAAACAGCTCTCTGGATTTCTGACCGACAACCCATCGGTTAGCTCTTTTTATAATGTCGGTTAACCGAGGCCTAACCGACACCTTGACTGACCAGAGAGTATCAACAAATGTTTGAAGATGAAGCTCTCTGGAATTCTAACCGACACTGTCTCGGTTAAAGTCGGTTCACTGTCGGTTAGCCGACACCTGACCGACAGGTGACCGACAGGCCAAACACACAGAAATTTCTGAAGATCTGAATGATTTCAAAGAGCTGAACAAATTCAAAGCTTTTAAAAAGAAGTATACCAAGACTGAACTGAAAGCTTTGAAAACTTAAGAATATTTTGAAAAACCATGCATAACTTTGTAAAAACAAAAACCATGAAAGAGAAATAGGCATGATGATCCTAGAAAGGAGAACATGAATGAATGAGAGGACAAGCTTATGAAGATGAATGCATCCTATCAAATTGCAACAAAATAAACACTCTAACAATCTCCCCCTTTACAATTTGATGGCAACTCTAGAAGCTTGAACTCTTTCTCTCAATCTCCTTGAAACGTGAAAACTAACTTCTTTGGATATTAAGGAGCTTTGGATGCTTGGGAGCATTTGGATATTCTGGAGCTTTGGATTTTCCTTGTAGGAGCAACTATAGGCCAGAATTTCTCCCCCTCAACTTGATAGACCTTGATTCTTCTCCCCCTCAATTGGAGACCACTTGATTTGACTTGAGACACTCTCTCCCCCTTTGACATCTAATTGTAAAGGAGCCTGCCCAACTACAAGAAAAACACATAACCTTGTTAGTAGCACCTGTTTATAAGAGTTGTAATAAAAATGAAATGAAATAACAGGTGATATGTCAACAAGAGGTTTAAAATTCAGGGCAAGGGCCAATGCCCAATATTGATGTCTCAATTTGATGAACCTTTCATTTCCTAGGGGCTTTGTAAATAGGTCAGCCAATTGAGAATCTGTCGGAACAAATAGTAACTCAATAGATCCTTGATCAGTATGATCACGCAAAAAGTGATAGCAAATGTCAATATGTTTAGTGCGAGAATGCTGAACAGGATTTTTAGAAATGCTGATTGCACTAGAGTTATCACACATGATAGGCATACATTGTTGTGGAACATTATAATCCAACAAGGTTTGTTTCATCCACAACAATTGAGCACAACAACTCCCTGCAGCAATGTATTCAGCTTCTGCAGTGGAGAGGGATACAGAATTTTGCTTTTTGCTATGCCAAGCTACTAAGCAACTTCCTATGAAGTAACAACATCCACTGGTGCTTTTCTTATCATCGATTGATCCGGCCCAATCAGCATCACTGTATCCAATTAATTGTAAGGTTGAGTCACAAGGATACCAGATACCATAATGAGATGTACCATTGACATATTTGATAATACGTTTAACAGCTTTGAGATGGGACTCTCGAGGATCCGATTGATATCTAGCACAGATCCCAACACTAAAGGAGAGATCCGATCTACTAGCTATGAGGTAGAGAAGACTTCCTATCATACTACGGTAAAGTTTTTGGTCTACTTTAATGCCATTTGGATCACTAGAAAGTTTTGAAGTGGATCCCATGGGGTTGCCATTAGGTTTAGAGTTTTCTAGGCCAAATTTCTTAATGATATCTAAGGCAAATTTGGACTGGCTAAGAAAAATCATTTTCTCAGTTTGATTAACCTGAAGACCAAAGAAGAATTGAAGGGGACCGACCAGGCTCATCTCAAAAGTGGAACTCATTAATTCTGAAAATCCTTGTGCAAGCTTCTCTGATGTGGATCCAAATACAATGTCATCAACATATATTTGAGCAACAAGAATATCTTGATCAATTTTCTTGATAAACAGTGTCTTATCAACCTTCCCATAATCAAACTCATTTTCAATCAGATGATTTAGCTTCTCATACCAAGCCCTAGGGGCTTGTTTTAATCCATAAAGAGCTTTCTTGAGCTTATAAACATATTCAGGATGATGGGGATCTTCAAAACCTTCTGGTTGAGTAACATCTACATCTTCCTCAATCTCTCCATTCAAGAAGGCACTCTTGACATCCATTTGAAACAATTTGATTTTCATGCTACCAGCATAGCTCAATAAGATTCTTATGAATTCCAGTCTGGCTACAGGAGCAAAGGTTTCTTCAAAATCAATACCTTCTATTTGAGCATATCCTTTTGCTACAAGTCTTGCCTTGTTTCTCACAACATTACCAGACTCATCTGATTTATTCTTGTAAATCCACTTAGTGCCTATGAAATTTTTCTCTGCAGGTAAAGGTACAAGATCCCAAACATCATTTTTCTTGAATTGATTTAATTCTTCTTGCATTGCTTCCATCCATTCTGATTTAGATTTAGCCTCAGAAAAATTTTTGGGCTCAATTTGAAAAACAAAGGAATAATGAGCACAAAGATTTTGTACTTGTTTCCGGGTCAGAACCCCACTGCTGATATTTCCAATGATATCATCCAAGGTATGATCTTTCATTAGTTTGACAGGTACAATTGCTTTGGATGGAATGATATCACTTTTATCTTTAGGAGATGTTTGTTCACAATCAATCTCAACTTCATCATCTTCTTGTAGAGTTCTTCCAACTTGATTCATATCATCAATAACCACATGAGCTGATTCCATAATAGTCATGGTTCTATGATTGAATACTCTAAAGGCTTTGCTTCTTTCAGAATAGCCTAAGAAAATTCCTTCATCAGATTTAGGCTCAAGTTTCTCCAGTTACTCCCTATCTCTTAGAATATAACATTTGCTTCCAAACACTTTCAAATACCCCAAATTAGGTTTCCTTTCAAAGTAAAGTTCATAGGGGGTTTTGTTGGTGTTCTTGGTGAGATAAACTCTGTTTATAAGATAGCAAGCAGTATTAACAGCTTCAGCCCATAGATTTCGAGGAAAATTCTTTTCATTTAATATGGTCCTCGCCATTTCTTGAATCACTCTATTTCTCCTTTCTGCCACTCCATTTTGTTGAGGAGTCTTAGGAGCTGAAAATTGATGATTGATTCCATGATTCTCACAAAAATTTGCAAATTTTTTATTTTCAAACTCTCCTCCATGATCACTTCTAATTTTCTGAATTGTACAATCCTTTTCAATTTGAATCTTGTTGCAAATCCTTATAATATTGTCTACAGCATCAGATTTTGCATGAAGAAATGCAACCCATCCAAAACGAGAATAATCGTCTACCATAACCAATATGAACTTCTTTCCTCCAATACTCTGCACAGGTGCAGGTCCAATCAAGTCCATGTGGATTAGTTCAAGAGGACGAGAAGACGATATATCATTTAAACCTTTGAAATTTTTCTTGATTTGTTTACCCAACTGACAAGCTTTGCATATTTCTGATCTTTCATCACTTAACTTGGGTATACCTTTCACAATTTCATTTTTCGACAACATTTTCATCAACTTGAAATTTATGTGACCCATCCTTTGATGCCATAAATAATTTTCTTGATCTTTAGTTATCAAGTACCTCGATTCATTGTCATCACATTCTTCAATAATGTAAATGTTTCATTTTGTCCTTGATCTAGTAAGAATGACTTGCTTGGTTTTGTCATTAACCACTTTGCATGAAAGACTGTCAAAGACTACCTTATTTCCATTGTCACACAATTGGCTTATGCTAAGAAGATTGTGTTTTAATCCTTCCACTAGAAATACATCATTTAGAGTTGGTATTTGATCTCCTTTCACACTTCCTTAGCCAATGATTTGAGCTTTGCTATTATCTCCAAAAGAAACATTTCCACCATCATATTCCACTATGGAGCTGAACCCAGATCGATCTCCGGTCAAATGTTTAGAACACCCACTATCTAAGAACCAAGTGGGGTTTTCCTTAGCTTTCAAGGCAGTTTGAACTATGAGATTCTTAAGGTTTGTTTCTTTAACAACCCAACTAGCTAACAAGGGTTTAGAAGTAATGGTCTTGGGGACAAATTTAAACGGGATCCTAGAGGGATTTTTGAGTGACAACCTAATCTTGTAGGGACAATTAGGAACTAAATGTCCACTACGATTGCAAAAGTGGCAAATCCATCTAGAGAGATAGTTTCTTTCAACTAAGGTTTTGTGTAGATTTTTGGTGAAGTTTTGAAAGTTCTTCTTCATATTATTCGAGGAACCTTCAAACCCAAGTCCACTCTTATCACCATAGATTTTATGCATGCCCAACATTTGATAAGCTTTATCACTTCCCAAGGTGAATTTATCAACAATGAATTTTCCTTTGTTAAGTTTTGATTGTAGAGAGTTAATTTCAAGTTGACTGGATTCTAACTTGGATTGTAAATTATGAATTTTGTTTTGAGCAAGCTTTAGATCTTCATTTAGAGTGGTGAATTTTTGTTCTATGCTTTCTTTCTCAACAATTCTCAATTTCAAGTCATCCTTCAAGATGCTTAATTCATTGACAAGCTTTTTAGACTCTTCTTTTAGTGATTTGTTTTTCTTAATCACAATCTCCCAATTTTCATAGAGTTCATCATAAGCTTGTTGCAATTCATTATCTTCATTTTCATTTTTAGTTTCTTCTTGCCCTAATAGTTCATCTATTAATGAATTATGCTCATTAATTTCTTCAGTATGTGTCATGAGAAGCCAATTAGGGGAATTTTCATCTTCATCATTTTGGGATTTATTTTTATCACTTTCTTCATCTTCATCATCCCAAGTTATGTTTAAGGCTTTCTTTCCTTTCTTAACTCCTCTTTCAAATTCTTTAGGAGTGGAGCAATTTTGTGCAATATATCCAAACCCTTTGCAATTGTAACATTGTACATCCTTTTTAACAAATGATTCCTTAGAGCTTCTTTGAAATTTAGGAGACTTACTTTCATCGGAATTTCTAATGTTCTTGTTTGTTCTAAAGAATTTCTTAAATTTTTTAACAAACAGAGCATTGTTCTCATCACTATCATATTCACTTTTATTTTTCTTAAATTGAGATGGGAAGGCTACTCCTTTCTTTTTGTCTTGCACTTCAAAATCTAATTCATAAGTGAGTAGATTTCCTCTTAGTTCTTCAATTTTGATTTTGTCAACATCTTTACTCTCAGTTATGGCCACAATTTTTGGTTTGAATCTTTTAGGGAGAGATCTCAAAAAATTTCTAACAGTTTTAGCTTCATCCATGACTTCTCCTAGACCTATGAGAGAGTTGACAAGTTCCATTATCTTTGTGTAGAACTCATCAAATGTTTCTTCCTCAAGCATTTTAATGTCTTCTAATTTACAGGTCAACATTTGAATTTTAGCTATCTTGACTTGATCCGTTCCTTCATGAGTGGTCTCTAGAGTATCCCAAACTTCTTTAGCAGTATTGCAATTTACTACTCTATTAAATTCTTCTTGTGACAAAGCACAATATAGAGAGTTCTTTGCTTTAGCATTCAAGTTGGCTCTATCCTTTTCCCCTTGAGTCCAAGCACTCTTGGGTTTGAGTTTTATAGAAATGACATTTCCTTCAGAATCCTTTTCTGTGGTAGTGGGAAGATGGTAACCTTCTTCAATAATGTTCCAAACATCTAGGCTTTGGGATTCTAAGAACACTTGCATTCGAATTTTCCAATACCGATAGTATGTTCCATTAAACAAGGGTGGTCTATTTGTGGCATTTCCCTCACTCAAATGAGATTGCATGGTGGCAACAAAATAAAAGCACTCACTAGGATTCTAACTCTAGGTGGTAAGACCTAATCAAGAGCAACCTTGCTCTGATACCAATTGAAAGTCCAAGATCGAATCCTAGATGGGGCGGTGAATAGAATTACTCCTAAGAACTTATACAACTTTAAATTTCTTTCACTTTTAAATACATTATGCTTTGATGAAGAGAGAGGACTCCTAGATATTCAATCCTAAGCATTCATATAACCACATTCTCTAATCAATGACCACTTAAGCATAAGTATACCA
Source organism: Umbellularia californica (assembly GCA_028538565.1). Classification (NCBI taxonomy): domain Eukaryota; kingdom Viridiplantae; phylum Streptophyta; class Magnoliopsida; order Laurales; family Lauraceae; genus Umbellularia; species Umbellularia californica. The sequence goes on from JAPQWN010000006.1 coordinate 29,141,103, forward strand.
TTCATGAAATAAAAGTAAAAGATCAACCACCATAACACAATCAATTATAGTGGTTCGGCCAAATTGCCTACATCCACTCCCGGTAACCCTACAGGATTTTCACTAATCAATTTAAGGTTTAGGATCACCTCAAACCTTACACATACATCACTATGCTTTTCAAGGCTAAGCATAAACCTTTACAACCACAACAAATGCTTTTCAAGGCTAAGCACTAACCTTTACAACTTAGATTTTTCTCTTATGATTTATGCCTCAACATGCATGAATAAGAGAACTAATCAAGCACTAAGATTTGCCTCTAAATAGGCTGATATGAAAATAAAAAACTAAACTTCTAGATGCATGCAAATGAATGACAAAGAGTGTAGTAGATGCAAGTTCTAGAAAAACGTTCAAACTCTTTTTAGAAAAGGAAATTCAAGATGATCCAAAGATGCTAATCATATGTGAGACAAAGAGTAGAATGATTTACACATGGTTTTCATAAAGATCCAACTTGTATTTTGAAAGATGTAATCACAAGATAAACAAGTTGATTTTGAAAACTAGGTTTTGAAAAACTCATGTGAAAACAAAACATAAGTTGATTTCATAAATCAAATAGACTTTAAAAGATGAAACATGTTATGAAAATCAACTACACAAGGATACAAGCAACTCTATGATCATGCCTTAAATAGAAATACAAAGGTTTAAGAAAAGAGCATGTTTTTTGAAATTTAAAGAGAAGAGAAGCACACCCACTTTGAAGATCAAAGGTTGAATCTAATGAGATGGCTTCATAATCCCTTCACAAAGGTGCTTGAAAAGTTGCTCTTCCTTGCTCTTGAAAATCCCCCAAAGTTCAGCCCCTTTTCCAAAAGAGAAAACCACTTTTTATAGAAAAAGATGTTTTAACGGCTAGGCGTCGGTTAGCTGACATACAGGGGTCGGTTAACCGACAGCCCCAACGGTCACTTGCCAACGGTCATATTTTCAAATTTTTACTGACCATAAAGCATGGTCGGTTGACCGAACTTGTTCGGTTAACTGAGGGCTGACCGACACATTAACCGACAAATGAAATTAGTTCAGAAAACAGCTCTCTGGATTTCTGACCGACAACCCATCGGTTAGCTCTTTTTATAATGTCGGTTAACCGAGGCCTAACCGACACCTTGACCGACCAGAAAGTATCAGCAAATGTTTGAAAATGAAGCTCTCTGGAATTCTAACCGACACTGTCTCGGTTAAACTCGGTTCACTGTCGGTTAGCCGACACCTGACCGACAGGTGACCGACAGGCCAAACACACAGAAATTTCTGAAGATCTGAAGGATTTCAAAGAGCTGAACAAATTCAAAGCTTTTAAAAAGAAGTATACCAAGACTGAACTGAAAGCTTTGAGAACTTAAGAATATTTTGAAAAACCATGCATAACTTCGTAAAAACAAAAACCATGAAAGAGAAATATGCATGATGATCCTAGAAAGGAGAACATGAATGAATGAGATGACAAGCTTATGAAGATGAATGCATCCTATCAAATTGCAACAAAATAAACACTTTAACAGTGTTCGCCCTTGGTGCCATGTTAGTGACACATTGCGGGGCGGTTTTCTGCTTCTTCGCAGGTACAGTTTCTTCTGCGGGGAGTGGGAATGGTCCCAGCGACCCAAAGATGATGGTCCGGGGAGTTGAGGTTGACCCGGTGTTTTGAGAGTTGTCGAGGGAGATGACGCTTCGGCAACTGGCAGAGCGCTTATGAATGCGCTTGTTTTGCTTGTCTTGAAGCATAAGTTGGTACTTGTTCTCATCAAAAGTGATGGTCAATGAAGTTGCCATTGTTAGTTTTGGAAAACTTCTGAAACAAGACCACATCCATTAGTAATCACAAGAATATGGTGATCATAAATGGAGAACAACTATGGTTTTGTCTTTTCAAATCACTCAAGGGGGCATGCCCGGCCCGAGCAAGATGAAGAAGGCAAAAAGCCATAGAGGATACAATTGTTCTAAAATGCAAGTATGGTAGGCTCAGGGTGAGTGTACCAGTGACTGCTGTGAACAATTGTAGACCTTAATTCAAATTACCGAGAAGCAAGGCCCACTCGAGGAAAAATGATATAAGGTTGGAGATACAAATGTGTCGGTCGCGAATACAGTAGACCTGAAAGGGCGTACTAGCACCGCTAGGCACAAATGTTGCAAATCGCATCGTTGGAAAGGACTCGAGATGGGATGTTTTTTTGAAAGGTCAGATTTAGATTTATAAAGGAGAGCAAATGGTGTTCCAATCCGAACCAGGGCTCAAACATTTCTGCGAGCGCTAAATCCGAAGGGGAAGGAACCAGAATTTCTCAAATGTGAGCCCAAACGTGACGAAAGTTTTTTTTTTTTTTGAAAGGTCAAGATTGAATTCATCAAAGAGAGCAAATGGTGTTCCAATTTGAACCACAACTCAACATTTCTGCGAGCGTTAAATCCGAAAGGGAAAGAGCCAAGATTTCTCAATTCTGAACTCAAAAGTGACGTAAGTTTTTTTTTTTTCTAAGATTGAATTCATCAAAGAGAGCAAATGGTGTTCCAATCCGAACCACAGCTCAACATTTCTGCGAGCGTTAAATCCGAAAGGGAAAGAACCAGAATTTCTCAATTCTGAACTCAAAAGTGAAAATAATTTTTTTAAAGGTGCACATAGGTTTCCAATTCGATCTTATGAAACCTTAGTAGATAAATCAACCCCCAGGTAAGGTAGGATTACTTAATAAACCCATTTGAAGGACCCTTGCCTCGAACAGTCTAGCTGTCTCCATACTCTGGACAAGGCTTTTCTTAAATCCACTTTAGTCAAAGAGCGCAATTGGTGTAACCTTAGTGCTTTTTTTTTTTATTTTTGAAAATCTTATTTTTTGAAAGGTTTCTAATGAACTCATCAAAGAAAACAAGTGGTGTTCCAATCCGAACCACAACTCAACATTTCTGCGAGCATTAAATCCGAAAGGGAATAACCAAAGTTTCTCGAATTTGAGTCCAAAGAAAGAAAACTAATAATTTTTTTTCTTTTTCTTTTTTTGAAATTATATATATATTTTTTTGAAAATCCCAATCGGACTCATCAAAGAGAAAAAATGGCCCAATCCCCGATATAAACAATAGCTGTATACATTTCTGTAAGCTATCAAGTTCGAAGAGGAGAGGATCAAAGTTTCTCAAACTTGAATCTAAGAAAGAGAAATCATTTCTTTTTAAAGAATTTGAAATGAAGTTTGTTTTTTTGAAAACCCCTATCGGACTCATCAAAGAGAAAAGATGGCCCAATCTCTGATACGAACAATAGCTGCAAACATTTCTGTGAGCGATCAAATTCGAAGAAGAGAGGATTAAAATTTCTCAAAATTGAATCCAAGAAAGAGAAATCAGATTTATTTTTTGAAATGAGAAAGAATGACTAAAATCCCATCTCATGTTTTTTTTTTTAGATGCAAGATGCAACATAGGCCACCAACTAGAAAGGAGCCAAGGGATCAAAGCATCACGTTTTCAAGTGAACGAGTCCCACCGGGTATGCTAACTTGATGGACCCTCGATTTCCATCCTCTCCTTCCGCCCCGGGGGCTGCCTGGGTCTCGGAGGAGGAGGAAATGCGGGTATCAAATTTTTTGTACGAGTATGCCAGATTTTCTATTTTACTTGGAATTTGGAATGGTAGTGATCCGGAGATTCACCTTCACAAGTAGAAAGGTAATCAATCCTTCTTTCTAACTTTTCAAATTGCAAAAATATTTAAGAAAAGAGACAAGTTTATTTTTGAGAATGCCATAGGAGAAGTTTTTTTGTTTGTTTGCCGTGAAAGGCGATTTTACAAATCTCATCAAATATGAAAGACAAGAATTGTGAATTTTGTTTCTCTTTAAAAAATACAAAGTACAATAGAAAAGAAAGAAAAGGGATCTACCTTCTCAGGAGATTGCGGGGACACGTTCAGATCGACAGTCACAAGTCATGTATGGACTTCGCCATCATCCTTCAAATGAGAACTTTTGATGCTTCGATTCTTCGGCTTGGCTCCAACCTCAGTTTTTTAGAGGATAAAGACCAAGAGGAGGTCCTATATCCAATAAAAAACCGAGTAAACGGGCTGAAAAGCCGCGTTTAGGCCATGTTGTAGAAGAAAAGGACCTTGAGGGGGGGGGGGGGGGGGGGGGGGAGGGGAGGGGCCAAGGGACTTTGATCACCTTGTGGTGTCTCTTTCGGCAGAGTAGTCGGACTTCGTCAGGATTTCTTCGGAAGTATGCAAGTGCAGAATTTCAAGTCGATGTGTGTATCGATATCGATCCGATGTCTCTCTCTTGGAAATGGACCTCCTTTTATAGGCTCTTGGTAGCCATGGGGTGGTTTATCGGCATTGATGGCCATGATGAGATAATTGATGAGGAGTTACAAGTTTTTATTCTTTGATTTTGTAACTCCTTTTTCATGGTTTGTGATTGGTTGATGGAGGATAATGGGCATTTATTCGTCATTAATCTCCATGATGAGGGGAGTTTCATGGTTTTAATGCCATGATTGCTTGGACTTGTAACTCCCATATGCTTGAATCTGATTGGGCCATCCAAAATAATGAGTTAATGACTGCGTTAAGTAGTCATAAACGGGTCAATTAACAGCATTAAGTGGTCACCGGAGCATGTGAAGAGTCGCGGGCCGCGCTGCGTCCTTTGGGATTCTTCTTGTGATCATCGCAGGTGGATCTACACATTGTTTGATGTCGGATTGCGATGCAATTTCAAACATTGATTGATATCAGTGGGCCGGTGACATCTGTCTTATCGATTTCTCGATCGGTCGGACAGAAAGTGTACTTTCTTGGTCATCCGGTTGGCAATCTTGGAGCGATCAATGATGATTTCATGCTCTTGACAGCGGATCTGAGATGTCATCAAAGATCAGTCGTTTTCAAGCATCAAAAATTGGATTTTCAGAAAATCACAGAGGCAGGAACTCCCGAAACATGAAGACGATCGGAAAACGGGCCATCCGGCGAAAATCCGGCGACCCGGATTTCCAGGGTCGCCGGTGACCATGCACCCAGGGTCGCCGGCAACCTTGGGCGGCCATGGGGTTTTTGCCCCTTTGGTCGCCGAGTGTATTTTTTGGCCGTTTTTCTTCTTTTTCGTTCTTTTTTTCTTCTATATTTTTTTTGAAATTTTTCCTCAATTACTGACTTGATTTTCTTGGAGAAAACTTGACGAGAACCCGCGCAAAACCGGAGCACAAAGTTTCCCATTTTTCGGGAAAGCCGAAGTCTTTATAGTCGATTTTCCGTCAAGAGTCGAAACTAGGTCAAATGATGTCGGAATGACCTGAAAATTGAAATAAAGCTTCTTGAGTAGTGGATAGGACCAACATGGGCTTTTATTGGAGTTTTGAAGCCGTTTGGGGTCCCGTCGATGCTTGACTTGATTTTGCTGCGGGGAAAATGCTGAGCTTTGATATGTGGTCAAACGATGTCCGATTGACCTGAAATTTGACAGGGAGCCTATTGGAGTCATGTAGAACTGATCCATTAGCTCCGCTTTGGATGTCATGGTCCCGGGGTGCTCCGCTGCCGGTAGGCTTGATTTTCTTTCGGAGCATCGAAACCTGGTCAAACGTTGTCGGAATGATCTGAAATTCGATGTGCAACCCTTTGGAAGGATGTTGAAGCCACTCATATGTTTTGTTTGATGGGTGATGGCCTCGGTGGTTCTCGCTACTGAGAGGCTTGATTTTACTGCTCAAGCGTTGATGGAGGGTCAAACGTTGTTGGTTTGACTTGAAATTTGATGAGGAGCCCTTTGGAGGTATTTTGGAACCATCAATAGGCTCTGATCGAAGTTTTGATGTCTTTGATGATGTCGCCGCCGGGAGCACTTGTTTAGCTGTCTGAGTAGTGAAGTTAGGCCAAACAATGTTGGAAAGGCCCGAAACTTCATGTGTACCCCTCTTTTGGCTATCTTGAAGGATCTTGCAGTTTTTGTTTGATTCCGACAAGATCTGATGCGTGAAGTAGCTTTGCCTGTTTGTAACAGGATTCAGCTTCAAGTGGCTTCTTGATGTTGATGAGACATTGATGGACCCGAAAAGGGAATCTTCCGTCCTCTCCCTCCGCACCCCGGGGCCTGACCTAGGTCTCGGCGGAGGAGGGAAGATCTCGGGTATCAACATTTTTGTACGGGTATGCCAGATTTACTTTCTACTTGGAATTTGGAATGGTGATAATCCGGAGATTCACCTTCACAAGTGGAAAGGAAATCAATCCTTTTTTCTAACTTTTCAAATTGCATTAATATTAAGAAAAGAGACAAGTTTGTTTTTTTAGAACGCCGTAGGAGGCGTTTTTGTTTGTTTGCCGTAAAAGGCGATTTTGCAGTGAAAGGCGATTTTACAAAACTCATCAAATATGAAAGACAAGAATTGTGATTTCTTTTGTCTCTTTAAGAAATAGAAACTACAATAGAAAAGTAAGAAAAGGGATCTAACTTCTCAGGAGATTGTGGGGACACGTTGAGATCGACGGTCGCAAGTCATGTATGGGCTTCGCCATCGTCCTTCAAATGAGAACATGTGATGCTTTGATTCTTTGGCTTGGCTCCTAACCTCGGTTTTTTAAAGGACAAGGACCAAGAGGAGGTCCTATATCCAATGAAAAACCAAGTAAACGGGTTGAAAAGCCGCGTTTAGGCCATGTTGGAGAAGGAGGAGACCTTGGGGGGGTGGCCCCCCAAGGGATGTTGATCACCTTGTGGTGCTTCCGGGAGCAAAGTAGCAGGACTTCGTCTCTCTCTTGAATTTTCTGGATTTTCATAGCTTGCACTTGGGATCTATTTTCATCATTTCTTTCTTCTTGGAATGGACCTCCTTTTATAGGCTTTTGGTAGCCATGAGGTGTTTATTGGCATTGATGGCCATGATGAAAGAATTGATGAGGAGTTACAAATTGATTTTGTAACTCCTTTTTCATGGATTGTGATTGGCCGATGAAGGTAGTGGGTTTTAATCACCTTTATGCTTCATGATGATGGGAGTTTCATGGGTTTAATGCCATGATTGCTTGGATTTGTAACTCCCAAATGCTTGAATCTGATTGGGCCGTCCAAAATAATGAGTTAATGACCGCATTAAGTTATCATAAACGGGTCAATTAACGTCATTAAGTGGTCGTCCAGGCATGTGAAGAGTCGCGGGCCGCGCGGCGCCTTTTGAGATTCTTCTTGCGATCATAACAGGTGGATCCACGCATTGTTTGATGTCGGATTGCGATGCAATTTCAGACATTAGTTGATGTTGGTGGGCCGGTGACATCTGTCTTGTCGATTTCACGATCGGTCGGACAGAAAGTGCACTTTCTTGGTCAGCCGGTTGGCAATCTTGAGGCGATCGATGATGATTTCATGCTTTTGACGGCGGATCCGAGATGTCGACGAAGATCAGTGGTTTTCAAGCACCAAAATTTGGATTTTCCGAAAATCACAGAGGCCGGAACACCCGAAACGCGAAAACCATCGAAAAACGGACGTTTTGGTGCAAAATCCGGCGACCCGGATTTGCAGGGTCGCCGGCGACCTTTGGGTTTTTTGCCCTTTGGTCGCCGAGCTCCATTTTCGGCCGAGTTTGCGTCTTTTTCGTTCCTTTTTTCTTCTATATTTTTCTTGACATTTTTCCTCAATTATTGACTTCATTTTTTGGAGAAAACTTGACAAGAACCCACACGAAATCGGAGCACAAAGTTTCCCATTTTTCGGGAAAGCCGAAGACTTTGTAGCCGATTTTCCGTCAAGAGTCGAAACTGGGTCAAACGATGTCGGAATGACCTGAAAATTGAGGTGAAGCTTCTTGAGCAATGGATAGGACCAACCATGAGCTTTTATTTAAGTTTTGGAGCCGTTTGGGGTCCCATCGATGCTTCACTTGATTTTGCTGCGGGGAAAATGCCGAGCTTTGATATATGGTCAAACGATGTCCGATTGACCTGAAATTTGACGGGGAGCCTATTGGAGTCATTTTGAGATGTTCCATGGGCTCCGTTTTGGATGTCATGGTCTCGGGTTGCTTCGCCGCCGTTAGGCTTGATTTTCTCTTGGAGCATCAAAACCTGGTCAAACTTTGTCGGAATGACCTGAAATTTGACGTGCAGCCTTTTGGAAGTATGTTGAAGCCACTCATGTATTTTGTTTGATGAGTGATGGCTTCGGTGGTTCCCACCGCCAGGAGGCTTGATTTTGTGCTCGAGCATTGGTGGAGGGTCAAACGTTGTCGGTTTGACTTGAAATTTGGCATGGAGCGCTTTGGAGACATTTTGGAGTCATCCGTAGGCTCTGATCAAAGTTTTGGTGTCTTTGATGATGTCGCCGCCGGGAGCGCTTGTTTAGCTTTCGGAGCAGTGAAGTTAGGCCAAACGTTGTCGGAATGGCCCGAAACCTCAGGTGTACCCCTCTTGTAGCTGTCTTGAAGGATCTCTCAGTTTCTGTCTGATTCTGAAAAGATCTGATGCTTGAAGTAACCTTGCCTGTTTTATAGCAGGATGCAGCTTCACGAGGCTTCTTGATGTTGAGGAGACATAGTGACTTTTTTGGTGTCAACAGACATAGTGAATTTTTTTGGTGTCAACAGTGGGTGAAATGATATAACTCACAAAGTTAAGTCCTCTATCACCGAAGTGACAAGAGCATATCGGGGCGTTGATCTTAATCACCGAAGTGAGGAGACTCAACGAAAATATACATATACATATAATATATGAGGTATGACCACGCTAGCGAGTCGGGCATTAGGAACCGCAGTAGCAATTCGGAGTATCAGGATAAGACCACAGTAATAACTGGGTAGCGGGATCCAAACTGCCGTTGGCGGGACAAGAGGGGGATCTCCAAGTTGGTGGATCAAACCAACAAGGGTATTCAAGCTTAGTGGTGCTGACTCATAGGTCAAATAATAGAAATCAAGACATGAATAAAATACATCAAGTGCAAGTATGTAACCGGGCAGGACGAGGGTGCTCAAGGCACAAGTATCCTTTCAATATCAAGTAATGCACATCGGGACTAGTAAAATGCTACAAATGTGATTCTAGTGTCTTCAGGAATGATAAATCATAAATGATGAACTTCGGGAGTACACAACAAAATTCGGGAACAATGAAATACTAATGGACTTTCGAAATCTCGGAACAAGTATCAGGCTTTAAGACTAGTTCAAGGTGAATAGGGGTCCCGTATGTCGATTTGGTATTAACTTGGTACTCTTTGAGTTTGGGGACATTCCGAGCTCCTTATACACCTTGGTGAATTTTTCCAAAACTTTAATGTTTTTTTTTTTTTTTTTTGGGTGGGGGCCTCCTAATAGATCTCTCTCAATCATTTGAACGTTTCATTCTTGCTCCAAATGTAACCCCAGATGAACAGTGCCCCTCGCTCGAGCGGACATTAAGTTCGCTCGAACGGTGAGTTTTCTTGAATGGCTCACTGGGAGGGTTCGCTCAAGCGGACCTGCCAATTCGGGTTGGCTCAAGCAAAATAACGGTTCGCTCTAGCTGACCACTCTCTGGATGGGATTCTTTCGCTCGAGCGAACTGTCCTTTGGATGGCACGAATCCTTCTCTGGACTATTTGCTAGAGCGAACTCTCCATAAATTGATTTCAGGGACAGTTCTGCTCCTTTCATTTTCCCACTTACAAATCACCTTTGAGCCCCATTCCTTCACCTAAATGAGAGGCTCAAAATCTCATTTGAACATCGTCCAAATCACCATCAAAACTTCTATAACATCCACCAATCACCTCCTTCTCAACCCCAAACAACCACAACAAGAGAAAGAGGAATTCCACCAACCACCAAGATTCATTAATGCTACAACAAGTGTTAAATATGAGACTATAAATGCCAACATTTACAAGGGTTAAACAAGCTAGGAAGATTCATTTATGAGCATTTATTTCAAATCAATGCAAGTCAAGAATGAATAGTAAAATCATCCACATTTCATAAAAACCATTCAAATCTAAAAATATCCATTCATCCACTTGCCTTAGGTCCAAGCTTACCAAAAACAAGCTCTAATCACTCCTCTAAGACAAGATCCAAGGCTACAAACAAAAACCCCCAAAACAAACCCTAAAAGGGTCAAAACAATGAATGGGGAAAAAGAAGTTTCCAAGAATGAAAATGGAGCTTCCTTAAGACTAAAAGAGCACATATCTAGAAGGTTAGAGAGGAAGCTTACTTGTAGAGTCTTCAAATGGACTTTCGAAATCTCGGAACAAGTATCAGGCTTTAAGACTAGTTCAAGGTGAATAGGGGTCCCGTATGTCGATTTGGTATTAACTTGGTACTCTTTGAGTTTGGGGACATTCCGAGCTCCTTATACACCTTGGTGAATTTTTCCAAAACTTTAATGTTTTTTTTTTTTTTTTGGGTGGGGGCCTCCTAATAGATCTCTCTCAATCATTTGAACGTTTCATTCTTGCTCCAAATGTAACCCCAGATGAACAGTGCCCCTCGCTCGAGCGGACATTAAGTTCGCTCGAACGGTGAGTTTTCTTGAATGGCTCACTGGGAGGGTTCGCTCAAGCGGACCTGCCAATTCGGGTTGGCTCAAGCAAAATAACGGTTCGCTCTAGCTGACCACTCTCTGGATGGGATTCTTTCGCTCGAGCGAACTGTCCTTTGGATGGCACGAATCCTTCTCTGGACTATTTGCTAGAGCGAACTCTCCATAAATTGATTTCAGGGACAGTTCTGCTCCTTTCATTTTCCCACTTACAAATCACCTTTGAGCCCCATTCCTTCACCTAAATGAGAGGCTCAAAATCTCATTTGAACATCGTCCAAATCACCATCAAAACTTCTATAACATCCACCAATCACCTCCTTCTCAACCCCAAACAACCACAACAAGAGAAAGAGGAATTCCACCAACCACCAAGATTCATTAATGCTACAACAAGTGTTAAATATGAGACTATAAATGCCAACATTTACAAGGGTTAAACAAGCTAGGAAGATTCATTTATGAGCATTTATTTCAAATCAATGCAAGTCAAGAATGAATAGTAAAATCATCCACATTTCATAAAAACCATTCAAATCTAAAAATATCCATTCATCCACTTGCCTTAGGTCCAAGCTTACCAAAAACAAGCTCTAATCACTCCTCTAAGACAAGATCCAAGGCTACAAACAAAAACCCCCAAAACAAACCCTAAAAGGGTCAAAACAATGAATGGGGAAAAAGAAGTTTCCAAGAATGAAAATGGAGCTTCCTTAAGACTAAAAGAGCACATATCTAGAAGGTTAGAGAGGAAGCTTACTTGTAGAGTCTTCAAATGGACTTTCGAAATCTCGGAACAAGTATCAGGCTTTAAGACTAGTTCAAGGTGAATAGGGGTCCCGTATGTCGATTTGGTATTAACTTGGTACTCTTTGAGTTTGGGGACATTCCGAGCTCCTTATACACCTTGGTGAATTTTTCCAAAACTTTAATGTTTTTTTTTTTTTTTGGGTGGGGGCCTCCTAATAGATCTCTCTCAATCATTTGAACGTTTCATTCTTGCTCCAAATGTAACCCCAGATGAACAGTGCCCCTCGCTCGAGCGGACATTAAGTTCGCTCGAACGGTGAGTTTTCTTGAATGGCTCACTGGGAGGGTTCGCTCAAGCGGACCTGTTAATTCGGGTTGGCTCAAGCAAAATAACGGTTCGCTCTAGCTGACCACTCTCTGGATGGGATTCTTTCGCTCGAGCGAACTGTCCTTTGGATGGCACGAATCCTTCTCTGGACTATTTGCTAGAGCGAACTCTCCATAAATTGATTTCAGGGACAGTTCTGCTCCTTTCATTTTCCCACTTACAAATCACCTTTGAGCCCCATTCCTTCACCTAAATGAGAGGCTCAAAATCTCATTTGAACATCGTCCAAATCACCATCAAAACTTCTATAACATCCACCAATCACCTCCTTCTCAACCCCAAACAACCACAACAAGAGAAAGAGGAATTCCACCAACCACCAAGATTCATTAATGCTACAACAAGTGTTAAATATGAGACTATAAATGCCAACATTTACAAGGGTTAAACAAGCTAGGAAGATTCATTTATGAGCATTTATTTCAAATCAATGCAAGTCAAGAATGAATAGTAAAATCATCCACATTTCATAAAAACCATTCAAATCTAAAAATATCCATTCATCCACTTGCCTTAGGTCCAAGCTTACCAAAAACAAGCTCTAATCACTCCTCTAAGACAAGATCCAAGGCTACAAACAAAAACCCCCAAAACAAACCCTAAAAGGGTCAAAACAATGAATGGGGAAAAAGAAGTTTCCAAGAATGAAAATGGAGCTTCCTTAAGACTAAAAGAGCACATATCTAGAAGGTTAGAGAGGAAGCTTACTTGTAGAGTCTTCAAATGGACAAGTGTAGCTCAAGGAGGATCTTGAGATGAGTAGTTTCCCCCACAAATTATATCAAGAAGAAGCTTTCAAGGAGAGGAAGAGAATGATGATCTCCATTTCTCAATTTGTGCAAGGTTGGTAGTGATTTGGAGGTGGGAAAGCTAGAGGAAGAAGAGAGGGGAGAAAAACACTAGATGGTTGAGGTTTTAAGCTGGAAAGTGGAAAGAAGAAGAAGGGTTCTTCTTATATAACAAATAAGAATGGGCTCCACTATTAGAAATCTTGTATGGTTGAAGTCATGACTTTCGGGACTTCGAACGAATTTCCACGAAGAAGGAAAAAATGATCACCTAAATATCTAGTTTCTAAAAAGTATATATTTCAAGGGTTTCGGAAATATCAAAATTTTTGGTAAATTTTAGTGTAAAAAGATGATTTTGCCCCTGAAGCTGGAAAGTCGGGTTTCGGGGTTTCGAACGGGGATGGGATCAACATGAAAGTCGAAGATATTAACGAAATGAGTAAAATGGGATTAAAACACTAATTACGGGAATTTGGAATAATCCCCTAAGTACACGCAAGCTCACAAAGAGGAACCCCCAAAGGGTCCCATTAAACACAAAAGCACTCAAAATTCCCAAAGCTATATCAACGCTGTTTTATTCCCAACTTTGAAAGTGCAGGCTAGGTCCAATGACTAAGTCCTAGACGGGGGGTGAATAGGACTAAGGGTATACAATTGCCATTTTTAATTTTCTAACCTTGATTTTAATCAAAACAGAATAAAAAACAAGACAAGCATAGCATGACTATAACTAAAACAGAAACTGTAGATCATGCAGTAGAGAAATGGACACAGAGATTTATAGTGGTTCGGTCACACAGACCTACATCCACTCTCAAGGGTCACACAGACCCTTGGTTCCACTATCATGAATCAAACTACACAGGTTCTGACTCTACCTCATTTTTTGGATGGACCCGAAAGAAATCTTTCGTCCTCTCCTTCCTCACCCCGGGGGCTGACCTGGGTCTCGGCGGAGGAGGGAAAATCTCGGGCATCAATATTTTTTGTACAGGAATGCCAGATTTACTTTCTACTTGGAATTTGGAATGGTGATGATCCGGAGATTCACCTTCACAAGTGGAAAGGAAATCAATCCTTGTTTCTAACTTTTCAAATTGCATTAATATTAAGAAAAGAGACAAGTTTGTTTTTTGAGAATGCCGTAAGAGGCGTTTTTGTTTGTTTGCCGTGAAAGGCGATTTTACAAAACTCATCAAGTATGAAAGACAAGAATTGTGATTTCTTTTTGTCTCTTTAGGAAATACAAACTACAATAGAAAAGTAAGAAAATGGATCTAACTTCTCAGGAGATTGTGGGGACACGTTGAGATCGACGGTCGCAAGTCATGTATGGGCTTCGCCATCGTCCTTCAAATGAGAACATGTGATGCTTTGATTCTTTGGCTTGGCTCCTAACCTAGGTTTTTTAAAGGACAATGACCAAGAGGAGGTCCTATATCCAATGAAAAACCAAGTAAACGGGTTGAAAAGCCGCCTTTAGGCCATGTTGGAGAAGAAGGAGACCTTGGGAGGGGTGGCCCCCCCCAAGGGACGTTGATCACCTTGTGGTGCTTCCGGGAGCAAAGTAGCAGGACTTCGTCTCTCTCTTGGATTTTCTGGATTTTCAGAGCTTGCACTTGGGATCTATTTTTCATCATGCTGCCTTCTTGGAATGGACCTCCGTTTATAGGCTTTTGGTAACCATGAGGTGTTTATTGGTATTGATGGCCATGATGAAAGAATTGATGAGGAGTTACAAGTTGATTTTGTAACTCCTTTTTCATGGCTTGTGATTGGCCGATGAAGGTAGTGGGCATTTAATCACCTTTATGCTTCATGATGATGGGAGTTTCATGGGTTTAATGCCATGATTTCTTGGATTTGTAACTCCCAAATGCTTGAATCTGATTGGGCCGTCCAAAATAATGAGTTAATGACTGCATTAAGTTGTCATAAACGGGTCAATTAACGACATTAAGTGGTGGCCAAGGCATGTGAAAAGTCGCGGGCCGCGCCGCGTCTTTTGAGATTCTTCTTGCGATCATCACAGGTGGATCCACGCATTGTTTGATGTTGGATTGCAATGCAATTTCAGACATTAGTTGATGTTGGTGGGCCGGTGACATCTATCATGTCGATTTCACGATCGGTCGGACATAAAGTAGACTTTCTTGGTCAGCCGGTTGGCGATCTTGGAACGATAGGTGATGATTTCATGCTTTTGACGGCGGATCCAAGATGTTGATGAAGATCAGTGGTTTTCAAGCATCAAAATTTGGATTTTCCGAAAATCACAGAGGTAGGAACACCCGAAACGCGAAAAAGATCGAAAAACGGTCAATTTGGTGCAAAATCCGGCGACCCGGATTTGCAGGGTCGCCGGGCAACCATGGGCCAGGGTCGCCGGCGACCTTGGGCCAGGGTCGCCGGGCAACCATGGGCCAGGGTCGCCGGCGACCATAGGGCTTTGGCCCGTTTGGTCGCCGAGCGTCGTTTTTGGCTGTTTTTTCGTCTTTTTCGTTCCTTTTTTCTTCTGTATTTTTCTTGACATTTTTCCTCAATTATTGACTTGATTTTCTTGGAGAAAACTTGACAAGAACCCACGCAAAATCGAAGCACAAAGTTTCCCATTTTTCGGGAAAGCCGAAGACTTTGTAGCCGATTTTCCGTCAAGAGTCGAAACTAGGTCAAACGATGTCAGAATGACCTAAAAATTGAGTGAAGCCTCTTGAGCAGTGGAAAGTACCAATCATGGGCTTTTATTTGAGTTTTGAAGCCGTTTGGGGTCCCATCGATGCTTCACTTGATTTTGCTGTGGGGAAAATGCCGAGCTTTGATATGTGGTCAAACGATGTCCGATTGACCGGAAGTTTGACAGGGAGCCTATTGGAGTCATTTTGAGACGTTCCATCAGCTCTGTTTTGGATGTCATGGTCCCGGGATGCTCCGCCGCCGGTAGGCTTGATTTTCTCTCGGAGCATCGAAACCTGGTCAAACGTTGTCGGAATGACCTGAAATTCGACGTGCAGCCTTTTGGAAGCATGTTGAAGCTACTCATGCATTTTTTTTGATGAGTGATGGCTTCGGTGGCTCCTGCCGCCGGGAGGCTTGATTTTGCTGCTCGAGCATTGATGGAGGGTCAAACGTTGTCGGTTTGACTTGAAATTTGGCATGGAGCCCTTTGGAGACATTTTGGAGTCATCCGTAGGCTCTGGTCAAAGTTTTGGCGTCTTTGATGATGTCGCCGCCGGGAGCGCTTGTTTAGCTGTCGGAGCAGTGAAGTTAGGCCAAACGCTGTCGGAATGGCCCGAAACCTTAGGTGTACCCCTCTTTTGGCTGCCTTGAAAGATCTTTCAGTTTTTGTCTAATTATGACAAAATCTGATGGTTGAAGTAGCTTTGCCTGTTTTGTAGCAGGATGCAGCTTCACGAGGCTTCTTGATGTGGAGGAGACATAGTGACTTTTTTTGGTGTCAACTTTTTTAAACAGAGGTTCAATCACACAGATCTACTCCTCCTCACATCAATGTGGTGAGTTTAATCACACAGATCTAAACACCTACCACATTATACATATATATTGTAGAAATTTGAAGAAGGGTGAACACTTGCCTTGATGATGGTTGAAGTGTTCTATGGAGCTCTGACCGCAGTCGAAGCTTGCACCTCTTATTGACCTCTTGGTGTTGACAAGAATGCCTCCAATGTGTTGCACAACCAAGGTTAAGAGGATTTGGTTTCTAGGGTTACACAAATGAGTCTCTCATGGTGTAAACTATCCTAGAGGATGCACTCCCTAACAAGACACTCATCATAGAGCTAATAGAGCTCTAGGGTTTACCTAAGTCAAGCACATAAGTGTTTTGGAAGGGATTTGGGAGCCTACAATGGATGGGAAGAAGGTAGCAAGCAAGGCTTTACCCTAAAGTCCTTAGGATGCACAGTAAAACAAGCTACAGCTTTATAGAAAAATCCCAACGGATAGATTTTACGGTTAGCCTCTTAAACTGGAGGCTAGCCCCTTTTCAAAAACCCTGAGCCAATGGATATATTTTTGAAAGCGGTCAGCTCACGGTTAGCCGCGGGTGACCCTGGCGGTTAGCCGTGAGGTGACCGTAAAGGTGACCGCAAGAATGATAGGAAAAATTAGCTCTCGGGAAAACAAACCGTAAGACTTACGGTTGCTTGCGATTAGCAGTAAAGCTCCAGGCGGTTAGCCGTAAGGGAACCGAAGGCGTAATCGAAGATCCTGACAGGAAGAGAGATTGCTCTCTGGAAAGGTGACCGCAGGACTTCGGTTACCTGGCGGTTAGTCGTGAAGGGTCTCTGCGGTTAACCGCAAGGTGACCGTGGGGTTGACCGAACTCCATGACAGGAGAAACAGCCTTCTGGAAAAGGAACCGCAGGTTTCGGTTACCTGGCGGTTAGCCGTAATCTGCAAAGCGGCTAGCCGCTAGGTGACCGAAGTTCACCGAACCCTCTGATAACCAGGATAATTTTTAGCTTTTTAAAGACAAGGTTTTACCTAGGGATCTACAGGTTGGTCCGGGTTTGCAGTACGTGAGAGGGTTGGTATAACACATGAGGTTCTTCCTTGATGAATCCAGCCCTTCCAAGACTTGATCTTCTGCCTTCAAGCATGATCTTCCTTGTGAAACTCTGAGAGGCAAAGTCTTGGACTCTTTGTCACGGAATTGACAATACACCACAAGTGCTCATAGGAATGAGGCACTAACAATCTCCCCCTTTGTCAATTTCGTGGCAAAACACCTGTTCTAGATTGAAATACAACCAATGGACTCAAATACAAACAAGATTATAGGAGTACATGATCTTTACACATAATACACAAAATACAACTCAAAGACTCATGACTCTGGAATCAATCCTTGAGGATGCACCTGCATAGAACATTGAAAAATACATCCTTTGGGGGATTTCCACTCCCCCTAAATTGTTAGTCCCAAAAAAATAGATATAGTGTATTCACCTTTTTGATCTACACTCTCCCCCTTAATTTGATCTCTTCATTTTACAGGAGATTCAATCCACATTCAATCCATTTATTCTCCCCATTTTTGTCAGGAATTTGACAAAGGGATGCAAGCAGCAAATGGGACAAGAAGGCCATCAAGGACCAAGCAAATAGCAAGAGAGATAAGCATCAATCATCACATATAGAGAAGTAAACATCATTACGGAAACATATAGCAAGATAGAGATGACAGGTAAAGTATCAAGCAGAAGATATACTAAACAATTAAGCCATCCATTGAATCAGAAAAATAGTCAAGTCAAGTTCACAGCAGTAGCTATCCAAAAGTACCGACAAATATCCATCAGGAAATAACCCATCCACTAGAGAGCCACAATGGAAAAAACACCACCAAAAGTAACAATAACCAATCAAACACACAAGTGGCCTAAAAAAGAAGATGCTCAAAGTAGCTAATCAGAAGGAGGAGACGGAGACGGAGGCATAGCAGCCCTGTCATTGGTGCGACAGGCTTTAGATACTCCACTGAGATATTTGAGTGTTTTCTTCAGCAGCTTTTCAATCTTGGTCTGATTACGCTCGAATGCATCCATCCTCTCAGCAATACTCCGTGGAACAGGAGAGGGAGGAGCCTGGTGATGTGGAGAGGGGGGCTCGAACCATGATGCTGATGAGTTGAAGGACTAGGCTGCTGAGGAGCTTCGACCCCTGCAAAAGGTGGAGCTTGCCCGGCTTCGATGTTTGGAGATAAGTTCATCTGTATAAGACTGGCATGACCAAAAGGAGTATGGTAGAGTGGTGTCTCAG
This sequence comes from Umbellularia californica, assembly GCA_028538565.1. Lineage (NCBI taxonomy): Eukaryota > Viridiplantae > Streptophyta > Magnoliopsida > Laurales > Lauraceae > Umbellularia > Umbellularia californica. Next base: position 29,159,392 of record JAPQWN010000006.1, read on the forward strand.
AAGGTCGAATGATACCGATAGAGCGAGCCAACTCAGACATGAGAAATCCGAAGGGGATAGCAGTCTTAGTAGTAGTGGATAAGTGAAAACGTACAATGGCCCGACAAATGAGAGAGGGAAGACATATCTGCACACCGGAGACCACCTTGGACAAAAGATTTACCATGTAGGTAGTTAATTCAGTTCGATTGCCTATGCGGGGATAGACATTGAAGGTGAAAAGGTGGTGTAAGAGCCTATATTTGGGAATCAAGGAGCCCAAAGGGAGAAAATTTTTCCGATCCCAAACCGCGGGATAGCCACACAGGATGGTGGTAGCATAAGCTTTCTCAGCTTCTGTAAGAGTGTCAGCAATAGAAGTGAGACCATTCGCTTTCAAAGGGATATTGAGGATGGAAGAGATATATTCAGGATCTATTGAAATAGCATCGCTGTGCTTTAAGGCTATAGAGAATTTGCAAGAGTTAGTGGTGGACTCTGCAGAAACGATAGATGCATACATCCCATAGACAAGTGTGGGATAGGCCTTATCACCCCAATCCAATAGATTTTGCCATCCAATTTGCGCAAGAATGGAAGTAGTCTAATGAGGGCCAACAATGGTGCGCAGGGTGCGCCTTTCAACCATGATAGCTCTTGATTTTAGAGACGCTAACAATTTGGCATTTGGTTTTAACAGGGCAGGGGCCTGCTGCGGAGGAGGAGAAGGTGATGGAGACCGAGAAAGGTCTGGAGAGGTGGATAGAGAGGGTGATGGAGGAGGTGAAGGAGACCTAGGTCAATGAGATGAGGTGCCAGGGGTTGATCGTCCTCGTTTTGAAGGACAGTTAACGGCATATTTCATACGTGGAGGCATTTTTACAATCAGACAGAATGCACAATGAAAGAAGATGGAAAAAAACACAGGACAAAAACACAAGATTTGTAAGAAAAAGAAAGGATGGAGAGGGAATGAAGAACATATGAGAAACAGAGGGTGAAATGCCTTAAATGAAACACACCGAAAAGAAACCAGATGAAGAAAGAAGAAAAACACAATGTTAACAACAAAAGAAATAATGAGAAACGAACAAAATAGAGATGAACAGGAAAGGGAGATGGAAATTACCTGTGAAATGAGAAAGGATGAGAGGTCCAGAAAGATAGGAGAATAAGAAGAGACGAGGGGAAGAGACGCATAACAGAAGAAATAAAAAGAAACGAAGGGCTGCGAGAATTTAAGTCAGAGTTTGAAAAAAAATTCGGTTAGCCACTGAGAAGTTTACAGCTAGCCGTTCCCCTTTTTTTTTTAAATAAATCACACAAAACAAGGAGTGATTATCTAATGGTGCACACACCAAGAGATTTTCTCATATTTTCAAATTTAGAGACATCCAAAGGTTTTGTCAAAATGTCAGCAAGTTGGTTTTCTGTAGGGATATGCTCCAAAATTATGATTTCCTCTTCAACTAATTCTCTAATGAAATGATGTCTAATGTCTATATGCTTAGTTCTAGAGTGTTGAACAGGATTTTTGGAGATATTGATAGCACTAGTGTTGTCACAATACAAATTCATGATGCTTTGATCAATACCATAGTCTTTAAGCATTTGTTTCATCCATAGCATTTGAGTACAACCACTGCCAGCTACTATATACTCTGCCTCGGTTGTAGATAAGGAAATAGAGGATTGTTTTTTGCTGTGCCAAGCAACTAGACAGTTTCCTAGGTAGAAACACCCACTACTAGTAGATTTTCTATCATCCACATTTCCAGCCCAATCGGCATCTGAGTATCCAGCAATGCAAATAGGAGAATCATATGGATACCATAGCCCATATCCTGAAGTCCCTGACACATACCTAATGATTCTCTTAACAGCTTTCAAATGACCTTCTTTAGGATCAGATTGATATCTAGCACAAGCTCCTACACTAAAAGCAATGTCTGGTCTGCTAGTTGTAAGATATAATAGGCTGCCTATCATGCTTCTATACATACTAGGATCAACATTCTTTCCACTTGATTCTTTAGATAATTTGAGTGTTGTATCATGGGAGTGTTCATGTGTTTGGCTGACTCTAAACCAAACCTTTTGACCAATTCTTTTGCATACTTGGTTTGGGATATAAACATTCCATCAGACAATTGTCTAACTTGTAATTTTAGAAAGAAGTTAAGTTCACCAACCATGCTCATTTCAAATTCAGATTTCATGAGATCTGCAAACTTTTCGGTTAACACATCATGAGTAGAACCAAAAACAATATCATCTGCATAGATTTGAGCAATCAATAGGGTGTCATTTGTTCTTTGAATAAACAGAGTTTTATCAACACTACCCCTTTCAAAATTATGATTAATCAGAATTTGAGTGAGCCTTTCATACCAAGCTCTAGGGGCTTGTTTGAGACCATAGAGAGCCTTTTTAAGATAGTACACATGATTAGGCTGCTTGGGGTCTTCAAACCCTTTGGGTTGCTCAACATAAACTTCTTCTTCTAAAACTCCATTCAAAAAGGCACTTTTGACATCCATTTGATATAATTTAAATTTCAAGGAACAAGCAATGGCAAACAAGATTCTAATGGATTCAAGCCTAACAACAGGAGCAAATGTTTCTTCAAAGTCTATTCCTTAAATTTGAGAGTAACCTTGGGCAACTAATCTGGCCTTGTTTCTAACTATAGTACCATTTTCATCATGTTTATTTTTGTAAATCCATTTGGTACCTATGATGTTTTTGTCATCAGGCCTAGGTACTAATTCCCAAACTTCATTCCTAACAAACTGATTCATCTCTTCTTGCATAGCATTTATCCAACAATCATCAGAGAAAGCTTCATCAACAGATTTTGGTTCAATGGTAGAGGTAAAGCAAAGAAAGCTAACAATTTTTTCAAGTTGTCTTCTAGTCTTGACACCAAGCAAGGGATCTCCTAGAATTTGGTTCATAGGATGATTCTTCACATTAACCAATCCTTAGAGGTTTGAGACTTATCCAGGTTTGCAGTAGAAACATTTATCTCATCATTATCAGGGTCTTCTTGATTACTGGAATCCTTTAGTTTGTCATCAATGACAACATTTACAGATTCTTGTATGGTTCTAGTGTTGGTGTTTAAAACTCTATAAGCACGACTGTTTTGAGAATAGCCAATAAAGATGCCTTCATCACTTTTGGAATCAAACTTGCTCAAATGTTCTCTATCTTTGAGAATATAACATTTGCTACCAAAAATTTTAAAGTAGCTAATGTTTGGCTTTTTCTCATGCCATAGTTCATAGGCAGTTTTATCCAATCCAGTTCTCAAATAAACCCTGTTTATGATGTAACAAGCTGTATTCACTGCTTCAGCCCATAGATCTCTAGGAACATTCTTTCCATGAAGCATAACTGTGGCCATCTCTTGTAAGACTCTATTCTTTTTTTCAGCAACTCCATTTTGTTGAGGAGTTTTAGGTGCAGAAAATTCATGGTGAATTCCATACTTATCACAATATTTTTCAAATCTGGAATTTTCAAATTCCCACCATGATCACTTCTTATTCTAGCAATTGTTCTTCCTTTTTCAACTTGGATTCTTTTTACAATCGTTTTGAATTCAGCATATGCATCTGATTTTTCTCTCAAAAAAGCAACCCAAGTGAATCTAGAATAATCATCTACAATAACAAGAAAATATTTTCTGCCACTCCTACTTTCTTTCTTCGTTGGACCAATCAGGTCCATGTGAAGAAGCTCTAAGGGTCTAGAAGTCTTTAGAGATTTGGTCTTTTTGTGAGATGCTCTGATTTGCTTACCCTTTTGGCATTCTCCACAAACAGTTTTTGACTTCCTGCTGATTTTTAGAAGACCCTTTACATAATTGTTCAGTTTGGACAAGTCTCTATGGTTTACATGTCCAAGTCTTTGATACCATAGTTGAGCTTCATCAAGATGAGCAATGTAACAGGATGAGCTGAAGGATTCCTTTTGATCACCAACAACATAGCAGTTTTCTTGATTTCTAAAACCTTTTAGAATGACCTTTCCAGTTTTGGAGATCTCACAACCATGACTAGAAAAGATGACAGCATGATCTTTATCACATATTTGTGAAATGCTAAGTAAGTTACGTTTCAAGTCATCAACACATAAAACATCTTCTAAGTAAGACAAGTTGGGAACATTTAGAGTACCTTTTCCAATAACTTTAGCTACATTGCCATCACCAAAAGTAACAATTCCACCATCATAATTATTTAATTTTGAGAAGAGTATTTTATCTCCAGTCATGTGTCTAGAACATCCACTATCCAAATACCACAAAGATTTGTCTCCAGCTTTAAGGGCTTTGTAGACTAATAGGCTTTTGAGTACCCACTTGTACTGTTGAGGTTTAGATTTATAAGAATCATGTTTATGAAAGGTTTTCTTAGAATTTCTTTTAGCATGATTATTGAATTGAATTCTCAGTTGGTCAATCTGTTTCATTAGTTCATTCAATTTTTGTGGAACAATGAGAGTTTTATGATGACATGTTTTGGTTTGTTCATTTCTAAAGGATTGTCTTTTGTTCTGTTTCATTTTACATTCATATTTGACATGCCCTTTTCTTCCACAAGTATGACATATAACTTTGGAGCTGTTTAGATTACTTGAGGAGGCTTCTTCTTTAACAAACTTAGTAGAGACATTAGGATTATGTTTAGCTTCTTTGTTGTATCCAAGCCCTATTTTGTCTCTTTGATGTTTGCCCATCCCAAGTAGTCTCTCGAACTTTTCTTCTCCATGAGTGACGGAATACTCATACTTTTCTTTGTACCAATTTAATTCAGTGACCTCATTCTTCAAACGAGAGATTGTTTCTTTTAGATTTTCAGTCTCATCTTTTCCTCTAGTAAGCTTTTTTATGTAGTCACTAGCTATTTGGAATTTGGAATTAATTTCACGAAGATCATTGGTTAAGATATTGTTTTCATCATTCAGAGTTTCAATTTTGTCTTTTAACACTTTGATCTTGATTCCTTGTTTGCTCGTGGTTCTAATTAATCTACAGCTCTCCTCATATAGTTGATCATAGGTTTCTTGAAGATCTTCCTCATCATTACCATTATCTCGACTGTCTTCTTTAGATTCGGTTTCATTCTCAGATTTATCAATATCAGATCTTCCAGAATTTTCATTCATCTCAACTGACGGATCACAAACACTTCTGGCCATCAAGACATTGTAGTTTCCTGTCTCATCTTGGTGTGATTCATCTGATTCCGATTCAGATTCAGATGAGTCATCATCCCATGTTGCCACAAGTTTCTTTTTCTTTCTTTCCATTTGACACTCGGATGAGATATGACCATACTTTTGACAATTATAATATTTTAACTTTCTATGTTGACTCTTAGAGGAGGAGCCGACTTTGATTTTACCTCTATCAAATGATTTGAAATTGGAATTCTTCTTCTTAAAATGTTTTAGAAACCTCTTCGCAAGTAAAGCAACATCTTCATTATCACTTTCTTTCTCATTATCAGATTCTTCTTTAGAGGGGGATGATTGAGAAGTCTTTAATGCAATAGATTTCTTGCCTTTGGATTTATTAGAAGAATTAATCAATTTCATTTCAAATGTTCTAATATTGCCAGATAATTCCTCTACTTTCATAGTTTCAGGGTCATTATATTCTTCTATAGAAGTCACTTTGGGGTGAAATCTTTCGGGTAGAGACCTCAGGATTTTGCTACACACTTTGCCTTCAGGAATTTTTTCACCAAGTGACCACATTTCATTTACAATGACCATTAACTTTGTTCGAAACTCATCGAACACTTCATCTTCCCTCATTCTTAGAGATTCGAATTGGGAAGTCAACATTTGAAGCTTGGCTCTTTTAACAATGGTCGTTCCTTCATAGTTTGTTTCTAAAAGATCCCAAGCTTGTTTTGCTGTGACACATGTCATAATCTTTTTGTATTCTTCAGCTGTCATGGTACACGATATGGCATTCAGTGCCTTCGCATCACTATCTTTCAATGCTTTTTGATCAGTTGACCATCTAGACTTTGCAAGAGGCTGGACAGTGCCATCTTCAGCTGTGGTGGTAGGATGAGTCCATCCATCCTCTACAGCATCCCAAACTGGTCCACCTAGGGATTTGATGAAAACAGTCATCCAGGCTTCCCAAAAGGCATAGTTTGTACCATCAAACAAAGGAGGTTTGTTTACTGCACTACCTTCTGGATTAGACAGTAGCACTAGACCAAGAAAACGATCTACTCCAGGTTGTTAAGCCTTTTTGGGAGTAACCTTGCTCTGATACCAACTGAAAGTGCAGGCTAGGTCCAATGACTAAGTCCTAAAGGGGGGGTGAATAGGACTAAGGGTATACAATTGCCATTTTTAATTTTCTAACCTTGATTTTAATCAAAACAGAATAAAGAACAAGACAAGCATAGCATGATTATAACTAAAACAAAAACTGTAGATCATGAAGTAGAGAAATGGACACAGAGATTTATAGTGGTTCGGTCACACAGACCTACATCCACTCTCAAGGGTCACACAGACCCTTGGTTCCACTATCATGAATCAAACTACACAGATTCTGATTCTACCTCATTTTTTAAACAGAGGTTCAATCACACAGATCTACTCCTCCTCACATCAATGTGGTGAGTTTAATCACACAGATCTAAACACCTACCACATTATACATATATATTGTAGAAATTTGAAGAAGGGTGAACACTTGCCTTGATGATGGTTGAAGTGTTCTATGGAGTTCTGACCGCAGTCGAAGCTTGCACCTCTTGTTGACCTCTTGGTGTTGACAAGAATGCCTCCAATGTGTTGCAGAACCAAGGTTAAGAGGATTTGGTTTCTAGGGTTACACAAATGAGTCTCTCATGGTGTAAACTATCCTAGAGGATGTACTCCCTAATAAGACACTCATCATAGAGCTAATAGAGCTCTAGGGTTTACCTAAGTCAAGCACATAAGTGTTTTGGAAGGGATTTGGGAGTCTACAATAGATGGGAAGAAGGTAGCAAGCAAGGCTTTACCCTAAAGTCCTTAGGATGCACAGTAAAACAAGCTACAACTTTATAGAAAAATCCCAACGGATAGATTTTACGGTTAGCCTTTTAAACCCTGAGCCAACGGATATATTTTTGAAAGCAGTCAGCTCACGGTTAGCCGCGGGTGACCCTGGCGGTTAGCCATGAGGTGACCGTAAAGGTGACTGCAAGAATGACAGGAAAAATTAGTTCTCGGGAAAACAAATCGTAAGACTTACGGTTGCTTGCGGTTAGAAGTAAAGCTCCAGGCGGTTAGCCGTAAGGGAACCGAAGGAGTAACCGAAGATCCTGACAGGAAGAGAGATTGCTCTCTGGAAAGGTGACCGCAGGACTTCGGTTACTTAGCGGTTAGCCGTGAAGGGTCTCTGCGGTTAACCTTAAGGTGACCGCGTGGCTGACCGAACTCCATGACACGAGAAGCAGCCTTCTGGAAAAGGAACCGCAGGTTTCGATTTCCTGGCGATTAGCCGTAATCTGCAAAGCGGCTAGCCGCCAGGTGACCGCAAGGTCACCGAACCCTCTGATAACTAGGATAATTTTTAGCTTTTTAAAGACAAGGTTTTACCAAGGGATCTACAGGTTGGTCCGGGTTTGCAATACCTGAGAGGGTTGGTATAACACACATGAGGTTCTTCCTTGATGAATCCAGTCCTTCCAAGACTTGATCTTCTGCCTTCAAGCATAATCTTTCTTGTGAAACTCTGAGAGGCAAAGTCTTGGACTCTTTGTCATGGAATTGACAATACACCACAAGTGCTCATAGGAATGAGGCACTAACAAACTTAACCAAAAATCACTAATCACGCTTAGAACTAACACATGACTAAATTAACACTAATCGAGGTCACTCGAGTCGGGGTCTTACATGTATTATCATGTTTCCAATCCAATTTACAAAAAATCATGCATAGAAGGAAAGTTCCCATGACTTAGATGCTAGGAAACCCTTGCCAAAGTTTGACCAATTCCAACCCAACTTGGTCAAAATCAATCAAACTTTGTCGGAGTCAAAATTCATGTTGACTTGACCTAGAAATACTAGCCTTTTTTTTATGCATAATATATATATATATATATATGCATGAACATCTTTAATTGGATAAACCGCATTATCATGGTGAGCGAAAAAAAAAAAAAGAGAGAAACCCCTCAAAAAAAAAAGGGGGAAAGAAAAAAAAAGAGGCTGGCCCACAGGCCGTGGCCACGGCCAGGTTCGTACGGCCCACAAAAAAATGTGTGAAAAAAATAAGAAACACGTGAAAAAAAAAAAAGAAAAGGAAAAACATGTTGAACAAAAAAAAAAAAAAAAAAAAAAAAAGAAAGAAAAGAAAGAAAGAAAGAAAGAAGAACTTATTTTATTTTTTTACTATCCTACTTCTACAATTGAGTTTTCTTGGAAAAGAAGACTTACTTGAAGCCATTGATGGAGAAGAAGAAGAAAAAGCTTGAAAATCCATGAAGAAGAATAAAAGTTCTTAATCTTGGAGCACTCTTGAAGATTCTTGCAAAAGAAAGCAATGGAGCAAGAAATCCAACATGCCCTTGCTTTTATAAAAGAGAGTAAACCAAAAAAAGGAAACAAGGAGAAAAGCTAGCAGGTAAGTGCTAAAAATTAGCAACTTTCCCAAAAGAAAGGAGATTTAAGATATTCTCTCCTAAAGAGAAGATTCATTGATAAATTCTCTCCAAAAATAAAGGGAATATGAGATATTCTCTCCCAAAGAAAGAGATTTTGAGAAAATCTCTCCCAAAAGAAAAGAAACTTGAGAGAATCTCTCCAAGTAAGGATATTTTTAGATATTCTCTACCCAAAGGAGATATTTTTTAGATATTCTTTACAAAATGACACCACATGAGATCTAAGCCATCTTTAAAGCTTAAGATCTCATGGGTTAGCCCACATGAGCCAGGTTTGACCACCTAGGCACTAAAAGAGGCTTTTAGTCAAAGAAATATCCCTCTTACCAAAAGCATATAAAAATGGTTACGTGCCTATTTTGAGTTGATTGGACCATACAAAAAAAAAAATCCAAGCCTCATGAGTTTCCAAAAATCTAAACCATTCAACCTCATGAACCAAATTAAGCCAAAATCATGAAAATTGACAAAAAAAAAAAAAAAATCCAGGTCCCCTAGCTTGCCACATACAACTTGTGTGGTCACAAGGCCAAAACCAAAAACCAAACCTTGGTCCCCTAACTTGCCATATACGGCTTGTTAGGGAACAAGACCCAAAATCAAAATCTAAATCCCGACCCCCAAACTTGCCACATACAGCTTATTAGGTCACAAGATCAAAAAAAAAAAAAAAAAAAAAAAAACAAAAAACAAAAATCCCTTCTTGACCGCCTAATGTGCCACATAAAGCCCTTAGGTTCATAAGTTCAAAAAGAAAAAACCAAAATCCAAAATCCAAAAACCCAAATTCAGATCCCTCATGTCATTTTCAAAACTTTGCATTGAGATTGTACGTAATCCCTCTCACTACCATAAAATCCCCCTGGAAACTCAAAAGGCTACAAAAAAAAACCTCATGACACTTGGTCAAGATGGAAGCTCTCCTTCAAAGTTTCTCTTCGAGGCACAACGACTCATAAAGCTATGCAAAACGTCGATATACCTCGAAGGGACATTTGTTGACATAAAAAAATGTCACTTTGCCTCCTCAACGTCAAGAAGCTACATGAAGCCGCATCCTACCACAAATAGGCAATGCAACTTCAAGCATCAAATCTTGTCAGAATCAAACAAAAACTGCAAGATCCTTCAAAATAGCCAAAATAAGAGTACACATGAAGTTTCGGGCCATTTCAACATCATTTGGCCTAACTTCACTCCTCTGGCAGCTGAACAGGCACCCCTGGCGGCGACAGTATGGAAGACATTAGATCTTCTATAAGATCCAATTGATGGTCCCAAAATACCTCCAAAAGGCTCCTCGTCAAATTTCAAGTCAAATTGACAACGTTTGACCCTCCATCAACCCTCAAGCAGTAAAATCAAGCCTCTCGGCGGTGAGAACCACCAAGGCCATCACTCATCAAACAGAGCACATGGGTACCTTCAACATGCTTCCATAGGGCTACACGTCAAATTTCAGGTCATTCTGACAATGTTTGACCCAACTTTGACGCTCTGAAACAAAAGCAAGCCTCCCAGCGGTGAAGCTTCCTAGGACCATGGATCGTCTCAAAAAGACTCCAATAGGCTCCCTATCAAATTTCAGGTCAATCGGACATCGGTTAACCACACATCAAAGCGCGGCATCTCCCTTGTGGTAAAACCAAGTCTACTGGCGCAGGACCCCACAGGGTTCAAAACTCAAGAAAAAGCCTATGGTTGGTCTTATCTACTGCTTAGGAGGCTTCACCTCAAATTTCAGGTCATTCCGACATCGTTTACTTAGTTTTGACTTCTGACGGAAAATCGGCAACAAAGTCTTCAGCCTTTCCATAAAATAGGAAACTTTGTGCTCTGATTTGTATGGCTCCTTGTTAGGTTTTCTTCATGATAATCAAGTCAATAAATGGGGAAAATCTCAAGAAAACTACAGGAGGAAAAAGGATAAAAAAAAGATCAAGAAATGGCCGAAAATCGACGACCAAAAAGGGGAAAATCCCCATGGTCACCGGCGGTGACCTTGCCCATGGTCGTGACCCTGGAAATCCGGGTCGCCGGATTTCAGCCGAAACGGCCATTTTCCGATATTTTTCGCGTTTCGGGAATTCCTGCCCCTGTAGTTTTCCGAAAATCTGATTTTTGATGCTCGAAATCAACCAATCTTCATCAAAGTCTCGGATCCACCGATAAAAGCATGAAATCATTATTGATCACTTCAAAATCGCCGATCGGCCAACGAAGAAGTACACTTTCTGTCCGATCGATCGAGAAATTGACAGGACAGATGGTACCGGCCCATTGGTGACAATCAATGTCTGAAGTTGCATCGCCATCCGGCATCAAACAACATGTAGATCCATCGGCAATCATTGTAAAAAGAATTCCAAAAGATGTGGTACGGCTTGCGACTCTTCAAGTACCCTGGCGATCATTTAATGCTGTTGACACCAAAAAAGTCACTATGTCTCCTCAACATCAAGAAGCCACATGAAGCTGCACCCTGCTATAAATGGGCAAGCTACTTCAAACATCAGATCTTGTCAGAATCAAAGAAAAACTGCAAGATCCTTCAAGACAACCAAAAGAGGGGCACACATGAAGTTTCGGACCATTCCGACATCGTTTGGCCTAACTTCACTCCTCCGACAGTTAAACAGGCTCTCCTGGCGGCGACAGTGTCGAAGACATCAAAACTTCGATCAGAGCCTATGGATGGTTCCAAAATACCTCCAAAGGGCTCCTTGTCAAATTTCAAGTCAAACCGACAACGTTTGACCCTCCATCAACGCTCGAACAGCAAAATCAAGCCTCTCGGTGGCGAGAACCACCGAGGCCATCATTCATTAAAAAAAGTATATGAATGGCTTCAACATGCTTCCAAAGGGCTGCACGTCGAATTTCAGGTCATTCCGACAACGTTTGACCTAGTTTCGACTCTTGACGGAAAATCGGCTACAAAGTCTTCGGCTTTCCCGAAAAATTGGAAACATTGTGCTCCAGTTTTATTCGACTTCTTGTCAAGTTTTCTCCAAGAAATTCAAGTCAATAATTGAGGAAAAATGTCAAGAAAAATACAAAAATAAAAAGGAGCGAAAAAGAAGAAGAAACGGCCGAAAAAAAATGCTCGGTGACCATGGCCGATGGTCGCCGGCAACCTTGGCCCAAGGTGGCCGGCGACCCTACAAATCCGGGTCGTCGGATTTTCCTCCGGATGGCGCGATTTTCGATTCTTTTTGCGTTTCAGGAGTTCCTGCCTCTGTGATTTTCTGAAAATCCAATTTTTGATGCTTGAAAACAACTGATCTCCACCGACATCTCGGATCCGCCGTCAAGAGCATGAAGTCATCACTGATCGCTCCAAGATCGCCAACTGGTTGACCAAGAAAGTACACTTTCTATCCGACCGATCGAGAAATCGACAAGACAGATGTCACCGGCCCACCAACATCAATCAATGTCTGAAATTGCATCGCAATCCGACATCAAACAATGTGTAGATCCACCTGCGATGATCACAAGAAGAATTCCAGAAGTCGCGGCGCGGCCCACGACTCTTCACATGCTCTGGCGACCACTTAATGTCGTTAATTGACCTGTTTTATGACAACTTAATGCGGTCATTAACTCATTATTTTGGACGGCCCAATCAGATTCAAGTATATGGGAGTTACAAGTCCAACCAATCATGTCATTAAAACCATGAAACTCCCCTCATCATGGAGATTAAAGGCGATTAAATCCCATCATTCTCCATCGGCCAATCACAAACCAAGAAAAAGGAGTTATAAAATCAAGAAATAAAAACTTGTAACTCCTCCCATCATGAAGCATCAATGCCATCAATTCTCTCATCATGGCCATCAATGCCCCTAAACCACCTCATGGCTACCAAAAGCCTATAAAAGGAGGTCCATTCCAAGAGAAAGGCATCTACTTGGAACTTTGAATCCTTGCATTTGCATATCCACACCAACACCCATCCGGAGTCTGGAAAAATCCTAGAGAAAATCCGACGAAGTCCTACTGCTCTGCTGCAAGAGACACTACAAGGTGATCAAAGTCCCTTGGGGGGCCACCCCCCCCCCCCCCCCCCCAAGGTCCCATTCTTCTACAACATGGCCTAAACGCGGGTTTTTAGCACTTTACTCGGTTTTTCATTAGATATAGGACCTCCCCTTGGTCTTTATCCTCTAAAAAACTAAGGTTGGAGCCAAGTCGAAGAATCGAAGCATCAAGCGTTCTCATTTGAAGGACGATGGCGAAGTCCACACATGACTTGCGACCGTCGTTCTGAACGTATCCCCACAATCTCCTAAGAAGTTAGATCCCTTTTATTTCTTTTCTATGGTAGTTTGTATTTTTTTTAAGAGACAAAAAAAAAGTCACAACTCTTGTCTTTCATTTTGATGAGATTTGTAAATCGCCTTTCACGGCACCAAATCGCCTCTTACGGCATTCAAAACAAAATTGTCTTTTTTCTTAAATATTTATGCAATTTGAGAAGTTAGAAAGAAGGATCGATTTCCTTTCTACTTGTGAAGGTGAATTTCTGGATCAACACCATTCCAAATTCCAAGTAGAATAGAAAATTTGGCATACCCGTACAAAAATATTGATGCCCACATTTCCTCCTTCGCCGAAACCCGGCAACCCCCGGGGCGGAAGGAGAGGACGGAAATCGAGGCTCCATCAAGTTGGCACACCCAGTGGGACTCGTTCACTTGAGAACGTGATGCTTTGATCCCTTGGCTCCTTTCTGGTTGGTGGCCTATGTTGCATCTTGCCTCTAAAAAAAAACATTAGAAGGGATTTCAGTTACTCTTTCTCATTTAAAAAAAAAATCTGATTTCTTTTCTTCGAATTCAATTTTGGGAAACTTTGATCCTCTCCTCTTCAAACTTGATAGCTCACAAAAATGTTTGCAGCTATTGTTTGTATCGGGGATTGGGCCATCTTTTCTCTTTGATGAGTCCGATAGAGGTTTTCAAAAAAAAAAAAAAAAGAAAAAAATTTATTTAAAAAAAAATCAGCTCTCTTTTTTGGATTCAAATTTGAAAAACTTTGGTTTTTCCCTTTCGGATTTAGCACTCGCAGAAATGTTGAGCCTTTGTTCGGATTAGAACACCATTCGCTCTCTTTGATGAGTTCATTAGAAATCTTTCAAAAAGAGTTCAAAAAAAAAAAAAAAAACACTAAGGTTGCAACAATTGCGTTCTTTGACCAAAGTGGATTTAAGAAAGGCCTTGTCCAAAGTGTATAGACAGCTAGACTGTTCGAGGCAAGGGTCCTCCAAACGGGTTCATTAAGTAATCCTACCCTTACCTCGGGGCTGATCTATCTACTAAAGTTTCATAAGATCGAATTGGAAATCTATGTCCGCCTTTCAAAAAAAAAACTTTCAAAAAAAAAAAAACCTTTTCAAAAAAAAAAAAAAACCTTTGAAAAAAAAATGTTAAGCCTTTTGAGTTCAAAAATGGGAAATCTTGGTTCTTTCCCTTTCGGATTTAGCGCTCACGGAAATGTTAAGCCTTTGTTCGGACTGGGATACCATTTGCTCTCTTTGATGAATTCAATCTTGACCTTTCAAAAAAAAAAAAAAAAACTTCCGTCATTACTGGATTCACATCCAAGAAATTCTAGTTCCTTCCCTTTTGTATTTAGCGCTCGCAGAAATGTTGAGCCTTTGTTCGGATTGCAACAACCATTTACTCTCCTTTATGAACCCAATTTTGACCTTTCAAAAAGAAATCTCATCTCGTGTCCTTTCCAAGGATGCGATTTGCAACATTTGTGCCTAGCGGTGCTAGTACGCCCTTTCGGGTCAACTGTATTCGCGACCAACACATTTGTATCTCCAACCTTATATCATTTTACCTCGAGTGAGCTTTGTTTCTTGGTTATTTGAATTAAGGTCTACAATTGTTTCTAGCAATCATTGATACGCTCACCCTGAGCCTACCATAATTGCATTTAGAACAATTGTACCCTCTATGGCTTTTTGCCTTCTTCATCTTGCTTGGGCCAGGCCATGTCCCCTTGAGCGATTTGAAAAGACAAAACCATAGGCGTTCTCCATTTATGATCACCATATTCTTGTGGATGTGGTCTTGTTTAAGAAGTTTTCCAAAAGCTAACAATGGCAGCTTCATTGACCATCACTTTTAATAAGAACAAGTACCAACTTATGCTTCAAGACAAGCAAAACAACCGCACTCATAAGCGCCCCATCAATTGCCGAAGCGTCATCTCCCTCGACAACTCTCAAAACACCGGGTCAACCTCAACTCCCCGGACCATCGTCTTCGGGTCGCTGGGACCATTCCCACTCCCCGCAGAAGAAATTGTACCTGCCAAGAAGCAGAAAATCGCCCTGCAACGTGTCACTAACATGGCACCAAAGGCAAACACAAAGAGGCCTGAAGCTCGTGGCGCTCCCATGAAGCCTCAACCCACAAGAAACCAGGTTTACCCCAAAACCTGGTCCTCAAGATCTTCACCGAAGCAACGGAATCCTAAACATCTACAAAGCCAGCATACCCGGCCCCTCTTAAGGAGAACCGGTTCTACCCTCTCTCTTACATGAAAGAGGAGAAACCTACCCTCCGCCGAAAGAACAAACAAATCCAGTATGAGCCGGCTTGCTCCTACAATTGCTTCTACAAGCCCAAAATCAAATCTTGCATCGTTAGGCCTCCGTAAAAACCTGCTGAAGCCTGCACTCCTACGAGTCGACCCTTCATCTCAATAGGGCCGAACTCGCAAAATTCAAATCCTCACTGCGACAGGCTAAGGACCGCGTCCAGATCCTGTCCATGCCTAGCTTCAAAGAAGACAAGTTCGGCTGCTGCGCACGGGGGACTACATCCTTCATAGGCAGAGCCCAGCCAAAGGTGACTGAAGCTCAAATTGCTCGTCGTATGCGTCGCCGCGTGGCATATCGACAAAAGAGACTTGAGAAGCAAAGAACCCAGCATTCTACTCTCCATGTCTCTAACAAATGGGTTGAAAAAGAAAGACCTAACCAAGTTGTTGATGTCCATATGGTTGGCAAAACTAGAAGACGCCAGAAGTCAGCAACCAAAATTCGTGTCGGACGTCTGGTGACTCACAGCGTCTCCCGGACACGAACACATCTGGAAGAATCCTCCACTCCTTCAAGTCAAGGACACCGGAGTAATCACTCCTCGGACTCTTCATATAAAAGAATGAGCCCTAACTCAGTCACCAGGACGATTTCTTCATTCGAATCCTGAGGGATGAACGTCCTGGCTATAAGTTCTGAGCAGCCTCCACCGCATGATGACGTAACCGCATGCATCCAACAGTTGGAGCAAGGACAACAGAGAATTGAGGCTCTGATGGAAAACCTTCTTCTCACTTTACAGCGTCCACCTAACAATGAAACCCCTCCAAATCATCAAGATGACGAGGGCAATGCAGAAAACAATGAGTTATGCGCCCTTACTAAAAAGGACGTTGACGATATCCTCGCAAAAGCAAAAGAAGATGATACATTGAAGGAACATGGGATCAAGCCACCCTATCCCCTATGGATGGACTCGGTTCCGTTCCCTGCAAAATTTAAACAACCTACTCTCCAAACATATACGGGGAAAGGTTCAGCCAGGCAGTATGTTATCCACTTCAAGATCCTGATGGGAGCTATCGCGGATCAAGATGCCATCAAGATTCGCCTCTTTTCAAGTACCTTAAAAGGTACGGCCTTTGATTGGTACTCCACTCTGCCGAAGAACTCCATCTAAAACTGGGCAATGCTGGAGACACGCTTCCTGGCTCACTTCCAAGGTGAGGACGATCCTGTTACTATGGCTCAGCTCTGTAGCCTCAAATAGGGAGAGAATGAGTCAACATACGACTTCATTCACAAATGAAAGGCAATGGCGTACAAATGCTCAGATGTATTGCAACAAGCGTCGCTAGTCGACATCTGCCATAACAACATGAGAGCAAGAATCCGCTCCATGATCATCGGCAACAAATCAAAGAACTTGGGAGAACTCCTAGAAGCTTCCATGGAGGCTGAAATGGTGATCAAAGACCTCAACAGTCAGAAATCATCAAAGAAATAGCCAACCGCCATTATAACCTGAAAACTAAAGAAAAAGGAGATTCTTAATGTGCAAACCAAGTCAGCTCCTCAGCAGCCAAAGAAAGCTGAAAATAAAGCTACGGGTAAAAGACCTGAACTCTTTGATGCCTTCAAAGAACGTGTAGAAAAGAAATACCCGTTAGATGAAGATGTCGACGAAATCTTTGAGGCTCTCTTAGGAAACGGCAAACTCACCTTGCCCGAGCCCAAAAGACCGGGAGATGTTGGCAAAACCAACAATCCTCGATATTGTCCATACCACCAGATGATCTCGCATCCTCTCAATCAATGCTTCGTTGTGAGAGAGAAGATCAACGAGATGTGGAAAAACGGAGTCATTACCTTTGATAAAAACTACAGCTCCGCTTCCGCCAATATGATATCATGTGGGCAAACTTCAAAGTCACCAAACGAGAAGATCACTACTTCATTCAAGGGATAAATATGGCTCAAGCGTCCCAAGAGTTGGTTCCCTATCCAACACCAGATGGACAGCCCATATGGGTGCATCCCGATCTCCTAAAAGATGAAAATTGGGAGATCATCAAAACAAAGCCGACCGCTCAGTAGCGCAGGCAAGCCAAGAGACAACTTCGCCAGCTCAAACAACAGCAAAAGTCTCAACCTAAACAAGAAGTCCCTAAAAAGGCAGAAACCTCTTCCACTGCTTCACTAGGGGCAACGGAAGATTCCCTTCCCAAAACTTCAAAGGTGGTAAGAAAATTCACCCTTGATGATTTCATGCCACCTCAATACAAAAATGAAACTGCGCTGGGGGCATCATACTCTTACAACTCAGTAGTTGGATTCTCCATGGATGGATATGAGTCCAGTGACATTGCCGATGATATTGATGAATGGGAAGAATCCCTTGAAACAGGAGAATACCTCTCCGATGAGGAATGGATTCCCGAGTCTCATCTTATGCCAGTAATCTGGTATAACCCATTATAGCCACAAGGATCCTGGTCCGATGATGAAGAAGACCAAGAGGCTGTTCAAGGAAATGTAGTTGATCTGGTACCGGCCAATGCTCCAGTGGAACCCAATATTGATGAACCGCAAGGAGCATATGACGAAGAAGATTTGGCTCCTATGCCTGATCTTGAAGATTAAGCAAGAATCCTGCAACATATTGCCATAGAGCAGGAGCAGGATCGCGTCAACAATCTTCATCATGATCCAGAACGAAAAATCCCTGAAAATCAATGGGAACTTTCACCTTCAACTCCTGAAAATGGAGAAAACTGTTGGATCCATGATCCTCTTACATCTGAGAATGAGTCTGACTCCCAACAGTCTACACTGGGGGCATCCTGCAATGCGATAGCTCAGGATGATAGTGCCTCTCAAGCTTCCGAATACACGTACTCCCCAACTGGTAGTATATCTTCCGAAGCTACATCTTCTCAGGTGACTTTAACTGAGTTAGCATATTCTCAGCCTTCGTCTCCTGAAACTATGACATCGGAACTCAAACCTCTTATGATTGATCATCTTGGAGAAGTTCCTGCTAATGAAGTCTTCTTCAATGAAAATCCAGTCAATTGGTCCCAGATACCCGATCTCATAGACGATGTCTGGACCGATAAATTACTCGACAAAGAAGAAAAGTTTTTGGACGCTGTTCAGGACTTGTTCCCGAAAAATGCTCCATGCAACGCGATCACTGAAGAAGGCAATACTGCTACAAAAACGTCTTCAGCAAATGACAAGGATCAATTCCTCGATCCTGAGGGTGATCTTCCAAAAGAAGACCTTTCTCTAGAAGCTCTTGAAGTTGGTAGAGGTACCCGCTCTGGCCGGGATTACCATAAAAATTACAACCAACCTTCTTCTTCTTATGTAAATCATTCGGGAAAGCAAGTTGTAAATGCCCCAAGTGGTAGCAATAATCAAAATGTAGGCCCGAAGGAGGCTTTCAAGTATGACTTGATTGAGCACTTCAAACACATACTTGCACGACTGCACATCCTTGACTTCTTATTAATGTCTCCACAAACTCGTGATAGTCTCATTTTAGAATTACAAAAGCTGAATACGGATGTCGACAAACATGCCCCACAAGTCCTACAAATTGAGATGGTCTATAGGGTTAAAAAATCAAGTACTTCCTTAAAGGAAGAAAAAAAAAACTGAGGGACCAAGCAATGAATGCCTCTCTGTTCAAAAAGCAGCAAGTGCAACAATCGCCTTTGACAAGGATGACCTCCTAGGTGAGACAAAGTACAACCGACCCTTGTACTTCACGGGGTATGTCAGAGAAATGCCAGTACACAGAGTGCAGATCCACCCAGGTTCTGTACTCAACCTTATCTCTACTTCGGCACTCGAAGAGCTGGGTATCCCACCTAGCAAGCTGAGTCACACATCTGTATCCATCTTCGGATATGACGGAAGCGCTCAAAGGCCTATCAGGAAAATCAGGTTTAAATTACAAATCGGTGACCTTATTTCTGAAGTCACTGTATGTGCAATAAGGACCCCTTCACGCTACAATATCCTCCTTGGACGCCCCTGGATACATGAGAATAGTGTCGTCCCTTCAACTCTACATCAGTGCATCAAGTTCGTTGGCAATGATGGCTTGATACATCGAGTATTTGCAGATAAAAGGCCCTTCAAAGGCAAGGACGTCCATTTTGTAGACACACAAATGTATAAAGAAGGAAAAAAAGAACAAGAGGAAGAAACAACACACTTTGCCGAAAATTTCCAGAAAGATAAAGGCAAGGCTCCTCAACAATCATCGGAACTATACAAACCTTCCACCAAACTCGAAGTAAGCAAATCAAGCTCCCTTCGTAATCTCCCTCGAGACATCAAAGCCTTTGGTAATCACCACCAAAGCAAAGAAGATAAAACAAAAGGCCAGGGGCAAGTTCATTGTTTCCCTTGTGTTCATTATGCATGACACAGACTCGGACTCAGAGGCAGAAGACGACACAGCGTCAAGCCAATATGATACTCAGCAAGATCGGCCTGCTCTCACTCCATTAGAGACACTTGCTGACATAGAAGACCCTACGTCTGCTTCCTTTGTTATTCCGACAACTTTACCAGAAGAAAAAATAATCTTCTTCCACAGATCAGGAGCATCTCCTCCAAATTCTATGCTTGAACCTTCCAAAATGAAGGTATGCCTCAGCTATCCTTGTATAGTCCGATGGTACAAGTTATCATGAAGAAGATGGGCTACGACGCTCAGAATCCGACTGGTTTGGGAGGTGGCCGTGGTATTCTCATACCATTGGAACCCACCCTGACCAAAAGTCAACCGGAAGATTGGAAACTCCACCCTCATAAAGGCAAGTCTTCATACTGGTTGGGGTATGATCCTACCACTCCCATGAGACAATTGATACAAAGGCTGCAAATTCGTTTCACCGACCAAGCCTCAACATCTCGTGTCCATGAAGATATTGATCTCCCTGGATATCTCTTTGAGGAGTCAACCGTCAAAGATCCAGGAAGCTCCTCCAATTTGTATAATTTCTCTGACAATGAAGAGGAATTGTTCGATGACACAGATGCACGATTTTCTGACCCAGAAGAGCCATCGTCTCCAAAAGAAGTACCCTACTTCAACCCAGTTCCAACAGGTGATTAGGACCATCTCATTGCAAGTCTTGAGAAAAGTGCCGATCAAGAAGACCCATGGACTGAAGCAGAGCCTCAGTCTGTAAATGCCTTTGGAACATCAAAAGGTCTTGTTGAGTTGGAAACCTCCAAAAATATTGTGGAGGAACCACTTTCAAACCTTCCGACAGAAGATCCTGTTCAAAAGATAGACTTGGGAACACCTGATAACCCATGTCTTGTATTGATAAACAAGAATATAAAGGATGATGAGTTACCCGAGTATATCTCTTTTCTTCGTGAGTTCGTTGATTGCTTTGCATGGTCTTATGCTGAAATGCCAGGCTTAGATCCCAAAGTAGCAGTCCACAAACTCAACTTGCAAAAACAAATCAAGCCTGTCAAACAAGGCCAAAGAAGATTCCTTCCTGACGTGATGGACAAAATTGAACAAGAAGTGCAGAAACTCAAAAACGTTGGCTTCATCCGCGAGGAACAGCATCCTGAATGGTTGGCCAACATCGTCCCTGTGACGAAAAAAAATGGGTAGATGAGGGTCTGTATCGACTATGGGGACCTGAATAATGCATGCCGTAAAGATGAATTCCCACTCCCCATACCAGAGGTGATGATTGACAACACCTGTGGGTTTGACCGAATGACATTCATGGATGGATTCTCTGGCTACAATCAGATAAAGATGTATCTTGAAGATGAAAGACATACATCGTTTTGGACTCCATTTGGCGTGTATTGTTACACTATCATGCCATTTGGTCTGAAAAATGCAGGTGCAACATATCAGAGGGCTATGATGAAAATATTCCAAGATATGCAGTACAAAATGGTCAAATGCTATGTCGATGACCTCGCCATCAAAAGCAGAAGAAAAGAAGACCATCTCGACGATCTTCGAGAAGTTTTCCTCCGACTTCGCAGACAAAAATTGAGGATGAATCCGCTAAAATGCTTCTTCGGTGTCTCATCGAGTAAGTTTCTCAGATTCATAGTACGGAAAGCTAGAATAGAAATTGACCCCACCAAAGTCAAGGCTATCCTGGAAATGCCATCTCCAATGACCCTAAGAGAATTAAAAGGGCTTCAAGGAAGATTGGCATATATCTGACAGTTTATCTCCAATCTATCAGGAAAGTGACATCCATTCTCTTGCTTGATGAAGAAAGGCGTGGACTTTGTCTGGGATGCTGAATGTGAAGCTGTATTTCAAGACATCAAAACATACCTCACCAAACCTCTAGTGTTGGCTGCCCCCATAACTGGAAAAACATTCATCTTTTACACAAGAGCTCTCGACCACTCTTTGGGTGCTCTACTCGCACAAGAAAACAACGACGGAAAAGAAGCTGCTCTGTATTACCTTAGCCGCATGTTGGTAGGTGCAGAGCATCGCTACTCCCCAGTCAAAAAAGAATGCCTTGCAATGATGTTTGACGTACAAAAGCTACGTCACTACTTGCTGTCCAACACAGTCTACATGGTTTCGAAGATCGACCTCTTAAAGGTCCTTGTCACAAAAGCAGGTTCTCTCAATGCCCAACTGGCAAAATGGTCCATCCTTCTATCATAGTTTGATATTAGGTATGTACCACAAAAAGCAATCAAAGGCCAAGCTCTAGCAAACTTTCTCGCAAAGCACCCATTGCCTAAAGATTCTCCACACAGGGATGATCTCCCAGACGAATTTGTCTACAACGTGGAAACTTCCTTATCAAATGCCTCTTGGGACATGTACTTTGACGGCGCAACCAAGACAAATAAAAAAGAAAGCAGATATCGGGAATTGGCATCCTCTTTGTCAGCCCTGACAAATACATGATTCCGCACGCTTTCTCACTACTGGAACCGTGTTCAAACAATGCAGCTGAGTACCAAGCCAATATTATAGGATTGGAACTCGCCCTCGAATCAGGCATCACCATACTGAAAGCTTTTAGGGACTCTCAACTGATCGTCAACTAGATGAATCAGAAGTTTCAAGTGAGGAAGCCTGATTTGCTATCTTACTACAACAAGACGCAGTCACTTCGACAAAAATTCCACATCTGTCACATCACCCACATCCTCAGAGGTGAAAACATCGGCGCAGATGCCCTGGCCGGACTTGCCGCATCTATGGCAATCCAAGAAGGGAAAAATATGCAAATTACAGTGTGTCAAAGAAGGATTCTCCCTCCTCTTAATACACACCACACAGTTGCTGAATGCCACCAGGTGGTTGGAAGTCGAATGTCCATCCTAAAACCTCCAATTGGTGACTGGAGGGATCCGTTCATTGATTACATCATGTTCGCAATCCTACCTGAAGATCCAAAAGAGCGGGTAAGCATCCAAAGACGAGCCCTAAGCTTTCATTTGGATATTCCATCAAAAGCACTTTACAGAAAATCCTTCAACGGAGTACTTCTACGCTGCTTGTGTAAGACCCTGACCCGAGTCACCACGATTAGTGCTAATTAAATCGCGTGTTAGTGCTAAGCATGCTTGATAGAATTGACTAAGTTGGATTAGTATAGTTATTATTATAGCTTTGGGGAATTGTAAGTATCTTTTGTTTAGTGGGGCCCTTGGGGGTTTCCTTTTTGATAGTCTTGACGTGTACTTGGAAGTATCATCTAGATTCCCATAATCTTTGTCTTGGTCCCGTTTTACTTGTCCCGCTAATCCCTACAACTTTCATGTTGATCCCGTACCCGTCCGGAACCCCCAAACCCGATTTTCTAGCATCGAGGGTAAAACAGTCATTTTACATGAAATCTGTACCCAAAAACATGATATCCCCAAAACCCTCGAAACATATACTTTTTGGAAACTAGATATTTCGGTGATCATTTCTTCCTTCTTCGTCGAGCTCATCCGAGGTCCCGAAAGTAGTGATTTCAGCCTTCCAAGTAATCCTAGTGGTGGAGCCCATTGCAATTGTTTTGATAAGAGAACCCATTTCTAATTCACTATTCTTCTTGGTTCTAAACGTGGGAGAGAAGTGCCTGGGAGCTGTCTAGGGTTTCTGTGCCCATTCTTCCTCTTCTTCTCCTTGCTTTTCCATCATCAAATCAACACCAACCTTGCTCAAATTGAGAGATGAACCTCATCATCTTCTTCCTCACCACTAGAGCTCTCCATTGATGCCATTCTTGGAGGAATCCACTCATCTCAAGACTCTCTTTGTACTAGTTTGTGGTTTTTGAAGAACTTCCTAGTAAGTTTCCCTCCCCAATCTCTTTGATGTGTATTCTCCTAGCTATGGAGAAGCTTTATTTTCGTTTTTGAGAGTTCCCTCTTCTTGTTCCTTGTTTAACCCATTTTAGGGTTTTGTTTTGGGGGTTTTTGGTTGTAGCTTGGACCTTTAGCTTGGAGAGCTTGTTTATAGCTTGGATTTCTTGTTAGAGACTCTAAGGCAAGTGGATTGAATGGATGTTTTAGTTTTCAATGTTTTCCATGATAAATATGTTGATTTATTGTCTCATTAATGGCTTATTTCACTTGCATTCATCATGCTATAAATGCTTTGGAAAGGGGTTGGTTAGCTATTGAATGTCTTGAAATGTGATTTTAAAATTTTATTTTATCTCTTGTCTAAGACTTGAATGAATCTATGTGGTTGTGATTTTCTCTTTTCTTTGTGATTGGATGTGGAAATATATGAGTTGTTTGGGCGGATCTTTGGTAGAAGCTTTGATATGGGAGAAGTGTTGAAGGTTGAATCGGAAGAGCTTTCAGCTCATGTTATTGCAGGAAAGTGAATGGAGAATGAGAGAAATTGACTTTGGGAAGAGAAGACCTGAATCTGAACCCAGTGAAGAATTCTCGTGACTGGCGGTCAGCCAGCGGTCACTGAGCGGCTAGCCGTCTGGTGACTGACGGCTAACCGAAGCAGTTTCGGTCAATTTTCCAGAGAGCTGTAACCTCGCGGTCAGGTCTGCGGTCAGCTAGCAGCTAACCTCCGAATCCATCGGCGGCTAACCGCCAGCTAACCGCATAAAGACGGTCACTTTTCCAGAGAGATGTAACCTCACGGTCAGCTCCACGGTCAGCTAGCGGCTAACCTCCGAATCCATCGGTGGCTAACCGCCAGCTAACCGAATTGAGGCGGTCACAATTCCAGAGAGCTGCAATCCTGCAGTCAGCCTCACGGTCAGCCAGCGGTTAACCGCCGGATCCTCTACCGGCTAACCGCCAACTGACCGCTAGGTAACCGAAATTCCCTGAATTCTATGAATAAAAGGGGATTGAAGGAAGCTTCCATCCCATTGCTTGTGAACCCTTCTGGGAGCAATGGGCACCGCTCACCTGGGAATGTGTTCAAAGTAGAGAAGAAAGATTTGTTGGGAGCCCGTTCGAGAGAGAAACCACATCACAAAGATTCATTTAAGCATTGAGGCTACTATACTGTATAAGGAACCCGGCATGTCTTCCAAATTCAAAGAGTACCAAGTTTTCTTTATTTTACAGACATACGGGATCCCTATTCACCTTAAATTAGTTTTAAACCCCGATACTATTCCGATATTTCGAAAGTTGTTTCACCTTTTATTCCCGAAATTTATGAGTTATGATTTATCAATCTCGAATGCCTTGGAGATGTACTTGTACTGTTTTACTAGTCTTGACATGCTCACCCGGCATGATATTACAGCTGTGCCTTTGAGCACCCCCATCTTGCCCAGTACATTCCTGCTCTTGATTTGTTTTACACGTGACTTGATTTATACAATTTGACCTATGAGTCGGCATCACTAAGCTTGGATGACTTTGTCAGTCTGATCCACTGACTTGGAGATCCCCCACTTGTCCCGCCAGCAGTAGTTTGGATCCCACTACCCGGTTTATTAACCGTTGTCTTGTCCCGATACCACAGATTGCTACTGTGATTCCTGATGCCAGACTCGCTACCGTGGTCATGTCCCGTATATAGTATATGTATATGTAAATCTCGTTGTACATCCTCACTTCGGTGATTGAGGTCAACGCCTTGATATGCTTGCTCTATCACTTAGGTGATAGAGTACTTAGCTTCGTGTGGTTGCCATCTTGCTTGTTTCCCGAATTCCTTGGTTACCTTTATCTGTTTTACACTGCATATATATTTTTAATTAAATGATTCTTTTACTTCTTGAAAGTTATTGTTTAAGCAGGTTTATATATTTTCCAAGGTAAATGCTTTCATTTTTAAATGGTCTAAACATCCGGTTTAAGTAGAGTGGCACACCGATGATGTTGTCTAAACATCCGGTTGCCTCGAGAGACGCGAAACATTTTGGGGGAATGTTTAAACTATATTTTTGGAAGATATTGTTTTGTCGGTATTGGCCTTTGTTGGCCTCTAATTTTGGGGATTGTAATTAAATGATATACGTTCAAACTTTAACAGTACTTTTGGGTTATACTTTAGAACATTGCTCATTCTGATACTTGTTACTTAAATGCAACCAGTCTTATGATTTATGGAAATGATTTATATGCATGATTTTCCATACGCTTCCGCAATTATACAAAATGTTTAATGTTGTTGTGAAATCCTCACCGCGGACTCCTGTGGGAAATCACGTGCACGGGTAATGTGTGTTCTTTATTAACCCGTGTACGTTGTGACACCAAACATACTCTTATCACCATTATTATTATTTTAATGAGTCCCGATCCCGGATTGGACCCTAAACCCGGTCCGGGGTCGCGACAGACTGGTATCAGAGCAAGACGTGTTTCATGCAATTAAAAGAAACTAGAAATCCTAAGGACGTGGCGAGGATTCGTTAGATCTTTCGTTAACTTGAATCGCGTGAGCAATGTGTGACCTTGTTTTGGATTTATATGTGCTAATAACTTGTTTTGCAGCATCATGCCACCTCGTAAGCGACCCTTAAACGGCATTCCCACCGCTAGCAACAGTGATTATACTGGGCCAGTTGAGGATACAGGGCCAGTTGGGGAAGATAGAGTTGAGAACACGATTCCAAATCAGTTCCAATAGATGATGCAAGCTATGCTTGACCAGCAGCGTCAGGCAAATGAAAATCAGACTAGACTACAAGAGCAGATGCTCAAGAAAGATGAAGATCATGCCAGAGAATTGGCAGAGATGCAAAGGCAGTTGTTAGAGGTGTTACAAAGGAGACCTGAACCTATTCAACCTCAACCTGCGATTGTCATCAATCAGAGAGAGCATGACCCAAATGCCTTATTTGAACGGTTTAGAAAGAGTGGTCCGAAGGAGTTTGTGGGGACAGAAGACCCCTTGGCTGCATATGACTGGCTAGAGCATACAGAGAATATATTTGAGGTCTTCAGATGTAATGGAGGTGAGAAAGTACAACTCGTAGCATCACTCTTCACCAGCTTGGCAGATAATTGGTGGAAGACAGTAATGGAAGAGTACAGGACTATGGGAGACGCAGTGGCTTAGGCAAACTTCAAGAGGCAATTTAGAGACAAATACGTGCCCGCCCATGTCAAGAGGCAGAAAGCAGCAGAGTTCCAGCAGCTTGTCCAAGGCAGTATGACAGTGTTAGAGTACCTCACCAAGTTCGAGAAGCTATCACGATATGCTCCAGAGTTGGTGGACACGGTGGAGAAAAAGATTGCTAAATTCTTAGAAGGACTTCACCCCATCATTGAGAGGGATGCTACCGGTGTAGTACCACCTCTCACCTTTGAGGAAGCTGTCAAGAGAGCTTACAAGTTTGAGAACTTCCACCATAAGATCCTTAAAGTTCAAGGCAATGGACAGGGGCAACCTCAGCAACAGCACAACCAGCAGAGGAAACAGCAGAACAAGAGACAAAGGCAAGACCAAAATGTGCAGCTAGTTTGTATTCACTGTGGGAAGAACCATGAGAGCGCCCAGTGCCGTACCATCTTAGGAGCGTGCTTCAGGTGTGGCTCCATGGACCATCAGATGAGGAATTGCCTGAGACAGAACATGCAAAATCAGCAGCAGCAGGGAGCACCGCATCTAGCACCGCCACAAAATGCACTAGTGGTGCAGAATCAGGCAAGGCCACTCTAGCAACAGGCACCACCGCAACAGTATAGACCTCAACATCAGTAGCAGGCCCATCAGCAAGGACAGCAGCAGAATCAGCGTCCACCGCAACAGAATAGAAATGCCCCTCAAGGCAGTCAGCAGCAAGCTCCTATAAGGCCGCAGCAGCGAGGACAAGTCTATGCGGTCAACAGAGCTGATGCAGAGGCAGCTGGCAATGTTGTGGAAGGTACACTTCTTGTCAGTGGCATAGAAGCTAGAATATTGTTTGACCCTGGCTCTACGGATTCATTCTTATCCCATGCATTTTCTAGATTGATGTGCATGGTAGCGATCTTGAGTACATTTTGACTGTAGCTATACCAGTAGGAAAACAAGTTGTGTGTACGGCCTATTACCCTAGTTGTACAGTCCGGATAGGAGAAGTTGTGTTACCCGCAGATCTTATTCTATTGAAGATGAAAGATTTTGATGTCATCCTAGGGATGGATTGACTGACAGGGTACCATGCCACAATGGATTGTTTCCATGAGACCCTTACCTTCAAGTTGGATGAGACACCAGCCGGGGTGTTATTCCAGGGAGAGAGGAGGAATCCTCTTGCAGGGTTTGTCTCAGCGTTGAAAGCTGATAGACTACTGAGAAGTGGACGTGAAGCCTATTTGGCGTTTATCACGGATGATAAACGGTCCCAAGGGGTGGAGGAGATCCCTATTGTTTGGGAGTTCCCGAATGTATTTCCGGAGGAGATTCCAGGATTACCACCCGTGAGATAAATTGATTTCACCATTGAGTTATTACCGGGGACCGCTCCGATTTTGATTGCACCATATAGAATGGCTCCGGCGGAATTGGGAGAGTTGAAGATTCAATTGCAAGAATTGTTGGATAAAGGTTTTGTGAGACCTAGTATTTCGCCATGGGGAGCTCCAGTTTTGTTCGTTAAGAAGAAGAATGGTTCGATGAGAATGTGTATTGATTACCGGAGATTGAATCAAGTGACCATTAAGAACAAATATCCATTGCCAAGGATAGATGAACTGTTTGACCAGTTACAAGGTGCTTCGTATTTCTCGAAGATTGATTTGAGATCCGGTTACCATCAGCTGAGAGTTAGGGAATCAGATGTGTTGAAAACAGCTTTCCGGATAAGATATGGCCACTATGATTTCTAGTGATGCCATTTGGGTTGACCAATGCACCGGCAGTGTTCATGGCATTGATGAACAAGATATTTGCCCAATATCTGGATCAGTTTGTAGTGGTGTTCGTCGATGATAATTTGGTGTATTCCAAGACCAGAGAAGAGCATGAAGAGCATCTGTGGATAGCATTGCAGCTTCTGAGAGAGAACCAATTGTACGCAAAGCTCAACAAGTGTGAATTTTGGCTAGAGCAAGTAGCATTTTTGGGCACATTATCTCTAAGGAAGGTTTGTCAGTAGACCCATCTAAGATTGAGGCAGTAGTGAAATGGGAAAGATCGAAGAATGTGTCAGAAATTAGGAGGAGTTTTCTTGGATTGGCAGGGTATTACAGGAGGTTTGTACAAGGATTTTCGTCGATTGCAGCACCGTTGACGAAGTTAACGAGGAAGAACGTACCCTATGTGTGGATAGATCAGTGTGAGGCCAGCTTCCAAGTGCTGAAGAAGAGATTAACTACCGCACCAGTCCTTACTTTGTCATCCGGAAGCGGCGGTTTTACCATATTTACCGATGCTTCGAACATTGGACTTGGTTGTGTGTTGATGCAAGAAGGAAAAGTTGTGGCATATGGGTCCCGGCATGTAAGACCCCGACCCGAGTGACTCGATTAGTACTAATTAAGTTGTGTGTTAGTGCTAAGCTTGATTAGGGGCTTTGACTAAGCTTGGATTAGTATGGTTCTTCTATAGCTTTGGGGAACTTTTAGTGTCTTGTGTTTAGTGGGACCCTTTGGGGGTTCCTTTCTTATAGTCGTGCTTGCTTTTGGATGTTAATTGATATTCCCCTAATCCTTGTCTTGATCCCGTTTTACTTATTTTGTCGATCCTTACAACTTTCATGTTGAGATCATAACCGTCCGGAACTCCGAAACCCGATTTTCTTGCATTGAGGGCAAAACAGTCTTTTTACACCAAATATGTACCCAAAAGTCGATATCCCCGAAACCCGCGAAACATATACTTTTTGGAAACTAGATATTTCGACGATCACTTTTCTCTTCTTCGTCGATTTCATCCGAGGTCTTGATATTAGTGATTTCAGCCCAAAGAGATTTCTTAGTGAGGGGACCCACACCCCACTTGTATATAAGGAGACCCATCCTCTCCATTTACCCTTTTCCAGCACAAGAGCAACCTAGGGTTTTTCTCTCCCTCTTCTCTTCTTCTTCTTGTTTCCCCATCCTAAATCCCTATCAAACCTTGCACCAATCAAGAAATGAACTTCACCTTCTTCTTCCTCTCTTCTAGAGCTTTCCATTGATACAACACTTGAAGGAAGACCTCTATTCTAAGACCCTCCTTGAGTTCACCTTGCTCATTTGGAGAACCTACAAGTAAGCTTCCTCCCTAATCTCTTAGATCCATGTTCTTCTAGTCTTGGGAGAGCCCTATTTTTATTATTGAGAGTTATCTCTTCTTGTTTCTTGGTTTGACCCATTTTAGGGTTTGGATTTTGGGGGTTTTGTGTAGATTGCTTTCTTGGCTTGGAGAAAGAGAGTAATAGCTTGATTTTCTTGCATAGAGACCTTGAGGCAAGTGGAATGACTAGATGCTTTGAGTTTTAAATGGTTTTATGACAAACAGGATGGATTTTATATTTTCACTAATGGTTTGTTGGCTTGCATTCAATGTATCATAAATGCCTTTGAAATTGGTTGGTTAGCTCATTATGATCTTGAAAACATGATTTATATTTCCTTGTTTTACTTCTTGTTGAAGACTTAAATGAATCCTTGTGTTGGTGGATGTTCCTCTCTCTTTTGTGTGGTTGAATGTGGAGGAGGAGATGTTTGGGAAGTAAAGATTCATGGGAGTTGATGGGGGTTTCAAGTAGCATTTGATGCTTGATTAATGGGGGCAAGAAGGCCATTTTATTGTAGGAGAAAATGTACAAGAGCATGGGGAAAGAAAGGCCAAGAATACCATTCTCGGGCAGCTGGGATTGGCTGTCCGCTCGAGCGCACTACAGGGCGCTCGAGCGCGCAGCCAATCTGCTGCCAAACTCAAGCGGCAGTAAGACTGCCCGCTCGAGCGGACCTATGTCCGCTCGAGCGTGCATGTCGTCCTATGTCCGCTCGAGCGGGCAACCTTGCTGGTTGCCTGGGTTCTTGCTTGGTTCAGGTCCGCTCAAGCGCACCCCCCCTCGGGTCTAAAGCATTTTTAAAGCCCGGAAATAGTTTTTGAAGGAATCCCTTGATACCGGAATACCCGTAGGACAACGTTTGAAGTTCATTTGAGAAGGGAAACCACAACACAAAGATCCATTAAAGTTCTTTAGAAATTTTCAAGGTGTAAAAGTGTTCAGGAATGTCGCCAATTCCAAGAGTACCAAGCTATCTTTAGATCGACATACGGAATACCTATTCACCTTAAACGAATCTTGAATCCGATATTTTGCCCGAAACCCCAATAGTTCATTTGTATTTTGTTTTACCCGAGATTTACACTAAGTGACTGTTATTCTCGAAAGCTTTGAAAAGCATACTTGAACTGTTTTATTAGTCTTGACATACATGCCCGTCTTGCCCGATTATAGTCCTGTACTTAATTATTTTTACACATGTCTTGATTTCCATGTTTTGACCTATGAGTCGGCACTACTAAGCTTGGATACCTTGTTAGTCTGATCTACTGACTAGGTGATCCCCCTCTTGTCCCGCCAACTGCAGTTCGGATCTTGCTACCCGGTTATTTAACCTTGGTCTTGTCCTGATACCGCAGATTGCTACTGTGGTTCCAGATGCCCGGCTCGCTACCGTGGTCATGTCTTGTATATAGTATATATGTATATGTATTTCGTTGTACCTCCTCACTTCGGTGACTGGGGTCAATGCCTTGACTTGCTTGCTCTATCACTTCGGTGATAGAGGATTTAGCTTCGTGTGGTTGTCATCTTGCTTGTTTCCTGTATTCCTTGGTAACCTTTACCTGTTTTACCTTGCATATATGTTTTTAATCAAATGATGCCTTTACTTCATGAAAATATTGTTTCGACAGGTTTAAATGTTTTCCAAGGTAAATGTTTTATCATTAAATGTTTTACCTTCTTATCCACCTGCCAGACCGTCGTGTCTGACCCTTTGCTTTGGTACTCAGGTCCCGTTGTTGGTTTCCCCAAGGAGGAGCCAGAGGAGGCGGTCGAAGAACAGCAGCAGCTAGTAGAGTGGCACGCCGATGATGTTGTTTAAAGATCCGGTTGCCTCGAGAGTTGCGTGACATTTTGGGGGGATCGTTGTTAACAGTTTTTGGTGGATATTGTTTTGTTTATTGGCCTTTGTTGGCCTCTATTTCTGGGAACTGTAATTAACTGATATATGTTCTAACTTTAATAGTATATTTTAGGTTTTCGCTTTAGAACATTGTTCATTCTGATACTTGTTGATTAAATGCAAACAGTCTCGTTATTATGGAAAAGAATTACATACTTGATTTGCCATACGCTTCCGCAATCTTACTAAATGTTTATGTGAGTTGGAAAATCCTCACCGCGGACACCTGTGGGAAATCGGCTGCACGAGTAACGTGCGTCCTTTTATTAACCCGTGTACGCTTGGGCATTAAACATATCTTTATTTATTGTCATCACTCCATGTGATCATATGCCCATCACCATCACTCATTAGTCCCAATCCCGGATTTGGTCCCCGGACCCGGTCCGGGGTCGCTGATGGACGCGAAAGAAATCTTCCATCCTCTCCTTCCGCACCCCGGGGGCTGACCTAGGTCTCGGCGGAGGAGGGAAAATCTCGGGCATCAACATTTTTGTACAGGTATGCCAGATTTACTTTCTACTTGGAATTTGGAATGGTGATAATTCGGAGATTCACCTTCACAAGTGGAAAGGAAATCAATCTTTTTTTCTAACTTTTCAAATTGCATTAATATTAAGAAAAGAGACAAGTTTGTTTTTTTTTAGAATGTCGTAGGAGGCGTTTTTGTTTGTTTGCCGTAAAAGGCGATTTTGCCGTGAAAGGCGATTTTAAAAAACTCATCAAATGTGAAAGACAAGAATTGTGATTTCTTTTTGTCTCTTTAAGAAATACAAACTACAATAGAAAAGTAAGAAAAGGGATCTAACTTCTCAGGAGATTGTGGGGACACGTTGAGATCGACGGTCGCAAGTCATGTATGGGCTTCTCCATCGTCCTTCAAATGAGAACATGTGATGCTTTGATTCTTTGGCTTGGCTCCTAACCTCGGTTTTTTAAAAGGACAAGGACCAAGAGGAGGTCCTATATCCAATGAAAAACCAAGTAAACGTGCTGAAAAGCCGCGTTTAAGCCATGCTGGAGAAGGAGGAGACCTTGGGGGGGTGGCCCCCCAAGGGATGTTGATCACCTTGTGGTGCTTCCGGGAGCAAAGTAGCAGGACTTCGTCTCTCTCTTGGATTTTCTGGATTTTCAGAGCTTGTACTTGGGATCTATTTTCATCATTTCTTTCTTCTTGGAATGGACCTCCTTTTATAGGCTTTTGGTAGCCATGAGGTGTTTATTGGCATTAATGGCCATGATGAAAGATTTGATGAGGAGTTACAAGTTGATTTTGTAACTCCTTTTTCATGGCTTGTGATTGGCCGATGAAGGAGTGGGTATTTGTTAGACCCCGACCCAGACCAACTCGATTAGTACTAATTAAGTGAACGTTTAGTCTTAAGTGAGTATTAGTACTAGTGGAGTTAGAATGTGATTAGACTTAGTCTGGATCATAGCTTTGGGGATTTTGAGGACGTTTAGTATGAGTCAGACACGCTCAGGGACGTCCTGAGTACACGTGTAAGGATGGGTTTTCGTTCTAGATATCTTATTCGATTGTGATTTTTAGTTCTCTTGAATGGTGTTATTATTCGTGACAGCTTTCATTTTTAACTTGCATGCATTTGAGGCCCAGAAAACCAAGTTTTGGCCCAATAAGGGTAAATCTGACTATTCATGCTAAATCTGGGCACACTTTTTGAAGTCGTGAAACTATGTCAAAATTATACTTTTCCGAAACTAGATTTTTCGAAGATCGTTTTGTTCTTCTTCGTCGACTTCATCCGGGGTCCACAAGACCACGTTTTAAGCTTTTTAAGTTGCACTGCTTAGGGGACCCACTTCCAGACACTATATAAGCTCTTCTTCTCCTTCTTTGCCTTTTTTCCCAATCTCTGCAACTTTTTGACCTAGAGCAAGTTAGTGAAGGAAGTTCTCTTCTTTGGTCTTTCTCCCTTGGAAATCATCTAGTAAGAAGGCTCCATTCTCCGATTCGACTCCGCCATTCTCTTCCTCTCTTCTCAAGCTACAGCTGGACGCGTTTTTAGAGCCAAACCTCTCCACTATTCATCATCTTCAAGCTCTAACCTCCTTGTTCAGCTAGCTCTTGGTTGGTGTTCCTTTTCATTCTTTCATTGATGTTCTTTAGCTCACCTAGAGCTTGTTTATCATGATTTCAAACCCATTTTCGAAATGGGGGTTTGTGGTGGCCAAAATGGTGATTTTGTGTGCTCTCTTTTTGGGGGTTTTTGTGTAGATTTCGTGGAGCACCTCTTCTTGTTGATTTTTGTGAAGCTTTCTTTGGCTTTGGTTAGAGGCAAGTAAACCTTTTAGTTATTCCTAGTGCATTTCAAGTTTTAGGGCATTTTACATTGGAAATGTTATTCATCATAAAGCTTGTCTTTTTTTTCATGTTATTAATCTCTTTTAGCTTGTTTGATCTTGATAAGCATGGTTGCTAATTACTCTACCTAATCTAGAAGTTTTGTCTTGAATGAAAGCATGTTTTCCAATGGAATACCTTACAAGTTAGTAATACATGATTTGAATGTAAATGGGTTTGTGATTTTTGAAGTTTTGGATTGAAATGGGAGTGGAATTTTTGTGTGGAAATCATCCCTTGGAAAGCTTGTAGGCTTGGGAGTGTAGGTGGTAAAGATATGGAAGTGAAGAAAGGAGAGAAGTGTGAAAAAAAATCGAACCCTTAGTTCTACCGGAAGTTCTACCGGTAGAAGTGGCTCAAATTTTGGCAGAGAGTGAAAAAAAAAAAAAAAACTGTGAACCCTTAGTTCTACCGGAAGTTCTACCGGTAGAAGTGGCTCGAATTTTGGCGGAGAGTGAGAAAAATGGAGAACCCTTAGTTCTACCGGAAGTTCTACAGGTAGAAGTGCTCCAACCGGTAGTTCTACCGGTAGAGGTGGTTCTACCGGAATTTCTACCGGTAGAAACGTTTAAACCGGAAGTTCTACCGGTAGAGATGCAAATTGTACTGTTTTGAAGGATTTTGGGTAATGAAAACTAGACTAGGTCTTAGACCTTTTTATTGACCTTGTGCACTTGGAATTCCAAAATGTAATATACCATCGGGGACACCAAGCTTTATTGAATTCCGACATTTGGTTTTCAATTCCACAAGGATCAAAGATTGGTCTTAGCCTATGCTTGATAGATTTATGTTTGAACTCTTGTTTTGATGCTTCATGCATCATCGTGTTCTCGTTTGATTTCCAAGTGCAAGTTAGTTTTCAAGATGTGTTTCAAGAATAAAAAAAGGGAATCATTTCTTAAGTTTGTAAGCATTAATACTATGCTATTTTGCTAGTCTTGTCACATCGTGCTTGTCAAATGATTTCCCTCTTGTTTTGTTGTGTTCTCGCACGTGTATTGCCGTGTTTTGTGCATTCATGATATAAGTGAATACCACTGAGCTTGGACTGCCCTTTTAGCTTGATCCACTACATGGGGGTCCTTAAACATGTGGACTGTCTGCAGACTAGTCGTGTATTATATTACACATCGTGCGTGTTCGTGGTCCGGTTCCGCAGCCGGATACCCCGTCTACCTTTTGTGGCGTGGGATCATGTTTTTCGTGTCGTGCTTGTCGTGCATGCTTGCTCTTGTCATCATATATGACGGAGAAAGGATGAGCTCAATGTGGATTTATCTTTTCATGATATTATAAGTATTCATGCTATTTTCGTAAACTTGAAACGTGTATCTAGATCTTGAACAGTTTTAGCATTACTTCTCATATTCATGTCTAAATTGTTTATTTGCCAAACCGTCGTGTTTGATGCTTGTTATTTTGGTGTCCAGGTGTAGGAAAGTTCAAGCGTGACGAGGAGTGCTCGGAGGAGGCTGTTGAGCCACCCCCAGCACACGAGTGGCAGCCCAACGATGTCATCAAGACGCCGGTCGGGATCGTGATGTCTCGTTCACTTAGTTGGGAAATTCTTTTGGGATGTATTGTTGTATTGGCTTTTGTTGGCCTCTCTTGGTTTTATAACTTGCACTAATATACTTTTGTTAAACATTGAAATGTTAATCATGATAGGAATGCTGCGATGACATTCTCTTTTGATACCTAGTCTCGGTATTGTAATTTCTGTTGTATCTTGTTGTTTTAAGAAATGTATGATTCGTTTTGCTACACCCTTCCGCATAACCATTCGTGTGAGCTCGACCCGTGTCTTGGGATCCTCACCGCGGAAACCTGTGGGAAAATCAACAGGCGGTGTGTTTTATGTTTATTTAATCACATCGCCGCGGTCGCGGGCCCGGGTCTCGGTCCGGGGTCTCGACAGCATTTAATCACCTTTATGCTTTGTGATGATGGGAGTTTCATGGGTTTAATGCCATGATTGCTTGGATTTGTAACTCCCAAATGCTTGAATCTGATTGGGCCGTCCAAAATAATGAGTTAATGACCGCATTAAGTTGTCATAAACGGGTCAATTAACGTCATTAAGTGGTCGCCAAGGCATGTGAAGAGTCGCGGGCCGCGCTGCGCCTTTTGAGATTCTTCTTGCGATCATCACAGGTGGATCCACGCATTGTTTGATGTCGGATTGCAGTTCAATTTCAGACATTGATTGATGTTGGTGGGCCGGTGACATCTGTCTTGTCGATTTCACGATCGGTCGGACAGAAAGTGCACTTTCTTGGTCAGCCGGTTGGCGATCTTGAGGCGATCGGTGATGATTTCATACTTTTGACGGCGGATCGAAGATGTCAGAGAAGATCAGTCGTTTTCAAGCATCAAAATTTGGATTTTTCGAAAATCACAGAGGCAGGAACACCCGAAATGCGAAAAAGATCGAAAAATGGGCAATTTGGTGCAAAATCCGGCGACCCGGATTTGCAGGGTCGCCGGGCGACCATGCACCCAGGGTAGCCGGCGACCCTGGGCCAGGGTCGCTGCGACCTTAGGGTTTTAGCCCGTTTGGTCGCCGAGCGTTGTTTTCGGTCGTTTTTCCGTCTTTTTCGTTCCTTCTTTCCTCTGTATTTTTCTTCACATTTTTCATCAATTATTTACTTGATTTTCTTGGAGAAAACTTGACGAGAACCCGCGCAAAATCGGAGCACAAAGTTTCCCATTTTTTGGGAAAGCCGAAGACTTTGTAGCCGATTTTCCGTCAAGAGTTGAAACTAGGTCAAACGATGTCGGAATGACCTGAAAATTGAGGTGAAGCTTCTTGAGTAGTGGATGGGAGCAACCATGGTCTTTTATTTGAGTTTTGAAGCCGTTTGGGGTCCCATCGATGCTTCACTTGATTTTGCTGCGGGGAAAATGCCGAGCCTTGATATGTGGTCAAACGATGTCCGATTGACCTGAAATTTGACAGGGAGCCTATTGGAGTCATTTTGAGACATTCCATCAGCTCTGTTTTGGATGTCATGGTCCCGGGATGCTCCGCCGCCGGTAGGCTTGATTTTCTCTCGGAGCATCGAAACCTAGTCAAACGTTGTCGGAATGACCTGAAATTCGACGTGTAGCCTTTTGGAAGCATGTTGAAGCTACTCATGTATTTTGTTTGATAAGTGATGGCTTCGGTGGTTCCCACCACCGGGAGGCTTGATTTTACTGCTAGAGCATTGATGGAGGGTCAAACGTTGTCGGTTTGACTTGAAATTTGGCGTGGAACCCTTTGGAGACATTCTGGAGTCATCCGTAGGCTCTGATCAAAGTTTTGGCGTCTTTGATGATGTTGCCGCCGGGAGCGCTTGCTTAGCTGTCGGAGCAGTGAAGTTAGGCCAAACGCTGTCGGAATGGTCCGAAAGCTTAGGTGTGCCCCTCTTTTGGCTGCCTTGAAAGATCTTTCAACTTTTGTCTCATTCTGACAAGATCTGATACTTGAAGTAGCTTTGCCTGTTTTGTAGCAGGATGCAGCTTCACGAGGCTTCTTGATGTGGAGGAGACATAGTGACTTTTTTTGGTGTCAACAAATGCCCCCTCGAGGTACAGCGACGAGTAGCTTTTTGGAGTCGATGTGCCTCGAAGAGAAACTTGGAGGAGAGATTCCAACTTGACCAAGAGTCTTGAGCTCTTTTTTTTTTGAATGGCCTTCTGAGTTTCCGGGAGAATTTTATGGTAGTGAGAGGGATCACACACCATCTCAAGGCAAAGTTTTGAAAATGACATGGGGTATTTGGATTTTGGGTTTTGGATTTTGGTTTTTGACCTTGTGACCTAACAAGCTGTATGTGGCAAGTTAGGGGGTCTGGGTTTGATTTTGATTTTGACCTTGTGACCCAACAAGCTGTATGTGGCAGGTTGGGGGGTCAGGTTTGGGTTTTTGGTTTTGGTTTGGTTCGGATTTTGATTTTTGTTTTGGTCTTGTGACCTAACAAGCTGTATGTGGCGAGCTAGGGGACTGGAATTTGGTTTAGTGAAATGTCAATTTCAAGATTTTGGCTCAATTTGGTTCATGAGGTTGGATGGTTTGGTTTTTAGAAACTCATGAGACTTTCTTTTCTTTTTTTTTTTAATGGTCCCATCAACTCAAAAGAGGCATGAGACTTTTTTTGCTCTTGGTAAGAGGAATATTTTGACTAAAAGTCACTTTTAGTGCCCAGGTGGTCAAACCTGGCTCATATGGGCTAACCCATTGGACCTTAGGCTTTGGAGATGGCCTAGATCTCATATGGTGTCATATTTGTAAAGAATATCCAAAAATATCTCTTTTGTGTAGAGAATATCTAAAAATATCCTAATTTGGAGAGAATTTCTCAGGTTTCCTCCTTTTGTGGAAAGATTCTCTCAAAATATCTTTCTTTTTGGAAAGTAGCTAAATTTTAGCACTTACCTCCTTTTTTTTCTCCTTGTTTCCTCTTTTGGCTTGCTCCCTTCTATAAAAGCAAGAGGATTGGTGCTTTTGCTTCATTGCTTTCTTTTTGCAAGAAATCTTCAAGAGTGCTCTCCAAGATTAGAAGTGCTTTTTCTTCTTCAAGAATCTCCAAGCTTTTCTTCTTCTTCTCCATCAATGGCTTCTAGTAAGTTTTCTTCCTCCACAAGAATCTCCATTGTAGAAGTAGCTTCTTCTTTTTTTTTTTCTTCTCTTCTTCTTTTTCTTTTCTTTTCTTTTTTTTTCTTTAAGCACGTTTTTCTTTTCTTTCTTTTTTTTTTCCCGTGCTTCTTCTCCTTTCTTTTTTTTCTTTGTTATTTTTTTCTTTTCATGGTTTTCTCTTTTTTTTTCTTTGTTTTTTTTTACACACTAATTTTTTTTCCCCCACTGATTTTTATTTTTTTTTCAGCGTTTTTCTGTTTTTTTTTTTTTTTTTTTTTGCACGCTGATTTTTTTTCTGTCAGCGTTTTTTTCTTTTTTTTTTTTTTTTGCTGTTTTGATTTTTTTTTTTGGCTGCATGGATAGTATGCCATGTGGCAGTGGGCCACGGTCTGTGGGCCAGCAATTTTTTTTCTTCTCTCTCTTTCTTTTTTTCTTTTGTTTGCTCACCATGATAATGAGGCTATGCAATTTCAATATGTATGCATTTTTTCTTTCTTTGTTTTTTTTTTTTTTTTTTTCTTTTGATGCATCAAGATAGAAGGCTAGGGTTTCTAGGTCAAGCCAACTTGATTTTTGACTTGGACAAAGTTTGATAGGTTTTGACCAACTTGGGTTGGAATTGGTCAAACTTTAGTCAAGGTTTTCCTAGCATCTAATGCATGATGATATTTTTGATGCATGATTTTTGTAAATGGATTTGGAAGTATGATGATGCATACCTGAAAATCTTTTGCAAGTATTGGGATTTTGAGCTCGTAGCGATGTTGAGCTCTTTCTTGGTCTTGCTGGATTTTGAGGAAGTTTGCAATTTTGGATTCTGAAGCTCGCAGCAATGTTGAGCTCTTTTCCAGATTTTGCGG
This sequence comes from Umbellularia californica, assembly GCA_028538565.1. Lineage (NCBI taxonomy): Eukaryota > Viridiplantae > Streptophyta > Magnoliopsida > Laurales > Lauraceae > Umbellularia > Umbellularia californica. Next base: position 29,199,065 of record JAPQWN010000006.1, read on the forward strand.
AAATTTGATGAGATTGGCTCGTTCTCGCATTGATGTTCAGTTCGAACCTTCTTTGAGAATTCTCCACTGACTATGAGCTCGCAGCGATGTTGAGCTCATCTTCAGGCTTCCTGTCTTTTTCGGAGTATTTTCCTTTTCTTTGGAATTGCCCCGGAACCATGTCAAAATTTTGTTAGAATTTTTGTAGCAGAATTCTGTCATTTAGATGTTGATTGATCTTTTCTCTTCCATCTTTTGCAGGTAGTTCTTCTAGAACGAACAAAGGTAAAGGTCCTGTTACTGACACACCTTGTCGGTCTGCTAGATCTTCCAATGCGGCCGTTCAGCAGGCTTGGGAGAAGGTCCAGTTTGTTGAGAAGAACTTGGAAAAGTGCGATTCCCTCAATCGTGATGAGATGAGACAGCGATTGATCGCTCTCAAAGATGAGGAGTTCTATAAGATCATGGTAAGCAGCCGTCCTTGGGTTACAGACGATCAGAGCGTAGTGCTCAAGCCTACCTTCTTCTTTGGTGATGCGGTCCCCGACGACTTGACATACCAAAGGAGATGTTTTCAGTTCTCTTACACAGCAGATGATGAGGAGAGAACTATTTCCACCCGGTCGTCTTTCGATCAGACCATCTCGATCCTGAGCCTTTCTCCCACGTGCCCTAAGAGGGAAGATCCTCCGAGCTGGGTGAAGAGGATCAGTGTGATCAAGACCGGGATTTTTGTTGGCGGCCCTTCCGGTTTTACAGAGAAACCGCCTGTTCGTATGGACATGTTGATGCCAGCCAGTGCCTACCAAGGTTCTGATCATCCATCGATCGATTTCAGACCGGTGGGCCTTGGCGTTTTTCGGGGTGACGGCAGCAATTGGGTGAAGCCTTTTTGACTTCGTGGCCGTTTCAGTGCTGACTCGAGCTGGGAGTCATGGACTGATCACACCCTAAGGATTCGTGAGGCCGTTCTTCGGGAGGCAGAGATTTTTGATGCGGTTCGCGCTTTTCGGCAAACCGTCGTTTTCTCCGATGAGGCTTTCATGGCCATGCTGGAGTCATTCCTTCCACAAACCAACACCTTCATTGTGACGAATGATGAGATTGGTTTTTCTTTGAAGGAACTGAGCGCCATCACCGGATTGCCTATCCTCGGCAAACTCTATGAGGAGTTTATGCCTATTGACAGCGTCCTTGAGGAGCACTCTGAGGAGTTTAGGCTTGTGTACTTTTAGCTCGTCGCCTTCTATGATTTTTTGAAGGAGAAGGAGGGCTCGAAAGTTAGATGCAGTAGTTGGAGAAGTTGCAGCTCCAACTTTTTTTTACAGTGGGGATTCTTCTGATGGCATGGCCCAAGATGCTAGGGCTAAAACATCAAGTTTGAAGAAGATCGCTGCTATGCGAGAAGATTTAAAGAAGTTCTTCGCAAGCACAAATGCCATTTGTCCCGACATTGCGTTGCCGAGAGATCTCGCTGTTTACCTCACTTACTGGCTGGGTGAGGCTATTTTTGCTGGAGGAGATGGGACGCACATCAGGCCGCACTGTATTTTTCCGGCTTGTCAGATGGCGTTTGGAGAGCGGCTAGCTTTGGTACCTGCTCTTTACTCCTATTTGTATACCGAACTGCAGGCTGCTGCTTTCCTAGTTCGGCTTGGGCTTCCCATGAACAGGGTATTTTCAACCCATATCTTCTATTCGTGGTATGTATACCACTGTCCTAGCTTCCATCATTTGGGAGTTGCACAGGACGAAGATCCCTTTATGATTCGTTTGGCTAGAGGGACAGCCGTTCCCGAATCAATTTTGTCTGCCTGTTTAAGGATCCGACGATTTAGGGACGTCGAGATTGGGCAGTCTTCAGTGAAGCTTTCTCCGGGTTTGCGGAAGAAGGCTTTTGACTTTGGTGTCTCCCTTGATTCGACCAGGGCAAGGTCAGGAAGACACTATGCTTTGACAGACGCGGAGAAGAGATGGCTCTTCAACATACGTGTTGGTACGATGGTGTACCGCAGACATCTTTTCGTCGATATCCAACCGTATGTCCCTTCGCGTTTTGCATTGCAGCTTGGCTTCTCTCAAGGCGTTGTTGGAGCGCCTTCGAGCATGGTGAGGCGTTTTGGAGGTCTGCAGGATGGGAGAAATGCATGGGCTTTTTATAGCGCCGAGGACACTACCGCCATGATTTCCTATCCTGAGCTGCCCACCTTCCGGACTGCTAGCTTCACGAAGTGGTTCAAGGAGAGCTTCTCAGTGCACCTGGGGCTTTCCAAGAAAGAGCTCGATATTAAGCAATCTCCTGGGAAAGGTCTTGGCAAAACGGATGGTGTCCATCGGGAGGAAGTCTTGGCCTTCCTTTCTGGAGAGAAGCACAAGATAGGCTTTCTCAACGGGCAGGACTTCATCAGATCGGGAGCTGCACAAGGAATTCCTGGTGAGGTCTTGAGACAGCTAGAAGAGGAGGAGGCCGAGATCGATGCTATGATATAGGCAGAGCATTCGAAGGCTTCATGGAGTCCACTGAGAAGAGTAGACCATCCAGTGAGGACTCTAGTGAGAGGCCTGATGTTGATAGTGGGGCAGGATCGTCGAGCAGATTGACCCGCCGAGGCAAGAGGAGGAGAGGACAACGCCGTAACATGAGACGGCACGATAGTCCTTCTGATCTTGAAGTTCCTCTCACCATTGTTGAGGAGGTGTCTGAATAAGAGCCTCCAGAGAAGAGGAGCAAAGAAGAGGAGACAGTTGGTATGATCCTCTTTCTTTCTTTTGTTTCTTCTTTTCTCTTATGAAAGATTTTTGTTTTGATCCGCTGCTTTCTTTTTATTTTTTTTTTTAGCTGAGGACGATGACCTGGTGATGCCTGAGGTTCCTGCCGATGAGGCGATGGCGGATTCAGTCGTGGCATCTGAGGAAGAGCCCAGGGACTCTGGAGTGGTTCCAGAACCTTCACCTGGTATGATTGCTGACATGTAGCTTTTGTTTTCTTAGTAGCTGACTTGCCAGAGGATTCTGATGATTTCGAGCGATCCATGGACGCAACTTTTGACGATGCTTCGGATGAGCTCAGAGAGGCAGAGAGTACTCCGCCAGTCGTCGGAGAAGGTATTTTTCCAATAATAATCTTGATATATTTTTGGCAAGATTCTATTCATACCTTTTTGTCTTTTTCCTTGACAGATTGGGGAGTAGCAGGAGAGATTCCTCCGTCTTCTTTAGAGCCGGAACAGGGGATACCTACGGCTGATGCAGAAGTAAGGGCTTCTTCCACTTTCAATGAGTCAGCTTCTTCCGTTGGAAAGAGTTTATTGATTACTCTTCCAATGGAGCATGACCTGGGCAATCGGGCACCAGAGCATGGCGAATCCTCATCTGCATCGCACCTTCAGTATACAAGGAAGGTGTTGAAGACTGTCTTGAGCTCATTGGTTGAGACTCTTTCTTCAGGTCATTTGGAAGCTGGTTTTGGCATGATCAAGCATGTACAGGACATCCTCGCTGATAGCAAAGAAGTCGGTCTGGACATTGCAAGTGCCAAGGAGTTTGTTGAGGAAATCATCGCCTCGGGGAACAAATGGACTGAGACCAAGAGTTTCCCAGATGGTGACTTCTTTGATGAGATGTTCATAAAACCTTTCAGCAAAGTCAAAGCTGAGCTGACTGAGGTTACGAAGACTCGGAGGCAGATCGTTCGGGAGAAGAACGTTATCGAGTTCTCCATCATGGGGCTGAAGCAAGACTTGGACCGCCTTGATAAGGAGGTCGTCAAGGTTAGGCAGCGTCTTGATCTTTTAGAGGAAGAAGCTGCTGTCAAATGGACCGCCATTGTGGAGGCTCATGACAAGGAGGGGACTCTCATTCGCCAGGTTGAGGAAGTTGAAGGTAATGTCCGGAGGAAGACTCAGGAGCATGAGCAGTGGCAGGTCCTCTGGGAAGAACTTCCTCATGCTGCAGATGGGTCACGGCATTCGGCCGCATTTTATGGGGACATTTTGAAGAAGCGTGGCCTAAAAACTTTGGAAGTTAAGGCCAAGGGTTTGCTTGAGGAGTTGAACCTTTGGTTGAAGACCATGTCGGATTGAGCTCCTGAGTTGCAACAAACTCTTTTCCTTCTTCTTTTTTTTGGTACCTCCATGTATAAACAGTTTTGGTACTATATTTTTGTATCCCCTTCCTTTCACTTAAATCATTTTTTTTTTTGATGAAAACAAATTTGAGCAAAAGTTGATGGGAATGTTTGTTTAAGAATTTGATCAAAAGGTTGTCATTTTGTGAAAATCTTTTGTCAAAGAGTTGTTTTGGGCATGAAAGCCAATTTTGTGGCGAAAAGCCTGGTTTTTTATGGCTTGAAAACCGAATTTTAAATGCATGGAAGCCTAATTTTGTGGCGTAAGAGCCAAAATTTGTTTTACGGCATGGGAGTCAAAAATTTTGAGATGGCATAGAAGCCAAAGTTTTTTTTTTTTTTTTTGTAGCATGAAAGCCAAAGTTTTTGTTTGTGGCATGAAAACCAAAATTTTGTTTGTGGCATGAGAGCCAAGATTTTTCTTGTGGCATGAAAGCCAAGGTTTTTTTTGTTTGTGGCATGAGAGCCAAGGTTTTTTTTTTTGGATGGCGTGAAAGCCGAAGTTTGGAGTGGCATAGGAGCCGAGTTTTAAGATGGAATGAAAGCCGATTTTTTTTTTGAATGGTATAAAAGCTGATTTTTTTGAGTGGCATAAAAGCGGAGTTTTGTTTTGTTTTGTGGCGTGAAAGCCAAAGTTTTTGTATGGCATGAAAGCCGATTTTGGCGTTTATAGCCGATTTTTGGCGTTTATAGCCGGATTTGGCCTTTTTAGCCGGATTTTGGCGTTTATAGCCGAGTTTTTTGAAAACCAAGTTTTGTTTTGTTGGCATGAAATCCGATTTTGGCGTTTATAGCCGAAATTTTTTTTTGTTTGTTTTGGCATTTATAGCCGAATTTTGGCATTTATAGCCGGATTTTGGCGTTTATAGCCAGATTTTGGCGTTTATAGCCGAGTTTTGGCGTTTATAGCTGAGTTTTTGGCGTTTGTAGCCGAATTTTGGTTTTCAAAATGCAGGTATTGACTAAATGTCGCCTCCCCGCTGAATGGTCTTGCAAGTATCGATGGAATGTCGCTTCCCTGCTCATTCGGTTTGCGAGTATTGATGGAATGTCACTTCCTCGCGGGCTGGGTTTTGCGAGTATCGATGGAATGTCGCTTCCTCACGAATTGGGGTACAAGTATCGACTAAGCGTCGCTTCCCTGTCTTTCCCAAAACTTTTGGTTTTGCGGGTACTGACTTGGTGTCGTTTCCCCGCGATTTTTGAAATTTGAGGTTTTCTCGAACCATTTGAAATTTGGGTTGTGGATAGCAACTGGAATATTGCGTCTCCACGATTTTTGAAATTTGGGTTGTGGATATCAACTGGTATGTTGCTTCTCCACGATTTTTGAAATTTGAGTTGTGGATATCAACTGGTATGTTGCTTCTCCACGATTTTTGAAGTTTGAGTTGTGGATATCAACTGGTATGTTGCTTCTCCACGATTTTTGAAATTTGAGGTTGTGGATATCAACTGGTATGTTGCTTCTCCACGATTTTTGAAATTTTGCAAGTATCGAATGGGGTTCGCTTCCTTGCGATTTTTGGGTTTTGGAAGTATCGAATGGGGTTTGCATCCTTCCGGTTTTTAAAAAAACCAATTTTTTTTTTTTTTTGTTTAGAGACACGAGGGTCATCTGTTTTGACTTAAAACCATTTTGGTTGTAATAGCCGAGGCAGACTAGGGTGAAAATTCCTGAGTCCTGGTTTTTTATTCAAACCAAGAATTTTGGGTTGAAGGATCGAAAATTTTGGTCAAGTCTGGGAGGAGGCTCCTAAACTTGGATTTTTGGATTTTGATTTTTTTTTTTAACAAATGAAATGATGAAAGTAAGCATTGTTTTGAAAGTTTTTTTTCTTGGAAACTTCAACATAAAGATGAAATTTTCAAGAGAGTTGGGTTTGACGAGCAAGTACCTTGGAAATAGGCTTTGGCCGTATAGATATTGCTCTGACCCGTTTGAGGAAGTCTTCAAGGGTAGTACCGCTTCAAGAACTTGCCGTTGATGGGTAGCATACATCTGTTTCCTTCCATGTTTAGAAGAGCATATGCACCGTTGGAGAAGACTTTGTCGATGACGAAGGGTCCCTCCCATTTTGGTTCGAATTTGCCTTTGGATTTGTGGGCAAAGACTATGGGTCTTTTTATTGCAAGAACCAGCTCATCCTTTTTGTAGGCGCGTTGCCTGACCTTTTTGTCGAAAGATCCTGCCATGCGTGCTTGGTACAACTCAATGCTTTGTAGAACTTCGAGTCGTCTTTCATCGAGATTATCCAGCTGTTGGAGTCTCAATTTGACATTGCTTTCTTACATCATGTCATTTTGTAAAGATACACTTAAGGAAGGAATTTGTACTTCCAAAGGGACAACAGCTTGGCATCCATGGACCAAGGAAAATGGTGTACTATGGGTTGGTCCTCAAACGGTGGTTCGATAGGCCCACAAAGCTTCTGGTAGTTTGTCGCCCCAGTCTCTTTTGTGACTAGAGACCATTTTTTTGAGAATTTTGCAGAGTGTCTTGTTGAAGGCTTCTGCTAGTCCGTTCGCTGCTGGATTATATGGAGTCGAAGGACAACTTTGGATTTTGTACTTGTCGCAGAACCTATAGAATCTGTGATCCCGGAATTGTGGTCCTTTATCATGGACGAATCTTTTAGGTATGCCGAAGTGACAAATAATGTTGGTGCGCAAAAACTGAAGGACTGATGAAGTCTTCATTTCACTGAGTGCAAATGCTTCTGACCACTTGGAGAAATAATCCGTAGCGGCGAAGATGAAGCGATGACCTTTGCTTGATGGGGAGAAATAGGACCTATGATGTCCATACCCCAGGCTTCGAAAGGCCATGAGATTGCTGATGGATGTAGCCATTCTAGAGGCATGTGGACATAATCTCCGTGAATCTGGCATTTTTGGCAGCGCTTGGTAAATTGCATTGCATCAGCTGCCATGGTAGGCCAATAATAACCTAGCCTTTTTATCTAGTTGTAGAGCTTAGGGCCAACCTGATGGACTCCACAAAGACCAGCATGGACTTCTTTGAGAGTTTCCTCAGCTTCTTGTTGGACAAGCAGCGTAGGAGTCCTCCGTTGAAGGATTTTCTGTAAAGTGCTTTTGAAGGTATATTCAAATGAAAGTTCGGGGCTCGTCTTTAGATGCTTACCCGTTCTTTTGGATCTTCAGGTAGGATTCCGAACATGATGTAATCAATGAACGGATCTCTCCAGTCGCCAATCGGAGGTTTGAGGATGGACATCCGACTTCCAACCACTTGGTGGCATTCAGCAACTGCTTGGTGTGTGTTGAGAGGAGGGAGAATCCTTCTTTGACACACTGTGACTTGCATGTTTTCCCCTTCTTGGATTGCCATGGATGCGGCAAGTCCAACCAGGGCATCTGCACGGATGTTTTCACCTCTGAGGATGTGGGTGATGTGACAGATGTTGAATTTTAGTTGAAGCGACTGTGCCTTGCTGTAGTAAGGTAGCAGATCAGGCTTCCTGACTTCATATTTCTGATTCATCTGGTTGACGATCAGTTGAGAGTCTCCAAAAGCTTCCAGCATGGTGATGCCAGATTCGAGGGCGAGTTCCAATCCTACAATCAGGGCTTGGTACTCAGCTGCATTGTTTGAATACGGTTCCAGTTAGCGAGAAGGCGTGTGGAATCATGTATTTGTCGGGACTGACAAAGAGGATGCCAATTCCCGATATTTTCTTTCCTTTTTCATTTGTCCTGGTTGCACCGTCAAAGTACATGTCCCAGGAAGCGTTTGACAAGGAAGTTTCCACATTATAGACAAATTCGTCTGGGAGATCATCCCTGAGTGCAGAATCTTTAGGCAATGGATGCTCTGCGAGAAAGTCTGCTAGAGCTTGGCCTTTAATTGCTTTTTGTGGTACATACCTAATATCAAACTGTGATAGAAGAATAGACTATTTTGCCAGTCGGGCATTGAGAAAACCTGCTTTTGTGACAGGGACCTTTAGGAGGTTGATCCTCGAAATCAGGTAGACTGTGTTCGACAGCAGATAGTGACGCAGCTTTTGTACGGCGAACATTACTGCAAGGCATTCTTTTCGACTGGGGAGTAGCGATGCTCTGTACCTACCATCATGCGGCTAAGGTAGTATAGAGCAGCTTCTTTTCCGTCGTCGTTTTCTTGTGCTAGCAGAGCACCCAAAGAGTGGTCGAGAGCTCTTGTGTACAAGATAAATGGTTTTCCAGTTGTGGGGACAGCCGGCAGTGGAGGTTAGGTGAGGTATGCTTTGATGTCTTGAAATGCATTTTCACATTCAGCATCCCAGACAAAGTCGACGCCTTTCTTCATCAGGCGAGAGAATGGACGGCATTTCCCTGATAGATTGGAGATGAACCGTCGAATGTAGGCCAGCCTTCCTTGAAGCCCTTTTAATTCTCTTAGGGTTCTGGGAGATGGCATTTCCAGGATAGCCTTGACTTTGGTGGGGTCAAGTTCTATTCCAGCTTTCCGTACTATGAATCCGAGAAACTTACCCGATGAGACACCGAAGAAGCACTTTAGTGGATTCATCCGCAATTTGTGTTTATGAAGTCGGAGGAAGACTTCTCGAAGATCTTCGAATGGTCTTCTTTTCTTCTGCTTTTGATGGCGAGGTCGTCAACATAGCATTTGACCGTCTTGTGCTGCATATCTTGGAATATTTTCATTATAGCCGTCTGATATGTTGTACCTGCATTTTTCAGACCAAACGGCATAACAGTGTAGCAATACACGCCGATGGTCTCTGAAATGATGTATGCCTTTCATCTTCAGGATGCATCTTTATCTGATTGTAGCCAGAGAATCCATCCATGAATGTCATTCGCTTGAACCCATAGGTGTTGTCAATCATCACCTCTGGTATAGGGAGCGGGAATTCATCTTTAGGACATGCATTATTCAGGTCTCTATAGTCGATACAGACCCTTATCTGCCCATTTTTCTTTGTCACGGGGATGATGTTGGCCAACCATTTAGGATGCTGTTCCTAGCGGATGAAGCCAATGTTTTTGAGTTTCTGAACTTCTTGTTCAATTTTGTCCATCACGTCGGGACGGAATCTTCTTTGGCCTTGTTTGATAGGCTTGATTTCTTTTTGCAAGTTGAGCTTGTGGACTGCTACTTTGGGATCCAAGCCAGGCATTTCGGCATAAGACCATGCAAAGCAATCAACGAACTCACGAAGAAAAGAGATATACTCGGGTAACTCATCATCCTTTATATTCTTGTTTTTGAATACAGGGCGTGGGTTATCAGTGTTCCCAAGTCTATCTTTTGAACAGGATCTTCTGTTGGAAGGTTTGAAGGTGGTTCCTGCACAATATTTTCGGAAGCTTCCAACTCAACAAGACCTTCTGAAGTGCCAGAGGCATTTTCAGACTGAGGCTCTGTTTCTGTTCATGGATCTTCTTGATCAGTATCCTTCTCAAGGCTTGTAATGAGATGGTCCTAATCATTTGCTGGAACTGGGTTGAAGTAGGGTACTTCTTTTGGAGATGATGGTTCTTCTGGGACAGAGAACCGCTCGTTTGTGTCATCGGGCAATTCCTCTTTATTATCAGAGAAATTATACTAATTGGAGGAACTTTCTGGATTTTTGACGAGTAACTCCTCAAAGAGATATCCAGGGATATCAATGTCTTCATGAGATGTTGAGGCTTGGTCGGTAAAGCGACTTTGCAGCCATGGTGTCAACGGTCTCATAGGAGCGGTAGGATCATACCCCAACCCATATGAAGACTTGCCTTTGTGAAGGTGGATTTTCCAATCTTCTGGTTGACTTTTGGTCAGGGTGGGTTCCAATGGTGTAAGAATACCACGGCCACCTCCCAAACCAGTCGGATTTTGAGCGTCGTAGCCCATTTTCTTCATGATAGCTTGTGCCATTGGACTATACAGGGATAGCTGAGGCATACATTCATTTTGGAAAGGTTCAAGCAGAGAGTTCAGTGGAGATCCTCCTGATCTGTGGAAGAAGATTGTTTTTTCTTCTGGCGAAGTTGCCGGAATAACAACGGAAGCAGACGTAGGGTCTTTTATGTCTGCAGGTGTCTCCAATGGAGTGAGAGTGGGCTGATCTCGCTGAGTATCAGCTTGGCTCGATGCTGTGTCATCTTCTGGCTCTGACTCTGAGTCTGTGCCATGCATAATAGACACAAAGGAGACAGTGAACTTGCCCCCAGCCTTTTGTTTTGTCTTCTTTGCTTTGGTAGTGATTACCAAAGGCTTTGGAGATTTGAAGGAGACGACGAAGGGAGCTTGGCCGCTTACTTCGAGTTTGGTGGAGGGTTTGTTTACCTCCGATGATTGCTGAGGAGCCTTGCCTTTATCTTTCTGGATACTGTCGGCAAAGTGAATTTTTTTTCCTCCTATTCTTCTTTTCCATCTTTATACATCTGAGCATCTGGAAAATGGACATCCTTGCCTTTGAATGGCTTTTTGTCTGCAAATACTCGATGTATCAAGCCATCGTTGCCAACGAACTTGATGCACTGATGTAGAGTTGAAGGGACGACACCATTCTCATGTATCCAGGGGTGTCCAAGGAGTATATTGTAGCATGAAGGGGTCCTTATTGCATACACGGTGACTTCAGAAATAAGATCACCGATTTGCAATTTGAACCTGATTTTGCTGATAGGCCTTTGAGCGCTACCGTCATATCCGAAGATGGATACGGACGTGTGACTCAGTTTGCTAGGTGGGATGCCCAGCTCTTCGAATGCCAAAATAGAGATGAGGTTGAGTGCAGAACCTGGATCGATCTGAACTCTGTGTACTGGCATTTCTTTGACGTACCCCGTAAAGTACAAGGGTCGGTTGTGCTTTGTTTCGCCTAGGAGGAGGACATCCTTGTCGAAGGCAATTGTTAAACTTGCTGCTTTTTGTACCGAGAGGCATTCATTGCTTGATCCCTCAGTTTTCTTCTTTTCTCCCTTTGAGGGAGTATTTGATTTTTTGACCCTATAGTCCATGTCAATTTGTAGGACTTGTGGGGCATGTTTGTCGACATCCGCATTCAGCCTTTGTAATTCTGAAATAAGACTATCATGAGTTTGTAGAGACATTCGTAATAAGTCAAGGATGTGCAGACGTGCAGGTATGTGTTTGAAGTGCTCAATCAAGTCGTTCTTGAAAGCCTCCTTTGGGCCTGCATTTTCATTATTATTGCCACTTGGGGCGCTTACAACTTGCTTTCCCGAAGGATTTACATAAGAAGAAGAAGGTTGGTTGTAATTTTTGTGGTAATCCCAGCCAGAACGGGTACCTCTACCAACTTCAAGAGCCTTTAGAGAAGGGTCTTCTTTTGGAAGATCGTTCTCAGGATCAAGGGGTTGATCCTTTGCTGAAGACGTCTCTGTAACAGCATTGGTGTCTTCAGTAATTGTGTTGCACGGAGCAATTTCCGGGAACAAGTCCTGAAAGCAGCCAACAACTTTTCTGTATTAGTCCAGACATTGCCTGTGAGATCGGGTATCTGGGACCAATCAACTGGGTTTTCATTGAAGAAGATTTCATTGACAGAAGTTTTTTCAAGATGATCAATTGGGAGAGGCTTGAGCTCTGATGTCACAGCTTTAGGAGACGAGGGCTGAGAGGATGTTATCTCAGTGGAAGTCACCTGAGAGGATGTAGCTCCGGAAGATACGCTACCGGTTGGGGAGTACGTGTCTTCGGAAGCTTCAGAGGCACTGTCGTCCTGAGCTATTGCATTGCATGTTATCCTGACAGGAGATGCCCCCAGTGTAGACTGTTGGGAATCGGACTCATCCTCAGATGTAAGAGGATCATCGATCCAACTGTTTTCTCCATTTTCAAGAGTTGAGGGGGAACCCAACTACCGAATTGCAGGAGTATGATGCCCCCTGTGCAGTTTCATTTTTGTATTGAGGTGGCATGAAATCATCAAGAGTGAATTTTCTTACCGCCTTGTAGGTTTTGCGAAGAGATTCTTCCGTCGTCCCAAGTGAAGCAGTGGAAGAAGTTTCTGCTTTTTCAAGGACTTCTTGTTTTGGTTGAGACTTCTACTGTTGTTTGAGCTTGCGGAGTTGTGTCTTGGCTTGCCTTCGCTGCTGAGCGGTCGGCTTTGTTTTGACGACCTCCCAATTTTCATCATCTAGGAGATCGGGATACACCCATATAGGCTGTCCATCTGATGTTGGATAGGGAACCAATTCTTGGGACCCTTGAGCCATTTTTATCACCTTGAATGAAGTAATGGTCTTCTTCTTCGGTGATTTTGAAACTTGCCCACATGACACCACGTTGACAGAAGTGGAGCCGTAGTTTTTGTCAAAAGTTATGACACCGTTTTTCTACATCTCATTGATCTTCTCTCTCACAACGAAGCATTGATTGAGAGGATGTGAGATCATCTGATGGTATGGAAAGTATCGGGGATCATTGGTTTTGCCAACATCTCCCGGTCTTTTGGGCTCTGGCAAAATGAGTTTACCATTTGCTAGGAGAGCCTCAAAGATTTCTTCAACATCTTCATCGAACTGATATTTCTTTTCTACACGTTCTTTGAAGGCATCATAAAGTTCAGGTCTTTTACCTGTAGTTTTGTTTTCAGGTTTCTTTGGTTGCTGAGGAGCTGACTTAGTCTGCACATTGAGAACCTCCTTTTTCTTTGGTTTTGAGGTTGTAACAGCAGTCGGCTCTTTCTTTGATGATTTCTGATTGTTGAGGTCTTTGATCACCATTTCAGCTTCCATAGAAGCTTCGAGGAGTTCCCCAAGGTTATTTGATTTGTTGCCGATGATCATGGAGTGAATTTTTGCTCTCATATTGTTACGGCAGATGTCGACTAGCGACTCTTGTGGCAGTACATCTGAGCATTTGTACGCCATTGCATTCCATTTGTGAATGAAGTCATAAGTTGATTCATTCTCTCCCTGTTTTAGGCTGCAGAGCTGAGCCATAGTAACAGGATGATCCTCACCTTGGAAGTGGGTCAGGAAGCCTGTCTCCAGCATAGCCCAGTTTTGGATGGAGTTCTCCGGCAGAGTGGAGTACCAATCAAAGGCTGTACCTTTTAGGGTACTTGCAAAGAGGCGAATCTTGAGGGCATCTTGATTCGCAATAGCTCCCGTCAGGATCTTGAAATGGATGACATGCTGTCTGGCTGAACCTTTCCCACTATATGTCTGGAGAGTAGGTTGTTTGAATTTTGTAGGGAACGGAACCGAGTCCATCCATAAAGGGTAGGGTGGCTTGATCCCATGTTCCTTCAATGTATCCTCTTCTTTTGCTTTTGCAAGGATATCGTCCACGTCCTTTTTGGTAAGGGCGCATGACTCATTGTTTTCTGCATTGCCCTCATCATCTTCATGATTCGGAGGGGTTTCGTTGTTTGGTGGTGGACGCTGTAAAGTGAGAATGAGGTTTTCCATCAAAGCCTCAATTCTCTATTGTCCTTGCTCCAACTGCTGGATGCGTGCGGTTACATCGTCATGCTGTGGAGGCGGCTCAGAACTTGTAGCCAAGACGTTCATCCCTCGGGATTCGAACGAAGAAATCGTCCTGGTGACTGAGCTGGGGCTCATTCTTCTGGATGAAGAATCTGAGGAGTGTTTACTCAGGTGTTCTTGGCTTGGAGGAGTGGAAGATTCTTTTAGATGTGTTCTTGTCCGAGAGACGCTGCGAGTCACTGGACGTCTAACACTGATTTTGGTTGCTGACTTCTGGCGTTTTCTAGTTTTGCCAACCATATGGACAGCAATGAATTGGTTGGGTCTTTCTTTTTCGACCCATTTGTTTGAGACATGGAGAGTAGAACGCTGGGTTCTTTGTTTCTCGAGTCTCTTTTGTCGATATGCAGTGCGGCGACGCATACGACCAGCAATTTGAGCTTCAGTCAGCTCTGGCTGGGTTCTGGCGATGAAGGATGTAGTCCCTCGTGCGCAGCAGCCGAGTTTGTCTTCTTTGAAGCTTGGCAAGGATAGAATCTGGACGCGGTGTTTTGCCTGTCGCAATGAAGACTTGAATTTTGCGAGCTCGGCCCCTGTTGAGATGAAGGGTCGACTCGCGGGAGTGCAGGCTTCAGTATGTTTTTGGTTAGGCCTAACGATGAAGGATTTGATTTTGGGCTTGTAGGAGCAAGCCGGCTCATGATGATTTTGTTTGTTTTTTGGGTGGAGGGTAGGTTTCTCCTCTTTCATGTAAGAGAGAGGGTAGAACTGATTCTCCTTGAGAGGGGCCAAGTATGCTGGCTTTGCAGATGTTCGGGACCTCCGTTGCTTTGGTGAAGATCTCGGGGACCAAGTTTTGGTGTAAACCTGGTTTCTTGTGGGTTGAGGCTTCGTGGGAACACCACGGGCTTCAGGCTTCTTAGTGTTCGCCCTTGGTGCCATTTTAGTGACACGTTGCGGGGCGGTTTTCTGCTTCTTGGCGGTTTTCTGCTTCTTGGCAGGTACAGTGTGTTCTGCGGGAAGTGGGAATGGTCCCAGCGATCCGAAGACGATGGTCCGGGGAGTTGAAGTTGACCCGGTGTTTGGAGAGTTGTCGAGGGAGATGACGCTTCGGCAACTGGTAGGGTGCGTATGCTTGTTTTGTTTATCATGAAGCATAAGCAGGTACTTGTTTTCATCGAAAGTGATGGTCAATGAAGCTGCCATTGTTAGTTTTGGAAAACTTCTGAAACAAGACCAAATCCATTAGTAATCACAAGAATATGGTGATCGTAAATGGAGAACAACTATGGTTTTGTCTTTTCAAATCACTTGAGGGGACATGGCCCAGCCCAAGGACGATGAAGAAGGCAAAAGACCATAAAGGATACAATTGTTCTAGAATGCAAGTATGGTAGGCTCAGAGCGAGCATTCCAGTGACTGCTAGAAGCAATTGTAGACCTTAATTCAAATTACCGAGAAGCAAGGCTCACTCGAGGTAAAATGATATAAGGTTGGAGATACAAATGTGTCGGTCGCGAATACAGTAGACCCGAAAGGGCGTACTAGCACCGCTAGGCACAAATGTTGCAAATCGCATCCTTGGAAAGGACACGAGATGGGATTTTTTTTGAAAGGTCAAATTTGGATTCATAAAGGAGAGCAAATGGTGTTCCAATCTGAACGAAGGCTCAACATTTCTGCGAGCGCTAAATTCAGAAGGGAAGGAACCAGATTTCTCGGATGTGAATCCAATAATGACGGGAGTTTTTTTTGAAGGGTCAAGATTGAATTCATCAAAAAGAGCAAATGGTGTTTCGTTCCGAACAAAGGCTCAACATTTCTGCAAGCGCTAAATCCGAAAGGGAATGAACCAAAATTTCTCAACTCTGAACTCAAAAGTGACGAAAGTTTTTTTTTTTGAAGATTTTTTTTTGAAGATTTTTTTGAAGATGCACATAGGTTTCCAATTCGATCTTATGAAACCTTGGTAGATAGATCAGCCCCCAGGTAAGGGTAGGATTACTTAATGAACTTGTTTGAAGGACCCTTGCCTCGAACAGTCTAGCTGTCTCCACACTCTGGACAAGGCTTTTCTTAAATCCACTTTAGTCAAAGAGCGCAATTGGTGCAACCTTAGTGTTTTTCTTTTTTTTAGAAAGGTTTCTAATGAACTCGTCAAAGAGAACAAGTGGTGTTCCAATCCAAACCACAACTCAACATTTCTGCGAGCGTTAAATCCGAAAAGGAAAGGACCAAAGTTTCTTTGTGAATTTGAATTCAAAAGAAGATTTTTTTTTTTGAAATTATTTTTTTTAATCTCAATTGGACTCATCAAAGAGAAAAGATGGCCCAATCCCTGATATGAACGATAGCTGTAAACATTTTTGTGAGCTATCAAGCTCGAAGAGGGAAGGATCAAAGTTTCTCAAAGTTGAGTTTTTAAGAAAAAGAGATCATTTTGTTTGAAAGAATGAATTTTTTTTAAATCTCAAATGGACTCATCAAAGAGAAAAGATGGCCCAATCCCTGATATGAACGATAGCTGCAAACATTTCTATGAGCTATCAAGTTCAAAGAGGGAAGGATCAAAGTTTCTCAAAGTTGAGTCTAAGAAAAAGAGATCCTTTTGTTTGAAAGAACAATTTTTTTTTTTTGAAATCTCAATTGGACTCATCAAAGAAAAAAGATGGCCCAATCCCTGATATGAACGATAGCTGCAAACATTTCTGTGAGCTATCAAGTTTAAAGAGGGAAGGATCAAAGTTTCTCAAAGTTGAGTTTTTAAGAAAAAGAGATCATTTTGTTTGAAAGAATAATTTTTTTTTGAAATCTCAATTGGACTCATTAAAGAGAAAAGATGGCCCAATCCCCGATATGAACGATAGCTGCAAACATTTCTGTGAGCTATCAAGTTCGAAGAGGGAAGGATCAAAGTTTCTCAAAGTTGAGTCTAAGAAAAAGAGATCATTTTTTTTGAAGTGAGAAAGAACAATTGAAATCCCATCTCATTTTTTTTTTTTTTTTTAGATGCAAGATGCAACATAGGCCACCAACTAGAAAGGAGCTAAGGGATCAAAGCATCACGTTCTCAAGTCAATGTGTCCCACCGGGTATGCCAACTTGATGGACCCGAAAGAAATCTTCCGTCCTGTCCTTCCGCACTCCGGGGGCTGACCTGGGTCTCGGCAGAGGAGGGAAAATCTCGGGCATCAACATTTTTGTACAGGTATGCCAGATTTACTTTCTACTTGGAATTTGGAATGGTGATAATCCGGAGATTCACCTTCACAAGCAGAAAGGAAATCAATCCTTTTTTCTAACTTTTCAAATTGCATTAATATTAAGAAAAGAGACAAGTTTGTTTTTTTTAGAATGCCGTAGGAGGCGTTTTTGTTTGTTTGCCGTAAAAGGCGATTCTGCCGTGAAAGGCGATTTTACAAAACTCATCAAATGTGAAAGACAAGAATTGTGATTTCTTTTTGTCTCTTCAAGAAATACAAACTACAATAGAAAAGTAAGAAAAGGGATCTAACTTCTCAGGAGATTGTGGGGACACGTTGAGATCGACGGTCGCAAGTCATGTATGGGCTTCGCCATCGTCCTTCAAATGAGAACATGTGATGCTTTGATTCTTTGGCTTGGCTCCTATCCTCGATTTTTTAAAGGACAAGGGCCAAGAGGATGTCCTATATCCAATAAAAATCCAAGTAAACGGGCTGAAAAGCCGCGTTTAGGCCATGTTGGAGAAGGAGGAGACCTTGGGGGGGGGGGGGGGGGGGGGGGGGGGGGGGGAGGTGGCCCCCCAAGGGATGTTGATCACCTTGTGGTGCTTCCGGGAGCAAAGTAGCAAGACTTCGTCTCTCTTGGATTTTCTGGATTTTCAGAGCTTGCACTTGGGATCTATTTTCATCATGCATTCTTCTTGGAATGGACTTCCTTTTATAGGCTTTTGGTAGCCATGAGGTGTTTATTGGCATTGATGGCCATGATGAAAGATTTGATGAGGAGTTACAAGTTGATTTTGTAACTCCTTTTTCATGGCTTGTGATTGGCCGATGAAGATAGTGGGCATTTAATCACCTTTATGCTTCATGATGATGGGAGTTTCATGGGTTTAATGCCATGATTGCTTGGATTTGTAACTCCCAAATGCTTGAATCTGATTGGGCCGTCCAAAATAATGAGTTAATGATCGCATTAAGTTGTCATAAACGGGTCAATTAACGTCATTAAGTGGTCACCAAGG
Source organism: Umbellularia californica (assembly GCA_028538565.1). NCBI lineage: Eukaryota > Viridiplantae > Streptophyta > Magnoliopsida > Laurales > Lauraceae > Umbellularia > Umbellularia californica. The sequence goes on from JAPQWN010000006.1 coordinate 29,216,816, forward strand.
TATGTGAAGAGTCGCGGGCCGTGCTGCGCCTTTTGAGATTCTTCTTGCGATCATCACATGTGGATCCACGCATTGTTTGATGTAGGTTTGCAGTGCAATTTCAGACATTGATTGATGTTGGTGGACCGGTGACATCTATCTTGTCGATTTCATGATCGGTCGGACAGAAAGTGCACTTTTTTGGTCAGCCAGTTGGCGATCTTGAGGCGATCGGTGATGATTTCATGCTTTTGACAGCGGATCCAAGATGTCAGTGAAGATCCATCGTTTTCAAGCATCAAAATTTGGATTTTTCGAAAATCACAGAGGCAGGAACACCCGAAACGCGAAAAAGATCGAAAAACGGGCAATTTGGTACAAAATCCGGCGACCCTGGGCCAGGGTCGCCGACGACCTTAGGGTTTTGGCCCGTTTGGTCGCCGAGCGTCGTTTTCGGCCATTTTTCCATCTTTTTCGTTCCTTCTTTCTTCTGTATTTTTCTTGACATTTTTCCTCAATTATTGACTTGATTTTCTTGGAGAAAACTTGATGAGATCCCGCGCGAAATCGGAGCACAAAGTTTCCCATTTTTCGGGAAAGCCGAAGACTTTGTAGCCGATTTTCCTTCAAGAGTTGAAACTAGGTCAAACGATGTCGGAATGACCTGAAAATTGAGGTGAAGCTTCTTGAGCAGTGGATGGGACCAACCATGGGCTTTTATTTGAGCTTTGAAGCCGTTTGGGGTCCCATCGATGCTTCACTTGATTTTGCTGCGGGAAAAATGCCGAGCTTTGATATGTGGTCAAACGATGTCCGATTGACCTGAAATTTGACAGGGAGCCTATTAGAGTCATTTTGAGATGTTCTATCAGCTCCGTTTTGGATGTCATGGTCCCAGGATGCTCCACCGCCGGTAGGCTTGATTTTCTTTCGGAGCATCGAAACCTGGTCAAACGTTGTCGGAATGACCTGAAATTCGACGTGCAGCCTTTTGGAAGCATGTTGAAGCCACTCATGTATTTTGTTTGATGAGTGATGGCTTCAGTGGTTCCCACCGCCGGGAGGCTTGATTTTACTGCTCGAGCATTGATGGAGGGTCAACGTTGTCGGTTTGACTTGAAATTTAGCATGGAGCCCTTTGGAGACATTCTGGAGTCATCCATAGGCTCTGATCAAAGTTTTGGCGTCTTTGATGATGTCGCTGCCGGGAGTGCTTGCTTAGCTGTCGGAGCGGTGAAGTTAGGCCAAACGCTGTCGGAATGGCCCGAAAGCTTAGGTGTGCCCCTCTTTTGGCTGCCTTGAAGGATCTTTCAGTTTTTGTCTGATTCTGACAAGATCTGATGCTTGAAGTAGCTTTGCCTGTTTTGTAGCAGGATATAGCTTCACGAGGCTTCTTGATGTGGAGGAGACATAGTGACTTTTTTTGGTGTCAACAGTCGCGACACGGCAGTTGAAAGATCACGAGAAGAACTACGCAACCCATGACCTTGAGTTGGCAGCGGTTGTCTTCGCGTTGAAAATGTGGAGACATTACCTCTACGGAGAGAAGTTTGAGGTTCATTCTAATCACCGCAGCCTACAATATCTGTTTTCTCAGAAGGAATTGAACATGAGGCAGCGGAGATGGATGGAGTATATCAAGGATTACGATTTTCCGATCAAGTATCACCCTAGGAAAGCGAATGTGGTTGCTGATGCTTTGAGTAGAAAATCAGTGGGCATGGCGAATCTAAGTGGTACTTGTATTTTTGAGCAATTTGAAGAGTTAAGGATAGACCTACAACCACTGAGGAAGGGTATTATAATTGCCAATATGTGAGTGTCAGAGCCTTCGTTTATTCAGAAGATCAAGGATAGTTAGTTGCAAGATCCAGAGTTGGCCAAGATTGCAGAACATATTGCAGAACGTCCTGATTTTCGTATCGTGGATGGAGTTCTTTACTACCGTGATCGTCTGTGTGTGCCTAACATCGAAGATTTGAGGAATGATATCATGGCAGAAGCTCATAGTACGAAGTACTCCATGCACCCAGGTAGCACGAAAATGTATCAGAATTTGAAGGGCAGATTTTGGTGGAACAACATGAAGAGAGAGGTTGCAGCGTTTGTCTCTTGTTGTATGACGTGTCAGCTGATAAAGGCAGAACATCAGAAGCCTCCAGGGTTGCTACAACCATTAGAGATCCCGTAATGGAAATGGGAGCACATTACCATGGACTTTATTTCGGGACTACCGAGGACTAGCAGAGGCAATGATGCAATATGGGTTATTGTGGACAGACTCACCAAGTCAGCTCACTTTATTCCCATGAAGACAAGAAAGAAGATGTACATGTTACCCCTGGCAGAGTTGTTCGTCAATGAGATCGTCAGTAGACATGGACAACCAGTTTCCATTACTTCTAACAGGGACAGCAGGTTAGTCTCGAGGTTTTGGAAGACCCTACATGAGTCTATGGGTACAAAGTTACATTTTAGTACAGCTTATTACCCTCAGACAGATGGCCAGTTCGAGAGGACAATTCAGACCCTCAAGGACATGCTCCGTGCTTGTGTATTAGACTTCAAGACTCAGTGGGATGAGACTCTACCATTGTGTGAGTTCGCCTACAACAATAGCTACCATTCAAGCATGGAATGGCGCCTTTTGAGGCCTTGTATGGCAGAAGATGTAGGACACCTGTTTGTTGAAAAGAAGTTAGCACCCGCAGTTTCCATGGACCGTCCATAGTGAGTGAGACCATCGACAAACTGAGACAGATTCAGGAATGTTTGAAAGTAGCTCGGAGTAGACAGAAAAGCTATACAGACTCTCACAGAAGGGATCTACAGTTCAAAGAAGGAGATAAAGTTTTCTTGAAGGTGTCACCTATTCGAGGAACATTGAGATTTGGGCAGAAGGGCAAGTTGTCACGGAGATACATTGGGCCGTATGATATTGTGAGTAAGATCGGTGATGTGGGTTATAGATTGGCCTTACCACCCGAACTTTCTGGTGTGCATAACGTATTTCATGTGTCGATGTTGAAGAAGTATATCCCCGATCTTTCGCATGTACTCCGACATGAACCGTTGGAAATTCGAGAAGAGGCTACCTATGAAGAGAAACCCATTCAGATCATTGATACAAAGGAACAATAGTTGAGGACAAGGACTATTTAGTGGGTGAAAGAACTTTGGGAGAATCATGGGCCGGAAGAAGCAAAGTGGGAATTGCGAGATCAAGTACAGAAGAAGTATCCGCATCTCCTACCCGAGGTGAGTTTTGTGTTTCATTTGGAGGACCAAATGCCCTAAGGGGTGGAGGATGTAAGACCCCAACCCGACCCCAACCTGAGTAACCACAATTAGTGTTAATTAAGTCGCGTGTTAGTGCTAAGCGTGCTTGATAGAATTGACTAAGTTGGATTAGTATAGTTCTTGTTATAGCTTTGGGGAATTGTAAGTATCTTTTGTTTAGTGGGGCCCTTGGGGGTTTCCTTTTTTATAGTCTTGACGTGTACTTGGAAGTTTACTCGAGATTCCTATAATCTTTATCTTGGTCCCATTTTACTTGTCCCGCTAATCCCTACAACTTTCATGTTCATCCCGTACCCGTCCGGAACCCCGAAACCCGATTTTCTAGCATCGAGGGTAAAACAGTCATTTTACATGAAATCTATACCCAAAAACTTCATATCCCCAAAACCCGCGAAACATTTACTTTTTCGAAACTAGATATTTCGGTGATCATTTCTTCCTTCTTCGTCGAGCTCATCCGAGGTCCCGAAAGTAGTGATTTCAGCCTTCCAAGTAATCCTAGTGGTGGAGCCCATTGCAATTGTTTTGATAAGAGAACCCATTTCCACTTCAATATTCTTCTTGGTTCTAAACGTTATCTTCTTCCTCACCACTAGAGCTCTCCATTGATGCCATTCTTGGAGGAATCCACTTATCTCAAGACTCTCTTTGTACTAGTTTGTGGTTTTTGAAGAACTTCCTAGTAAGTTTCCCTCCCCAATCTCTTTGATGTGTATTCTCCTAGCTATGGAGAAGCTTTATTTTCGTTTTTGAGAGTTCCCTCTTTTTGTTCCTTGTTTGACCCATTTTAGGGTTTTGTTTTGGGGGTTTTTGCTTGTAGCTTGGACCTTTAGCTTGGAGAGCTTGTTTAGAGCTTGGATTTCTTGTTAGAGACTCTAAGGCAAGTGGATTGAATTAATGTTTTAGTTTTCAATGATTTCCATGATAAAATGTTGATTTATTGTCTCATTAATGGCTTATTTCACTTGCATTCATCATGCTATAAATGCTTTGGAAAGGGGTTGGTTAGCTATTTAATGTCTTGAAATGTGATTTTAAAGTTTTATTTTATCTCTTGTCTAAGACTTGAATGAATCTATGTGGTTGTGATTTTTTCTTTTCTTTGTGATTGGATGTGGAAATATATGGAGTTGTTTGGGTGGATCTTTGGTAGAAGCTTTGATATGGGAGAAGTGTTGAAGGTTGAATTGGAAGAGCTTTCAGCTCATGTTATTGCAGGAAAGTGAATGGAGAATGAGAGAAATTGACTTTGGGAAGAGAAGACCTGAATCTGAACCCAATGAAGAATTCCCGTGAATGGCGGTCAGCCAGCGGTCACCGAGCGGCTAGCCGTCTGGTGACTGATGGCTAACCGAAGCAGTTTCGGTCACTTTTCCCAAGAGCTGTAACCTCGCGGTCAGCTAGCGGCTAACCTCTGAATCCATCGGCGGCTAACCGCCAGCCAACCGCATAGAGACGGTCACTTTTCTAGAGAGCTGTAACCTCACGGTCAGCTCCGCGGTCAGCTAGCGGCTAACCTCCAAATCCATCGGCGGCTAACCGCCAGCCAACCGAATTGAGGCGGTCACAATTCCAGAGAGCTGCAATCCTGCGGTCAGCCTCACAGTCAGCCAGCGGTTAACCGCCGGATCCTCTACCGGCTAACCGCCAACTGACCGCTAGGTAACTGAAATTCCCTGAATTCTATGAATAAAAGGGGATTGAAGGAAGCTTCAATCCCATTACTTGTGAACCTTTCTGGGAGCAATGGGCACCGCTCACCTGGGAATGTGTTCGAAGCAGAGAAAAAAGATTTGTTGGGAGCCCGTTCGAGAGAGAAACCACATCACAAAGATTCATTTAAGCATTGAGGCTACTATAGTGTATAAGGAACCCGGCATGTCTTCCAAATTCAAAGCGTACCAAGTTTTCTTTATTATACAGACATACGGGATCCCAATTCACCTTGAATTAGTTTTAAACCCCGATACTGTTCCGATATTTCGAAAGTTGTTTCACCTTTTATTCCCGAAATTTATGAGTTATGATTTATCAATCTCGAATGCCTTGGAGATGTACTTGTACTGTTTTACTAGTCTAGACATGCTCACCCGACATGATATTACAGCTGTGCCTTTGAGCACCCCTATCTTGCCCAGTACATTCTTGCTCTTGATTTGTTTTACACGTGACTTGATTTATACGATTTGACCTATGAGTCGGCACGTGACTTGATTTATACGATTTGACCTATGAGTCGGCACCACTAAGCTTGGATGACCTTGTCAGTCTGATCCACTGACTTGGAGATCCCCCACTTATCCCACCAGCAGCAGTTTGGATCCCGCTACCCGGTTTATTAACCGCGGTCTTGCCTCGATACCGCAGATTGCTACTGTGGTTCCTGATGCCCGGCTTGCTACCGTGGTCATGTCCCGTATATAGTATATGTATATGTAAATCTCGTTGGACATCCTCACTTCGGTGACTGAGGTCAACGCCTTGATATGCTTGCTCTATCACTTCGGTGATAAAGGACTTAACTTCGTGTGGTTGCCATCTTACTTGTTTCTTGAACTCCTTGGTTACCTTTACCTGTTTTACACTGCATATACGTTTTTAATTAAATGATTCATTTACTTCTTGAAAGTTATTGTTTAAGCAGGTTTATATATTTTCCAAGGTAAATGCTTTCATTTTTAAATGGTCATATATTTTCTTCCACCTGCCAAACCGTCATGTTTGACCCACTTTTGGTACTCAGGTCCCGATGTTGACTATCCCGAGGAGAACCGCAGCAGCTAGTAGAGTGGCACGCCGATGATGTTGTCTAAACATCCGGTTGCCTCGAGAGACCCAAAACATTTTGGGGGAATGTTTGAACTATATTTTTGGAGGATATTGTTTTGTCAGTATTGGCCTTTGTTGGCCTCTAATTTTGGCGATTGTAATTAAATGATATATGTTCAAACTTTAATAGCACTTTTGGGTTATACTTTAGAACATTGCTCATTCTGATACTTGTTACTTAAATGCAACTAATCTTATGTTTTATGGAAATGATTTATATACATGATTTGCCATACGCTTCCACAATTATACAAAATGTTTAATGTTGTTGTGAAATCCTCACCACGGACTCCTGTGGGAAATCACGTGCAAGGGTAATGTGTGTTCTTTATTAACCCGTGTAAGTTGTGACACCAAACATACTCTTATCACCATTATTATTATTTTAATGAGTCCCGATCCCGGATTGGACCCTAAACGCGGTCCGGGGTCGCGACAGCTTGTCACAACAAGAGGCTGAGGAAACTCTCAAAGAAGTGCATGCTGGTCTTTGTGGAGCCCATCAGGCTGGTCCTAAGCTCTACGATCAGATAAAAAGGCTAGGTTATTATTGGCCTGCCATGGTAGCTGACACAATGCGATTTGCTAAGCGCTGCTAACAATGCCAAATTCATGGAGATTATGTCCACATGCCTCCAGAATGTCTACATCCTACAACAATCTCATGGCCTTTTGAAGCCTGGGGTATGGACATCATAGGTTGTATCTCTCCCCCATCAAGCAAAGGTCATCGCTTCATCTTCGCCACTACGGATTATTTCTCCAAGTGGTTAGAAGCATTTGCGGTCAGTGAAATGAAGACCTCATCAGTCCTTTAGTTCTTACGCACCAACATTATTTGTCTCTTCAACATACCTAAAAGATTCGTTCATGATAATGAACCACAATTCCGAGATCATAGATTCCACAAGTTCTGCGACAAGTACAAAATCTAAAGTTGTCCTTTAACTCCATTTAATCCAGCATCGAACGGACTAACAGAAGCCTTCAACACGACACTCTGCAAAATGCGAAAATGGTCTCTAGTCACAAAAGAGACTGGGGCGACAAACTACAAGAAGCTTTGTGGGCCTATCGAAACACCGTTCGAGGACCAACCCATAGCACACCATCCTCCTTGGTCTATGGATGCGAAGCTGTTGTCCCTTTGGAAGTACAAATTCCTTCTTTAAAGGTATCTCTGCAAAATGACATGACGTAAGAAAGCAATGTCAAATTGAGACTCCAAGAACTGGATAATCTCGATGAAAGACAGCTCAAAGCTCTACAAAGCATTGAGTTGTACCAAGCACGCATGGCAAGATCTTTCGACAAGAAAGTCAACCAACGCCCCTATAAAAAGGGCGACTTGGTTCTTGCAGTAAAAAGACCCATAGTCTTTGCTCACAATTCCAAAGGCAAATTTGAATCAAAATAGGAGGGACCCTTCGTGACAAAGTCTTCTCCAATGGCGCATACGCTCTTCTAAACATGGAAGGAGACAGTGTATGTTGCCCATCAACGGCAAGTTCTTGAAGTGGTACTACCCTTAAAGACTTCCTCAAACGGGTCCCAGGTACTTGCTCATCAAACCCACCCCTTTCGAAATTTTCATATTTATGTTGAAGTTTCTAAAAAAAAAAACTTCCAAAACAGTACTTACTTTCATCGTTTCATTGTTCAAAAAAAATCAAATCCAAAAAATCCAAGTTTAGGAGCCTCTTCCAGACTTGACCAAAATTTTCGATCCTTGAACCTAAAATTCATGGTTTGAAACAAAAATCAGGACTCAGGAATTTTCACCCTAGTTCGCCTCGGCTTTTACAAACCAAAATGGTTTTAAGTCAAAACTTACGACCCTTGCGTCTTCAAACAAAAAAAATGGTTTTTAGAAACTGCAGGGAAGCGACATTCAGTCGATACTCGCAAAACCCAAAAACCGGAAGGATGCAAACCACATTCGATACTTCCTAAAAACCCAAAAATCGCAAGGAAGCGAAACCCATTCGATACCTTCAAACCTCAAATTTCAAAAATCGTGGAGACGAAACAATCCAGTTGATATCTACAACCCAAATTTCAAATGGTTCAAGAAAACCTCAAATTTCAAAAATCATGGGGAAGCGACATTCAGTCGATACCCATAAAACCAAAATTTTTTGAAAAAAAACAGAGAAGCAACGCTTAGTCGATATTTGCCCCCCAATCCCGCGAGGAAGCGACATTTCATCGATACTCGCAAACCCAGTCCGCGAGGAATCGATATTCCATCGATACTCGCAAACCGAATGAGCAAGGAAGCGACATTCCATCGATACTTGCAAGACCATTCAACGGGGAGGCGACATCTGGTCGATAACTGCATTTTGAAAACCAAAAAAAATCCGGCTATAAACGCCAAAAACCAGCTATAAATGTCAAATCCGGCTATAAACGCCAAAACCCTGCTATAAACGCCAAAACCGACTATAAACGCCAAATTCGGCTATAAATGCCAAAACAAAAACAAATCGGCTCTAAATGCCAAAATTCAGCTATTAACGCAAAAAATTGGCTATAAATGCCAAAAATCAGCTTTCATGCCAACAAAACAAAACTTGGTTTTCAAAAAATCTGGCTCTCATGCCAAAAACAACAAACAAAACCTGGCTTTCATGCCATCTAAAAATTTCGGCTCTCATGCCAATTCAAAAAAAAAAATTCGGCTCTCATGCCATCTCAAAAATTTGGCTCTCATGCCATTTCTAAAACTTTGGCATCCATGCCACAAAAAAAAAAAAAAAAAACTTTGGCTTCCATGCCACAAACAAAAAAACTTTGGCTCCCATGCCACAAACAAACAAATTTTGGCTCCCATGCCGCAAAATTTTTTTGCTCTTATGCCACAAAATTCGGCTTCCATGCCATCCCAAAATCATGGCTCTCAAACCATCAAAAACCAGGCTTTTGCCACAAAAATTGGCTTTCATGCCCAAAACATACCTTTGACAAAATATTTTTACAAAATGACAACCTTTTGATCAAATTCTCAAACAAACATTCTCGTACAGCTCTTGCTTAAATTTGTTTTCATCAATAATGATTTAAGTGAAAGGAAGGGATACATAAAATATATAGTACCAAAAGTGCTTATACATAGAGGTACCAGAGAAGAAAAAGAAGAAAAGGAGTTTGTTACAACTCAGGAGCTCAATCCAACAGGTTTTCAACCAAAGATTTAACTCCTCAAGCAGACCATTAGCCTTAGTCCCCAAAGTTTTCAAGCCGCGCTTCTTCAAAACATTCTAATAAAATGCGGCCGAACGCCGCGACCCAACTGCAGCACGAGGAAGTTCTTCCCAGAGAACCTGCCACTGCTCATATTCCTGAGTCTTCCTCCGGAACTTACTCTCAGCCTCCTCAACTTGGCGAATGAGAGTCCCCTCCTTGTCACGAGCCTTCACAATGGCGGTCCATTTGGCAGCAGCTTTTTCCTCCAAAAGCCCAAGACGCTGCCTAGCCTCGACAACCTCCTTATCAAGGCGGTTCAAGTCTTGTTTTAGCTCCATGATGGCCAACTCGATAACGTTCCTCTCCCGAACGAACTGCTTCCGAGTCTACGAGATCTCAGTCAACTCAGCTTTGACTTTGCTGGAAGGCTTCATAAACATCTCATTAAAGAAGTCACCATCTGGAAAACTCTTGGTCTCAGTCCACTTGTTCCCCAAAGCGATGACTTCATCAACAAAATCCCTGACGCTTATAATGTCCAGACCGACTTCTTCGCTATCAGCAAGAATGTTCTGTACATGCTTGATCATGCCAAAGCCAGCTTCCAAGTGACCTGAAGAGAGAGTCTCAACCAATGAGCTCAAAATACTCTTCAACACCTTCTTTGCATATTGAAGGTGCGGCCCAGATGAGGATTCGCCATGCTCCGGCACCCGACTGCCCATCTCATACCCCATTGGAGGAGTAATCAATAAATTATTTCCAATGAAAGAAGCTGACTCGTTGAAAATGGAAGAAGCCTCTACTTCGGGATCGGCTGTAGGTATCCCCTATTCTGGCCTTGAGGAAGAAGGAGGAACCTCTCCTGTTGCTCCACAATCTGCCAATGAAAAGACAAAAAGGTATCAATATGATCTTGTCAAAAAAAATATATCAAGATTATTATTACAAAATACCTTCTTCGACGACCGTCGGAGTACTTTCTGTGTCTTTAAGCTCATCCGAAGCAATGCCAAAGGTTGCATCCATTGATGGCTCGAAGTCGTCAGGATTTTCTGGCAAATCAGCTAACAAGAAAACAAAGCAGCATGTTGGCAAATAGCAGTACAAACAAAAAACAAGGAAAATAAAAGAAATCATACCTGGTGAAGGTTCTGGAACCACTCCAGAATCCCTGAGCTCTTCCTCAAATGCCGCAACTGGATCCGTCATCGCCTCATTAGGCGGAACCTCGGGCATCATCAAATCATCATCCTCTGTCAAAAGAAAGAAAGCAGCGGATCAAAAGGTCTCTCATAGAGAAAAGAAACATAATAGAAAGAAGGAGAATCATACCAGTTGTCTCCTCTTCTCGGCTCCTCTTCTCTGGAGGTTCGTCAACATCCCCAGGAGCCTCCTCAGCAATGGTGAGAGAAACTTCCAGATCAAAAGGACTTTCATGCCGCCTCATATTACGGCGCTGTCCTCTCTTCCTCTTGCTTCCGTGGGACAAGCTGCTCGATGATCCTGCCCCCTATCAACATCAGGTCTCTCACTAGAGTCCTCACTAGATGGTCTGCTTTTTCCGGTAGACTCCATGGAAGCCTTTGTGCACTTCGCTTACATCCAAGCGTCGATCTTAGCCTCCTCCTCTTCCAACTGTCTCAAGACCTCACTAGGAATCCCTTGTGCAGCTCCTGATTTGATGACATCATGCTCATTGTGTAAGATCCCGACCCGAGTGACTCGATTAGTACTAATTATGTTGCGTGTTAGTGCTAAGCTCGATTAGTGATTTTTGACTAAGCTTGGATTAGTATAGTTCTTGATAGCTTTGGGAAATTATGTTAGTGCTTCGTGTTGGTGGGACCCTTTGGGGGTTCCCTTTTTGATTAGTTTTTCTAGTGCTGGGGGATTATTCGTATTCCGGTAATTTGCATTTCTATCTCGTTTTACTCGTCTTGTTAATCCCTACAACTTTCATGTGGATCCCGAACCCGTCTGGAACCCCGAAACCCGATCTTCTTGCTGTGAGGGTAAAACAGTCTTTTTACACGAAATCTGTGCCCAACACTCGATATCCTCGAAACCCGCGAAACATGCACTTTTCCGAAACTAGATATTTCGGTGATCACTTTTCTCTTCCTCGTCGATTTCGTTCGAGATCCCGAAATTAGCGATTTCAGCCCAAAGAGCTTTCCTAGTAGTGGAGCCCACACCCATTGCTTTATAAGGAGAACCCTCTTCTTCCATTTCTCTTTTTCCAGCACAAGCTTATGAGAACAGCCTAGGGTTTCTTTCTCTCTTTCTTCTTCTTCTTGCTTCCTCACCACCAAAACCCTACCAAATCTCACACCAATCAAGAGATGAACTTCACCCTCTTCTTCCCCATTGCTAGAGCCATGCATTGATACCATTTGTGGAAGGATCTACTCAACTCAAGACCCTCTTTGAGCTCACCTTGTCCATTTGAAGAACTTACAAGTAAGCTCCTTCCCTAATATTTTAGATCCTTGTTCTTCTAGTCTTGGGAGAGCCCTATCTTCATTATTGTGAGTTTCTTCTTCTTGTTCCTTGGTTTGACCCATTTTAGGGTTTGTTTTTGGGGGTTTTTGGTGTAGCTTGATACTTGGCTTGGAAGTGTGGATTAGAGCTTGGATTTCTTGTTTAGAGACCTTGAGGCAAGTGGATGTTTAATTTTAAAAGTGATTTCCATGATCAAATGTTTGTATTTATTGTACCATTTATGATGAGCTTTTATTTGCATTCAATGTGGCTTTAATGTTTTAAAAAGAGGTTGTTGAACCCATTCATTGTCTTGAAACATGATTTCTAGCTTTTGGTTTCATCTATTGTCCTTAAATCTTGAATTGTAGTTTTGGTTCTTCTTTTGCACAATGCCTAAGTGAATCCTTGTGATGTTGTTTGTCTTCTTCTCTTGGTGAGTGTATGGATGTCAAATGGGGAATGAAAGGAATGGGTTTGGGAAAAGGAAAAGCTTGAATCTGAACCCAGGGAAGAGATTCCCGTGACTGGCGGTCAGCTCCGCGGTCAGCTAGCGGCTAACCGCCGTGTCCATCGACGGCTAACCGCCATCTAACCGCACAGTTACGGTCACTTTTCCCGAGAGCTGAAGTCTCACGGTCAGCTCCGCGGTCAGCTAGCGGCTAACCGCCTAACCCATCAGCGGCTAACCGCCAGCCAACCGGATTGTAGCGGTCGCATTTCCAGAGAGCTGCAATTCCACGGTCAGCCTCACGGTCAGCCAGCGGTTAACCGCCGCATTCGCTGGCGGCTAACCGCCACCTGACCGCAAGGTAACCGAAATTCCCTGAATTCTGTGAATAAAAGAAGGATTGAAGGGAGTTTTCACCCCATTGCTTGTGAACCTTCCTGAGGGCAATGGGCACCACTCACCGGGGAATGTGTTCGAAGCATAGGGGAAGTGTCTGCTGGTAGTACGCTAGAGAGAGAAACTACATCATCGAGATTCATTTAAGCGTTGAGGCTACTATAGTGTATAAGGAACCCGGAATGTCCCCCAAATTCAAAGAGTACCAAGTTTCCTTTATTATACGGACATACGGGATCCCTATTCACTTGGATTAGTTTTAACCCGACATTGTCTTGGCTTTTCAAAGTATACTCGTACCGTTTTGCTAGCTTTGATATACATGACAGACTTGATACGATAGCTGTGCCTTGAGCACCCACGTCTTGCCCGAATATAGTCTTGTACTTGATTTATTTTACACCTGTCTTGATTTCCATGTTTTGACCTGATTTCTAGTGCTTGACTCATAAGCCAAAAACCTTGAGGCAATATTGGGCCAGAGCTTTGTAGTGCGAGCCCATGAGCCAAGAAAGAGAACATGCATACGTGTACCTGTTTTATTTACTTACATACAACCTATGAGTCGGCACCACTAAGCTTGGATGCCTTGTTAGTCTGATCCACTGACTAGGTGATCCCCCTCTTGTCTTGCCAACTGCAGTTTGGATCCCGATACCGCAGATTGCTACTGTGGTTCCTGATGCCCGGCTCGCTACCGTGGTCATGTCTAGTATATAGTATATAGTATATGTATTTCGTTGTACCTCCTCACTTCGGTGACTGAGGTCAACGCCTTGACTTGCTTGCTCTATCACTTCGGTGATAGAGGATTTAGCTTTGTGTGGTTGCCATCTTGCTAGTTTCCTGATTTCCTTGGTTACCTTAACTTGTTCTACCTTGCATATATGTTTTTAACTAAATGATGCATTTACTCATGAAAATATTATTTAGACAGGTTTAACTGTTTCCAAGGTAAATGTTTTAGCATTAAATGTTCTACTTTATCCACCTGCCAGACCGTCGTGTCTGACCCTTTGCTTTGGTACTCAGGTCCCGTTGTTGGTTTCCCCGAGGAGGAGCCAGAGGAGGCGGTCGGAGAACCGCAGCCGCTAGTTGAGTGGCGTGCTGACGATGTTATGTAAACATCGGGCTGCAGAGTTGCGAAACATTTTGGGGAATTGTTTGGATAGTTTTATGGTGGTTATTGTTTTGTATATTGGCCTTGTTGGCCTCTATTTTTGGGAATTGTAATTAACTGATCTTCTGATTAAACTTGAATATGTGCTCTTGGGTTATGCTTTAGGACATTGCTCATTCTGATACTCGTATTCAAATGTAATCAGCCTTGATATTTTGTGAAATGAAATACATGCATGATTTACCATACGCTTCCGCAGTTATACTAAATGGTTATGTGTGTTGGAATATCCTCACCGCGGACACCTGTGGGAAATCACGTGCACGGGTAATGAGTGTTCTTTTGTTAACCCGTGTACGCTTGATCATTAACATATCTTAATCATGGTCATCATTCCATATGATCGGATTCACATCACAATTAGTCCCGATCCCGGATTTGGTTCCCCGAACCCGGTCCGGGGTCGCGACACATTGAGAAAGCCTATCTTGTACTTCTCACCAGAAAGGAAAGCCAAAACTTCCTCTCGACAGACACCATCTGATCTGCCAAGACCCTTCCCAGGAAATTACTTGACATCAAGCTCCTTCTTGGAAAGCCCCCGGTACACTGAGAAGCTCTCCACGAACCGCTTCGTGAAGCCAGCAGTCTGGAAAGTGGGCAGCTCAGGATAGGAAATCATGGCGGTAGTGTCCTCTGCACTGTAAAAAGCCCATGCATTCCTCCCATCCTGCAGACCTCCAAAACGCTTCACCATGCTCGAAGGCGCTCCAACAACACCTTGAGAGAAGCCAAGCTGCAATGCAAAATGCGAAGGGACATACGGCTGGATATCGACAAAAAGATGTCTGCGGTACACCATCGTACCAACCCGTATGTTGAAAAGCCATCTCTTCTCCGCGTTTGTCAAAGCATATTGTCTTCCCGACCTTGCCCTGGTTGAATCACGGGAGACACTAAAGTCAAAAGCCTTCTTCCGCAAACCCGAAGAAAGCTTCACTGAAGACTGCCCAATCTTGACGTCCCTGAACCTTCGGATCCTCAAACGGGCAAAAAAAGAGATTCAGAAACGGTTGTCCCTCTAGCCAAACGAATCATAAAAGGATCTTCGTCCTGTGCAACTCTCAACCGATGGAAGTTAGGACAGTGGTATACATACCACGAATAGAAGATGTGGGCTGAAAATACCCTGCTCATAGGGAGCCCAAGCCAAACCAGGAAAGCAGCAGCCTGCAGGTCGGTACACAAGTAAGAGTAAATAGCAGGCACCAAAGCCAGCCGCTCTCCAAATGCCATCTGACAAGCCGAAAAAATACAATGCGGCCTGATGTGAGTTCCATCTCCTCCAACAAAAATAGCCTCACCCAACCAATAAGTGAGGTAAACATCGAGATCTCTCCGCAATGCAATGCCAGAACAAATGGCATATGTGCTTGCGAAGAACTTCTTCAACTCTTCTCGCATAGCGGAGATCTTCTTCAAACTTGAGGCTTTAGCCCTAGCATCCTGGGCTATGCTATCAGAAGACTCCCCGCTGCCAAAAAAGTTGGAGCTGCAACTCTTCCAACTGCTGCACCTGACTTTTGAGCCCTCCTTCTCCTTCAAAAAATCATAGAAGGCAACGAGCTGAAAGTACACAAGTCTGAACTCCTCAGACTGCTCCTCATGTACGCTGTCGATAGGCATGAACTCCTCATAGAGTTTGCCGAGGATAGGCAACCCGGTGATGGCGCCTAGTTCCTTCAAAGAAAAACCAATCTCACCATTTGTAACAATGAAGGTATTGGTTTGTGGAAGGAATGACTCCAGCATGGCTATGAAAGCCTCATCGGAGAAAACACCAGTTTGCTAAAAAGCGCAAACTGCGTCAAAAATCTCGGCCTCCCGCAGAATGGCCTCACCAACCTTCAGGGTGTGATCAGTCCATGATTCCCAGCTCGAGTCAACACTAAAACGGCCACGAAGTAGAAAAGGCTTCACCCAATTGTTGCCATCGCCTCGAAAAATGCCAAGGCCCACCGGTCTCAAATCGACCGACGGATGATCAGACCTTGGTAGCCACTGGCTGGCATCAACATGTCCATACGGATAGGTGACTTCTCTGCAAAACCGGAAGGGCCACCAACAAAAACCCCGGTCTTGATCACACTGGTCCTCTTCACCCAGCTCGGAGGATCCTCCCTTTTAGGGCACGTGGGAGAAAAGCTCATGATCGAGATGGTTCGATCGAAGGTCGACCGGGTAGAAATAGTTCTCTCCTCACCATCTGCTGTGTAAGAGAACTTAAAACATCTGCTTTGGTATGTCAAGTCGTTAGGAACTACATCACCGAAGAAGAAGGTAGGCTTGGGCACAATGCTCTGATCGTCTGTAACCCAAGGACGGATGCTTACCACGATCTTGTAAAATTCCTCATCTTTGAGGGCGATCAATCGCTGTCTCATCTCATCACGATTGAAGGAGTCACATTCTTCCAAATTCTGCTCAACGAATTGGACCTTCCCCCAGGCTTGCTGAACGACCGCATTGGAAGATCTCGCAGACCGACGAGGTGCGTCAGTAACAAGCCCCTTACCCTTGTTCGTTTTTGAAGAACTACCTGCAAAGGATGAAAAACAAAGATCAATCATCATCAAAATGATAGAATTTTGCTACAAAAAATTTCTACCGAAATTTTCATATGGTTCCGGGGCAATTCCGAAGAAAAGGGAAACACCCCGAAAAAGATAGAACGCCTGAAGATGAGCTCAACATTGCTGCAAGCTCATAGTCAGTGGAAGATTCTAAAAGAAGGTTCGAGCTCAAACATTGCTGCGAGAACAAGTCAATATCATCAAATCTCCGCAAAAATGGGAAAGATCTCAACATTGCTGCGAGCTCTCCAAATCCCAGTACTTGCAAAAGATTTTCAGGTATGCATCATCATGCTTCCAAGTCGATTTACTAAAAACCATGCATCAAAGAACATCATCATGCATTAGATGCTAGAAAAACCATGACCGAAGTTTGACCAATTCCAACCCAATTTGGTCAAAACCAATCAAACTTTGTCCAACTCAAAAATCTTGTTGGCGTGACCTAGAGACTCTAGCCTTCTACGTTGATGCATAAAAAAAAATACATGAACATATTGAAATTGCATAACCTCATTATCATGGTGCGTCAAAAAAAGAGTGTAAAAAAAAAACCGTGAAAAAAAAACGTGAGAAAAAAAAAACACGGTGAAAAAAAAGGAGGAAAACCGTGAGAAAAAAAAAAGAAAAGAAAAAAAAAGAGAAGCAAACAGGTGCTTGAAAAAAAAAGAGAGAAAAAAAAAAGAAATTGCATGAAAAAAAAAGAGAAAAAACGTGCTTGAAAAAAAAATGAAAGAAAAAGAAAGAAAGAAAAGAAATTTCCTACTTCTACAATGGAATTTTCTTGTGGAAGAAGAAAACTTACTTGAAGCCATGGAGTAGGAGAACAAAAAGCTTGAAGATCCTTGAAGACAAAGAAGAATTCTTGATCTTGGAGCACTCTTGAAGATTCTTGCAAAAAAAGAAGCAATGGAGCAAAAGATCCAACCCCCCTTGCTTTTATAGAAGAGAGCAAATCAAAAGAGGAAACCAGGAGAAAAGAAAGGAGGTAAGTGCTAAAATTTAGCTACTTTCCCAAAAGAAAGATACTTTGAGAAAATCTCTCTCAAAAACAAGGAAACTTGAGAGATTCTCTCCAAGTAAAGATATTTTTAGATATTCTCTACAAAAAAGAGATATTTTTAGATATTCTCTACACAAAAGAGATATTTTTAGATATTCTCTACAAAAATGACACCATATGAGATCTAAGCCATCTCCAAAGCCTAAGGTCCCATGGGTTAGCCCATATGAGCCAGGTTTGACCACTTAGGCACTAAAAAAGGTTTTTAGTCAAAACATCCCTCTTACCAAGAGCATGTAAAAAAATGTCACATGCCTCTTTTGAGTTGATTGGACCATTCAAAAAAAAAAAAGGAAAGCCTCATGAGTTTCCAAAAACCAAACCATCCATCACTCATGAACCAAATTAAGCCAAAATCTTGAAATTGACATTCCACAAAAAACCAAACCTTGGTCCCCTAGCTCACCACATACAGCTTGTTAAGTCACAAGACCAAAACAAAATCAAAACCATACCAAACCAAAACTAAAATACCAAATCTGGCCCCCCAACTTGCCACATACAACTTGTTCGGTCACAAGGTCAAAATCAAAAATCAAACTCCGACACCCTAACTTGCCACATATAGCTTATTAGGTCACAAGGTCAAAAACCAAAATCCAAAACCCAAAATCCAAATCCCCCATGTCATTTTCAAAACTTTGCCTTGAGATGGGACGTGATCCCTCTCACTACCATAAAATTCCCCCGAAAACTCAAAAGGCTATTAAAAAAAATAAAAAAATAAAAAAATAAAATGTTGCTCAAGACTCTTGGTCAAGTCAGAAGCTCTCCTTCACGTTTCTCTTCGAGGCACATCGACTCCAAAAAGCTACTCGTCACTGTACCTCGAGGGGGCATTTGTTGACACCAAAAAAGTTACTATGTCTCCTCAACAACAAGAAGCCACATGAAGCTGCATTCTGCTACAAACGGGCAAAGCTACTTCAAACATCATATCTTGTCAGAATCAAACAAAAACTGCAAGATCTTTCAAGGCAACCAAAAGAGGGGCACACATGAAGTTTCGGGCCATTCCGACATCGTTTGGCCTAACTTTACTCCTCTGACAGTTAAACAGGCGCTCCCGCCGGCGACAGTGTCAAAGACATCAAAACTTCGATCAGAGCCTACGGAAAATACCTCCAAAGGGCTCCTTGTCAAATTTCAAGTCAAACCGACAACGTTTTACCCTCCACCAATGCTCGAACAGAAAATCAAGCCTCTCGGCGGCGAGAACCACCGAGGCCATCATTCATCAAACAAAGCATATGAATGGCTTCAACATGCTTCCAAAGGG
Source organism: Umbellularia californica (assembly GCA_028538565.1). Taxonomy (NCBI): domain Eukaryota; kingdom Viridiplantae; phylum Streptophyta; class Magnoliopsida; order Laurales; family Lauraceae; genus Umbellularia; species Umbellularia californica. The sequence goes on from JAPQWN010000006.1 coordinate 29,235,539, forward strand.
CTGCACGTCGAATTTCAGGTCATTCCGACAACGTTTGACCAGACTTCGATGCTCTGAAAGAAAATCAATCTTACCAGTGGCAGAGTACCCCAGGACCACGACATCCAAATCGGAGCTAATTGATCATCTCTACATGACTCCAATAGGCTCCCTGTCAAGTTTCAGGTCAATCGGACATCGGTTGACCGCATATCAAAGCTTGGCATCTTCCCCGTAACAAAATCAAGTCAAGCATCGACGAGACCCCAAACGGCTTCAAGACTCAAATAAAAGCCCATGGTTGGTCCTATCGACTACTCAGGAAGCTTCACCTCAATTTTCAGGTCATTCCGACATCGTTTGACCTAGTTTCGACTCTTGATGGAAAATCGGCTACAAAGTCTTTGGCTTTCCCTAAAAATGGGAAACTTTGTGTTCCAGTTTTATGCGACTTCTCGTCAAGCTTTCTCCAAGAAACTCAAGTCAATAATTGAGGAAAAATGTCCAGAAAAATACAGAAGAAAAAGAAGCGAAAGAGAAGAAGAAACGGCCGAAAAAAAAAGCTCGGCGACCAAAGGGACCAAAACCCCATGGTCGCCGGCGACCATGGCCCATGGTCGCCAGCGACCTTGGCCCAAGGTCACCGGCGACCGTAGCTGCATGGTCGTCGGCGACCCTGGGAATCCGGGTCGCCGGATGGCCCGATTTCTGATCCTTTTCACGTTTCGGGAGTTCCTGCCTCTGTGATTTTCTGAAAATCCAATTTTTGATGATTGAAAACGACTGATCTCCGCCGACATCTCGGATCCGCCGTCAAGAGCATGAAGTCATCACTGATCGCTCCAAGATCGCCAACCGGTTGACCAAGAAAGTACACTTTCTGTCCGACCGATCGAAAAAAAATCGACAAGACAGATGTCACCGGCCCACCAACATCAATCAATGTCTGAAATTGCATCACAATCCCACATCAAACAATGTGCGGATCCACCTGCAATGATCACAAGAAGAATTCCAGAAGACGCGGCGCAGCCCGCGACTCTTCACATGCTCCGGCGACCACTTAATGTCGTTAATTGACCCATTTTATGACAACTTAATGCGGTCATTAACTCATTATTTTGGACGGCCCAATCAGATTCAAGCATATGGGAGTTATAAGTCCAAGCAATCATGGCATTAAAACCATGAAACTCCCCTCATCATGGAGATTAAAGGCGATTAAATGACCATCATTCTCTATCAGCCAATCACAAGCCAAGAAAAAGGTGTTACAAAATCAAGAAATAAAAACCTGTAACTCCTCCCATCATGAAGCATCAATGCCATCAATTCTCTCATCATGGCCATCAATGCCCATAAATCACCTCATGGCTACCAAAAGCCTATAAAAGGAGTCCATCCCAAGAGAGAGGCATCTATTTGGAACTTTGAATCCTTGCATTTGCACATCCACACCAACACCCATCCGGAGTCTGGAAAAATCCCAAAGAAAATTCGATTAAGTCCTGCTGCTCTGCTGCAAGGGACACTACAAGGTGATCAAAGTCCCTTTGAGGCCACCCCCCAAGGTCCCCTTCTTCTACAACATGGCCTAAACACAACTTTTTAGCCCGTTTACTCGGTTTTTCATTGGATATAGGACCTCCCCTTAGTCTTTATCCTCTAAAAAACTAAGGTGGGAGCCAAGTCGAAGAATCGAAGCATCAAGCATTCTCATTTGAAGGACGATGGCGAAGTCCACACATGACTTGCTACCATCGATCTGAACGTATCCCCACAATCTCCTGAGAAGTTAGATCCCTTTTCTTTCTTTTCTATTGTAATTTGTGTTTTTTAAAGAGAAAAAAAAAAGTCACAACTCTTGTCATTCATTTTGATGAGATTTGTAAATCGCCTTTCACGGCACCAAATCGCCTTTCACGACAAACAAACAAAAAATTACCTCTTACGGCAATCAAAACAAAATTGTCTCTTTTCTTAAATATTTATGCAATTTGAGAAGTTAGAAAGAATGATCGATTTTCTTTCTACTTGTGAAGGTGAATCTCCGAATCATCACCATTCTAAATTCCAAGTAGAATAGAAAATCTGGCACACCTGTACAAAAATGTTGATGCCCGCATTTCCTCCTCCGCCGAAACCTGGCAGCTCCCGGGGCGGAAGGAGAGGACGGAAATCGAGGGTCCATCAAATGCTGTTAATTGACCCATTTTATGACAACTTAATGTGGTCATTAACTCATTATTTTGGATGGCCTAATCAGAAGCAAGGAAAGGGGAGTTACAAATCAAAGCAATCATGGCATTAAAACCATGAAACTCCTCTCATTATGAAGATTAAAGGTGATTAAATGCCATCATTCTCCATCGGCCAATCAAAAGCCAAGAAAAAGGAGTTACAAAACAAATGAATTAAAACTTGTAACTCCTCTCCATTAATTGCATCAATGCCGTCAATGCTTATAAACCACCCCATGGCTAGCAAAAGCCTATAAAAGGGGGGAGGGGGGGGGGGGGGGGGGGGGTCATTCCAAGAAATCCAGGATCGATCCGAGAAATCCAAGAGTAATTAACACACATAGATAGTTGCACAGACATAGAGAGAGCCATAAAATCCTGAAGAAACTCTGCTGCAACATCAGAAGGTGATCGAAGTCCCTTGGGGGACCACCCCCCAAGGTCCCTCTCCTTATATCCAACAAGGCCTAGATGCGGCTTTTCAGCCCGTCTACGCGGTTTTTTATTAGATATAAGACCTCTCTTCGGTCTTTATCCTCTAAAAATATGAAGTCTAAGCCAATCTAAGAAAATCAAAGCATCATACGTTCTCATCTGAAGGACGATGGCAAAGTCTATACATGACTTGTGACCATCGATCTGAACGAGTCCCCGCAATCTCCTGAGAAGTTAGAATTCCTTTTCTTTCTTTTCTATTGTATTTTGTATTTTTCCAAAGAGACCAAAAATCACAACTCTTGTCTTTCATTATTGATAAGATTTGTAAATCGCTTTCCATGGTAAAAATCACCTTTCACGGCAAAAACCGCCTTTTATGGCAAAAAACCGCCTTTCACGGCAAACATTGCCTTTTACAGTAAAAAAATCGCCTTTCACGGCAAACAAAGAGAAATCGCCTCTTACGGCATTTAAAAAAACCTTGTCTCTTTTTTTAAAATATATTTACAATGGAAACTTAGAAAAAAGTTTGATTTCCTTTCTACTTGTGAAGGTGGATATCCAGATCACCATCTCTAAATTCCAAGTAGAATAGAAAATCTGGCATACCTGTACAAAAATATTGATGCCCGCTTCCTTCCACTCCGCTGGCCTCTTGGTAGCCTCGGGACGGGCGGAGGTGAGAGTGGAAACCAAAAGGCCGGGTCCATCAAGTTAGCACACCCGCTGGGACTCGTTCATTTGAGAATGTGATACTTTGATTCTTTGGCTCCTTTCTAGTTGGTGGCCTACTGCCTATATTGGATCTCGCATCTAAAAAAACATGAGATGGAATTTATTTTTTTTTTTGGAAATCTCTATTTATTTCCAATCTTTCTCATGTCACAAAAAAATCTAATTTCTCTTTCTTAGATTCAATTTTGAGAAACTTTGATCCTTTCCTCTCCGAACTTGATAGCTCGCAGAAATGTTTATAGCTATCGTTCATATCGGTGAATGGGTCATTTTTTTTTCTCTTTGATGAGTCCGATAGGTATTTTCAAGACCAAAAAAAACAAACAAATTTTTTTTTTAATTTTAAACTCTTCAAGAAAAAATCAGTTTTCTCTCTTTTGGATTCAAATTAGAGAAACTTTGGTTTCTTCCTTTTCGAACAATGGCTCACAGAAATTGTTTGTAGCCAGCGTCTGGATTAGGAGGGACCATTCACTTTCTTTGATGGGACCGTTAGAGACCTTTCAAAAAAAAAATTCAAGTTTTCTCTCATTTGAATTCAAATTTGAGAAACTTTGGCTTCTTCCTTTCCGGACAATGGCTCGCGGAAATCGTTTGTAGCTAGCGTTTGGTTTGGGAAGGACCATTCTCTCTCTTTGATGGGTCCATTAGAGATCTTCCAAGAAAATTTTTCAAAAAACAAGCCGCTAAGGTTGCAACAATTGCGTTCTTTAACCAAGGTGAATCTAAGAAAAGCCTTGTCCAGAGCGTGGAGGCAGCTAGACTGCTAAAGGCAAGGGTCCTCCAAACATGTTCAATAAGTAATCCTACCCTTAACTTGGAGGCTGATCTATCTACTGAGGTTTCATAAGACTGAATTGAAAACCCATGTGCACCCTTCAAAAAAAAAAACTTCTGTCATATTTTTAATTCAGATTTGAGAAATCTTGGTTAATTCCCTTTCGGATAAAAGCTCGTGGAAATCGCTTGTAGCTTGCGTTCGGACTGTAACACCACTTGCTCTCTTTGATGAATTCAATTTTTGATTTTTCAAAAAAAAAAAATCTTCATTTTTGGGTTTAGATTTGAGAAATCTTGGTTCATTCCCTTTTGGATAAAAGCTCGTGGAAATCGCTTGTAGCTTTTTTTCGGATTGGAATACCGTTTGCTCTCTTTTATGAATCCAATTCTCACCTTTCAAAAAAAAAATCACATCTCATGTCCATTCCAAGGATGCGATTTGCAATATTTATGCTTAGCGGTGTTAGTACGCCCTTTCGGGTCTACTGTATTCACGACCGACACATTTGTATACGCAACCTTATATCATCTTACCTTGAGTGAGCCTCACTTCTCGGTAATTTGAATTAAGGTTTACAAGAGCTTCCTATACTTGCATTTAGAACAATTGTACCCTCCTTTTTGCCTTCTTCACCTCGCTTGGGCCGAGCCATGTTCTCTCGAGCGAGCGATTTGAAGAGACAAAATCATAGTTCTTTTCCATTTATGATCACCATATTCTTGTGATTACTAATGGATGTGGTCTTGTTTCAGAAGTTTTCCAAACTAACAATGGTAGCTTCATTAACCATCACTTTTGATGAGAACAAGTACCAGCTCATACTTCAAGAGAACCAGAACAAGCGCACTCACAAGTGCCCTGCTACCTGCCAAAACATCATTTCCTTTGGTAACTCTCAGAACATCAGGTCGACCTCTATTCCTCGAACCATCGTCTTCGGATCACTGGGACCATTCCCACTTCCCGTAGAGGAAACCGCACCCGGCAAGAAGCAAAAGATCGCCCCAGAGCGTGTCACTGCCATGACACCAAGGACGAACACAAAAAAACTTGAAGCCCTTGGCAACCCCACAAAGCCTTAACCTGTAAAGAAGCAGGTCTACCCCAAGACTTGGTCCCCGAGACCTTCACCAAAACAGAGGAGGTCCCAAACATCGGCAAAACCTTTAAACCTGGCCCCTCTGAAGGAAAACCGGTTTTACCCTCTCTCTTACATGAAAGAGGAGAGGCCTACCCTCCACTAAACAAAAAAATCAACCTATCATGAGCCGGCTTGCTCCTACAAGCCAAAAATCAAATCATGCATCACAAGGCCTCTTTTAGAACCTGCCAAGGCCTGTACTCCTGCAGTTCGACCCTTCATCTCAACAGGGGCCGAACTAACAAAATTCAAAGCTCCGCTACTATTGTTAAAGGACCGGGTCCTGATCCTCTCCATGCGTAGCTTCAAAAAAGACAAGCACAGCTGGTGTGCTCGAGGGACTACGTCCTTCATTGCTAGAGCTTAGCCAGAGCTCACCGAAGCTCAAATTACTCGTCGCATACGTCGTCGCGCGGCATATCGACAAAAGAGACTGGAGAAGCAAAGGACCCAGCATCCTACCCTCCAAGTCTCTAAAATATGGGTCGTAAAAGAAAAACCCATTTTTTATTATAAATATATATATTTACAATATATATAAATTATTGTAATGTATAATAAATATAAGAAGAAATTATAATAATATATAAATGGGTACAAGTGGATTATGATATGGAATGTAGAATGGCCAACACTTTACTTTGATTTAGGACTCTTGTGTCGGAACTTTATTATTCAGGTCTATTATGCTTATATGTTTATGTTTTTATTTATGTGTGACATTTATGGATGATTGCAGATCGATATATGGATGGTTGATCACCGATGTTACCGGATCACTTATAATCCGCTATGAATGTGAACAGATTATCCTGGTTTTTGTATTTGATCGATTTATGACCACCGACGTTATGGACGGGCTTTCCAGATTTATTTAGGGCTGACCACCCAAAATGGGAACACTTGTCTTCGTGTGAATCATATTGCTCCTTTTGCTTTATTTGGATTATGTTATACGTTCTTTCGTGTCATTCTCATTGTCATTACTTCCATATGATCACACTTGTCTATATTCTTCTCGTTGTTGTATTAAATTTCGAATTATGATTATGTACTTGCTATTTATTTTGTAATGTTTTGTGCATAAGTACCGATCCCTATTTTACCGAGGAGACGGAGGAGGGTCAAACATTTCAAGCGTTTGAGCCAACTGACGAACCTGAGTGGGACGCCGGAGATGGCTTTGGAGCCATCTGAGCCTGCACAAGAGAGAACATCATCTTAGAATTATTTTAAATAAACTTTCTTTTAGTGTTGAGACCTCTTTTAGAAATTATTTAATTTATTCTGCAACTTTAACTATTATTGTTTTATCTGAATTTGTGTTGGGTCTCATTTATGAACATTTGATACCAATTGAATAAAGCTTCCACTGCATTTAATAAAATTTATTTTGACTCACCACATGTTGAAATTTTTGGTGGGTTCACTTTTGGAAGCTTGTGTTGTATTAAACACAGGAATTTGAATTTGGTTTTAATTTTTCACGTTTTTCCCCAATTCTTATTTTGGGGGGACGTGACATTCTAGATTTGGGTTTTTCTCACCCTAGATAGCCTTCTTCTCTCTTATTACAAGCTCCTTTTTCCCCATTCATGGTTTTGACCATTTAGGGTTGTATTTAGGGTTTTTGAATGTGTTTGTAGGTTGCCCTTGAGAAAGGGAGATTAGAAGCCTCCTTAGCTTGTTTGAGACCTAAGGCAAGTGGATGATTAGATATCTTGAGTATTTGAATGTTTTTATGAGAATTGTGGATGACAATACTATTTTCATTCATGTTTATTCGTATGGATTGCATTGATTTTTGAAATAAACATATGGATGAGTCTTGTTAGCTTGTGTAATTTCTTGGGAATGTCGGCATATAGTCTTTTATTAAAAACTTGATTATGGTACAAATGGATCTTTGTGAATGATGGGTTTCTCTTTTTCTTTTGTGGTTGAATGTGGATGGAAAAGAGGTGATAGGATGTATATTTGTGGAAGTTTTTATGGTGGATTGTCTGAGGTTTAAGGGAGGTTTTAAGCCTCTCGTTTAGGTGTAGGAATGGAGGCTCAAGGAGTATTGCAAGGGAGGAAAAAGGAAGGAGTCGAACTGTTCAGCAGAACAGCTTTCTGTGACAGTTCCCTCGAGTGAACTGCATCCAGTGGACAGTTGGCTCAAGCCAACATGACTGTTAACTCGAACCGACCTGATCTGGACAGGTTTGTTTGAGCGAACCCTTCCAGAACGTACATCGCTCGAGTGAACTTTATGTCCGCTCGAGCCATGTGCACTATTCACCTGGGCTATGTTTGGAGCATAGATATAATGTGTAAATGTTTGGAAGAGGTTTGTTGGGAGCACCATTGTGATGGGAGACCTAAGAGGCGACGTATGGAGCCTGATTAAGAAAGAAACCCATCAGGAAGATTCATCAAAGTTTTTTGAAATTACCAAGGTGTATGGGGAGCTCGGAATGTCTAACAAATCTCAATGAGTACCAAGTTTATACCGAATCCGTCATACGGGACCCCCATTCACCTTGATTCAATTTTTAACCCTCGACGTTTGGCCCGGAAATTTTAGCATTTTTCCCGAATTTTGATATGCACTTCTCGAAATTCATGCTATATGATTTATCACTCCCGAAAACACTGAAATTGTATTTTAGCATTTTGCTAGTCCCGTTATGCATTGCCCGATGATAAAGTGATAATTGTGCACATGGGCACCCCGTTCCGCCCGTTTATGTGTTTTACGTCATACAATTGTTTGTATTGATTTCCTTTCTACTTGTGAAGGTAGATCTCTGGATTACCATTTCTAAATCCAAGTAGAATAGAAAATCTGGTATACTTGTACAAAAATGTTAACGCTCTCGCCTTCCTTTCCACCCCACCGACCTCTCGGTAGCCTCGGGACGAAGGCGAGGGTGGAAAACCAAAAAAGCCAGGTCCATCATAGCCTATAAATATGCAAAACTGCTCTCTAGGTGAACATACAAGAATACGAAGAGAGAAATCTCGATTTTGGGAGAGCAAAAAGAATTCGCAAAAGAGGCCCACTCCCTGGTACGAGTTCGAGCATATAGGAATACAGTAGAAGATCTTGAGATTTTCGAGTCACTGTGAAATCGAGATCAAATCAGAGAGAACTCACATGTATGATTTTAATCATATTCTTACATAGTTATTTCTGCGGTAATCTGTACGCAATATCTAGAGATCCTAGTTTCTACTCGTTTCTAACAATACCAACCGCATTGTTTATATTGGCAAGTACGTACACGGATTAACAAAGAACGTCGTACCATCCGTGTACGCGATTTCCCACAGGTGTCTGCGGTGAGGATTTCACATCAACATAACATCCTCTTTCAAGTTTTGGAAACGTGTAACAAATCGAACATATAATTCATTTCCAACAACAAGACTGATATCACAGATATATAAGACATAATATCAGAGTGAGCAATATTCATAAGCAGTTCCCAAAAGTAAATGTTAAATGCTTATACAAGATCAGTTAATTATTGTTGACACCAAAAAAGTCACTATGTCTCCTCAACATCAAGAAGCCTCGTGAAGCTGCATCCTGCTAAAAACAGGCAAGGCTACTACAAGCATCAGATCTTGTCAGAATCAGACAGAAACTGAAAGATCCTTCAAGACAGCTAAAAGAAGGGTACACCTAAGGTTTCGGGCCATTCTGACATCGTTTGGCCTAACTTCAGTTCTCCAACAGCTAAACAAGTGCTTCCGGCGGCGACATCATCGAAGACACCAAAACTTTGATCAGAGCCTACGGATGACTCCAGCATGTCTCAAAAGGGCTCCATGCCAAATCTCAAGTCAAACCGACAACATTTGACCCTCCATCAATGCTCGAGCAGTAAAATCAAGTCTACCGGCGGCGAGAAACACCGAAGCCATCACTCATCAAACAAAGCACATGAGTGGCTTCAACATGCTTCCAAAAGGCTGCACGTCGAATTTTAGGTCATTCCGACAACGTTTCACCAGGTTTCGATGCTCCGAAAAAAAATCAAGCCTACCGGCGGTGGAGGAACCCAGAACCATGACATCCAAAACGGAGCTAATGATTGTCTCAAAATGACTCCAATAGGCTCTCCGTCAAATTTCAAGTCAATCGGACATCGTTTGACCACATATCAAAGCTTGGCATTTTCCCCGCAGCAAAATCAAGTCAAGCATCGATGGGACCCCAAACGGCTTCAAAACTCAAATAAAAGCCCATGGTTGGACCTATCCATTGCTCAAGAAGCTTCACCTCAATTTTCAGGTCATTCCGACATCGTTTGACCTAGTTTCGACTCTTGACGGAAAATCGGCTACAAAGTCTTCGGCTTTCCTGAAAAATGGGAAACTTTGTGTTCCGGTTTTGCGCGGGCTCTCGTCAAGTTTGCTCCAAGAAAATCAAGTCAATAATTGAGGAAAAATGTCAAGAAAAATACAGAAGAAAGAAGGAATAAAAACGACGGAAAAACGGCCGAAAACGAAGCTCGGCGACCAAACGGGCCAAAGCCCTAGGTCGCCGGCGACCCTGGTCCAAGGTCGCCGGTGACCCTGGGTGCATGTTCGCCGGCGACCCTGCAAATCTAGGTCGCCGGATTTTGCACCAAATCGCCGTTTTTTGTATCCTTTCGCTTTTCAAGTGTTCCGGCATTTGTGATTTTCTAAAAATCCAAATTTTGATGCTTGAAAACCACTGATCTTCATCGACATCTTGGATCTGCCATCAAAAGCATGAAATCATCACCGATCGCTCTAAGATCGCAAACCGGCTGACCAAGAAAGTGCACTTTCTGTCCGACCGATCGTGAAATCGACAAGACAGATGTCACCGGCCCACCAACATCAATCAATGTCTGAAATTACATTGCAATCCGACATCAAACAATGTGTGGATCCACTTGTGATGATCACAAGAAGAATCTCAAAAGACGCGGCGCGGCCCGCGACTCTTCACATGCCTTGCGACCACTTAATGTCGTTAATTGACCCGTTTATGACAACTTAATGCGGTCATTAACTCATTATTTTGGACAGCCCAATCAGATTCAAGCATTTGAGAGTTACAAATCCAATCAATCATGGCATTAAACCCATGAAACTCCCATCATCATGAAGATTAAAGGGAATTAAATGCCCACGACCTTCATCGGCCAATCACAAGCCATGAAAAAGGAGTTACAAAATCAACTTGTAACTCCTCATCAACTCTCTCATCATGGCTATCAATGCTCATAATCACCTCATGGCTATCAAAGGCCTATAAAAGGAGATCCATTTCCAAGAGAGGGATCCATCGACAAATCGATACACACATCGGCTTGAAATTCTGCACTTCTCCCGAAGAAATCCAGACGAAGTCCTGCTGCTCTGCTGCAAGGAACACCACAAAGTGATCAAAGTCCCTTGGGGGGCCACCCCCCCCCCCCCCCCCCCTCCCTAAGGTCTCCTCCTTCTCCAATATGGCTTAAACGCGGCTTTTCAGCCCGTTTACTTGGTTTTTCATTGGATATAGGACCTCCTCTTGGTCCTTGTCCTTTAAAAAAACTGAGGTTAGGAGCCAAGCTGAAGAATCAAAGCATCAACCATTCTCATTTGAAGGACGATGGCGAAGTTCATACATGACTTGCGACCGTCGATCTCAACGTGTCCCCACAATCTCCTGAGAAGTTAGATCCCTTTTCTTTCTTTTATATTGTAGTTTGTATTTCTTGAAGAGACAAAAAGAAATCACAATTCTTTTCTTTCATATTTGATGAGTTTTGTAAAATCGCCTTCCACGGCAAAATCGCCTTCCACGGCAAACAAATAAAAACGCCTCCTACGACATTCTCAAAAAACAAACTTGTCTCTTTTCTTAATATTTATGCAATTTGAAAAGTCAGAAAAAAGGATTGATTTCCTTTCCACTTGTGAAGGTGAATTTCCGGATCATCACCATTCCAAATTCCAAGTAGAAAGTAAATCTGGCATACCCGTACAAAAAATGTTGATACCCGTGTTTTCCATCCTTCACCGAGACCCAGGTCAGCCCCCGGGGTGCGGAAGGAGAGGACGGGAAATCCGAGAGTCCATCAAGTTGGCATACCCAGTGGGACACGTTGACTTGGGAATGTGATGCTTTGATCCCTTGGCTCCTTTCTAGTTGGTGGCCTATGTTACATTTTGCATCTAAAAAAAAAACATGAGATGGGATTTCAATTGTTCTTTCTCACTTCAAAAAAAAAAAAAAACAAAAATGATCCCTCTTTCTTAAGGTTCAACTTTGAGAAACTTTGATCCTCTCCTATTTGAACTTGATAGCTCACAGAAATGTTTGCAGCTATCGTTCATATCGGGGATTGGGCCATCTTTTCTCTTTGATGAGTCCAATTGAGATTAAAAAAAAAACAAAAAAAAAAGTCTTCTTTCTTTTGGATTCAAATTCAAAGAAACTTTGGTTCTTTCCCTTTCGGATTTAACGCTCGCGGAAATGTTGAGTTGTGGTTCGGATTGGAACACCACTTGTTCTCTTTGATGAGTTCATTAGAAACCATTCAAAAAAAAAAAAAAAAAAACACTAAGGTTGCACCAATTGCGCTCTTTGACTAAAGTGGATTTAAGAAAAGCCTTGTCCAGAGTGTGGAGATAGCTCGACTGTTCGAGGCAAGGGTCCTTCAAACGGGTTCATTAAGTAATCATACCCTTACCTGGGGGCTGATCTATCTACTAAGGTTTCATAAGATCGAATTGGAAACCTATGTGCATCTTAAATTTTTTTTTTTTTTTTTTGAGTTTAGAATTGAGAAATCTTGGTTCTTTCCCTTTCGGATTTAACGCTTGCAGAAATGTTGAGTTGTGGTTCGGATTGGAACATCATTTGCTCTCTTTGATGAATTCAATCTTAAACCTTCAAAAAAAATTCTTCACTTTTTGAGTTTAGAATTGAGAAATCTCGGTTCTTTCCCTTTCGGATTTAACGCTCGCAGAAATGTTGAGTTGTGGTTTGGATTGGAACACCATTTGCTCCCTTTGATGAATTCAATCTTAAACCTTCAAAAAAAAAATTCTTCACTTTTTGAGTTCAGAATTGAGAAATCTTGGTCCTTTCCCTTTCGGATTTAACGCTCGCAGAAATGTTGAGTTGTGGTTTGGATTGGAACACCATTTGCTCTCTTTGATGAATTCAATCTTAAACCTTCAAAAAAAAATTCTTCACTTTTTGAGTTCAGAATTGAGAAATCTTGGTTCTTTCCCTTTCGGATTTAACGCTCGCAGAAACATTGAGTTGTGGTTCGGATTGGTACACCATTTGCTCTCTTTGATGAATTCAATCTTAAACCTTCATAAAAAAAAAAAACTTACGTCACTTTTGAGTTCAGAATTGGGAAATCTTGGTTCCTTCCCTTTCGGATTTAATGCTCGCAGAAATGTTGAGTTGTGGTTCGGATTGGAACACCATTTGCTCTCTTTGATGAACTCAGTCTTGACTTTTCAAAAAAAAAAAAAAAACCTTCCGTCAATACTGGATTCACATTTGAGAAATTCTGGTTCCTTTCTTTTTCGGATTCAGCGCTCACAGAAATGTTGAGCCCTTGTTCGGATTGGAATACCAGTTGCTCTCCTTTATGAATCCAAATTTGACCTTTCAAAAAAAAATCCCATCTCGTGTCCTTTCCAAGGATGCGATTTGTAATATTTGTGCCTAGCGGTGCTAATACGCCCTTTCGGGTCTACTGTATTCGCGACCGACACATTTGTATCTCCAACCTTATATTATTTTACCTCGAGTGAGCCTTACTTCTCAGTAATTTGAATTAAGGTTCACAATTGCTTCTAGCAGTCACTTAAACGCTCACCCTGAGCCTATCATACTTGCATTTTAGAACAACTGTAACCTCTATGGCTTTTTGCCTTCTTCATCTTGCTTGGGCTGGGCTATGTCCCCTCAATTGATTTGAAAAGACAAAACCATAGTTGTTCTCCATTTATGATCACCATATTATTGTGATTACTTATGGATTTGGTCTTGTTTCAGAAGTTTTCCAAAACTAACAATGGCAGCTTCATTGACCATCACTTTCGATGAGAACAAGTACCGGCTTACGCTTCAAGACAAGCAAAACAAGCATAAGCGCCCTGCCAGTTGCCGAAGCGTCATCTCCCTCGACAACTCTCAAAACACCGGGTCAACTTCAAGTCCCTGGACCATCGGCTTCTGGTCGTTGGGACCATTCCCACTCCCCGCAGAAGAAACTATACCTGCCAAGAAGCAGAAAATCGCCACGCAACTTGTCACTACCATGGCACCAAGGGCGAACACCAAGAAGCCTGAAGCCCGTGGCGCTCCCATGAAGCCTCAATCCACAAGAGACCAGGTTTATCCCAAAACCTGGTCCCCGAGATCTTCACCAAAGCAATGGAGGCCCCGAACATCTGCAAAGTCAGCATACCTGGCCCCTCTCAAGGAGAATCGGTTCTACCCTCTTTCTTACATGAAAGAGGAGAAACCTACCCTCTGCCCAAAGAAAAACAAAATCAACATGAGCCGACTTGCCCCTACAAGCCCAAAATCAAATCATGTATCGTTAGGCCTCCGCAGAAACATGCTGAAGCCTGCACTCCTGCGAGTCGACCCTTCATCTCAACAGGGGCCGAGCTCGCAAAATTCAAGTCTTCACTGCAACAGGTAAAGGACCGCATCCAGATTCTGTCCTTGCCCAACTTCAAAAAAGACAAACTCGGCTACTGCGCACAGGGGACTACATCCTTCATCGCCAAAGCCCAACCAGAGCTGACTGAAGCTCAAACTGCTCGTCGTATGCGTCGCCGCGCGGCATATCGACAGAAGAGACTTGAGAAGCAAAGAACCCAGCGTTCTACTCTCCATATCTCAAAGAAATGGGTCGAAAAATAAAGACCCGACCAATTCGTTGCTGTTCATATAGTTGGCAAAACCAGAAAACGCCAGAAGTCAGCAACCAAAATCAGTGTTAGGCGTCCAGTGACTCGTAGCATCTCTCGGACACGAACACATCTGCAAGAACCCTCCACTCCTCCAAGCCAAGTACACCGGAGTAATCACTCCTCAAATTATTCATCCAGAAGAATGAGCCCCAGCTCAGTCACCAGGACAATATCTTCGTTCGAATCTCGAGGGATGAACGTCTTGGCTACAAGTTTTGAGTAGCCTCCACCGCATGATGACGTAACCACACGCATCCAGCAGTTGGAGTAAGGACAACAGAGAATTGAGGCTCTGATGGAAAACCTCCTTCTCACTTTACAGCATCCACCACCTAACAACCAAGGCCCTTCGAATCATGAAGATGACGAAGGCAATGCAGAAAACAATGAGTCACGCGCCCTTACGAAAAAGGACGTGAACGATATCCTAGCAAAAGCAAAAGAAGAGGATACATTGAAAGAACATTGGATCAAACCACCCTATCCTCTATGGATGGACTCGGTTCCGTTCCCTTCAAAATTCAAACAACCTACTCTCCAGACATATACGGGGAAAGGTTCAGCTAGACAGCATTTCATCCACTTCAAAATCCTAACAGGAGCTATTGCGGATCAAAATGCCCTCGAGATTCTCCTCTTCGCAAGTACCCTAAAAGGTACAGCCTTCGATTGGTACTCCACTCTGCCGGAGAACTCCATCCAAAATTGGGTTATGCTGGAGACACGCTTCCTGACCCACTTCCAAGGTGAGGACCATCATGTTACTATGGCTCGGCTCTGCAGCCTAAAACAGGGAAAGAATGAGTCAACATACGACTTCATTCACAAATGGAAGGCAATGGCATACAAATGCTCAGATGTACTGCCACAAGCGTCACTAGGCGACATCTGTCGTAACAATATGAGATCAAGAATTCGTTCCATGATCATCGGCAACAAATCAAAGAACCTGGGAGAACTCCTCGAAACTTCCATGAAAGCTGAAATGGGGATCAAAGACCTCAACAATCAGAAATCCTCAAAGAAAGAGCCGACTCCCATTACAACCTCAAAACCAAAGAAAAACGAGTTTCTCAATGTGCAGACCAAGTCAGCTCCTCAGCAGCCAACGAAAGCTGAAAACAAAGCTACAGGTAAAAGGCCCAAACTCTCCGATGCCTTCAAAGAACGTGTAGAAAAGAAATATCCGTTCGATGAAGATGTTGAAGAAAAGATGCCGGAGCCAAAAAGATCGGGAGATGTTGGCAAAACCAATGATCCCCGATATTGTCCATATCATCAGATGATCTCACATCCTCTCAATCAATGCTTCGTTGTGAGAGAGAGGATCAATGAGATGTGGAAAAACGGAGTCATAACTTTCGACAAAAACTACGGCTCCACTTCTGTCAACATGGTGTCATGTGGGCAAACTTCAAAGTCACCAGAGAAGAAGATCATTACTTCATTCAAGGTAATTAAAATAGCTCAGGCATCCCAAGAGTTGGTTCCCTATCCAAACCAGATGGACAACCCATATGGGTGCATCCCGATCTCCTAGATGATGAAAATTGGGAGATCGTCAAAACAAAGCCGACCGCTCAGCAGCGAAGGCAAGCCAAGAGACAACTCCGCAAGCTCATACAACAGCAGAAGTCTCAACCAAAACAAGAAGTCCTTGAAAAGGCAGAAACCTCTTCCAGTGCTTCACTAGGGACGACGGAAGTGTCCCTTCCCAAAACTTCAAAGGCGGTAAGAAAATTCACCCTTAATGATTTCATGCCACCTCAATACAAAAATAAAACTGTGCAGGGGGCATCATACTCTTGCAACTCGGTAGTTGGATTCTCCATGGATGGATACGAGTCCAGTGATACTGCCAGTGATATCGATGAGTGGGAAAAATCCCTTGAAACAGGAGAATACCTCTCCGACGAGGAATGGATTCTCGAGTCTCATCTTATGCCAGTAATCTGGTATAACCCATTGCAGCCACAAAGTTCTTGGTCTGATGATGAAGAAGACCAGGACGCTGTTCAAGAAAATGTTGTCGATCCAGCACTAGCCAATGCTCCAGTGGAACCCAACATCGATGAACCACAAGGAGCGGATGACGAAGAAGATTTGGCTCCTATGCCTGACTTTGAAGAATATGCAAGAATCTTGCAACATCTTGCCATATAGCAGGAGCAGAAACGCATCAATGATCTTCGTCATGATCCAGAACCAGAAGTCCTTGAAAATCAACAGGAACTTTCTCCTTCAACTCCAGAAAATGGAGAAAACAGTTGGATCGATGATCCTCTTACATCTGAGGATGAGTACGATTCCTAACAGTCTGTACGGGGGCATCTCCTATCCGGATGACTTGTAATGCGATAGCTCAGGATGATAGTGCCTCTGAAGCTTTCGAAGACACGTACTCCCCAACCGGTAATGTATCTTCTGGAGCTACATCCTCTCAGGTGACTTCTACTGAGATATCATCCTCTCAGCCCTCGTCTCCTGAAGCCGTGACATCGGAACTCAAGCCTCTCCCGATTGATCATCCTGAAGAAACCCCTGCCAATGAAATCTTCTTCAATGAAAACCCAGTTGATTGGTCCCAGATACCCGATCTCATAGATGATGTCTGGACTAGTACAGAAAGGTTGTCGGATGTTGTTCAGGACTTGTTCCAGGAAATTGCTCCGTGCAACACAATCCTTGAAGACGGCAATGCTGTTGTAACGTCTTCAGCAAATAACAAGGATCAACCCCTTGATTCTGAGAGTGATCTTCCAAAAGAAGACCCTTCTCTAGAAGCTCTTGAAGTTGGTAGAGGTATCCATTCTGGTCGGGATTACAACAAAAATTACAACCAACCTTCTTCTTCTTATGTAAATCCTTCGAGAAACCAAGTTATAAGCACCCTAAGTGGCAATGAAAATGCAGGCCCGAAGGAGGCTTTCAAGTATGACTTGATTGAGCACTTCAAACACATACCTGCACGTCTGCACATCCTTCAACGGAGTACTCCTACGCTACTTGTCACAACAAGAGGCTGAAGAAACTCTCAAAGAAGTACATTCTGGTCTTTGTGGAGCCCATCAGGCTGGTCCTAAGCTCTACAACCAGATAAAAAGGCTAGGTTATTATTGGCCTACCACGGTAGTTGATGCAATGCAATTTGCTAAGCACTGCCAAAATGCCAGATTCATGGAGATTATGTCCACAAGCCTCCAGAATGGCTACATCCAACAGCAATCTCATGGCCTTTCGAAGCTTGGGGTATGGACATCATCGTTCCTACCTCTCCCCCATCAAGCAAAGGTCATCGCTTCATCTTCGCCGCTACGGATTATTTCTCCAAGTGGTCAGAAGCATTTGCGCTCGGCGAAATGAAAACTCCATCAGTCCTTCAGTTCTTGCGCACCAACATCATTTGTCGCTTCGGCATACCTAAAAGATTCGTCCATGATAACGGACCACAATTCCCGGATCACAAATTCTACAGGTTCTGCGACAAGTACAAAATCCAAAGTTGTCCATCGACTCCATATAATCCAGCAGCGAACGGACTAACAGAAGCCTTCAACAAGACACTCTGCAAAATTCTCAAGAAAATGGTCTCTAGTCACAAAAAAGACTGGGGCGACAAACTACCAGAAGCTTTGTTAGCCTATCGAACCACCATTCGAGGACCAACCTATAGTACACCATTCTCCTTGGTCTATGGATGCGAAGCTGTTGTTCCTTTGGAAGTGCAAATTCCTTCCTTAAGGGTATCTCTGTAAAATGACATGACACAAGAAAGCAATGTCAAATTGAGATTCCAAGAGCTGGATAATCTCGATGAGAGACGACTCGAAGCTCTACAAAGCATTGAGTTGTACCAAGCACGCATGGCAGGATCTTTTGACAAGAAAGTCAAGCAACGTGCCTACAAAAAGGGCGACTTGGTTCTTGCAGTAAAAAGACCCATAGTCTTTGCCCATAATTCTACAGGCAAATTTGAACCAAAATGGGAGGGACCCTTCATCATCGACAGAGTCTTCTCCAACGGCGCATACGCTCTTCTAAACATGGAAGGAGACAGATGTATGTTGCCCATCAACGACAAGTTCTTGGAGCGGTACTATCCTTGAAGACTTCCTTGAACGGGTCAGAGCGATATCTACAGGACCAAAGCCTATTTCCAGGTACTTGCTCGTCAAACCCACCCCTTTTGAAATTTTCATCTTTATGTTGAAGTTTCTAAAAAAAAAAAAAAAAAAACACTCTCAAAACAATGCTTACTTTCATCGTTTCATTGTTAAAAAAAAAAATCAAAATCCAAAAATCCAAGTTTAGGAGCCCCTTCCCAGACTTGACCAAAATTTTCGATCCTTGAACCCAAAATTCTTGGTTTGAGACAAAAAAAACAGGACTCAGGACTTTTTCACCCTAGTCCACCTCAGCTTTTTTAACCAAAATGGTTTTTAAGTCAAAATTTATGACCCTCGTGTCTTTAAACAAAAAATGGTTTTTTAGAAACTGCGGGCAAACGACATTCAGTCGATACTTGCAAAATCCAAAAACCGGAAGGATGCGAACCCCATTCGATACTTCCAAAAACCCAAAAACCGGAAGGATGCGAACCCCATTCGATACTTCCAAAACCCAAAAACCGGAAGGATGCGAACCCCATTCGATACTTCCAAAAACCCAAAAATCGCAAAGAAGCGAACCACATTCGATACTTGCAAAACCTCAAATTTCAAAAATCACGGGGAAACGACATCAAGTCAGTACCTGCAAAATCAAAAGTTTTGGGAAAAGCAGGGAAGCGACGGTTAGTTGATACTTGCACCCCAATCCGCGAGGAAGCGACATTCCATAGATACTCGCAAAACCCAGCCCACGAGGAAGTGACATTCCATCAATACTCGCAAACCGAATGAGCAAGGAAGCGACATTCCATCGATACTTACAAGACCATTCAGCGGGGAGGCGCCATTTAGTCGATACCTACATTTTGAAAACCAAACTCGGCTATAAATGCCAAAACTCGGCTATAAACGCCAAAACCCGGCTATAAACGCCAAAATCGGCTACAAATGCCAAAATCGGCTATAAAAGCCAAAATTCGGCTATAAACGCCAAAATCGGCTTTCATGCCAACAAAACAAAACTTGGTTTTCGAAAATTTGGCTTCCATGCCAAAGCAAAACAAACAACAAACAAAACAAAACTCGGCTCCTATGCCATTCCAAAAATCGGCTTTCATGCCATCTAAACTTTGGCTTTCACGCCATCCAAAAACTTTGGCTCTCATGCCACAAACAAAAAAAAAAAAAA
Organism: Umbellularia californica; assembly: GCA_028538565.1. Taxonomy (NCBI): domain Eukaryota; kingdom Viridiplantae; phylum Streptophyta; class Magnoliopsida; order Laurales; family Lauraceae; genus Umbellularia; species Umbellularia californica. The sequence continues at coordinate 29,255,112 of JAPQWN010000006.1, forward strand.
ACTTTGGCTCTCATGCCACAAACAAAAAAAAAACCTTGGCTCTAATGCCACAAACAAATTTGGCTTCCATGCCACAAAATAAAATTCGGCTTCTATGCCATTCCAAAATTCGGCTTTCATGCCATCTCAAAATTTTTGGCTCTAATGACATTTTAAAACTTTGGCTCCCATGCCGTAAAACAAATTTTGGCTCTTATGCCACAAAATTAGGCTTCCATGCCACCAAAAACCAGGCTTTCTGCCACAAAAATTGGCCTTCATGCCCAAAACAACCCTTTGAAAAAATGACAACCTTTTGATCAAATTCTTAAACAAACATTCCCATCAGCTTTTACTCAAATTTGTTTACATCAAAAAATGATTTAAGTGAAAAGAAGGGGATACAAAGATATAGTACCAAAATTATTTATACATGGAGGTACCAAAAAAAAAAGAAGAAAAAAGAGTTTGTTACAACTCAGGAGCTCAATCTAGCATGGTCTTCAACCAAAGGTTCAACTCCTCAAGCAGACCCTTGGCCTTGGCTTCCAAAGTTTTCAGGCCACGCTTCTTCAAAATGTTCCCATAAAATGCGGCCGAATACCACGACCCATCTGCAGCACGAGGAAGTTCTTCCCAGAGGACTTGCCACTGCTCATGCTCCTGAGTCTTCCTCCGGACATTACCTTCAGCTTCCTCAACTTGGCGAATGAGAGTTCCCTCCTTGTCACGAGCCTACACAATGGCGGTCCATTTGGCAGCAGCTTCTTCCTCCAAAAGCTCAAGACGCTGCCTAGCCTCGACAACCTCCTTATCAAGGTGGTCCAAGTCTTGCTTCAGCCCCATGATGGATAACTCGGTAACGTTCTTCTCCCGAACGACCTACCTCCGAGTCTTCGTGACCTCAGTCAGCTCAGCTTTGACTTTGCTAGACGGGCTTATAAACATCTCATCAAAGAAGTCACCATCTGGGAAACTCTTGGTCTCAGTCCATTTGTTCCCCAAGGCGATGATTTCCTCAACAAAGTCTTTAGCGCTTGTGATGTCCAGACCAACTTCTTTGCTGTCAGCAAGAATGTCTTGAACATGCTTGATCATGCTAAAGCCAGCTTCCAAGTGACCTGAAGAGAGAGTCTCAACCCATGAGCTCAAAACAGTCTTCAACACCTTCCTTGCATACTGAAGGTGTGGCGCAGATAAGGATTCGCCATGCTCCGGCGCCTGACTGCCGATGTCATGCTCCATTGGAAGAGTAATCAATAAACTCTTTCCAACTGAAGAAGCTGACTCTTTGAAGGAAGAAGAAGCCCCTACTCCTGGATCAGCTGCAAGTATCCCCTGTTCTGGCCCTGAGGAACACGGAGGGACTGTTAGAGATTTTGTGTATTGCAATTTGATGGATGCACTATTCATTTTATAAATCATTTGAATTCACACACATGCGTTGTTTTAGAAAAGCTTGAAATCTTGATTTATACATACATTGTTTTAAATCTTGTACACCTTATGATTTATGCATGTTTTGGTTTTAAACATTGGATGCATTTTTAGTTTTAAAAAGGATTTTATAAATCAAGCTAGCCATTTGTTTTAATCTTTCAAATCTATTTTGGCTTTTTATGTTTCATGATTTTAAAGCACTTGGATTGGTTTAAATCATGTTTCCATGCTTGGTTTAATGGCCCAAAGATCCCACAAGAAATTTACTTTGAAAAATGCAAAAGTTGGGATTTTTGTCTTAGGCTGTCGGTCAACAGACAAGCTGAGTGTCGGCTCCGACAAGTGGACCAAGGTCAACCGACAAGTGTTCTCGGTTAGAAAACCAGAGAGCTGCATTTTCATATTATTTACTCGTCGGTCAGCTTGTCGGTTATGTCTCGGTTAACCAACAATAGAAAGTAGCTAACCGAAAGCATGCTGTCCAAAAAATAGAAAGTTAGAATTTTACAATCATTTTCTGTCGGTCAGGGCTCGGTTAACCGACCTTGCTTCTGAACCTGACCGAAGCTCTCTCGGTTAGAAAACCAGAGAGGAGTTTTCTGACCAAGTTTACATTGTCGGTTAGGGTGTCCGTCAGGCCTCGGTTAACCAAACATGTTGGCTAACCGAACAATGCTTTATGGTCAGCAAATTTTCAAAAATATGACCATTGGCCTGTGACCGTTGGGGGTGTCGGTTAACCCATCCCTAGATGTCGGCTAACCGACAAGTAGCCGTTAAGCAAATTTTTCTATGAAAAGAAGCTCATTCCTTAGCCCCAATTAATGATCTTTGAAGCCCTTCTTAAGGTATTTTGAGGGAAAAGAAAGGGGATCAAGCTAAGGAAGACTAAGGGTCATTAAGGAAAGCTAAAGCTTGGATTAATGAAGTTAAACCACCAAGTAAGCTTTGCCTTTTTATAATCATTGTTTTATGCTTTATTTAATCTTTGGTAAATGATTTTAGCATATAAACTATGATGTGTTGAATCCTCTACTTCTTTAATCTTTGATTTAAGTCATTGGATTCTTCACCTTGATTTCTAAACAAGTTCGTTTTAATACTTTATAAAACATGTTTTGTCAAAACCTTTGATTTTTTTTATAAACATGTTTCATTAACTTGTTTGAATCATCTTTGTTGTTTTCATTCATTTGAACTTTAGTTAAATTAGTTTGTTTTTTAAAACAACATTGAATATGCATCACATGTTTAGACATAATTAATTTCATACAACTTGTGAGCTTTTGATTTCACATCTTCAACAAGTTTGTATTTGGTGCATGTGATTTGCATATTACTTCAATCAAATCTTTTTATGTGTATAAACTTTTAATTGCTTCAAGCATAAATTGATTAAGCTTTATTTTAAAACTTGATTGAAGTTTCCACACACTCACTTCATAAGCATTCATCTTTGCATTTTATAGTGTTTGTGTGAGTTTGTTTTACACTTTCATATTCGCCTAATCTAGAGGCAATTAAATTGAACTTTAATTGTAATCTCTTAGAGTGCTTTGTGAAAACACTTTCTTGAGAGAAATCATTTGATTAAAAGGTTATTGCTTAGCCTAGAAAAGCATCTTGTATAGGTTGTTGTTAAGCCTTGAAAAACAACATTATAAGGTTATTGCTTATCCGGCGACCACTACAATATGCTTTCCAAGGATTTTGCACCAAATCGCCGTTTTTTGGTCGTCGGATTCTGCACCAAATCTCCGTTTTTTCAATCATTTTCGCGTTTCAAGTGTTCCGGCCTCTGTGATTTTCTGAAAATGCAAATTTTGATGCCTGAAAACCACTGATCTTCATCGACATCTCGGATCCGCCGTCAAAAGCATGAAATCATCACCGATCGCTCCAAAATCGCCAACCGGCTGACCAAGAAAGTGCACTTTCTGTCCGACCGATCGTGAAATCGACAAGACAGATGTCACCGGCCCACCAACATCAATCAATGTCTGAAATTGCATCGCAATCCGCCATCAAACAATGTGTGGATCCACCTGTGATGATCACAAGAAGAATCTCAAAAGACGCAGCGCGACCCGCGACTCTTCACATGCCTTGGCGACCACTTAATGTCGTTAATTGACCCGTTTATGATAACTTAATGCGGTCATTAACTCATTATTTTGGACGGCCCAATCAGATTCAAGCATTTGGGAGTTACAAATCCAAGAAATCATGGCATTAAACCCATGAAACTCCCATCATCATGAAGATTAAAGGGAATTAAATGCCCACTACCTTCATCGGCCAATCACAAGCCATGAAAAAGGAGTTACAAAATCAACTTGTAACTCCTCATCAATTCTCTCATCATGGCTATCAATGCTCATAATCACCTCATCGCTATCAAAGGCCTATAAAAGGAGATCCATTTCCAAGAGAGAGGGATCCATCGACAAATCGATACACACATCGGCTTGAAATTCTGCACTTTTTCCGAAGAAATCCAGGCGAAGTCCTGCTGCTCTGCTACAAGGAACACCACAAGGTGATCAAAATCCCTTGGGGGGCCACCCCCCCCCCCCCCCCCCCCCCCCCCACCCCCAAGGTCTCCTCCTTCTCCAACATGGCTTAAACGTGGCTTTTCAACCCGTTTACTTGGTTTTTCATTGGATATAGGACCTCCTCTTGTCCTTGTCCTTTAAAAAACTGAGGTTAGGACCCAAGCCAAAGAATCAAAGCATCAACCGTTCTCATTTGAAGGACGATGGCGAAGTTCATACATGACTTGCGACCGTCGATCTCAACGTGTCCCTACAATCTCCTGAGAAGTTAGATCCATTTTCTTTCTTTTCTATTGTAGTTTGTATTTCTTAAAGAGACAAAAAGAAATAGCAATTCTTGTCTTTCATATTTGATGAGTTTTGTAAAATCGTCTTTCATGGCAAAATCGTCTTCCACGGCAAACAAACAAAAACGCCTCCTACGTCATTCTCAAAAAACAAACTTGTCTTTTTTCTTAATATTTATGCAATTTGAAAAGTCAGAAAAAAGGATTGATTTCCTTTCCACTTGTGAAGGTGAATCTCCGGATCATCACCATTCCAAATTCCAAGTAGAAAGTAAATCTGGCATACCCATACAAAAAATATTGATACCCGCATTTTCCCTCCTCCACCGAGACCCAGGTCAGCCCCCGGGGTGCGGAAGGAGAGGACGGGAAATCCGAGGGTCCATCAATTATCACTCCCCAAAACAAAGGCCAACAAAGGCCAGTACAACCAATAAAAATCCCAAAATATGTTAAGCACATTCCAAAAATGTTTTGTATCTCAAGACTTGACCAAATGTCTAAACGACATCGTCAGCCCGCCATTCTCCTACTCGTTGCGTCTCTCCAACCGTCTCCTCAAACCCCTCCATGGGATAACCGGCATCTAGACCTGAGTACCAAAGAATGGGTCAAAGATGACGGTCTAGCGCGTGGGTGAAAAGATATAATAACAAAGTAATAATTTGATTTACCTTGGAGAACATTCAAAAACTTGTTTAAACAATATTTTTCATGAAATATATGCATCACTTATTAGAAAACACATGCAGTACAAAAGCATGTAAAGGTACTAAAGAAGCAGGGAACTAGCAAGATGGCAACCACATAAAGCTAAATCCTCTTTCACCAAAGTGATGAGAGCACATTGGGGTGTTGATCTCTGACACACGAGGTGATGAGATTCAACGAAATACATATATACATATAATTATATGGGACGGGACCACAATAGCGAACCGGATATCAGGACGGGACAGGATCCAGACTACAGCTGGCGGGACAGGAGGGGGACCTCCAAGTCGGTGGATTAGGCCGACAAGGTCGTCCAAGCTTAGTAGTGCCGACTCATAGGTCATATGAAAGCAATTGGGACATGTTTTTTCTAACTTTCCATTGCACATATATTTAGGAAAAGAGATAAGATTTTTTGAATACAGTAGGAGGCGATTTTTCTTTGTTTTGCCATGAAAGAAGATTTATAAATCTTATCAACAATGAAAGACAAGAGTTATGATTTTTTGTCTCTTTTAAAGAAATAAAAAATACAACAGAAAAGCAAGAAAATGAATCTGACTTCTCAAGAGATTGCGGGGACTCGTTCAGATCGACGGCCGCAAGTCATGTATGGTACTTGTTTTACAATAAATATAATATATTTATATAAATTACTTTACCACCCATTACGATTATATATAAAGTAATTGTCGTTTGCTAAGAGAGCCTCAAAGATTTCTTCAATATCTTCATCAAACGGGTATTTCTTTTCTACTCGTTCTTTGAAGGGATCAGAGAGTTCAAGTCTTACCTGTAGCTTTGTTTTCAACTTTCTTTGGTTGGTGAGGAGCTGACTTGGTTTGCAAATTAAGAACCTCCTTTTTCTCTGATTTTGAGGTTATAATGGTAGTCGGCTCTTTCTTTGATGATTTCTAACTGTTGAGGTCTTTGATCACCGTTTCAGCCTCCACAAATGCTTCTAGGAGTTTTCCTAGGTTCTTTGATTTGTTGCCGATGATCATGGAGCGGATCTTTGCTCTCATGTTGTTACTGCAAATGTCGATTAGCGACGCTTGTGGCAGGGCATCTGAGCACTTGTACGACATGCCTTCCACTTGTGAATGAAGTCGTATGTTGACTCAGTCTTTCCCTGTTTTAGGCTGCAGAGCTGAGCCATAGTAACAAGGTGATCCTCACCTTTGAAGTGGGTTAGGAAGCGTGTCTCCAGCATGGCCCAGTTTTGGATAGAGTCCTCCGGTAGAGTGGAGTACCAATCAAAGGCCATATCTTTTAGGGTACTTGTAAAGAGACAGATCTTGAGGGAATCTTGATCCGCGATAGCTCCTGTCAGGATCTTGAAGTGGATGACATGCTGTCTGGCTGAACCTTTCCCCGTATATGTTTGGAGAGTAGGTTGTTTAAATTTTGCAGGGAACGGAACCGAGTCCATCCATAGGGGATAGGGTGGCTTAATCCCATGTTCCTTCAGTGTTGTTGACACCAAAAATGTCACTTTGCCTCTTCAACATCAAGAAAGCTGCATGAAGTCGCAACCTGCCATAAATAGGCAATGCAATTTCTCCAAAAAATCAAATCTTGTCAGAATCAAACAAAAACTGCAAGATCCTTCAAGATAGCCAAGAGAAGAGTACACATGAAGTTTCGGGCCATTTCAGAATCATTTGGCCTAACTTCGCTTCTCCGACAGCTAAAATGGCGCTCCCGGCGGCGACATCATCGGAGACGTCAAAACTTCGATCAGAGCCTACAGATGACTCCAGCATGTCTCAAAAGGGCTCCATGCCAAATTTCAAGTCAAACCGACAACGTTTGACCCTCCATCAATGCTCGAGCAGCAAAATCAAGCCTCCCGGCGGCGGGAACCACCGAAGCCTTCGCTCATCAAACCAAGTGAATGAGTGGCTTCAACATGCTTCCAAAAGGCTGCACGTCAAATTTCAGGTCATTCCGACAACGTTTGACCAGGTTTCGATGCTCCGAGAGAAAATCAAGCCTACCGGCGGCGGAGCAACCCGGGACCATGACATCCAAAACGGAGCCCATGGAACGTCTCAAAATGACTCCAATAGGCTCCCCGTCAAATTTCAGGTCAATCGGACATCGTTTGGCCACATATCAAAGCTCGGCATTTTCCCCGCAGCAAAATCAAGTGAAGCATCGACGGGACCCCAAACGGCTTCAAAACTAAAACAAAAGCCTATGGTTGGTCTTATTTATTGCTCAGGAGGCTTCACCTCAAATTTCAGGTCATTCCGACATCGTTTGACCAAGTTTCAGCTTTTGGCGGAAAATCAGCAGCTCTATGCGACAAAGTCTTCGGCTTTCCTGGAAAATTGGAAACTTTGCACTCTAAAAATGCAAGGATTCTCATCAGGTTTTCTACAGGGAAATCAAGCCAATAAATGAGAAGAAATGTCAGGAAAAATACAGAAGAAAACGGCGACGAAAAAGACCGCAAAACGGACAAAAAAAGGGGAAAAACCCCCAGGGTCACCGGCCCATGGTCGCCGGCGACCATGGAAGTCCGGGTCACCGGATTTTTCGCCGGTGACCCGTTTTTTCCGTCCCTTTTCGCGTTTTACGCGTTTTAGCCCCTGTGGTTCCCTGAAATTGTGATTTTTAGTGCTTTAAATTGACTCATATCCGACGATATCTCGGATCCGCCGTCAAAAGCATAAAATCATCATTAATCGCTCCAAGATCGCCAACCGGCTGACCAAGAAAGTGCACTTTCTGTCCGACCGATCGTGAAATCGACAAGACAGATGTCACCAGCCCGCTGCTAGCTATCAATGTCTGAAGTTACATGTTCATCCGATGTCGATCAGCATGTAGATCCATCGATGATCATCGCCAGAAGAATTCCAGAAGACACGGCATGGCCCGCGACTCATCGACTGCTCGGCGACCATTTAATGCAGTTAATTGACTAGCTTTATTGCAGTCATTAATTCATTTCTTTGGACAGCCCAATCAGAAGCAAGCATTCGGGAGTTACAAATCAAGAGATTCATGGCACTTAAACCTTGAAACTCCTCCCATCATGACGATTAAATGCCCTCAATCTCCATCGGCCAATCAGATTCAAGGAAAAAGGAGTTACAAAATCAAGAAATAAATCTTGTAACTCCTCTCATTAAAGCAATTAAAGCTCATAAACTCTCCTAAATGGCTACCAAAAGCCTATAAATAGGAGAGCATTCCATTGAAATCAGGATCAGAAAAAAAGAGATCGGATCGGAAGAGAGCGGAAAGAATCCAGAGAAAGAAAAAGAGAGAAAAACTCTGCTGAAGTTCTGCACCAGCCACCACTACAAGGTGACAAAAGTCTCTTGGGGGGCACCCCCCCCAAGGTCCTTGCCTTCTCCCGCTGCCTCCAATGGCTTAGACGTGGCTTTTCAGCCCGTCTACTTAGCTTTCTATCGGACATAGGACCTCCTCTTGGTCTTTGTCCTCTAAAAATCTGAGGTTATAGCCAAGCCAAGTGAATCAAGAGCATCCTCTGTTCTCATCTGCATGGATGATGGCGAAGCCCATACATGGCTTGCGACCGTCAATCTGAACGAGTCCCCCACAATCTCCTGAGAAGTTAGATCCTCCTTTTCTTGCTTTTCATTGTAGTTTGTATTTTTCTAAAAAAGACAAAAATCACAACTCTTGTCTTTCATTATTGATGAGAATTGTAAATCGGCTATAAACGCCAAAATCGGCTATAAATGCCAAACAAAATCGCCTTTCACGGCAAACCAAGAAAATGTCTCTTTTCTTAAATATTTGTGCAATGGAAAACTTGAAAGAAGTTGATTTCCTTTTTACTTGCGAAGGTTGATCTCCGGATTACCACTTGCAATTCCAAGTAAAATAGAAAATCTGGCACACCCACACAAAGAAATGTTGATGCACGCTTCATGCCCCCCGGGCGCGAAAGGGCCGGACCCGACGGACTCCCACGTCCGCCGACCCCGGTAGCACCCACGGCATTCGGAGCGCGTTCCATCAAGCTGGCACACCCGGTGGGACTCCTCATTTGAGAACACGGTGCTCGGAAATGAAATATTTGCATATCATACTTTTTGCTCTATGCTTATACTTCTTTTCTGGATTCCTTGGCTACTTTCTAGCTGGTAGCCTATGTTGGATTTTGCATCCTAAAAAAAAATGAGATGGGATTTTTTTGGAAATTTCTATTTCTTTGAGTTTGTTTCCATTCTTTTTCTTTTCAAAAAAAAAATCAGTTTTCTTAGTTTGAATTCAAACTTGAGAAACTTTGATCCTATCCTATCGTTCTTTGGTGCTTGCAGAAATGTTGAGCCCGTTCGACTAAGGTTTTGGGCCATCGTTTCTCTTCGATGAGTTCATTAGAGATTTCAAAAAAAAATTAATAAAAAATAAAAAAAAATCAGTTTTCTTAGTTTGAATTCAAAATTGAGAAACTTTGATCCTATCCTATCGTTCTTTGGTGCTTGCAGAAATGTTGAGCCCGTTCGACTAAGGTTTTGGACCATCGTTTCTCTTCGATGAGTTCATTAGAGATTTCAAAAAAAAAAATTAAAAAAAAATCAGATTTCTTAGTTCGGATTCAAAATTGAGAAACTTTGATCCTATCCTATCGTTCTTTGGTGCTTGCAGAAATGTTGAGCCCGTTCGACTAAGGTTTTGGGCCATCGTTTCTCTTCGATGAGTTTATTTGGGATTTGAAAAAAAAAGACATAGACCACTAAGGTTAAAACCAATTGCGTTCTTTGATCACGATTGATTCAAGAAAAGCCTTGTCCAGAGTGTGGAGACAGCTTGACTGTTCTAGGCAAGGGTCCTCCAAACGGGTTCATTAAGTAATCCTACCCTTACCTAGGGGCAATTCTATCAATTGAAGTTTCATAAGACCGGGTTAGGAGGCCTATGTGTACTCTCTTGTCTTTAAATCTTAAAAATTTAAAAAAAATCAAAAAAATAAAAAAAAAAAAGATTTTCAAAAAAAAATCTTAAAATAAAAAAAATCTTCAAAAAAATAAAAAAAAAGAAATAAAAATATATTTTTTTTAAAAATAAAAATAAAAATAATAAAAATAATAAAATAAAAAAAATCATTTTAAAAAAAAAATCTTCAAAAACTCGTCACTTTTGATTTCAGATCTGAGAAATTTTGGTTTCTTCTTTTCTGAGCACTGGCGCTCGCGGAAATCGCCGAGACCGTGTTCAGATTAGAATACCATTTGCTCTCCTTGATGGAACCAATCTTGACATTTCAAAAAAAACAAAAAACTCGTCACTTTTGGATTCAGATTCGAGAAATTGTGGTCTCTTTCCTTCTGAGTACTGGCGCTCGCGGAAATCGTTGAGCCCGTATTTGAATCGGAATGCCACCTGCTCTCTTTGACGAATCCATTTCTGACCTTTCAAAACAAAGAATCCCATCTCATGGATGCAATCTCCAACATTTGTGCATAGCAGTACTAGTACGCCCTTTCAGGGTCTACTGTATCTGTGACCGGCACATTTGTAACTCCTACCTTATATTCTTCTTATCTCGAGCAAGCTCCGCTTCTCGATAAGTCGAATTTAGGTATACAATTGCTTCTAGCAGTCATTGGAACGCTCATTTCGAGCCTACCATGCTTGCAACCAGAACAATTGTACCCTCTATGGCTTTTTGCCTTCTTCATATTGCTTGGGTCATGTCCCTTGAGCGATTTGAAAAGTCAAAATCATAGAATTCCCCATTTATGATCATCATATTCTTGTGATTACTAATGGATGTGGTCTTGTTTCAGAAATTTTGAAACTAACAATGGCAGCCTTAACCATTATCTTCGATGAGAACAAGCACCAACTCATGCTTCAACAGAAGCAAAGCGCGCGCACTCATAAGCGCCTTGTCAGCTGCCGAAGCATCAACTCCCTCGGCAACTCTCCGAACTCCGGGTCGACCTCGACTCCCCGGACCATCGTCTTCGGGACACTGGGACCATTCCCACTTCCCGAAGAACTGGCTGCGCTTGCTAAAAAGCAGAAGATCGCCTCTCAACGTGTCACTCCCGTGACACCAAAGGCGACCGCCCAAAAGCCCGAAGCCCGCGGCACCCCCGCGAAGCCTCGACCCACAAATAACCAGGTCTACCCTAAGACTTGGTCTCCAAGACCTTCCCCAAAACAAAGAAGGTCTCAAACCTCCACCAAGCTAGCATACCTGGCCCCACTCAAGGAGAACCAGTTCTACCCTCTTGCCTACATGAAAGAGGAGAGACCCATCTCCAACTTGACTCCCAAGTCAACCCAGCATGAACCGGCTTGCTCCCACAAGCCCAGAATCAGATCATGCATCACCAGGCCTCTACAAGCACCTGCTAAGGCCTACACTCATTCGGTTCGACCCTTTATCTCTACAGGGGCCGAACTTGAAAAATTCAAAGCTTCGCTGCAACAGGCAAAGGACCGGGTCCGGATCCTGTCCTTGCCTAGCTACAAAGAAGACAGGCTCGGCTGCTGCGCCCGAGGGAGCACATCCTTCATCGTCAGAGCCCAGCCAGAGCTGACCGAAGCTCAAGCTGCTCGTCGAGCACGTCGCCGTGCGTCATATCGACAAAAGAGACTAGAGAAGCAACGGACCCAGCCTCCTACACTTCAAGTCTCCCACAAATGGGTTGAAAAAGAAAGACCCGACCAAGTTGCTGCCGTCCATATGGTTGGAAAAACCAGAAGACGCCAAAAGTCAGCATAAAAAATCCATGTCCGACGTCCGGTGACCCGTAGCGTCACCAGGACACAAAGACATCCCGAAGAATCTCTTGCCCCTTCCAGCCAAGGACGGGAGAGTAATCCTTCATCAAGCTCTTCATCAAAAAGAATGAGCCTCAGCTCAGTCACCAGGACGGTTTCTTCGTTCGAATCCCGAGGGATGAATGTCTTGGCTACAAGTTTTGAGCCACCACCTCAGAATCCACCTCAAGATGATGCGCTCACACGCATCCAGCAGTTGGAACAAGTCCAGCAGAGGATTGAAACTCTGATGGAAAACCTTCTCCTTGTTGTCCAAAATCAGGTGAACAATGAGCCTCCTCCGAATCATAGCAATAATGAGGGAAATGGAGAAGAAAATGAGTCACGCGCCCTTACCAAAAAGGACGTAGACAGTATCCTCGCCAAAGCAAAAGAAGAGGATATATTCAAAGAGCATGGGATCAAGCCACCATATCCTTTATGGATGGACTCGGTCCCGTTCCCCACAAAATTCAAACATCCCACTCTCCAAACATATACGGGGAAAGGATCAGCCAGACAGTACATCATCCACTTCAAGATTTTGACGGGAGCTATCGCGGATCAAGATGCACTCAAGATCCGCCTCTTTGCAAGTACCCTAAAAGGTGCGGCCTTCGATTGGTACTCCACTCTTCCGGAGAACTCCATTCAGAACTGGGCTATGCTAGAGACACGCTTCCTGACCCACTTCCAAGGTGAGGATCATCCTGTTACTATGGCTCAGCTCTGCAGCCTAAAATAGGGAGAGAATGAGTCAACTTATGACTTCATTCACAAGTGGAAAGCAATGGCATACAAATGTTCAGATGTATTGCCACAGGCGTCGCTAGTCGACATCTGCCGAAACAACATGAGAGCCAGAATACGCTCCATGATCATCGGCAACAAATCAAAAAACCTGGGAGAACTCCTGGAAGCTCCTATGGAAGCTGAAACGGTGATTAAAGACCTCAACAGTCAGAAGTCATCAAGAAAAGAGCCAACCGCCGTTGTAACCTCTAAACCAAAGAAGAAAGAGGTCCTCAATGTGCAAACCAAGTCAGCTCCTCAGCAACCAAAGAAAGCTGAAAACAGAGCTGCGGGTAAGAGACCTGAACTCTCTGATGCCTTCAAAGAGCGAGTAGAAAAGAAATACCCGTTCGATGAAGATGTTGACGAAATATTTGAGGCTCTCCTGGCAAACGGCAAGCTCACCTTGCCTGAACCCAAAAGACCAGGCGATGTTGGCAAAACCAACGATCCTCAGTATTGTCCATACCACCAGATGGTCTCGCATCCTCTCAATCAATGCTTTGTTGTGAGAGAAAAGATAAATGAGATGTGGAAAAACGGAGTCATCACCTTTGACAAAAACTATGGGACTGCCTCCGTCAACATGGTGTCATGTGGACAAACACCAAAATCGCCGAAGAAGAAGATCACTACTTCCTTCATGGTGATAAACAAAATTCAAGCATCCGAGGAACTGGTTCCCTATCCAACACCAGATGGACAACCTATATGGGTACATCCTGATCTCCTGGAAGATGAAAACTGGGAGATCGTAAAAACAAAGCCAACAGCTCAACAGCGAAGGCAGGCTAGGAAACATCTCCTCAGGCTCAAACGGCAAGAGAAGACCCAGCCAAAACAAGAAGTCCATGAAAAGGCAGAGGCCTCCTTTACCACTTCACTAGGGGCAACAGAAACGTCCCTTCCAGAGACTTCAAAGGCGGTAAGAAACTTCACTCTCAGTGATTTCATGCCACCTCGATTCAAAAAAGAAGCTATGCAGGGGGCATCATACTCTTGCAACTCGATAGTTGGCTTCTCCATTGATGGATACGAGTCCAGCGACACCGATGATGGATTCGAGTCCGACTACACCGATGAGTGGGAGGAATCCCTTGAAACAGGAGAATATCTCTCCGATGTAGAATGGGTTCCTGAAACTCACCTTATGCCAGTAATCTGGTATAACCCTTTGCAACCACAAGGATCCTGGTCTGATGATGAAGAAGATCAAGTGGCTGCACAAGAAGATGCTTTTAACCCAGCACCTGTCATTGTTCCAGTGGAAATCAACTATGTTGAGCCACACGGAGAAGACGAAGAAGAGGATCTGGCTCCCATGCCCGATCTTGAAGAATATGCGAGGATCTTGCAGCATCTCGCTCTAGAACAAGAGCAAGACCGCATCAACGAGATTCCTCACCATCCAGAGCCGGAAGTCCCTGAAGCCCACCAGGTACCTCCTCCCTCAACTCCTGAAAATGGAGAAAATTGCTGGGTAGACGATCCTCTTACATCTGAGGATGAGTCTGACTCCAAGCAGACAACGTCTCCTTTAAGAGCTGCCTGTAATGTGATAATTCGGGATTATAGCTCTTCCGATGCATCATCTGATGAGATCACTTACACACCGGTGACACCTAGCACCATATCTTCTGGGGCTACCTCGTCTCGCGTGACTTTCACAGAGATGACACCCTCTCAGGCTTCGTCCCCTGAGACTGTGACTTCAGAACTCACGCTCTTCCCGACTCATCATCATGAAGAAAACCCAACTTGGGATGATGGATGGGTCAACGAAGAAGAAAAGCTGCTGGATGCTGTTCAGGACTCGCTCCCGGAAAATGCTCCATGCAACACAATCACTGAGGATGGCAATTCTGCTGCAGACGCATCCTCAGTAAATGAGAAGCGACAGCCTCTTGATCCTGAGGACAATCTTCCAAGCGAAGACCCTTCTCAAGAAGCTCTCGAAGTTGGTAGAGGCACCCGCTTGGGCCGGGACTACCACAAAAATTATAACCAATCTTCCTTTACTTATGTAAATCCTTCGGGAAAAGATGTTGTAAGCGCCCCCAGTGGCAACAATGATGAACATGCAGGCCCTAAGGAGGTTTTCAAGTATGCCTTGGTTGAGCACTTCAAACACATACTTGCACGTCTTCACATCCTGGATTTATTACGAATGTCTCCACGCACTCGTGATAATCTCATCTCAGAATTACAAAAACTGAATGAGGATGTCGACAAACATGCCCCGCAAGTCCTCCAAATTGAAATGGACTACCGGGTCAAAAACTCTGAATTTTCCTCAAAGGGAGAAAAGAAAACTGAGGGATCATGCATCCAATGCCTCTCGGTTCAAAAGGCAGCCAGTGCAACCATCGCCTTCACAAAGGACGACCTCCTACTTGGCGAAGCAAGGCACAACCGACCCCTGTACTTCACAGGGTACATCAAGGAAATGCCTATACACAGAGTTCAGGTCGACCCAGGTTCTGCACTCAACCTCATCTCCACTTCGGCTCTCGAAGAGTTGGGCATCCCACCCAGCAAGCTAAGCCACACATCTTATCTATCTTTGGATACGATGGGAGTACTCAAAGGCCTATCGGCAAAATCAGGTTCAAATTACAGATCGGTGATCTTATCTCTGAAGTCACTGTGTATGCAATAAAAACCCCTTCATGCTACAACATCCTTCTCGGACGCCCCTGGATACACGAGAATGGTGTTGTCCCTTCAACTCTACATCAATGCATCAAGTTCGTCGGCGACGACGGCATGGTACATCGAGTGTTTGAGGACAGAAGACCCTTCAAAGGTAAAGAAGTCCACTTCGCAGACTCCCAAATGTATGAAGGCGAAAAAGAAGAAAAAGAGGAAATAGCACCCCCTGCTGAAAATCTCCAGAAAGATAAAGGCAAGGCTCCTCAAAAATCACCGGAAGAAAACAAACCCTCCGGCAAATTAGAAGAGAGTAGTCAATCTCCCTTCGTCATCTCCCTCAAATCTTCAAAACCTTTGGTCATCACAACCAGAGTGAAGAAGGCAAAGCAAAAGCCTAGGGGCAAATTTGTTGTTTCTCTCGTGTCTATCATGCAAGACACAGACTCGGACTCAGAGCCAGAAGACGACACCTCATCAAGCCAAGCTGACGCTCAGCACGTTCAGCCTGCTCTCACTCCGATGGAGACACCTGCTGATGTAGAAGATCCTACGTCTGCTACCTTTGTTGTTCCGACAACATCACCAAAGCAAAAGCCGATCTTCTTCCATAGATCGGACGCTTCTTCATCAAACTCCATGCTAGAACCTTTCCAAAATGAAGGTATGACTCAGCTATCTCTATATAGTCCTGTGGCACAAGCAATTATGAAGAAAATGGGCTATGACGCTCAAAACCCAGTCGGTTTAGGAGAAAGACGCGGTATTCTCACGCCATTGGGGCCCGCCTTGACCAAAAGCCAGCTGGAAGATTGGAGACTCTACGGTCATGTAGAAAAGTCTTCATATGGGTTAGGGTATGATCCCGACACTCCTCTGAGCCAGTTGACACAAAAGCTTAAAAGTCGTTTTACCGACCAAGCCTCAACATCTCAAGTCCATGAAGACATCGATCTCCCTGGATATCTCTTTAAAGAGTTACCTGACAAAGATCCAGGAAGCTCATCCAATTGGTGCGATTTCTCTGATGATAAAGAGGAATCGTCCGATAATACAGACTTGTGCTACTCTGACCCAGAAGAGCCCTCGTCTCCAAAAGAAGTACCTTACTTCGACCCAGTTTCAACAGGCGATTGGGACCATCTCATAGCAAGCCTTGAGAAGATCACCAATCAAGAAGACCCGTGGAAAGGAACAAACCCTCGGTCTACAAATGCCCTTGGAATCCCAGAAGGTTTTGTTGAGCTGGAAGCCTCCGAAAATATTGTGGAGGAACCACCTTCGAACCTTCTAACAGAAGATCCTGTTGAAAAGATAGACTTGGGAACACCAGATAACCCACGTCCTGTATTCATAAGCAAGAATATAAAGGATAATGAGTTACCCGAGTATATCGCTTTTCTTCGTGAGTTCATTGATTGCTTTGCATGGTCCTACGCTGAAATGCCTGGTTTAGACCCCAAAGTAGCAGTCCACAAACTCAATCTTCAAGAAGAAATCAAGCCTGTCAAACAAGGCCAAAGAAGATTCCGTCCAGATGTGATGGATAAAATTGAACAAGAAGTTCAAAAGCTCAAAAGCGTCGGCTTCATCCGTGAGGAACAACATCCAGAATGGTTGGCCAACATTGTCCCCGTGACAAAGAAAAATGGGCAGATCAGAGTCTGTATTGACTATAGAGACTTGAATGGCGCTTGCCCTAAAGATGAATTCCCGCTCCCCATACCGGAGGTGATGATTGACAATACCTGCGGATTCGAGCGAATGACATTCATGGATGGCTTCTCTGGTTACAATCAGATAAAGATGCATCCCGAAGATGAAAAACACACTTCATTTCGGACTCCATTTGGCGTGTATTGCTACACTGTCATGCCATTTGGTCTGAAAAATGCTGGTGCCACATATCAGAGGGCTATGATGAAAATATTCCAAGATATGCAGCACAAGACGGTCGAATGTTACGTTGATGACCTCGCCGTCAAAAGCAGAAGAAAAGAAGACCATCTCAAAGATCTTCGGGAAGTCTTCCTCCGACTCCGCAAACACAAACTGCGAATGAATCCTCTAAAATGCTTCTTCGGTGTCTCGTCGGGTAAGTTTCTCGGATTCCTTGTTCGGAAAGCTGGAATAGAACTTGACCCCATAAAAGTCAAGGCTATTCTAGAAATGCCCTCTCCAAGAACCTTGAGAGAATTAAAAGGGCTCCAAGGGAGATTGGCCTACATCAGACGGTTCATCTCCAATCTTTCGGGGAAATGCCGTCCATTCTCTCGATTGATGAAAAAGGGTGTAGACTTTGTCTGGGATGCCGACTGTGAAGCCGCATTTCAAGATATCAAGTCATACCTGACCAAACCTCCAGTGTTAGTTGCCCCTGCCACTGGAAAACCATTCATCTTGTACACAAGAGCTCTTGATCATTCTGTAGGCGCTCTGCTTGCACAAGAAAATGATGAATGAAAAGAAGCTGCTCTATACTACCTCAGCCGCATGCTAGTAGGTGCAGAGCATCGTTCCTCTCCAGTCGAAAAAGAATGCCTTGCAGTGATGTTCGCCGTACAAAAGCTACGTCACTACTTGCTTTCCAACACAGTCTACCTCGTCTCAAGGATCAACCTCTTGAAGGTCCTTGTTACAAAAGCAGGTTCTCTCAATGCCCAACTGGCAAAATGGTCCATCCTTCTATCACAATTTGATATTAGGTATGTGCCACAAAAAGTAATCAAAGGCCAAGCTCTAACAGACTTTCTCGCAGAGCATCCATTGCCTAAAGATTCTCCACTCAGAGATGATCTCCCAGACGAACCTGTCTACAACGTGGAGACTTCCTCCCCAAATGCCTCCTGGGACATGTACTTTGACGGTGCAACCAGGACAAATGAAAAAAGAAAGCTGATCTCGGGAGTTGGCATCCTCTTTGTTAGCCCCAACAAATACATGATTCCACACGCTTTCTCGCTACTGGAACCATGCACAAACAATGCAGCTGAATACCAAGCTCTGATCCTAGGATTGGAACTCGCCATCGAATCCGGTATCATTATGCTGGAAGTCTTTGGAGACTCTCAACTGATCGTCAACCAGATGAATCAGATATATGAAGTCAGGAAGCCCGATCTGCTGCCTTACTACAACAAGGTACAATCGCTTCTGCAAAAGTTTGACATCTGTCACATCACCCACATTCGTAGAGGTGAAAACATACGTGCAGATGCCCTGGCCGGACTTGCCGTATCAATGGCGATCCAGGAAGGGGAAAACATGCAAATTACAGTGTGCGAGAGAAGGATCCTCCCTCCTCTTAACACACACCAAGCAGTTGCTGAATGCCACCGAGTGGTTGGAAGTCGGATCTCTATCCTTCAACCTTCAATCGGCGACTGGAGGGATCCGTTCATTGATTACACTATGTTTGGAATCCTACCTGAAGATCCAAAAGAACGGGTAAGCATACAAAGGCGAGCCCCAAACTTTCATTTGGATATTCATTCAAAAATCCTCTACAG
This sequence comes from Umbellularia californica, assembly GCA_028538565.1. NCBI lineage: Eukaryota > Viridiplantae > Streptophyta > Magnoliopsida > Laurales > Lauraceae > Umbellularia > Umbellularia californica. The sequence continues at coordinate 29,273,796 of JAPQWN010000006.1, forward strand.
GAAATCCTTCAACGGAGTACTTCTACGCTGCTTGTCACAACAAGAGGCCGAAGAAACACTTAAAGAAGTTCATGCTGGTCTTTGTGGAGCCCATCAGGCAGGTCCTAAGCTCTATGATCAGATAAAAAGGTTAGGTTACTATTGGCCTACCATGGTAGCTGATGCAATGCAATTTGCCAAACGCTGCCAGCTATGCCAAGTTCACGGAGATTACATTCACATGCCTCCAGAATGGCTGCATCCTACAGCAATCTCATGGCCTTTTGAAGCATGGGGCATGGACATCATAGGTCCTATCTCTCCCCCTTCAAGCAAAGGTCATCGCTTCATCTTCGCCGCAACGGATTATTTTTCCAAGTGGTCAGAAGCATTTGCGTTCAACGAAATGAAGACCTCATCAGTCCTTCAGTTCCTGCGCACCAACATCATTTGTCGTTTCGGCATACCTAAAAGATTCGTCCATGATAACGGACCACAATTCCGGGATCATCGATTCTACAGGTTCTGCGACAAATACAAAATTCAAAGCTGTCATTCGACTCCATACAATCCGGCAGCAAACGGATTAGCAGAAGCCTTCAACAAGATACTCTACAAAATCCTCAAGAAAATGATCTTTAGTCACAAAAGAGACTGGAGCGACAAACTGTCTGAAGCTTTGTGGGCCTATCGAACCACCGTTCGAGGACCAACCCATAGCACACCATTCTCCTTGGTCTATGGATGCGAAGCTGTCGTGCCATTAGAAGTCCAAATTCCTTCTCTGAGGGTACCTCTACAAAATGACATGACTCAAGAAAGCAATGCGAAATTACGACTTCATGAGCTGGACAATCTCGATGAGAGACGGCTCGAAGCTCGACAAAGCATTGAACTTTACCAAGCACGCATGGCAGGATCTTTTGACAAAAAGGTCAGGCAACGCGCCTACAAAAAGGGTGACTTGGTTCTTGCGGTAAAAAGACCAATGGTCTTCGCTCACAAGTCCAAAGGCAAGTTTGAACCAAAATGGGAGGGACCCTACATCATCGGCAAGGTCTTCTCCAACGGCGCATATGCCCTCCTAAACATGGAAGGCGACAGATGTATGCTGCCTATCAACGGCAAGTTCTTGAAGCGGTACTACCCTTGAAGACTTACCCAACTGGGTAAGAGCAATGCCTGTATGGCCAAAACCTGTTCTCAGGTACTCGCTCGTCAAACCCACTCTCTTTAGAATTTTCATATCAAATGTCAAAATTTCTAGAGATTCAAAAACAATGCTTACTTTTATCGTTTCATTGTTCAAAAAAAAAATCCAAGTTTAGGAGCCTCTCCCTGACTTGACCAAAACTTTCGATCCTTGAACCAAAATTCATGGTTTGAAACAAAAATCTGGATTCAGGGATTTCCACTCTAGTCCACCTTACCTTTTACCGCCAAATGGTTTTAGGTCAAAATTTACGACCCTCGTATCTTTAAACAAAAAAAAAAATTTGGTTTTTCAAAAACCGCGGGGAAGTGACACTTAGTCGATACTCGCAAAACTCAAAAAATCGGAAGGATGCGAACCCCATACGATACTTCCAAAACCTCTAAAATCGTGGAGACACAACATTTCAGTTGATATCCACAACCCAAATTTCAAAGGTTCGAGAAAACCTAAAATCGTGGAGAAGCAACAAACCAGTTGATATCCACAACCCAATTTCAAAAATCGTGGAGATGTAACATACCAGTTGCTATCCACAACCCAAATTTCAAATGGTTCGAGAAAACCTCAAATTTCAAAAATCGGGGAGAAACGACATCAAGTCAGTACCCACAAAACCAAAAGTTTTGGGAAAAGCAGGGAAGCGACGCTTAGTCGATATTTGCACCCCAATTCGCGAGGAAGTGACATTCCATCAATACTCGCAAAACCGAATGAGCAAGGAAGCGACATTCCATCGATACTTGCAAGACCATTCAGCGGGGAGGCGACATTTGGTCGATACCTGCATTTTGAAAACCAAAACTCGGCTATAAACGCCAAAATCTGGCTATAAACGCCAAAACTCGGCTATAAACGCCAAAACCGGCTATAAATGCCACAAACCGGCTATCAATGCCACAAAAAATTGGCTTTCACGCCGACAAACCAAAACTTGGCTTTCAAAAAAACCCGACTATCAATGCCACCAAACCGGCTATCAATGCCACAAATTGGCTATCAATGCCACCAAACTGGCTGCAAATGCCACAAAAATCCGGCTTCCATGCCAACCCAAATTTTGGCTTTTACGCCATAAAATTTCGGCTTCCATGCCAACCCAAATTTTGGCTCTTACGCCATAAAATTTCGGCTTCCATGCCATCTCAAAATCGGCTTTCACGCCACAACCAAAATCAGGCTCCCATGCCAAAATAATTATTTGACAAAAGATTTTCACAAAAAGACAACCTTTTGATCAAATTTTCAAACAAACACCCCATTTAGCAATTGCTTTCATCACAAAAAGATTTGAGTGAGCGTAGGGAAAACAAAAAAAAAAAGAAAGAAAAGTACCAAAAAAATACATGTGGTACCAAAGCAAAAAAAAAAAAAAAAAAGAGGAAAGTGTTCACAAGCACTACAAAAAAAGAAGAGTACCAAAAAAAATACATGTGGTACCAAAAAAAATAAATAAGAAGAATAGTTTCTGCTACAAAAAATCAGGAGCTCAGCCAAAAATGGTCTCCAGCCAAAGCTTCAGCTCCTCAAGCAAACTTTTGGCATCAGCCGTCAGAGTTTCCAAGGCACGCTTCTTCAGGAACTTGCCATGAGATGCTGGCGAATGCCGTAACCCTTCTTTTACACCGGGAAGCTTTTCCCCAGCAGTTTGCCATTTTTCGTTTTCTAGAGTCCTCCTCTCAAGAACTTGACCGGCATCTGCAACCCTGCGAATCAAAGTACTCTCCCGGTCACGAGCCTCTGTTATAGCAGTCCACTTAGCATCAACTTGTGCCTTCAAATGCTCGAGATGCTTCCTGGCCATTTCGACCTCTCCATCAAGGATGTCAAGGTCGCGCTTTAATCCAAGGATGACTAGCTCTTCCTTATTCTTCTCTCGGACTACCTGCTTCCTGCTCTGTGTAGCCTCATTCAGGTCGGACTTAGCCTTATCAGCAGGGTCCAAGAAAATCTCCTTGAAGAATTGGTCGTCAGGGAAATCCATGTTCTCAAACCACTTGTCACCCAGTGCAATGATCCTATCAACGATCGCCCTGACACCTGTGACATCCAGACCAACCTCAGTGAGAATCTCCTATACATGTGGGATCATGCCAAATCCTGCCTCCAAGTGTCCAGAAAGGAGAGTCTTGATCCAAGAACTCAAAACCCGAGCCAGCACCTTCTTCGCAAATTGAAGAGACGAACTGGATGAAGATTCACCTTTCTCCGCTGATCGGCTGCTCATGTCATGTCCCATTGGAAGAGTAACAAAGGAACTCTTTCCACTTGGAGCCACTGGAGAAGGAATCTCAGCACGAGGTATCTTCTCTATCGCGTCAGAACTGGTTGTAGGAGTCTCTACCTCCGGATCGACCTCTGGCATCCCTTGCTCTGGTTCTGAAGAAAACGATGGACTCTCTTCTGTCACTTCAAAACCTGCAAATGAAACACAAAAAAGTATGAATATGATCCTGTAAAAAAAAAATCATCAGGGTCATCACTACAAAGTACCTTCTTCGACGACTGGCGGAACACTCTCTTCCTCCATGAACTCATCGGAAGCATCATCAACATTTGCGTCCATTGATGGTTCAAAGTCATCGGAATCCTGTGGCAAGTCAGCTGACAAGAAAAATGTTAGCAAATCAAGTCGCAAGCAAAAAAAAAAAAGAAGAAAAAGCGAAAGAAGTTATACCAATTGGAGATTCTGGAATCATTCCAGAGTCCCTCAGTTCTTCTTCAAATGCCATAACCGGCTCCATCACCGCCTCATCGGTCGGAACCTCAGGCATCGCCAAGTCTTCATCCTCTGCTAAAAAAAAAAAAGCAGCAGTAGGGTGAGAAAACAAATCAGAACATGGAAAGCCCCATGAAAGAAGCAGAAAAAGAAAAAGGAAGAATCATACCTTCTCCCAGGCCTGCTGAACGGCCACATTAGAAGATCTGGCGGATCGACGAGGTACGCTTGTAGCAGGCTCTTTACCCTTGTTCGTTCTGGAGGAACCACCTGCAAAGGTTGAAAGAGAAAAAGATCATCATCAAAATGACAGGATTTCGCTAAAAGACAATCTGGCGAAATTTTGGCATGGTTCCGGGGCAATTCCGAAGAAAAGGGAAATACCCCGAAAGAAATAGAAAGTTTGAAGATGGGCTCAACATCGTTGTGAGCTCCGAAACTCCAAACTTTCGAAACCTCAAAATCTCCGCAAAATCAAGAAGGGCTCAACATCGCTGCGAGCTCCAAATTCCCAAATTTGCAAAGATTTTCAGGTATGCTATCATGCTCTCAAATTCAATCTACAAAAAGTACATGTATGAACATCTAGATTTGCATAAAACCGCATTATCATGATGAGCAAAAAAAAAAAAAAAAAAAGGAAACTTTCTAAAAAAAAAAAAAAGGAGGAGAAAGAAAACGTGCAAAAAGAAAAAGAGAAAGAAAGAAGCACGAAAAAAAAATCACGTGAAAAAAAAAACCACGTGGAAAAAGAAAAAAAGAGAAGAAGAATAGAAAGAAAAGAAAAAAGAAGAAAAAAAAAAAGAAACTTTTTTTTTCCATCCTATTCTCTGCATGGAGTTTTCTTGAAAGAAAAAGAAAGAAAACTTACTTGAAGCCATTGATGGAGAAGAAGAAGGAAAAAGCTTGAAGATCCTTGAAGAAGAAGAACTCTTGGTCTTGGAGCTCTCTTAAGATTATTGCAAAAGAAAGCAATAAGAGCAAGAGATCTAGCCTCCTCCTTGCTTTTATAGAAGAGAGCAAATCAAAGAAGGAAACAAAAAAGAAAGGTAAGTGCTACTAATTAGTAACCTTACCAAAAGAGAAGGAATTAGAAAGATTCTTTCCCAAAAAGAAAGATGTCTTTGAGAGATTTTCTCCCAAAATCAATCAATGAGAGATTCTCTCCAACAAAATAGGAGATTGGAGATTCTTTCTCAAAAAGAAAGATACCTTGAGATATTCTCTCCCAAATTAAGGGAAGATGAGAGATTCTCTCCCATAAAGATATTTTTAGATATTCTCTATCCAAATGAGATATCTTTAGATATTCCTTACAAAAATGGCCCCACATAAGATCTAAGCCATCCTAAAAAGCTTAAGGTCCCATGGGCTAGCCCATATGAGCCAGGTTTGACCACCTAGGCACTAAAAAAAAAAAAATGGGCTTTTAGTCAGAAAAAAAATCCATCTTACCAAGAGCATACAAAAATGGTTCCATGCCTCTTTTGAGTTGATTGAACCATACAAAAAATTTCCAAGCCCCATGAGCTTCCAAAGAATCAAACCATCCAGCCTCATATACCAAATTGAGCCAAAATCTTGAAATTAACATTCCACAAAAATCGAAACCACTCCAATGGACCCACACAGTCCCAAAGAGTGACCAAAAAACCAAATCCTGGTCCCCTAACTTGCCACATACAGCTTGTTAGGTCACAAGACCAAAACCAAAAATCAAATCATGATCCCCTAACTTGCCACATACAGCCTGTTAGGTCTACAAGATCAAAACCAAAACCCGACCCCCTAACCTGCCACATACAGCTTGTTAGGCATAAGGTCAAAAACAAAAGCCCAAATCCACATCCCTGATGTCATCTTCAAAACTTTGCCTCGAGATGGTACTTGATTCCTTTCATTTACCATAAAATTCCCCTGGAAGCTCAAAGGCTACTCTACCAAAGGAAAGATTGCTCAAAGACTCTTGGTCAAGACTCAAGCTCTCCTTCAAAAAATCTCTTCGAGGCACATCGACTATAAAAGTCAATCAACTCGTCGCTGTACCTCGAGGGGGCATTTGTTGACACCAAAAATGTCACTTTGCCTCTTCAACATCAAGAAAGCTGCATGAAGTCGCAACCTGCCATAAATAGGCAATGCAATTTCTCCAAAAAATCAAATCTTGTCAGAATCAAACAAAAACTGCAAGATCCTTCAAGATAGCCAAGAGAAGAGTACACATGAAGTTTCGGGCCATTTCAGAATCATTTGGCCTAACTTCGCTTCTCCGACAGCTAAAATGGCGCTCCCGGCGGCGACATCATCGGAGACGTCAAAACTTTGATCAGAGCCTACGGATGACTCCAGCATGTCTCAAAAGGGCTCCATGCCAAATTTCAAGTCAAACCAACAACGTTTGACCCTCCATCAATGCTCGAGCAACAAAATCAAGCCTCCCGGCGGCGGAGCAACCCGGGACCATGACATCCAAAACGGAGCCCATGGAACGTCTCAAAATGACTCCAATAGGCTCCCCGTTAAATTTTAGGTCAATCGGACATCGTTTGGCCACATATCAAAGCTCGGCATTTTCCCCGCAGCAAAATCAAGTGAAGCATCGACGGGACCCCAAACGGCTTCAAAACTCAAACAAAAGCCTATGGTTGATCTTATTTATTGCTCAGGAGGCTTCACCTCAAATTACAGGTCATTCCGACATCGTTTGACCAAGTTTCAGCTTTTGGCGGAAAATCAGCAGCTCTATGCGACAAAGTCTTCGGCTTTCCTGGAAAATTGGAAACTTTGCACTCTAAAAATGCAAGGATTCTCATCAGGTTTTCTACAGGGAAATCAAGCCAATAAATGAGAAGAAATGTTAGGAAAAATACAGAAGAAAACGGCGACGAAAAAGACCGCAAAACGGACCAAAAAAGGGGAAAAACCCCCAGGGTCGCAGCCCGCGACCCTGGCCCAGGGTCGCCGGCCCATGGTCGCCGGCGACCATGGAAGTCCGGGTCACCGGATTTTTCGCCGGTGACCCGTTTTTCCGTCCCTTTTCGCGTTTTACGACCCATTTTTTAGAGACCTGGAAGGTGGAATGCCGGGTTCTTTGCTTCTCTAGTCTCTTTTGTCGATATGTCGTGCGGCAACGTATACGACGAGTAATTTGAGCTTCGGTGAGCTCTAGCTAGGCTTTGGCGATGAAGGATGTAGTCCCCCGTGCGCAGCAGCCGACCTTGTCTTCTTTGAAGCTAGGTATGGACAGGATCCGGACGCGGTCCTTTGCCTGTCGTAGTGAGGCTTTGAATTTTATGAGCTCGGCCCTATTGGAGATGAAGGGTCTACTCGCAGGAGTGTAGGCCTTAACAGGTTCTTGCAGACGCCTGGTGATGCATGACTTGATTTTGGGCTTATAGGAGCAAGCCAGCTCATGGTGGGTTGATTTGTTTGTTTGACGGAGGATAGGTTTCTCCTCTTTCATGTAAGAGAGAGGGTAGAACCGGTTCTCCTTTAAAGGGGCCTGGTACGCTGGCTTTGTAGATGTTCGGGATCTCCTTTCTTTTGGTGAAGGTCTCGGGGGACTAGGTCTTGTGGCAGACTTGATTTTTTGTAGGTTGAGGCTTCGTGGGAGTGCCACGGTCTTCAGGCTTCTTTGTGTTCGCCCTTGGTGCCATGTTAGTGATACGTTGCGGGGCGATTTTCTGCTTCTTGGCAGGTACAGTTTCTTTTGCGGGGAGTGGGAATGGTCCCAGTGACCCGAAGACGATAGTTCGGGCAGTAGAGGTCGACCCGGTGTTTTGAGAGTTGTCAAGGGAGATGATGCTTCGGCAACTAGCAGGGCGCTTTTGAGTGAGGTTGTTTTGCTTGTCTTGAGGCATGAACTGGTACTTGTTCTCATCAAAAGTGATGGTCAATGAAGCTGCCATTGTTAGTTTGGAAAACTTCTGAAACAAGACCACATCCATTAGTAATCACAAGAATATGGTGATCATAAATGGAGAAAAACTATGGTTTTGTCTTTTCAAATCGCTCGAGGGGACATGACCCAGCCCAAGCAAGATGAAGAATGCAAAAAGCCGTAGAGGGTACAACTGTTCTAAATGCAAGTATGGTAGGCTCAGGGTGAGTGTTCCAGTGACTGCTAGAAGCAATTGTAGACCTTAATTCAAATTACCAAGAAGTAAGGCTCACTCGAGGTAAAATGATATAAGATTGGAGATACCAATATGTCGGTCGCGAGTACAGTAAACTCGAAAGGGCGTACTAGCACCGCTAGGCACAAATGTTGCAAATCGCATTCTTGGAAAGGACACGAGATGGGATTTCTTTTTGAAAGGTCAAAATTGGATTCATAAAGGAGAGCAAATGGTATTCCAATCCGAACATAGGCTCAAACATTTCTGCGAGCATTGAGTCCGAAAGGGAAGGAACCAGAATTTCTCAATTGTGAACCCAAAAGTGACGGAAGTTTTTTTTTTTTTTTGAAAGGTCAAGATTGAATTCATCAGAGAGAGCAAATGGTGTTTCAATCCGAACATAGGCTCAAACATTTCTGTGAGCACTAAATCCGAAAGGGAAAGAGCCAAGATTTCTCAAGTCTGAACTCAAAAGTGACGGAAGTTTTTTTTTAAAAAAAAAAAAGTATATTTTTTGAAGGTTTTTTTTTTTAAGGGTGCACATAGGTTTCCAATTCGGTCTTATGAAACCTTAGTAGATAGATCAGCCCCCAGGTAAGGGTACGATTACTTAATAAACTCGTTTGAAGGACCCTTACCTCGAAAAGTCTAGCTGTTTCCACACTCTGGACAAGGCTTTTCTTAGATCCACTTTGGTCAAAGAACGCAATTGGTGCAACCTTAGTGTTTTTTTTTTTTTTTTTTTGAACTTTTTTTTTGAAAGATTTCTAAAGGACTCATCAAAGAGAGCAAATGGTGTTCCAATCTGAACATAAGCTCAAACATTTCTACGAGCACTAAATCTGAAAGGGAAAAACCAAAGTTTCTCAAATTTGAATCCAAAAGAGAGAAAATTGATTTTTTTTTTTTTTTGGAGTTTGAAATGAGAATTTTTTTTTTAAATCCCTATTGGGCTCATCAAAGAGAAAAGATGGCCCATTCCCCGATATGAACAATAGCTACAAACATTTCTATGAGTTATCAAGTTCGAAGAGGAGAAGATCAAAGTTTCTCAAAATTGAATCCAAAAAAGAGAAATCAGATTTTTTTTTGAAATGAGAAAGAGTGAATGAAATCCCATCTCATGTTTTTTTTTTTTTTTAAGATGCAAGATCCAACATAGGCCACCAACTAGAAAGGAGCCAAAGAATCGAAGCATCACGTTCTCAAATAAACGGGTCCCATCGGGTGTGCCAACTTGATGGACCCGGCTTTCGTCCTCTCCTTCAGCCCCGGGGGCTGTCGGGGTCCGGTGGAGGAGAAAAGCGAGTACATTTTTTGTACGGGTATGCCAGATTTTCTATTCTACTTGGAATTTGAAGTGGTGATGATCCGGAGATTCACCTTCACAAGTAGAAAGGAAATCAGTCCTTTTTTCTAACTTTTCAAATTGTATAAATATTTAAGAAAAGAGACAAGATTTTTTGAATGCCGTAGGAGGCGATTTTTTGTTTGTTTGCCATGAAAGGCGAATTAGTGTCGTGAAAGGCAGTTTTTCCGTAAAAGGCGATATTTTTGCCGTGAAAGGCATTTTACCGTGGAAGGCGATTTACAAATCTCATCAATAGTGAAAGACAAGAATTGTGATTTTTTTCTCTTTAAAAAATACAAAATACAATAGAACAGAAAGAAAATGGATCTAACTTCTCAGGAGATTGTTGGGACTCGTTCAAATCGACGGTCGCAAGTCATGTATGGACTTCGCCGTCATCCTTCAGATGAGAACGCATGATGCTTTGACTCTCTTGGCTTGGCTCTCACCTCAGATTTTTAGAGGAAAAAGACCAAGGGGAGGACTTATATTCAATAAAAAACCGAGCAAACGGGCTGAAAAGCTGCGTTTATACCATGTTGGATAGAAGGAGAGGAAGCGCTTTGTCTTGGGGGGTAGCCCCCCAACGGACTTCGATCACCTTGTGGCGTTGCAGCAGCATTTCTTCAGGATTTTCTGCCTCTCTCTGTGTCTGTGAATTTTTTGGATTTTTCCGGGATTTTTCTGGATCCTTTCTTCTTGGAATGACCCCCCTTTTATAGTATTTTGGTGGCCATAAGGTGGGTTTATGAGCATTGATGGCACTGATGGCATTGATGCTCCATGATGGGAGGAGTTACAAGTTTTTATTTCTTGATTTTGTAACTCCTTTTTCTTGGCATGTGATTGCCTAATGGAGAATTATGGGCATTTAATCGCCTTTAATCTCCATGATGAGGGGAGTTTCATGGCTTTAATGCCATAATTGCTTAGACTTGTAACTCTCATTTGCTTGCTTCTGATTGGGCCGTCCAAAATAATGGGATAATGACCACATTAAACAGGTCAATTAACAGCATTAAGTTGTCGCCTGGGCATTTGAAGAGTCGGGGGCCGTACCGCATCTTTTGGAATTCTTCAGGTGATGATCGCCGAAGGATTCAGATGTTGTTTGATGTCGGATGGCGATGCAATTTCAAACATTGATTGATGTCAGTGGGCCGGTGACATCTGTCTTGTCGATTTCTCGATCGGTTGGACAGAAAGTGTACTTTCTTGGTCATCTGGTTGGCGATCTTGGAGCGATCAATGATGATTTCATGCTGTTGACGACGGATCCGAGATGTTAGCGAAGATTAGTCATTTTCAAGCATCAAGAATTGGATTTTCGGAAAATCACAGGGGCTGGAACTCCCGAAACGCAAAGAGGATCGGAAAACAGGCCACCCGGCGGAAAATCCGGCGACCCGGATTTCCAGGGCCACTGGCGACCATGCATCCATGGTCGCCGAAGACCATGGAGCAAGGTTGCCGGCGACCATGGGGATTGGTCAGCTTTTGGTCACCATTTTTCGGCTGTTTCGTCGTCTTTTTCGTTCCTTTTTTCTGCTATATTTTTCTTAACATTTTTCCCCATTTGTTGACTTGATTTTCCTGGAGAAAACTTGACGAGAACCTGCGCAAAACAGGAGCACAAAGTTTCCCATTTTTTGATAAAGCCGAAGATTTTGTAGCCGATTTTCCATCAAGAGTCGAAACTAGGTCAAACGATGTCGGAATGACTTGAAATTTGACGTGAAGCCTCTTGAGTAGTGGATAGGACCAACCATGGGCTTTTATTTGAGCTTTGAAGTCGTTTGGGGTCCCATCGCTGCTAGACTTGATTTTGCCATGAGGAAGATGTCGAGCTTTGATATACGGTCAACTGATGTCTGATTGACCTGAAATTTGACAGGGAGCCTATTGGAGTCATTTTGAGACGATCCATTTGCTCCGATTTGGATGTCATGGTCCCAGGGTGCTCCGCCACAAGTACGCTTGATTTTGTTTCAAAGCGTCGAAGTATGGTCAAACGTTGTCGGAATGACCTGAAATTCGACTTGCAGCCCTTTGGAAGCATGTTGAAGCCACTCATGTGCTTTGTTTGATGAGTGATGGCCTCGGTGGTTGATGGAACGCGCTCCGAATGCCGAGGGTGCTACCGGGTTCGGCGGACGTGGGAGTCCGTCGGGTCCGGCCCTTTTGCGCCCGGGGGGCTGAAGCGTGCATCAACATTTCTTTGTGTGGGTGTGCCAGATTTTCTATTTTACTTGGAATTTCAAGTGGTAATCCGGAGATCAACCTTCGCAAGTAAAAAGGAAATCAACTTCTTTCAAGTTTTTCATTGCACAAATATTTAAGAAAAGAGACATTTTCTTGACTTGCCGTGAAAGGCGATTTTGTTTGGCATTTATAGCCGATTTTGGCGTTTATAGCCGATTTACAATTCTCATCAATAATGAAAGACAAGAGTTGTGATTTTTGTCTCTTTTAGAAAAATACAAACTACAATGAAAAGCAAGAAAAGGAGGATCTAACTTTTCAGGAGATTGTGGGGGACTCGTTCAGATTGACGGTCGCAAGCCATGTATGGGCTTCGCCATCATCCATGCAGATGAGAACAGAGGATGCTCTTGATTCGCTTGGCTTGGCTATAACCTCAGATTTTTAGAGGACAAAGACCAAGAGGAGGTCCTATGTCCAATAAAACGCTAAGTAGACGGGCTGAAAAGCCACGTCTAAGCCATTGGAGGCAGCGAGAGAAGGCAAGGACCTTGGGGGGGGTGCCCCCCAAGGGACTTTTGTCACCTTGTAGTGGTGGCCGGTGCAGAACTTCAGCAGAGTTTTTCTCTTTTTTTCTTTCTCTGGATTCTTTCCGCTCTCTTCCGATCCGATCTCTTTTTTTCTGATCCCTATTTCAATGGAATGCTCTCCTATTTATAGGCTTTTGGTAGCCATTTAGGAGAGTTTATGAGCTTTAATTGCTTTAATGAGAGGAGTTACAAGATTTATTTCTTGATTTTGTAACTCCTTTTTCCTTGAATCTGATTGGCCGATGGAGATTGAGGGCATTTAATCGTCATGATGGGAGGAGTTTCAAGGTTTAAGTGCCATGAATCTCTTGATTTGTAACTCCCGAATGCTTGCTTCTGATTGGGCTGTCCAAAGAAATGAATTAATGACTGCAACAAAGCTAGTCAATTAACTGCATTAAATGGTCGCCAAGCAGTCGAAGAGTCGCGGGCCATGCCGTGTCTTCTGGAATTCTTCTGGCGATGATCATCGATGGATCTACATGCTGATCGACATCGGATGAACATGTAACTTCAGACATTGATAACTAGCAGCGGGCTGGTGACATCGGTCTTGTCGATTTCACGATCGGTCGGACAGAAAGTGCACTTTCTTGGTCAGCCGGTTGGCGATCTTGGAGCGATTAATGATGATTTTATGCTTTTGACGGCGGATCCGAGATGTCGTCGGATATGAGTCAATTTAAAGAACTAAAAATCACAATTTCAGGGAACCACAGGGGCCAAAACGCGTAAAACACGAAAAGGGACGGAAAAACGGGTCACCGGCGAAAAATCCGGTGACCCGGACTTCCATGGTCGCCGGCGACCATGGGCCGGCGACCCTGGGGGTTTTTCCCCTTTTTTGGTCCGTTTTGCGGTCTTTTTCGTCGCCGTTTTCTTCTGTATTTTTCCTGACATTTCTTCTCATTTATTGGCTTGATTTCCCTGTAGAAAACCTGATGAGAATCCTTGCATTTTTAGAGTGCAAAGTTTCCAATTTTCCAGGAAAGCCGAAGACTTTGTCGCATAGAGCTGCTGATTTTCCGCCAAAAGCTGAAACTTGGTCAAACGATGTCGGAATGACCTGAAATTTGAGGTGAAGCCTCCTGAGCAATAAATAAGACCAACCATAGGCTTTTGTTTGAGTTTTGAATCCGTTTGGGGTCCCGTCGATGCTTCACTTGATTTTGCTGCGGGGAAAATGCAGAGCTTTGATATGTGGCCAAACGATGTCCGATTGACCTGAAATTTGACGGGGAGCCTATTGGAGTCATTTTGAGACGTTCCATGGGCTCCGTTTTGGATGTCATGGTCCCGGGTTGCTCCGCCGCCGGTAGGCTTGATTTTCTCTCGGAGCATCGAAACCTGGTCAAACGTTGTCGGAATGACCTTAAATTTGACGTGCAGCCTTTTGGAAGCATGTTGAAGCCACTCATGCACTTGGTTTGATGAGCGAAGGCTTCGGTGGTTCCCGCCGCCGGGAGGCTTGATTTTGCTGCTCGAGCATTGATGGGGGGTCAAACGTTGTCGGTTTGACTTGAAATTTGGCATGGAGCCCTTTTGAGACATGCTGGAGTCATCCGTAGGCTCTGATCGAAGTTTTGACGTCTCCGATGATGTCGCCGCCGGGAGCGCCATTTTAGCTGTCGGAGAAGCGAAGTTAGGCCAAATGATTCTGAAATGGCCCGAAACTTCATGTGTACTCTTCTCTTGGCTATCTTGAAGGATCTTGCAGTTTTTGTTTGATTCTGACAAGATTTGATTTTTTGGAGAAATTGCATTGCCTATTTATGGCAGGTTGTGACTTCATGCAGCTTTCTTGATGTTGAAGAGGCAAAGTGACATTTTTGGTGTCAACAAATGCCGCCTCGAGGTACAGCGACGAGTTGCTTGACTTTTGTAGTCGATGTGCCTCGAAGAGATTTTTGAAGGAGAGCTTGAGTCTTGACCAAGAGTCTTTGAGCAATCTTTCCTTTGGTAGAGTAGCCTTTGAGCTTCCAGGGGAATTTTATGGTAAATGAAAGGAATCAAGTACCATCTCGAGGCAAAGTTTTGAAGATGACATCAGGGATGTGAATTTGGGCTTTTGTTTTTGACCTTGTGACCTAACAAGCTATATGTGGCAGGTTAGGGGGTTGGGTTTTGGTTTTGATCTTGTAGACCTAATAGGCTGTATGTGGCAAGTTAGGGGATCATGATTTGGTTTTTGGTTTTGGTCTTGTGACCTAACAAGCTGTATGTGGCAAGTTAGGGGACCAGGATTTCGTTTTTTGGTCACTCTTTGGGACTGTGTGGGTCCATTGGAGTGGTTTGGATTTTTGTGGAATGTCAATTTCAAGATTTTGGCTCAATTTGGTATATGAGGCTGGATGGTTTGATTCTTTGGAAGCTCATGGGGCTTGGAAATTTTTTGTATGGTTCAATCAACTCAAAAGAGGCATGGAACCATTTTTGTATGCTCTTGGTAAGAGGGATTTTTTTTTCTGACTAAAAGCCCATTTTTTTTTTTTTTTAGTGCCTAGGTGGTCAAACCTGGCTCATATGGGCTAGCCCATGGGACCTTAAGCTTTTTAGGATGGCTTAGATCTCATGTGGGGCCATTTTTGTAAAGAATATCTAAAGATATCTCATTTGGATAGAGAATATCTAAAAATATCTTTATGGGAGAGAATCTCTCATCTTCCCTTAATTTGGGAGAGAATATCTCAAGGTATCTTTCTTTTTGGGAAAGAATCTCCAATCTCCTATTTTGTTGGAGAGAATCTCTCATTGATTGATTTTGGGAGAAAATCTCTCAAAGACATCTTTCTTTTTGGGAAAGAATCTTTCTAATTCCTTCTCTTTTGGTAAGGTTACTAATTAGTAGCACTTACCTTTCTTTTTTGTTTCCTTCTTTGATTTGCTCTTTTTTATAAAAGCAAGGAGGAGGCTAGATCTCTTGCTCTTATTGCTTTCTTTTGCAACAATCTTAAGAGAGCTCCAAGACCAAGAGTTCTTCTTCTTCAAGGATCTTCAAGCTTTTTCCTTCTTCTTCTCCATCAATGGCTTCAAGTAAGTTTTCTTTCTTTTTCTTTCAAGAAAACTCCATGTAGAGAATAGGATGGAAAAAAAAAAGTTTCTTTTTTTTTTTTTCTTCTTTTTTCTTTTCTTTCTATTCTTCTTCTCTTTTTTTCTTTTTCCACGTGATTTTTTTTTCACGTGATATTTTTTTTCGTGCTTCTTTCTTTCTCTTTCTCTTTTTGCACGTTTTCTTTCTTCTTTTTTTTTCTCTCTCCTCCTTTTTTTTTTTAAGTTTCCTTTTTTTTTTTTTTTTTTTTGCTCATCATGATAATGCGGTTTTATGCAAATCTAGATGTTCATACATGTACTTTTTGTAGATTGAATTTGAGAGCATGATAGCATACCTGAAAATCTTTGCAAATTTGGGAATTTGGAGCTTGCAGCGATGTTGAGCCCTTCTTGATTTTCCGGAGATTTTGAGGTTTCGAAAGTTTGGAGTTTCGGAGCTCGCAGCGATGTTGAGCCCATCTTCAAACTTTCTATTTCTTTCAGGGTATTTCCCTTTTCTTCGGAATTGGCCCGGAACCATGCCAAAATTTCGCCAGATTGTCTTTTAGCGAAATCCTGTCATTTTGATGATGATCTTTTTCTTTTCGAACCTTTGCAGGCGGTTCCTCCAGAACGAACAAGGGTAAAGAGCCTGCTACAAGCATACCTCGTCGATCCGCCAGATCTTCTAATGTGGCCGTTCAGCAGGCCTGGGAGAAGGTATGATTCTTCCTTTTTCTTTTTCTGCTTCTTTCATGGGGCTTTCCATGTTCTGATTTGTTTTCTCACCCTGCTGCTGCTTTTTTTTTTTTAGCAGAGGATGAAAACTTGGCGATGCCTGAGGTTCCGACCGATGAGGCGTTGATGGAGCCGGTTATGGCATCTGAAGAAGAACCGAGGGACTCTGGATTGATTCCAGAATCTCCAATTGGTATAACTTCTTTCGCTTTTTCTTCTTTTTTTTTTTTTACCTACGACTTGATTTGCTAACATTTTTCTTGTCAGCTGACTTGCCACAGGATTCCGATGACTTTGAACCATCAATGGACGCAAATGTTGATGATGCTTCCGATGAGTTCATGGAGGAAGAGAGTGTTCCGCCAGTCGTCGAAGAAGGTACTTTGTAGTGATGACCCTGATGATTTTTTTTTTACAGGATCATATTCATACCTTTTTGTGTTTCATTTGCAGGTTTTGAAGTGACACAAGAGAGTCCATCGCTTTCTTCAGAACCATAGCAAGGGATGCCAGAGGTCGATCCGGAGGTAGAGACTCCTACAACCAGTTCTGACGCGATAGAGAAGATACCTCGTGCTGAGATTCCTTCTCCAGTGGCTCCAAGTGGAAAGAGTTCCTTTGTTACTCTTCCAATGGGACATGACATGAGCAGCCGATCAGCGGAGAAGGGTGAATCTTCATCCAGTTCGTCTCTTCAATTTGCGAAGAAGGTGCTGGCTCGGGTTTTGAGTTCTTGGGTCAAGACTCTCCTTTCTGGACACTTGGAGGCAGGATTTGGCATGATCCCACATGTACAGGAGATTCTGACCGACACCGAAGAGGTTGGTCTGGATGTCACAGGTGCCAGGGCGATCGTTGATAGGATCATTGCACTGGGTGACAAGTGGTTTGAGACCATGGATTTCCCTGACGACCAATTCTTCAAGGAGATGTTCTTGGACCCTGCTGATAAGGCTAAGTCCGACCTGAATGAGGCTACATAAAGCAAGAAGCAGCTAGTTCGGGAGAAGAACTTGGAAGAGCTAGCCATCATCGGATTGAGGCATGACCTTAACGTCCTTGATAGGGAAGTTGAGGAGGCCAGGAAACGTCTTGAGCATTTGAAGGCGCAAGTCGCTGCCAAGTGGGCTGCTATAACAGAGGCTCGTGACAGGGAGAGTACTCTGATTCGCAGGGTTGCAGAGGCCGGTCAAGTTCTTGAGAGGAGGACTCTAGAAAACGAAAAATGGCAAACTGCTGGGGAAAAGCTTCCCGGTGTAAAAGAAGGGTTACGGCATTCGCCAGCATCTCATGGCAAGTTCCTGAAGAAGCGTGCCTTGGAAACTTTGACGGCTGATGCCAAAAGTTTGCTTGAGGAGCTGAAGCTTTGGCTGGAGACCATTTTTGGCTGAGCTCCTGATTTTTTGTAGCCGAAACTATTCTTCTTATTTATTTTTTTTGGTACCACATGTATTTTTTTTGGTACTCTTCTTTTTTTGTAGTGCTTGTGAACACTTTCCTCTTTTTTTTTTTTTTGCTTTGGTACCACATGTATTTTTTTGGTACTTTTCTTTTTTTTTTTTGTTTTCCCTACGCTCACTCAAATCTTTTTGTGATCAAAGCAATTGCTAAATGTGGTGTTTGTTTGAAAATTTGATCAAAAGGTTGTCTTTTTGTGAAAATCTTTTGTCAAATAATTGTTTTGGCATGGGAGCCTGATTTTGGTTGTGGCGTGAAAGCCGATTTTGAGATGGCATGGAAGCCGAAATTTTATGGCGTAAAAGCCAAAATTTGGGTTGGCATGGAAGCCGGATTTTATGGCGTAAGAGCCAAAATTTGGGTTGGCATGGAAGCCGGATTTTTGTGGCATTTGCAGCCAGTTTGGTGGCATTGATAGCCAATTTGTGGCATTGATAGCCGGTTTGGGGGCATTGATAGCCGGGTTTTTTTGAAAGCCAAGTTTTGGTTTGTCGGCGTGAAAGCCAATTTTTTTGTGGCATTGATAGCCGGTTTGTGGCATTTATAGCCGGTTTTGGCGTTTATAGCCGAGTTTTGGCGTTTATAGCCAGATTTTGGCGTTTATAGCCGAGTTTTGGTTTTCAAAATGCAGGTATCGACCAAATGTCGCCTCCCCGCTGAATGGTCTTGCAAGTATCGATGGAATGTCACTTCCTTGCTCATTCGGTTTTGCGAGTATTGATGGAATGTCACTTCCTCGCGAATTGGGGTGCAAATATCGACTAAGCGTCGCTTCCCTGCTTTTCCCAAAACTTTTGGTTTTGCGGGTACTGACTTGATGTCGTTTCTCCGCGATTTTTGAAATTTGAGGTTTTCTCGAACCATTTGAAATTTGGGTTGTGGATAGCAACTGGTATGTTACATCTCCACGATTTTTGAAATTGGGTTGTGGATATCAACTGGTTTGTTGCTTCTCCACGATTTTAGGTTTTCTCGAACCTTTGAAATTTGGGTTGTGGATATCAACTGAAATGTTGTGTCTCCACGATTTTAGAGGTTTTGGAAGTATCGAATGGGGTTCGCATCCTTCCGATTTTTTGAGTTTTGCGAGTATCGACTAAGTGTCACTTCCCCGCGGTTTTTGAAAAACCAAAATTTTTTTTTTGTTTAAAGACGCGAGGGTCGTAAATTTTGACCTAAAACCATTTGGCGGTAAAAGGTAAGGTGGACTAGAGTGGAAATCCTTGAATCCAGATTTTTGTTTCAAACCATGAATTTTGGTTCAAGGATCGAAAGTTTTGGTCAAGTCAGGGAGAGGCTCCTAAACTTGGAAAATTTTTTTTTTTGAACAATGAAACGATAAAAGTAAGCATTGTTTTTGAATCTCTAGAAATTTTGACATTTGATATGAAAATTCTAAAGAGAGTGGGTTTGACGAGCGAGTACCTGAGAACAGGTTTTGGCCATACAGGCATTGCCCTTACCCAGTTGGGTAAGTCTTCAAGGGTAGTACCGCTTCAAAAACTTGTCGTTGATAGGCAGCATACATCTGTCGCCTTCCATGTTTAGGAGGGCATATGCGCCGTTGGAGAAGACCTTGTCGATGACGTAGGGTCCCTCCCATTTTGGTTCAAACTTGCCTTTGGACTTGTGAGCGAAGACCATTGGTCTTTTTACCGCAAGAACCAAGTCACCCTTTTTGTAGGCGCGTTGCCTGTCCTTTTTGTCAAAAGATCCTGCCATGCGTGCTTGGTAAAGTTCAATGCTTTGTCGAGCTTCGAGCCGTCTCTCATCGAGATTGTCCAGCTCATGAAGTCGTAATTTCGCATTGCTTTCTTGAGTCATGTCATTTTGTAGAGGTACCCTCCGAGAAGGAATTTGGACTTCTAATGGCACGACAGCTTCGCATCCATAGACCAAGGAGAATAGTGTGCTATGGGTTGGTCCTCGAACGGTGGTTCGATAGGCCCACAAAGCTTCAGACAGTTTGTCGCTCCAGTCTCTTTTGTGACTAGAGATCATTTTCTTGAGGATTTTGCAGAGTGTCTTGTTGAAGGCTTCTGCTAATCCGTTTGCTGCCGGATTGTATGGAGTCGAAGGACAGCTTTGAATTTTGTATTTGTCGCAGAACCTGTAGAATCGATGATCCCGGAATTGTGGTCCGTTATCATGGACGAATCTTTTAGGTATGCCAAAACGACAAATGATGTTGGTGAGTAGGAATTGAAGGACTGATGATGTCTTCATTTCGTTGAACGCAAATGCTTCTGACCACTTGGAAAAATAATCCGTTGCGGCGAAGATAAAGCGATGACCTTTGCTTGAAGGGGGAGAGATAGGACCTATGATGTCCATGCCCCATGCTTCAAAAGGCCACGAGATTGCTGTAGGGTGTAGCCATTCCGGAAGCATGTGAATGTAATCTCCGTGAACTTGGCATAGCTGGCAGCGTTTGGCAAATTGCATTGCATCAGCTACCATGGTAGGCCAATAGTAACCTAACCTTTTTATCTGATCATAGAGCTTAGGACCTGCCTGATGGGCTCCACAAAGACCAGCATGAACTTCTTTAAGTGTTTCTTCGGCCTCTTGTTGTGACAAGCAGCGTAGAAGTACTCTGTTGAAGGATTTCCTATAGAGGATTTTTGAAGGAATATCCAAATGAAAGTTTGGGGCTCGCCTTTGTATGCTTACCCGTTCTTTTGGATCTTCAGGTAGGATTCCGAACATAGTGTAATCAATGAACGGATCCCTCCAGTCGCCGATTGAAGGTTGAAGGATAGAGATCCGACTTCCAACCACTCGGTGGCATTCAGCAACTGCTTGGTGTGTGTTAAGAGGAGGGAGGATCCTTCTCTCGCACACTGTAATTTGCATGTTTTCCCCTTCCTGGATCGCCATTGATGCGGCAAGTCCGGCCAGGGCATCTGGACGGATGTTTTCACCTCTACGAATGTGGGTGATGTGACAGATGTCAAACTTTTGCAGAAGCGATTGTGCCTTGTTGTAGTAAGGCAGCAGATTGGGCTTCCTGACTTCATATATCTGATTCATCTGGTTGACGATCAGTTGAGAGTCTCCAAAGACTTCCAGCATAGTGATACCGGATTCGATGGCGAGTTCCAATCCTAGGATCAGAGCTTGGTATTCAGCTGCATTGTTTGTGCATGGTTCCAGTAGCGAGAAAGCGTGTGGAATCATGTATTTGTCGGGGCTAACAAAGAGGATGCCAACTCCCGAGATCAGCTGTCTTTTTTCATTTGTCCTGGTTGCACCATCAAAGTACATGTCCCAGGAGGCATTTGGTGAGGAAGTCTCCACGTTGTAGACAGGTTCGTCTGGGAGATCATCTCTGAGTGGAGAATCTTTAGGCAATGGATGCTCTGCGAGAAAGTCTGCTAGAGCTTGGCCTTTGATTGCTTTTTGTGGTACATACCTAATATCAAATTGTGACAAGAGGATGGACCATTTTGCCAGTCGGGCATTGAGAGAACCGGCCTTCGTGACAAGGACCTTCAAGAGGTTGATCCTCGAGACCAGGTAGACTGTGTTGGAAAGCAAGTAGTGACGTAGCTTTTGTACGGCGAACATCACTGCAAGGCATTCCTTTTCGACTGGAGAGTAGCGATGCTCTGTACCTACTAGCATGCGGCTGAGGTAGTATAGAGCAGCCTCTTTTCCTTCATCATTTTCTTGTGCAAGCAGAGCGCCCGACGAGACGCCGAAGAAGCATTTTAGAGGATTCATCCGCAGTTTGTGTTTGCGGAGTCGGAGGAAGACTTCCCGAAGATCTTTGAGATGGTCTTCTTTTCTTCTGCTTTTGACGGCGAGGTCATCAACGTAACATTCGACCGTCTTATGCTGCATATCTTGGAATATTTTCATCATAGCCCTCTGATATGTGGCACCAGCATTTTTCAGACCAAATGGCATGACAGTGTAGCAATACACGCCAAATGGAGTCCGAAATGAAGTGTGCTTTTCATCTTCAGGATGCATCTTTATCTGATTGTAGCCAGAGAAGCCATCCATGAATGTCATTCGCTAGAATCCGCAGGTATTGTCAATCATCACCTCCGGTATGGGGAGCGGGAATTCATCTTTAGGGCAAGCGCCATTCAAGTCTCTATAGTCAATACAGACTCTGATCTGCCCATTTTTCTTTGTCACGGGGACAATGTTGGCCAACCATTCTGGATGTTGTTCCTCACGGATGAAGCCAACGCTTTTGAGCTTTTGAACTTCTTGTTCAATTTTATCCATCACATCTGGACGGAATCTTCTTTGGCCTTGTTTGACAGGCTTGATTTCTTCTTGAAGATTGAGTTTGTGGACTGCTACTTTGGGGTCTAAACCAGGCATTTCAGCGTAGGACCATGCAAAGCAATCAACGAACTCACGAAGAAAAGCGATATACTCGGGTAACTCATTATCCTTTATATTCTTGCTTATGAATACAGGACGTGGGTTATCTGGTGTTCCCAAGTCTATCTTTTCAACAGGATCTTCTGTTAGAAGGTTCGAAGGTGGTTCCTCCACAATATTTTTGGAGGCTTCCAGCTCAACAAAACCTTCTGGGATTCCAAGGGCATTTGTAGACCGAGGGTTTGTTCCTTTCCACGGGTCTTCTTGATTGGTGATCTTCTCAAGGCTTGCTATGAGATGGTCCCAATCGCCTGTTGAAACTGGGTCGAAGTAAGGTACTTCTTTTGGAGACGAGGGCTCTTCTGGGTCAGAGTAGCACAAGTCTGTATTATCGGACGATTCCTCTTTATCATCAGAGAAATTGCACCAATTGGATGAGCTTCCTGGATCTTTGTCAGGTAACTCTTTAAAGAGATATCCAGGGAGATCGATGTCTTCATGGACTTGAGATGTTGAGGCTTGGTCGGTAAAACGACTTTTAAGCTTTTGTGTCAATTGTCTCAGAGGAGTGTCGGGATCATACCCTAACCCAAATGAAGACTTTTCTACATGACCGTAGAGTCTCCAATCTTCCAGCTGGCTTTTGGTCAAGGCGGGCCCCAATGGCGTGAGAATACCGCGTCTTTCTCCCAAACCGACTGGGTTTTGAGCGTCATAGCCCATTTTCTTCATAATTGCTTATGCCACAGGACTATACAGAGATAGCTGAGTCATACCTTCATTTTGGAAAGGTTCTAGCATGGAGTTTGATGAAGAAGCGTCCGATCTATGGAAGAAGATCGGCTTTTGCTTTGGTGATGTTGTCGGAACAACAAAGGTAGCAGACGTAGGATCTTCTACATCAGCAGGTGTCTCCATCGGAGTGAGAGCAGGCTGAACGTGCTGAGCGTCAGCTTGGCTTGACGAGGTGTCGTCTTCTGGTTCTGAGTACGAGTCTTTGTCTTGCATGATAGACACGAGAGAAACAACAAATTTGCCCCCAGGCTTTTGCTTTGCCTTCTTCACTCTGGTTGTGATGACCAAAGGTTTTGAAGATTTGAGGGAGATGACGAAGGGAGATTGACTACTCTCTTCTAATTTACCGGAGGGTTTGTTTTCTTCCGGTGATTTTTGAGGAGCCTTGCCTTTATCTTTCTGGAGATTTTCAGCAGGGGGTGCTATTTCTTCTTTTTCTTCTTTTTCGCCTTTATATATTTGGGAGTCTGCGAAGTGGACTTCTTTACCTTTGAAGGGTCTTCTGTCCGCAAACACTCGATGTACCATGCCGTCGTCGCCGACGAACTTGATGCATTGATGTAGAGTTGAAGGGACAACACCATTCTCGTGTATCCAGGGGCGTCCGAGAAGGATGTTGTAGCATGAAGGGGTTTTTATTACATACACAGTGACTTCAAAGATAAGATCACCGATCTGCAATTTGAACCTGATTTTGCCGATAGGCCTTTGAGTACTCCCATCGTATCCAAAGATAGATACAGATGTATGGCTTAGCTTGCTGGGTGGGATGCCCAACTCTTCGAGAGCCGAAGTGGAGATGAGGTTGAGTGCAGAACCTGGGTCGACCTGAACTCTGTGTATAGGCATTTCCTTGATGTACCCTGTGAAGTACAGGGGTCGGTTGTGCCTTGCTTCGCCAAGTAGGAGGTCGTCCTTTGTGAAGGCGATGGTTGCACTGGCTGCCTTTTGAACCGAGAGGCATTGGATGCATGATCCCTCAGTTTTCTTTTCTCCCTTTGAAGAAGTTTCAGAGTTTTTGACCCGGTAGTCCATTTCAATTTGGAGGACTTGCGGGGCATGTTTGTCGACATCCTCATTCAGTTTTTGTAATTCTAAGATGAGATTATCACGAGTGCGTGGAGACATTCGTAATAAATCCAAGATGTGCAGTCGTGCAGGTATGTGTTTGAAGTGCTCGATCAAATCATACTTGGAAACCTCCTTAGGGCCTGCATGTTCATCATTGTTGCCACTGGGGGCGCTTACAACATCTTTTCCCGAAGGATTTACATAAGTAAAGGAAGATTGGATGTAATTTTTATGGTAGTCCCGGCCCGAGCGGGTGCCTCTACCAACTTCGAGAGCTTCTTGAGAAGGGTCTTCGCTTGGAAGATTGTCCTCAGGATCAAGAGGCTGTCGTTTTTCATCTACTGGGGATGTATCCGCAGCAGAGTTACCATCCTCAGTGATTGTGTTGCACAGAGCATTTTCCGGGAGCAAGTCCTGAACAGCATCCAGCAGCTTTTCTTCTTCGTTGACCCATCCATCATCCCAAGTTGGGTTTTTTTTCATGATGATGAGTCGGGAAGAGCGTGAGTTCTGAAGTCACAGTCTCAGGGGACGAAGCCTAAGAGGGTGTCATCTCTGTGAAAGTCACGCGAGACGAGGTAGCCCCAGAAGATATGGTGCTAGGTGTCGTCGGTGTGTAAGTGATCTCATCAGATGATGCATCGGAAGAGCTATAATCCCGAATTATCACATTACAGGCAGCTTTTAAAGGAGACGTTGTCTGCTCGGAGTCAGACTCATCCTCAGATGTAAGAGGATCGTCTACCCAGCAATTTTCTCCACTTTCAGGAGTTGAGGGAGGAGGTACCTGGTGGGCTTCAGGGACTTCCGACTCTGGATGGTGAGGAATCTCGTTGATGCGGTCTTGCTCTTGTTCTAGAGCGAGATGCTGCAAGATCCTCGCATATTCTTCAAGATCAGGCATGGGAGCCAGATCCTCTTCTTCGTCTTCTCCGTGTGGCTCAACATAGTTGATTTCCACTGGAGCAATGACAGGTGCTGGGTTAAAAGCATCTTCTTGTGCAGCCACTTGATCTTCTTCATCATCAGACCAGGATCCTTGTGGTTGCAAAGGGTTATACCAGATTACTGGCATAAGGTGAGTTTCAGGAACCCATTCTTCATCGGAGAGATATTCTCCTGTTTCAAGGGATTCCTCCCACTCATCGGTGTAGCCGGACTCGAATCCATCATCGGTGTCGCTGGACTCGTATCCATCAATGGAGAATCCAACTACCGAGTTGCAAGAGTATGATGCCCCCTGCATAGCTTCTTTTTTGAATCGAGGTGGCATGAAATCACTGAGAGTGAAGTTTCTTACCGCCTTTGAAGTCTCTGGAAGGGACGTTTTTGTTGCCCCGAGTGAAGTGGTAGAGGAAGCCTCTGCCTTTTCATGGACTTCTTGTTATGGCTGGGTCTTCTCTTGCCGTTTAAGCCTGAGGAGATGTTTCCTAGCCTGCCTTCGCTGTTGAGCTGTCGGCTTTGTTTTTACGATCTCCCAGTTTTCATCTTCCAGGAGATCGGGATGTACCCATATAGGTTGTCCATCTGGTGTTGGGTAGGGAACCAGTTCCTCGGACACTTGAATTTTATTTATCACCATGAAGGAAGTAGTGATCTTCTTCTTCGGTGATTTTGGTGTTTGTCCACATGACACCATGTTGACGGAGGCAGTCCCATAGTTTTTGTCAAAGGTGATGACTCCGTTTTTCCACATCTCATTTATCTTCTCTCTCACAACAAAGCATTGATTGAGAGGATGCGAGACCATCTGGTGGTATGGACAATACCGAGGACGTTGGTTTTGCCAACATCGCCCGGTCTTTTGGGTTCAGGCAAGGTGAGCTTGCCGTTTGCCAGGAGAGCCTCAAAGATTTCGTCAACATCTTCATCGAACGGGTATTTCTTTTCTACTCACTCTTTGAAGGCATCAGAGAGTTCAGGTCTCTTACCCGCAGCTCTATTTTCAGCTTTCTTTGGTTGCTGAGGAGCTGACTTGGTTTGTACATTGAGGACCTCTTTCTTCTTTGGTTTAGAGGTTACAACGGCGGTTGGCTCTTTTCTTGATGACTTCTGACTGTTGAGGTCTTTAATCACCGTTTCAGCTTCCATAGGAGCTTCCAGGAGTTCTCCCAGGTTTTTTGATTTGTTGCCGATGATCATGGAGCGTATTCTGGCTCTCATGTTGTTTCGGCAGATGTCGACTAGCGACGCCTGTGGCAATACATCTGAACATTTGTATGCCATTGCTTTCCACTTGTGAATGAAGTCATAAGTTGACTCATTCTCTCCCTGTTTTAGGCTGCAGAGCTGAGCCATAGTAACAGGATGATCCTCACCTTGGAAGTGGGTCAGGAAGCGTGTCTCTAGCATAGCCTAGTTCTGAATGGAGTTCTCCGGAAGAGTGGAGTACCAATCGAAGGCCGTACCTTTTAGGGTACTTGTAAAGAGGCGGATCTTGAGTGCATCTTGATCCGCGATAGCTCCCGTCAAAATCTTGAAGTGGATGACGTGCTTTTTGGTAAGGGCGCGTGACTCATTTTCTTCTCCATTTCCCTCGTTATTGCTATGATTCGGAGGAGGCTCATTGTTCACCTGATTTTGGACAACAAGGAGAAGGTTTTCCATCAGAGTTTCAATCCTCTGCTGGCCTTGTTCCAACTGCTGGATGCGTGTGAGCGCATCATCTTGAGGTGGATTCTAAGGTGGTGGCTCAGAACTTGTAGCCAAGACGTTCATCCCTCGGGATTCGAACGAAGAAACCGTCCTGGTGACTGAGCTGAGGCTCATTCTTTTTGATGAAGGATTACTCTCCCGTCCTTGGCTGGAAGGGGCAGGAGATTCTTCGGGATGTCTTTGTGTCCTGGTGACGCTATGGGTCACCGGACGTCGGACATGGATTTTTTATGCTGACTTTTGGCGTCTTCTGGTTTTTCCAACCATATGGACGGCAACAACTTGGTCGGGTCTTTCTTTTTCGACCCATTTGTGGGAGACTTGAAGTGTAGGAGGCTAGGTCCGTTGCTTCTCTAGTCTCTTTTGTCGATATGACGCACGGCGACGTGCTCGACAAGCAGCTTGAGCTTCGGTCAGCTCTGGCTGGGCTCTGACGATGAAGGATGTGCTCCCTCGGGCGCAGCAGCCGAGCCTGTCTTCTTTGTAGCTAGGCAAGGACAGGATCCGGACCCGGTCCTTTGCCTGTTGCAGCGAAGCTTTGAATTTTTCAAGTTCGGCCCCTGTAGAGATAAAGGGTCGAACCGAATGAGTGTAGGCCTTAGCAGGTGCTTGTAGAGGCCTGGTGATGCATGATCTGATTCTGGGCTTGTGGGAGCAAGCCGGTTCATGCTGGGTTGACTTGGGAGTCAAGTTGGAGATGGGTCTCTCCTCTTTCATGTAGGCAAGAGGGTAGAACTGGTTCTCCTTGAGTGGGGCCAGGTATGCTGGCTTGGTGGAGGTTTGAGACCTTCTTTGTTTTGGGGAAGGTCTTGGAGACCAAGTCTTTGGGTAGACCTAGTTGTTTGTGGGTCGAGGCTTCGCGGGGGTGCCGCGGGCTTCGGGCTTTTGGGCGGTCGCCTTTGGTGTCACGGGAGTGACACGTTGAGAGGCGATCTTCTGCTTTTTAGCAGGCGCAGCCTGTTCTTCGGGAAGTGGGAATGGTCCCAGTGTCCCGAAGACGATGGTCCGGGGAGTCGAGGTCGACCCGGAGTTCGGAGAGTTGCCGAGGGAGTTGATGCTTCGACAGCTGACAAGGCGCTTATGAGTGCGCGCGCTTTGCTTCTGTTGAAGCATGAGTTGGTGCTTGTTCTCATCGAAGATAATGGTTAAGGCTGCCATTGTTAGTTTCAAAATTTCTGAAACAAGACCACATCCATTAGTAATCACAAGAATATGATGATCATAAATGGGGAATGCTATGATTTTGTCTTTTCAAATCGCTCAAAGGACATGACCCAAGCAATATGAAGAAGGCAAAAAGCCATAGAGGGTACAATTGTTCTGGTTGCAAGCATGGTAGGCTCGAAATGAGCGTTCCAATGACTGCTAGAAGCAATTGTATACCTAAATTCGACTTATCGAGAAGCGGAGCTTGCTCGAGATAAGAAGAATATAAGGTAGGAGTTACAAATGTGCCGGTCACAGATACAGTAGACCCTGAAAGGGCGTACTAGTACTGCTATGCACAAATGTTGGAGATCGCATCCATGAGATGGGATTCTTTGTTTTGAAAGGTCAGAAATGGATTCGTCAAAGAGAGCAGGTGGCATTCCGATTCAAATATGGGCTCAACGATTTCCGCGAGCGCCAGTACTCAGAAGGAAAGAGACCACAATTTCTCGAATCTGAATCCAAAAGTGACGAGTTTTTTTTTTTTTTTTTTGAAATGTCAAGATTGGTTCCATCAAGGAGAGCAAATGGTATTCTAATCTGAACACGGTCTCGGCGATTTCCGCGAGCGCCAGTGCTCAGAAAAGAAGAAACCAAAATTTCTCAGATCTAAAATCAAAAGTGACGAGTTTTTGAAGATTTTTTTTTTAAAATGATTTTTTTATTTTATTTTATTTTATTTTTTATTTTTTAAAATATATTTTTATTTTTTATTTTTATTTTATTTTTTTTTGAAGATTTTTTTTTATTTTAAGATTTTTTTTGAAAATCTTTTTTTTTTTATTTTTAATTAATTTTTTAAGATTTAAAGACGATAGAGTACACATAGGCCTCCTAACCCGGTCTTATGAAACCTCAATTGATAGAATTGCCCCCAGGTAAGGGTAGGATTACTTAATGAATCCGTTTGGAGGACCCTTGCCTAGAACAGTCAAGCTGTCTCCACACTCTGGACAAGGCTTTTCTTGAATCAATCGTGATCAAAGAACGCAATTGGTTTAACCTTAGTGGTCTATGTCCTTTTTTTTTTTAAATCCCAAATAGACTCATCGAAGAGAAACGATGGCCCAAAACCTTAGTCGAACGGGCTCAACATTTCTGCAAGCACCAAAGAACGATAGGATAGGATCAAAGTTTCTCAATTTTGAATCCAAACTAAGAAAACTGATTTTTTTTTTTTATTTTTTTTTGAAATCTCTAATGAACTCATCGAAGAGAAACGATGGTCCAAAACCTTAGTCGAACGGGCTCAACATTTCTGCAAGCACCAAAGAACGATAGGATAGGATCAAAGTTTCTCAATTTTGAATTCAAACTAAGAAAACTGATTTTTTTTTTGATTTTTTTTTTAATTTTTTTTTGAAATCTCTAATGAACTCATCGAAGAGAAACGATGGTCCAAAACCTTAGTCGAACGGGCTCAACATTTCTGCAAGCACCAAAGAACGATAGGATAGGATCAAAGTTTCTCAATTTTGAATTCAAACTAAGAAAACTGATTTTTTTTTTTTTGAAAAGAGAAAGAATGGAAACAAACTCAAAGAAATATAAATTTCCAAAAAATCCCATCTCATTTTTTCTAGGATGCAAAATCCAACATAGGCTACCAGCTAGAAAGTAGCCAAGGAATCCGGAAAAGAAGTATAAGCATAGAGCAAAAAGTATGATATGCAAATATTTCATTTCCGAGCATCGTGTTCTCAAATGAACGAGTCCCACCGGGTGTGCCAGCTTGATGGAACGCGCTCCGAATGCCGAGGGTGCTACCGGGGTCGGCGGACGTGGGAGTCCGTCGGGTCCGGCCCTTTCGCACCCGGGGGGCTGAAGCGTGCATCAACATTTCTTTGTGTGGGTGTGCCAGATTTTCTATTTTACTTGGAATTTCAAGTGGTAATCCGGAGATCAACCTTCGCAAGTAAAAAGGAAATCAACTTCTTTCAAGTTTTCCATTGCACAAATATTTAAGTAAAGAGATATTTTCTTGATTTGCCGTGAAAGGCGATTTTGTTTGGCATTTATAGCCGATTTTGGCGTTTATAGCCGATTTACAATTCTCATCAATAATGAAAGACAAGAGTTGTGATTTTTGTCTCTTTTAGAAAAATACAAACTACAATGAAAAGCAAGAAAAGGAGGATCTAACTTTTCAGGAGATTGTGGGGGACTCGTTCAGATTGACGGTCGTAAGCCATGTATGGGCTTCGCCATCATCCATGCAGATGAGAACAGAGGATGCTCTTGATTCGCTTGGCTTGGCTATAACCTCAGATTTTTAAAGGACAAAGACCAAGAGGAGGTCCTATGTCCAATAAAAAGCTAAGTAGACGGGCTGAAAAGCCACGTCTAAGCCATTGGAGGCAGCGGGAGAAGGCAAGGACCTTGGGGGGGGGGGGGTGCCCCCCAAGGGACTTTTGTCACCTTGTAGTGGTGGCCGGTGCAGAACTTCAGCAGAGTTTTTCTCTCTTTTTCTTTCTCTGGATTCTTTCCGCTCTCTTCCGATCCGATCTCTTTTTTTCTGATCCCTATTTCAATGGAATGCTCTCCTATTTATAGGCTTTTGGTAGCCATTTAGGAGAGTTTATGAGCTTTAATTGCTTTAATGAGAGGAGTTACAAGATTTATTTCTTGATTTTGTAACTCCTTTTTCCTTGAATCTGATTGGCCGATGGAGATTGAGGGCATTTAATCGTCATGATGGGAGGAGTTTCAAGGTTTAAGTGCCATGAATCTCTTGATTTGTAACTCCCGAATGCTTGCTTCTGATTGGGCTGTCCAAAGAAATGAATTAATGACTGCAACAAAGCTAGTCAATTAACTGCATTAAATGGTCGCCGAGCAGTCGAAGAGTCGCGGGCCATGCCGTGTCTTCTGGAATTCTTCTGGCGATGATCATCGATGGATCTACATGCTGATCGACATCGGATGAACATGTAACTTCAGACATTGATAGCTAGCAGCGTGCTGGTGACATCTGTCTTGTCGATTTCACGATCGGTCGGACAGAAAGTGCACTTTCTTGGTCAGCCGGTTGGCGATCTTGGAGCGATCAATGATGATTTTATGCTTTTGATGGCGGATCCGAGATGTCGTCGGATATGAGTCAATGTAAAGCACTAAAAATCACAATTTCAGGGAACCACAGGGGTCAAAACGCGTAAAACGCGAAAAGGGACGGAAAAACGGGTCACCGGTGAAAAATCCGGTGACCCGGACTTCCATGGTCGCCGGCGACCATGGGCCGGCGACCCTGGGGGTTTTTCCCCTTTTTTGGTCCATTTTGCGGTCTTTTTCGTCGCCGTTTTCTTCTGTATTTTTCCTGACATTTCTTCTCATTTATTGGCTTGATTTCCCTGTAGAAAATCTGATGAGAATCCTTGCATTTTTAGAGTGCAAAGTTTCCAATTTTCCAGGAAAGCCGAAGACTTTGTCGCATAGAGCTGCTGATTTTCTGCCAAAAGCTGAAACTTAGTCAAACGATGTCGGAATGACCTGAAATTTGAGGTGAAGCCTCCTGAGCAATAAATAAGACCAACCATAGGCTTTTGTTTGAGTTTTGAAGCCGTTTGGGGTCCCGTCAATGCTTCACTTGATTTTGCTGCGGGGAAAATGCCGAGCTTTGATATGTGGCCAAACGATGTCCGATTGACCTGAAATTTGACGGGGAGCCTATTGGAGTCATTTTGAGACGTTCCATGGGCTCCGTTTTGGATGTCATGGTCCCGGGTTGCTCCGCCGCCGGTAGGCTTGATTTTCTCTCGGAGCATCGAAACCTGGTCAAACGTTGTCGGAATGACCTGAAATTTGACGTGCAGCCTTTTGGAAGCATGTTGAAGCCACTCATGTACTTGGTTTGATGAGCGAAGGCTTCGGTGGTTCCCGCCGCCAGGAGGCTTGATTTTGCTGCTCGAGCATTGATGGAGGGTCAAACGTTGTCGGTTTGAGTTGAAATTTGGCATGGAGCCCTTTTGAGACATGCTGGAGTCATCCGTAGGTTCTGATCGAAGTTTTGACGTCTCCGATGATGTCGCCGCCGGGAGCGCCATTTTAGCTGTCGGAGAAGCGAAGTTAGGCCAAATGATTCTGAAATGGCCCGAAACTTCATGTGTACTCTTCTCTTGGCTATCTTGAAGGATCTTGCAGTTTTTGTTTGATTCTGACAAAATTTGATTTTTTGGAGAAATTGCATTGCCTATTTATGGCAGGTTGCGACTTCATGCAGCTTTCTTGATGTTGAAGAGGCAAAGTGACATTTTTGGTGTCAACAGTGGTTCTCACCGCCGAGAGGCTTGATTTTGCTGCTCGAGGGTTGATGGAGGGTCAAATGTTGTCTGTTTGACTTGAAATTTGACAAGGACCCTTTTGGAGGTATTTTGGAACCATCCATAGGCTCTGATTGAAGTTTTGATGTCTTCGACACTGTCGCCGCCGGGAACGTCTTTTTAGCTGTCGGAGAAGTGAAGTTAAGCCAAATGATGTCGGAATGGCCTGAAACTTCATGTGTACCCCTCTTTTGGCTGTCTTGAAGGATCTTGCAGTTTTAGTTTAATTCTGACAAGATCTGATGCTTGAAGTAGCATTGCCTATTTGTAGTAGGATGCAGTTTCATATGGCTTCTTGATGTTGAGGAGGCAA
Source organism: Umbellularia californica (assembly GCA_028538565.1). Classification (NCBI taxonomy): domain Eukaryota; kingdom Viridiplantae; phylum Streptophyta; class Magnoliopsida; order Laurales; family Lauraceae; genus Umbellularia; species Umbellularia californica. Next base: position 29,305,900 of record JAPQWN010000006.1, read on the forward strand.
AGTGACTTTTTTGGTGTCATCACAGACAGATGGACAATCAGAACGGACTAGACAGACATTGGAAGACTTGCTTCGTGCCAGTGTTGTTGATTTCGGGAGTGATTGGGATGATCATTTAGTGTTGTGATAATTTGCGTACAACAATAGCTACCACTCCAGCATTGAAATGGCACCATTTGAGGCATTGTACGGTCGCAGGTGTAGGACTCCAGTGAGCTGGGAGGAAGTTGGAACTTGAAGTTTTCACGGTCCTACGATCATCGCAGAAACAACAGAGAAGGTTCAAAACATACAAGATAGGCTGAAGATTGCTAGGTCAAGGCAGAAGAGCTATGCTGACAACCGTCGACGTGATCTAGAGTTCACTGTTGGTAATTTAGTCTTTTTGAAGACTTCTCCAATGAAAGACACTATTCGATTCGGGCATAAAGGGAAACTTTCCCCGAGATTCATTGAACCTTTCAAAATCACGAGCAAAATTGGGAATTTGGCCAACCGTCTAGACCTTCCAAAAGAACTCTCTGGTATCCACAACGTTTTTCATGTTTCAATGCTTCGAAAGTATGTGGTTGATCCTTCAGATGTTATTCGTCACGAAGAGATCCAAGTGTTACCTAACACCATATATGTTGAGAAGCCGATTCAGATCGTTGATGCCAAAGAGGCAATCCTGCGTACAAGAACAATTAAATGGGTCAGGGTTCTCTGCGATCATCATGCACCTGATGAAGCTACTGGGAGCTTGAGGAACAAATGGCTCAGAAGTATCCCGAGCTATTCGTTCAGGTAATTTTAAATTTCGAATTGCTTCTCGACTTATATTGAGTTGCATTGCATTCAGAGGACCGAATGGTTCTAAAAGTTTAGGGGAATTGTCAGGCCCCATCCTGAGTTAATCGAGATTAACTCTAATTAATCGGAAATCAAAGGTAATTAACTGTGTTTAACTAAGCTAATCGTGGTTCGTGGCCAAATGGAGGTGAATTAACCTAAAACGAATGAATTAGGCTTAATGAAGTGTTAATGAAAGAGATTGATGGAATTAAGTGAGTTTTTTACTTAAATAAAGGAATTAAGGACTTTTTTATAAATACGAATTTTTCACGTATTTTGTCGAATACGGAAACTTTTTATACCAACACGTGAATCTCAAAGTCATTCGATGAGTATCGACGACTTGAAGTACGTTAACTTTCATAAAAGACTTGAAGTCATTCGATGAGTATCGAATCAAATGACCCTTTATTTGACTCAAATTGTAAATGAGAGAAGATTGTGGACTTAAATGCAATTGGATGACTTATATAAGTTAAAATGAGTCATTCATCTCATTACCAGTACAGCCAAAACCTAGGCACCTTTCCTTCTTCCTTTTTCTTCTTCTTTCTTCCGTTTCATCTCCATCAAGCACAAGAGTGAGGTTTTTGAGTGATTCAAGTGAAAAGGACTTCATCTTCTCCATCTTCTTCATATTCTTCTTGAGTTTTCCTGAAGAGAAACCTTCAAGTTAAGAAGTTTCCACCGCAATCCAAGCTATACAAAAGGGGTTTTGGTGATTTAGTCTTCAAACAAGGCAAGTATATGCCTTTCTATGTTTTATAAAGTTATTAGAGTGATTTGAGTTCAAGGAACTTAATTTCCAAATTTTCGTTTCAGAATTCTAAAGATCCAGAATTTAGTTCTGGGTGCAATTCGGCTAGCCCTAGGGCTAACCGTAAGGCTAACTGCTGAAATCCATGAAAATGATCAGCCTCTGGAAAGCTGACCGTAAGATAACCGCTGAATTTCGGTTAGCCGAAAGGTAACCGCAAGCTAACCGAATTTGAGTCAGAAATTCACTCCAAAAGACCAGCTTCTGGAAAGCTAACCGCAAGTAGCCGAAATGAGTTCGGCTAACCGAAATGGAAATTTCGGTTAGCCGCAAGGTGACCGACAAGGTGACCAAACTAACTAAATGTGTCAGGAATTTTTAAGGTTCTAGAAAGCTTACCGAACTTGGTTCGGCTAGTCGCTGGCCAGATTTCGGTTAACCGTCAGGTAGCAGTCAAGGTAACCACCAGAGAGGAAAATTTCTGATTAATTTCTGATTCTTCCGAATTAAAAACCCAACCATTGAGGCTAGTGTTAGTGATGTCTAAACCTTCATAGGTGTGAACTAAGGTTATCATTATGTATAAATTTAACTAATGTAATATCGTCCACAATAACACGTGCATTGATAACGAATGGTTCACTCAATTGCCTGGTTTAGATGATTGTTTAGAATTAGAATAGAATTGAACAGAATGACTAGATCAATTGAATTAGGAGTCTGGCACTACATAGTGGGTTTCCATTGCTCATTATTGAGTTACACTGAATTGGTAATGAATACACATTAAATGAACAATCCACATTTACTAAAGGTAACAATGAAAAATATGCATAATGCACTGTACTGAATAACACATCTAATTAATGAACAATCCAATTGCAGTAGATGAAATTGGGGGTGTTTCAGAGCTCCGTAGTGATACCAGTGATTTTTTATCCAGACACTGGTAGATCCCACACTATTTGGACTGAAAGGTCATAGACTGAAAAATCACTGATAAGCCACCATAAGCCACACATTAGACTAAAAAAGTCCCACTGATAAGTCATCTAATAAAGGCTTAATGTAATCAATAAATTGAATATAAACACTGAAAATGAATGGAATTGACTGTTTCCTTTGGGAAGAAACTGGAATGAAACCAATGCTATTGTAGTTGTCAATATAGTTATTGTTATTGCTTGTGTTTACTATTTCACAAGACATTGTTATTGATTTGCTAGATCAATGAGTTGATGGAAATAATATGTGTTATCATAGAATTGTATATGTATTGTTGAACCATCGTGTTCACAGTGTTACTGATGATGTTACAAGCCCAGTTGCCCGTACCGGCCCCGTAGAGGCCAAGCCGCCAGCAGAGGATGCCCATCCGATTCCCCCAGGAGGCTTAATTAAATGGACGTGATTGAGTGCGAAAGAATAGAACGTTTTGGGGTTATTTTGATAAATAAGTTTGTACATTCATTTTAGATAGTTAGAGTCACCTACATTGTTTGCTAAATATGCAGTCGTTGACTTAGTATAAATGAATTGTAGATACTGTACCTTTGCATAAAGAACTTATTCAGGTTTTAATTATTGTCAATGTGCACATGTTTGTATATGTATATGTTCCGCAAATTGTACATTGACAGGTTCGTATGTAAGATCCATTGTGGACTTCGTCTTAACTTCGGTTAATTCAAGGCTTGTGGGAGTAAGTATGTTTGACTTTGCAACCGGGGGTTAAACCCAATTACTCTGATCTCGGGCTTGGGTCGTAACAGATTGCTAGTTGGGCCCCGCAAAAGAGTTCTCATATAATAGGTGAGAACTAGTTCTCACTTGAATATTTCCCTATTTATATATAGGGGATGCTCTTATGAGAGCATCTCTCACCTTATTACTGATGGACTCTTAGATTTCCGTCCTCTCCTTCCGTACCCGGGTGCTGCCTGGGTCTCAGCGGATGTGGGAAAACACGGGTATCAACTTTTTGTACGGGTATGCCAGATTTACTATTCTACTTAGAATTTGGAATGGTGATGATCCGGAGATTCACCTTCACAAGTAGAAAGGAAATCGATCCTTTTTTCTAACTTTTCAAATTGCATAAATATTTAAGAAAAGAGACAATTTTTGTTTTGAGAATGCCGTAGAAGGCGTTTTTTTTGTTTGTTTGCCGTAAAGGCGATTTTGCCGTGAAAGGCGACTTTGCCGTGAAAGACGATTTTTACAAAACTCATCAAATATGAAAGACAAGAATTGTGATTTCTTTTTGTAAAAAATACAAATTACAATAGAAAAGAAAGAAAATGAATCTAACTTCTCAGGAGATTGTGGGGACACGTTCAGATCGACGGTCGCAAGTCATGTATGGACTTCGCCATCATCCTTCAAATGAAAACGTTTGATGCTTCGATTCTTCGGCTTGGCTCCTAACCTCAATTTTTTAAAGGATAAGGACCAAGTGGAGGTCCTATATCCAATGAAAAACCGAGTAAACGGGCTGAAAAGCCGCGTTTAGGCCATGTTGTAGAAGGAAGGGACCTTGGGGGGTGGCCCCCCAAGGGACGTTGATCACCTTGTAGTGTTTCTGGGAGCAAAGCAGCAGGACTTCGTCTCTCTTTTGAATTTTCTGGATTTTCGGGGCTTGGGATCACACTTGGGATTCCTTCATTTCTTCTTGGAATGGACCTCCTCTTATAGGCTTTTGGTAGCCATGACGTGTTTATTGGCATTGATGGCCATGATGAGAGAATTGATGAGAGGAGTTACATGTTTTATTTCTTGATTTTGTAACTCCTTTTTCTTCGCTTGTGATTGGCCGATGAAGGATAGTGGCAATTTAATCGCCTTTAATCTTCATGATGATGGGAGTTTCATAGGTTTAATGCCATGATTGCTTGGATTTGTAACTCCCAAATGCTTGAATCTGATTGGGCCGTCCAAAATAATGAGTTAATGACCCCATTAAGTTGTCATAAACGGGTCAATTAAAGACATTAAGTGGTCGCCAGGGCATGTGAAGAGTCGCGGGCCGCGCCGCGTCTTTTGAGATTCTTCTTGTGACCATCACAGGTGGATCCACACATTGTTTGATGTCGGATTGCAGTGCAATTTAAGACATTGATTGATGTTGGTGGGCCGGTGACATCTGTCTTGTCGATTTCACAATTGGTCAGACAGAAAGTGTACTTTCTTGGTTAGCCGGTTGGCGATCTTGGAGTGATCGGTGATGATTTCATGCTTTTGACGGTGGATCCGAGATGTCGGTGAAGATCAGTCGTTTTCAAGCATCAAAGATTGGATTTCAGAAAATCACAGAGGCAGGAATACTCAAAACTCGAAAAGTATCAGAAAACGGGCCATTCGGCGAGAAATCCGACGACCCGGATACGCAGGGTTGCCGGCGACCATGGGCCATGGTAGCCGACGACCATAGGGCTTTGGCCCTTTTGGTCGCCGAGTTTCGTTTTTGGCCGTTTTTCCTTCTTTTTTGCTCCTTTTTTCTTCTGTATTTTTCTTGACATTTTTCCTAATTATTGACTTGATTTTCTTGGAGAAAACTTGACAAGAACCCTTGCAAAACCGGAGTACAAAGTCTCCCATTTTTCGGGAAAGCCGATGACTTTGTAGCCGATTTTCCATCAAGAGTCGAAACTCGGTCAAACGATGTCGGAATGACCTAAAAATTGAGGTAAAGCTTCCTGAGCAGTGGATAGGACCAACCATGGGCTTTTATTTGACTTTTCAAGCCGTTTGGGGTCCCGTCGATGCTTGACTTGATTTTATTGCGAGGAAAATGCCGAGCTTTGATATGTGGCCAAACGATGTACGATTGACCTGAAATTTGACGGGGAGCCTATTGAGTCATTTTGAGACAACCCATTAGCTCCAATTTGGATGTTATGGTCCTAATGTGCTCCGCCGCCGGTAGGCTTTATTTTCTTTCGGAGCATCGAAACCTAGTCAAACGTTGTCGGAATGACCTGAAATTCGACGTACGGCCTTTTGGAGGCATGTTGAAGTCACTCATATGCTTTGTTTGATGAGTGATGGCTTCAGTGGTTGCTGCCGTCGGGAGGCTTAATTTTACTGCTCGAGAGTTTATGGAGGGTCAAACGTTGTCGGTTTGACTTGAAATTTGGCATGGAGCCCTTTGGAGGTATTTAGAAACCATCCATAGGCTCTGATTGAAGTTTTGGTGTCTTCGATGATGTCACCGCCGGGAGCGCTTGTTTAGCTGTCGGAGAAGTGATGTTAGGTCAAACGATGTCGGAATGGCCCGAAACTTCAGGTGTACCCCTCTTTTGGCTGTCTTGAAGGATCTTTCAGTTTTCGTCTGATTCTGACAAGATCTGATGCTTGAAGTAACTTTACCTGTTTTGTAGCAGGATGCAGCTTCACGTGGCTTCTTGATGTTGAGGAGACATAGTGACTTTTTTGGTGTCAACAAATGCGCCCTCGAGGTATAGTGACGAGTAGCTTTTTGGAGTCGTTGTGCCTCGAAGAGAAACTTGAAGGAGTGCTTCTGACTTGACCAAGAGTCTTGCGCATTTTTTTTTTTTTTTTGAATAGCCTTCTGAGTTTCCGGGGGGAGATTTTATGGTAGTGAGAGGGATCACGTACCATCTCAAGGCAAAGTTTTGAACGTGACATGGGGTATTTGGATTTTGGATTTTGGTTTTTGACCTTGTGACCTAACAAGCTGTATGTGGCAGGTTAGGGGGTCGGGGTTTGATTTTTTATTTTGACCTTGTGACCCAACAAGCTGTATGTGACAGGTTGGGGGTCAGATTTGGTTTTTTGGTTTTGGTTTTGGTTTGGTTTGGTTTGGATTTTGATTTTGATTTTGGTCTTGTGACCTAACAAGCTGTATGTTGCGAGTTAGGGGACCAAGGTTAGGTTTTCTGTGGATTGTCAATTTCAAGATTTTGGCTCAATTTGATTCATGAGATTGGATGGTTTGGTTTTTGGAAACTCATGAGGCTTTTTTTTTTTTTTTTTTTTTTTGAATGGTCCAATCAACTCAAAAGAGGCATGGGACATTTTTTTTTTTTTTTTTTTTGCATGCTCTTGGTAAGAGGAATATTTTGACTAAAAGCCACTTTTAGTGCCTAGGTGGTCAAACCTGGCTCATGTGGGCTAACCCATGGGACCTTAGGCTTTGGAGATGGCCTAGATCTCATATGGTGTCATTTTTGTAGAGAATATCTAAAAATATCTCTTTGGTGTAGAGAATATCTAAAAATATCCTTACTTGGAGAGAATCTCTCAAGTTTCCTTCTTGTTTGGAGAGACTTTCTCAAAATATCTTTCTTTTGGGAAAGTAGCTAAATTTTAGCACTTACCTCCTTTCTTTTCTCCTTGTTTCCTCTTTTGGTTTGCTCTCTTCTATAAAAGCAAAAGGAGTTGGATCTTTTGCTCCATTGGTTTCTTTGTTTGCAAGAGTCTCCAAAGGTGCTCCAAGATCAAGAAGTGCTTCTTCTTCTCCAAGGATCTCCAAGCTTTTTTTTTTTCTTCCTCTCCATCAATGGCTTCAAGTAAGTTTTCTTCTTCAAGAAACTCTATTATAGAAGTAGTAGTTTCTTTCTTTGCTTTCTATTTCTCTTCTCTTCTTTCTTTTTTTTCTCTTTTTCCAAGCAAGTTTTTTTTTCTTTGTTTTTTCTTTTTTTCGTGCTCTTTTTTTCTTTTTCTTTTTTTTTCTTTTGCTCACGGTTTTCTTTTTTTTTTTTTACCATGTTTTTTCTTTCTTTTTTTTCCACCGTGTTTCTCTCTTTTTTTTTTGCACTGATTTTGTTTCTCTTTTTTTTTGTTTTTTTTTTCACACGGTGATGATTTTTTTTTCACCTTTTCTTTTTCTCTTTTTTTTCTTGGCTGTACGGTCAGGTCCATACGGACCTGGCCGTACTGCCACGTGGCAATGGGCGACGACCTGTGGGCCCAATTTTTTTTTTTTTTTACTGAGATTTATTTCTCTTTTTCTTTTCTTTTTCCTTCTTCGTTTGCTCACCATGATAATGAGGTTATGCAATTTCAATATGTTCATGCATTTTTTTTTTTTTTGATGCATCAAGATAAAAGGCTAGAGTCTCTAGGTCAAGCCAACATGGTTTTTGACTTGGACAAAGTTTGATTGGTTTTGACCAAATTGGGTTGGAATTGGTCAAACTTTGGTCAATGTTTTCCTAGCATTTAATGCATGATGATGCTCTTTGATGCATGATTTTTGGTAAATGGACTTGGAAGCATGATGATGCTTATCTGAAAATTTTTTGCAAGTATTGGGATTTTGAGCTCGCAGCGATGTTGAGCTCTTTCTCGGTCTTGCTGGATTTTAAGGAACTTTACAAGTTTTGGATTTTGGAGCTCGCAACAATGTTGAGCTCTTTTCCAAATTTTGCGGAAATTTGATGAGATTGGCTCGTTCTCGCAGCAATGTTGAGTTCGAACCTTTTTTGAGAATTTTTCCACTGGCTATGAGCTCACAGCGACGTTGAGCTCATCTTTAGGCTTCCTGTCTTTTTCGGGGTGTTTCCCTATTCTTCGGAATTGCCCCAGAGCCATGTCAAAACTTCGCTAGAATTTTTTTAGCAAAATTCTGTCATTTTGATGATGATCGATCTTTTCTTTTCCATCTTTTGCAGGTATTTCTTCCAGAACGAACAAGGGTAAGAGTCCTGTTACTGACGCATCTCGTCGGTCTGCCAGATCTTCTAATACAGCCGTTCAGCGGGCTTGGGAGAAGGTCCAGTTTGTTGAGAAGAACTTGGAAGAGTGTGACTCCCTCAATCGTGATGAGATGAGACAACGATTGATCGTTCTCAAAGATGAGGAATTCTACAAGATCATGGTAAGCATCCGTCCTTGGGTTACGGACGATCAGAGCATTGTACCCAAGCCTACCTTTTTCTTTGGTGATGCAGTCCCCAACGACTTGACATACCAAAGGAGATGTTTTCAGTTCTCTTACACATCAGATGGTGAGGAGAGAACTATTTCTACCTGGTCGACTTTTGATCAGACCATCTCGATCCTGAGCCTTTCTCCTACATGCCCTAAGAGGGAAGATCCTCCGAGCTGGGTGAAGAGGACCAGTGTTATCAAGACCGCGGTTTTTGTTAGCGACCCTTCCGGTTTTGCAGAGAAGTCGCCTGTCCGTATGGACATGTTGATTCCAGCCAGTGGCTACCAAGGTTCTGATCATCCATCGGTCGATTTGAGACCGGTGGGTCTTAACATTTTTCGGGGTGACGGCAGCAATTGGGTGAAGCCTTTTAGACTTCGTGGCTATTTCAATGTTGACTCGAGCTGGGAATCATGGACTGCTCACACCCTGAAGATTGGCGAGGCCATTCTGTGGGAGGCCGAGATTTTTGATGCGGTTCTCGCTTTTCGGCAAACCTTTGTTTTCTCCAATGAGGCTTTCATGGCCATGCTGGAGTCATTCCTTCCACAAACCAACACCTTCATTGTGACGAATGGTCAGATTGGTTTTTCTTTGAAGGAACGGAGCGCCATCACCGGGTTGCCTAACCTTGGCAAACTCTATGAGGAGTTTATGCCTATTGACAGCGTCCTTGAGGAGCAGTTTGAGGAATTCAGGCTTGTATACTTTCAGCTCGTCGCCTTCTATGATTTTTTGAAGGAGAATGAGGGCTCAAAAGTTAGATGCAGCAGCTGGAAGAGTTGCAGCTCCAAATTTTTTGACAGCGGAGAGTCTTCTGATGGCATGGCCCAGGATGCTAGGGCTAAAACATCAAGTTTGAAGAAGATCGCTGCTATGCGAGAAGATTTGAGGATGTTCTTCGCAAGCACAGATGCCATTTGTTTCGACATTGCGTTGCGGAGAGATCTCGCTGTTTACCTCACTGGCTAGGTGAGGCTGTTTTTGCTGGAGGAGATGGAACGCACATCAGGCCGCATTGTATTTTTCCGGCTTGTCAGATGGCATTTGGAGAGCAGCTGGCTTTGGTACCTGCTCTTTACTCCTACTTGTGCACCGAACTGCTGGCTGCTGCTTTCCTGGTTCAGCTTGGGCTCCCTATGAACAGTGTATTTTCTACCCACATCTTCTATTCGGGGTATGTATACCACTGTCCTAGCTTTCATCGGTTGAGAGTTGCACAGGAAGAAGATCCCTTCTATGATTCGTTTGGCTAGAGGGACAGCCGTTTCTGAATCTCTTTTGTCTGCCCATTTGAGGATCCGACGGTTTAGGGAAGTCGAGATTGGGCAGTCTTCAGTGAAGCTTTCTCCCAGTTTGCGGAAGAAGGCTTTTGATTTTGGTGTCTCCCTTGATTCGACCAGGGCAGGGTCGAGAAGAAACTATGCTTTGACAAACGTGGAGAAGAGATGGCTTTTCAACATACGAGTTGGTACGATGGTGTACTGTAGACATCTTTTTGTGGATATCCAGTCGTATGTCCCTTCGTGTTTTGCATTGCAGCTTGGCTTCTCTCAAGGTGTTGTTGGAGCTCCTTCGAGCATGGTGAAGAGTTTTGGAGGTCTGTAGGATGGGAGGAATGCATGGGCTTTTTATAGCGCTGAGGACACTACCGCCATGATTTCCTATCCTGAGCTGCCCACTTTCCGAACTTCTGGCTTCACGAAGTGGTTCGTGGAGAGCTTCTCGGTGTACCGGGGGCTTTCCAAGAAGGAGCTTGATGTCAAGCAATCTCCTGGGAAGGGTCTTGGCAGATCAGATGGTGACCGTCGGGAGGAGGAAGTTTTGGCCTTCCTTTCTGGAGAGAAGCATAAGATAGTCTTTCTTAACGAGCAGGACGTCATCAGATCAGGAGCTGGACAAGGGATTCCTGGTGAGGTCTTGAGACAGCTGGAAGAGGAGGAGGTCGAGATCGATGCTTGGATGCAAGCAAAGGGCACAAAGGCTTCCATGGAGTCTACTGAGAAAAGTAGGCCATCCAGTGAGGACTCTAGCGAGAGGCCTGATGTTGATAGTGGGGCAGGATCGTTTAGCAGATTGACCCGCCGAAGCAAGAGGAAGAGAGGACAGCGCCATAACATGAGATGGCATGATAGTCGTTCTGATCTTGAAGCTCCTCTCACCATTGCTGAGGAGGTGTCTGAGGATGCAGAGAAGAGGAGATAGCTGGTATGATCCTCTTTCTTTCTTTTGTTTCTTCTTTTCTCTTATGAGAGATCTTGTTTTGATCCACTGCTTTCTTTCTTTTGGCAGAGGACGATGACTTGGTGATGCCCGAGGTTCCGGCCAATGAGGCGATGACGGATCCAGTCGTGGCATCTGAGGAAGAGCTCAGGGACTCTGGAGCGGTTCCAGAACCTTCACCTGGTATGATTGCTTTGGCTTCTTTTTTTTTCTTTTTGTTTGTGCTATCATTTGCCAACATGTAGCTTTCGTTTTCTTGTTAGCTGACTTGCTAGAGGATTCTGACGATTTCGAGCCATCCATGGATGCAACTTTTGACGATGCTTCGGATGAGCTCAGAGAGGCAGAGAGTACTCCGCCGATCGTCGAAGAAGGTATTTTGTAATAATAATCTTGATATATTTTTTTTTTGACATGATCATATTCATACCTTTCTGCCTTTTTCTTGACAGATTGTGGAGCAGCAGGAGAGGTCCCTCCGTCTTCCTTAGAGCTGGAACAGGAGATACCTACGGCTGATCCAGGAGTAGGGGATTCTTCTACTTTCAACGAGTCAGCTTCTTCGATTGGAAAGAGTTTATTGATTACTTTTCCAATGGAGCATGACATGGGCAGTCGGGCGCCAAAGCACGGCGAATCCTTATCTGCGCCGCACTTTCAGTATGCAAAGAAGGTGTTGAAGACTGTTTTGAGCTCATGGGTTGAGACTCTCTCTTCGGGTCACTTGGAAGCTGGCTTTAGCATGATCAAGCATGTACATGACATTCTTGCTGATAGTGAAGAAGTCGGTCTGGACATTGCAAGAGCCAAAGATTTTGTTAATGAAGTCATTGCTTTGGGGAACAAGTGAACTGAGACCAAGAGTTTCCCAGATGGTGACTTCTTTAATGAGATGTTTATGAAGCCATCCAGCAAAGTCAAAGCTGAGCTGACTGAGATCACGAAGACTCTGAAGCAGTTCGTTCAGGAGAAGAACGTTACCGAGTTATCCATCATGGGGCTGAAGCAAGACTTGGACCGCCTTGATAAGGAGGTTGTCGAGGCTAGGCAGCATCTTGAGCTTTTGGAGGAAGAAGCTGCTGCCAAATGGACTGCCATTGTGGAGGCTCGTGACAAGGAGGGGACTCTCATTCGCCAGGTTGAGGAAACTGAAAGCAATTTCCAGAGGAAGACTCAGGAGTATGAGCAGTGGCAGGTCCTCTGGAAAGAACTTCCTCGTGCTGCAGATGGGTCGCGGCGTTCGGCCGCATTTTATGGGAATATTCTGAAGAAGCATGGCCTAAAAACTTTAGAAGCTAAGGCCAAGGGTTTGCTTGAGGAGTTGAACCTTTGGTTAAAGACCAAGCTAGATTGAGCTCCTGAGTTGTAACAAACTCTTTTTCTTCTTTCTTTTTTTTTGGTACCTCCATGTATAAACAATTTTGGTACTATATTTTTTTGTATCCCCTTCTTTTCACTTAAATCATTTTTTGATGAAAACAAATTTGAGCAAAAGCTGATGGGAATGTTTGTTTAAGAATTTGATTAAAAGTTTGTCATTTTGTGAAAATCTTTTGTCAAATGGTTGTTTTGGGCATGAAAGCCAATTTTGTGGCAAAAAGCCTGGTTTTTTCGTTGACTTGAAAATCAAATTTTAGAATGGTATAGAAGTCGAATTTTGTGGCGTAAAAGCCAAAATTTGTTTTGTGGCATGGAAGCCAAAAACTTTGTTTGTGGCAATGGACCCAAAGGTTTTTTTGTTTGTGGCATGAGAGCCAAAGATTTTTTGTTTGTGGCATGAGAGCCAAAGTTTTGTTTGTGGCATGAAAGCCAAAGTTTTTGGTTGGCATGAGAGCCGAAGTTTTTGGTTTGTGGCATGAAAGCCAAAGTTTTTGAATTGGCATAAGAGCCAAAATTTTGAGATGGCATGAAAGCCGATTTTTGTTTTGTTGTTGTTTGTTTTGTTTTGGCATGGGAGCCAGATTTTTGAAAACCAAGTTTTGTTTTGTTGGCATGAAAGTCGATTTTTGGCGTTTATAGCCGAATTTTTGGCGTTTATAGCCGATTTTGGCGTTTGTAGCCGGGTTTTGGCATTTATAGCCGAATTTTGGCGTTTATAGCCGAATTTTGGTTTTCAAAATGCAATTACCGACTAAGTGTCGCCTCCCCGCTGAATGGTCTTGCAAGTATCGATGGAATGTTGCTTTCTTGCTCTTTCGATTTGCGAGTATCGATGGAATGTCGCTTCCTCATGGGCTGGGTTTGCGAGTATCGATGGAATGTCGCTTCCTCGCGGATTGGGGTGCAAGTATCGACTAAGCGTCGCTTCCCTACTTTTCCCAAAACTTTTTGGTTTTGCGAGTACTGACTTGGTGTCGTTTCCCCGCGATTTTTGAAATTTGAGATTTTCTCTAACCATTTGAAATTTGGGTTGTGGATATCAATTGGAATATTGCGTCTCCACGATTTTGAAATTCAAGGTTTTGCAAGTATCGAATGGGGTTCGCTTCCTTGCGATTTTTGGGTTTTTTTTTTTGGGTTTGGGTTTTTTTTTTTTTTTGAAGTATCGAATAGGGTTAGCATCCTTCCGGTTTTTTGGGTTTTGGAAGTATCGAATGGGGTTCGCATCCTTCCGGTTTTTGGGTTTTGAAAGTATCGAATGGGGTTCGCATCCTTCTGGTTTTTGGGTTTTGCGAGTATCGACTGAATGTTGCTTCCCCGCGGTTTCTAAAAAAACCATTTTTTGTTTAAAGACACGAGGGTCATAAATTTTGACTTAAAACCATTTTGGTTGTAAAACCGAGGCGGACTAGGGTGAAAATTCCTGAGTCCTGGTTTTTGTTTCAAACCAAGAATTTTTGGGTTCAAGGATCGAAAATTTTGATCAAATCTGGGAAAAGGCTCCTAAACTTGGATTTTTGAATTTTGATTTTTTTTTAACAATGAAATGATGAAAGTAAGCATTGTTTTGAGGGTTTTTTTTTTAGAAACTTCAACATAAAGATGAAAATTTCAAAAGGGGTGGGTTTGATGAGCAAGTACCTTGAAATAGGCTTTGGCCGGGTAGGCGTTGCTAGGACCCGTTTGAGGAAGTCTTCAAGGGTAGTACCGCTTCAAGAACTTGCCGTTGATGGGCAGCATACATCTGTCTCCTTCCATTTTGGTTCAAATTTGCCTTTGGAATTGTGGGAAAAGACTATGGGCCTTTTTACTGTAAGAACCAAGTCACCCTTTTTGTAGGCGCGTTGCCTGACCCTCTTGTCGGAAGATCCTGCCATGCGTGCTTGGTACAACTCAATGCTTTGTAGAGCTTCGAGTCGTCTTTCATCGAGATTTTCCAGCTCTTGGAGTCTCAATTTGACATTGCTTTCTTGCATCATGTCATTTTCCAGAGATACCCTTAAGGAGGAATTTGTACTTCCAAATGGACAACAGCTTCGCATCCATAGACCAAGGAGAATGATGTGCTATGGGTTGGTCCTCGAACGGTGCTTCGATAGGCCCACAAAGCTTCTGGTAGTTTGTCACCCCAATCTCTTTTGTGACTAGAGACCATTTTCTTGAGAATTTTGCAGAGTGTCTTGTTGAAGGCTTCTACTAGTCCGTTCGCTGCTGGATTATATGGAGTCGAAGGACAACTTTCAATTTTGTACTTGTCGCAGAACCTGTAGAATCTGTGATCCCAAAATTGTGGTCCGTTATCATGGACGAATCTTTTAGGTACGCCGAAGCGACAAATAATGTTGGTGCGCAAGAACTGAATGACTGATGAGGTCTTCATTTCGCTTAGCGCAAATGCTTCTGACCACTTGGAGAAATAATCCATAGCGGCGAAAATGAAGCGATGACCTTTGCTTGATGGGGGAGAAATAGGACCTATGATGTCCATACCCCAAGCTTCGAAAGGCCATGAGATTGCTGTTGGATGTAGCCATTCTGGAGGCATGTGGACATAATCTCCATGAATTTGGCATTTTTGGCAGCGCCTGGCAAATTACATTGCATCAGCTACCATGGTAGGCCAATAATAACCTAGCCTTTTTATCCGGTTGTAGAGCTTAGGACCAGCCTGATGGGCTCCATAAAGACCAGCATGTACTTCTTTGAGAGTTTCTTCAGCCTCTTGCTATGATAAGCAGCGGAGAAGTACTCCGTTGAAGGATTTTCTATAAAGTGCTTTTGAAGGTATATCCAAATGAAAGTTCAGGGCTCTTTTTTGGATGCTTACCCGCTCTTTTGGATCTTTAGGTAAGATTCCAAACATGATATAATCAATGAACGGATCTCTCCAGTCGTTGATCGGAGGTTTGAGGATGGACATCCGACTTCCAACCACTTGGTGGCATTCAGCAACTGCTTGGTGTGTGTTAAGAGGCGGGAGAATCCTTCTTTGACACACTGTGACTTGCATGTTTTCCCCTTCTTGGGTTGCCATGGATGCAGTGAGTCCAGCCAGGGCATCTGCACGGATGTTTTCACCTCTGAGGATGTGGGTGATGTGACAAATGTTGAATTTTTGTTGAAGTGACTGCGCCTCGTTGTAGTAAGGTAGCAAATCGGGCTTCCTAACTTCAAATTTCTAATTCATCTGGTTGACGATCAGTTGAGAGTCTCCAAAAGCTTCCAGCATGGTGATGCCAGATTCAAGGGCGAGTTCCAATCCTAGAATCAGGGCTTGGTACTCAGCTGCATTGTTTGAACATGGTTCCAGTAGCGAGAAGGCGTGTGGAATCATATATTTGTCAGGGCTGACAAAGAGGATGCCAATTCCTGATATTTGCTTTCCTTTTTCATTTGTCCTGGTTGCACCGTCAAAGTACATGTCCCAGGAGGCATTTGATAAGGAAGTTCCCACATTGTACACAAATTCGTCTGGGAGATCATCCCTGAGTGGAGAATCTTTAGGCAATGGATGCTCTGCGAGGAAGTCTGCTAGAGCTTGGCCTTTGATTGCTTTTTGTGGTACATACCTAATATCAAACTGTGATAGAAGGATGGACCATTTTGCCAGTCAGGCATTGAGAGAACCTGCTTTTGTAACAAGGACCTTTTGGAGGTTGATCCTCGAAATCAGGTAGACTGTGTTGGACAGAAGGTAGTGACGTAGCTTTTGTACGGCAAACATCACTGCAAGGCATTCTTTTTCAACTGGAGAGTAGCGATGCTCTGTACCTACCAACATTCGGCTAAGGTAATATAAAGCAGCTTCTTTTCCGTCGTCGCTTTCTTGTGCGAGCAGAGCACCCAAAGAGTGGTCAAGAGCTCTTGTGTACGAGATAAATGGTTTTCCAGTTGTGGGGGCAGCCAACACTGGAGATTTGGTGAGGTATACTTTGATGTCTTGAAATGCATTTTCACATTCAGCATCCCAGACAAAATCCACACCTTTCTTCATTAAGCGAGAGAATGGACGGCACTTCCCTGATAAATTGGAGATGAACCGTCGAATGTATGCCAATCTTCCTTGAAGCCGTTTTAATTCTCTTAGGGTTCTTAGAGATGGCATTTCCAGGATAGCCTTGACTTTGGTGGCGTCAAGTTCTATTCCAGCTTTCCGTACTATGAATCTGAGGAACTTACCCGATGAGACACCGAAGAAGCATTTGTGTTTACGAAGTAGGAGGAAGACTTCTCGAAGATCGTCGAGATGGTCTTCTTTTCTTCTGCTTTTGATGGCGAGGTCATCAAACATAGCATTCGACCGTCTTGTGCTGCATATCTTGGAATATTTTTATCATATTTCGAACAGGATCTTCTGTCGGACGGTTTGAAGGTGGTTCCTCCACAATATTTTCGGAGGCTTCCAACTCAACAAGACCTTCTGGAGTGCCAGAGGCATTTTCAGACTGAGGCTCTGTTTCTGCCCATAGATCTTCTTGATCAGTATCCTTCTCAAGGCTTGCAATGAGATGGTCCTAATCATTTGCTGAAATTGAGTCGAAGTAGGGTACTTCTTTTGGAGACGATGGTTCTTCTAGGTCAGAGAACCGTGTGTCTGTCTCATCGGGCAATTCCTTTTTATCATCAAAGAAATTATACCAATTGGAGGAGCTTTTTGGATTCTTGACGAGTGACTCCTCAAAGAGATATCCAGGGAGATCAATGTCTTCATGAGATGTTGAGGGTTGGTTGGTAAAGCGACTTTACAGCCATGGTGTCAACTGTCTCATAGGAGCGATAGGATCATACCCCAACCCATATGAAGACTTCCCTTTATGAAGTTGGATTTTCTAATCTTCTGGTTGACTTTTGGTCAGTGTGGGTTCCAATGGTGTGAGAATACCACGGCCACCTCCCAAACCAGTCGGATTCTGAGCATCGTAGCCCATTTTCTTCATGATAGCTTGTGCCATCGGACTATACAGAGATAGCTGAGGCATACATTCGTTTTGAAAAGGTTCAAGTAGAGAGTTGAGTGGAGATGCTCCTGATCTGTGGAAGAAGATTGCTTTTTCTTCTGGCGAAGTTGCCGAAATAACAAAGGAAGCAGACGTAGGGTCTTCTATGTCACCAAGTGTCTCCAATGGAATGAGAGCGGGCTAATCTCGCTGAGTATCAGCTTGGCTTGATGCTGTGTCATCTTCTGGCTCTGATTCCGAGTCTGTGTCATGCATAATAGACACAAAGGAGACAGTGAACTTGCCCCCAGCCTTTTGTTTTGTCTTCTTTGCTTTGGTAGTGATTACCAAAGGCTTTGGAGATTTGAAGGAGACAACGAAGGGAGCTTGACTGCTTACTTCGAGTTTGGTGGAAGGTTTGTTTACCTCTGACTATTGCTGAGGAGCCTTGCCTTTATCTTTCTGGAGACTGTCGGCAAAGTATATTGTTTCTTCCTCCTGTTCTTATTTTCCATCTTTATACATCTGAGCATCTGCAAAATGGACATCCTTGCCTTTGAAGGGCTTTTTCTCTGCGAACACTCGATGTATCAAGCCATCGTTGCCAACGAACTTGATGCACTGATGTAAAGTTGAAGGGACGACACCATTCTCATGTATCCAGGGGCGTCCAAGGAGGATATTGTAACATGAAGGGGTCCTTATTGCATACACAGTGACTTCAGAAATAAGATCACCGATTTGCAATTTGAACCTGATTTTGCCTATAGGCCTTTGAGCACTCCCGTCATATCCGAAGATGGATACAGACGTGTGACTCAGCTTGCTAGGTGGGATGCCTAGCTCTTTGAGTGCCGAAGTAGAGATGAGGTTGAGTGCAGAACCTGGATCGATCTAAACTCTATGTACTGGCATTTCTTTGACGTACCCCGTAAATTACAAGGGTCGGTTGTACTTTGTCTCGACTAGCAGGAGGTCATCCTTGTCAAAGGCAATTGTTGTGCTTGCTGTTTTTTGTACCGAGAGCCATTCATTGCTTGATCCCTCAGTTTTCTTCTTTTCTCCCTTTGAGGGAGTATTTGATTTTTTGACCCTATAGTCCATTTCAATTTGTAGGACTTGTGGGGCATGCTTGTTGACATCCGCATTAAGCCTTTGTAATTCGCCTTTGAAGTTTTGGGAAGGGATTCTTCCATCACTCCTAGTGAAGTAGTGGAAGAGGTTTCTGCCTTTTCAAGGACTTCATGTTTTGGTTGAGACTCATGCTGCTGTTTGAGCGTGCGGAGTTGTCTCTTGGCTTGCCTTTGCTGTTGAGCGGTCGGCTTTGTTTTGACGATCTCCCAATTTTCATCATCTAGGAGATCGAGATGCACCCATATGGGTTGTCCATCTGGTGTTATATTTGAACCATTTTTATCACCTTGAATGAAGTAGTGATCTTCTCCTTTGGTGACTTTGAAGTTTGCCCACATGACACCATGTTGACAGAGGCGGAGCCGTAGCTTTTGTCAAAGGTTATGACTCCGTTTTTCCACATCTCGTTAATCTTCTCTCTCGCAATGAAGCATTGATTGAGAGGATGTGAGATCATCTGGTGGTATGGACAATATCGGTGATCATTGGTTTTGCCAACATCTCCCGGTCTTTTGGGCTCCGGCAAAGTAAGTTTGCCATTTGCTAGGAGAGCCTCAAAGATTTTTTCAACATCTTCATCTAACGGATATTACTTTTCCACTCGTTCTTTGAAGGCATTGGAGAGTTCAGTCCTTTTACCTATAGCTTTGTTTTTAGCTCTCTTTGGCTGCTGAGGAGCTGACTTAGTCTGCACATTGAGAACCTCCTTTTTCTTTGGTTTTGAGGTCGTAATGGCAGTCGGCTCTTTTTTTTATGATTTCTGACTATTGAGGTCTTTGATCACCATTTCAGCTTCCATGGAAGCTTCGAGAAGTTCTCCCAGGTTCTTCGATTTGTTGCCGATGATCATGGAGTGAATCCTTGCTCTCATATTGTTACGGCAGATGTCGACTAGCGACGCTTGTGGCAGTACATCTGAGCATTTGTACGCCATTGCCTTCCACTTGTGAATGAAGTCGTATGTTGGCTCATTCTCTCCCTGTTTTAGGCTGCAGACTGAGCCATAGTAACAGGATGGTCCTCACCTTGGAAATGGGTCAGGAAGCGTGTCTCCAGCATAGCCCAGTTCTGGATGGAGTTCTCCAGCAGAGTAGAGTACCAATCAAAGGCTGTACCTTTTAGGGTACTTGCAAAGAGGCGAATATTGAGGGCATCTTTATCCGCAATAGCTCCTGTCAGGATCTTAAAGTTGATGACATGCTGTCTGGCTGAACCTTTTCCCGTATATGTTTGGAGAGCAGGTTGTTTGAATTTTGTAGGGAACGGAACCGAGTCCATCCATAGAGGGTAGGGTGGCTTAATCCCGTGTTCTTTCAATGTATCCTCTTCTTTTGCTTTTGCGAGGATATCATCCACGTCCTTTTTGGTAAGGGCGCGTGACTCATTGTTTTCTGCATTGCCCTCGTCATCTTGATGATTCGGAGGACCTTGGTTGTTAGGTGGTGGACGCTGTAAAGTGAGAAGAAGGTTTTCCATCAGAGCTTCAATTCTCTGTTGTCCTTGTTCCAACTGCTAGACGCGTGCAGTTACGTCATCATGCGGTGGAGGTTGCTCAGAACTTGTAGCCAAGACGTTCATCCCTCAGGATTCGAAACAAAGAAATCGTCCTGGTGACGGAGCTGGGGCTCATTCTTCTGGATGAAGAATCTGAGGAGTGGTTACTCCGGTGTCCCTGGCATGGAGGAGTGGAGGATTCTTCCAGATGTGCTCATGTCCGAGAGACGGTGCGAGTCACTGGACGCCTAACACTGATGTTGGTCGCTGACTTCTAGCATTTTCTGGTTTTGCCAACCATATGGACAGCAACGACTTGGTCGAGTCTTTCTTTTTCGACTCATTTGTTTGAGACATGGAGGGTAGAATGCTGGGTTCTTTGCTTCTCAAGTCTCTTTTGTCGATATGCTGCGCGGCGACGCATACGACGAGAAATTTGAGCTTCAGTCAGCTCTGACTAGGCTCTGGCGATGAAGGATGTAGTCCCCCGTGCACAGCAGCCGAGCTTATCTTCTTTGAAGCTGGGCAAGGACGGAATCTGGATGCGGTCCTTTGCCTGTCGCAGTGAAGCTTTGGATTTTGCGAGCTCGTCCCTGTTGAGATGAAGGGTCGACTCGCGGGAGTGCAGGCTTCAGCATGTTTTTATGGAGGCCTAACGATGCAGGATTTGATTTTGGGCTTCTAGGAGCAAGCCGGCGCATGCTGATTTTGTTTGTTCTTTGGGCAGAGGGTAGGTTTCTCCTCTTTCATGTAAGAGAGAGGGTAGAACCGGTTCTCCTTGAGAGGGGCCAGGTATGCTGGCTTTGCAGATGTTCGGGACCTCCGTTGCTTTGGTGAAGATCTCAAGGAACAGGTTTTGGGGCAAACCTGGTTTCTTGTGAGTTGAGGATTCGTGGGAGCACCACGGGCTTCAGGCTTCTTTGTATTCGCCCTTGGTGCCATGTTAGTGACACGTTGCGAAGCGATTTTCTGCTTCTTGGCAGGTACAGTTTCTTCTGCGGGGAGTGGGAATGGTCCCAGCGACCCAAAGACAAGGGTCCAGGGAGTTGAGGCTGACCCGGTGTTTTGAGAGTTGTCGAGGGAGATGACACTTCGGCAACTGGCAGGGCGCTTATGCTTGTTTTGCTTGTCTTGAAGCATAAGCTGGTACCTGTTCACATCGAAAGTGATGGTCAATGAAGCTGCCATTGTTAGTTTTGGAAAACTTCTGAAACAAGACCAAATCCATTAGTAATCACAAGAATATGGTGATCATAAATGGAAAACAACTATGGTTTTGTCTTTTCAAATCACTCAAGGGGACATGGCCCAGCCCAAGCAAGATGAAGAAGGCAAAAAGCCATAGAGGATACAATTGTTCTAAAATGCAAGTATGGTACGCTCAGGGTGAGCGTTCCAGTGACTACTAGAAGCAATTATAGACCTTAATTCAAATTACCGAGAAGCAAGGCTCATTCGAGGTAAAATTATATAAGGTTGGAGATACAAATGTGTCGGTCGCGAATACAGTAGACCCGAAAGGGCGTACTAGCACCGCTAGGCACAAATGTTGCAAATCGCATCCTTGGAAAGGACACGAGATAGGATTTTTTGAAAGGTCAAATTTGGATTCATAAAGGAGAGCAAATGGTATTCCAATCCGAACAAGGGATCAAACATTTCTGCGAGCGCTAAATCCGAAGAGGAAGGAACTAGAATTTCTCGGATGTGAATCCAGATGTGACGGAAGTTTTTTTTTTTTTTTTGAAAAGTCAAGACTGAGTTCATCAAAGAGAGCAAATGGTGTTCCAATCCGAACCACAACTCAACATTTCTACGAGCATTAAATCCGAAAGGGAAAGGAACCAGAATTTCTCGAATGTGAATCCAGTATTGACGGAAGTTTTTTTTTTTTTCTTTTCAAAAGTCAAGACTGAGTTCATCAAAGAGAGCAAATGGTGTTCCAATCCGAACCACAACTCAACATTTCTGCGAGCGTTAAATCCGAAAGGGAAAGAACCAAGATTTCCCAATTCTTAACTCAAAAGTGAAGAATTTTTTTTTGAAAGGTGCACGTAGGTTTCCAATTCGATCTTATGAAACCTTAGTAGATAGATCAGCCCCCAGGTAAGGGTAGGATTACTTAATGAACCCGTTTGAAGGACCCTTGCCTCGAACAGTCTAGCTGTCTCCACACTCTGGACAAGGCTTTTCTTAAATCCACTTTAGTCAAAGAGCGCAATTGATGCAACCTTAGTGTTTTTTTTTGTTTGAGAATTTTATTTTATTTTTGAAAGGTTTCTAATGAACTCATCAAAGAGAACAAATGGTGTTCCAATCCGACCCACAACTCAACATTTTTACGAGCGTTAAATCCGAAAGGGAAAGAACCAAAGTTTCTTTGAATTTGAATTCAAAAGATGAAGAATTTTTTTTTTTTTTTTTTTGAAAATTTTTTTTTTTTTTTTTTTTTGAAATCCCAATTGGACTCATCAAAGAGAAAAGATGGCCCAATCCCCGATACGAACAATAGCTGCAAACATTTCTGTGAGCTATCAAGTTCGAAGAGGAGAAGATCAAAGTTGAATCTTAAGAAAGAGAGATCATTTTTTTTTAGAGAATTTGGAATTATGTTTTTTTTTTTTTTTTTGAAAACCCCTATCGGACTCATCAAAGACAAAAGATGGCCCAATTTCCGATATGAACAATAGCTGCAAACATTTCTGTGAGCTATCAAATTCGAAGAAGAGAGGATCAAAATTTCTCAAAGTTGAATCTAAGAAAAGAAATCAGATTTTTTTTTAAATGAGAAAGAATAACTACAAATCCCATCTCATGTTTTTTTTTTTTTAGATACAAAATGCAACATAGGCCACTAACTAAAAAGGAGCCAAGGGATCAAAGCATCACGTTCTCAAGTGAACGTATCCCACCGGGTATGCCAACTTGATGGACCCTAGGATTTCCGTCCTCTCCTTCCACACCCGGGGGCTGCCTGGGTCTCGGCGGAGGAGGGAAAACGCGGGAATCAACTTTTTGTACGGGTATGCCAGATTTACTATTCTACTTGCAATTTGGAATGGTGATGATCCGGAGATTCACCTTCATAAGTAGAAAGGTAATCGATCATTCTTTCTAACTTTTCAAATTGCATAAATATTTAAGAAAAGAGACAATTTTTGTTTTGAGAATGCCGTAGGAGGCCTTTTTTTGTTTGTTTACCGTAAAAGTGATTTTGCCATGAAAGGCGACTTTGCCGTGAAAGGCGATTTTTACAAAACTCATCAAATATGAAAGACAAGATTTGTGATTTCTTTTTGTCTCTTTAAAAAATACAAATTACAATAGAAAAGAAAGAAAATGAATCTAACTTCTCAGGAGATTGTGGGGACACGTTCAGATCGACGGTCGCAAGTCATGTATGGACTTCGCCATCGTCCTTCAAATGAGAACGTTTGATGCTTCGATTCTTCGGCTTGGCTCCTAACCTCAGTTTTTTAAAGGATAAGGACAAAGAGGACGTCCTATATCCAATGAAAAACCGAGTAAACGGGCTGAAAAGCCGCGTTTAGGCCATGTTGTAGAAGGAGGGGGCCTTGGGGGGGTGGCCCCCCGAGGGATGTTGATCACCTTGTAGTTCTTCTGGGAGCAAAGCAGCAGGACTTCGTCTTTCTTTTGAGTTTTCTGGATTTTCGGAGCTTGGGATCACACTTGGGATTCCTTCCTTTCTTCTTGGAATGGACCTCCTTTTATAGGCTTTTGGTAGCCATGAGGTGTTTATTGGCATTGATGGCCATGATGAGAGAATTGATGATATTGATGAGAGGAGTTACAAGTTTTATTTCTTGATTTTGTAACTCCTTTTTCTTCGCTTGTGATTGGCCAATGAAGGATAGTGGGCATTTAATCACCTTTAATCTTCATGATGATGGGAGTTTCATGGGTTTAATGCCATGATTGCTTGATTTGTAACTCACAAATGCTTGAATCTGATTGGGCCGTCCAAAATAATGAGTTAATGACCCCATTAAATTGTCATAAACGGGTCAATTAATGACATTAAGTGGTCGCCAGGGCATGTGAAGAGTCGCGGGCCGCGCCGCGTCTTTTGAGATTCTTCTTGTGACCATCACAGGTGGATTCACACATTGTTTGATGTCGGATTGCAATGCACTTTAAGACATTGATTGATGTTGGTGGGCCGTGACATCTGTCTTGTCGATTCCACGATTGGTCGGACAGAAAGTGTACTTTCTTGATCAGCCGGTTGGCGATCTTGGAGTGATCGGTGATGATTTCATGCTTTTGACGGTGGATCCGAGATGTCGGTGAAGATCAGTCGTTTTCAAGCATCAAAGATTGGATTTTCAAAAAATCACAGAGGCAGGAATACTCGAAACACGAAAAGGACTGAAAAACGGGCCACTCGGTGAGAAATCCGGCGACCCGGATTTGCAGGGTCGCCGGTGACCATGCACCCAGGTTCGCCGGCGACCTTGGGCCAAGCTCGCTGGCGACCATAGGGCTTTGGCCCTTTTGGTCGCCGAATTTCGTTTTCGGCCGTTTTTCCTTCTGTTTTGCTCCTGTTTTCTTCTGTATTTTTCTTGAATTTTTTCCTCAATTATTGACTTGATTTTCTTGGAGAAAACTTGACGAGAATCCATGCAAAACCGGAGCACAAAGTTTCACATTTTTCGGGAAAGCCGAAGACTTTGTAGCCGATTTTCTGTCAAGAGTCGAAACTCGATCAAACAATGTCGGAATGACCTGAAAATTGAGGTGAAGATTCCTGAGCAGTGGATAGGACCAACCATGGGATTTTATTTGAGTTTTGAATCCGTTTGGGGTCCCGTCGATGCTTGACTTGATTTTACTGCGGGGAAAATGCCAAGCTTTGATATGTGGTCAAACGATGTCCGATTGACCTAAAATTTGACGGGGAGCCTATTGGAGTATTATAAGACAACCCATTAGCTCCAATTTGGATGTTATGGTCCTGGGGTGCTCCTCCGCCGGTAGGCTTGATTTTTTTTCGGAGCATCGAAACCTGGTTAAACATTGTCGGAATGACCTGAAATTCGACGTACAGCCTTTTGGAGGCATGTTGAAGTCACTCATATGCTTTGTTTGATGAGTGATGGCTTCGGTGGTTCCCGCCGCCGGGAGGCTTGATTTTGCTGCTCGAGCTTTGATGGAGGGTCAAACGTTGTCGGTTTGACTTGAAATTTGGCATGGAGCCCTCTGGAGGTATTTTGAAACCATCCATAGGCTTTGATCGAAGTTTTGGTATCTTCGATGATGTCGCCGCCGGGAGCGCTTGTTTAGCTGTCGGAGAAGTGATGTTAGGTCAAACGATGTCGGAATGGCCCAAAACTTCAGGTGTACCCCTTTTTTGGCTGTCTTGAAGGATCTTTCAGTTTTTGTCTGATTCTGACAAGATCTGATGCTTGAAGTAGATTTGCCTGTTTTGTAGCAGGATGCAACTTCATGTGACTTCTTGATGTTGAGGAGACATAGTGACTTTGTTTGTATCAACAATTACTATGAAAGATAATGTGGGGTATCCAATGCCAACAATTTAAAAGTGAGGGCCCTACATTATCTCTCATAGTAAGGTGAGAGACGCTCTCATAGGAGCATCTCATATATATATATATATATATATATATATATGAGTAACGCTATAAAACTCCCCAGGCATTTTTCACAAAAAAAATAATTAAAAAAGCCCCACTTTTAGCCAATGAAAGTGTGACACATGTCATCAATGGTACACTTATCCATTCTCTCTTCTAAATATTAAAAACTGTGGATATTTTATAGATTCTCTTAAATCATTGGCTAATAGATTGGGGCAAAAACTCCCCTTTTAAGATAAGGGAGTTTTTGAGAATTTCGATATATATATACGGGAGATGCTCTCACAAGAGCACCTCTCTCTCTCTCTATATATATATCAGTGGATAGGATGGGACTCATTCTAAACAATCCAAATTATATATATATGGCCCCCACGATGGAGTTCAAAGAATGTATTACACGGTTTCCATTTAATAGTTGCGAAAAAGGATCCGTACTCCAAGGCGTTGATGTAAATCTATTGCAGATCCCCTGAGTTTCTTCCACACTTCTAATGAGAGGGATGTGTGAAATTCCTTTGTAGGGCCAACCTTTTGATGATTAAGACTTCAAAACCTCTCCATTGACATATCCTCAAGTTTTATTTCAATAGGAGTTAATCTCACTATAATATTGAATACATAATTGATAATGTGATTAATAAGTTAATGTTCAATCTAATAGTGGGACTAACTCCTATTGAAATAAATTTAGGATATGTTACTAGAGGGGGTGACATTCACTTTGAATTGTCCGGATCATCAATAAGTGGCCCCACTATGGAGTTCTACACGGGACACTCATGGAAAGGAAGGTGTGGGTTTTTCACGTAAAGTCAAAATTGGTGGGTCCGACTATTGCTAGTGCTCATAATCTACTTGAGTTCCATTCTCTCAAGCATTTACTTTGAGAGAACTAGGGGTGAAGGAGTGGAACCAGGGTTTAAAATAACGATCGTTACCGTTACATAACGGCCGTTAACGCGACGTTAAATACAATATAACGCCTGCGATACGATATATGGGTAAATATGGCCAAAATATCGGCCTGTAACGGCCGTTATATCGCTGACGGAAATTTTTTTTTTAAAAAAGATGTCCTCTGCTCTGCTGTGTTGTTTGCTCAGTGTGTTGTTCCTTCTTCTTTCTCCCTTTTCATTCTTCTTCTTCATGAGAGCTTCCTAAGCATACTTGAGGGCTTTTACAACTTCTAATGCATGGAAAAGCTTAAATCTAAGCTACTTTTGGGTGGATTTGTATGTGGGGAAAGCTAATCAAACTCAAGGGACCTCTTTGGTAAGCTTCTTTTTTTTTTTTTTTTTGGAGTTCTTTTCAAGATTCAACATCAAAATAACTTTGAGATGGTTGAAATGTGTTAGATCTATACTTTTGGAGCAAAAAAATTCAAGTTTTAACACTTTTTGTAATATTTATTATTTTTTATTATTTTAATCCGAATTATTTTAGGTTTTTTTTAAAAAAAAAAAAAAGATTGTGTAATACACTAATACATGGACCAAAGGCTTTATATTTAGTTAGATTTGATGTTACTCACTAATTTTTCCCTAGATCTAGTGTTTTAAGGTGTAGATCTAGATTTTTTTTTATTTTAAAATTTTGGGGCTTTTCTTGATATCATTTACATTTTTTCAAATTAGTGTTCAAATGCATTAAGAATGTTTTAGTTTAAAATAGATCTACACTTTTGGAACAAAAAAGTGTGAGTATTAGCACTTTTTGTAGTATTTTTTATTTTTTCATTATTTAAATCAGAATTATTTTAGCTTTTTTACTTTAAAGTTATTGTGTAATATTCAATACATAGACCAAAGGCCATATATTGAGTTAGATTTGACTAGATGAATGTCTAAAAACTTACATTTAACAAATATTTATTTTCGGATTTTTTAATAAATCAATATTAAAATATATTTGTTTGATGATTTGTCTAACATTTTGTTGTTTTATTATTCTAAGTTTAATGTATAACTCATGTGTATGTTTCTAATGCTAAATGTACTTGAAAAATGGATATAAAACATTTTGTTTTAAGCTTCTATGTTTCAAATTCTAAACTACTTTGCTTTATGGATTATGTGATTAGTGTTATTATTTCGTAGAAAACAATGGTACGTGAAGTTGACCCGGGGTGGCAACATGGTGTTGATGTGGATGGAAAAAAGAGTAAAATCAAATGCAATTATTGTGGTAAGGTTGTAACTGGGGGAATCACTAGATTGAAGGAACACTTGGCACATAAATCGGGAAATGTGGCAAAGTGTACCAAGGTATCCCTAGAGTTAAAGAAGGAAATGCAAGCATTATTAAATGCAGGGAAGCAAAAAAAAGTAGTAACTGAGAAAAGGAGAGAAGCAGAGTATGAAGCATGTAGAGAAGAGGTGTATGGGCCTAGGGACTCAGATGATGATGATGAGGAATCAGATGTAGATAGAGTAAGGAGAGAGAGCATGAGATCATATAATGAGGAAGAAGAGAGGAGAAGAATGATCTATGAGTCTGCTTCTAGAGGAGGCCAATATGAAGATAGGGGTGGCTAAGCTAGTGGTGGTGGTGGGATGTTGCGACGGATGTTTAGTCAAAAACAGACTCGCCGACCACCGAATTGGTTAGAGTCTAGCAAATCTCCCACACAACAGGCTCGTAGACCAAAAGGTGTGGGTCCAATTGACCCAGCTGCTTATAGGTCTCCATCTGCAAAGCAACCTTCTACAGCCAAAGCCTTAAGCGGGAAGATGGGTTGTTGACACCAAAAATGTCACTTTGCCTCTTCAACATCAAGAAAGCTGCATGAAGTCGCAACCTGCCATAAATAGGCAATGCAATTTCTCCAAAAAATCAAATCTTGTCAGAATCAAACAAAAACTGCAAGATCCTTCAAAATAGCCAAGAGAAGAGTACACATGAAGTTTCGGGCCATTTCAGAATCATTTGGCCTAACTTCGCTTCTCCGACAGCTAAAATGGCGCTCCCGGCGGCGACATCAGCGGAGACGTCAAAACTTCGATCAGAGCCTACGGATGACTCCAGCATGTCTCAAAAGGGCTCCATGTCAAATTTCAAGTCAAACCGGCAACGTTTGACCCTCCATCAATGCTCGAGCAGCAAAATCAAGCCTCCCGGCGGCGGGAACCACCGAAGCCTTCTCTCATCAAACCAAGTGCATGAGTGGCTTCAACATGCTTCCAAAAGGCTGCACGTCGAATTTAAGGTCATTCCGACAACGTTTGACCAGGTTTCGACGCTCCGAAAGAAAATCAAGCCTACCTGCGGCGGAGCTCCCCGGGACCATGGTTTCCAAGACAGAGCCTGTGGATCATCTCAAAATGACTCCAATAGGTTCCCTGTCAAATTTCAGGTCAATCGGACATCGTTTGACCGCACATCAAAGCTCGGCATTTTCCCCGCAGCAAAATCAAGTGAAGCATCGATGGGACCCCAAACGGCTTCAAAACTCAAACAAAAGCCTATGGTTGGTCTTATTTATTGCTCAGGAGGCTTCACCTCAAATTTCAGGTCATTCCGACATCGTTTGACCAAGTTTCAACTTCTGGCGGAAAAACAGCAGCTCTACGCGACAAAGTCTTCGGCTTTTCCGGAAAATTGGAAACTTTGCACTCTAAAAATGCAAGGATTCTCATCAGGTTTTCTACAGGGAAATCAAGCCAATAAATGAGAAGAAATGTCAGGAAAAATACAGAAGAAAACGGCGACGAAAAAGACCTCAAAACGACCGCAAAACGGGCTCCGAAGGGAAAAATTCCCCCAAGGTCGCAGGCCCCTGCGACCATGGAAGTCCGGGTCACCGGATTTTCCGCCGGTGACCCGTTTTTCCGTCTTTTTTCGCGTTTCGCGCACTTTGGCCCCTGTGGTTTCCTGAAAATGTGATTTTTAGTGCTTGAAATTGACTCATATCCTCCGACATCCGTCAAAATCACGGGTCAACCTCCAAAAGCATAAAATCATCATTGATCGCTCCAAGATCGCCAACCGGTCGACCAAAAAAAGTGCTCTTTCTGTCCGACCGATCGAGAAATCGACAAGACAGATGTCACCGGCCCGCTCTTAGCTATCAATGTCTGAAGTTACATGTTCATCCGATGTCGATCAGCATGAAGATCCATCGATGATCATCGCCAGAAGAATTCCAGAAGACACGGCACGGCCCGCGACTCTTCAAAAGCGCGGACCGCGTCAAAAATCCCGGCTTCCTTCAAAAGCGCGGACCGCGTCAAAAATCCCGGCTTCCTTCAAAAAGGCGCCCCCAATCAGCAAGGTGTGGTCAGTCCATGACTTCCAATCGGAGTCAGCATTGAAACGGCCACGAAGTCGAAAAGGCTTCACCCAAGTACTGCCTTCACCGCTGAAAACGCCAAGGCCCACCGGTCTCAAATCGACCGACGGATAATCAGAGCCCTGGTAGCCGCTGGCTGGCATCAACATGTCCATACGGACAGGTGGCTTCTCCGTATATCCAGAGGGTCCACCAACAAAAACCCCGGTCTTGATCACACTGGTCCTCTTCACCCAGCTCGGAGGATCTTCCCTCTTAGGGCACGTGGGAGAAAGGCTCAGGATCGAGATGGTCCGGTCAAAAGACGACCGGGTAGAAATAGTTCTCTCTTCACCATCAGCTGTGTAAGAGATCTGAAAACATCTCCTTTGGTATGTCAAGTCGTCAGGGACTGCATCTCCAAAGACGAAGGTAGGCTTGGGTAAAACCCTCAGATCGTCCATAACCCAAGGACGGTTGCTTACCATGATCTTATAGAACCCCTCATCCTTGAGAGCAATCAATCGCTGTCTCATCTCATCGCGATTGAGGGAATCGCACTCTTCCAAGTTCTTCTCAACAAACTGGACCTTCTCCCAGGCTTGCTGAACGGCCACATTGGAAGATCTAGCAGATCGACGAGGTACGCTTGTAGCAGGCTCTTTACCCTTGTTCGCTCTGGAGGAACCACCTGCAAAGGTTGGAAAAGAAAAAGATCGTCATCAAAATGACAGGATTTCGCTAAAAAAAAAAAAAGGGGTCACTTTGTCCCACCAAAAATCTGGCGAAATTTTGGCATGGTTCCGGGGCAATTCCGAAGAAAAGGGAAATACCCCGAAAGAAATAGAAAGTTTGAAGATGGGCTCAACATCGCTGCGAGCTCCGAAACTCCAAACTTTCGAAACCTCAAAATCTCCGCAAAATCAGGAAGGGCTCAACATCACTGCAAGCTCCAAATTCCCAAATTTGCAAAGATTTTCAGGTATGTTATCATGCTCTCAAATTCAATTTACAAAAAGTACATGCATGAACATCTAGATTTGCATAAAAACGCATTATCATGATGAGCAAAAAAAAAAAAGAAAAAAGAAAAAAAAAAAAGGAACTTTCTCAAAAAAAAAAGAGGGAGAAAGAAAAGAAAAAAAAAAGAAACTTTCTCAAGAAAAAAAAAAAAAGGGGAGAAAGAAAAGAACAAAAAAAAAGAAACTTTCCCACAAAAAAAAAAAGAGAAAAGAGACACACGTGAAAAAAAAAAAAAAAAAAAACAGAAATCACGTGGAAAAGAAAAGAAAAAAAAAAGAGAAGAAGAATAGAAAGAAAAAAAAAAGAAAAAAAAAAGAAGAAAGAAAAAAAAAAGAGAAGACACTTTTTTTCCATCCTATTCTCTACATGGAGTTTTCTTGAAAAAGAGAGAAAACTTACTTGAAGCCATTGATGGAGAAGAAGAAGAAAAAAGCTTGAAGATCCTTGAAGAAGAAAAACTCTTGGTCTTGGAGCTCTCTTGAGATTGTTGCAAAAGAAAGCAATAAGAGCAAGAGATCCTACCTTCCTTTACTTTTATAGGAGAGAGCAAATCAAAGAAGGAAACAAAGAAGAAAGGTAATTGTTACTAATTAGTAACCTTACCAAAAGAGAAGGAATTAGAAAGATTCTTTCCCAAAAAGAAAGATGTCTTTGAGAGATTTTCTCCCAAAATCAATCAATGAGAGATTCTCTCCAACAAAAAAGGATATTGGAGATTCTTTCCCAAAAAGAAAGATACCTTGAGATATTCTCTCCCAAATTAAGGGAATATGAGAGATTCTCTCCCATAAAGCTATTTTTAGAAATTCTCTATCCAAATGAGATGTCTTTAGATATTCTTTACAAAAATGGCCCCACATGAGATCTAAGCATCCTAAAAAGCTTAAGGTCCCATGGGCTAGCCCATATGAGCCAGGTTTGACATCCTAGGCACTAAAAAAAAAAAAAATGATGGGCTTTTAGTCAGAGAAAAAAATCCCTCTTACCAAGAGCATACAAAAATGGTTTCATGCCTCTTTTGAGTTGATTGAACCATACAAAAAAAAAAAAAAAAATTCCAAGCCCCATGAGCTTCCAAAAATCAAACCATCCAGCCTCATAAACCAAAATGAGCCAAAATCTTGAAATTGACATTCCACAAAAATCCAAACCACTCCAATGGACCCACACAGTCCCAAAGAGTGACCAAAAACAAAATCCTGGTCCCCTAACTTACCACATACAACTTGTTAGGTCACAAGACCAAAACCAAAAACCAAATCATGATCCCCCAACTTGCCACATACAGCTTGTTAGGTCACAAGGTCAAAAACAAAAGCCCAAATCCACATCCCTGATGTCATCTTCAAAACTTTGCCTCGAGATGGTATTTGATTCCTTTCATTACCATAAAATTCCCCTGGAAGCTCAAAGGCTACTCTACCAAAGGAAAGATTGCTCAAAGACTCTTGGTCAAGACACAAGCTCTCCTTCAAAAAAATCTCTACGAGGCACATCGACTACAAAAGTCAAGCAACTCGTCGCTGTATCTCGAGGGGGCATTTGTTGACACCAAAAATGTCACTTTGCCTCTTCAACATCAAGAAAGCTGCATGAAGTCGCAACCTGCCATAAATAGGCAATGCAATTTCTCCAAAAAATCAAATCTTGTCAGAATCAAACAAAAACTGCAAGATCCTTCAAGATAGCCAAGAGAAGAGTACACATGAAGTTTCGGGCCATTTCAGAATCATTTGGCCTAACTTCACTTCTCCGACAGCTAAAATGGCGCTCCCGGCGGCGACATCATCGGAGACGTCAAAACTTCGATCAGAGCCTACGGATGACTCCAGCATGTCTCAAAAGGGCTCCATGTCAAATTTCAAGTCAAACCGACAACGTTTGACCCTCCATCAATGCTCGAGCAGCAAAATCAAGCCTCCCGGCGGCGGGAACCACCGAAGCCTTCGCTCATCAAACCAAGTGCATGAGTGGCTTCAACATGCTTCCAAAAGGCTGCACGTCGAATTTCAGGTCATTCCGACAACGTTTGACCAGGTTTCGACGCTCCGAAAGAAAATCAAGCCTACCGGCGGCGGAGCTCCCCGGGACCATGGTTTCCAAGACAGAGCCTGTGGATCATCTCAAAATGACTCCAATAGGTTCCCTGTCAAATTTCAGGTCAATCGGACATCGTTTGACCGCACATCAAAGCTCGGCATTTTCCCCGCAGCAAAATCAAGTGAAGCATCGATGGGACCCCAAACGGCTTCAAAACTCAAACAAAAGCCTATGGTTGGTCTTATTTATTGCTCAGGAGGCTTCACCTCAAATTTCAGGACATTCCGACATCGTTTGACCAAGTTTCAACTTCTGGCGGAAAAACAACAGCTCTACGCGACAAAGTCTTCGGCTTTCCCGGAAAATTGGAAACTTTGCACTCTAAAAATGCAAGGATTCTCATCAGGTTTTCTACAGGGAAATCAAGCCAATAAATGAGAAGAAATGTCAGGAAAAATACAGAAGAAAACGGCGACGAAAAAGACCTCAAAACAACCGCAAAACGGGCTCCGAAGGGAAAAATTCCCCCAAGGTCGCAGGCCCCTACGACCATGGAAGTCCGGGTCACCGGATTTTCCGCCGGTGACCCGTTTTTCCGTCTTTTTTCGCGTTTCGCTGACTTTGGCCCCTGTGGTTTCCTGAAAATGTGATTTTTAGTGCTTGAAATTGACTCATATCCTCCGACATCCGTCAAAATCACGGGTCAACCTCCAAAAGCATAAAATCATCATTGATCGCTCCAAGATCGCCAACCGGTCGACCGAAAAAAGTGCTCTTTCTGTCCGACCGATCGAGAAATCGACAAGACAGATGTCACCGGCCCGCTCTTAGCTATCAATGTCTGAAGTTACATGTTCATCCGATGTCGATCAGCATGAAGATCCATCGATGATCATCGCCAGAAGAATTCCAGAAGACACGGCACGGCCCGCGACTCTTCGACTGCTCGGCGACCAATTAATGTGGTTAATTGACTAGCTTTATTGCAGTCATTAATTCATTTCTTTGGACGGCCCAATCAGAAGCAAGCATTTGGGAGTTACAAGTCAATTGATTCATGGCATTTAAACCATGAAACTCCTCCCATTATGGTAATTAAGGTGATTAAAAGCCCTTAATCTCCATCGGCCAATCAGATTCAAGGAAAAAGGAGTTACAAAATCAAGAAATAAATCTTGTAACTCCTCCCATTAAAGCCATTAAAGCCCATAAACTCTCCTAAATGGCTACCAAAAGCCTATAAATAGGAGAGCATTCCATTGAAATCAGGATCAGAAAAAAAGAGATCGGATCAGAAAATCGAGATCGATCAATCGGAGATCACTTCCAAAGCACCACAGATCCAGAAATCTGAGAAAAATAAAAAGAGAGAAAAACTCTGCTGAAGTTCTGCACCGGCCACCACTACAAGGTGACAAAAGTCCCTTGGGGGGCACCCCCCCAAGGTCCTTGCCTTCTCCTGCTGCCTCCAATGGCTTAGACGTGGCTTTTCAGCCCGTCTACTTAGCTTTTTATTGGACATAGGACCTTCTCTTGGTCTTTGTCCTCTAAAAACCTGAGGTTATAGCCAAGCCAAGCGAATCAAGAGCATCCTCTGTTCTCATCTGCATGGATGATGGCGAAGCCCATACATGGCTTGCGACCGTCAATCTGAACGAGCCCCCCACAATCTCCTGAGAAGTTAGATCCTCCTTTTCTTGCTTTTCATTGTAGTTTGTATTTTTCTAAAAGAGACAAAAATCACAACTCTTGTCTTTCATTATTGATGAGAATTGTAAATCGGCTATAAACACCAAAATCGGCTATAAATGCCAAACAAAATCGCCTTTCACGGCAAACCAAGAAAATGTCTCTTTTCTTAAATATTTGTGCAATGGAAAACTTGAAAGAAGTTGATTTCCTTTTTACTTGCGAAGGTTGATCTCCGGATTACCGCTTGCAATTCCAAGTAAAATAGAAAATCTGGCACACCCACACAAAAGAAATGTCGATGCACGCTTCAGGCCCGCCAGGGCGCGAAAGGGCTGGACCCGACGGACTCCCACGTTCCGCCGACCCCGGTAGCCGCCCCACGACGCCTCGGAGCGCGTTCCATCATGGGTTATGCAAGAAACAGGTTGGTTAGGGCAGTTGGGAAATTCTTCTTCAATGGAGCCATTGCACCAAATAAGGCAACTTCACCCTATTTGAAGACCATGTTGGACACTGCTGCAGAACATGGTCCGGGTATAAAGCCACCCACACCGTATGAGATTGGCCACTACTGTGTTGAAGAGGAATATAAAGAGACGATGAAGAGGAATATAAAGAGACGACGGATTGGGTGAATACCTTTAAGAGGATCTGGAGAGAAAGGGGTTGCACACTCATGTGTAATGGGTGGACTACCATCACTAGATGGTCCCTATTGAATTTTTTAGTATATTCATCTTTAGGGACTGTTTTATTAGAACGGTTGACACAATCAAGTACGTCAAAGATGCGATGTACTTGAATAAGCTTTTCAATGAGGTAATTGAGGATATTGGGGCAGCATGTGTTGGTCAGATCATCACAGACAATGATGCAAGCATGAAGAAGGCAAGCTCCATGTGCTGCACATTGCTTGGATTTAATGATTGAAGACATCGCTAAGAGGAAAATGATAAAAGGTGTGATATTTAAGGCAAAAAAGATCACTAATTTTATCTATCAGTCAAACAGGCTCATAGCAATGATGAAGAAATATACGGACAACCATAAGCTACTACAGCCCGGCATTACAAGATTTGCCACCCACTTTATAGCTCTAGAAAGCCTTTATAAATACAGAGAAGGGCTACAGCAACTATTTACGTCACAAGAATGGTTGGAATCAAAGTGGGGGAAAAAGTCGACACCCCAAGTAAAGCAAGTTGTAAAGATTGTACAATCTAAGAGATATTGGCCATTTGTTGGTGAGACCTTAAAGGTATTTAGAGCCTTTGATAAAAGTCCTTCGGTTGGCCGATGGAGATGACAAGCCTACAATGGGCTTCTTGTATGAGGCCGTAGCTCGAGCTAAGTTAGCCATACAAGCAAATTGCAAATACTACAAGGCTTATTGGAAGATTGTTGACACCAAAAATGTCACTTTACCTCTTCAAATCAAGAAAGCTGCATGAAGTCGCAACCTGCCATAAATAGGCAATGCAATTCCTCCAAAAAATCAAATCTTGTCAGAATCAAACAAAAACTGCAAGATCCTTCAAGATAGCCAAGAGAAGAGTACACATGAAGTTTCGGGCCATTTCAGAATCATTTGGCCTAACTTCGCTTCTCCGACAGCTAAAATGGTGCTCCCGGCGGCGACATCATCGGAGACGTCAAAACTTCGATCAGAGCCTACAGATGACTCCAGCATGTCTCAAAAGGGCTCCATGCCAAATTTCAAGTCAAACCGACAACGTTTGACCCTCCATCAATGCTCGAGCAGTAAAATCAAGCCTCCCGGCGGCGGGAACCACCGAAGCCTTCGCTCATCAAACCAAGTGCATGAGTGGCTTCAACATACTTCCAAAAGGCTGCACGTCAAATTTCAGGTCATTCTGACAACGTTTGACCAGGTTTCGATGCTCCGAGAGAAAATCAAGCCTACCGGCGGCGGAGCAACCCGGGACCATGACATCCAAAACGGAGCCCATGGAACGTCTCAAAATGACTCCAATAGGCTCCCCGTCAAATTTCAGGTCAATCGGACATCGTTTGACCACATATCAAAGCTCGGCATTTTCCCCGCAGTAAAATCAAGTGAAGCATCGACGGGACCCCAAACGGCTTCAAAACTCAAACAAGAGCCTATGGTTGGTCTTATTTATTGCTCAGGAGGCTTCACCTCAAATTTCAGGTCATTCCGACATCGTTTGACCAAGTTTCAGCTTCTGGCGGAAAATCAGCAGCTTTACGCGACAAAGTCTTCGGCTTTCCCGGAAAATTGGAAACTTTACACTTTAAAAATGCAAGGATTCTCATCAGGTTTTCTACAGGGAAATCAAGCCAATAAATGAGAAGAAATTTCAGAAAAAATACAGAAGAAAACGGCGACGAAAAAGCCCTCAAAACGACCGCAAAACGGGCTCCGAAGGGGAAAATTCCCCCAGGGTCGCAGGCCCCTGCGACCATGGCCCATGGTCGCCGGTCCATGGTCGCCGGCGACCATGGCCCATGGTCACCGGCGACCATGGAAGTCCGGGTCACCGGATTTTTCGCCGGTGACCCGTTTTTCCGTCTTTTTTCGCGTTTCGCACACTTTGGCCCCTGTGGTTTCCTGAAAATGTGATTTTTAATGCTTGAAATTGACTCATATCCGACGACATCTCGGATCCGCCGTCAAAAGCATAAAATCATCAGTGATCGCTCCAAGATCGCCAACCGGCTGACCAAGAAAGTGCACTTTCTGTCCGACCGATCGTGAAATCGACAAGACAGATGTCACCGGCCCGCTCTTAGCTATCAATGTCTGAAGTTACATGTTCATCCGATGTCGATCAGCATGT
Source organism: Umbellularia californica (assembly GCA_028538565.1). Taxonomy (NCBI): domain Eukaryota; kingdom Viridiplantae; phylum Streptophyta; class Magnoliopsida; order Laurales; family Lauraceae; genus Umbellularia; species Umbellularia californica. The sequence goes on from JAPQWN010000006.1 coordinate 29,343,019, forward strand.
AGATCCATCGATGATCATCGCCAGAAGAATTCCAGAAGACACGGCATGGCCCGCGACTCTTCGACTGCTCGGCGACCAATTAATGTGGTTAATTGACTAGCTTTATTGCAGTCATTAATTCATTTCTTTGGACGGCCCAATCAGAAGCAAGCATTTGGGAGTTACAAGTCAATTGATTCATGGCATTTAACCCATGAAACTCCTCCCATTATGGTAATTAAGGTGATTAAAAGCCCTTAATCTCCATCGGCCAATCAGATCCAAGAAAAAAGGAGTTACAAAATCAAGAAATAAATCTTGTAACTCCTCCCATTAAAGTCATTAAAGCCCATAAACTCTCCTAAATGGCTACCAAAAGCCTATAAATAGGAGAGCATTCCATTGAAATCAGGATCAGAAGAAGAGCAGAGAAAAGGATCAGAAAAAAAAGAGATCGGATCGGAAGAGAGCGGAAAGAATCCAGAGAAAGAAAAAAGAGAGAAAAAACTCTGCTGAAGTTCTGCACCGGCCACCACTACAAGGTGACAAAAGTCCCTTGGGGGGCACCCCCCCCAAGGTCCTTGCCTTCTCCTGCTGCCTCCAATGGCTTAGACGTGGCTTTTCAGCCCGTCTACTTAGATTTTTATTGGACATAGGACCTTCTCTTGGTCTTTGTCCTCTAAAAACCTAAGGTTATAGCCAAGCCAAGCGAATCAAGAGCATCTTCTGTTCTCATCTGCATGGATGATGGCGAAGCCCATACATGGCTTGCGACCGTCAATCTGAACGAGTCCCCCACAATCTCCTGAAAAGTTAGATCTTCCTTTTCTTGCTTCTCATTGTAGTTTGTATTTTTCTAAAAGAGACAAAAATCACAACTCTTGTCGTTCATTATTGATAAGAATTGTAAATCGGCTATAAACGCCAAAATCGGCTATAAACGCCACAAAATCGGCTATAAATGCCAAACAAAATCGCCTTTCACGGCAAACCAAGAAAATGTCTCTTTTCTTAAATATTTGTGCAATGGAAAACTTGAAAGAAGTTGATTTCCTTTTTACTTGCGAAGGTTGATCTCCGGATTACCACTTGCAATTCCAAGTAAAATAGAAAATCTGGCACACCCACACAAAGAAATGTTGATGCACGCTTCAGGGCCCGCCAGGGCGCGAAAGGGCCGGACCCGACGGGCTCCCACGTTCCACCGACCCCGGTAGCCGCCCCAACGGCGCCTCGGAGCGCGTTCCATCAAGCTGGCACACCCGGTGGGACCCGTTCACTTGAGAACACGGTGCTTGGAAATGAAATATTTGCATATCATACTTTTTGCTCTATGCTTATACTTCTTTTCCGGATTCCTTGGCTACTTTCGAGCTGGTAGCCTATGTTGGATTTTGCATCCTAAAAAACATGAGATGGGATTTTTTGGAAATTTCTATTTCTTTGAGTTTGTTTCCATTCTTTCTCTTTTCAAAAAAAAAAAAATCAGTTTTCTTAGTTTGAATTCAAAATTGAGAAACTTTGATCCTATCCTATCGTTCTTTGGTGCTTGCAGAAATGTTGAGCCCGTTCGACTAAGGTTTTGGACCATCGTTTCTCTTCGATGAGTTCATTAGAGATTTCAAAAAAAAAAAATCAGTTTTCTTAGTTTGGATTCAAAATTGAGAAACTTTGATCCTATCCTATCGTTCTTTGGTGCTTGCAGAAATGTTGAGCCCGTTCGACTAAGGTTTTGGACCATCGTTTCTCTTCGATGAGTTCATTAGAGATTTCAAAAAAAAAAAAAATATTAAAAAAAATTAAAAATAAAAAAAAAATCAGTTTTCTTAGTTTGGATTCAAAATTGAGAAACTTTGATCCTATCCTATCGTTCTTTGGTGCTTGCAGAAATGTTGAGCCCGTTCGACTAAGGTTTTGGGCCATCGTTTCTCTTCGATGAGTCTATTTGGGATTTTTTATAAAGAAGGACATAGACCACTAAGGTTAAACCAATTGCGTTCTTTGATCACGATTGATTTAAGAAAAGCCTTGTCCAGAGTGTGGAGATAGCTTGACTGTTCTAGGCAAGGGTCCTCCAAACGGGTTCATTAAGTAATCCTACCCTTACCTGGGGGCAATTCTATCAATTGAGGTTTCATAAGACCGGGTTAGGAGGCCTATGTGTACTCTCTCGTCTTTAAATCTTAAAAAAATTAAAATCAAAATAAAAAAAAATAAAAAAAAAAGATTTTCAAAAAAAAAATCTTAAAAAAAAAAAAACAAAAAATTTTCAAAAAAAAAATAAAATAAAAAAATAAATAAAAATATATTTTTTTAAAAAAAAATAATAAAAAAAATAAAAATAATAAAATAAAAAAATTCATTTCAAAAAAAAAATCTCCAAAAACTCGTCACTTTTGGATCCAGATTCGAGAAATTGTGGTCTCTTCCCTTCTGAGTACTGGCGCTCGCGGAAATCGTTGAGCCCGTATTTGAATCGGAATGCCACCTGCTCTCTTTGACGAATCCATTTCTGACATTTCAAAACAAAGAATCCCATCTCATGGATGCGATCTCCAACATTTGTGCATAGCAGTACTGGTACGCCCTTTCAGGGTCTACTGTATCTGTGACCGGCACATTTGTAACTCCTACCTTATATTCTTCTTATCTCGAGTAAGCCCTGCTTCTCGATAAGTCGAATTTAGGTTTACAATTGCTTCTAGCAGTCACTGGAACGCTCATTCTGGGCTTACCATACTTGCTGTCAGAACAATTGTACCCTCTATGGCTTTTTGCCTTCTTTCGTATTGCTTGGGACATGTCCCTTGAGCGATTTGAAAAGACAAAATCATAGAATTCCCCATTTATGATCATTATATTCTTGTGATTACTAATGGATGTGGTCTTGTTTCAGAACTTTTTTCGAAACTAACAATGGCAGCCTTAACCATTATCTTCGATGAGAACAAGCACCAACTCATGCTTCAACAGAAGCAAACCGAGCGCACTTACAAGCGCCCTGCCAGCTACCGAGGCGTCAACTCCCTCGGCAACTCTCTGAACTCCGGGTCGACCTCGACTCCCCGGACCATCGTCTTCGGGACACTGGGACCATTCCCACTTCCCGAAGAACAGGCTGCGCCTGCTAAAAAGCAGAAGATCGCCTCTCAACGTGTCACTCCCGTGACACCAAAGGCGAGCGTCCAAAAGCCCGAAGCCCGCGGCACCCCCGCGAAGCCTCGACCAACAACCAACCAGGTCTATCCCAAGACTTGGTCTCCAAGACCTTCCCCAAAACAAAGAAGGTCTCAAACATCCACCAAGCCAGCATACCTGGCCCCACTCAAAGAGAACCAGTTCTACCCTCTTGCCTACATGAAAGAGGAGAGACCCATCTCCAACCTGACTCCCAAGTCAACCCAGCATGAGCCGGCTTGTTCCTACAGGCCCAAAATCAGATCATGCATCACCAGGCCTCTGCAAGCACCTGCCAAGGCCTACACTCCTTCAGTTCGACCCTTCATCTCTACAGGGGCCGAACTCGAAAGGTTTAAAGCTTCGCTGCAACAGGCAAAGGACCGGGTCCGGATCCTGTCCTTGCCTAGCTACAAAGAAGACAGGCTCGGCTGCTGCGCCCGAGGGAGCACATCCTTCATCGTCAGAGCCCAGCCAGAGCTGACTGAAGCTCAAATTGCTCGTCGAGCACGCCGCCGTGCTTCATATCGACAAAAGAGACTAGAGAAGCAACGGACCCAGCCTCCTACACTTCAAGTCTCCCACAAATGGGTCGGAAAAGAAAGACCCGACCAAGTTGCTGCCGTCCATATGGTTGGAAAAACCAGAAGACGCCAAAGGTCAGCATCAAAAATCCATGTCCGACGTCCGGTGACCCGTAGCGTTACCAGGACACAAAGACATCCAGAAGAATCTCCTGCCCCTTCAAGCCAAGGACGGGAGAGTAACCCTTCATCGAGCTCTTCATCAAAAAGAATGAGCCCCAGCTCGGTCACCAGGACGATTTCTTCGTTCGAATCCCGAGGGATGAACGTCTTGGCTACAAGTTCTGAGCCGCCACCTCAGAATCCACCTCGAGATGATGCGCTCACACGCATCCAGCAGTTGGAACAAGGCCAGCAGAGGATTGAAACTCTGATGGAAAACATTCTCCTTGCCATCCAAAATCAGGTGAACAATGAGCCTCTTCCGAATCATGACAATAACGAGGAGAATTGTGAAGAAAATGAGTCACGCGCCCTTACCAAAAAGGACGTAGACAGTATCCTCGCCAAAGCTAAAGAAGAGGATATACTCAAAGAGCATGGGATCAAGCCACCATATCCTTTATGGATGGACTCGGTCCCGTTCCCCACAAAATTCAAACATCCTACTCTCCAAACATATACGGGGAAAGGATCGGCCAGACAGCACGTCATCCACTTCAAGATCTTGACGGGAGCTATCGCGGATCAAGATGCACTCAAGATTCGCCTCTTTGCAAGTACCCTAAAAGGTACGGCCTTCGATTGGTACTCCACTCTGCCGGAGAACTCCATACAGAACTGGGCTATGCTGGAGACACGCTTCCTGACCCACTTCCAAGGTGAGGATCATCCTGTTACTATGGCTCAGCTCTGCAGCCTAAAACAGGGAGAGAATGAGTCAACTTATGACTTCATTCACAAGTGGAAAGCAATGGCGTACAAATGCTCAGATGTACTGCCACAAGCATCGCTAGTCGACATCTGCCGAAACAACATGAGAGCTAAAATCCGCTCCATGATCATCGGCAATAAATCAAAAAACCTAGGAGAACTCCTGGAAGCTTCCATGGAAGCTGAAACGGTGATCAAAGACCTCAACAGTCAGAAATCATCAAAGAAAGAGCCGACTGCTGTTGCAACCTCTAAACCAAAGAAGAAGGAGGTTCTCAATGTGCAGACCAAGTCAGCTCCTCAGCAGCCAAAGAAAGCTGAAAACAAAACTGCAGGTAAAAGGCCTGAACTCTCTGATGCCTTCAAAGAACGCGTAGAAAAGAAATATCCGTTCGATGAAGACGTTGAAGAAATCTTTGAGGCTCTCCTAGCAAATGGCAAACTCATTTTGCCAGAGCCCAAAAGACCGGGAGACGTTGGCAAAACCCACGATCCTCGGTACTGTCCATACCACCAGATGATCTCACATCCTCTCAATCAATGCTTCGTTGTGAGAGAGAAGATCAACGAGATGTGGAAAAACGGAGTCATCACCTTTGACAAAAACTATGGGACTGCCTCCGTCAACATGGTGTCATGTGGACAAACACCAAAATCACCGAAGAAGAAGATCACTACTTCCTTCAAGGTGATAAAAAGAATTCAAACGTCCGAAGTGTTGGTTCCTTACCCGACACCAGACGGACAACCCATATGGGTACATCCCGATCTCTTGGAAGATGAAAATTGGGAGATCGTCAAAACAAAGCCGACCGCTCAGCAGCGAAGGCAAGCCAAGAAACATCTCCTCAAGCTCAAACGGCAAGAGAAGACCCAGCCAAAACAAGAAGTCCATGAAAAGGCAGAGGCCTCCTCTGCCACTTCACTCGGGGCAATAGAAACGTCCCTTCCAGAGACTTCAAAGGCGGTAAGAAACTTCACTCTCAGTGATTTCATGCCATCTCAATTCAAAAAAGAAGCCATGCAGGAGGCATCATACTCTTGCAACTCGGTAGTTGGATTCTCCATTGATGGATACGAGTCCAGCGACACCGACGATGGATTCGAGCCCAACTACACCGATGAGTGGGAGGAATCTCTTGAAACAGGAGAATATCTCTCCGATGAAGAATGGGTTCCTGAAACTCACCTTATGCCAGTAATCTGGTATAACCCCTTGCAACCACAAGGATCCTGGTCTGATGATGAAGAAGACCAAGAGGCTGTACAAGAAGATGCTGTTAACCCAGCACCTGTCATTGCTCCAGTGGAAATCAACTATGTTGAGCCACACGGAGAAGACGAAGAAGAGGATCTGGCTCCCATGCCTGATCTTGAAGAATATGCAAGGATCTTGCAGCGTCTCGCTCTAGAACAAGAGCAAGATCGTGTTAACGAGCCTCCTCGCAACCCAGAGCCTGAAGTCCCTGAAGATAATCAGGTACATCCACCCTTAACTCCTGAAAATGGAGAACATTGCTGGATAGATGATCCTCTTACATCCGAGAATGAGTCTGACTCCGAGCAGGCAACATCTCCTATCAGAGCTTCCTGTAATGTAATATATCAGGACTATAGCTCTTCTGAAGCGTCGTCTGATGAGATTACCTACACTCCGACGACGCCTAGCAATGTATCCTCTGGAGCTACCTCGTCTCACGTGACTTTCACAGAGATGACACCCTCTCAGGTTTCTTCTCCTGAGACTGTGACTTCAGGATACACATTCTTCCCGACTCATCATCATGAAGAAAACCCAACTTGGGGTGATGGATGGGTCAACGAAGAAGAAAAGCTGCTGGATGCTGTTCAGGACTTCCTCCCGGAAAATGCTCCGTGCAACACAATCACTGAGGATGGCAACTCTGCTGCAGATACATCCCCAGTAGATGAAAAACGACAGCCTCTTGATCCTGAAGACAATCTTCCAAACGAAGATCCTTCTCAAGAAGCTCTCGAAGTTGGTAGAGGCACCCGTTCGGGCCGGGACTACCACAAAAATTACAACCAATCTTCCTTTACTTATGTAAATCCTTCGGGAAAAGATGTTGTAAGCGCCCCCAGTGGCAACAATGATGAACATGCAGGCCCTAAGGAGGCTTTCAAGTATGACTTGGTTGAGCACTTCAAACACATACCTGCACGTCTTCACATCCTAGACTTATTGCGAATGTCTCCACGCACTCGTGATAATCTCATCTCAGAATTACAAAAACTGAATGAGGATGTCGACAAACATGCCCCACAAGTCCTCCAAATTGAAATGGAATACAGGGTCAAAAACTCAGAAACCTCCTTAAAAGGAGAAAAAGAGAAAAGCGAGGGATCATGCATCCAATGCCTCTCGGTTCAAAAGGCAGCCAGTGCAACCATCGCCTTCACTAAGGACGACCTCCTACTTGGCGAAGCAAGGCACAACCGACCCCTGTACTTCACAGGGTACATCAAGGAAATGCCTATACACAGAGTTCAGGTCGACCCAGGTTCTGCACTCAACCTCATCTCCACTTCGGCTCTCGAAGAGTTGGGCATCCCACCCAACAAGCTAAGCCACACATCTGTATCTATCTTTGGATACGATGGGAGCGCTCAAAGGCCTATCGGCAAAATCAGGTTCAAATTGCAAATCGGTGATCTTATCTCTGAGGTCACTGTGTATGCAATAAAAACCCCCTCATGCTACAACATCCTTCTCGGACGTCCTTGGATACACGAGAACGGTGTTGTCCCTTCAACTCTACATCAATGCATCAAGTTTGTCGGCGACGACGGCATGGTACATCGAGTCTTTGCGGACAGAAAACCCTTCAAAGGTAAAGAAGTCCACTTCGCAGACTCCCAAATGTATGAAGGCGAAAAAGAAGAAAAAGAGGAAATAGCACCCCCTGCTGAAAATCTCCAGAAAGATAAAGGCAAGGCTCCTCAAAAATCACCGGAAGAAAACAAACCCTCCGGCAAATTAGAAGAGAGTAGTCAATCTCCCTTCGTTATCTCCCTCAAGAATTCAAAACCTTTGGTCATCACGACTAAAGTGAAGAAGGCGAAACAAAAGCCTGGGGGCAAATTTGTTGTCTCTCTCGTGTCTATCATGCAAGACACAGACTCGGACTCAGAGCCAGAAGACGATGCATCGTCAAGCCAAGCTGACACTCAGCAAGTTCAGCCTGCTCTCACTCCGATGGAGGCACCTGCTGACGTAGAAGATCCTACGTCTGCTACCTTTGTTGTTCCGACAACATCACCAAAGCAAAGACCGATCTTCTTCCATAGATCGGATGCTTCTTCATCAAACTCCATGCTGGAACCTTTCCAAAATGAAGGTATGCCTCAACTATCTCTATATAGTCTTGTGGCACAAGCAATTATGAAGAAAATGGGCTATGACGCTCAAAACCCAGTTGGTTTGGGAGAAAGACGCGGTATTCTCACGCCATTGGAGCCCGCCTTGACCAAAAGCCAGCTGGAAGATTGGAGACTCTACGGTCATGTAGAAAAGTCTTCATATGGGTTAGGATATGATCCTGATACTCCTCTGAGACAGTTGACACAAAAGCTTAAAAGTCGTTTTACCGACCAAGCCTCAACATCTCAAGTCCATGAAGACATCGATCTCCCTGGATATCTCTTTAAAGAGTTACCTGACAAAGATCCAGGAAGCTCATCCAATTGGTATGATTTCTCTGATGATAAAGAGGAATCGTCCGATAATACAGACTTGTGCTATTCTGACCCAGAAGAACCCTCGTCTCCAAAAGAAATACCAGACTCAACAGGCGATTGAGACTATCTCATAGCAAGCCTTGAGGAGATCACCAATCAAGAAAATCCATGGAAAGGAACAGAGCCTTGGTCTGGTAATGCAGTTGAAACTCCAGAAGGTTTCGTTGAGTTGGAAGCCTCCGAAAATATTGTGGAGGAACCACCTTCGAACCTTCCGACAGAAGATCCTGTTCAAAAGATAAACTTGGGAACACCTGATAACCCACGTCCTGTATTCATAAGCAAGAATATAAAGGATGATGAGTTACCCGAGTATATCGCTTTTTTTCGTGAGTTCGTTGATTGCTTTGCATGGTCCTATGCTGAAATGCCTGGTTTAGACCCCAAAGTAGCAGTCCACAAACTCAATCTTCAAGAAGAAGTCAAGCCTGTCAAACAAGGCAAAAGAAGATTCCGTCCAGATGTGATGGATAAAATTGAACAAGAAGTTCAAAAACTCAAAAGCGTTGGCTTCATCCGTGAGGAACAACATCCAGAGTGGTTGGCCAATATTGTCCCCGTGACAAAGAAAACTGGGCAGATCAGAGTCTGTATTGACTATAGAGACTTGAATGGCGCTTGCCCTAAAGATGAATTCCCGCTCCCCATACCGGAGGTGATGATTGACAATACCTGCGGATTCGAGCGAATGACATTCATGGATGGCTTCTCTGGTTACAATCAGATAAAGATGCATCCCGAGGATGAAAAACACACTTCATTTCGGACTCCATTTGGCGTGTATTGCTACACTGTCATGCCATTTGGTCTGAAAAATGCTGGTGCCACATATCAGAGGGCTATGATGAAAATATTCCAAGATATGCAGCACAAGACGGTCGAATGTTACGTTGATGACCTCGCCGTCAAAAGCAGAAGAAAAGAAGACCATCTCAAAGATCTTCGGGAAGTCTTCCTCCGACTCCGCAAACACAAACTGCGGATGAATCCTCTAAAATGCTTCTTCGGCGTCACGTCGGGTAAGTTTCTCGGATTCCTTGTTCGGAAAGCTGGAATAGAACTTGACCCCATAAAAGTCAAGGCTATTCTAGAAATGCCCTCTCCAAGAACCCTAAGGGAACTAAAAGGGCTCCAAGGGAGATTGGCCTACATCAGACGGTTCATCTCCAATCTTTCGGGGAAATGCCGTCCATTCTCTCGATTGATGAAAAAGGGTGTAGACTTTGTCTGGGATGCCGACTGTGAAGCCGCATTTCAAGATATCAAGTCATACCTGACCAAACCTCCAGTGTTAGCTGCTCCTGCCACTGGAAAACCATTCATCTTGTACACAAGAGCTCTTGATCATTCTGTAGGCGCTCTGCTTGCACAAGAGAATGGTGAGGGAAAAGAAGCTGCTCTATACTACCTCAGCCGCATGCTAGTAGGTGCAGAGCATCGCTACTCTCCAGTCGAAAAAGAATGCCTTGCAGTGATGTTCGCCGTACAAAAGCTACGTCACTACTTGCTTTCCAACACAGTCTACCTGGTCTCGAGGATCAACCTCTTGAAGGTCCTTGTCACGAAGGCCGGTTCTCTCAATGCCCGACTGGCAAAATGGTCCATCCTCTTGTCAAAATTTAATATTAGGTATGTGCCACAAAAAGCAATCAAAGGCCAAGCTCTAGCAGATTTCCTCGCAGAGCATCCATTGCCTAAAGATTCACCACTCAGAGATGATCTCCCAGACGAACCTGTCTACAACGTGGAGACTTCCTCACCAAATGCCTCCTGGGACATGTACTTTGACGGTGCAACCAGGACAAATGAAAAAAGAAAGCTGATCTCAGGAGTTGGCATCCTCTTTGTTAGCCCCGACAAATGCATGATTCCACACGCTTTCTAGCTACTGGAACCATGCACAAACAATGCAGCTGAATACCAAGCTCTGATCCTAGGATTGGAACTCGCCATCGAATCCGGTATCACTATGCTGGAAGTCTTTGGAGACTCTCAACTGATCGTCAACCAGATGAATCAGAAATATGAAGTCAGGAAGCCCGATCTGCTGCCTTATTACAACAAGGCACAATCGCTTCTGCAAAAGTTTGACATCTGCAACATCACCCACATTCGTAGAGGTGAAAACATCCGTACAGATGCCCTGGCCGGACTTGCCGCATCAATGGCGATCCAGGAAGGGGAAAACATGCAAATTACAGTGTGCGAGAGAAGGATCCTCCCTCCTCTTAACACACACCAAGCAGTTGCTGAATGCCACCGAGTGGTTGGAAGTCGGATCTCTATCCTTCAACCTTCAATCGGCGACTGGAGGGATCCGTTCATTGATTACACTATGTTCGGAATCCTACCTGAAGATCCAAAAGAACGGATAAGCATTCAAAGGCGAGCCCCAAACTTTCATTTGGATATCCCTTCAAAGATCCTTTACAGGAAATCCTTCAACGGAGTACTTCTACGCTGCTTGTCACAACAAGAGGCCGAAGAAACACTTAAAGAAGTTCATGCTGGTCTTTGTGGAGCCCATCAGGCAGGTCCTAAGCTCTATGATCAGATAAAAAGGTTAGGTTACTATTGGCCTACCATGGTTGCTGATGCAATGCAATTTGCCAAACGCTGCCAGCAATGCCAAGTTCATGGAGACTACATTCACATGCCTCCGGAATGGCTGCATCCTACAGCAATCTCATGGCCTTTTGAAGCATGGGGCATGGACATCATAGGTCCTATCTCTCCCCCTTCAAGCAAAGGTCATCGCTTCATCTTCGCCGCTACGGATTATTTCTCCAAGTGGTCAGAAGCATTTGCGTTCAACGAAATGAAGACCTCATCAGTTCTTCAATTCCTACGCACCAACATCATTTGTCGTTTCAGCATACCCAAGAGATTCGTCCATGATAACGGACCACAATTCTGGGATCATCGATTCTACAGGTTTTGCGACAAATACAAAATTCAAAGCTGTCCTTCGACTCCATACAATCCGGCAGCAAACGGATTAGCAGAAGCCTTCAACAAGACACTCTGCAAAATCCTCAAGAAAATGGTCTCTAGTCACAAAAGAGACTGGAGCGACAAACTGTCTGAAGCTTTGTGGGCCTATCGAACCACCGTTCGAGGACCAACCCATAGCACACCATTCTCCTTGGTCTATGGATGCGAAGCTGTCGTGCCCCTAGAGGTACAAATTCCTTCTCTGAGGGTATCTCTACAAAATGACATGACTCAAGAAAGCAATGCGAAATTGCGACTCCATGAGCTGGACAATCTCGATGAGAGACGGCTCGAAGCTCGACAAAGCATTGAACTTTCCCAAGCACGCATGGCAGGATCTTTTGACAAAAAGGTCAGGCAACGCGCCTACAAAAAGGGTGACTTGGTTCTTGCGGTAAAAAGACCAATGGTCTTCGCACACAAATCCAAAGGCAAATTTGAACCAAAATGGGAGGGACCCTACGTCATCGACAAAGTCTTCTCCAACGGCGCATATGCCCTCCTAAACATGGAAGGCGACAGATGTATGCTGCCTATCAACGGCAAGTTCTTGAAGCGGTACTACCCTTGAAGACTTACCCAACTGGGTAAGAGCAATGCCTGTATGGCCAAAACCTGTTCTCAGGTACTCGCTCGTCAAACCCACTCTCTTTAGAATTTTCATATCAAATGTCAAAATTTCTAGAGATTCAAAAACAATGCTTACTTTCATTGTTTCATTGTTCAAAAACAAAAAAAAATCCAAGTTTAGGAACCTCTCCCTGACTTGACCAAAACTTTCGATCCTTGAACCAAAATTCATGGTTTGAAACAAAAATCCGGATTCAGGGATTTCCACCCTAGTCCACCTTACCTTTTACCGCCAAATGGTTCTAGGTCAAAATTTACGACCCTCGTGTCTTTAAACAAAAAAAAAAAAATGGTTTTTCAAAAATCGTGGGGAAACGACATCAAAGTCAGTACCCGCAAAACAAAAATTTTGAAAAAAAGCAAGGATGCGACATTCCATCGATACTTGCACCCAAAATCGCAGGGAAGCGACATTTCGTCGATACTTGCAAAATCCAAAAACCGTGGAGAAGCAACAAACCAGTTGATATCCACAACCCAATTTCAAAAATCGTGGAGACACAACAAACCAGTTGATATCCACAACCCAAATTTCAAAGGTTCGAGAAAACCTAAAATCGTGGAGAAGCAACAAACCAGTTGATATCCACAACCCAAATTTCAAAGGTTCGAGAAAACCTAAAATCGTGGAGAAGCAACAAACCAGTTGATATCCACAACCCAATTTCAAAAATCGTGGAGATGCAACATACCAGTTGCTATCCACAACCCAAAATTACAAATGGTTCGAGAAAACCTCAAATTTCAAAAATCGCGGAGAAACGACATCAAGTCAGTACCCGCAAAACCAAAAGTCTTGGGAAAAGCAGGGAAGCGACGCTTAGTCGATATTTGCACCCCAATTCGCGAGGAAGCGACATTCCATCGATACTTGCAAAACCTAACCCGCGAGGAAGTGACATTCCATCAATACTCGCAAAACCGAATGAGCAAGGAAGCGACATTCCATCGATACTTGCAAGACCATTCAGCGGGGAGGCGACATTTAGTCGATACCTGCATTTTGAAAACCAAAACTCGGCTATAAATGCCAAAATCCGGCTATAAATGCCAAAACAAAAATTTCCGGCTATAAACTCCAAAATCGGCTTTCATGCCAATAAAACAAAACTTGGTTTTCAAAAAACTCGGCTACAAATGCCACAAAAAAAAAAACTGACTTTCATGTCAAAACCGGCTATAAATGCCACAAACCGGCTATCAATGCCACGAAAAATTGGCTTTCACGCCGACAAACCAAAACTTGGCTTTCAAAAAACCGGCTATAAATGCCACCAATTGGCTATCAATGCCACCAAACTGGCTGTAAATGCCACAAAAATCCGGCTTTCATGCCAAATTCGTTTCCCCTACCAAAACAACCATTTGACAAAAGATTTTCACAAAATGACAAAGCTTTTGATCAAATCCCATTTAGCAATTGCTTTCATCACAAAAAGATTTGAGTGAGCGTAGGGAACAAAAAAAAAAGGTACCAAAAAAATACATGTGGTACCAAAGCAAAAAAAAAAAAATAGAAAGTGTTCACAAGCACTACAAAAAAAAAAAAGGTACCAAAAAAATACATGTGGTACCAAAGCAAAAAAAAAAAAAAATAGAAAGTGTTCACAAGCACTACAAAAAAAAAAGAGTACCAAAAAATACATGTGGTACCAAAAAAAAAGAAGAATGGTTTCTGCTACAAAAAATCAGGAGCTTAGCCAAAAATGGTCTCCAGCCAAAGCTTCACCTCCTCAAGCAAACTTTTGGCATCAGCCGTCAGAGTTTCCAAGGCACGCTTCTTCAGGAACTTGCCATTAGATGCTGGCGAATGCCGTAACCCTTCTTTTACACCGGGAAGCTCTTCCCCAGCAGTTTGCCATCGTTCGCTTTCTAGAGTCCTCCTCTCGAGAACTTGACCGGCATCTGCAACCCTGCGAATCAGAGTACTCTCCCTGTCACGAGCCTCTGTTATAGCAGCCCACTTCGCATCGACTTGTGCCTTCAAATGCTCAAGACGTTTCCTGGCCTCCTCAACTTCCCTATCAAGGACGTTAAGGTCATGCCTCAATCCGATGATGGCGAGCTCTTCCTTATTCTTCTCCCGAACTAGCTGCTTCTTGCTTTGTGTAGCCTCATTCAGGTCAGACTTAGCCTTATCAGCAGGGTCCAAGAACATCTCCTTGAAGAATTGGTCGTCAGGGAAACCCATGGTCTCAAACCACTTGTCACCCAGTGCAATGATCCTATCAACGATCGCCCTGGCACCTATGACATCCAGACCAACCTCTTCGGTGTCGGTCAGAATCTCCTGTACATGTGGGATCATGCCAAATCCTGCCTCCAAGTGTCCAGAAAGGAGAGTCTTGACCCAAGAACTCAAAACCCGAGCCAGCACCTTCTTCGCAAATTGAAGAGACGAACTGGATGAAGATTCACCCTTCTCCGCTGATCGGCTGCTCATGTCATGTCCCATTGGAAGAGTAACAAAAGAACTCTTTTCACTTGGAGCCACTGGAGAGGGAATCTCAACACGAGGCATCTCCTCAATCATGTCAGAACTGGTCTCTACCTCCGGATCGACCTCTGGCATCCCTTGCTCTGGTTCTGAAGAAAGCGATGGACTCTCTTCTGTCACTTCAAAACCTGCAAATGAAACACAAAAAGGTATGAATATGATCCTGTTAAAAAAAAAAAAAAAAAAAACCATCAGGGTCATCACTACAAAGTACCTTCTTCGACGACTGGCGGAACACTCTCTTCCTCCATGAACTCATTAGAAGCATCATCAACATTTGCGTCCATTGATGGTTCAAAGTCATCGGAATCCTGTGGCAAGTCAGCTGACAAGAAAAATGTTAGCAAATCAAGTCGCAGGCAAAAAAAAAAAAAGAGAAACTTTCTCAAAAAAAAGAGGGAGAAAGAAAAGAAAAAAAAAAGAAACTTTCTCAAAAAAAAAAAAAAAAAAGAGGGAGAAAGAAAAAAAAAAAAGAGAAAAGAGACACGTGAAAAAAAAAAAAGAAATCACGTGGAAAAAAAAAAAAAGAAGAGAAACTTTCTTTTTTTACCATCCTATTCTCTACATAAAGTTTTCTTGAAAGAAAAAGAGAGAAAACTTACTTGAAGCCATTGATGGAGAAGAAGAAGGAAAAAGCTTGAAGATCCTTGAAGAAGAAAAACTCTTGGTCTTGGAGCTCTCTTGAGATTGTTGCAAAAGAAAGCAATAAGAGCAAGAGATCCTACCTTCCTTTGCTTTTATAGGAGAGAGCAAATCAAAGAAGGAAACAAAGAAGAAAGGTAAGTGTTACTAATTAGTAACCTTACCAAAAGAGAAGGAATTAGAAAGATTCTTTCCCAAAAAGAAAGATGTCTTTGAGAGATTTCCTCCCAAAAACAATCAAATGAGAGATTCTCTCCAACAAAATAGGATATTGAAGATTCTTTCCCAAAAAGAAAGATACCTTGAGATATTCTCTCCCAAATTAAGGGAATATGAGAGATTCTCTCTCATAAAGATATTTTTAGATATTCTCTATCTAAATGAGATATCTTTAGATATTCTTTACAAAAATGACCCCACATGAGATCTAAGCCATCCTAAAAAGCTTAAGGTCCCATGGGTTAGCCCATATGAGCCAGGTTTGACCACCTAGGCACTATAAAAAAAAAAAAAAAAAAAAATTTTGGGCTTTTAGTCAGGAAAAAAAATCCTCTTACCAAGAGCATACAATAATGGTTCCATGCCTCTTTTGAGTTGATTGAACCATACAAAAAAATCCCAAGCCCCATGAGCTTCCAAAAATCAAACCATCCAGCCTCATATACCAAATTGAGCAAAAATCTTGAAATTGACATTCCACAAAAATCCAAACCACTCCAATGGACCCACACAGTCCCAAAGAGTGACCAAAAACCAAATCCTGGTCCCCTAACTTGCCACATACAGCTTGTTAGGTCACAAGACCAAAACCAAAAACCAAATCATGATCCCCCAACTTGCCACATACAGCTTGTTGGGTCACAAGGTCAAAACCAAAACCCGATCCCCTAACCTGCCATATATAGCTGGTTAGGTCACAAGATCAAAAACAGAAACCCAAATCCACATCCCTGATGTCATCTTCAAAACTTTGCCTCGAGATGGTGTGTGATTCCTTTCACTACCATAAAATTCCCCTGGAAGCTCAAAGGCTACTCTACCAAAGGAAAGATTGCTCAAAGACTCTTGGTCAAGACACAAGCTCTCCTTCAAAAATCTCTTCGAGGCACATCGACTACAAAAGTCAAGCAACTCGTCGCTGTACCTCGAGGGGGCATTTGTTGACACCAAAAATGTCACTTTACCTCTTCAAATCAAGAAAGCTGCATGAAGTCGCAACCTGCCATAAATAGGCAATGCAATTTCTCCAAAAAATCAAATCTTGTCAGAATCAAACAAAAACTGCAAGATCCTTCAAGATAGCCAAGAGAAGAGTACACATAAAGTTTCGGGCCATTTCAAAATCATTTGGCCTAACTTCGCTTCTCCGACAGCTAAAATGGTGCTCCCGGCGGCGACATCATCGGAGACGTCAAAACTTCGATCAGAGCCTACAGATGACTCCAGCATGTCTCAAAAGGGCTCCATGCCAAATTTCAAGTCAAACCGACAACGTTTGACCCTCCATCAATGCTCGAGCAGCAAAATCAAGCCTCCCGGCGGCGGGAACCACCGAAGCCTTCGCTCATCAAACCAAGTGCATGAGTGGCTTCAACATGCTTCCAAAAGGCTGCACGTCAAATTTCAGGTCATTCTGACAACGTTTGACCAGGTTTCGATGCTCCGAGAGAAAATCAAGTCTACCGGCGGCGGAGCAACCCGGGACCATGACATCCAAAACGGAGCCCATGGAACGTCTCAAAATGACTCCAATAGGCTCCCCGTCAAATTTCAGGTCAATCGGACATCGTTTGACCACATATCAAAGCTCGGCATTTTCCCCGCAGCAAAATCAAGTGAAGCATCGACGGGACCCCAAACGGCTTCAAAACTCAAACAAAAGCCTATGGTTGGTCTTATTTATTGCTCAGGAGGCTTCACCTCAAATTTCAGGTCATTCCGACATTGTTTGACCAAGTTTCAGCTTCTGGCGGAAAATCAGCAGCTTTACGCGACAAAGTCTTCGGCTTTCCCGGAAAATTGGAAACTTTGCACTCTAAAAATGCAAGGATTCTCATCAGGTTTTCTACAGGGAAATCAAGCCAATAAATGAGAAGAAATTTCAGGAAAAATACAGAAGAAAACGGCGACGAAAAAGACCTCAAAACGGGCTCCGAAGGGGAAAATTCCCCCAGGGTCGCAGGCCCCTGCGACCATGGCCCATGGTCGCCGGTCCATGGTCGCCGACGACCATGGAAGTCCGGGTCACCGGATTTTTCGCCGGTGACCCGTTTTTCCGTCTTTTTTCGCGTTTCGCACACTTTGGCCCCTGTGGTTTCCTGAAAATGTGATTTTTAATGCTTGAAATTGACTCATATCCGACGACATCTCGGATCCGCCGTCAAAAGCATAAAATCATCAGTGATCGCTCCAAGATCGCCAACCGGCTGACCAAGAAAGTGCACTTTCTGTCCGACCGATCGTGAAATCGACAAGACAGATGTCACCGGCCCGCTCTTAGCTATCAATGTCTGAAGTTACATGTTCATCCGATGTCGATCAGCATGTAGATCCATCGATGATCATCGCCAGAAGAATTCCAGAAGACACGGCATGGCCCGCGACTCTTCGACTGCTCGGCGACCAATTAATGTGGTTAATTGACTAGCTTTATTGCAGTCATTAATTCATTTCTTTGGACGGCCCAATCAGAAGCAAGCATTTGGGAGTTACAAGTCAATTGATTCATGGCATTTAACCCATGAAACTCCTCCCATTATGGTAATTAAGGTGATTAAAAGCCCTTAATCTCCATCGGCCAATCAGATCCAAGAAAAAAGGAGTTACAAAATCAAGAAATAAATCTTGTAACTCCTCCCATTAAAGTCATTAAAGCCCATAAACTCTCCTAAATGGCTACCAAAAGCCTATAAATAGGAGAGCATTCCATTGAAATCAGGATCAGAAGAAGAGCAGAGAAAAGGATCAGAAAAAAAAGAGATCGGATCGGAAGAGAGCGGAAAGAATCCAGAGAAAGAAAAAAGAGAGAAAAAACTCTGCTGAAGTTCTGCACCGGCCACCACTACAAGGTGACAAAAGTCCCTTGGGGGGCACCCCCCCCCAAGGTCCTTGCCTTCTCCTGCTGCCTCCAATGGCTTAGACGTGGCTTTTCAGCCCGTCTACTTAGATTTTTATTGGACATAGGACCTTCTCTTGGTCTTTGTCCTCTAAAACCCTGAGGTTATAGCCAAGCCAAGCGAATCAAGAGCATCTTCTGTTCTCATCTGCATGGATGATGGCGAAGCCCATACATGGCTTGCGACCGTCAATCTGAACGAGTCCCCCACAATCTCCTGAAAAGTTAGATCTTCCTTTTCTTGCTTCTCATTGTAGTTTGTATTTTTCTAAAAGAGACAAAAATCACAACTCTTGTCTTTCATTATTGATAAGAATTGTAAATCGGCTATAAACGCCAAAATCGGCTATAAACGCCACAAAATCGGCTATAAATGCCAAACAAAATCGCCTTTCACGGCAAACCAAGAAAATGTCTCTTTTCTTAAATATTTGTGCAATGGAAAACTTGAAAGAAGTTGATTTCCTTTTTACTTGCGAAGGTTGATCTCCGGATTACCACTTGCAATTCCAAGTAAAATAGAAAATCTGGCACACCCACACAAAGAAATGTTGATGCACGCTTCAGGGCCCGCCAGGGCGCGAAAGGGCCGGACCCGACGGGCTCCCACGTTCCGCCGACCCCGGTAGCCGCCCCACGGCGCCTCGGAGCGCGTTCCATCAAAGATCATCGACAAACGTTGGGAAAACTAACTCCATCATAACTTGCATGCTGCAGGTAAAGAACCACAGACTGAGATTGCATTTCTAACTGTTGTTAAATTGTGATTTTATATCTCTAAATTAATATACTATGCAGGTTATTTCTTCAACCCACAGTATCGATACAATGAAATTGAAGATAGAAGCTTAACAGATGAGATACGTGTAGGTCTAAAAATTGTTATTGAAAAACTTGCTGAGAATGAGGATAATGCATGTGAGGCTATTAACCAAGTAAGTGTAATGGACTAAGTAATGGGTACCTTTTTTTTAGCATAAAGAGTTAGTTCATCCTTATTTTATTTATGGTATATCCTAGATTGATATATACAATGAAGCCTTTGGTAGTTTTGGGACGCCGACCGCTAGAAGAGCTATCATGAAGTCATTTCCAGGTAAAGATCATGGTAATTTCATTCATTCTACGTCAGTTTAAAAGTTGAGTCATGTATGATTTAATTAATAAATATACTTCCATTTTATTTTCAACTGAGTGGTTGTTAAACTACGAAGAAAGTGCTCCAATATTAAGGAAAATAGCAATGAAAGTCCTTAGTCAAAAAACTACATCATCAAATTGTGAGAGGAATTGGAGCACCTTTTCATTCATTCACACTAAAGTGAGAAATCGGCTGACGATGCAAAAGTTGAACAAATTGATGTATATACATTACAACATTAAGCTCCGCAACAGACAAAGAAGAAAGAGAGAGTTTGAGGACCAAACAGATTACTTCTGTCCAATCAATCTGAACTATATTTTTTCAGAGAATGATGATGTGTTGGCACAATGGATAGAAGAGGTAGAAGAGTAAGTGCTAGATCATGATGAATAGATTGGTGATATGGTCCAGGATTTGACTGGGGAAAGGCCAGACCAATGAGAGCTGCCGAGCGCCTACGTGAGATAAATCTTACCCATCAACGAAAGTGTGGGGTTGACCCTCAGGAGATGCGAGATGAGGTTGATGAGGATGATGACACTAGCATCAGCAGTACTAGCTCATCTTCAGATGTGCTGCATGATTCTGATGGGGATGACGATGGTAATGGTGGTGGAGATGGTGGTGATGTACTACCACCCCACATGATGGAGACAGTAGAACATTTTCCTTCTTCTGGTAACATAGACCCGACTCGTGGGTACCGGAGAATTGTCCCACCAACCGAATCATCACACGCAGGTGCTAGTGGTAGTGGATACGGCGGGGGAGAGGGTACTAGTGGTGGTGATGTTGGCCACCAACAAGTCATGTATGGTGACTACTATGTATTACATCCACATCAGCACCTTGAACTTCCCCATGAATTTTATCGGCAATACCAAGACTACCCTCAGTCATCTCAGTCTACTAATGACTCGGCCTCACTTTATGAAGTAATCTTCATTCTTCAACCATATCCAAAGGCACAACAACCTTATGGGCACTATGGGAGTGGAGGCTGTGTAACACAATAATTTGGTGCCTTCTACCCTTCAAGAAATGATGATGATGATGATAATATTGAGCCAGGCCGCCACTCATTCCGGCATTAGGCACATGCACTAACTCTATTAGTATTTATTGCTTGCTTGTAGACTTTAAATGTTTAACACTATTAGTTTGCCCAAAATTATGGTTGCATTATGTCAATTTTATGATATTTCAGCTTATTTTAGTATATAAATTGATACAGCAATGATACAGGATATTATAACTTGAGGGGACCGTTATTTTGCTTTAAAGTGTGCACCAATGGAAAAAAAAAACTTTATTTTCTATCATTTTATAATATTCTGGATTTTTTAGATATTTTTTCGGATTTTTTTGGGGTCAAATAAAAATTCGCTCCGCAATGGGCCGCGATGACCGCGAACCGAGCAGCGACGCGATGACCGCGAACCGTGATTTTGAACTATGAGTGGAACACCACATTGGGCCCCACTTATCAGAAATCTGAACCGCTCAAAATAAACTGTCATATTGTGCATCAGGCATTCCAATATTTTCCTTAAGAGGAGTCAATTCCACTGTAAGATTGACCATATGATTGAAAAAAAGGTGATTAACAATCTTATGCATATTCAATAATCACGCCTTTTTTTATTAAACTGCCAATTTTACGGTAGGACAACCTCCTATTGGGGTAAACTATGAGGATACAAGATTAACATGGCACTTGTTTATTTTAAGTGGTTCATAGTTTTGCCTAGGTGAGCCCCACTATAGAATTCCACCCCTTCAACTCGGGATTTCTATAAGTCAATGCCCCACAAGACTCAAATTCAATTTGCATGCATATTTGGTTCCCTCATACTGTGATTGATAAGTGTCAAAGTGAGCCCCACACATCTTCCTAGAGAAGTATGGTAGATTAAAAATTGTCCATAATTTATACGCCAACATCATAAAAAGGCTCTGAATTCATTCAAGTTTAATTTGCACAATGACAATGAATGCCATTTTAGGGGGTCCTTTGTTTACAATCATTTACATATTTAAATGGTTTACATGTGTAATGATTATACATCAGCATGATTTTTTGTGCTCCTTTAATCACATATAAGATCTAAAAATGATGTGTGTAAATAAGGCCATTTTCACACAAAGATTTTGCACTTAAATAAATGTGAAAAGATTTTGCACTTAAATAAATGTGAAACACTTTTCACATCTCCCACTCACAAAAAGGTGCTAGCACTTGCTTAACAAAATGATTACATTTGGTTATGCTATTGGGCATGTTATCAAGTCGAGTCAACTACTATGACTTTTTATTCTTGTGGCCTCCCTATTGAACTAATAAAGTCAAGACCTGTATTGTCCTAAAATTTCTTGGATTTTGAGTAATTTGTCAATAACATTCAAAGAATCTTAACCTACATGTGTAATTTTTCGCACTTTTGTGTGCTTCCAAGTCATGATCGAAATCATTCAATATTCTGATATTAATGATAAGCATCAAGATATTAATTAGTCTCATATCATATATCTTAATGGATTTTGAGAAGTTTGTGAAAAACTCTGATAAAGTCCAAACACACTTGAAACCAATCATGGTAATGTGTCCACATATATAATATTCTCTTATATGATATAAATATGTAAAGCCCCTTTTTCCTATCCATGCTAAGAGTCAAAAGACTCCTAAGCATATATCTATCGTCGTCTTCTTATTCTTCTTGTTTTCTTGTTCTTGTTCTTCTTCCCTCTCTATCTGTCTATCTCTCTGCTTTTATAGCTAGATCATGAGAGGATAGGATTTAGGTGTTAGTTTTATGGTCTCAATCCATTAGATGATGAATATATTGATTAATTTCTTTATTTATCAATATATTCTTGCTTTCCTTTCATGAGATGAATGGTGATTTATTACTTGTTTGCACATAACTAATACATATGACATAATGGTTCATGAGTTGAATCGGGTCCCATTACTATATTATATGTGATATATATGTATGGATGAGATCCACACACGGGAGATATATGCCACAAATCTTATACTTAAAATATCTTCACAACCAGTGATGAGACTGGGCATCTCATCTGATAAGGTTGCAACACTTTGATCACTATGAGATAGTGTGATTTGTCTCGCTCATCAGAATGAAAGATTCTGGATCAATGTGTTGGTACATTGGATGTATTGAAGGACCATGAGAAGCACCTTATGGAATTTCGTCTCAATAAAAAGGTACGCTCTCATAATTCCCTAACAATAGGCTCTTAATCCTGAGACATTGATGAACTCAAGTTTCTATCTATTCATTTGCTTTGAGTCACCAATGGGTGAGCCAACTATAGGTCAACACCTCGGTGTCTTGGGTATGTGGTAGTAGGACTGTGGGAACGTTGAATGATCAAGATGTAATCTATCTCTATTATCCCCTTATCCCAATTAATGGATTTGTCATTAGTAAGTACGCACCCATCTCGATTAAGAGTTAATTGGATGGTACTGATGATCATAGTGATTTATTGGGGCTCAAGGATAATAAGATGTGGAACTAAGATTGGAAGAGACAAATTTATTCCAATTGATCCATGGATATTGATAGAGGGGCTACTTGTGGTAATCGGGAAGTTTAGGGTCTTCATTGTAATTTATTCCTAAGACTGGAGTTCAATTGCATTTATATAGTGGAGTTATTTGCAATTAACTGTGGGCCCGGATTGCACATGAGATGTGGGGTCGCATGTCCTAGTTGGAGCCAGCTTTCTATGAAATCCCTAGTGGTCCCCACACTAGCCCAAGTATTGGATAGATACTAATTCTAGTAGAACTCTAGATGGAAAGGAATTTGGTAATTACTATTTCTATTTGAAGTAAGACTTCTAATAGTGGCAGTAGTAAGTTATTAATGGAAGTAGGACTTCTATTCTAATTAGAAAGAGAAAGTTACTAATTAATGAAAGTGAGACTTCTATGGCAATTAGTAAGAGAGGACTTGCAAGAGGCTATAAAAGTGGAACAACCCCACCTTGGACGTCCCCTATGGTTTTAGTGTACATGCCCAAGGTTCTCTTCTCCTCTCTTGTGCAAGTTGTTGCACATCTCTTCTAGTTCCTTTTCTAGTTGTTTTTCTAGTAGTTTTCTTTAGGAGATCCCACCCATCTCCTTGAGAAAAGAAATCTAATAAGGGACATAGTGTGGAAGACAATTGGGTATTGGAGATCTTGATTTGATTTGCAAAAGAGTTCGACATCAAAAAAAGTATCAACTTCTCCATTAGAGCACAACCGAGCTCCGAATGTATAATCTACTTCCTTACATGTTGTAAAAATTTATTTAAAGCTTTCATGTTGCTGGTTCTATCTTCTAGATAGATATTTTTACTGATCTTGATATGTGAGATTGAGGGTTTGCATCTTGGATTGGGTTTATGCCCTTTGGGATAGATGATCACTGCATTAAGTTGATCAAAAGTTTTTGAAACCTATCCTAGTGGCCCACCTACTTCCAACAATTGGTATCAGAGCCTTACCTCATCTCTAATCATGTTAGATTAGTAAGCTTGTTCTAATCTTTGCATGAGATGAGAAGAGGATAGAGCAAGGGCTATGTATGGATCAATTTTTGATGGGTTTGCTTACTTTTGTAGTAGATCCATGTTTGGAATGTCACAAAAGGGTTTAATCATGATGAAGGATGGTAGGAATGTTTTAGAAGCTATTTGGGATCATTAGAAACACTTTTGGGAAGGCAGGAAGCCGAATTGCAAAAACCCAAATTTTTGGGTCCGTGAGTTCGGCTAGCCGTACAGTACCCTACGGCTAGCCATAGAGTAATGGCTCGACCCCCACCAGGGGCGCTGCCCCTTGGACCCCGCCGGGGGCGCTGCCCCCTGGACCCCCTCTGCATAGGGCATCTTGGGTAGAAGTGGCAAATCTTTGGCATCCTGTTTTTCCATTGTGGTTTGGCAACCTGGTTTTGTGAGATACTTTGTCATATGAGATACTAACTTACAGGTGATAATGTCCTCTCCATATGGCCCACATGACATTTACTTTCTATTATGGTTGAATGGTTTATTTGTGGCTAAGTGTAAAGGGCATCATGGTTTCCTTGGTTTCCCGTGAAAGGGTAAGGCATGATGAATTTCCCTATAGCCATTTTCTTTCCATGTTTAGATTACCATGTAAGTCTCATTATAGAGACATAGGAATTTATGTAAATTCTGGCGATGTCCGAGACGAAGAAGGAAAGTCAAGTTGGACTCCTAATCAAAGAGTTTGAAGATTTCCAAAAGAGTTTTGGAGTGACCCAAAGAGTTTGAGTAATTCCAAAGTTTTGGAAAGTCTAGAAGTCCAAGAAGTCTATTCCTCTTGGGCCATGTGGAGGAGAGGACTAGTTTCTATTTTTAGCACTTTCTATTTATGGATTAATGCTTAATTTAGAATGTTTCCAAATCTGATCCAAACATAGCAAGTTACTAAAATTGGTCAAATCAAATTATTTTTGGAAAGAGTTCTAATTAGAGTTGGTGGGCCCATGAGATGGATCCATTGGTGACACTATTTTTAGAAACTGGACTTTCCATAAAATAACTTGACTTGGAACCAATCTTTGGTCATATCATGAGATGATTTGATGTCTATATATATATGTGGGCCCATATACCTATAAGGAAATCCTCAATTCTAAAATATTAAGTGGGAGCGGGGCATTTATATTTAGAAATCCCCATGGTTTTCCACCATAGGTCCATTGTAATGAAAGTATTAGCCTCGCGCCATCTTGAGAATGGCCGTTCCCCACGGAGGGCTTGTATTTGTCTGGTTACTAGATATGGATCTCCTAAGGATAGTGTTGATGAGACGGGGCGGGGCCCACTCCCCAAGGAGGAGCTGCCCGCAACGGTTGTCATGCAATGCTAAGTTGGTGGGTCACACTTAACTAAAATAATGATGTAGTATCCCCAAAGATTTGCCTCATGTATTTTAGAAACCAAAGTTAATCGAGAGTCATACATTATTTGGTATGAGATACCTAGATGATAATGAATGATGGGGATCATGGATAGTTAGTCTTAATTCCAATTTTGACCAACTTTGATCCGCACCAATCCAAGGACATTCGCACTCCCCAAGGAGGCATGCCCTAAGGGATTGGGACTTCGATGTATTCTGTATTTAGTGGTTATGAGGATTCCCACATAAATTTGGTAGAATACTAAACCCTAATGTCGTTTATATTCTTTAATTGAATGTATGGTTATGTGCTACAGTTTTTCAAAGCATGAATTCGAATACTTTCAATCCACTTGCGACCATCTTCAACCAGAATAAGTTGGTGGGATCCAATTATGTAGACTAGAAACGGAATCTGGATATTGTCATGACAGCTTCAGGATATAAATATGTCCTTACCAAAACCCCCCTTGATGAGCCTGGCCCAGATGCATCAGATGCAGAAAAGAAACTTTACACCAAATGGGCCAAAGACGATGAGATGGCCCGATGTTACATTCAGGCATCCATGTCTAGTGTTTTGCAACACCAACATCAATCCTATAAGACTACATACGATATTATATCGAACTTAAAGGAGACGTTTGCGGAACAGGGTAGGCCTGCTAAGCAGGCAGCCATGAGGGTACTCATTAGTACCAAGATGGCTGAAGGTACATCAGTACAGGAACACATGTTGAAAATGATAGACTCATTGAATGAGTTAGATGTACTGGGAGCTGGGATTGATGCAGAATCGCAGATTGATATAATCCTTGAGTCACTACCAGAGTCATTCAACAATTTCAAGGTTAATTATAATATGAATAAAATGAATCTGACTCTGGCTGAGCTGTCTAGTCAGCTGGTAGTGACTGAAGGGATTTTGAAAAAGAAGCCAACTGCTCTAATGACAGAAAAGTTAGATGCCAAGTCCAAGCCGAAAGGTAAAGGGTGGAAAGGCAAAAAGAAATCAGTTCCGAAGGGTCCTAAGGTGGAGAATGGTCCTACTGGTGGCGTGGCCAAGGCTAAGGGTTCAGGGACCAAAGGAAAGTGTTTCCATTGTGGTAAGACAGGACATTGGAAAATGAATTGTCCAGAATATCTATCTAAGAAGAAGACCTCAGGTATGATTGAGTAACTTATTTCTAAAGTTAGTTTTGCAACTGGTACTTCAGAATCTTGGTGTGTGGACTTCGGGGCAACTAATCACATATGTAATACGTTGCAGGGGTTCAGGGAAACCAGGAGGCTAAAGTGATGGAGAAATTATTGTCAACCTAGGATCTTACGCTAAGGCAGAGGCTGTTTCAGTGGGAGTTATTACTTTATGTTTCTCAAATTATAAATTGGTTTTGTCAGATACATTTTATGTTCCGCCTTTAAGGCGGAATTTAATTTCAGATTCTAGTATAATGAATAAAAGTTATTCAATTACTTTTGGTACTGAAATTATCATAAAGAGGAAAGGTATTTTCATATGTTCTGCAAGGTAACCAATGGGCTTTATTGTTAACTCTCACAATGTATGAGATACATAATACTGAAACAATTTATAGACCATCATTAAAGAGAAAGTCACCTTCATCTAATCCAACAAAGCTTTGGCACTTGAGGCTAGGTCATATAAACCTAAATAGGATTGAGAGGCTAGTGAAAGATGGTATCTTACCTTCATTGGTGGTAGAACCGATGCCTGTCTACGAGTCCTGTCTGGAATGTAAAATGACCAAAAGACCATTTTCATTTAAGAGAATAGGGCCAAAGATTTATTGGAATTAGTGTATGCTGATATGTATAGACCCATAAATATAAGAGCGAGAGAATGATACGAGTACTTCATCACTTTCACCGATGATGACTCAAGACATGAATACATATACCTTATGCACTGCAAGTCTGAGACTTTTGAATAGTTAAAGGAGTTTCGAGCGGAAGCAGAAAGGCATTTAAGTATAAGTATCATACTCTTCGATGAGATCGAAGAGGAGAATATCTCTCCGCTGATTCTATGGGATACTTATCAGAAAATGGGATTCTATCCCAGTTGTCTACTCCTGGTATGCCTCAACAGAATGGAGTAACAGAAAGAAGGAACCAGACTCTTTTAGACATGATCAGGACTATGTTGATTTTCTCAAGGTTACCTATAGGGATATGTTTTGGAAACTGTAAAGTATATACTAAACCTCGTTCCATTTAAGTCTGTACCTAAGACTCCCTGGGAGTTCTAGTCCGGGCTAAAGCCTAGTCTACAACATAAGGGTTGTCCGGCACTCATGCTAAAGGTTAAGATGGATAAATTCGAATTGAAGTTGGAAGTATGCCCTTTTATAAAATATCCCAAAGGAACTAAAGGTTGGTTATTCTATAATACTAGAGAGAGCAGAAAGTGCTTTTCAGCACCAATGCGGTTTTTCTGGAGGAAGATTACCTGATTGATCGGAAATCTTTAGAAAGGTTATCTTGGAAGAAATTCAAGAGTTTTCAATTCCAAATCCAAAAGAGACCAAACTTAAAAGGAATTTACCCATACCTGATGCAGTAGCTACACCAGTGCCTTGTTGTAGTGGGAGTATTGTTAATCACCCTGACAGATCCTTGGTTTTGGGAAAGTCTTACAAGACAAACCCGAAAGAACTGGAACAAAATCCATGTAACTATGATAAAGCAATCAATGATATAGATTTGGGATGTTGGCTAGATGCTATGAAAGCTGAGAGGGAGTCTATGCACTCCAATCAGGTCTGGACAATTGTGGACTTGCCTGCCAATATTTACTTATTAGGTGCAAGTAGGTCTACAAGAGAAAGAGTAGACCAGATGGAAGATATCCATCCAGATACTCTTATCCATTGCGGTTCATCTCGTTTACGAGACTTGGCAAATGGATGTCAGGACGGCGTTTATCAAAACGGTCATCTTGAGGAAGACATCTATATGATGCAACCAGACGGTTTTATAGCTAGTGACCAAAAGCAAAGAGTTTGCAAGTTGCAAAAGTTCATTTATGGACTGAAGCAGGAATCCCGGAACTAGGACATCCGTTTTGACCAGGCAATCAAGTCATTGATTATTGTCAAAATACGGATGAGTCATGTGTGTACATGAAAGGCAGGGTAATTTTTTTTGGTACAGTATGTTCAACGACACCCTTCTCCTAGGGAGTGATATGGGGATATCGTCAACAATAAAAGTTTTGGTTAGTTAAGACTTTTGATATGAAGGACTTGGGAGAAGAAAGCTACATCTTAGGTATTAAACTCTATCGAGACCAGAAAAATAGGATGATAGGCTTATCCCAAGCTGCATATTAAGATAAGGTACTAGTACAGTTTGCTAAGCAAGATTCCAAGAAGGGTATCACACCTTTTAGGCATGGAATGAACCTTTCCAAGGATCAGTGTCCGAGGACACCTGAGGAAAAGGAACAGATGAGAGAAGTACCAAATGCTTCGGCTGTGGGTAGCCTCATGTATGCTATGCAATGTACTAGACCGGATATCTGTCATGCAGTGAGCCTAGTCAGCAGATATCAGTCTAACCCAGGTCCTAATCATTGGACTGCTATAAGATGTGTTCTCGAATACTTGAGAAGGACTAGAGATCACATGTTGGTTTGCAGCAGTGATGAGTTGATTCCAGTCGGATACATAGATACTGACTTCGAGTCAGATAAGGATTCCAGGAAAATAATTTCTGGGTATGTGTTTATGCTGTAGCCGTTTGAGAAGCAGCTAAGCAAAACAGATTCGCTCAAAAGATTCCTTATGGAACTTGGAGTGGTACTTTTGGCAGGATAGCCGCTCACAGTTTACTGGGATAACAACAGGGCAGTCGCTAAGTCCAAGGAACTCAAGAGCCAAAAGCATATACAGAGGAAGTAACATATGGTCAGAAAGATTGTGCAAAGAGGTGATATTCCTATCACCAAGATAGCCTCTGCAAGACAATCTAGGGAGATCCTTTTACTAAGCCTTTGACTACCAAAGTCTTTGCGCAGTATGTAAACAGGACGAGCATGAGATGCAACCCTAAATGACATTGAGCCCAAGTGGGAGATTGTTAGTTTTATGGTCTCAATATATTGATTAATTTCTTTATTTATCAATATATTCTTGCTTTCCTTTCATGAGATGAATGGTGATTTATTACTTGTTTGCACATAACTAATACATATGACATAATGGTTCATGAGTTGAACCGGGTCCCATTACTATATTAGATGTGATATATGTGTATGGATGAGATCCACACACGGGAGATATATGTCACAAATCTTATACTTAAAATATCTTCACAACCAGTGATGAGATTGGGCATCTCATCTGATAAGGTTGCGACACTTTGATCACTATGAGATAGTGTGATTTGTCTCGTTCATCAGAATGAAAGATTCTGGATCAATGTGCTGGTACATTTGATGTATTGAAGGACCATGAGAAGCACCTTATGGAATTCCGTCTCGATAAAAAGGTACGCTCTCATAATTCCCTAACAATAGGCTCTTAATCCTGAGACATTGATGAACTCAAGTTTCTATCTATTCATTTGCTTTGATTCACCAATGGGTGAGCCAACTATAGGTCAACACCTCGGTGTCTTGGGTATGTGGTAGTAGGACTGTGGGAACGTTGAATGATCAAGATGGAATCTATCTCTATTATCCCCTTATGCCAATTAATGGATTTGTCATTAGTAAGTACGCACCCATCTCGATTAAGAGTTAATTGGATGGTACTGATGATCATAGTGATTTATTGGGGCTCAAGGATAATAAGATGTGGAACTAAGATTGGAAGAGACAAATTTATTCCAATTGATCCATGGATATTGATAGAGGGGCCTACTTGTGGTAATCGGGAAGTTTAAGGTCTTCATTGTAATTTATTCCTAAGACTGGAGTTCAATTGCATTTATATAGTGGAGTTATTTGCAATTAACTGTGGGCCCGGATTGCACATGAGATGTGGGGTCGCGTGTCCCAGTTGGAGCCAGCTTTCTATGGAATCCCTAGTGGTCCCCACACTAGCCCAAGTATTGGATAGATACTAATTCTAGTAGAATTCTAGATGGAAAGGAATTTGGTAATTACTATTTCTATTTGAAGTAAGACTTCTAATAGTGGCAGTAGTAAGTTATTAATGGAAGTAGGACTTCTATTCTAATTAGAAAGAGAAGGTTACTAATTAATGAAAGTGAGACTTCTATGGCAATTAGTAAGAGAGGAGTTGCAAGAGGCTATAAAAGTGGAACAACCCCACCTTGGACGTCCCCTATGGTTTTAGTGTACATGCCCAAGGTTCTCTTCTCCTCTCTTGTGCAAGTTGTTGCACATCTCTTCTAGTTCCTTTTCTAGTTGTTTTTCTAGTAGTTTTCTTTAGGAGATCCCACCCATCTCCTTGAGAAAAGAAATCTGATAAGGGACATAGTGTGGAAGACAATTGGGTATTGGAGATCTTGATTTGATTTGCGAAAGAGTTCGACATCAAAGAAAGTAGCAACTTCTCCATTAGAGCACAACCGAGCTTCGAAGGTATAATCTACTTCCTTGCATGTTGTAGATTTATTTGAAGCTTTCATGTTGCTAGTTCTATCTTCTAGATAGATATTTTTACTGATCTTGATATGTGAGATTGAGGATTTGCATCTTGGATTGGGTTTATGCCCTTTGGGATAGATGATCACTGCATTAAGTTGATCAAAAGTTTTTGAAACCTATCCTAGTGGCCCACCTACTTCCAACATTAGGTATTCTTAAGTTTTATGTGGGATCAATTTGATTTAATTTTACGGCTAATTTAGTTGGAAAAAGTTCAAACAATAGGTTTTTAACTTTCTTAAGCTTTTGTAGAGATTAGTGTATGAATGAGCATAAACTTGGTCAGAAATAATGAACGAAAGTGGGGACGATCTTGTTGCAGCCCAGTTATTGTGAAATTGTGAGAAAATTTAGAGTGCAGGAAAGTCAAACTTTCTTAAACCCAAAGAATCTTCTTATAGTTTTTTTTTTTTTTTTTTTTAGTTTTAATGAGGGACTAGCAAAATATGCCCGCGCTTAGCACAGGCTGTATAATTTATAATGCCAAAAATAATAAAAGTTTTAAATAATACTTAGTCTAAATTATATATGGTCAAAATTACAACTAAATGGTATTATTTTTATTTGCTGGGCATAGGCAAAAATTATTTTTATTATTTTTATTATCTCTATTCACTATCAAATGAAAAAATAAAAATAATAATGAAAGGAAGTAACTATTTAGGGCATCTGCAAACCCTGAGAGTACCTAGTCTGCCAAGCAATGTAATGAGAGCCCATCATCATATTCACTTAAGCAAAATCTGATAAAGAATAGCTATCATAAATTTTTTTTTTAAATTAAAAATAAAAGAGGGAAACAAAGAACAAATAATCAGCATATATCCTTTTTAGTACCCCCAAGACAATAAAAAAAAACATGGCAGGATACCAAAACAAATAAACACGTGCACCCATACAACAAGGTTGGGCATTCAATATAACTCTATCTATAACACCTGCCTCTTCTTCCATTTACCCAAAAAAAAAAAAAAACTCAATTTAAACACTTTAACACATAATAGCCAAAGTACCTTTTGTAATTCCAAACATCAATACGTAAGGACACTCCCCAAAGAAAATCCACCACAAAAAGTGCCTTAGAGTTGCAACAGACACCACGTATTCACAAACTACAAATTTTAGAAGGGATAATGACCGTACTGCAGGTTTTAAGCCTGACAATCACCCAGAACTTTCGAAAAAATATAATCACGTAGAAATATTTGTCTGTAGGATATCTCACATTGCGATATCCAAAGGATACAAGATATCGCATTATGTGATATCCTCGCAAGATTACCCATTCCCGTCCAAATGCAAAGCACATTTTCACCACGAATTCAAAACTCTGTTTTACCTTTTTCCTTCCTGTGTGTTCGGGCGATGGGAGGTTCTTAGGCATATCTTAAATCCAGAAAAATTTAAGCTCAGGTGCAAGATATGGCGGAAAGGGTTAATCTTGCGATATCATACATCCTTAGGATATCACTTGATGAAACAGTTTTGTGATAATTATACTTTTTCCGACAGTTCTGGGGTGATTGTCGGATTTAAAACCTGTTGTACCGTCGTTATCCCATTTTAGAATTATAAAAAAGAAATTAATTTCAAAGACCTATGTTTGAGAATGCCCGAAAAAGTCTCCTTGGGATCTATATGGAGTGTCCACTTCTAGAAATATTCTTTATTTGAATCTAAATCCTAATAATCTTATTATCTTCTTCAGGGGAAGAGAGATATTACGAGATTTATCAATTTTACTATGTTTAAGAGATCAAAGAGTCCCTATGATGCGAGACTATATCGTTGAGATGAGAGATAAGGTGTGAGGATTTATGTATTAATTTCCATTTCACACGTGTATATAGATAGGGTCATGGGCGAGTAGCCTGAGGGTTAATAATACGAATAGTTTATACCAAAAGTGGGGCCTGCATGAGTGAGGAGCATATGGACCAACTATATAATCTAGATTGTTTGACTGGTGATCAATTCTAGCTCATGGCCCAAAAATGATTGTTTAATTTTTGGACTCAAGTTAAAATTAGGTTAAAATTGAAAGCAAGATTGAGCTCCAATTTCTCAATCAATTTCAAAATTGAGCTCAATTTCAAAATCGAATCATATTCCTATGAAATATAATAATGGAGACAAATAATGTTGATCTTGGGGAAGGAGTGGATTTAGTGGTTTAATTGACGTTAATAAGAACCCCAAGGGGTAGCTCAGTTGGCCTAGGACCACAGTTTGCACTCGAAAGTTGTATGTTCGAAACTGCACCACCACACTGGAGCTACAGTGGAGTTTACCCGGCTTCCATCTGGGCCGGAGGGATTAATCCAACCCAAACGGTTGGGAACCCTCCGATAGCAAATAAAAAATAAAATAAAATAAAATAAAATTTTGATGTTAATGAGACATATTTGATGTAGAATAGATGGTTGGAATAGGAGCACTTACGTAGGATTGGCAAACCGGTTGAGTCAAGTAAAAATGGATTCATCGAATGAGGGTGTCTATAGGTTCACCCGACTCATATCCGATTTGATTTTAAAAGGAGTCAAGTTGCCTTAGCCCTCATCCGACATAAGTCAGGCGGACCCACCAATATAACTGGGGTAGCAGGAGAGGAGGAAGAGGAGAAAAACCGGATATTCCAATAAAAAATATATTCAATTGTCTTAGATTCTGGGTCTGTCATGATTTAATTAAAGACGAAGCATAATCTGATGAGGTTAAAAACGAGGGTTATGCATGACCAACTTGTAAAAGAAACTAGGTTGGGTTATGCAAATCAGATATGGATTGAATTAGCGGATTGGGTCAAATTTTGCCACCCTACACTTGGTTGATTTAATGAAAACAAAAGACCCTAGTTCATCATTATTATCAAAGCCTTATCCCAATATGTTGGGGTCGGCTACACTAATTATGTTTCTCCGTTTCGATCTATCTTCAATCAAATCATCAGATAAGTTACACTTCTTCATATCTATTTTTACAACCTCTATCCACATCCTCTTTTATTCACCATTCTCCCTGTCAATGTCATTGTCTGCCTGTGTTGGATATGCCCAAACCATCTCAAACGGATTTTTCTAATTTTATCCCCTATTGTTAATACCGATCGGCCCATACCGAACTGCGATGGCCCCGAGATACTAATATCAGTATCTCGGGGGTAAATATCCTCAATATCTTGGCCCATATCGGCGGATATTTTGTTCATCTCGTTTTTTCCAAGGGTCGAGATCATATAAAAAAACACCAAAACCCTGTTTTTTCTAACTTTTTCCCCCATCTTCATCTTCTTCTCCTCTCCTCTCATCTCCTTACTCCTTAGAGCAGCAGCCATACTCCATCACACATCCCTCTTGCATATTTTCAGTTCCTACATTTATTTATTGAAGAAAATATTATTAAAAGTAAGAGAAAATCAACTTAAAGCATTTTATTATGTATTTTTTATTTTTTATTTTTATATGAAGCATAGAAATCATTGGGTTTGTCACTTGTCTTGTGTTCTTCACTTAAAAGTTAGATCTACATACTTTCATGCTAGGTCTACTCATACACATGATTTTGAATTTTTTTTTCAATTCTTTTATTTTTAAATTTTTTAATATTTGAATTAATTATAATATATCATTTTTTTTTGGGAATTTCATCGTAAATATGTTCTTTTACTGATTCATGATTATTGTATGGTGTGTAAATGATTGATCTACATACTTTTATACTAGATCTATATATTTTAGATTTTGAAAATGATTTCATTAAATCTTTATTTTTTCTAAAAATAATTGTTGTTACTTGTTAGAGTATTTGTGATACCAAAGGCTTATTAATAATGCGTAGATGATAGATCTACCTCTACTCATAGTCATAAACATGACTTAGATTCTTATTTTAATTATTTTATTTTCAGATTTTCTAATATTTGAATTATAATATATCTTTTTTGGGGATTTCATCATAAATATGTCCTTTTAATGATTCATGATCATTGTATGGTGTGTAAATGATTGATCTACATACTTTTATGCTAGATCTATATATTTAGGATTTTGAAAATGATTTTATTAAATCTTTATTTTTCAAAAAATAATTATTGTTACTTGTTAGAGTATTTGTGATACCAAAAGATTATTAATTGTGTGTAGATGATAATCTACATCTACTCATAGTCATAAACATGACTTAGATTTTTATTTTAATTATTTTATTTTCGGATTTTCTAATATTTGTATTATAATATATCTTTTTTTGGGGATTTCATCATAAATATATTCTTTTAATGATTCATAATCATTGTATGGTGTGTAAATGATTGATCTACATACTTTTATACTAGATCTATATATTTACGGTTTTCAAAATGATTTTTTAAAATCTTCTACTTTTTTCTAAAAATAATTGTTGTTAAAGTAATACTATTACATGAATTTCTCATTTTATAGGAACAATGGTGTGTGACATAGATCCGGCATGGAGCCATGGTGAAGCAATCGGAAGCAAAAGTAAAGTAAAATATAATTATTGTGGACGAGTACTCAATGGGGGGATTACCCAATTAAAACAACATTTGGCACATGTATTAGGACAGGTGACAAAATTTCATAAAGTGCCACCAAATGTGAGAACTAAAATGAAGGAGTTCCTTAATGCATATGCACAAAAAAAAAAAATGTACGAGAAAGAAGAAGAATTGAGGAACTTGATGCATGCAAAGAATAAGTATTTGGTTCCTCTCCTCCAATGATGTCGATGAAGACCCGGAATTGAGGAGGGCTAGGAGAGAAGTATGAGGTCACTTCAGGAGGAGGAAGAGAGGAGAAGAATGCAATATGAAGTAGCCGCTAGAGGTAGCCAATATGAGCAAGGTGGGTCATCCGGACCGGGGGAAACGAGTTTGCGTCAGGCATTTAGTCAAAAACAACCCCGTCAAGATCCAGACATTAAGAAGGTTGAAAGACCTCCTACACATGCACCTCGTAGGCCAAATGTGGTGGGGCCAACTGACCCATTTGCTTATAAAAAACCAACATCAAAGCAGCCCAGCATCATGAAAGCATTAAAGGGCAAGTTTGGTAAAGCAAGAGGACATCTAGTGAGAACCACTGGGAAGTTTTTTTTTTTTTTTATGGAGGCATTCCACCAAACAAGGCATCTTCTCCTTATGGCACCACCATGTCAGATGCAGCTACAGAACATGGTCCAGGTATACAGGTACCCACCTCTTATGAGATTTGGCATGTCTTTGTTGAGAAAGAGTATGAGGAGTTGCAGGCTTGGGTGCAAACTTTCAACGGGCATAGAAGGAAAGAGGTTGCACACTAATGTACGATGGGTGGACGACCATCACACATCGTCATCTATTGAATTTTCTAGTCTACTCATCTATGGGCACGTTTAACAAATCAGTTGATGAAACTGATTACATCCAAGATGCAAAATATATTAATAGATTATTGAATGAGGTGATTGAAGAAATTGGGGAAGATTGTGTAGTTCAAGTTGTCACCGACAATGCTGCAAACATGAAGGCTGCAGGAATGATGCTTATAAAACAAAGGCTAAGGATTTTCTGGTCTCCATGTGCAGCACATTGTCTAGATTTAATGCTTGAAGATATTACAAAAGGAATAGTCATGTGAGAAGTGATTGGTAAGATAAAGAAGATCACCAATTTTTTTTATCAATCATATAGACTCATTTCCATGATGAAAACGCATACAAACAACCATGAACTACTGCGGCCTGGTATTGCTAGATTTTCCACCCACTTCATTGCCATCGAAAGTGTTTACAAGTATAGAGAAGGACCTATCCAATTGATAAAATCACAGGAGTTCATGAATTCAAAATGGAGAAAGAGGCCAAGTTGCACTACAAAAGAAGCATGTAAAATAATTGAGTTCAACAAATTTAGGCCTCATGTGAAGGGTGTTTTGAATGTTTCTGATCCCCTAATAAAGGTTCTTCAATTGGTTAATGGCAATGATAAGCCAACAATGGGCTACTTACATGAGGCCATGGAGAGATCAAAGCCGGCTATTCAAACAGATTGTAGATATTACAAAAAGTTTTAGAAGATCATTGTTAGACCCCAACCCAGACCAACTCGATTAGTACTAATTAAGTGAGTATTTAGTCTTAAGCGAGTCTTAGTACTAGTTGGGTTAGAATGTGAATAGGCTTACTCTGAATTATAGCTTTGGGGATTTTGAGGACGTTAGTATAAGTCAGACACGCTCATGGATGCCCTGAGTACACGTGTGAGAGTGGGTTTCGTTCTAGATATCTTGTTTGATCGTGAATTTTATTTCTCTTGAATGGTTTTATTATTTGTGACAACTTTCGTTTTTAGCCTGCGTGCATTTGAGGCCCAGAAACCCAAGTTTTGGCCCAATAAGGGTAAATCTGTCTTGTCATGCAAAATCTGGGCACAATTTTCGAAGTCATGAAACTATGTCAAAATTATACTTTTCCAAAACTAGATTTTTCGACGATCGTTTTGTTCTTCTTCGTCGTTTCCATCCGGGGTCCACAAGACCATGTTTTAATCGTTTCAAAGTTCAGCTGTAAAGGGACCCACTTCTCAACCCAAATAAATATTCTCCTATTCTCTCTCCTCCATTCTTTCTTCCCCATTTTCCTGCAACGGTTTTGCCCTAGAGTGGAGAAGAGAAGAAAGTTCTTCCTTGGTCTTTCTCCCTTGGAAATCATCTAGCAAGAAGGCTCCATTCTCCGATTCGACTCCGCCATTCTCTTCCTCTCTTCTCAAGCTTCGATTGGGACGTTTTTGGGAGCCAAACCATTTCACTATTCATCATCTTCAACCTCTCTTCTACTTGTCTAGTTAGCAAAAGGTTAGAGCTTGGACCCATCTTTTCATTTGATGTTCTTTAGCTCACCAAGAGCTTGTTTTCCATGTTTTCAAACCCATTTTCGAAATGGGGGTTTGTAATGGCCAAAATAGTGATTTTGAGTACACTCTTTTGGGGGTTTTTGTGTAGATTTCGTGGAGCTCGTATTCTTGTTGGATTTAGTGGAGTTTTGCTTGGCATTGGGTAGAGGCAAGTAAACTTTATAGGTTTTCATGTACATTGTATTGTTGTTTCATTTCTTCCATTAAGACATGATTTTTATGCTTAAACCTATTAATGTATGTTATGTTTATGTTCTCTTAAATCATTGGTTTGAGCTCCTCTACTTGTGTTGTGGTTAATGACTTTTCCAAATTCTTAGAATCAAGTTGGTTTTGTAAGTTTTATGAATTTGTATTTGGAAATGCCTTGATGTTTCTCTTTGGAATGAATGAATTATTTGTGGGTGGAATGCCTTAAAAATGTATGAAATCATCCATTGGAAAGCATGTAGGCTTGGGGAGTGCAGGTGGTGAAAGTGTGGAAGTGAAGAAGGGAAGGAAGTGTGAAAAAAATTCTGAAATGAAATGCACTGCCCGAGTCCTGTCGGTCAGGTGTCGGTCAAGTTTCGGTCGACCGACAGGTCGACCGACACCAACCGAGAACCGGTCGGTTCAAATTCCAGAGAGCAACATTTTGTCAGGTCATCCGTCGGTTAGCCTGTCGGTCGACCGACAGCCAACCGAGGACCTGTCGGTTCAAATTCCAGAGAGCTCCAAATTCTGGGCTGGGATCTGTCGGTCAAGCCGTCGGTCGACCGACAGATCAACCTCGGTTGATCGACAGGTGACCGAGGGTTGACCGACAGTCACTAAAAGAACTGTTTTTGAAGAAATTTTGCGGGAATGGAAACTAGTCTATGCCTTAGACCTTCATTTGACATTGTGCACTTGAAATTCCTAAATGTACCTTACCTACGGGGACACCAAGTTATATAGAGTTTTGACGTTTGGGTTTCAAGTCCACAAGGGCCAAAAATTTGGTCTTAGCCTATGCCAGATAGATTTATGTTTTGACTCTTGTTTTAATGCTTCATGCATCCTCATGTTCTTGTGTGATTTTTCAAGTATAAGCTTGTATTTAAGACGTGTTTCAAGAATCGTGTTTCAAGAATCAAAAAGGGAATCATTTCTTAAGTTTGCTAAGCATTAATATTATGCTATTTTGCTAGTCTCGTCGTGTTGTGTTTTATAAATGATCTCCCTCTTGTTTTGTCGAGTGATGGAACGCGCTCCTGCCGAGGGTGCTACAGAGGTCGGCGGACGTGGGAGTCCGTCGGGTCCGGCCCTTTCGCGCCCGGGGGGCTGAAGCGTGCATCAACATTTCTTTGTGTGGGTGTGCCAGATTTTCTATTTTACTTGGAATTGCAAGTGGTAATCCGGAGATCAACCTTCGCTAGTAAAAAGGAAATCAA
Organism: Umbellularia californica; assembly: GCA_028538565.1. NCBI lineage: Eukaryota > Viridiplantae > Streptophyta > Magnoliopsida > Laurales > Lauraceae > Umbellularia > Umbellularia californica. The sequence continues at coordinate 29,382,331 of JAPQWN010000006.1, forward strand.
CTTCTTTCAAGTTTTCCATTGCACAAATATTTAAGAAAAGAGACATTTTCTTGGTTTGCCGTGAAAGGCGATTTTGTTTGGCATTTATAGCCAATTTTGGCGTTTATAGCCGATTTACAATTCTCATCAATAATGAAAGACAAGAGTTGTGATTTTTGTCTCTTTTAGAAAAATACAAACTACAATGAAAAGCAAGAAAAGGAGGATCAAACTTTTCAGGAGATTGTGGGGGACTCGTTCAGATTGACGGTCGCAAGCCATGTATGGGCTTCGCCATCATCCATGCAGATGAGAACAGAGGATGCTCTTGATTCGCTTGGCTTGGCTATAACCTCAGATTTTTAGAGGACAAAGACCAAGAGGAGGTCCTATGTCCAATAAAAAGCTAAGTAGACGGGCTGAAAAGCCATGTCTAAGCCATTGGAGGCAGCGGGGGAAGGCAAGGACCTTGGAGGGGAGTAACCCCCAAGGGACTTTTTGTCACCTTGTAGTGGTGCTCGGTGCAGAACTTCAGCAGAGTTTTCTCTCTTTCTCTAGACTCTGTCTGTCTGGAATTCGGGATTCTCTGGATACGAGCTCTGGATTCTTTTTTTCTCTCTTTTTTCCGATCTCCTTTCTTCTTGGAAAGCTCTCCTATTTATAGGCTCTTGGTAGCCATTAGGAGAGTTTATGGGCTTTAATGGCTTTAATGGGAGGAGTTACAAGATTTATTTCTTGATTTTGTAACTCCTTTTTCCTTGAATCTGATTGGCCGATGGAGATTAAGGGCTTTTAATCACCTTAATTACCATAATGGGAGGAGTTTCATGGCTTGAATGCCATGACTTAATTGATTTGTAACTCCTGGATGCTTGCTTCTGATTGGGCCGTCCAAAGAAATGAATTAATGACTGCAATAAAGCTAGTCAATTAACTACATTAAATGGTCGCCGAGCAGTTGAAGAGTCGCGGGCCGCGCCGCGTCTTTTGGGATTCTTTTGGAGAAGATCACCGATGGATCTACATGCTGATCGACATCGGATGAACATGTAACTTCAGACATTGATAGCTAGCAGCGGGCCGGTGACATCTGTCTTATCGATTTCTCGATCGGTCGGACAGAAAGAGCACTTTTTAGGTCAACCGGTCGGCGATCTTGGAGCGATCAATGATGATTTTATGCTTTTGACGGCGGATCTGAGATGTCGTCGGATATGAGTCAATTTCAAGCACTAAAAATCACATTTTCAGGAAACCACAGGGGCCAAAGTGCTCGAAACGCAAAAAGGAACGGAAAAACGGGTCACCGGCGAAAAATCCGGTGACCCGGACTTCAATGGTCGCCGGCGACCCTGTTGACACCAAAAATGTCACTTTGCCTCTTCAACATCAAGAAAGCTGCATGAAGTCGCAACCTGCCATAAATAGACAATGCAATTTCTCCAAAAATTCAAATCTTGTCAGAATCAAACAAAAACTGCAAGATCCTTCAAGATAGCCAAGAGAAGAGTACACATAAAGTTTCGGGCCATTTTAGAATCATTTGGCCTAACTTCGCTTCTCCGACAGCTAAAATGGCGCTCCCGGCGGCGACATCATCGGAGACGTCAAAACTTCGATCAGAGCCAATGGATGACTCCAGCATGTCTCAAAAGGGCTCCATGCCAAATTTCAAGTCAAACCGACAACGTTTGACCCTCCATCAATGCTCGAGCAGCAAAATCAAGCCTCCTGGCGGCGGGAACCACCGAAGCCTTCGCTCATCAAACCAAGTGCATGAGTGGCTTCAACATGCTTCCAAAAGGCTGCACGTCAAATTTCAGGTCATTCCGACAACGTTTGACCAGGTTTCGATGCTCCGAGAGAAAATCAAGCCTACCGGCGGCGGAGCAACCCGGGACCATGACATCCAAAACGGAGCCCATGGAACGTCTCAAAATGACTCCAATAGGCTCCCCATCAAATTTCAGGTCAATCGGACATCGTTTGGCCACGTATCAAAGCTCGGCATTTTCCCCGCAGCAAAATTAAGTGAAGCATCGATGGGACCCCAAACGGCTTCAAAACTCAAACAAAAGCCTATGGTTGGTCTTATTTATTGCTCAGGAGGCTTCACCTCAAATTTCAGGTCATTCCGACATCGTTTGACCAAGTTTCAGCTTCTGGCGGAAAATCAGCAGCTCTACGCGACAAAGTCTTCGGCTTTCCTGGAAAATTGGAAACTTTGCACTCTAAAAATGCAAGGATTCTCATCAGGTTCTCTACAGGAAAATCAAGCCAATAAATGAGAAGAAATGTCAGGAAAAATACAGAAGAAAACGGCGACGAAAAAGACCACAAAACGGACCAAAAACAGGGGAAAAACCCCCAGGGTTGCAGCTCGCGACCATGGCTAGGGTCGCCATGGTCGCCGGCCCATGGTCGCCGGCGACCATGGAAGTCCGGGTCACCAGATATTTCGCCGGTGACCCGTTTTTCCGCCCATTTTCGCGTTTCGCGCACTATGGCCCCTGTGGTTTCCTGAAAATGTGATTTTTAGTGCTTGAAATTGACTCATGTCCTCCGACATCCGTCAAAATCAGGGGTCAACCTCCAAAAGTATCAAAATCAACATTGATCGCCAACCGGTCGACCAAAAAAGTGTACTTTCCGCCCAATCGATCGAAAAATCGACAGGACAGATGTCACCGGCCCGCTCTTAGCTATCACTGTCTGAAGTTACATGTTCATCCGATGTCGATCAGCATGAAGATCCATCGATGATCATCGCCAGAAGAATTCCAGAAGACACGGCACGGCCCGCGACTCTTTGACTGCTCGGCGACCAATTAATGTGGTTAATTGACTAGCTTTATTGCAGTCATTAATTCATTTCTTTGGACGGCCCAATCAGAAGCAAGCATTTGGGAGTTACAAGTCAATTGATTCATGGCATTTAACCCATGAAACTCCTCCCATTAAAGCCATTAAAGCCCATAAACTCTCCTAAATGGCTACCAAAAGCCTATAAATAGGAGAGCATTCCATTGAAATTCGGATCGATAAATCGGAGATCACTTCCAAAGCACCACTGATCCAGAAATCTGAGAGAAAGAAAAAGAGAGAAAACTCTGCTAAAGTTCTGCACCGGCCACCACTACAAGGTGACAAAAGTCTCTTGGAGGGTACCCCCCCAAGGTCCTTGCCTTCTCCTGCTGCCTCCAATGGCTTAGACGTGGCTTTTCAGCCCGTCTACTTAGCTTTTTATTGGACATAGGACCTTCTCTTGGTCTTTGTCCTCTAAAAACCTGAGGTTATAGCTAAGCCAAGCGAATCAAGAGCATCCTCTGTTCTCATCTGCATGGATGATGGCGAAGCCCATACATGGCTTGCGACCGTCAATCTGAACGAGTCCCCCACAATCTCCTGAGAAGTTAGATCCTCTTTTTCTTCCTTTTCATTGTAGTTTGTATTTCTCTAAAAGAGACAAAAATCACAACTCTTGTCTTTCATTATTGATGAGAATTGTAAATCGGCTATAAACGCCAAAATCGGCTATAAATGCCAAACAAAATCGCCTTTCACGGCAAACCAAGAAAATGTCTCTTTTCTTAAATATTTGTGCAATGGAAAACTTGAAAGAAGTTGATTTCCTTTTTACTTGCGAAGGTTGATCTCCGGATTACCACTTGCAATTCCAAGTAAAATAGAAAATCTGGCACACCCACACAAAAGAAATGTTGATGCACGCTTCATGCCCCCCGGGCGCGAAAGGGGCGGACCCGACGGACTCCCACGTCCGCCGACCCCGGTAGCACCCACGGCATTCGGAGCGCGTTCCATCAGACCCTGGGCCAGGGTCGCGGGCTGCGACCCTGCGGGTTTTTCTCCCCTTTTTGGTCCGTTTTGCGGTCTTTTTCGTCGCCGTTTTCTTCTGTATTTTTCCTGAGATTTCTTCTCATTTATTGGCTTGATTTCCCTGTAGAAAACCTGATGAGAATCCTTGCATTTTTAGAGTGCAAAGTTTCCAATTTTCCGGGAAAGCCGAAGACTTTGTCGCGTAGAGCTGCTGATTTTCCGCCAGAAGCTGAAACTTGGTCAAACGATGTCGGAATGACCTGAAATTTGAGGTGAAGCCTCCTGAGCAATAAATAAGACCAACCATAGGCTTTTGTTTGAGTTTCGAAGCCGTTTGGGGTCCCGTCGCCAGTAGACTTGATTTTGCCTCGAGGGAGATGCCACGCATTGATGTTCGGTCAAACGATGTCCGATTGACCTGAAATTTGACAGGGAACCTATTGGAGTCATTTTGAGATAATCCACAGGCTTTGTCTTGGAAACCATGGTCCCGGGGAGCTCCGCCGCCGGTAGGCTTGATTTTCTTTCGGAGCGTCGAAACCTGGTCAAACGTTGTCGGAATGACCTGAAATTCGACGTGCAGCCTTTTGGAAGCATGTTGAAGCCACTCATGCACTTGGTTTGATGAGCGAAGACTTCGGTGGTTTCCGCCGCCGGGAGGCTTGATTTTGCTGCTCGAGCATTGATGGAGGGTCAAACGTTGTCGGTTTGACTTGAAATTTGGCATGGAGCCCTTTTGAGACATGCTGGAGTCATCCGTAGGCTCTGATCGAAGTTTTGACGTCTTCGATGATGTCGCCGCCGGGAGCGCCAATTTAGCTGTCGGAGAAGCGAAGTTAGGCCAAATGATTCTGAAATGGCCCGAAACTCCTTGTGTACTCCTCCCTTGGCTGTCTTGAAGGATCTTGCAGTTTTTGTTTGATTCTGACAAGATTTGATTTTTTGGAGAAGTTGCATTGTCTATTTATGGCAGGTTGCGACTTCATGCAGCTTTCTTGATGTTGAAGAGGCAAAGTGACATTTTTGGTCTCAACAAATGCCCCCTCGAGGTACAACGACGAGTTGCTTGACTTTTGTAGTCGATGTGCCTCGAAGAGATTTTTGAAGGAGAGCTTGTATCTTGACCAAGAGTCTTTGAGCAATCTTTCCTTTGGTAGAATAGCCTTTGAGCTTCCAGGGGAATTTTATGGTAATGAAAGGAATCAAGTACCATCTCGAGGCAAAGTTTTGAAGATGACATCAGGGATGTGGATTTGGGTTTCTGTTTTTGATCTTGTGACCTAACAAGCTGTATGTGGCAGGTTAGGGGGTCGGGTTTTGGTTTTGACCTTGTGAGCCAACAAGCTGTATGTGGCAAGGATTTGGTTTTTGGTCACTCTTTGGGACTGTGTGGGTCCATTGGAGTGGTTTGGATTTTTGTGGAATGTCAATTTCAAGATTTTGGCTCAATTTGGTATATGAGGCTGGATGGTTTGATTCTTTGGAAGGTCATGGGGCTTGGAATTTTTTTTTTTTTTTTTATGGTTCAATCAACTCAAAAGAGGCATGGAACCATTTTTGTATGCTCTTGGTAAGAGGGATTTTTTTTTCTGACTAAAAACCCATTTTTTTTTTTTTAGTGCCTAGGTGGTCAAACCTGGCTCATATGGGCTAACCCATGGGACCTTAGGCTTTGGAGATGGCCTAGATCTCATATGGTGTCATATTTGTAAAGAATATCTAAAGATATCTCACTTGGATAGAGAATATCTAAAAATATCTTTATGGGAGAGAATCTCTCATATTCCCTTAATTTGGGAGAGAATATCTCAAGGTATCTTTCTTTTTGGGAAAGAATCTCCAATCTCCTATTTTGTTGGAGAGAATCTCTCATTGATTGATTTTGGGAGAAAATCTCTCAAAGACATCTTTCTTTTTGGGAAAGAATATTTCTAATTCCTTCTCTTTTGGTAAGGTTATTAATTAGTAGCACTTACCTTTTTTTTTTTGTTTCCTTCTTTGATTTACTCTCTTCTATAAAAGCAAGGAGGAGGCTAGATCTCTTGCCCTTATTGCTTTCTTTTGCAACAATCTCAAGAAAGCTCCAAGACCAAGAATTCTTCTTCTTCAAGGATCTTCAAGCTTTTTCCTTCTTCTTCTCCATCAATGGCTTCAAGTAAGTTTTCTCTCTTTTTCTTTCAAGAAAACTTCATGTAGAGAATAGGATGGTAAAAAAAGAAAGTTTCTCTCTTTTTTTTTTTCTATTCTTCTTCTCTTTTTTTTTTTCTTTTTCCACATGATTTCTGTTTTTTTTTTTCTCGTGCTTCTTTCTTTCTCTTTTTCTTTTTGCACGTTTTCTTTTTTTTTTTTTTATTGTGGGCCGTACGGACAGATCCGTACGGATCTGGTCCGTACGGCCACGTGGCCTGTGGGCCACGGCCTGGTGGGCCAGCCCCTTTCCTCTTTTTTTCTTTTTTTCTTTTTTTTTTTGCTGTTTTCTTTCTTCTTTTTTTTTCTTTCTCCCCCTTCTTTTTTGAGAAAGTTTCTTTTTTTTTTTTTTGCTCATCATGATAATGCGTTTTTTATGCAAATCTAGATGTTCATGCATGTACTTTTTGTAGATTGAATTTGAGAGCATGATAGCATACCTGAAAATCTTTGCAAATTTGGGAATTTGGAGCTCGCAGCGATGTTGAGCCCTTCTTGATTTTGCGGAGATTTTGAGGTTTCGAAAGTTTGGAGTTTCGGAGCTCGCAGCGTTGTTGAGCCCATCTTCAAACTTTCTATTTCTTTCGGGGTATTTCCCTTTTCTTCGGAATTGCCCCGGAACCATGCCAAAATTTCGCCAGATTTTCTTTTAGCGAAATCCTGTCATTTTGATGATGATATTTTTTTTCTTTTCCAACCTTTGCAGGTGGTTCCTCCAGAACGAACAAGGGTAAAGAGCCTGCTACAAGCGTACCTCGTCGATCCGCCAGATCTTCTAATGTGGCCGTTCAGCAGGCCTGGGAGAAGGTCCAGTTTGTGGAGAAAAACTTGGAAAAATGCGATTCCCTCAATCGTGATGAGATGAGACAGCGATTGATCTCTCTCAAGGATGAGGAGTTCTATAAGATCATGGTAAGCAGTCGTCCCTGGGTTACGGACGATCAGAGTGTTGTGCTCAAGCCTACCTTCTTCTTCGGTGATGCAGTCCCCGATGACTTGACATACCAAAGGAGATGTTTTCAGTTCTCTTACACAGCAAATGGCAAGGAGAGAACTATTTCTACCCAGTCGTCTTTTGATCGGACCATCTCGATCCTGAGCCTTTTCTCCCACGTGCCCTAAGAGGGAAGATCCTCCGAGCTGGGTGAAGAGGACCAGTGTGATCAAGACCGGGGTTTTTGTTGGTGGACCTTCCGGTTTTGCAGAGAAGCCACCTGTCCGTATGGACATGTTGATGCCAGCTAGTGGCTACCAAGGTTCTGATTATCCGTCGGTCGATTTGGGACCGGTGGGCCTTGGCGTTTTTAGCAGTGACGGCAGCAATTGGGTGAAGCCTTTTCGACTTCGTGGCCGTTTCAGTGTTGATTCCGATTGGAAGTCGTGGACTGATCGCGTCCTGCTGATTGGTGGCACCATTTTGAAGGAAGCCGGGATTTTTGACGCGGTCCGTGCCTTCAGAGATACCGTGGCTTTTTCCGACGAGGCCTTCATGGCCATGTTGGAATCATTTCTCCCACAAACCAATACCTTCGTTGTAACGAATGGTGAGATTGGTTTTTCCTTGAAGGAGTTTAGCGCCATTACTGGATTGCCCATCCTTGGCAAACTCTACGAGGAGTTCATACCGATTGACAGCGTCCTTGAGGAGCAGTCAGAGGAGTTCAGGCTCCTATACTTTCAGCTCGTCGCCTTCTATGATTTTTTGAAGGAGAAGGAGGGCTCGAAAGTAAGATCCAGCAATTGGAAGAGTTATGGCTCTTCATTCTTCAACTTCTTTGACAGCAAAGAGTCTTCTGACAGCATGACCCTGGAGGACCGGAAGAAGGCTTCCGCCATGCAAGAAGAGTTGAAGGACTTCTTCGCAGGTACAGATGTAATTTGTTCTGACATTGCACTGCGGAGAGAAATTGCAGTTTACCTCACTTATTGGCTAGGTGAGTCTATTTTTGCTGGAGGAGATGGAACACACATCAGGCCGCATTGTATTTTTTCGGCTTGTCAGATGGCGTTTGGAGAGCGGCTTGCTTTGGTGCCTGCTCTTTACTCCTACTTGTGTACCGAACTGCAGGCTGCTGCTTTTTTGGTTCGGCTTGGGCTCCCTATGAATAGGGTATTTTCAGCCCATATCTTTTATTCGTGGTTTGTGTACCACTGTCCTGGCTTCCACCAGCTGGGTGCTACACAGGATGATGATCCTCTGATGATTCGCTTGGCTAAGGGAAAAGCCGTATCCGAATCACTTTTGTTTGCCCGCATGAGGATCCGACTGTTCAGGGACGTCAAGATGGGGCAGTCTTTAGTTAAGCTTTCTCCGGAGTTGCGGAAGAAGGCTTTTGATTTTGGTGCCTCCCGAGACTCTACCAGAGCAGGGTCCGGAAGGCATTACTCTTTGACCAATGCAGAGAAGGAGTGGCTTTTCAGCATACGAGTCGGCACGATGGTGTACCGTAGACATCTTTTCGTCGACATCCAGCCGTATGTACCTTCTCGCTTTGCACTTCAGTTGGGCTTCTCTCAAGGCGTTGTTGGGGCGCCTTCGAGTATGGTGAAGCGTTTTGGAGGTTTGCAGGATGGCAGAATTGCATGGGCTTTTTATAGTGCTGAAGACACTACTGCCACGATTTCTTATCCTGAGCTGTCGACTTTCCGAACTGCCGGCTTCACGAAGTGGTTCGCGGAGAGCTTTTTGGCATATCAGGGGCTTTCCAAGAAGGAGCTTGATGTAAAGCTGTCTTCGGGGAAAGGTACTGGAAAGTCGGATGGCGTCCGGCGAGAGGAAGTTTGGGCCTTCCTTTCTGGAGAGAAGCACAAGATAGGCTTTCTCGGTGACCAGGGCGTCATTGGTTCTGAAGCTGTTCGGGAAGTACCTGATGAGGCTTTGGAGCAGTTAGAACAGGAGGAAGCTGAGCTCGACGCTTGGATGCAAGCGGCACAGAGGCGAGCTTCCGTGGAGTCTACTGGCCAGAGCAGACCATCCAGTGAGGAGCCAAGTGGGAGACCTGACTCTGACAGTGGGGCAGGATCTTCTAGGAAGCGAGCCCACAGAAGTAAGAGGAAGAGGAGTCAGCGTCACACGGGGCGGGACGAAGACTCTCCTGATGTGGAAGTCCCTCTCACTATCAATGAGGAGGTGCCAGGGGAAGCTGACTACCCTCCGGAGAAGAGGATTCGGGAAGAAGAGACCATCGGTGAAGGTATGATTCTTCCTTTTTCTTTTTCTGCTTCTTTCATGGGGCTTTCCATGTTCTTGTTGACACCAAAAATGTCACTTTACCTCTTCAAATCAAGAAAGCTGCATGAAGTCGCAACCTGCCATAAATAGGCAATGCAATTTCTCCAAAAAATCAAATCTTGTCAGAATCAAACAAAAACTGCAAGATCCTTCAAGATAGCCAAGAGAAGAGTACACATGAAGTTTCGGGCCATTTCAGAATCATTTGGCCTAACTTCGCTTCTCCGACAGCTAAAATGGTGCTCCCGGCGGCGACATCATCGGAGACGTCAAAACTTCGATCAGAGCCTACAAATGACTCCAGCATGTCTCAAAAGGGCTCCATGCCAAATTTCAAGTCAAACCGATAACGTTTGACCCTCCATCAATGCTCGAGCAGCAAAATCAAGCCTCCCGGCGGCGGGAACCACCGAAGCCTTCGCTCATCAAACCAAGTGCATGAGTGGCTTCAACATGCTTCCAAAAGGCTGCACGTCAAATTTCAGGTCATTCTGACAACGTTTGACCAGGTTTCGATGCTCCGAGAGAAAATCAAGCCTACCGGCGGCGGAGCAACCCGGGACCATGACATCCAAAACGGAGCCCATGGAACGTCTCAAAATGACTCCAATAGGCTCCCCGTCAAATTTCAGGTCAATCGGACATCGTTTGACCACATATCAAAGCTCGGCATTTTCCCCGCAGCAAAATCAAGTGAAGCATCGACGGGACCCCAAACGGCTTCAAAACTCAAACAAAAGCCTATGGTTGGTCTTATTTATTGCTCAGGAGGCTTCACCTCAAATTTCAGGTCATTCCGACATCGTTTGACCAAGTTTCAGCTTCTGGCGGAAAATCAGCAGCTTTACGCGACAAAGTCTTCGGCTTTCCCGGAAAATTGGAAACTTTGCACTCTAAAAATGCAAGGATTCTCATCAGGTTTTCTACAGGGAAATCAAGCCAATAAATGAGAAGAAATGTCAGGAAAAATACAGAAGAAAACGGCGACGAAAAAGACCTCAAAACGACCGCAAAACGGGCTCCGAAGGGGAAAATTCCCCCAGGGTCGCAGGCCCCTGCGACCATGGCCCATGGTCGCAGGCCCCTGCGACCATGGCCCATGGTCGCAGGCCCATGGTCGCCGGCGACCATGGAAGTCCGGGTCACCGGATTTTCCGCCGGTGACCCGTTTTTCCGTCTTTTTTCGCGTTTCGCGCACTTTGGCCCCTGTGGTTTCCTGAAAATGTGATTTTTAGTGCTTGAAATTGACTCATATCCTCCGACATCCGTCAAATCACAGGTCAACCTCCAAAAGCACAAAATCATCATTGATCGCTCCAAGATCGCCAACCGGTCGACCAAAAAAAGTCCTCTTTCTGTCCGACCGATCGAGAAATCGACAAGACAGATGTCACCGGCCCGCTCTTAGCTATCAATGTCTGAAGTTACATGTTCATCCGATGTCGATCAGCATGAAGATCCATCGATGATCATCGCCAGAAGAATTCCAGAAGACACGGCACGGCCCGCGACTCTTCGACTGCTCGGCGACCAATTAATGTGGTTAATTGACTAGCTTTATTGCAGTCATTAATTCATTTCTTTGGACGGCCCAATCAGAAGCAAGCATTTGGGAGTTACAAGTCAATTGATTCATGGCATTTAAACCATGAAACTCCTCCCATTATGGTAATTAAGGTGATTAAAAGCCCTTAATCTCCATCGGCCAATCAGATTCAAGGAAAAAGGAGTTACAAAATCAAGAAATAAATCTTGTAACTCCTCCCATTAAAGCCATTAAGGCTCATAAACCCTCCTAAATGGCTACCAAAGGCCTATAAATAGGAGAGCATTCCATTGAAATGAAAAGGAAGAAAATCGAGATCAGAAAATCGAGATCGATCGATCGGAAAGAATCCAGAGCTCGTATCCAGAGAAAGAAAAAAGAGAGAAAAAAACTCTGCTGAAGTTCTGCACCGGCCACCACTACAAGGTGACAAAAGTCCCTTGGGGGGCACCCCCCCCAAGGTCCTTGCCTTCTCCTGCTGCCTCCAATGGCTTAGACGTGGCTTTTCAGCCCGTCTACTTAGCTTTTTATTGGACATAGGACCTTCTCTTGGTCTTTGTCCTCTAAAAACCTGAGGTTATAGCCAAGCCAAGCGAATCAAGAGCATCCTCTGTTCTCATCTGCATGGATGACGGCGAAGCCCACACATGGCTTGCGACCGTCAATCTGAACGAGTCCCCCACCATCTCCTGAAAAGTTAGATCTTCCTTTTCTTGCTTTTCATTGTAGTTTGTATTTTTCTAAAGAGACAAAAATCACAACTCTTGTCTTTCATTATTGATAAGAATTGTAAATCGGCTATAAACGCCAAAATCGGCTATAAATGCCAAACAAAATCGCCTTTCACGGCAAATTAAGAAAATGTCTCTTTTCTTAAATATTTGTGCAATGGAAAACTTGAAAGAAGTTGATTTCCTTTTTACTTGCGAAGGTTGATCTCCGGATTACCACTTGCAATTCCAAGTAAAATAGAAAATCTGGCACACCCACAAAAAAAATGTTGATGCACGCTTCAGGCCCGCCAGGGCGCGAAAGGGCCGGACCCGACGGACTCCCACGTTCCGCCGACCCCGGTAGCCGCCCCACGGCGCCTCGGAGCGCGTTCCATCAGTTCTGATTTGTTTTCTCACCCTGCTGCTGCTTTTTTTTTTTTTAGCAGAGGATGAAGACTTGGCCATGCCTGAGGTTCCGACCGATGAGGCGGTGATGGAGCCGGTTATAGCATCTGAAGAAGAACCGAGGGACTCTGGAATGATTCCAGAATCTCCAATTGGTATAACTTCTTTCGCTTTCTCTTTTTTTTTTTTTTTTGCCTGCGACTTGATTTGCTAACATTTTTCTTGTCAGCTGACTTGCCACAGGATTCCGATGACTTTGAACCATCAACGGACGCAAATGTTGATGATACTTCCGATGAGTTCATGGAGGAAGAGAGTGTTCCGCCAGTCGTCGAAGAAGGTACTTTGTAGTAATGACCCCGATGATTTTTTTTTTAACAGGATCATATTCATACATTTTTGTGTTTCATTTGCAGGTTTTGAAGTGACAGAAGAGAGTCCATCGCTTTCTTCAGAACCAGAGCAAGGGATGCCAGAGTCGATCCGGAGGTCGAGACTCCTACAACCAGTTCTGACGCGATAGAGGAGATACCTCGTGCTAAGATTCCTTCTTCAGTGGCTCCAAGTGGAAAGAGTTCTTTTGTTACTCTTCCAATGGGACATGACATGAGCAGCCGATCAACGGAGAAGGGTGAATCTTCATCCAATTCGTCTCTTCAATTTGCGAAGAAGGTGTGCTGGCTCGGGTTTTGAGTTCTTGGATCGAGACTCTCTTTTCTGGACACCTGAATGCCGGATTTGGTATGATCCCACATGTACAAGAGATTCTCACTGATACCGAAGAGGTTGGTCTGGATGTCACAGGTGCCAGGGCGATCGTTAATAGGATCATTGCACTGGGTGACAAGTGGTTTGAGACCATGGATTTCCCTGACGACCAATTCTTCAAGGAGATGTTCTTGGACCCTGCTGATAAGGCTAAGTCTGACCTGAATAAGGTTACACAAAGCAAGAAGCAGCTAGTTCGGGAGAAGAACTTGGAAGAGCTAGCCATCATCGGATTGAGGCATGACCTTAACGTCCTTGATAGGGAAGTTGAGGAGGCCAGGAAACGTCTTGAGCATTTGAAGGCGCAAGTCGCTGCCAAGTGGGCTGCTATAACAGAGGCTCGTGACAAGGAGAGTGCTCTGATTCGCAGGAATTTCGCCTTGTTTTTTTGGTACCACATGTATATTTTTTTTGGTACTTTTTTTTTGTAGTGCTTGTGAACACTTTCCCCTTTTTTTTTTTGGTACCACATGTATTTTTTTGGTAATTTTCTTTCTTTTTTTTTTTTTGTTTTCCCTACGCTCACTCAAATCTTTTTGCGATGAAAGCAATTGCTAAATGGGATTTGATCAAAAGCTTTGTCATTTTGTGAAAATCTTTTGTCAAATGATTGTTTTGGTAGGGGAAACGAATTTGGCATGAAAGCCGAATTTTTGTGGCATTTACAGCCAGTTTGGTGGCATTGATAGCCAATTTGTGGCATTTATAGCCGGTTTGGTGGCATTGATAGCCGGGTTTTTTGAAAGCCAAGTTCTGGTTTGTCGGCGTGAAAGCCAATTTTTGTGGCATTGATAGCCGGTTTGTGGCATTTATAGCCGGTTTTGACATGAGAGTCCGGTTTTTTTTTTTGTGGCATTTATAGCCGATTTGGTGGCATTGATAGCCGGTTTTGGCAAAAGAGCCAGGTTTTTGGTTTTCAAAAATGCAAGTATCGACTAAGAGTCGCCTCCCTGCTGAATGGTCTTACAAGTATCGATGGAATGTCGCATCCTTGCTCATTCGGTTGCGAGTATCGATGGAATTTCGCCTCCTCGCGGATTTGGGTGCAAGTATCGATGGAATGTTGCATCCTTGCTTTTCTCAAAAAAAATTTGTTTTGTGGGTACTCACTTTGATGTCGTTTCCCCACGATTTTTGAAATTTGCGGTTTTTTCGAACCTTTGGGTTGTGGATATCAACTGATATGTTGCGTCTCCACGGTTTTAGGTTTTTTCGAACCCTTTTATTTTTTGAAATTTGGGTTGTGGATATCAACTGATATGTTGTGTCTCCACGATTTTAGGTTTTCTCGAACCTTTGAAATTTGGGTTGTGGATATCAACTGAAATGTTGTGTCTCCACGATTTTAGAGGTTTTGGAAGTATCGAATGGGGTTCGCATCCTTCCGATTTTTTTGACTTTTGCGAGTATCGACTAAGTGTCACTTCCCCGCGGTTTTTGAAAAACCATTTTTTTTGTTTAAAGACACGAGGGTCGTAAATTTTGACCTAAAACCATTTGGCGGTAAAAGGTAAGGTGGACTAGGGTGGAAATCCCTGAATCCGGATTTTTGTTTCAAACCATGAATTTTGGTTCAAGGATCGAAAGTTTTGGTCAAGTCAGGGAGAGGCTCCTAAACTTGGATTTTTTTTTTTGAACAATGAAACGATGAAAGTAAGCATTGTTTTTGAATCTCTAGAAATTTTGACATTTGATATGAAAATTCTAAAGAGAGTGGGTTTGATGAGCAAGTACCTGAAAATAGGCTTTTGCCGTGCAGGCATTGCTCTTACCCAATTGGGTAAGTCTTCAAGGGTAGTACCGCTTCAAGAACTTGCCATTGATGGGCAGCATACACCTGTCGCCTTCCATGTTTAGGAGGGCATATGCGCCGTTGGAGAAGACCTTGTCGATGACGTAGGGTCCCTCCCATTTTGGCTCAAACTTGCCTTTGGACTTGTGAGCGAAGACCATTAGTCTTTTTACCGCAAGAACCAAGTCACCCTTTTTGTAGGCGCGTTGCCTGACCTTTTTGTCAAAAGATCCTACCATGCGTGCTTGGTAAAGTTCAATGCTTTGTCGAGCTTCGAGCCGTCTCTCGTCGAGATTATCCAGCTCATGGAGTCGCAATTTGACATTGCTTTCTTGAGTCATGTCATTTTGTAGAGATACCCTCAGAGAAGGAATTTGTACCTCTAGGGGCACGACAGCTTCGCATCCATAGACCAAGGAGAATGGTGTGCTATGGGTTGGTCCTCGAACGGTGGTTCGATAGGCCCACAAGGCTTCAGACATCTTGTCGCTCCAGTCTCTTTTGTGACTAGAGACCATTTTCTTGAGGATTTTGCAGAGTGTCTTGTTGAAGGCTTCTGCTAATCCGTTTGCTGCCGGATTGTATGGAGTCGAAGGACAGCTTTGAATTTTGTATTTGTTGCAGAACCTGTAGAATCGATGGTCCCGGAATTGTGGTCCGTTATCATGGACGAATCTTTTAGGTATGCCGAAACGACAAATGATGTTGGTGCGTAGGAATTGAAGGACTGATGAGGTCTTCATTTCGTTATACGCAAATGCTTCTGACCACTTGGAAAAATAATCCGTTGCGGCGAAGATGAAGCGATGACCTTTGCTTGAAGGGGGAGAAATAGGACCTATGATGTCCATACCCCAGGCTTCGAAAGGCCACGAGATTGCTGTAGGGTATAGCCATTCCGGAGGCATGTGAATGTAATCTCCGTGAACTTGGCATAGCTGGCAGCTTTTGGCAAATTGCATTGCATCAGCTACCATGGTAGGCCAATAGTAACCTAACCTTTTTATCTGATCATAGAGCTTAGGACCTGCCTGATGGGCTCCACAAAGACCAGCATGAACTTCTTTAAGTGTTTCTTCGGCCTCTTGTTGTGACAAACAGCGTAGAAGTACTCCGTTGAAGGATTTCCTGTAGAGGATTTTTGAAGGAATATCCAAATGAAAGTTTGGGGCTTGCCTTTGGATGCTTACCCGTTCTTTTGGATCTTCAGGTAGGATTCCGAACATAGTGTAATCAATGAACGGATCCCTCCAGTCGCCGATTGAAGGTTGAAGGATAGAGATCCGACTTCCAACCACTCGGTGGCATTCAGCAACTGCTTGGTGTGTGTTAAGAGGAGGGAGGATCCTTCTCTCGCACACTGTGATTTGCATGTTTTCCCCTTCCTGGATCGCCATTGATGCGGCAAGTCCGGCCAGGGCATCTGCACGGATGTTTTCACCTCTACGAATGTGGGTGATGTGACAGATGTCAAACTTTTGCAGAAGCGATTGTGCCTTGTTGTAATAAGGCAGCAGATCGGGCTTCCTGACTTCATATATCTGATTCATCTGGTTGACGATCAGTTGAGAGTCTCCAAAGACTTCCAGCATAGTGATACCGGATTCGATGGCGAGTTCCAATCCTAGGATCAGAGCTTGGTATTCAGCTGCATTGTTTGTGCATGGTTCCAGTAGCGAGAAAGCGTGTGGAATCATGTATTTGTCGGGGCTAACAAAGAGGATGCCAACTCCCGAGATCAGCTTTCTTTTTTCATTTGTCCTGGTTGCACCGTCAAAGTACATGTCCCAGGAGGCATTTGGTGAGGAAGTCTCCACGTTGTAGACAGGTTCGTCTGGGAGATCATCTCTGAGTGGAGAATCTTTAGGCAATGGATGCTCTGCGAGAAAGTCTGCTAGAGCTTGGCCTTTGATTGCTTTTTGTGGTACATACCTAATATCAAATTGTGACAAGAGGATGGACCATTTTGCCAGTCGGGCATTGAGAGAACCTGCTTTTGTGACAAGGACCTTCAAGAGGTTGATCCTCGAGACCAGGTAGACTGTGTTGGAAAGCAGATAGTGACGTAGCTTTTGTACGGCGAACATCACTGCAAGGCATTCCTTTTCGACTGGAGAGTAGCGATGCTCTGCACCTACTAGCATGCGGCTGAGGTAGTATAGAGCAGCTTCTTTTCTTTCATCATTTATTGTGCAAGCAGAGCACCCAGAGAATGATCAAGGGCTCTTGTGTACAAGATGAATGGTTTCCCAGTGGTAGGAGCAGCTAACACTGGAGGTTTGGTGAGGTATGACTTGATATCTTGAAATGCGGCTTCACAGTCAGCGTCCCAGACAAAGTTTACACCCTTTTTCATCAATCGAGAGAATGGACGACACTTCCCCGAAAGATTGGAGATGAACCGTCTGATGTAGGCCAATCTCCCTTGAAGCCCTTTTAGTTCCCTTAAGGTTCTTGGAGGGGGCATTTCTAGAATAGCCTTGACTTTTACGGGGTCAAGTTCTATTCCAGCTTTCCGAACAAGGAATCCGAGAAACTTACCCAACGAGACGCCGAAGAAGCATTTTAGAGGATTCATCCGCAGTTTGTGTTTGCGAAGTCGGAGGAAGACTTCTCGAAGATCTTTGAGATGGTCTTCTTTTCTTTTGCTTTTGACGGCGAGGTCATCAACGTAACATTCGACTGTCTTGTGTTGCATATCTTGGAATATTTTCATCATAGCCCTCTGATATGTGGCACCAGCATTTTTCAGACCAAATGGCATGACAGTATAGCAATATACGCCAAATGGAGTCCGAAATGATGTGTGTTTTTCATCCTCAGGATGCATCTTTATCTGATTGTAACCAGAGAAGCCATCCATGAATGTCATTCGCTCGAATCCGCAGGTATTGTCAATCATCACCTCCGGTATGGGGAGCGGGAATTAATCTTTAGGGCAAGCGCCATTCAGGTCTCTATAGTCAATACAGACCCTGATCTGCCCAGTTTTCTTTGTCACGGGGACAATGTTGGCCAACCATTCTGGATGTTGTTCCTCACGGATGAAGCCGACGCTTTTGAGCTTTTGAACTTCTTGTTCAATTTTATCCATCACATCTGGACGGAATCTTCTTTGGCCTTGTTTGACAGGCTTGATGTCTTCTTAAAGATTGAGTTTGTGGACTGCTACTTTGGGGTCTAAACCAGGCATTTCAGCGTAGGACCATGCAAAGCAATCAACGAACTCACGAAGAAAAGCGATATACTCGGGTAACTCATCATCCTTTATATTCTTGCTTATGAATACAGGACGTGGGTTATCTTGTGTTCCCAAGTCTATCTTTTCAACAGGGTCTTCTGTTAGAAGGTTCGAAGGTGGTTCCTCCACAATATTTTCGGAGGCTTCCAGCTCAACAAAACCTTCTGGGATTCCAAGGGCATTTGTAGACCGAGGGTTTGTTCCTTTCCACGGGTCTTCTTGATTGGTGACCTTCTCAAGGCTTGCTATGAGATGGTCCCAATCGCCTGTTGAAACTGGGTCGAAGTAAGGTACTTCTTTTGGAGACGAGGGCTCTTCTGGGTCAGAATAACACAAGTCTGTATTATCGGACGATTCCTCTTTATCATCAGAGAAATCGTACCAATTGGATGAGCTTCCTGGATCTTTGTCAGGTAACTCTTTAAAGAGATATCCAGGGAGATCGATGTCTTCATGGACTTGAGATGTTGAGGCTTGGTCGGTAAAACGACTTTTAAGCTTTTGTGTCAACTGTCTCAGAGGAGTGTCGGGATCATACCCTAACCCAAATGAAGACTTTTCTACATGACCGTAGAGTCTCCAATCTTCCAGCTGGCTTTTGGTCAAGGCGGGCCCCAATGGCGTGAGAATACCGCGTCTTTCTCCCAAACCGACTGGGTTTTGAGCGTCATAGCCCATTTTCTTCATAATTGCTTATGCCACAGGACTATATAGAGATAGCTGAGGCATACCTTCATTTTGGAAAGGTTCCAGCATGGAGTTTGATGAAGAAGCGTCCGATCTATGGAAGAAGATCGGTCTTTGCTTTGGTGATGTTGCCGGAACAACAAAGGAAGCATACGTAGGATCTTCTACGTCAGCAGGTGTCTCCATTGGAGTGAGAGCAGGCTGAACTTGTTGAGTGTCAGCTTGGCTTGACGAGGTGTCCTCTTCTGGCTCTGAGTCCGAATCCGTGTCTTGCTTGATAGACACGAAAGAGACAACAAATTTGCCCCCAGGCTTTTGCTTTGCCTTCTTCACTCTGGTTGTAATGACCAAAGGTTTTGAAGATTTGAGGGAGATGACGAAGGGAGGTTGACTGCTCTCTTCGGATTTACCGGAGTGTTTGTTTTCTTCCGGTGATTTTTGAGGAGCCTTGCCTTTATCTTTCTGGAGATTTTCAGCAAAGGGTGTTATTTCCTCTTTTTCTTCTTTTTCGCCTTCATACATTTGGGAGTCTGCGAAGTGGACTTCTTTACCTTTGAAGGGTCTTCTGTCCGCAAACACTCGATGTACCATGCCGTCGTCGCCGACGAACTTGATGCATTGATGTAGAGTTGAAGGGACAACACCATTCTCGTGTATCCAAGGGCGTCCAAGAAGGATGTTGTAGCATGAAGGGGTTTTTATTGCATACACAGTGACTTCAGAGATAAGATCACCGATCTGCAATTTGAAACTGATTTTGCCGATAGGCCTTTGAGTACTCCCATCGTATCCAAAGATAGATACAGATGTGTGGCTTAGCTTGCTGGGTGGGATGCCCAACTCTTCGAGAGCCGAAGTGGAGATGAGGTTGAGTGCAGAACCTGGGTCGACCTGAACTCTGTGTATAGGCATTTCCTTGATGTACCCTGTGAAGTACAGGGGTCGGTTGTGCCTTGCTTCGCCAAGTAGGAGGTCGTCCTTTGTGAAGGCGATGGTTGCACTGGCTGCTTTTTGCACCGAGAGGCATTCAATGCATGATCCCTCAGTTTTCTTTTCTCCCTTTGAGGAAGTTTCAGAGTTTTTGACCCGGTAGTCCATTTCAATTTGGAGGACTTGCAGGGCATGTTTGTCGACATCCTCATTCAGTTTTTGTAATTCTGAGATGAGATTATCCCGAGTGCGTGGAGACATTCGTAATAAATCCAGGATGTGTAGTCGTTCAGGTATGTGTTTGAAGTGCTCAATCAAGTTGTACTTGAAAGCCTCCTTCGGGCCTGCATTTTCATCATTGTTGCCACTGGGGGCGCTTACAACATCTTTTCCCGAAGGATTTACATAAGTAAAGGAAGATTGGTTGTAATTTTTGTGGTAGTCCCGGCCCGAGCGGGTGCCTCTACCAACTTCGAGAGCTTCTTGAGAAGGGTCTTCGCTTGGAAGATTGTCCTCAGGATCAAGAGGCTGTCGTTTCTCATTTACTGAGGATGCGTCTGCAGCAGAATTGCCATCCTCAGTGATTGTGTTGCATGGAGCATTTTCCGGGAGCGAGTCCTGAACAGCATCCAGCAGCTTTTCTTCTTCGTTGACCCATCCACCATCCCAAGTTGGGTTTTCTTCATGATGATGAGTCGGGAAGAGCGTGAGTTCTGAAGTCACAGTCTCAGGGGACGAAGCCTGAGAGGGTGTCATCTCTGTGAAAGTCACGCGAGACGAGGTAGCCCCAGAAGATATGGTGCTAGGTGTCGCCGGTGTGTAAGTGATCTCATCAGATGATGCATCGGAAGAGCTATAATCCCGAATTATCACATTACAGGCAGCTCTTAAAGGAGACGTTGTCTGCTCGGAGTCAGACTCATCCTCAGATGTAAGAGGATCGTCTACCCAGCAATTTTCTCCATTTTCAGGAGTTGAGGGAGGAGGTACCTGGTGGGCTTCAGGGACTTCCGGCTCTGGATTGTGAGGAATCTCATTGACGCGGTCTTGCTCTTGTTCTAGAGCGAGATGCTGCAAGATCCTCGCATATTCTTCAAGATCAGGCATGGGAGCCAAATCTTCTTCTTCGTCTGCTCTTTGTGGCTCAAAATGGTTGATTTCCACTGGAGCAACGACGGGTGCTGGCTCAACAGCATTTTCTTGTACAGCCTCTTGGTCTTCCTCATCATCAGACCAGGATCCTTGTGGCTGTAAGGGGTTATACCAGATTACTGGCATAAGGTGAGTTTCAGGAACTCATTCTTCGTCGGAGAGATACTCTCCTGTTTCAAGAGATTCCTCCCACTCGCCGGTGTAGTTGGGCTCGAATCCATCGTCGGTGTTGCTGGACTCGTATCCATCAATGGAGAATCCAACTACCGAGTTGCAAGAGTATAATGCCCCCTGCATAGCTTCTTTTTTGAATCGAGGTGGCATGAAATCACTGAGAGTGAAGTTTTTTACCGCCTTTGAAGTCTCTGGAAGGGACGTTTCTGTTGCCCCGAGTGAAGTGGTAGAGGAGGCCTCTGCCTTTTCATTGACTTCTTGTTTTGGCTGGGTCTTCTCTTGCCGTTTGAGCCTGAGGAGATGTTCCTAGCCTGCCTTCGCTGTTGAGCTGTCGGCTTTGTTTTTACGATCTCCCAGTTTTCATCTTCCAGGAGATCGGGATGTACCCATATGGGTTGTCCGTCTGGTGTCGGGTAAGGAACCAGCTCCTCGGACGCTTGAATTTTGTTTATCACCATGAAGGAAGTAGTGGTCTTCTACTTTGGTGATTTTGGTGTTTGTCCACATGACACCATGTTGACGGAGGCAGACCCATAGTTTTTGTCAAAGGTTATGACTCCGTTTTTCCACATCTCGTTTATCTTCTCTCTCACAACAAAGCATTGATTGAGAGGATGCGAGACCATCTGGTGGTATGGACAGTACCGAGGATCGTTGGTTTTGCCAACATCGCCCGGTCTTTTGGGTTCAGGCAAGGTGAGCTTGCCGTTTGCCACGAGAGCCCCGAAGATTTCGTCAACATCTTCATCGAATGGGTATTTCTTTTTTACTCGCTCTTTGAAGGCATCAGAGAGTTCAGGTCTCTTACCTGCAGCTCTGTTTTCAGCTTTCTTTTGTTGCTGAGGAGCTGATTTGGTTTGCACATTAAGGACCTCTTTTTCTTTGGTTTAGAGGTTACAATGGCGGTTGGCTCTTTTCTTGATGACTTCTGACTGTTGAGGTCTTTAATCACTGTTTCAGCTTCCATAGAAGCTTCCAGGAGTTCTCCCAGGTTTTTTGATTTGTTGTCGATGATCATGGAGCGGATTCTAGCTCTCATGTTGTTTCGGCAGATGTCGACTAGCGACGCTTGTGGCAGTACATCTGAGCATTTGTACGCCATTGCTTTCCACTTGTGAATGAAGTCGTATGTTGACTCATTCTCTCCTTGTTTTAGGCTGCAAAGTTGAGCCATAGTAACAGGATGATCCTCACCTTGGAAGTGGGTCAGGAAGCGTGTCTCCAGCATAGCCCAGTTCTGGATGGAGTTCTCCGGCAGAGTGGAGTACCAATCGAAGGCCGTACCTTTTAGGGTACTTGCAAAGAGGCGAATCTTGAGTGCATCTTGATCCGCGATAGCTCCCGTCAAAATCTTGAAGTGGATGACGTGCTGTCTGGCTGATCCTTTCCCCGTATATGTTTGGAGAGTAGGATGTTTGAATTTTATTGGGAATGGGACGGAGTCCATCCATAAGGGATATGGTGGCTTGATCCCATGCTCCTTGAGTATATCCTCTTCTTTAGCTTTGGCGAGGATACTGTCTACGTCCTTTTTGGTAAGGGCGCGGACTCATTTTCTTCACGATTTTCCTCGTTATTACGATGATTCGGAGGAGGCTCATTGTTCACCTGATTTTGGACAACAAGGAGAAGGTTTTCCATCAGAGTTTCAATCCTCTGCTGGCCTTGTTTCAACTGCTGGATGTGTGTGAGCACATCATCTTGAGGTGGATTCTGAGGTGGTGGCTCAGAATTTGTAACCAGGACGTTCATTCCTCGGGATTCAAACGAAGAAACCGTCCTGGTGACTGAGCTGGGGCTCATTCTTTTTGATGAAGAGCTTCATGAAGGATTACTCTCCCGTCCATGGCTTGAAGGGGCAAGAGATTCTTCGGGATGTCTTCGTGTCCTGGTGACGCTACGGGTCACCGGACGTCGGACATGGATTTTTTATGCTGACTTTTGGCGTCTTCTGGTTTTTTCAACCATATGGACGGCAGCAACTTGGTCGGGTCTTTCTCTTTCGACCCATTTGTGGGAGACTTGAAGTGTAGGAGGCTGGGTCCGTTGCTTCTCTAGTCTCTTTTGTCGATATGACGCACGGCGGCGTGCTCGACGAGCGATTTGAGCTTCAATCAGCTCTGGCTGGGCTCTGACGATGAAGGATGTGCTCCCTCGGGCGCAGCAGCCGAGCTTGTCTTCTTTGTAATTGGGCAAGGACAGGATGCGGACCCGGTCCTTTGCCTGTTGCAGTGAAGCTTTGAACCTTTCGAGTTTGGCCCCTGTAGAGATGAAGGGTCGAACTGAAGGAGTGTAGGCCTTGGCAGGTGCTTGTAGAGGCCTAGTGATGCATGATCTGATTTTGGGCTTGTGGGAGCAAGCAGGTTCATGCTGGGTTGAATTGGGAGTCAAGTTGGAGATGGGTCTCTCCTCTTTCATGTAGGCAAGAGGGTAGAACTGGTTCTCTTTGAGTGGGGCCAGGTATGCTGGCTTGGTGGAGGTTTGAGACCTTCTTTGTTTTGGGGAAGGTCTTGGAGACCAAGTCTTAGGGTAGACCTGGTTGGTTGTTGGTTGAGGTTTCGCGGGGATGCCGCGGGTTTTAGTATTCTTGGGGTTCGCCCTTGGTGTCACAGAAGTGACACGTTGAGGGGCGATCTTCTGCTTCTCGGCAGTTGCCTTTGGTGTCACAGTAGTGACACGTTGCGAGGCGACCTTCTGCCTTTTGGCAGGAGCAGTTTCTTCTTCGGGAAGTGGGAATGGTCCCAGTGTCCCGAAGACGATGGTCCGGGGAGTCGAGGTCGACCCGGAGTTCAGAGAGTTACTGAGGGAGTTGGTGCTTCGGCAGCTAGCAAGGCGCTTGTAAGTGCGCTCGGTTTGCTTCTGTTGAAGCATGAGCTGGTACTTGTTTTCATCGAAGGTGATGATCAGTGAAGCTGCCATTGTTAGTTTCAAAATTTCTGAAAGAAGACCACATCCATTAGTAATCACAAGAATATGATGATCATAAATGGGGAATTCTATGATTTTGTCTTTTCAAATCGCTCAAGGGACATGACCTAAGCAATATGAAGAAGGCAAAAAGCCATAGAGGGTACAATTGTTCTGGTTGCAAGCATGGTAGGCTCGAAATGAGCGTTCCAATGACTGCTAGAAGCAATTGTATACCTAAATTCGACTTATCGAGAAGCGGAGCTTGCTCGAGATAAGAAGAATATAAGGTAGGAGTTACAAATGTGCCAGTCACAGATACAGTAGACCCTGAAAGGGCGTACTAGTACCGCTATGCACAAATGTTGGAGATCGCATCCATGAGATGGGATTCTCTGTTTTGAAATGTCAGAAATGGATTCATCAAAGAGAGCAGGTGGCATTCCGATTCAAATACGGGCTCAACGATTTCCGCGAGCGCCAGTACTCAGAACGAAAGAGACCACAATTTCTCGAATCTAAATCCAAAAGTGATGAGTTTTTTTTTTTTGAAATGTCAAGATTGGTTCCATCAAGGAGAGCAAATGGTATTCCAATCTGAACACGGTCTCGGCGATTTCCGCGAGCGCCAGTGCTCAGAAAGGAAGAAACCAAAATTTCTCAGATCTGAAATCAAAAGTGACGAGTTTTTGAAGATTTTTTTTTTTTTGAAATGATTTTTTATTTTATTTTATTTTTTTATTTTTTTTTTAAATATATTTTTTTTAAGATTATTTATTTTTCTTTTTTTGAAGATTTTTTTTATTTTAAGATTTTTTTATTTTTTAAATCTTTTTTTTTATTTATATTTTTTTTGTTTAAGATTTTTTTTGAAAATCTTTTTTTTTTATTATTATTTTTTATTTTGATTTTGATTTTTTTTTGTTTAAGATTTTTTTTGAAAATCTTTTTTTTTTATTATTATTTTTTTATTTTGATTTTGATTTTTTTTTTGTTTAATATTTTTTTTGAAAATCTTTTTTTTATTTTTTTTTATTTTTGATTTTTTTTAATTTTTTAAGATTTAAAGACGAGAGAGTACACATAGGCCTCCTAACCCGGTCTTATGAAACCTCAATTGATAGAATTGCCCCCAGGTAAGGGTAGGATTACTTAATGAACCCGTTTGGAGGACCCTTGCCTAGAACAGTCAAGCTGTCTCCACACTCTGGACAAGGCTTTTCTTGAATCAATCGTGATCAAAGAACGCAATTGGTTTAACCTTAGTGGTCTATGTCTTCTTATTTATTTATAAAAAAAATTTTTTAGATCCCTGACAGACTCATCGAAGAGAAACGATGGCCCAATCCCCGATCCGAACACGGGCTCAACGATTTCCGCGAGCACACATGCCCAGAAGAGAAAGGATCACAGTTTCTCAATTTTGAATCCAAAACGAGAAATTTGATTTTTTTTTTATTTTTATTTTTTTTGAAAAGAGAGAGTGGAAATAAATTCGAAGAATTAGAAAAGAGTGGAAATAAATTCGAAGAATTAGAAATTTCCAAAAAATCCCATCTCGTTTCTTTTTTTAGGATGCAAAATCCAACATAGGCTACCAGCTAGAAAGTAGCCAAGGAATCCGGAAAAGAAGTATAAGCATAGAGCAAAAAGTATGATATGCAAATATTTCATTTCCGAGCACCGTGTTCTCAAATGAACGAGTCCCACCGGGTGTGCCAGCTTGATGGAACGAACTCCTGCCGAGGGTGCTACCGGGGTCGGCGGACGTAGGAGTCCGTCAGGTCCGGCCCTTTCGCGCCCGGGGGGCTGAAGCGTGCATCAACATTTCTTTGTGTGGGTGTGCCAGATTTTCTATTTTACTTGGAATTGCAAGTGGTAATCCGGAGATCAACCTTCGCAAGTAAAAAGGAAATCAACTTCTTTCAAGTTTTCCATTGCACAAATATTTAAGAAAAGAGACATTTTCTTGGTTTGCCGTGAAAGACGATTTTGTTTGGCATTTATAGCCGATTTTGGCGTTTATAGCCGATTTACAATTCTCATCAATAATGAAAGACAAGAGTTGTGTTTTTTGTCTCTTTTAGAAAAATACAAACTACAATGAAAAGCAAGAAAAGGAGGATCTAACTTTTCAGGAGATTGTGGGGGACTCGTTCAGATTGACGGTCGCAAGCCATATATGGGCTTCGCGATCATCCATGCAGATGAGAACAGAGGATGCTCTTGATTCGCTTGGCTTGGCTATAACCTCAGATTTTTAGAGGACAAAGACCAAGAGGAGGTCCTATGTCCAATAAAAAGCTAAGTAGACGGGCTGAAAAGCCATGTCTAAGCCATTGGAGGCAGCGGGAGAAGGCAAGGACCTTGGGGGGGAGTACCCCCCAAGGGACTTTTTGTCACCTTGTAGTGGTGCTCGGTGCAGAACCTCAGCAGAGTTTTCTCTCTTTCTCTAGACTCTGTCTGTCTGGAATTCAGGATTCTCTGGATACGAGCTCTGGATTCTTTTTTTCTCTCTTTTTTCCGATCTCCTTTCTTCTTGGAAAGCTCTCCTATTTATAGGCTCTTGGTAGCCATTAGGAGAGTTTATGGGCTTTAATGGCTTTAATGGGAGGAGTTACAAGATTTATTTCTTGATTTTGTAACTCCTTTTTCCTTGAATCTGATTGGCCGATGGAGATTAAGGGCTTTTAATCACCTTAATTACCATAATGGGAGGAGTTTCATGGCTTGAATGCCATGACTTAATTGATTTGTAACTCCTGGATGCTTGCTTCTGATTGGGCCCTCCAAAGAAATGAATTAATGACTGCAATAAAGCTAGTCAATTAACTGCATTAAATGGTCGCCGAGCAGTTGAAGAGTCGCGGGCTGCGCCGCGTCTTTTGGGATTCTTTTGGAGATGATCACCGATGGATCTACATGCTGATCGACATCGGATGAACATGTAACTTCAGACATTGATAGCTAGCAGCGGGCCGGTGACATTTGTCTTGTCGATTTCTCGATCGGTCGGACAAAAAGAGCACTTTTTAGGTCAACCGGTCGGCGATCTTGGAGCAATCAATGATGATTTTATGCTTTTGACGGCGGATCTGAGATGTCGTCGGATATGAGTCAATTTCAAGCACTAAAAATCACATTTTCAGGAAACCACAGGGGCCAAAGTGCGCAAAACGCGAAAAGGAACGGAAAAACGAGTCACCGGCGAAAAATCCGGTGACCCGGACTTCCATGGTCGCCGGCGACCATGGGCCAGGGTCGCGGGCTGCGACCCTGGGGGTTTTTCTCCCCTTTTTGGTCCGTTTTGCGGTCATTTATTAGCTTGATTTCCCTGTAGAAAACCTGATGAGAATCCTTGCATTTTTAGAGTGCAAGTTTCCAATTTTCCGGGAATGCCGAAGACTTTGTCGCGTAGAGCTGCTGATTTTCCGCCAGAAGCTGAAACTTGGTCAAACGATGTCGGAATGACCTGAAATTTGAGGTGAAGCCTCCTGAGCAATAAATAAGACCAACCATAGGCTTTTGTTTGAGTTTCGAAGCCGTTTGGGGTCCCGTCGCCAGTAGACTTGATTTTGCCGCGAGGGAGATGCCACGCGTTGATGTGCGGTTAAACGATGTCCGATTGACCTGAAATTTGACAGGGAACCTATTGGAGTCATTTTGAGATGATCCACAGGCTCTGTCTTGGAAACCATGGTCCCGGGGAGCTCCGCCGCCAGTAGGCTTGATTTTCTTTCGGAGCGTCGAAACCTGGTCAAACGTGGTCGGAATGACCTGAAATTCGACGTGCAGCCTTTTGGAAGCATGTTGAAGCCACTCATGCACTTGGTTTGATGAGAGAAGACTTCGGTGGTTCCCGCCGCCGGGAGGCTTGATTTTGCTGCTCGAGCATTGATGGAGGGTCAAACGTTGTCGGTTTGACTTGAAATTTGGCATGGAGCCCTTTTGAGACATGCTGGAGTCATCCGTAGGCTCTGATCGAAGTTTTGACGTCTTTGATGACGTCGCCGCCGGGAGCGCCAATTTAACTGTCGGAGAAGCGAAGTTAGGCCAAATGATTCTGAAATGGCCAGAAACTCCTTGTGTACTCCTCCCTTGGCTGTCTTGAAGGATCTTGCAGTTTTTGTTTGATTCTGACAAGATTTGATTTTTTGGAGAAGTTGCATTGTCTATTTATGGCAGGTTGCGACTTCATGCAGCTTTCTTGATGTTAAAGAGGCAAAGTGACATTTTTGGTGTCAACATCGAGTTCTCGAACGTGTATTGCCGTGTTTTGTGCATTCATGATATAAGTGAATACCACTGAGCTTGGACTGCCCTTCTAGCTTGATCCACTACCTGGGGGTCCTTAAACATGTGGACTGTCTGCAGACTAGTCGTGTATTATATTACACATCGTGCGTGTTCGTGATCCGGTTCCGCGGCGGGATACCCCGTCTACCTTGTGTGGCGTGGGATCGTGTTTTTCGTGTCGTGCGTGCTTGCTCTTGTCATCATGTATGACGGAGAAAGGATGAGCTCAATGTGGATTTATCTTTTCATGATATTATAAGTATTCATGCTAGTTTCGTAAACTTGAAACATGTATTTAAATCTTGAATTGTTTTAGCATTATTTCCTATATTCATGCCTAAATTGTTTATTTGCCAAACCGTCGTGTTTGATGCTTGTTATTTTGGTGTCCAGGTGCCGGCGGTTTCACGCTTGACGAGGAGTGCTTGGAGGAGGCTGTTGAGCCACCCCCAGCACACGAGTGGCAGCCCAACGACGTCATCTAGACGCCGGTCGAGATCGTGATATCTCGTTCACTAAGTTGGGTCATTCTTTTGGGATCTATTGTTGTATTGGCCTTTGTTGGCCTCTCTTGGTTTTGTAACTTGAACTAATATACTTTTGTTAAACATTGAAACGTTAATCATGATAGGAATACTTTGATGACATTCTTTTTTGATACCAAGTCTCGATATTATATAATTCTCTTGTATCTTCTTGTTTAAGTTTTGTGCGACACGTTTTGCTACACGCTTCCGTATACCCATTCACGTGAGCTCGACCTGTGTCTTGGGATCCTCACAGCGGAAACCTGTGGGAAAAATAAATAAAAAAAAAAAACGGCGGTGTGTTTTGTGTCGGTTAATCACACCGCCGCGCAGTCGCAGGCCCTGGCCTCGGTCCGGGGTCGCGACAGGACTGGTATCAGAGCGGGACTTGTTTCAGGCACTTAAAAGAAACTAGAAAATCTTAGGAACGTGGCGAGGATTCGTGAGTTCGTTAGAATGTTTTCATCTAGACCAAGTTGACCAACCCAATTGTGCTTATTTATGTGCTAACAGATTGTCTTACAGCATCATGCCTCCGAGAAAAGCTCCCAACCATCATGCTTCGGGTAGTAATCAAAATGAGACAGAACCGTCTGAGAATCCTACTGCTACTCAGTTTCAACAACTAATGCAAGCTATGATGGATCAACAGAAGCAAGCAAATGAAACTCAAGCCAAATTCCAAAAGCAAATGGCTAAGAAAGATGAGGAGATGGCTCAAGTTCAGAGGCAACTTCTGGAAGTCCTCCAAGACAGACCTCAACATCAAGTTGAACAAAATGTGGTGTACCACAATAGGGTTGATGACCCAAATACTCTCTTTGAGAGATTCAGAAAGAGGGGACCTAAGGAGTTCTCAGGCCAAGAGGACCCATTGACTGCAGATGATTGGCTCGCGAACACTACAAAGATTTTTGACATTTTTGTTTGCACGGGCAGGGAGAGGGTGAACCTCACAGCTTCTTTGTTCTACGGACTTGCAGACGATTGGTGCCAAACAGTGAAAGAGCCCTACCAGGTCATGGCAGATGAGGTTGCTTGGACAACCTTCAAGACACACTTCACCGACAAGTATGTCCCTTCTCATGTCAAGAGACAGAAGGCAATCGAATTTCAACAGTTGAAGCAAGGAAGTATGTCAATTCTAGAGTATGTTACAAAGTTTGAGAGACTGCTCGCTATGCTACCGAACTGATAGATACGGAGCATAAAAAGATTGTCAAGTTTTTGGAAGGGCTGAATCCCATTCTCAAGAGGGAGGTCACGGGAATTATTCCACCAGTTACTTTTGATGAGGCAGTCAGTCGGGCATATAAGTTTGAAGAGTTTAACAATGAGATAATCCAGGAGAGGAAGCAGCACTACCAGCAGCAGAACCAAAGGCGGCAAAGTGGCAAGAAGCCAAGGCAGGAATCGAACCAAGTTAGACAGAGTGGTTGCAATCACTGTGGCAAGAACCACCGTACCCACGAATGCCGCAAGGCAACGGGTGCTTGTTTCAAGTGTGGAGGAATGGACCATGCAATCAAGGATTGCCCACACCTTTAGAGTCAAGCCAACAGATTTCAGCAGCCAAGGCAGACAGCACCACAGAATCAAACAGCACCAGTTCAGAATCAAATGAGACCACCACATCAACAGCAGCAACAAGGCAGGCAAGTCAGAATCAGAATACTCAATACTCGTCCCCCTCAGAATAGGAACAATCAGGGCAGGCAGATTCAACAACAGAACAGGCCACACCAGCAGGGACGTGCGTACAATATCAACCGTGCTGATGCTGAAGCAGCAGGTGACGTCATAGAAGGTAAACTTCTTGTTTGTGGAGTAGAAGCACAGATCTTATTTGATCCAGGATCCACACACTCTTTTCTATCCCCTTTGTTTGCAAAGAAGATTGATGCACAGCATGCAGAATTGGATTTCATTTTGACCGTTACTACACCAGTAGGTAGACATGTTGTTTGTACCACCTTTTACCCTAGTTGTCAGATTTTGTTAGGATATATCAGTTTACCGGCCAATCTCATAATTCTAGACATGCATGACTTTGACATTATCTTAGGCATGGATTGGTTAGAGACCTACCATGCTACCATGGATTGTTTTGGTAAGACCATCACCTTCAGATTGCAAGGGCCACAGACAGAGTTGATGTTTCAGGGTGACAGGAAGAAGTCTTCCAATGGTTTCATTTCAGCTCTGAAAGCTAACAGATTGGTGGCCAGTGGTTGTGAGGCATTTATAGCGTTTATCACGGAGGATAAACAGTCCCAAGGGGTGGAGGATATCCCCGTAGTGTGTGAATTTCCGGATGTTTTTCCATAAGAAATCCCGGGTTTACCACCAGTTAGAGAAGTTGAGTTTACTATTGAACTCCTTTCAGGGGCTGCACCGATCTCAATTGCACCTTATAGGATGGCTCCTGCAGAGTTAGGTGAATTGAAACTTCAGTTGCAAGAAATGTTGAGCAAAGGCTTCATTAGGCCAAGTGTTTCACCTTGGGGAGCGCCAGTTCTTTTTGTGAAGAAGAAGGATGGAAGTCTTAGAATGTGCATCGACTATAGAAGATTGAATCATGTGACCGTCAAGAACAAATACCCCTTGCCAAGGATAGATGAATTGTTTGACCAATTACAAGGAGCAACACACTTTTCCAAGATAGACTTGAGGTCAGGGTATCATCAATTGCAGGTTAGAGAGTCTGATGTGGCGAAGACAGCTTTCCAAACGAGATATGGGCATTACGAGTTCTTAGTGATGTCCTTTGGCTTGACAAATGCACCTGCAGTTTTCATGGCTCTCATGAACAAGGTTTTTGCAGAGTTTCTATATCACTCTACAGTGGTGTTCATAGATGATGTCCTCATGTATTCTAAGAGTAAGGAGGAGCATGAGGAGCACTTGAGGACTTCATTACAGCTTTTGAGAGACCATCAGCTCTATGCGAAGTTGAACAAATGTAAATTCTGGCTAGAGCAAGTTTCCTTTTTGGGTCATATCATTTCGAGAGAAGGGTTAGCAGTAGATCCAGCCAAGATAGAAGCAGTCATTGAGTGGAAGAGGCCTAGCAGTGTGACAGAAATTAGAAGCTTTTTGGGGTTAGCAGGATACTATCGGAGATTTGTTCAAGGTTTTTCGTCCATTGCAGCTCCTTTGACGAAGTTGACCCGGAAGAATGTACATTTTGTTTGGACCGATCAGTGTGAAGGCAGTTTTCAGGAGTTGAAGAAAAGACTAACCACAGCCCCAATCCTCACATTACCATCGGGCAGCGGTGGATTTGTTGTTTTTACGGATGCGTCCAATGTGGGATTAGGCTGTGTACTGATGCAAGATGGCAAGGTGATTGCCTATGGCTCGAGACAGTTGAAGAATCATGAGGTTAATTATGCAACTCATGACTTGGAGTTGGCAGCAGTAGTTTTTGCTTTGAAGATGTGGAGGCACTACCTCTATGGAGAGAAATTCGAAGTCCATTCAGACCACCGAAGTTTGCAGTATTTGTTTTCATAGAAGGAATTGAATATGAGGCAGAGACGGTGGATGGAGTATATAAAAGATTATGACTTCCCAATCAAGTATCATCCGGGCAAAGTGAACGTTGTAGCAGATGCGTTGAGCAGGAAATCAGCAGTTATGGCTAGTTTGAGAGGAGTTAATGTTTTCCAACAGTTGGAAGAACTTGGAGTGGAGGTACAACACTTGAGGAGAGGTGTTTTATTGGCAAATATGACAGTGTCTGAGCCTACCTTCATCCAGAGAATCAAAGATAGTCAGTTGCAAGACCCGGAATTGGCCAAGATTGTAGATCAGATTGCAGAACGTCCAGATTTCAGGATCTCAGATGGAGTGTTGTATTTTCGTGACCGGTTGTGTGTACCAAATGTTAATGATTTGAAGAAGGAAATTATGATTGAAGCCCACCATACTAGATACTCTATACATCCAGGTAATACGAAGATGTACCATAACTTGAAGAATAGATTTTGGTGGAATAATATGAAGCGAGAGATAGCAGCTTTTGTGTCTCGTTGCTTGACTTGTCAGATGATCAAGGCAGAACATCAGAAGCCTCGTGGTTTGTTACAGCCTTTAGAGATTCCGGAGTGGAAATGGGAGCACATCACTATGGATTTTGTCTCCGGATTGCCCAATACCAAGAGGGGAAACAATGCGATTTGGGTTATAGTAGACCGTCTTACGAAGTCTGCGCACTTCCATCCGATGAAGACTGGGAATATGATGCACATGGCACCACTTGCAAGACCATTCATCGATGAGATCATTAGTAAACATGGCCAACCCGTCTCCATCACTTCCGACAGAGACAGCAGATTTGTTTCGAGATTTTGGAAATCTTTTCTTGAATCCATGGGTACCAAACTTCAGTTCAGCACAGCGTATCATCCTCAGACAGATGGTCAGTCAGAGCGGACAATACAGACTCTTGAAGATATGCTACGTGCTTGTGTTTTGGATTTCAAGGTTCAGTGGGATGAGAACTTACCTCTTTGTGAGTTTGCGTACAACAATAGCTACCATTCTAGCATTGGGATGGCACCTTTCGAGGCACTCTATGGTAGGAGATGCAGAACTCCAGTTTGTTGGGAAGAAGTCGGTGTGCATAGC
This sequence comes from Umbellularia californica, assembly GCA_028538565.1. NCBI lineage: Eukaryota > Viridiplantae > Streptophyta > Magnoliopsida > Laurales > Lauraceae > Umbellularia > Umbellularia californica. The sequence goes on from JAPQWN010000006.1 coordinate 29,415,336, forward strand.
TTTCATGGACCGACGATAGTTGGAGAGACAAGCGACAAGGTTAAGCAGATTCAGGACAGATTGACGATCGCTCGAAGCAGACAAAAGAGTTATGCTGACACTCGCCGGAGAGAATTACAGTTTGAAGTGGGTGACAAGGTATTCTTGAAAGTCTCACCGGTCAGAGGTACTCTAAGATTTGGAAAGAAAGGAAAATTGTCTAGCAGATACATTGGCCCATATGAGATTTTGAGCAAGATTGGAAGTGTTGCTTACAGGCTTGCGTTACCGCCGGAGCTCTCCGGGGTACATAATGTTTTCCATGTCTCAATGCTCAAGAAATATGTGCACAGTCCTTCTCACATTATTCCACACGAGCCTTTAGAGATTCGGGAAGACGCTTCATATGTGGAGAAACCGGTTAGAATCATCGACACCAGAGAGCATGAATTGAGAAATCGGACTATCCATTGGGTCAAAGTACTTTGGGAGAATCACGAGCCAGAAGAAGCCACATGGGAATTGAGAGATCAAGTTCAGAAGAAATATCCACACCTATTACCAGAGGTAAAATTATTTATATTTGGTGGACCAAATATCATAAGGGGTGGAGGATGTTAGACCCCAACCCAGACCAACTCGATTAGTACTAATTAAGTGAGTGTTTAGTCTTAAGCGAGTCTTAGTACTAGTTGGGTTAGAATGTGATTAGGCTTAGTCTGGATTATAGCTTTGGGGATTTTGAGGACGTTAGTATAAGTCAGACACGCTCAGGGATGCCCTGAGTACACGTGTGAGAGTGGGTTTCGTTCTAGATATCTTGTTTGAACATGAATTTTATTTCTCTTGAATGGTTTTATTATTTGTGACAACTTTCGCTTTTAGCCTGCGTGCATTTGAGGCCCAGAAACCCAAGTTTTGGCCCAATAAGGGTAAATCTGTCTTATCATGCAAAATCTGGGCACAATTTTCGAAGTCGTGAAACTATGTCAAAATTATACTTTTCCGAAACTAGATTTTTCGACGATCGTTTTGTTCTTCTTCGTCGTTTCCATCCGGGGTCCACAAGACCATGTTTTAATCGTTTCAAAGTTCAGCTGTAAAGGAACCCACTTCTCAACCCATATAAATATTCTCCTATTCTCTCTCCTCCATTCTTTCTTCCCCATTTTCCTGCAACGGTTTTACCCTAGAGTGGAGAAGAGAAGAAAGTTCTTCCTTGGTCTTTCTCCCTTGGAAATCATCTAGCAAGAAGGCTCCATTCTCCGATTCGACTCCGCCATTCTCTTCCTCTCTTCTCAAGCTTCAACTGGGACGTTTTTGGGAGCCAAACCATTTCACTATTCATCATCTTCAACCTCTCTTCTTCTTGTCTAGTTAGCAAAAGGTTAGAGCTTGGACCCATCTTTTCATTTGATGTTCTTTAGCCACCAAGAGCTTGTTTTCCATGTTTTCAAACCCATTTTCGAAATGGGGGTTTGTAATGGCCAAAATAGTGATTTTGAGTACTCTCTTTTGGGGGTTTTTGTGTAGATTTCGTGGAGCTCCCATTCTTGTTGGATTTAGTGGAGTTTTGCTTGGCATTGGGTAGAGGCAAGTAAACTTTATAGGTTTTCATGTACATTGTATTGTGGTTTCATTTCTTCCAATAAGACATGATTTTTATGCTTAAACCTATTAATGTATGTTATGTTTATGTTCTCTTAAATCATTGGTTTGAGCTCCTCTACTTGTGTTGTGGTTAATGACTTTTCCAAATTCTTAGAATCAAGTTGGTTTTGTAAGTTTTATGAATTTGTATTTGGAAATGCCTTGATGTTTCTCTTTGGAATGAATGAATTATTTATGGGTGGAATGCCTTAAAAATGTATGAAATCATCCCTTGGAAAGCATGTAGGTTTGGGGAGTGCAGGTGGTGAAAGTGTGGAAGTGAAGAAAGGAAGGAAGTGTGAAAAAAATTCTGAAATGAAATGCACTGCCCGAGTCCTGTCGGTCAGGTGTCGGTCAAGTTTCGGTCGACCGACACCAACCGAGAACCTGTCGGTTCAAATTCCAGAGAGCAACATTTTGTCAGGTCATCCGTCGGTTAGCCGTAGGTCGACCAACAGGTCGACCGACAGCCAACCGAGGACCTGTCGGTTCAAATTCCAGAGAGCTCCAAATTCTGGGCTGGGATCTGTCGGTCAAGCCGTCGGTCAACCGACAGATCAACCTCGGTTGACCGACAGGTGACCGAGGGTTGACCGATAGTTACTAAAAGAACTGTTTTTGAAGAAATTTTGCGGGAATGGAAACTAGTCTATGCCTTAGACCTTCATTTGACATTGTGCACTTGAAATTCCTAAATGTACCTTACCTACGGGGACACCAAGTTATATAGAGTTTTGACGTTTGGGTTTCAAGTCCACAAGGGTTAAAGATTTGGTCTTAGCCTATGCCAGATAGATTTATGTTTTGACTCTTGTTTTAATGCTTCATGCATCCTCATGTTCTTGTGTGTTTTTTCAAGTATAAGCTTGTATTTAAGACGTGTTTCAAGAATCTTGTTTCAAGAATAAAAAAGGGAATCATTTCTTAAGTTTCCTAAGCATTAATATTATGCTATTTTGCTAGTCTCGTCGTGTTGTGTTTTATAAATGATCTCCCTCTTCTTTTGTCGAGTTCTCGAACGTGTATTGCCGTGTTTTGTGCATTCATGATATAAGTGAATACCACTGAGCTTGGACTGCCCTTCTAGCTTGATCCACTACCTGGGGGTCCTTAAACATGTGGACTGTCTGCAGACTAGTTGTATATTATATTACACATCGTGCGTTTTCGTGATCCGGTTTCGCGGCCGGATACCCCGTCTACCTTGTGTGGCGTGGGATCGTGTTTTTCGTGTCGTGCGTGCTTGCTCTTGTCATCATGTATGACGGAGAAAGGATGAGCTCAATGTGGATTTATCTTTTCATGATATTATAAGTATTCATGCTAGTTTCGTAAACTTGAAACATGTATTTAAATCTTGAATTGTTTTAGCATTATTTCCTATATTCATGCCTAAATTGTTTATTTGCCAAACCGTCGTGTTTGATGCTTGTTATTTTGGTGTCCAGGTGCCGGCGGTTTCACGCTTGACGAGGAGTGCTTGGAGGAGGCTGTTGAGCCACCCCCAGCACACGAGTGGCAGCCCAACGACGTCATCTAGACGCCGGTCGAGATCGTGATATCTCGTTCACTAAGTTGGGTCATTCTTTTGGGATCTATTGTTGTATTGGCCTTTGTTGGCCTCTCTTGGTTTTGTAACTTGAACTAATATACTTTTGTTAAACATTGAAACGTTAATCATGATAGGAATGCTTTGATGACATTCCTTTTTGATACCAAGTCTCGATATTATATAATTCTCTTGTATCTTCTTGTTTAAGTTTTGTGCGACACGTTTTGCTACACGCTTTCGCATACCCATTCACGTGAGCTCGACCCGTGTCTTGGGATCCTCACCGCGGAAACCTGTGGGAAAAATAAATAAAAAATAAATAAAAAACGGCGGTGTGTTTTGTGTCGGTTAATCACACCGCCGCGCAGTCGCTGGCCCGGGCCTCGGTCCGGGGTCGCGACAATCATCGACGATCGGTGGAAACGACAATTGAAACATAATTTACATACTTCTGCTAAGTGAAGTCTATTTCCTTTAATACTTGAATTGTTGTATTCAATTCTCCTTACTATATTAATTTATCATTGACTAAAATTCATTTGTTTCACAGGATACTTCTTTAATCCACAATTTACAGATGGACACAAATCTAATGAAATCAGTTTAGGACTAAAAAATGTTATTAAAAGACTGGCAGAAAGTATAGATGAAGCAATTTGGGCTACTAATCAGGTAGGCTAATTAAGGAAAAAAATATATAACATTGTAATTTCTTCAATTTATTTTTCTACGTTAATGTCATCAGATTGACATATATAATATACCTGCTGGAAGCTTTGGAACGACGACTGCGCGTTGAGCTATCACACAGACCAATCCTAGTATTGATTGTAATGTCATCTCTATATTATTTAAGAACTTATTATTATTTTATAGACTTTAATATCATTTCTATTTTTTTTTTCAGCTGAATGGTGGTTGAATTATAGAGAGAGTGCTTTTGCACTAAGGACAATTGTTATTAAAGTCCTTAGTCAAACTTCATCGCCTTCCAATTGTGAAAGAAACTGAAGCACCTTCTCATTTATTCACACAAGACCAAGAAATAGATTAATAATGCAGAAACTAAATAAATTGGTCTAGATACACTATAACCTCAAGATCCGGAGTATAATTAGAAGGAGAAGACAGTTTGAGGATCAATGGGATTATTTTTGTCCAATTAATTTGGACTATATCTTTTCAGAAGAGGATACTGTGTTAGGTGAATGACTAGAGGAACAAGAAGAACTGGTGTTAGACCAAGACCCAAAGTCTGAGGAGTTGATGGAGGAATTGATTGGGGATAGGCCAGTGAGGGCCGCAGAAAGGATAAAGGAAATAAACTTAACAATGCAACAGAGGCGCGCACCTGATACAAGTGAGTCAAGGAGAAAGGAGGTAGACAAGGAGAGTGAGTCAAGTATTTCTACTTCTTCATCATCAGCAAGAATTCCACCTGACTCTCCCGAGGATGAGGGTCATTATAGAGATGATAAGCCTATCACTTATGGCACAGTTAAGCATTTTCCTAGTGCTACCAAGTTAGATCCTCTCCGTGGCTATATCAGACATGTTAGACAGAGCGAGCCAGGAGGTAGTAGTGGCGCCGCTGGGCAAGGAGTGGGTGAAGGTATTCATGGTCATCATGAGGGTTATGTTGGCCAACAAGGTGCCATGTATGGGCAAGGAGTGTGTGAAGGTATTCATGGTCATCATGAGGGTTATGTTGGCCAACAAGGTGCTATGTATAGACAGCATGGGGGTTATTCACATGACCTTAATTGGGTACCCCCTCCACCAACACCAATACTTTCTATCGAGCATATATTAATTAAGGAAGGTTTCCCCCACCACCATTTACCCAATGCCTTTGCATGCCCCTCATACCTATTTCATGCCATTTGAGTACAACCAGCCATCTCAATCTACAGGGGATTAAGATAGTTCATCATCTTATCAAGAACAATCTGAATATGGTCATGTGTATGGTAATGCTGCACAACAGTATGGAGCATATCTTTTTAACCAATACCGAAGAAATAATGATGATATCGAGCCTGGGCAACACTCTACTTGGAATTAAGCTGTCAATCTGTCATATACTCATACTTATCAACTTCGCTCTAGTCTATACTCTTTACTCTCTACTCTCTAATCCCATCTAATTTCAGGTAAACCATGAACTTTTTGATGCCTGAGTGCTTTATGCCTTTATGATTTATCTATCTCACTATCATGTTTCAGATTTTAATATGTTATCTTCATGGTCTTGAATTTCACAACTTATTTGATGATTGAGTTAGTATTAAATGATGATTGATATGTTATCTTTATTTTCTTATATTTTACACTAATAAATTGATCATGAGCATTAATAAGGGTTGCATTATTGAAATACTGGAGAAGACAGCGAACTGCGACACAAACAAGACTCATAACTTAAGGTGACCGAGATTTTGATTTATTGTTGTTACTAATAAAAAAAAATATTGTTTTCCAGTATTTTCTAATATTATGTATTTTTTGGATATTTTTGCGAATTTTTTTGGATTAAAAAAATTCACACCGCGGCAACTGCGACGGACCGATACCTATATCATATCGGTTTTTCGGCCCGGCCGATACCACAACCGAAACTGAGATTTTAAAACATGGTTAATACCCGTAAATGTTCTTGAAAGCGCTCATTTCTGATTTTATTCTTTCTACTTTTACCACACATCCACCTCAACATTATCATATCCGCTACATTTATTTTGTGCATATATCTATTGCTTCTTAATTGGTTAACATTCTAATCTATAAGTCATAAATGGTCTAATCGCTGGTTTTTTACTGTCGGTCCCAAGCCATTTTAAAGGAGGAGGGTTGCGTTAGGTATTTTGACAGCCAACATAGAACTTTGTCACAACCTAAAAATGAATTCAGATATTACAACAAAAGACCCTAGTTATTAGTGGTTGTTCATTTGAGATTTATTAAGGCAAGCAACAATGCAATATTTATGCCACTTTTTTTAGTACCATTTTTCATGTCATTACAAACAATAAGGGCTTTGAAAGGAAACCCAAAGACAAGAGGACCTTTTAAATAAGCAATGCCTCGAGACCTGTTTGAAATTTATGCTATGATTTTGGAGCTATTTTTAAATTTTATTTCATCAATATAGATAAGCCTCTTATTCACGAAGGCAAACTGCTTGGATCAAAAACCATGGAATCCTTCCCATTCACAGGCACAACACCAGCCTACTTTCTTCAATTATTTGAAGGTGGTGTTGAAGGTTGTTGTCCCCACTTGGGTTCCTATGATTGTGTCCTTTGGGTCGGCTTTGCTGTGTGTGAGGCTGTGAGCTATGGGATTGTGTCATCTAGCAAGGGTCCACTGAGGGAAGGGTTGCTCTTGGGGTGGAACAAGTCTCAGAAGAACTGGCTTGTTTTTTGGCAATCGCTTTCGGGTAAAAATTGTTGGGAAAGTCCCACACCCCACGTTATCCAATTAATGGATTTGACAAGGCTTCATATACCTGTTTTCCTTAAGCTTTTGGATTAGTACATGGTATCTTGTTTTGCTGAATCTTTTGAATTGGTACATGGTATCTTATATTTTACCAAAGCGAGTTCTTATTGTGGCAAACAAGTCCATGACTTCATATACCTGTTTTGGGGGTATGTTTGTTAGGATTATTAGGATTGTTAAGGAGAGATTAGGTAGGTGAGAAACATTAGTTGAATTTGACTCTTAAATAATCTTGCAGTATGTAGTTCTTTTTATATAAATTGAGAGGATTTAGACAATCATGGTGGAATTATGATAATACATATTGATTTTTGGAGTTTTTAAGAAACAGGAAGTAGTGTCTTTCTATTTACTTTTATCAGTCATAAGAACATTAGGATTTTCTTCCTTGTCTGTCTTTTTTTTTTTATTATTATTGTTAGATGTTTGATTTTTTGGGAAGCTGAAGAGTTCATTTTCCTCCATTTCAGTTTAGGACTTTTGGGTGGACCAAAATATTTTCTAGTGTGAAATATAGTTTGTCTCCTTGTGTTATGACTGAATAAATTGATTTTTCTCCTTTCTGGATAATAATTTCCTTCCACAAAACTAAAGTTTCTGAAGATGTTTTCACCATGAAAAACGACAATCGTGGAAATTCCTAACTTGAAACGAAGGAGAATCTTTTTTTTTTTTCTCAAGAAAAATATTCTACATAAACAAACATGAAAGGGTTTCCTTCCAAAAAAATAATAATAAAAAATAAAAAACATGAAAGTGGAGGTATCATACTCTTGCATTAAATTTCAAAGAATTTATTTTCAAGAGTGGATTTGAAGGAAAGAGATATTAGAGAGGTGAGGAGAGATGTAATTCGGAGATGCATAAACCTGGGTGGCGGGTTAATAATTCCTCGTTACACAAGAAGGGATACTATTGGAAAACCATTTGTCCATCTTTGTTGGGATTGGGAAAAAAATATAGTAATAACCGAGATTTTATCCGGACCCAATAATTGGCTGAGCCCGCTAATGAATGGAGGCGCAAGGCTATTATGACCCAGTCATGTTGGGCCCAAGTCCTTGTAACTAGGTCCTAGTCAAATGGTTATCTACTTTACAACCCTCTCATTGAGATCAAGTTCAATGATCTGGGAAATTTTCATATTTTCATTCATGAATTCATTAACTTTGATGATGCCAAACTCTGGTTCAGACACCACCGGTCAAGTAATAAATAATGCGATAATAAAGACGAGAAAGAGATTTATAGTGGTTCGGTCAGTGTGACCTACGTCCACTTTCGTAAAGGCTGAGGTTGCCGGATATATTAATATTCAAGGGTTACAACTTAGGAGAGAGAGAGCTTTTCTAGTAAATAATAATTGCCTCCCTCTCAAGTGCCGAGGGGCTTTCGTATTTATAAGCGTCCTTTAACAGATGGGGAGACTTCTCAGCACGGTTCACGAGGAGCATTCGAGGTGTCCACCAAACCGATGCGGCAGGTGTCTTCGATTGGCGAAGCAGTTATCCGCAGGACTTGGTAAAAGCGGGACGTGGCCTGACTGCTTCCAAAGTGACCCGGACTGCTGCCACGTGGCCGGGCTTCGTGGATATGGACTCGGACTCCATTGGATTAAACGGATCTCCATTAACTCAGGCTTGGCTCATGACGGAATGGGCCACTTGGTCGGGCCTGACCCATCATTTGCCCCTCAATGCCCCGCGCCCAAAGAAGCTTTGAAAGGGGGGCATTTTTACCATCCGGGCTTCTTTTCCATTTAAATGATTATTTACCGCGTTCCTCTCCCTGCCAGCTTCTTGTGTTCTTCCCCGGCCCTGAGGAGAAGGATTTTTTAGGAGTGTCCTGTTAGCGTGAGACTCCTCTTATGTCTGGTTTTTTTTTTTTTTTTTTTAAACCCTAGGCTTTGTGGGGCTTGTGAAACCTAGGCTATAAAAGCCCTTTGAAATAGAGGAGAGCATGACAGAGGTCTTTTCTCTTCAACTATTCCTCTTTCCTCTTCAACTTGTGAATCCCTAGGCAACCCCACCTTCCTCAACTATTCCCCTTTCCAGAGATCTTCACCTTTCTTACTTCTTTATTTTATTATTTTTGTGTTACTGTCAGTAGGAGACAACCCATCTCTTGGGCTCCTATTTCAAAAATTGCATCTTCCATCTTCCTTATCCCCAAAGAAGAAGACCCACCATGGCTGAGCAATCCCAGGAGGGAGTTAACAGCAGGCAGGCAATCGGTGTCAAAATCGCTGGCAGCACGGGCGATGTAGGCAGGGATGTCGACAGCCTGGCAGGCGGCGGCAGTGGCATTACGGGTTACGGGGACGCCGGCAGCAAGGCAGCGCCCGTCCCGGGCGCCCCGGTGGCGGCGTCGCCAGGCGCCCCAGGCGTCCCAGCGGCGGCAGCGCCCGGCGCCCCTTCGGCGGCGGCGCCCTGCGCCCTTGGCGCCCCTGCGGCGGCGGCTCCCGGCGCCCGTGGCGGTCCTGCGGTGGTGGCGCCCGGCGCCCTTGGCTGCCCTGCGGCGGCGGCGCCCGGCACCCTTGGCTGCCCTGCGGCGGCGAAGCCCGGCGCCCCGTGCGTTCCTGCGGTGGTGGTGCCCGGCACCCTTGGCGGCCCTGCGGCGGCGGCGCCCGGCGCCCCTTGCGTCCCTGCGGCGGCGGCGTCCGGTGCCCCAGGAGTCCCTGTGGCGGCAGCGCCTGGTGCGGGCCCTCAAGAGGGCGTGAGGCTGGGGGCCCAGGTGGTTGCTAGTGCTGCGGGTCCCACGGGCGAAGACGTGGCGCGCACGGAGGCGCCTAAAAGCGCTAGCGCCCAGACTAGATTGAGGTCGACGTGTTCAAAGACGGGAGCGTGCGGGCGGGGCCCCACGAGCGCGGGCGAAGGCACTAGTGATGTATCCAGCAAAATTCTGCGTCGACGCAAAAAGTACCAGGGGAAAGTCGTTGTTGAGGATGCCGGATCAAAGGTGAATACTACCTTTAGTGTACTCAAAACTGACGGTGATCTTTTGAAGATTAGTGCTTGCATCCCTCCTACTGTGCTGTGCCGCCGTGCTGAAGCGGACGAGCCAGCTTGTGACGATTCTTCCGGTGACATCGTGATATACGAAGGATGATCGAGGCCGGGCTAAGATTTCCAATACCTTCTCCCATTTGCCGTGCTCTCCACTATTTTTCCTTAACTCCGGGGCGATTAGCACCTAACGGATGGAGAGTTCTGCTTGGCTTCTTTGCATTGTGGCGGAGAGTACATCAAGAGGACGCTTCTCCTATCGAGTTTCATGCTGCTTACAGTTTGATCGAGTCCCCAGCCCCTCACAGGGGATGGTACTATTTTACCCCTAGGGGCGGAAGACTGCTCACGGGATTACGTTCAAACTGCCACGATTGGAAATCTCGCTTCTTCTTCATCGGTGGAGAGTGGGTTACTGAGTCAGATCGACCTTTGGTACCCACCAAATGGATTGACGCTAAGAGACTAGGTACATTTTCTGATTGCTTTCTTTCTGATTGCTTCCTTGTTTTTATGCATGTGCTCACTGTCATGTCCTCATTTGCAGATCCTCCCCTTCTTTCCACGGAACAGGAGCGCAAGCTGCAAGCGGTGAGAGATCACCCTGACAAGGACTTGGGAGTCCTTCTTCCCAAGGAGAGAGGCAAGACCAGTGGTCCTCCTACGGACTCTTCTTCGGATAGGACAGGCGGGTCCCCCTCTGGACCGTCATCCAAAAGAAAAAGTAAGCTACTCCTGCTTTGGCAATAATCTTAAACTTTTACCTGATATGCATGCTGTACCCAAACAGGCATAGAGATAAGCAGAGAGATGATAGGCGCCCGCTTTTCGACCCGCTTCTCGGACAGAGGTACCCCTTCCTCCAAGGCGGTGAGGACGAACGACGCCTCTCCAAGAACCTCTCCGCCAGCGACTCGCGTCAAGTCTCGGGTGCCTCCTCCTCGAGTGGCTTTACCCATGGTGTCTCCTCAGGCAGGGATCTCTTCCGCTAAGACTGCTTTCCCGCAGTCTTCCTCTTCAGCTACACTTCCTGCCCCTCAACTGTGTCCTCCACAACCGGGTACTTCTTCAGGGGTATCGGCTAGAACTGGTTCCATGCTGGGCCATTCGTGGGAGAGGCGGGACAGGCTAGGGAGATATGTGCTGCCGCATGAGGTTTCTCGGGTTAATGCCTTAGGCACCGAGGGGGTTATTGACTCATTTGTAGAGGGCCTGGCTCAGGTAAAGATTTTTATTCCTTTTTCTCCAGACCGTTACCCCTTTATTTCTTTTTAACCGTCTCACTTTCGTCCCTTATCTCTTCAGGTTTCCACTGCATCCATCTGCTTGCTGTTGAGAGCCCAATCTTATGGTCAGATGAGACGGGAGAAGGAGGCCGTCCGGCTAGAGCTCTGCACTGCTCAAGAGAAGATTACTACTCTGGAAGCCGCTGGTAGGGCTTCGGGGATTGATCTTGCTGCGGCCCGTGAGAGGGTGAGCGAGCTTGAGATCGGACTTTCAGAAGCCATTAAGAGGGCTGCCGAGGTAGAAGTTGAACTTTCGAAGACCTGCGAGAAGGCTTCGCTCAATGAGGCTGAGCTTACGAAGGCCCGCGAGAAGGCTTTGCTCAGTGAGGCTGAGCTTATGAAGGCCCGTGAGAGGGCTTCGCTCAGTGAGGCTGAGCTTGCTCGGACCCTTGAGAGGGCGAAGCTCAGAGAAGTTGCTGTGGAGGCAGAGATGAAGGCAGCGCACAAGAGAGCTTCTCAAGCTGAGAGGGACCTACAGATTGGCCTTGCAGATGCCTTCATTGATGGCTACGAGGAGCTTCGAGAGAAGATTTCGGCTGCCTTTCCAGACATTGACATATCAGGCTTTGTGCCGATGGAGGCGCCTGATGATGGTGGCAGCAACTCTGGTGATGCTGAGTACGATGCAGAGGAGGATGATGAAGAGGGGGATGAGAGTGATTAGAGTATAGGGACTTTTGCTTCTGTTTATAGGCTTGATTTATGCAACCTTTTTGTAATGAAAGTAATATAATTTTATTTATCCATCCATTGCTTTGCTTTGAACAATGTTTTGAACAATAGAAAGTGCAACATCAAGTCCCCAACAAAAACCCTAATTCTTCCATACTAAATCTTCATTGGTAGTACCTCTTCAAGTGCTCTGCATTCCATGGATGAGGTAAGACCTTTCCTTCAGAGTTCTGGATTCTGTAGGTGCCCGGTCTCACCACTTCTATTATGAGATATGGACCTTCCCAATTTGGTCCCAACTTTCCTTCACGAGAGTCCTTTGTGGCGAGAATCACCTTTTTGAGGACTAGGTCTCCTGGTTGGAAGGAACGAGGTTTCACCCTCGAATTGTAGTACTTGGCCATGCGTCGTTTGTACTCCACATTACGGACCACAGACATTTCTCTTGCCTCCTCTAGCAAATTGAGGTTGAGACGGAGTCCTTCCTCATTGGTGGTAGGGTCGTAGTGGTGGACTCTTAGGGAATGTACCCCTATTTCGACAGGAATGACCGCCTCAGTCCCAAAAGCAAGAGAGAAAGGGGTTTCCCCGGTAGGAGTCCGTGGCGTGGTTCGATAGGCCCACAATACCCCCGGAAGCTCGTCGACCCACAGACCTTTTGCTCTTTCGAGCCTTGTTTTAAGGTTGCGCAGGACTGTTCTCACCATCACCTCTGCCTGCCCATTTGCCTGGGGGTGTGCCGGGCTAGAGTGAGGCTGCTTTATCTGAAGGTCTGCGCAGAAGGAATTGAAGAGCCTGTTGTCGAACTGCTTCCCATTGTCACTGACAATGGCGTGAGGTATCCCAAAGCAACAGACCAGGTTTTTCCAGACGAAATCCTTCACCTTGGAGTCTGTTATTTTTGCTAGGGGTTCTGCCTCCGCCCATTTTGTGAAATAGTCTATGGCAACGACTATGAATTTGCACTGGCCTCTACTCAAAGGCAGGGGGCCCAAGATGTCAATGCCCCACTTGGAGAAAGGCCATGGGCTGAGGATGGTAGTCAGCTCCTCTGGTGGCTGCCTTGACACAGTGGCGAAGCGCTGGCATTTGTCACACCTTTTGGTGAATTCTTTGGCGTCTTTTACCATGCTTGGCCAAAAGTACCCTTGCCTAAGCGCTTTATGGGCGAGGCAGCGTCCTCCAGAGTGATTTCCACAAATCCCTTCGTGAATCTCTCTGAGGGCGTAGTCAGCTTCTTCTGGGGAAAGGCAGCGCAGCAACGGTAGGTTGTAACCCTTTTTGTAGAGTACATTTTGTAGGAGGGTGAACTTGGAAGCTCTCATCCTAAGCTTCTTGGCCTCAAGGGGATCATCTGGTGTTTTTTCTTCTCGGAGGTACTCCTTTATTGGGGTCATCCAATTCGATTCTGCCGTTGTACAGTTGATGTTTGTGGTGTCTACATCCAACTTACTTGGCTCGAACTGGTGCCCGATGAGAGTTGGATCTGCAAATGAGGCCTCCAGGGATGAGGCGAGCCTGGCTAGAGCATCTGCAGCCATGTTATCACCTCTTGGGATGTGACAGATTCGGAAATGTTGAAACTGCTGGACCAGCTTCTTCGTCATGCCCAGATATTCCTGCATCTTTGTTTCTTTTGCTTCGAATTCGCCATTCACTTGATTGACTATCAACTGTGAATCACTAAAGGTGGTGAGGGATTGGGCGTCCATTTCTGCTGCCAATCTCAAGCCAGAGAGGAGGGCTTCATATTCTGCTTCATTGTTTGTGGCAACAAAGTGTAGCTTCACTGCATATTTGATGGGTGTACCATCAGGGCTGATCAAGATGAGTCCGGCTCCACCTCCCTCTCTGGTTGCGGAGCCATCAACATACAGGTTCCAAAGTGGCAGTGAAGAAAAATCATCTGTAGGTGCCTGGGCACAGAGAGGTATCTGGACGCTCGTTGGGGATGTCAGGCCGCCAGGAGGGGTGTGGGCGCCCGGAGTGGTATGGGCGCCCATAGATGTCTGGGCGCCTGGGGTGGCCTGGGCGCCCATGGATGTCTGGGTGCCCGGGGTGGCCTGGGCGCCCAGGGATGTCTGGGCGCCCGGGGTGGCCTGGGCGCCCACTGATGTCTGGGCGCCCGGGGTGACCTGGGGTCCCACTGCTGGTGTCGGGGCGCCCGGAGTGGCATGGGCGCCCGGTGCTGGAACCTGTGCGCCCGCCCGAGTGTCGTGGTGGGGTGGCGGTTCGACTTGCTCTGGGCTAGACGGCAGCGACATGGTGGGTTCACATTCGGAGTACGTAAATTCAGCTACAAAATCTGCCAGTGCTTGTGCCTTGATGGATACCCTTGGTTGATACTGGATATCAAACTCGCCCAGTTCTACTGCCCACTTTAGGAGTCTCCCGGAAACATCCGGCTTTGCAAGGACTCTTTTCAAGGGCTGATTGGTGACGACCACGATAGTATGGCTCTGAAAATAGTGCCGTAGTCGCCTGGCAGTAGAGATGAGGGCAAGGGCAAGTTTTTCTAACCCCGAGTATCTGATCTCGGCGCCTCAGTATGCTCTACTGACATAATAGATGGGCCTTTGCACACCATCATGATTTCTGATTAGAACAGAGCTGATTGATGAGGAGGAAGCAGACAGGTACAGATATAATACTTCACCGGGTGCTGCATGTGAAAGGAGAGGAGGTGTGGCCAAGTATGCTTTAAGCTTCTGGAAGGCCTCTGTTGACACCAAAAATGTCACTTTGCCTCTTCAACATCAAGAAAGCTGCATGAAGTCGCAACCTGCCATAAATAGGCAATGCAATTTCTCCAAAAAAATCAAATCTTGTCAGAATCAAACAAAAACTGCAAGATCCTTCAAGATAGCCAAGAGAAGAGTACACATGAAGTTTCGGGCCATTTCGACAACATTTGGCCTAACTTCACTTCTCCGACAGCTAAAATGGCGCTCCCGGCGGCGACATCATCGGAGACGTCAAAACTTCGATCAGAGCCTACGGATGACTCCAGCATGTCCCAAAAAGGCTCCATTCCAAATTTCAAGTCAAACCGACAACGTTTGACCCTCCATCAATGCTCGAGCAGCAAAATCAAGCCTCCCGGCGGCGGGAACCACCGAATCCTTCGCTCATCAAACCAAGTGCATGAGTGGCTTCAACATGCTTCCAAAAGGCTGCACGTCAAATTTCAGGTCATTCCGAAAACGTTTGACCAGGTTTCGATGCTCCGAGAGAAAATCAAGCCTACCGGCGGCGGAGCAACCCGGGACCATGACATCCAAAACGGAGCCCATGGAACGTCTCAAAATGACTCCAATAGGCTCCCCGTCAAATTTCAGGTCAATCGGACATCGTTTGACCGCACATCAAAGCTCGGCATTTTCCCCGCAGCAAAATCAAGTGAAGCATCGACGGGACCCCAAACGGCTTCAAAACTCAAACAAAAGCCTATGGTTGGTCTTATTTATTGCTCAGGAGGCTTCACCTCAAATTTCAGGTCATTCCGACATCGTTTGACCAAGTTTCGACTTCTGGCGGAAAATCAGCAGCTCTACGCGACAAAGTCTTCGGCTTTCCCGGAAAATTAGAAACTTTACACTCTAAAAATGTAAGGATTCTCATCAGTTTTCTACAGGGAAATCAAGCCAATAAATGAGAAGAAATGTCAAGAAAAATACAGAAGAAAACGGCGACGAAAAAGACCTCAAAACGACCGCAAAACGGGCTCCGAAGGGGAAAAATCCCCCAGGGTCGCAGACCCCTGCGACCATGGCCCATGGTCGCAGGCCCCTGCGACCATGGCCCATGGTCGCCGGTCCATGGTCGCCGGCGACCATGGCCCATGGTCGCCGGCGACCATGGAGGTCCGGGTCACCGGATTTTCAGCCGGTGACCCGTTTTTTCCGTCTTTTTTCGCGTTTCGCGCACTTTGGCCCCTGTGGTTCCCTGAAAATGTGATTTTTAGTGCTTGAAATTGACTCATATCCGACGACATCCGTCAAAATCACGGGTCAACCTCCAAAAGCATAAAATCATCAGTGATCGTTCCAAGATCGCCAACCGGCTGACCAAGAAAGTGCACTTTCTGTCCGACCGATCGTGAAATCGACAAGACAGATGTCACCGGCCCGCTCTTAGCTATCAATGTCTGAAGGTACATGTTCATCCGATGTCGATCAGCATGTAGATCCATCGATGATCGTCGCCAGAAGAATTCCAGAAGACACGGCATGGCCCGCGACTCTTCAACTGCTCGGCGACCAATTAATGTGGTTAATTGACTAGCTTTATTGCAGTCATTAATTCATTTCTTTGGACGGCCCAATCAGAAGCAAGCATTTGGGAGTTACAAGTCAATTGATTCATGGCATTTAAACCATGAAACTCCTCCCATTATGGTAATTAAGGTGATTAAAAGCCCTTAATCTCCATCGGCCAATCAGATTCAAGGAAAAAGGAGTTACAAAATCAAGAAATAAATCTTGTAACTCCTCCCATTAAAGCCATTAAGGCTCATAAACCCTCCTAAATGGCTACCAAAAGCCTATAAATAGGAGAGCATTCCATTGAAATTGAAAATCGGAAAAGATCGGAAAAAATCGGAAAAAAGAGGAGAAAATCAGAAGATCAGAAAGAGATCTGAGAGAAAGAAAAAGAGAGAAAAACTCTGCTGAAGTTCTGCACCGGCCACCACTACAAGGTGACAAAAGTCCCTTGGGGGGCACCCCCCCCCCCCCCCCCAAGGTCCTTGCCTTCTCCTGCTGCCTCCAATGGCTTAGACGTGGCTTTTCAGCCCGTCTACTTAGCTTTTTATTGGACATAGGACCTTCTCTTGGTCTTTGTCCTCTAAAAACCTGAGGTTATAGCCAAGCCAAGCGAATCAAGAGCATCTTCTGTTCTCATCTGCATGGATGATGGCGAAGCCCATACATGGCTTGCGACCGTCAATCTGAACGAGTCCCCCACAATCTCCTGAAAAGTTAGATCTTCCTTTTCTTGCTTTTCATTGTAGTTTGTATTTTTCTAAAAGAGACAAAAATCACAACTCTTGTCTTTTTCATTATTGATGAGAATTGTAAATCGGCTATAAACGCCAAAATCGGCTATAAACGCCAAAATCGGCTATAAATGCCAAACAAAATCGCCTTTCACGGCAAACTAAGAAAATGTCTCTTTTCTTAAATATTTGTGCAATGGTAAACTTGAAAGAAGTTGATTTCCTTTTTACTTGCGAAGGTTGATCTCCGGATTACCACTTGCAATTCCAAGTAAAATAGAAAATCTGGCACACCCACATAAAAGAAATGTTGATGCACGCTTCAGGCCCCGCCAGGGCGCGAAAGGGCCGGACCCGACGGACTCCCACGTTCCGCCGACCCCGGTAGCCGCCCCAGCAGGCGCCTCGGAGCGCGTTCCATCAAGCTGGCACACCCGGTGGGACTCGTTCATTTGAGAACACGGTGCTTGGAAATGAAATATTTGCATATCATACTTTTTGCTCTATGCTTATACTTCTTTTCCAGATTCCTTGGCTACTTTCTAGCTGGTGGCCTATGTTGGATTTTGCACCCAAAAAAAAATGAGATGGGATTTTTTGGAAATTTCTATTTCTTTGAGTTTGTTTCCATTCTTTCTCTTTTCAAAAAAAAAAATCAGTTTTCTTAGTTTGAATTCAAAATTGAGAAACGTTGATCCTATCCTATCGTTCTTTGGTGCTTGCAGAAATGTTGAGCCCGTTCGACTAAGGTTTTGGGCCATCGTTTCTCTTCGATGAGTTCATTAGAGATTTCAAAAAAAAATATATTAAAAAAAATAAAAATAAAAAAAAAAATCAGTTTTCTTAGTTTGGATTCAAAATTGAGAAACTTTGATCCTATCCTATCGTTCTTTGGTGCTTGCAGAAATGTTGAGCCCGTTCGACTAAGGTTTTGGGCCATCGTTTCTCTTCGATGAGTTCATTAGAGATTTCAAAAAAAAAATCAGTTTTCTTAGTTTGAATTCAAAATTGAGAAACTTTGATCCTATCCTATCGTTCTTTGGTGCTTGCAGAAATGTTGAGCCCGTTCGACTAAGGTTTTGGGCCATCGTTTCTCTTCGATGAGTTCATTAGAGATTTCAAAAAAAATATATATTAAAAAAAATAAAAATAAAAAAAAATCAGTTTTCTTAGTTTGGATTCAAAATTGAGAAACTTTGATCCTATCCTATCGTTCTTTGGTGCTTGCAGAAATGTTGAGCCCGTTCGACTAAGGTTTTGGGCCATCGTTTCTCTTCGATGAGTTCATTAGAGATTTCAAAGAAAAAAAATCAAAAAATCAGTTTTCTCAGTTCTGATTCAAAATTGAGAAGCTTTGATCCTATCCTATCGTTCTTTGGTGCTTGCAGAAATGTTGAGCCCGTTCGACTAAGGTTTTGGGCCATCGTTTCTCTTCGATGAGTCTATTTGGGATTTGAAAAAAAAGACATAGACCACTAAGGTTAAACCAATTGCGTTCTTTGATCACGATTGATTCAAGAAAAGCCTTGTCCAGAGTGTGGAGACAGCTTGACTGTTCTAGGCAAGGGTCCTCCAAACGGGTTCATTAAGTAATCCTACCCTTACCTGGGGGCAATTCTATCAATTGAGGTTTCATAAGACCGGGTTAGGAGGCCTATGTGTACTCTCTCGTCTTTATATCTTAAAAATTTAAAAAAAAAATCAAAAATAAAAAAAAAAGATTTTCAAAAAAAAAATCTTAAAAAAATAAAAAAATCAAAATAAAAAAAAATAAAAAAAAAAGATTTTCAAAAAAAAAATCTTAAACAAAAAAAAAAGATTTTTTTTAAAAAAAAAATGAAAATCTAAAAAAAAAATCTTCAAAAAAAAAAAACTCTCGTCATTTTAGATTCAGATCCGAGAAATTGTGGTTCCTTCCCTTCTGGGTACTGGCGCTCGCGGAAATCGTTGAGCCCGTATTCGGATCGGAATATCATCTGCTCTCTTTGATGAATCCAATCTTGACATTTCAAAAAACAAAGAATCCCATCTCATGGATGCGATCTCCAACATTTGTGCATAGCAGTACTGGTACGCCCTTTCAGGGTCTACTGTATCTGTGACCGGCACATTTGTAACTCCTACCTTATATTCTTCTTATCTCGAGCAAGCCCTGCTTCTCGATAAGTCGAATTTAGGTTTACAATTGCTTCTAGCAGTCACTGGAACGCTCATTCTGGGCTCACCATACTTGCTGTCAGAACAATTGTACCATCTATGGCTTTTTGCCTTCTTCATGTCGCTTGGGTCATATCCCTTGAGCGATTTGAAAAGACAACCATAGAAATTCCCATTTATGATCATTACATTCTTGTGATTACTAATGGATGTGGTCTTGTTTAAGAACTTTTTCGAAACTAACAATGGCAGCCTTAACCATTATCTTCGATGAGAACAAGCACCAACTCATGCTTCAACAGAAGCAAACCGAGCGCACTTACAAGCGCCCCGCCAGCTGCCGAAGCGTCAACTCCCTCGGCAACTCTCTGAACTCCGGGTCGACCTCGACTCCCCGGACCATCGTCTTCTGGACACTGGGACCATTCCCACTTCCCGAAGAACAAACTGCGTCTGCCAAAAGGCAGAAGATCGCCTCTCAACGTGTCACTCCCGTGACACCAAAGGCGAGCGCCCAAAAGCCTGAAGCCCGCGGCACCCCCGCGAAGCATCGACCCACAAACAACCAGGTCTATCCCAAGACTTGGTCTCCAAGACCTTCCCCAAAACAAAGAAGGTCTCAAATTTCCACCAAGCCAGCATACCTGGCCCCACTCAAAGAAAACCAGTTCTACCCTCTTGCCTACATGAAAGAGGAGAGACCCATCTCCAACTTGACTCCCAAGTCAACCCAGCATGAGCCGGCTTGTTCCTACAGGCCCAAAATTAGATCATGCATCACCAGGCCTCTACAAGCACCTGCCAAGGCCTACACTCCTTCAGTTCGACCCTTCATCTCTACAGGGGCCGAACTCGAAAGGTTTAAAGCTTTGCTGCAACAGGCAAAGGACCGGGTCCGCATCCTGTCCTTGCCCAACCACAAAGAAGACAAGCTCGGCTGCTGCGCCCGAGGGAGCACATCCTTCATCGTCAGAGCCCAGCCGGAGCTGACCAAAGATCAAATCGCTCGTCGAGCACGCCGCCGTGCGTCATATCGACAAAAGAGACTAGAGAAGCAAAGGACCCAGCCTCCTACACTTCAAGTCTCCCACAAATGGGTCGAAAAAGAAAGACCCGACCAAGTTGCTGCCGTCCATATGGTTGGAAAAACCAGAAGACGCCAAAGGTCAGCATCAAAAATCCATGTCCGACGTCCGGTGACCCGTAGCATCACCAGGACACAAAGACATCCCGAAGAATCTCCTGCCCCTTCCAGCTAAGGACGGGAGAGTAATCCTTCATCAAGCTCTTCATCAAAAAGAATGAGCCCCAGCTCGGTCACCAGGACGATTTCTTCGTTCGAATCCCGAGGGATGAACGTCTTGGCTACAAGTTCTGAGCCACCACCTCAGAATCCACCTCGAGATGATGCGCTCACACGCATCCAGCAGTTGGAACAAGGCCAGCAGAGGATTGAAACTCTGATGGAAAACATTCTCCTTGTCGTCCAAAATCAGGTGAACAATGAGCCTCCTCCGAATCATAACAATAACGAGGAGAATTGTGAAGAAAATGAGTCACGCGCCCTTACCAAAAAGGACGTAGACAGTATCCTCGCCAAAGCTAAAGAAGAGGATATACTCAAAGAGCATGGGATCAAGCCACCATATCCTTTATGGATGGACTCGGTCCCGTTCCCCACAAAATTCAAACATCCTACTCTCCAAACATATACGGGGAAAGGATCGGCCAGACAACACGTCATCCACTTCAAGATCTTGACGGGAGCTATCGCGGATCAAGATGCACTCAAGATTCGCCTCTTTGCAAGTACCCTAAAAGGTACGGCCTTCGATTGGTACTCCACTCTGCCGGAGAACTCCATTCAGAACTGGGCTATGCTGGAGACACGCTTCCTGACCCACTTCCAAGGTGAGGATCATCCTGTTACTATGGCTCAGCTCTGCAGCCTAAAACAGGGAAAGAATGAGTCAACTTATGACTTCATTCACAAGTGGAAAGCAATGGCGTACAAATGCTCAGATGTACTGCCACAAGCGTCGCTAGTCGACATCTGCCGAAACAACATGAGAGCTAAAATCCGCTCCATGATCATCGGCAACAAATCAAAAAACCTGGGAGAACTCCTGGAAGCTTCCATGGAAGCTGAAACGGTGATCAAAGACCTCAACAGTCAGAAATCATCAAAGAAAGAGCCGACTGCTGTTGCAACCTCTAAACCAAAGAAGAAGGAGGTTATCAATGTGCAGACTAAGTCAGCTCCTCAGCAACCAAAGAAAGCTGAAAATAGAGCTGCAGGTAAGAGACCTGAACTCTCTGATGCCTTCAAAGAGCGAGTAGAAAAGAAATATCCGTTCGATGAAGACGTCGAAGAAATCTTTGAGGCTCTCCTAGCAAATGGCAAACTCATTTTGCCAGAGCCCAAAAGACCTGGAGACGTTGGCAAAACCAATGATCCTCGGTACTGTCCATACCACCAGATGGTTTCGCATCCTCTCAATCAATGCTTTATTGTGAGAGAGAAGATAAACGAGATGTGGAAAAACGGAGTCATCACCTTTGACAAAAACTATGGGACTGCCTCCGTCAACATGGTGTCATATGGACAAACACCAAAGCCACCGAAGAAGAAGATCACTACTTCCTTCAAGGTGATAAATAGAATTCAAACGTCCGAAGTGTTGGTTCCTTGCCCGACACCAGACGGACAACCCATATGGGTACATCCCGATCTCCTGGAAGATGAAAATTGGGAGATCGTCCAAACAAAGCCGACCGCTCAGCAGCGAGGGCAAGCCAAGAAACATCTCCTCAGGCTCAAACGGCAAGAGAAGACCCAGCCAAAACAAGAAGTTCATGAAAAGGCAGAGGCCTCCTCTACCACTTCACTCGGGGCAATAGAAACGTCCCCTCCAGAGACTTCAAAGGCTGTAAGAAACTTCACCCTTAGTGATTTCATGCCACCTCAATTCAAAAAAGAAGCCATGCAGGGGGCATCATACTCTTGCAACTCGGTAGTTGGATTCTCCATTGATGGATACGAGTCCAGCGACACCGACGATGGATTCGAGCCCAACTACACCGATGAGTGGGAGGAATCTCTTGAAACAGGAGAATATCTCTCCGATGAAGAATGGGTTCCTGAAACTCACCTTATGCCAGTAATCTGGTATAACCCCTTGCAACCACAAGGATCCTGGTCTGATGATGAAGAAGACCAAGAGGCTGCACAAGAAGATGCTGTTAACCCAGTACCTGTCATTGCTCCAGTGGAAATCAACTATGTTGAGCCACACGGAGAAGACGAAGAAAAGGATCTGGCTCCCATGCCTGATCTTGAAGAATATGCAAGGATCTTGCAGCGTCTCGCTCTAGAACAAGAGCAAGACCGCGTCAACGAGATTCCTCACAATCCAGAGCCGGAAGTCCCTGAAGCCCATCAGGTACCTCCTCCCTCAACTCCTGAAAATGGAGAACATTGCTGGATTGACGATCCTCTTACATCCGAGGATGAGTCTGACTCCGAGCAGGCAACATCTTCTATCAGAGCTTCCTGTAATGTAATATATCAGGATTATAGCTCTTCTGAAGCGTCGTCTGATGAGATTACCTACACTCCGACGACGCCTAGCAATGTATCCTCTGGAGCTACCTCGTCTCACGTGACTTTCACAGAGATGACACCCTCTCAGGTTTCTTCTCCTGAGACTGTGACTTCAGGATACACATTCTTCCCGACTCATCATCATGAAGAAAACCCAACTTGGGGTGATGGATGGGTCAACGAAGAAGAAAAGCTGCTGGATGCTGTTCAGGACTTGCTCCCGGAAAATGCTCCGTGCAACACAATCACTGAGGATGGCAACTCTGCTGCAGATACATCCCCAGTAGATGAAAAACGACAGCCTCTTGATCCTGAAGACAATCTTCCAAACGAAGATCCTTCTCAAGAAGCTCTCGAAGTTGGTAGAGGCACCCGTTCGGGCCGGGACTACCACAAAAATTACAACCAATCTTCCTTTACTTATGTAAATCCTTCGGGAAAAGATGTTGTAAGCGCCCCCAGTGGCAACAATGATGAACATGCAGGCCCTAAGGAGGCTTTCAAGTATGACTTGGTTGAGCAGTTCAAACACATACCTGCACGTCTTCACATCCTAGATTTATTACGAATGTCTCCACGCACTCGTGATAATCTCATCTCAGAATTACAAAAACTGAATGAGGATGTCGACAAACATGCCCCGCAAGTCCTCCAAATTGAAATGGACTACCGGGTCAAAAACTCTGAAACTTCCTTAAAAGAAGAAAAAAAGAAAACTGAGGGATCATGCATCCAATGCCTCTCGGTTCAAAAGGCAGCCAGTGCAACCATCGCCTTCACTAAGGAAGACCTCCTACTTGGCGAAGCAAGGCACAACCGACCCCTGTACTTCACAGGGTACATCAAAGAAATGCCGATACATAGAGTTCAGATCGACCCAGGTTCTGCACTCAACCTTATCTCCACTTCGGCTCTTGAAGAGTTGGGCATCCCACCCGGCAAGCTAAGCCACACATCTGTATCTATCTTTGGATACGATGGGAGCACTCAAAGGCCTATCGGCAAAATCAGGTTCAAATTGCAAATCGGTGATCTTATCTCTGAGGTCACTGTGTATGCAATAAAAACCCCCTCATGCTACAACATCCTTCTCGGACGTCCTTGGATACACGAGAATGGTGTTGTTCCTTCAACTCTACATCAATGCATCAAGTTCGTCGGCGACGACGGCATGGTACATCGAGTCTTTGCGGACAGGAAACCCTTCAAAGGTAAAGAAGTCCACTTCGCAGACTCCCAAATGTATGAAGGAGAAAAAGAAGAAGAGGAAATAGCACCCCCTGCTGAAAATCTCCAGAAAGATGAAGGCAAGGCTCCTCAAAAATCACCGGAAGAAAACAAACCCTCCGGCAAATTAGAAGAGAGTAGTCAATCTCCCTTCGTTATCTCCCTCAAGAATTCAAAACCTTTGGTCATCACGACTAAAGTGAAGAAGGCGAAACAAAAGCCTGGGGGCAAATTTGTTGTCTCTCTCGTGTCTATCATGCAAGACACAGACTCGGACTTAGAGCCAGAAGACGATGCATCGTCAAGCCAAGCTGACACTCAGCAAGTTCAGCCTGCTCTCACTCCGATGGAGACACCTGCTGATGTAGAAGATCCTACGTCTGCTACCTTTGTTGTTCCGGCAACATCACCAAAGCAAAGGCCGATCTTCTTCCATAGATCGGACGCTTCTTCATCAAATTCCATGCTGGAACCGTTCCAAAATGAAGGTATGCCTCAGCTATCTCTATATAGTCCTGTGGCACAAGCAATTATGAAGAAAATGGGCTATGACGCTCGAAACCCAGTCGGTTTGGGAGAAAGACGCGGTATTCTCACGCCATTGGAGCCCGCCTTGACCAAAAGCCAGCTGGAAGATTGGAGACTCTACGGTCATGTAGAAAAGTCTTCATATGGGTTAGGGTATGATCCTGATACTCCTCCGAGACAGTTGACACAAAAGCTTAAAAGTCGTTTTACCGACCAAGCCTCAACATCTCAAGTCCATGAAGACATCGATCTCCCTGGATATCTCTTTAAAGAGTTACCTGACAAAAATCCAGGAAGCTCATCCAATTGGTATGATTTCTCTGATGATAAAGAGGAATCGTCCGATAATGCAGACTTGTGCTATTCTGACCCAGAAGAACCCTCGTCTCCAAAAGAAATACCAGACTCAACAGGCGATTGGGACTATCTCATAGCAAGCCTTGAGGAGATCACCAATCAAGAAAAACCATGGAAAGGAACAGAGCCTTGGTCTGGTAATGCAGTTGAAACTCCAGAAGGTTTCGTTGAGTTGGAAGCCTCCGAAAATATTGTGGAGGAACCACCTTCGAACCTTCCGACAGAAGATCCTGTTCAAAAGATAAACTTGGGAACACCTGATAACCCACGTCCTGTATTCATAAGCAAGAATATAAAGGATGATGAGTTACCCGAGTATATCGCTTTTCTTCGTGAGTTCGTTGATTGCTTTGCATGGTCCTACGCTGAAATGCCTGGTTTAGACCCCAAAATAGCAGTCCACAAACTCAATCTTCAAGAAGAAATCAAGCCTGTCAAACAAGGCCAAAGAAGATTCCGTCCAGATGTGATGGATAAAATTGAACAAGAAGTTCAAAAACTCAAAAGCGTTGGCTTCATCCGTGAGGAACAACATCCAGAATGGTTGGCCAACATTGTCCCCGTGACAAAGAAAAATGGGCAGATCAGAGTCTGTATTGACTATAGAGACTTGAATGGCGCTTGCCCTAAGGATGAATTCCCGCTCCCCATACCGAAGGTGATGATTGACAATACCTCCGGATTCGAGCGAATGACATTCATGGATGGCTTCTCTGGTTACAATCAGATAAAGATGCATCCCGAGGATGAAAAACACACTTCATTTCGGACTCCATTTGGCGTGTATTGCTACACTGTCATGCCATTTGGTCTGAAAAATGCTGGTGCCACATATCAGAGGGCTATGATGAAAATATTCCAAGATATGCAGCACAAGACGGTCGAATGTTACGTTGATGACCTCGCCGTCAAAAGCAGAAGAAAAGAAGACCATCTCAAAGATCTTCGGAAAGTCTTCCTCCGACTCCGCAAACACAAACTGCGGATGAATCCTCTAAAATGCTTCTTCGGCGTCTCGTCGGGTAAGTTTCTCGGATTCCTTGTTCGGAAAGCTGGAATAGAACTTGACCCCATAAAAGTCAAGGCTATTCTAGAAATGCCCTCTCCAAGAACCCTAAGGGAACTAAAAGGGCTTCAAGGGAGATTGGCCTACATCAGACGGTTCATCTCCAATCTTTCGGGGAAATGCCGTCCATTCTCTCGATTGATGAAAAAAGGTGTAGACTTTGTCTGGGATACCGACTGCGAAGCCGCATTTCAAGATATCAAGTCATACCTGACCAAACCTCCAGTGTTAGCTGCCCCTGCCACTGGAAAACCATTCATCTTGTACACAAGAGCTCTTGATCATTCTGTAGGCGCTCTGCTTGCACAAGAGAATGGTGAGGGAAAAGAAGCTGCTCTATACTACCTCAGCCGCATGCTAGTAGGTGCAGAGCATCGCTACTCTCCAGTCGAAAAAGAATGCCTTGCAGTGATGTTCGCCGTACAAAAGCTACGTCACTACTTGCTTTCCAACACAGTCTACCTGGTCTCGAGGATCAACCTCTTGAAGGTCCTTGTCACGAAGGCCGGTTCTCTTAATGCCCGACTGGCAAAATGGTCCATCCTCTTGTCACAATTTGATATTAGGTATGTTCCACAAAAAGCAATCAAAGGCCAAGCTCTAGCAGATTTCCTTGCAGAGCATCCATTGCCTAAAGATTCACCACTCAGAGATGATCTCCCAGACGAACCTGTCTACAACGTGGAGACTTCCTCACCAAATGCCTCCTGGGACATGTACTTTGACGGTGCAACCAGGACAAATGAAAACAGAAAGCTGATCTCGGGAGTTGGCATCCTCTTTGTTAGCCCCGACAAATGCATGATTCCACACGCTTTCTCGCTACTGGAACCATGCACAAACAATGCAGCTGAATACCAAGCTCTGATCCTAGGATTGGAACTCGCCATTGAATCCGGTATCACCATGCTGGAAGTCTTTGGAGACTCTCAACTGATCGTCAACCAGATGAATCAGAAATATGAAGTCAGGAAGCCCGATCTGCTGCCTTATTACAACAAGGCACAATCGCTTCTGCAAAAGTTTGACATCTGCAACATCACCCACATTCGTAGAGGTGAAAACATCCGTGCAGATGCCCTGGCCGGACTTGCCGCATCAATGGCGATCCAGGAAGGGGAAAACATGCAAATTACAGTGTGCGAGAGAAGGACCCTCCCTCCTCTTAACACACACCAAGCAGTTGCTGAATGCCACCGGGTGGTTGGAAGTCGGATCTCTATCCTTCAACCTTCAATCGGCGACTGGAGGGATCCGTTCATTGATTACACTATGTTCGGAATCCTACCTAAAGATCCAAAAGAACGGGTAAGCATCCAAAGGCGAGCCCCAAACTTTCATTTGGATATCCCTTCAAAGATCCTTTACAGGAAATCCTTCAACGGAGTACTTCTACGCTGCTTGTCACAACAAGAAGCTGAAGAAACACTCAAAGAAGTTCACGCTGGTCTTTGTGGAGCTCATCAGGCTGGTCCCAAGCTCTACGACCAAATCAAAAGGTTAGGTTACTACTGGCCTACCATGGTACCCGACGGAATGCAATTTGCTAAGCGCTGCCAACAATGCCAAGTTCATGGAGACTACATTCACATGCCTCCGGAATGGCTACATCCTACAGCAATCTCATGGCCTTTCGAAGCATGGGGCATGGACATCATAGGTCCTATCTCCCCCCCTTCAAGCAAAGGTCATCGCTTCGTCTTCGCTGCTACGGATTATTTCTCCAAGTGGTCAGAAGCATTTGCGTTCAACGAAATGAAGACCTCATCAGTTCTTCAGTTCCTGCGCACCAACATCATTTGTCGTTTCGGCATACCCAAGAGATTCGTCCATGATAACGGACCACAATTCCGGGATCATCGATTCTACAGGTTTTGCGACAAATACAAAATTCAAAGCTGTCCTTCGACTCCATACAATCCGGCAGCAAACGGATTAGCAGAAGCCTTCAACAAGACACTCTGCAAAATCCTCAAGAAAATGGTCTCTAGTCACAAAAGAGACTGGAGCGATAAACTGTCTGAAGCTTTGTGGGCCTATCGAACCACCGTTCGAGGACCAACCCATAGCACACCATTCTCCTTGGTCTATGGATGCGAAGCTGTCGTGCCCCTAGAGGTACAAATTCCTTCTCTGAGGGTATCTCTACAAAATGACATGACTCAAGAAAGCAATGCGAAATTACGACTTCATGAGCTGGACAATCTCGATGAGAAACGGCTCGAAGCTCGACAAAGCATTGAACTTTACCAAGCACGCATGGCAGGATCTTTTGACAAAAAGGTCAGGCAACGCGCCTACAAGAAGGGTGACTTGGTTCTTGCGGTAAAAAGACCAATGGTCTTCGCTCACAAGTCCAAAGGCAAGTTTGAACCAAAATGGGAGGGACCCTACGTCATCGACAAGGTCTTCTCCAATGGCGCATATGCCCTCCTAAACATGGAAGGCGACAGATGTATGCTGCCTATCAACGGCAAGTTCTTGAAGCGATACTACCCTTGAAGACTTACCCAACTGGGTAAGAGCAATGCCTGTATGGCCAAAACCTGTTCTCAGGTACTCGCTCGTCAAACCCACTCTCTTTAGAATTTTCATATCAAATGTCAAAATTTCTAGAGATTCAAAAACAATGCTTACTTTCATTGTTTCATTGTTCAAAAACAAAAAAAAAAATCCAAGTTTAGGAGCCTCTCCCTGACTTGACCAGAACTTTCGATCCTTGAACCAAAATTCATGGTTTGAAACAAAAATTCGGATCCAGGGATTTCCACCCTAGTCCACCTTACCTTTTACCGCCAAATGGTTTTAGGTCAAAATTTACGACCCTCGTGTCTTTAAACAAAAAAATGGTTTTTCAAAAACCGCGGGGAAGTGACACTTAGTCGATACTCGCAAAACTCAAAAAATCGGAAGGATGCGAACCCCATTCGATACTTCCAAAACCCCAAAAATCGTGGAGACGCAACATATCAGTTGATATCCACAACCCAAATTTCAAAGGTTCGAGAAAACCTAAAATCGTGGAGAAGCAACAAACCAGTTGATATCCACAACCCAATTTCAAAAATCGTGGAGATGTAACATATCAGTTGCTATCCACAACCCAAAATTACAAATGGTTCGAGAAAACCTCAAATTTCAAAAATCGCGGAGAAACGACATCAAGTCAGTACCCGCAAAACCAAAAAGTCTTGGGAAAAGCAGGGAAGCGACGCTTAGTCGATATTTGCACCCCAATTCGCAAGGAAGCGACATTCCATCGATACTTGCAAAACCCAACCCGCGAGGAAGTGACATTCCGTCAATACTCGCAAAACCGAATGAGCAAGGAAGCGACATTCCATCGATACTTGCAAGACCATTCAGCGGGGAGGCGACATTTAGTCGATACCTGCATTTTGAAAGCCAAAAAATCTGGCTATAAATGCCAAAACCTGGCTCTTTTGCCAAAAAACAGGCTATAAATGCCACAAACCGGCTATCAATGCCACAAAAATTGGCTTTCACGCCGACAAACCAAAACTTGGCTTTCAAAAAATGGCTATCAATCCCACCAAACCGGCTATAAATGCCACAAATTGGCTATCAATGCCACCAAACCGGCTATAAATGCCACAAATTGGCTATCAATGCCACCAAACTGGCTATAGATGCCACAAAACAAACACCGGCTTCCATGCCAACCCAAATTTTGGCTTTTACGCCATAAAATTTCGGCTTTCATGCCAACCCAAATTTTGGCTTTTACGCCATAAAATTTCGGCTTCCATGCCATCTCAAAATTGGCTCCCATGCCACGAACAAAATTTTTGGCTCTTATGCCATCTCAAAAATCGGCTATGAATGCCACACAAAAAAAAAAAAAAAAACCTGACTCTCATGTCAAAACTGGCTGCAAATGCCACAAAAATCCGGCTTTCATGCCGAATTCGTTTCCCCTACCAAAACAATCATTTGACAAAAGATTTTCACAAAATGACAAAACTTTTGATCAAATCCCATTTATTAATTGCTTTCATCACAAAAAGATTTGAGTGAGCGTAGGGAAAACAAGAAAAAAAGAAGTACCAAAAAAATACATGTGGTACCAAAAAAAAAGTGTTCACAAGCACTGCAAAAAAAAAGAAGTACCAAAAAATACATGTGGTACCAAAAAAAAAGAAGAATGGTTTCTGCTATAAAAAATCAGGAGCTCAGCCAAAAATGGTCTCCAGCCAAAGCTTCAGCTCCTCAAGCAAACTTTTGGCCTCATCCGTCAGAGTTTCCAAGGCACGCTTCTTCAGGAACTTGCCATGAGATGCTGGCGAATGTCGTAACCCTTCTTTTACACCGGGAAGCTCTTCCCCAGCAGTTTGCCATCGTTCGTTTTCTAGAGTCCTCCTCTCGAGAACTTGACCGGCATCTGCAACCCTGCGAATCAGAGTACTCTCCCTGTCACGAGCCTCTGTTATAGCAGCCCACTTAGCATCGACTTATGCCTTCAAATGCTCAAGACGTTTCCTGGCCTCCTCAACTTCCCTATCAAGGACGTTAAGGTCATGCCTCAATCCGATGATGGCTAGCTCTTCCTTGTTCCTCTCCCGAACTAGCTGCTTCTTGCTTTGTGTAGCCTCATTCAGGTCATACTTAGCCTTATCAGCAGGGTCCAAGAACATCTCCTTGAAGAATTGGTCGTCAGGGAAGCCCATGGTCTCAAACCACTTGTCACCCAGTGCAATGATCCTATCAACGGTCGCCCTGGCACCTGTGACATCCAGACCAACCTCTTCGGTATCAGTGAGAATCTCCTGCACATGTGGGATCATGCCAAATCCTGCTTCCAAGTGTCCAGAAAGGAGAGTCTTGATCCAAGAACTCAAAACCCGAGCCAGCACCTTCTTCGCAAATTGAAGAGGCGAACTGGATGAAGATTCACCCTTCTCCGCTGATCGGCTGCTCATGTCATGTCCCATTGGAAGAGTAACAAAAGAACTCTTTTCACTTGGAGCCACTGGAGAGGGAATCTCAACACGAGGCATCTCCTCAATCATGTCAGAACTGGTCTTTACCTCCGGATCGACCTCTGGCATCCCTTGCTCTGGTTCTGAAGAAAGCGATGGACTCTCTTCTGTCACTTCAAAACTCGCAAATGAAACACAAAAAGGTATGAATATGATCCTGTTCAAAAAAAAATCATCAGGGTCATCACTACAAAGTACCTTCTTCGACGACCGGCGGAACACTCTCTTCCTCCATGAACTCATCGGAAGCATCATCAACATTTGCGTCCATTGATGGTTCAAAGTCATCGGAATCCTGTGGCAAGTCAGCTGACAAGAAAAAATGTTAGCAAATCAAATCGCAGGCACAAAAAAAAAAGAGAAAGCGAAAGAAGTTATACCAATTGGAGATTCCGGAATCATTCCAGAGTCCCTAGGTTCTTCTTCAGATGCCATAACCGGCTCCATCACCGCCTCATCGGTCGGAACCTCAGGCGTCGCCAAGTCTTCATCCTCTGCTAAAAAAAAAAAAGAAGCAGCAGCAGGGTGAGAAAACAAATCAGAACATGGAAAGCCCCATGAAAGAAGCAGAAAAAGAAAAAGGAAGAATCATACCTTCACCAATGGTCTCTTCTCCACGGCTCCTCTTCTCTGGAGGCTCGTCAACAGCCTCTGGCACCTCCTCGTTGATGGTAAGAGGGATTTCCATGTCAGGAGAGTCCTCATGTGGCCCCCCGCTGTGATGATGACTCCTCCTCTTCCTACCTCTACGGGTTCGCTTCCTAGAAGAACCCGCCCCACTATCAGAGTCAGGTTTCTCACTTGACTCCTCACTGAATGGTCTGCTCTCGCCCGTAGACTCCGCGGAAGCTCGCCTCTGTGCCGCTTGCATCCAAGCGTCGAGCTCAGCTTCCTCCTGTTCTAGCTGCTCCAAAGCCTCATCAGGTACTTCCCGAACAGCTTCAGAACCAATGACGCCCTGGTCACCGAGAAAGCCTATCTTGTGCTTCTCTCCAGAAAGGAATGCCCAAACTTCCTCTCGCCGGACGCCATCCGACTTCCCAATGCCTCTTCCAGAAGACAGCTTTACATCAAGCTCCTTCTTGGAAAGCCCCCGATATGCCAAAAAGCTCTCCGCGAACCACTTCGTGAAGCCGGCAGTTCGGAAAGTCGACAGCTCAGGATAAGAAATCGTGGCAGTAGTGTCTTCAGCACTATAGAAGGCCCATGCATTTCTGCCATCCTGCAAACCCCCAAAACGCTTCACCATACTCGAAGGCGCTCCAACAACGCCCTGAGAGAAGCCCAACTGAAGTGCAAAGCGAGAAGGTACATACGGCTGGATGTCGACGAAAAGATGTCTACGGTACACCATCGTGCCGACTCGTATGCTGAAAAGCCACTCCTTCTCTGCATTGGTCAAAGAGTAATGCCTTCCCGACCCTGCTCTGGTAGAGTCTCGGGAGGCACCAAAATCAAAAGCCTTCTTCCGCAACTCCGGAGAAAGCTTAACTGAAGACTGCCCCATCTCGACGTCCCTGAACCGTCGGATCCTCATGCGGGCAAACAAAAGTGATTCCGATACGGCTTTTCCCTTAGCCAATCGAATCATCAGAGGATCATCATCCTGTGCAGCACCCAGCTGGTGGAAGCCAGGACAGTGGTATACAAACCACGAATAAAAGATATGGGCTGAAAATACCCTATTCATAGGGAGCCCAAGCCGAACCAAGAAAGCAGCAGCCTGCAGTTCGGTACACAGGAAGGAGTAAAGAGCGGGCACCAAAGCAAGCCGCTCTCCAAACGCCATCTGACAAGCAGGAAAAATACAATGCGGCCTGATGTGCGTCCCATCTCCACCAGCAAAAATAGCCTCACCTAGCCAAAAAGTGAGGTAAAAAGCAAGATCTCTCCGCAGTGTAATGCCAGAACAAATGGCATCTGTGCTCGCGAAGAAACCCTTCAACTCTTCCTGCATGGCCGAAGTCTTCTTCCTGTCTTCCCGGGTCATGCTATCAGAAGACTCTTTGCTGTCAAAGAAGTTGAAGAATGAAGAGCCATAACTCTTCCAACTGCTGGATCTCACTTTCGAGCCCTCCTTCAAAAAATCATAGAAGGCGACGAGCTGAAAGTATAGGAGCCTGAACTCCTCTGACTGCTCCTCAAGGACGCTGTCAATCGGCATGAACTCCTCGTAGAGTTTGCCAAGGATGGGCAATCCAGTAATAGCACTCAACTCCTTCAGAGAAAAACCAATCTCACCGTTCGTGACAACGAAGGTATTGGTCTGAGGGAGGAAAGACTCCAACATAGCCATGAAGGCATCATCGGAAAAGGTCACGGTCTCCCTAAAAGCGCGGACCGCGTCAAAAATCCCGGCTTCCTTCAAAACGGCGCCCCCAATCAGCAAGGTGTGGTCAGTCCATGACTTCCAATCGGAGTCAACATTGAAACGGCCACGAAGTCGAAAAGGCTTCACCCAAGTACTGCCGTCACCGCTGAAAACGCCAAGGCCCACCGGTCTCAAATCGACCGACGGATAATCAGAGCCCTGGTAGCCGCTGGCTGGCATCAACATGTCCATACGGACAGGTGGCTTCTCCGCATATCCGGAGGGTCCACCAACAAAAACCCCAGTCTTGATCACACTGGTCCTCTTCACCCAGCTCGGAGGATCTTCCCTCTTAGGGCACGTGGGAGAAAGGCTCAGGATCGAGATGGTCCGGTCAAAAGACGACCGGGTAGAAATAGTTCTCTCTTCACCATCAGCTGTGTAAGAGAACTGAAAACATCTCCTTTGGTATGTCAAGTCGTCAGGGACTGCATCTCCAAAGAAGAAGGTAGGCTTGGGCAAAACCCTCAGATCGTCCATAACCCAAGGACGGTTGCTTACCATGATCTTATAGAACTCCTCGTCCTTGAGAGCGATCAATCGCTGTCTCATCTCATCACGATTGAGGGAATCGCATTCTTCCAAGTTCTTCTCAATAAACTGGACCTTCTCCCAGGCCTGCTGAACGGCCACATTAGAAGATCTGGCGGATCGACGAGGTACGCTTGTAACAGGCTCTTTACCCTTGTTCGCTCTGGAGGAACCACCTGCAAAGGTTGGAAAAGAAAAAGATCGTCATCAAAATGACAGGATTTCGCTAAAAAAAAAAAAGGGGGTCACTTTGTCCCACCAAAAATCTGGCGAAATTTTGGCATGACCCCGGGGCAATTCCAAAGAAAAAAGGAAATACCCCGACGGAAATAGAAAGTTTGAAGATGGGCTCAACATCGCTGCGAGCTCCGAGACTCCAAACTTTCGAAACCTCAAAATCTCCGCAAAATCAAGAAGGGCTCAACATCACTGCAAGCTCCAAATTCCCAAATTTGCAAAGATTTTCAGGTATGCTATCATGCTCAATCTACAAATAGTACATGCATGAACATCTAGATTTGCACAAAAAATGCATTATCATGATGAGCAAAAAAAAAAAAAAAAAAAAAAAAAAAAAAAAAAAAAAGAAGAAACTTTCTCGAAAAAAGGGGAGAAAGAAAAGAAAAAAAAAGAAACTTTCTCAAACAAAAAAAAAGAGAAGAAAGAAAACAGCAAAAAAAAAAAAAAAAAAAAAAAAAAAAAAAAAAAAAAAGGCCACGTGGCCGTACGGACCAGATCCGTACGGATCTGTCCGTACGGCCCACAAAAAAAAAAGAGAAAAAAAAAACGTGAAAAAAAAAAAAAAAAAAAGAGAGAAATCACGTGGAAAAGAAAAGAAAAAAAAAAGAAGAATAGAAAGAAAAGAAAAAGAAAAGAAAAAAAAAAGAAGAAAAAAAAGAGAGAAACTTTCTTCTTTTTACCATCCTATTCTCTACATGGAGTTTTCTTGAAAGAAAAAGAGAGAAAACTTACTCGAAGCCATTGATGGAGAAGAAGAAGGAAAAAGCTTGAAGATCCTTGAAGAAGAAGCACTCTTGGTCTTGGAGCTCTCTTGAGATTGTTGCAAAAGAAAGCAATAAGAGCAAGAGATCCTACCTTCCTTTGCTTTTATAGGAGAGAGCAAATCAAAGAAGGAAACAAAGAAGAAAGGTAAGTGTTACTAATTAAGTAACCTTACCAAAAGAGAAGGAATTAGGAAGATTCTTTCCCAAAAAGAAATATGTCTTTGAGAGATTTCCTCCCAAAATCAATCAAATGAGAGATTCTCTCCAACAAAAAAGGATATTGAAGATTCTTTCCCAAAAAGAAAGATACCTTGAGATATTCTCTCCCAAATTAAGGGAATATGAGAGATTCTCTCCCATAAAGATATTTTTAGATATTCTCTATCCAAATGAGATATCTTTAGATATTCTTTACAAAAATGGCCCCACATGAGATCTAAGCCATCCTAAAAAGTTTAAGGTCCCATGGGCTAGCCCATATGAGCCAGGTTTGACCACCTAGGCACTAAAAAAAAAAAAAGAAAAAATGGGCTTTTAGTCAGAAAAAATCCCTCTTACCAAGAGCATACAATAATGGTTCCATGCCTCTTTTGAGTTGATTGGACCATACAAAAAAAATCCCAAGCCCCATGAGCTTCCAAAAAATCAAACCATCCAGCCTCATATACCAAATTGAGCCAAAATCTTGAAATTGACATTCCACAAAAATCCAAACCACTCCAATGGACCCACACAGTCCCAAAGAGTGACCAAAAACCAAATCCTGGTCCCCTAACTTGCCACATACAGCTTGTTAGGTCACAAGACCAAAACAAAAAACCAAACCCTGATCCCCCAACTTGCCACATACAGCTTGTTGGGTCACAAGATCAAAACCAAAACCCGATCCCCTAACCTGCCATATATAGCTGGTTAGGTCACAAGATCAAAAACAAAAACCCAAATCCATATCCCTGATGTCATCTTCAAAACTTTGCCTCGAGATGGTGTGTGATTCCCCTCACTACCATAAAATTCCCCTGGAAGCTCAAAGGCTACTCTACCAAAGGAAAGATTGCTCAAAGACTCTTGGTCAAGACACAAGCTCTCCTTCAAAAATCTCTTCGAGGCACATCGACTACAAAAGTCAAGCAACTCGTCGCTGTACCTCGAGGGGGCATTTGTTGACACCAAAAATGTCACTTTGCCTCTTCAACATCAAAAAAGCTGCATGAAGTCGCAACCTGCCATAAATAGGCAATGCAATTTCTCCAAAAAAATCAAATCTTGTCAGAATCAAACAAAAACTGCAAGATCCTTCAAGATAGCCAAGAGAAGAGTACACATGAAGTTTCGGGCCATTTCGACAACATTTGGCCTAACTTCACTTCTCCGACAGCTAAAATGGCGCTCCCGGCGGCGACATCATCGGAGACGTCAAAACTTCGATCAGAGCCTACGGATGACTCCAGCATGTCCCAAAAAGGCTCCATTCCAAATTTCAAGTCAAACCGACAACGTTTGACCCTCCATCAATGCTCGAGCAGCAAAATCAAGCCTCCCGGCGGCGGGAACCACCGAATCCTTCGCTCATCAAACCAAGTGCATGAGTGGCTTCAACATGCTTCCAAAAGGCTGCACGTCAAATTTCAGGTCATTCCGAAAACGTTTGACCAGGTTTCGATGCTCCGAGAGAAAATCAAGCCTACCTGCGGCGGAGCAACCCGGGACCATGACATCCAAAACGGAGCCCATGGAACGTCTCAAAATGACTCCAATAGGCTCCCCGTCAAATTTCAGGTCAATCGGACATCGTTTGACCGCACATCAAAGCTCGGCATTTTCCCCGCAGCAAAATCAAGTGAAGCATCGACGGGACCCCAAACGGCTTCAAAACTCAAACAAAAGCCTATGGTTGGTCTTATTTATTGCTCAGGAGGCTTCACCTCAAATTTCAGGTCATTCCGACATCGTTTGACCAAGTTTCGACTTCTGGCGGAAAATCAGCAGCTCTACGCGACAAAGTCTTCGGCTTTCCCGGAAAATTAGAAACTTTGCACTCTAAAAATGTAAGGATTCTCATCAAGTTTTCTACAGGGAAATCAAGCCAATAAATGAGAAGAAATGTCAAGAAAAATACAGAAGAAAACGGCGACGAAAAAGACCTCAAAACGACCGCAAAACGGGCTCCGAAGGGGAAAAATCCCCCAGGGTCGCAGACCCCTGCGACCATGGCCCATGGTCGCAGGCCCTTGCGACCATGGCCCATGGTCGCCGGTCCATGGTCGCCGGCGACCATGGAGGTCCGGGTCACCGGATTTTCCGCCGGTGACCCGTTTTTCCGTCTTTTTCGCGTTTCGCGCACTTTGGCCCCTGTGGTTCCCTGAAAATGTGATTTTTAGTGCTTGAAATTGACTCATATCCGACGACATCCGTCAAAATCACGGGTCAACCTCCAAAAGCATAAAATCATCAGTGATCGCTCCAAGATCGCCAACCGGCTGACCAAGAAAGTGCACTTTCTGTCCGACCGATCGTGAAATCGACAAGACAGATGTCACCGGCCCGCTCTTAGCTATCAATGTCTGAAGCTACATGTTCATCCGATGTCGATCAGCATGTAGATCCATCGATGATCGTCGCCAGAAGAATTCCAGAAGACACGGCATGGCCCGCGACTCTTCAACTGCTCGGCGACCAATTAATGTGGTTAATTGACTAGCTTTATTGCAGTCATTAATTCATTTCTTTGGACGGCCCAATCAGAAGCAAGCATTTGGGAGTTACAAGTCAATTGATTCATGGCATTTAAACCATGAAACTCCTCCCATTATGGTAATTAAGGTGATTAAAAGCCCTTAATCTCCATCGGCCAATCAGATTCAAGGAAAAAGGAGTTACAAAATCAAGAAATAAATCTTGTAACTCCTCCCATTAAAGCCATTAAGGCTCATAAACCCTCCTAAATGGCTACCAAAAGCCTATAAATAGGAGAGCATTCCATTGAAATTGAAAATCGGAAAAGATCGGAAAAAATCGGAAAAAAGAGGAGAAAATCAGAAGATCAGAAAAAAAAGATCAGAAAGAGATCTGAGAGAAAGAAAAAGAGAGAAAAACTCTGCTGAAGTTCTGCACCGGCCACCACTACAAGGTGACAAAAGTCCCTTGGGGGGCACCCCCCCCAAGGTCCTTGCCTTCTCCTGCTGCCTCCAATGGCTTAGACGTGGCTTTTCAGCCCGTCTACTTAGCTTTTTATTGGACATAGGACCTTCTCTTGGTCTTTATCCTCTAAAAACCTGAGGTTATAGTCAAGCCAAGCGAATCAAGAGCATCTTCTGTTCTCATCTGCATGGATGATGGCGAAGCCCATACATGGCTTGCGACCGTCAATCTGAACGAGTCCCCCACAATCTCCTGAAAAGTTAGATCTTCCTTTTCTTGCTTTTCATTGTAGTTTGTATTTTTCTAAAAGAGACAAAAATCACAACTCTTGTCTTTTTCATTATTGATGAGAATTGTAAATCGGCTATAAACGCCAAAATCGGCTATAAACGCCAAAATCGGCTATAAATGCCAAACAAAATCGCCTTTCACGGCAAACTAAGAAAATGTCTCTTTTCTTAAATATTTGTGCAATGGAAAACTTGAAAGAAGTTGATTTCCTTTTTACTTGCGAAGGTTGATCTCCGGATTACCACTTGCAATTCCAAGTAAAATAGAAAATCTGGCACACCCACATAAAAGAAATGTTGATGCACGCTTCAGGCCCCGCCA
The DNA here is from genome assembly GCA_028538565.1 of Umbellularia californica. Taxonomy (NCBI): domain Eukaryota; kingdom Viridiplantae; phylum Streptophyta; class Magnoliopsida; order Laurales; family Lauraceae; genus Umbellularia; species Umbellularia californica. The sequence goes on from JAPQWN010000006.1 coordinate 29,453,575, forward strand.
GGGCGCGAAAGGGCCGGACCCGACGGACTCCCACGTTCCGCCGACCCCGGTAGCCGCCCCACGGCGCCTCGGAGCGCGTTCCATCAGCCTCCTCAGCCTCAGGTCCCCATTCGAAAGACTTTCGGAGAATTTTGAAGAAAGGCAGACACTTATCTGCAGATTGGGAGACAAATCTATTGAGTGCTGCAATTCTTCCGTTGAGGCGCTGCACCTCCTTGGTCGAAGTGGGCGACTTCATGTCGAGTATAGCTTTGATTTTATCAGGGTTCGCCTCAATTCCCCTCTGGTTGACCATGAAGGCCAAGAATTTTCCCGATCCCACGCCAAAGGCGCATTTCTCAGGGTTCAGCTTCATGTGGTAGGCTCTGAGAACATTGAAAGTCTCTTGAAGATGGTTGATGTGATCTGCTGCAGCCAAGCTCTTCACTAGCATATCGTCGACATAAACCTCCATTGTTCGCCCAATCTGGGACTGGAACATTTTGTTCACCAGGCGTTGGTAGGTTGCACCTGCGTTTTTCAGCCCGAAGGGCATGACCCTGTAGCAGTAGGTCCCCTTTGGAGTGATGAACGACGTCCTTTCTTGATCTGGGGGATGCATGCTGATCTGGTTGTATCCAGAATAGGCATCCAGGAAGGAGAGGAGTTCATGTCCTGCTGTGGCGTCGATGAGGAGGTCAATCCGAGGCAGTGGATAGCTGTCCTTCGGGCACGCTTTGTTGAGCTCAGTGAAGTCAACACAGAGGCGCCACTTCCCATTGGCCTTTGTCACCATCACTACATTTGATAGCCATTCGGGATATGCTACCTCTCTAACCGCTCCATTTTCTATCAACTTCCCGACTTCTTTATCCATTGCTTGGGCCCTTTCAGTGGAGGCGCCCCTTAGCTTTTGTCGAACAGGTTTGTGGCGAGGGTCGACATTGAGGCGGTGGGTGGCGACTTCAGGATTGATTCCTTCAAGATCCGCATGGGACCATGCGAAAACGTCCTCATTCACTCTCAGAAAATCTGTTAAATTGCAGACCAGATCTTCCGAAAGAGAAGAGCCGATGTACACTCTCCTGTCAGGATGTTCTTCATTTAATGCCACAGGGGTAAGTTTTTCAACTGGTTCCCCTCTTTCTGTGGTGGCGTCATCTCTCGGGTCCAAGATGTCGACTTGCAACGCCTCTTGTGTCTTCTTGGCCTTCATTGAGCAATAGCATTCTCTTGCTGCAACCTGATCCCCTCTGACCTCCCCGACTCCATTCGGGGTTGGAAAGCAGAGGATGAGATGATAGGTGGAATGGACGGCTCTTAATGCGTTAAGAGCAGGTCGCCCCAATATGATGTTGTAGGCTGACGGGCATTCTATCACCAAGAAATTAACCAGAGTAGTGGAGCTTCGGGGTGCTGCTCCGGCTGTAATTGGCAGTGTGATTGTCCCGAGGGGATACACTTTCTCCCCTGAGAACCCAATGAGGGGGGTTTTAATAGGCTGCAGTCTTTCCCGGCCCAGCTTTAGCTTATCATAAGCCTCTGTGTATAGGATATCCGCAGAGCTGCCACTATCTACCAAGATCCTATGCACCTGGAAATTGGCGACGGTCATAGTGAGCACCAGAGGGTCGTCATGGGGCTGCTGGATCCCTTCCAGATCCTTATCTGAGAAGGATATGGTGGTTTCGCTGAAGCCGTGCCTGGGCGCCTTAGATGGGCGTGCTTCATCAGGATGCCTTGCCCTCCTAGCATGGGCTTTCACGGCAGAGAGCGACTCTGCTAGTCCGCCCGAGATAGTTCGGATCTCCCCGATGGGCTGCTGGTCCTCCCGATTGTGAGGTGGTGGTGCTTGCACTCTACCAGCAACATACTGGCGCAGGTGACCACGTTGAATAAGATCCTCAATCTGCCTCTTGAGGTCATAGCAATCGTCGGTGTCGTGACCGTGGTCGCGATGGAAGCGACAATATTTGTCCGGGTTTCTGCGGTTTGGAGGAGACTTCATCTTTCCAGGCCATTTTACGGCTGGGTCATCTTGTATCTGGAGCAAAATGTGCTCAACAGTGGCATTGAGGGGGGTGAATGCTTGTCGGTCTCTCTGCGGAGCAGGGACGAGTCGGTCTCTCTGTGGAGCAGGACCGAGTCGGTCTCTGACAGGTAACCTCTCTGTCCTGCTTCGCTTGTTGCTTGTCTCCTTCTTTTCGTCTCTGTCCCGCTCTTTCCCCTTGTCCCCTGATCTGGAGGACTCACCTCGCCTGGCCCTGGTGATGTCTTCAGCATTTATATATTTTTGGGCCTTTGCTAGTAGCTCTGTCATGCTTTTTGGCTGGCGCTTCATCACTGAGAATAGGAAACTCGATGAGCGAAGGCCTCCCAAGAAGGCTGTCATTGTCACTTTATCATTGGGATCTTCAACCTGAAGTACCTCCTCGTTAAAACGAGTGAGGTAGCTCCTGAGGCTCTCATTTTTGTCCTACTTCACGCTGAGCAGGTGTGTGGCGGGCTTCTGATGGCGGCGCCCTCCGATGAAGTGTGACACAAATGATTTGCTTAACTCCCCAAAGGTGGCGATGGAGGCTGGAGCTATATTGGCAAACCACTGCCGAGCGGAACCCTTCAGGGTAGTTGGGAATGCCCTGCACATAACCTCGTCAGGGATATTATGCAGCTGCATTACGGTTTTATATGTCTCCAGGTGGTCCAATGGATCCTTCGTCCCATCGAAGGTTTCTATGGACGGCATTTTGAACCTTGGAGGAAGAGGGTAGTTTACCACGTCGGGTTTGAACGGTGTATCCGTCCGCCCGATTAAGTAATCCACTGTTTGTGGGGCCTGCGCCTTCATGGCGTTGTAGACATCACCTAGTTGGTTCTGCATTTCCCTGATCTTCTCCTCCCAGCGATTGGGAGCTCCACGGGAGTGATCATGGAAGTTGCTCTCCTCCATGTTTTCACTTTCCCCTTCTTGGAAACTAGGACCATCCCCATTAGATGCAGAGGGAGTAGGTGGGGGTCCTTCATGATGTGCTCCTCCCGGAGGTGGAAGTCCTCCGTGACCTGCTCCTCCTGGAGTTGGGAATCCTTCGAACTGCACTCGACCAGGAGGGGGAAGTCCTTCCTGATTTATTCTCCCAGCCCCCAGCGTAACCCCAAAAGGAGGGGCCAGGGGAAACCCTTGGGCGCCCAAGGGATGGGCGCCCATGGGGTTGGCGCCAGGGGGATGGGCGCCCAGGGGATTGGTGCCAGGGGGATGGGCGCCCAGGGGAGGAGCTCCCCGGCGTGGAGCCCTTGCATGCCCCGGGTGTGGTACTCCTTGGTGTGCTCCTCCCGTTCCTGCTGTGAGCATGAACTGTAGGATCTGCTGGTTTTGGGTCACCAGCTATTGCATAGTTTCTAACATCTGTTGTGGAGTGGGAGCAGGGGCATCTGGGGCAGGATTAGTCGGTGGAGGATCATTCTCGGCTTCTCGAGAGGGATTATCCTCCGGGTGTCTTGCAGATCTGGTGGTGATCACCATAATTTTGGAAAATGAGGATTCTAACGTGAGAATTTTAGTCGTTCCCACAGACGGCGCCAAACTGATGATGCCAAACTCTGGTTCAGACACCACCGGTCAAGTAATAAATAATGCGATAATAAAGACGAGAAAGAGATTTATAGTGGTTCGGTCAGTGTGACCTACGTCCACTTTCGGAAAGGCTGAGGTTGCCGGATATATTAATATTCAAGGGTTACAACTTAGGAGAGAGAGAGCTTTTCTAGTAAATAATAATTGCCTCCCTCTCAAGTGCCGAGGGGCTTTCGTATTTATAAGCGTCCTTTAACAGATGGGGAGACTTCTCAGCACGGTTCACGAGGAGCGTTCGAGGTGTCCACCAAACCGATGCGGCAGGTGTCTTCGATTGGCGAAGCAGTTATCCGCAGGACTTGGTAAAAGCGGGACGTGGCCTGACTGCTTCCAAAGCGACCCGGACTGCTACCACGTGGCCGGGCTTCGTGGATATGGACTCGGACTCCATTGGATTAAACGGATCTCCATTAACTCAGGCTTGGCTCATGACGGAATGGGCCACTTGGTCGGGCCTGACCCATCAAACTTCATTGTGAAGTTTTCACCCAAGGGGCTCCTGTACATAGACGGTGCGAAATTCCCAATCTTCGACCTCCCTCTTTGTGCTCTCCACCGCCTGCCTCCTTTGCCTCCCTCTCTCCCTCTCCCCACACTCAGCCACCCGCTGCCTCTCCCACCCCCCTGCCTCTCCCTATATCTCTCCCTACCCTCTGCCACACGATGCCTCCCTCTCTCTCCTTTTATCCCTCTCTCTCTCTCTCTCTCTCTCATTCCTTCTCCCTCTATCTCTCATGTTCCCTCTCCCTCTCGAAGGGGTGGGTTGTGGCTGGGGTGGTGTGGGGTTTGGGGTGAGGCTAGTTTAATTATTATGGGGTGTGCAAAGAAAATTTGGGATTTGGGGTGAGGTTAGTTTAATTATTATGGGGGTGTGTGAAGAAAATTTTAAGTTTTCCAAACTTCAATGATGGGTGTAGAGAGAAAGAGAGTGTGCAAAGAAAACTGTGGTGTGTGTGGACAGCTAAAAGAGAAGGACTCTCCAAAAAGAGGATTTATACCTAGGAAAGCCACACGGCACGAGCCCCATGCCTTAAAATATAGTGTCCAAGCTTAATGTTGTTAGATTATATGGTCTCAATCCATTAGATGATGTAATAAATTGATTTATTTCTTTATTTATCAATATAATCATGCTTTTCTTTCATGAGATGAATGAAGTTTTGTTACTTACTTGCATATAACCAATACGAATAACATGATGGTTCATGAGATGAACCGGAGTCCATAAGTATACTAGATGTAATACATGTGTATGGATGAGATCCACATACGGGAGACATGTGTCGCAAATCATATACTTAAATATCTTCACAACCAGTGATGAAATTGAACATCTCATCTGATAAGGTTGCACCACTTTGATCACTATGAGATAGTATGATTTGTCTCGATCATCAGAATGTCAAATCCTTGATCATTGTGCTGGTACATTAGATGTATTGAAGGACCATGAGAAGCACCTTATGAAACAATGTCTGTACTTTAAGGTCTGCTCTCATAATTTCGCAGCAATATGCTCTTAATCCTGAGACATTAATGAACTCAAGTTTCTGTCTATTCATTTGCTTTGAGTCACCAATGAGTGAGGCCAATTGTAGGTCAACACCTTGGTGTCTTGGGTACATGGTAGTAAGACTGTGGGAACATTCAATGGTCAAGATGGAATCTATCCTCATTATCCCCTTGTAACAATTAATAGATTTATCATTGGTAAGTGCGCACCTACTCAATTAAGGTTAATTGGATAGGTACTGATGATCACTATAACTAGTTGGGTCTCAAGGATAATAAGATATAGATCCAATTTGGTGGACATGACCAATTGATCCATAGATATGGATGGAGGGAACTACTTGTGGTCATAGGGTAGTTTAGGGTCTTCATGTAATTAGTTCTTAAGACTGGAGTTCAATTGCATTTATATAGTGGAATTATTTGTAATTAACTATGGGCCCGAATTGCACATGAGATGTAGGGTCGGGGTGTCCCAGTTGGAGCCAGCTTTCTATGGAATCCCTAGTGGTCCCCACGCTAATCCAACTTATTAGAAAGTTACTAATTCTGCTTGAACTCTAAAAGGAAAAGAAATAGAAAGTTACTAATCATATTTGAAGTGAGACTTCTAATTGTGATAATAGTAAGTTACTAATTGTTATGGAAGTGAGACTTTTATTTCAATTTGTAAGAGGAGGTTGCTTTTGCTTTAAAATAGAGGAGAGGAGGCCTTAGACATCCCAAGCAATTCCCATTATTGGAATTCACGCCTAGCCCTAGATTTGTGCAAGTGTTGCACACCCTTCCTTTTCTAGTTTCTCTTCCGGTTTCCTTAGCTAAAAGCATCTAGTTGGTTTCTTTTAGAGATCCCACCCATCTCATTAAGAATAAAGATCTGATACAGTCAATAGGGTGGAAGACAATTGGGTCTTGGAGATTCTGATTTGATTCATGAAAGAGTTCATCATCAAAAAAAGAGATCAACTTTTCCATTAGAGCTTTACCAAGCTCCAAAGGTATAATCTCCTTCCTTGTATATTGTAGATTTCGTGGTTGCTTGTTAGGTCCTGTATCTATCTTCTAGATAGAGTTTATTACTGCTCATGGTTAATGAATTTGAGGACTTGGATCCTGGATTGGGTTTTATAGCCTTATGGATAATTGATCCCTGCGTCAAGTGGGTCAAAATTTTTGAAACCTATCCACGAAGCCCACCTACTTCCAACAAATGCAAGGAAGCGGCCCTCACCTTCCAACAAATGCAATGAAGTGGCCCTCATGGTAGTGTCCCCCGGAAGGCTACTCTCATAAAGCGGGGGAACCTCTTGAAGGAAGCCCTCACAAAGAGGCAACCCCCACGAAATGGCCATAAAAAAGGTGGCCCTCCCGGAGGGGACTTTCATGAAGGTGGCCTCCTGGAAGCAGCCCCTACGGAGGTTTTCGATAGGCATGAATAGGGCAAGACTTGGAGATCATGTAACTAGCCACCAGAGCCCATTTCTCTACGAAAACCCAAGACTTACTCTATGAAGGAAAGAGGGACCCTCCAATGGCGTTCCCAAGATTTTCATTTAAGTGGGGCGGAAGATTTTAATTGAAAAGGTCAAAGTCAACGTCGACTCCTATTTCATGGTTTAATGACTTTAGGTTTTTTTTTTTTTTTTTCAAATTAAACATAAAGAATTTGCATCTTACTATTAACACTCAGTTCCTACATAAACTTTTTAATCATAATAGCTAATTTGATAACGGCTCCTTACCCGTATGTATGGGCGCTCTTCCCACTTGTGTGGGCTTTCTTCCTGAACTACAACAACTAATTCATTAAGAAATTAGTGTTTTTTTTTATTGAAATCAGAAACTTCGTAGAACTCCAAAGAAGTAATAATTATTATCATACGAAAAAATTAAACCAGCTTTAAAGAGTCTATGGGGCCCAACACCTACTCCAGAAAATCACAACCATTAGATATCTCTCAAAGCTCACAGTAGGACAGGTAGTTACTGCCACGTGTCATAGACTTTCTTATTGCGGCCTGCGTACAAGATCCTCTATAATTGTACTCTTCTTACATCTATTGACCATTCCCATCCCCTTCCTTTCCTATAAAAAAGAACCCCCCGAAATACAAGTAGCAGAAGTAGAAGAGGGAGATCTGTAGACAGAGAGTGCGAAACTATTTTGGAAAACTAGGGTGGGGCGACAACTTAACTGGAAGGGCACGGGCCAGACCTTTAAGTATTTTTTTATTTGACTTGGGGCCACCGCCCCAGGTATGAATAACATGGGTCCGCCTCTGGTACCCGCTGCCTCCACGAAAAGGGCTTTTCACCTGGGATTCACAAAGGCAATACTCACTTACATAAGCAGCTCTTGCTCGCACAGCAATCGAAGGAGGGTCTCACTATTTGTTAGTCACGTAAGACCCTTTCCGGCTAGAGATATTTTGTGCTGCCACAGTGGGGACCACTGCCAAAGAATCCATAAATAGCATTGATCTCTAGGCAAGAGGGGAGAACAAAGAGGCAAGTGGGGCAACAAAGAAGGAAAGAGAGATCAACAAGCACCCATTGGAAAGCAGGGCAGAGACTCCCTCGAGAGCCCCTTTTTGCTCAAGTGGGTGTCTTGGCAATGGTAAGAAATAGCACTAGGGAGTCATCAATGAGTTCAATGAGCTCTGCTTGATCCAACTCCCCGGCCTTAGTCTTTAGATTCCTAGTTCTCTTTGTAAAAAAGGGGCGCCGACGATTAGTCTCTAATCGACCATAAGCTTAGTCTTAACCTAGAATCCCTACTCCTTATACCATAGAATATGTACTAGTTCATCTATTCATCAGAAAATCTTACCAAGAGGTACTTCCTCTGAAATGTGGATAAAGGCATTGCCGAACTATGTAAATCTCATTGTCATTTCCATTCCTGCACTTTACATTCTATTTTACTTTCCAACCAAATCACATTCCTGCAAAAAGCTTTTATTTTACTATAGAATTCATTTATAGTGTGCATTTAGAAGCTCTCCTAGTTTTAAAAGAAAATGACTCACAAATTATGAAAATGTCCTTCCACCTTCCACCAAAAATCAAGCCAAATCTTAACGTTAACCCACCTGAATAACATAATAATTATGGGATCATGTAAATAATATTTTGATAGTGGGCTCTCTTAAATGATAGTTGACCCACATGATTCCCATTAGATCTAACTAATATATAGCATAAGACTCATTAGTGAAATATGTGAAGGACACTATACTCATGGTCGAATAGTGTTGGAACTTTGCTTCACACCAATTGAAAGTGTTATATATAATATGTGAATATGTGAATAGTGGGCTATATATAATGGTGGATGGCGTAGATGTATGGGTCCCTTATATATGATGACAAAGCTTGCACTGGATAAGAGGGTCTCTTATACTTATCGGTGTAAACGGCACGACCCACTTTGAGGTTGCTCCAATTGTGTCGTGTCATGCTTAGATCGGCTAGGGGCTGGCCCATCATAACCCACAACACAACTTAGGTCGTGTCATCGTGGGTTGTTCTGCTCACAAGCAGATCCACATGCCTCTCCTAAAGTTTTTTCATATTTTTAATATAAATTGAAAGTGACTTTATGGGCAATTAGGGCTCTCAAGTTGAAATAAAGTTGAAACTAATAAAATAAAAGCACAACATTGATGCAATTTCTCAAATGAAAAACAGAACTTAATTATTTTAAGTTTTTTATTTTACTCATATATAAAAGAAATTTATATATATGTTGTGTCGGGACGGGCTGTGAGACCCCAATCCAACTAGTTAATCCCTTAAGGCAAAACCATGTCAAGTGATCCTTGAGCTAAGAAAGGGGAATCCGCAAGGGTAAGGAACGTGGAGTTAGCACCGTATGGCTTTGTCCAAATCCCACATCGGAAATATCCAAATCCTAATTGCAGGCTTATAATGTGCAAGTTGGTCTTAACCCCACATGAGGCCTTTTAAAACCGTGCAGCAAGACTGGATTGAAATCTCATGAGCCAAAGCGGATACTATCATGCGAGCAACGGGCCATGGTCGTTACACGTATCGTGTCATGCCGTGTTGTGCCGCGGCCTGGGCACCCTAACCTAACATGGCACGGCCAAGGCCGTGGTCAGTGTCGTTTCGTGCCACAGCCCAAGACCCTTTGGCCCAGCACGGCCTATGCTATTGGTCGTGCCAAGTCACAACCCAGAAATTTCCGTGCAGGGCCATGATGGCTTGGACGGCCTGGCGCCCTACTTATGCTCAAACTCATTTAGGAAAAGGTAAAATGAACAGGATATTTATATAGTGGGTCTTAGAATCAGACCAAGATGGCTTAAGGAGATGAGAGAATTGACCTTTTCTCTAAAAAGTACAATATAAGATGTACTATCAATAAAAATCAATGGTTAGTGTGTGTGTGTGTGCGCGCGCGCATATGGATATGAAGATCTGTGTGTGCTCGTCCTATGGACAAAAACTCGTTCAAGGCAGATCATCCTAACCTTATCATCCAGGGCCCACATGTTCAGTCCATTTGAATGGGGTGTGTATTCGATGTAACAATCCAGTCCATTCGGATCTATCCAAGCCCGAGGCCCATGTGAGATTCAAGGGGGTATCTGTGTGTGTTCGAGCTAGATGACCAACCAATGGGCCCCACACATGCGAGCGGACGAGATTCCTCCATTAGCTCAAGCTGAGGAGAGGATTTCCTATATATATGACCATGGCTCTCCTAAAATAAAGCTCATCCAAACGGACCAAACACACGACCCCCCTAAATTGCACATGTCCACCAACTTTTGATTAAATCCGAATTTTCTGGACCGTTGGATCGACTGTGTATCGATCCGAATTAATTGTTAACAATTAAACTTTTGGGGCCATATGGAGATGCTAGAAACCACAGTTGGGGTTGATTTTTTTGCAAAGAAGAGGGTCTTAAGGCGTCCTTGAAATCCCCCACCCCACCCCACCCCAACAATCCCCACCCCCATGTGGGTCCCTAGGTGGGCCCCACGACACACTTGAGCTTACCTTAGCTTACCTTATCCTAAGCTGCAGCTTAAGAGAACTACCCTATACACACACACAATATATATATATATATACACACATATGGGAGATGCTCCTATGAAAGCATCTTTCACTTTACTATGAGAGATAAGGTAGGGGCCCTCACATCCATATCCAATGTCAACATCTTAAATATGAGGGAACCCACCTTTATCTCTCATGATAATGTGAGAGATGCTCTCATAGGAGCATCTTCATATATATATATATATATATATATGAGGAGCGCTACAAAACTCCCTGGGCGCTTTTCCCAAAAAAACCCCTTTTCTAAGCCTATAAAACTATGACACATGTCATCATCAAGTTAAATACGGATAAAAATTTTAAAATTTCAAAAATCTCTTTTTTTTCTATGTTTCCTATGTGAGGTGGTAAAATCTCATTGGACAAGTCAAAAGGGTAAAAAACTCCCCTTTTTTAAATGGGGAGTTTTTGAGAATTCATCATATATATAAATATATATGAGCATGGCTCTCCTAAGCTGAAGCTTATCTTATCCTAAGATGGAATAGTGTTAGTCCCACAAATATCTGTTTTTTGCATGATAGAACTGGGAAATCCAGTTCTGATTGGATTTATTTTAATTTTAGAGACGATCATCATGAAAAATGATAATCGATTTTGATTTGTGGGACCAGTACTGTTTCAGCTTAGAATAAGGTAAACTTCAGCTTAGGAGAGCTGCATCCTATACATATACATACATACATACATATATATATATATATATATATATCTGTGTGTGCGTATATACAAAACTCCCCGGTTGTTTTTCACAAAAAAAAAGCCCCTATTTTAGCCAATGAAAGTGTAACTGGTGTCATCAATGATACACTTAGCCATTCTCTCCTAAATATTCTCTTAGAAATGCGGATGTTTTTTAAATTCTCTTAAATCTTTGGCTATTAAATACGAGCATAAACTCCCCTTTTGAGATAGAGATTTTTTTTAGAATATATATATATATATATATGGAAAATACTTTTAGAAGAGTAACTCTCATACTACTATGAGAGTAAGGAGGAATGACCCAAATATTTAGGCCATTGGCATTAAATATGGATCTAATGGGTCTCCTCTTACTCTCATAGTAGTGTAAGAGTTACTCTTATAAGAGCATTTCACACACACACAGATATACATATCGCGATGCTCCAATGAGAGATGCCTCTCATCTTACTATTTGAGATAAGGTGGGAGCCCTCACATTTAAGTTGTTCGCATTGTACCTAAATGTGAGGGGGCCCACCTTATTTTGAGGCCCCCACCTTATCTCTGATAGTAGGGTGAGAGATGCTCATATGAGAGCATCTCCTATATATCTCTGATAGTAGGGTTTAAGTTGTTCGCATGTACCTAAATGTGAGGGGGCCCACCTTATTGTAAGACCCCCACCTTATCTCTGATAGTAGGGTGAGAGATGCTCGTATGAGAGCATCTATCACCCTACTATCAGAGATAAGGTGGGGGCCCTCACATCCATATCTAATGCCCTCACATAAGGGCTGGGGGTGGTGCTGGGGTCCGTCATTGAAAATTTTCATTTATTTACAACACTGGATGCATTAGTTGCCGCTAGAGGCTGCGACTCCCCAAAAAATTGAAAATGTTATAGGAATTTTAAGTATTTTTTCAACAGTGGCTCCTCCAAAAAGAAAAAAAAAAATTCTTACATAATGGGCCCCCCAAGGCAAATTTTTTGGTTCTACCTTTGATGCCAACAACTTAAATGTGAACGCTCCACCTTATCTATCATGGTAAGGTGAAAGGTGCTCTCATAGGAGCATATATAATATATATAAATTCTAAAAAAAAAACTCCCTATTTAAAAAAGGGTGTTTTTTACCACCTCACAAAAAATGCAGGACAAATGGAGATTTTTGAAAATTTTAATTTCTTATCCGCATTGAGTTTTGAGATTACAAAAACGTCCTGGCCATCAGGCTGGTGATATTTGCCATCAGGCTTCCATGTCATCTTGGGTCCCGCCTGGCGCATGGCTAATGAGAATCCACACAAACTTAGCTCAGTGAGATAGCCCAACTCCTCCATAAAAAATATATATATATGGGCCAAGGCTTTCGTAAGCTTAAGCTTAGGATAAGATTCCGTAAGCTAACGCTTCTGGGGCCTATCCTTGGTCCATCCTAAGCTTAAGCTTAGGATAAGATTCCGTAAGCTAACGCTTCTGGGGCTTATCCTTGGTCCATCCAAATGGACCAAACACACGACCTTCCTAAATTGCATATGCCCACCAACTTTTGATCATATCCAAATTTACTAGACCGTTGGATTGACTATACACCTATCTGAATGGACCATTGACCATTAAACTTTTGGTGCCTAGATGGAGATGATAGAAACTACGGTTGTGGCTGATTTTTTATAGGAATGAGGGTCCTAGGGAGTCCTTGAAATCTCCCCACCCCCATCCCCATATGAGTCCCCAAGTGGGCTCCACCACGCAATTGAGCTTACTTCAGCTTATTTTATCATTAGTTTCAGCTTAGGAGAGCTGGCAATATATATATTCTCAAAAAATCTCCCTATTTAGAAAAGGGGTGATTTTACCACCTCACAAAGAAAATATAGGACAAAAGGAGATTTTTGAAAATTCGAATTTCTTATCCGCAATGAGTTTTGAGATTACACAAACGTCCTGGCCATCAGGCGGGTGACATTTGCCATCGGACTTCCATGTAGAAGTCCTGGTCATCTTGGGCACCGCCTGGCGCACGGCTGATGAGAATCCACACAGACTTTGCTCAGCGAGATAGCCCAACTCCTCCATAAAAGAGAGAGAGAAAAAAAAAAAAAACAAAAAACAAAAAGAAAATATAGCCCAACTCCTCCATAAACGTAATTTACTGCTGTTCCATTTTGAGATATTTTTCTCTTTAGACATGTGTCGGTTGCATTGAATACTAGTATAGACTCTATAGGGAGGGTATTTTCTAGCCATCTTTATTTCTATTCTAAGTTCATTAAGAATGAGTTATCCACTTTTTTGTTAAATATGAAGGAAAGAAAACCCCGTCTCACAACAGTGGACATAGAGTTCTCCTACTAGAAGTCATGGCTCATGGTTGGCACCTTTAATTTAATTGGGTGCTGGTTTTTTATAGCCCCACCTCTTTCTCAATCGGGTAGATACATTCGAAGACGGACAGCAACAGAAAACTCCATCGTCTCTATATACTTAGATCAAACTACTAAGAAAAAAGAAATTATCCTCCTATTTTACCATTATTTCCAATTTGAAACTCCAATTGTATTAGGGCATTTGAATTAGATTGATAATGTCAAAAGGCACTTGAATAACATAAATTAAAAGATTAAAAACGATAAGAGTGAATTACGTGCGGATTATGTGTATTTTTCCATTATCAATTTAGCAATGCACCCTACTCCCATAAAAGTTAAAACTTTGTCATAGTAGAAGAGAGGGCGATTTTATCACGATCACTGTTTTGATTTTATAACAAGGCCCCCCACCCTTGATCCACAGTACCCTGAGAGGATACGGATTCCAATGGCACATGCTTATGTGGGGACCAACTTATGACCATACCAGCTCACAAGCATGTGCGGTCGGCAACGGGCAACTCCCCTTGCCAGGTTAGGCTACTGCTTGTTTTTTCCATTTTTTGTCATTTTTACCCATCTTTTAAAGCTTGTAACACCTCCTTTCAGAAAGGGGGTATTCCTGTAATTTCCCTAGCACGTCAGGGCCATCTTCAAAAACTTCCCTTCTATCACCTTCCAGTGACAAAGGACATTTCTGTAATTTCCCTATCGCCTCTTCCTAATTTAATTCCCTCTTTATCTCTTTTCACACATCTCAGTCTCCCGAGCTGCAGCGCAAGCGTCTCAATGGCAGACGCAGTTTCTCCTTTCCTCCTTGTTCTCTTCTTCGTCCTCTTCTCCTTCAGCTCGGCCACTGACCACATCGTTGGACAGAACAGAGGCTGGAACCCAAACATCAACTACACTCTCTGGGCCAACAACCACACTTTCTATGTCAATGACGAGATCTGTAAGTAGATCTCAGATTTGAGTGACCAGAATATCATGATTTTTTTTCTCTTCAATAGATCTGAGACTTGTTCTTTGTTTTTCACAGCTTTCAGGTATCAGAAGAATATGTACAATGTGTATGAGGTGAACCGGACCGGCTACGACAACTGCACTATTGATGGAGCGTATGGGAACTGGAGCAGTGGAAAGGACTTCGTCACGTTGACCGAGGCCAAGTGGTACTACTTCATCTGCGGAAACTACGGCTGCCAGAGCGGCATGAAGGTCGCCGTCCATGTCCTGCCGGTGCCGGGGCCGGCGAAGGCGACGGCCGTAGGCAAGGTGAAGAGCAGTGGCGGCCGGAGGGCTATGGCGGTTTGGAGTGTGGTTTTGGGGTCGATGGCGGTTTCTGTTGGGTGGGTTTGGGTTGGATTGGGTGGGATCTGAGTAGATTTGGTTAGGGTCCTAGGGTTAGGGATTGAGGGCATTTTTGTAATATTGCTGTTTGGTCTTGGAGTGTTGGGTTTGGGGTGGATTTGGGGAAAACGGTTGTGTGTGGGATTGAGTTTTATTTATGCTTGCTAGCTGTAAAGGCTTTTTAGGAGAGAATTTGTATTACTTTTTCTTACAGGAGTTGGAAATGCAATGGTGACGTTGGGTGGATTTCTATTTACATCCACATGAAATCGCTTCCACGACTTTTTCATCTTTCTTGTTAAAGTACAAGTTTTCAAGCCCTCAATGGAAGCTTTCCTGCGGAATATAGCGTCAAATTAATCATCCTAGGACACCCTGATCTTTCATGATATATCAATTGGAGGTGATACTAACTCTCTGTGAAATCTGGGGAGATCCACGTCGCATACAAATGGGGGCATTCACTTTAAGCAATTAGATTTTGCGGAAGTGAACCCTTGAGGAATAGTAAGCTTAAGGGCAAGCATCTTTCTAGGAATTTCTGAAAAGAATATGAGGTTTTGAAAAAATTTTGAGATAGATGTGATGGTTTGACTCTTGCTGTTTGTAAATGTCATTTTTCTTGGCAAGTACTTCAAAATTTTAGCCACCTAAAAGGTCTTTAATGTCCTATAAAATTTTGAATAAAAAGCCTCATTTTTTTTAGTGGAATTCTTGGATGCTCAATGAGCACGAGGATATCCACTAATTTTGGAAAATCAGGAATTTCCCGGACAAGAATTTTCTAAATTTCAGCAAAGGTTTTCTCCCATGATTTCTATAATTCATATATAGAGAATTTCAGATTATCAAAAAGTTGTCCCCTTTAAGGTGGAATTTCAAATATCTCCTCTTGATAAAGTAGGCGAAAGAAACATAACATTCCTGTCACATTATGTCCATGTCCAAAACGAATTACAATATCTCAGGATTCTTATCCTGAATTTTAGCAAAGAAATAGGCTCTAACCCCAAGCTTCACACTAGGCGTCTTATTTCAGGCTTCTTACTATTATGTTGGGCCTAACACTACTGTTGAAGGCAGGCTTTCGAACTAGAATCTTTGAAGTACCACCCTAGTTTTAGAATGGAAGGTGGAGTCTTTGTTCACTAAGGGCTTGTTTGGCATCTCTTATCTACATGAAATAGATCTACTTCAAATGGAGCAGTTCGAAATAGATGTTTTACAAAAAGATTGTTTGTTAGAACAAAAAGAACTTATTTGAAATAGATGTCTAATAATCCAATGGTTTAGAGTTTTTCATTAATTCCTTAAGATCCATAATGGGTCAGAGGCTGAAATTAATACCAATAACTGTTTTCAATATTCCAAAGAGGATTAACTGTTCAGATCTTGACTGTGTGACCCACAGAAGTAGAAAATATGAAATTAAGGTTCTGTACTTTTTTACAAATACCTTGAGATTATGGATAGATCAACAGCCCAAATTTAAAGTCATAGACACGTTTGATCCTGGGAGGATTTCCGATGGTTTGGACCCTCATTGACCCAAAATTTAAGAGAGAGAGAGAGAGAGGAAAATACGGAACCAAAATTCACGTGGAAACTATTGCTTTTGACTTGATCCTGTCAAACGGGGGACCTTTTTTTTTCTTAATTCTCTCGAGACCTGTAATGGATCAGAGGCCGAAATTCATATGCATATTGTTTTGGAATATTCCAAATAGGAATGATGGATCGGATTTTGATTGTGCGGCCATAGAAGTTAAAAAGGACAGATCAACGGTTCTTTCCTTTATCACAAATATTTTGAGATTCGGGACAAATCAAAGGCTTATATTTGAACCTATAGCCATGTTTGATTTTGAAAACATTTCCAACAGTTCGGATCACCACCTAGGGTCCCACAATTTAAAAAAAAAGGGGCTGCCTAAAAAGAATGTCCATTTCACTATAGTATAGCGCATCAGACATTTCCGTCTATTTGAAACGACCTTGATTCTAGGACTTTCTGAAACGGAGGCATTGCCTCTTTATGTGGTTTGAACTAGATGTGGTGAAAATTATTCACAAACGGTCTAAAAACATATTGAATCGGTTTTAAGAGAACAAGAGGCGGAAAGTAGAGATGCCAACTCTATTTTATAGTGGAAAAGTTATGTGCCAAGGCTCTTATCAGGCCCGGCCCTTGAGGGGGGCTGTGAGTGCACTCGCCCCGGGCCCATTTTTCAGGGGGGGCCCAAAAAAATTTTTTTAAGTCCAAATTTTTTTTAAGTGTTATATTATATTTAATTATGGAAGATTAGAGGAACTAAGCATCTCTCTTCGACTCTTCCGCTCCTCAAGAAAACGTTTCCACTCCTCCAGATTAGTAATGTTAGATTTTTTGTTACAAATTTTTCTAAACAAAATACCTTTTCCAAATGTTTTGATTGCCTATAGAATACTATTGACTGTACCTGTGACTGTAGCATCTACAGAAAGAAGCTTTTCTAAATTAAAATTATTGAAATCTTACTTGAGGTCTACCATGTCACAAGAAAGGCTAAATGGGCTACCAATCTTATCATTGAAAAGGAGATATTAGAAAATCTTGAATTTGAAAGCATAATTGAGGATTTTGCTTCTCAAAATGCAAGAAGAAAATCATTTCAATAATACTTTTTTAGTTGTGATTTTGTTTTTCACCTTATCTTGCAAATGGTGATGCAGTTGTTTTGCTTTGACCATTCATGATGCAAAGAGATTTCAAGTAGGTTGATGTTCTTTGCTTTGGCTATTAAGGATGCAAAGACATTTTTGTTTTATTGGTTGCTGAAGATGCAAGGGGATTTCAAGTAGGATGCTGTTGTTTGCTTTGGCTATTGAGGATGCAAAGAAATTTTTCTTTTGTTGGTTGCTTATTGCTATATGAAAAAGAACTATTGAATTGTTACAACTTACAAGTATTTATCTTGTTTATACATTATAGCCTTTTATTTTGAATGTTTATATATTGAAGTTTGAATTTATATGCTTTGAATGTTAAATTTTTAGTTAATTTTGACAGGTTAGATATTGGTTTGAAAAATAAATGTGAGGACATCACTGAGTGTTTATATATATATATATATGCCTAATTTTTACTCTTGCCCTGGGTCCTGAAAAATTCAGAACCGGCCCCGGCTCTTATCCTTTTCCTCATGTTGAAACATTGTTGGCAATAATAGGAGATTTCTCATTTTTCATGTACACATCATCTACTTCCCAACTTTATGCCGGTTGTTTTTTGCAAGGCTTTGCGCTTGTTGCCATAGGGTCATAGAATATGATTTTCATAAGAGGGCTTTACGGGAAAAAACCTTTAAGATGTCCAATGAACGAAGGACCCCAATAGATATGTGTGAACCATAGTAACCCTGTGGGCTAGTTTTGTATTTTTTCTCTTTTCTACTGTGGAAGCTCAGCGTCAATATCAGTGCTCCTATTTTATGTAGAAGCTGTATTTTTACAAAAGGGCCCGAAACCTTTTGCTCCCATCATTTCATCATCTTCTTCTGCCTTTCTCTATCGATTGCGATGATCCCCCCTACAGTGACCCTAAATGGTGGTCCCAAGCATTGATTCACACCATTTTCTTTTAATTTTCAATCACCTTTGGAAGCTTTGAAGCACATGGAGGTATTTTCTTGTCTCTATCTTCTTCTTTGTGTCCTACATGGCAACGAGATAAAGGGTTTTTTGTTTAAGGTTGTCCGTTAATCTAGTTATGATATTGCATGGAAAGTAAACCACGATACAAAAGATGGTGATACACTTAAGTAATGCCTCAACAACACTTTCACTTACATTGATTTGAAAGAATAATTAAAAAAAGAGATGTTGGTCTTTCCATATGGTTTGACAAATAATAAAGAGGAAAAATATCAGTAATAGAGTATGAATTGTGTTAATGCTGAAATGGAGTGTGTGCAAGAGTGATTGATGGATTATGTACCCTGAATGTATTCCAGTTTTTTTCACACTTCCTCTTTTGGCCCTCTTTTTATCCTATGTTGAGTGTCAATATTGAAGCTCGACACAAAATAAAAAAGAAAAAGAAAAAAAGAGATTGCTTCGCTTCAACATCATTCACATCTAAACAACATCTTTAATTAATGGAGACTACTAACCTCATTGATGGAGTTAAAGTAATATTATCAACAATATAGAAGGTAGAAAATGGATTTTCCAAAGAAAACTTGACTGAAAACGCAAAAAGGCAGATGAAAAGGCAGAATTGCAAGTGAGTTTTTAAACTCATAATGCGTGAGCGTCAATATAGACGCTTGTTTTGACAATTAAGAGTCGATATCGATGCTCAAGCTAATAGGCAAAAGAAAAACACAAAAGTGGTTGGAGGGTCTTTACTGCCTGCAAAGATCTATTGGGGCATTTTTTGTGCACCGGACATCTAAGAAGGTTTTCCCGTATAATCTTCATAGAGAATATGGTGTATCTTCAAGAGTCTAACTTTGACATTGGAGTTTAAGAAGATCCATCATTTTTTCTACAAGCCACATAGAGTGTCGATGTAGCACAATAAGCAAAATGAAATGCTTGATGGACTAGAATCCATGATGAAAAACAACGTTTGGAATCTTGTACTGCTTCCACAGGGTGTCAAGCCAATAAGTTGTAGATGGGTGTATAAGAAAAAATGAGATCCAAAGGATAAGATAGAATGCTACAAGTTAAGGTTGGTAGCAAAGGGTTTTACACAGAGAGGGAGTGGATTATAAGGAAACCTTATCGCCTATTTCAGAAAAAGATTTTCAGAATCATCATGGCATTAGTGGCACACTTTGACTTAGAATTTCACCAGATGGACGTAAAGACTGTACTTCTTAATGGAGATTTAGAAGAATAAGTGTATATGACTCAACTTGAAGGGTTCATAAGTACATATAATGCGGATATGGTATGCAGATTAAAGATGTTCATTTATGGCATGAAGCAAGCTTCACGTTAATGGTATATGAAGTTTGATGTAGTGATCACCTCCTTCAGTTTCATAGAAAATATTGTTGATCAGTGCATATAAATAAAGACTAGTGGGAGCAACTTCATTTTCTTAGTGCTTTTTGTGGATGACATTTTATTGGCTAGCAACACCATTGGTCTTCTTCAAAAGACTAAACGGATCTTGACTAAGCACTTTGAAATGAAAGATTTGGGTGAAGCATCCGTTGTCATTGGCATTGAGATATATCAAAACCAAAAGTGACAAAATCGACAAAATATAGGATTATCTCAAAGAGCATATATAGATAAGGTCTGTGAGAGGTTTCGAATGTAAGACAGTGCTCCAACTACAGCCCCCATCTTCAAAGGTGAAAAAATCAGCAAACAACAGTGTCCATGGTATGAACTCGAGTGCAATCAGATGAATGTATTCCTTACACTTTGGCTATAGGGAATCTAGTTTATACGCAACTTTGCACCAATCCAGATATCATTTTGTTGTTGGCATGCTTGGTAGATATCAAAGTGATCCAAGAATGGCTCATTGGAAGGTTGCCAAGAAAGTTATAAGGTATTTGTATTGTACAAAGGATTTCATGCTTACATATAGACGGACCGATAACCTTGAGATGGTTGGTTATACAGACTCTGATTTTGCAGGATGTCTCGACAGCTGAAAGTCTACTTTTGGTTATATCTTTCTGCTGAGAGAAGGGGCAATCGCTTGGAGGAGTGCAAAACAGTCACTTGTTACAAGTTTCACCATGGAAGTAGAGTATGTGGCATGATATGACGCCACATCACAAGCATTATGGATGATGAATTTCATTTAGGGACTTCAAGTGGTCGACAACATTTCAAGACCACTAAAGATCTATTGTGATAACACATCTACAATCCGCTTCTTCAAGAACAATAAATGTTCATGCGGTTCCAAGCACATACAGATCAAGTATCTCTTTGCAAGGGAGAGAGTTAAGAAGCGGTAGGTGTCCATAGATAGCATCAATACAAGATTGATGTTTGATGATCTGTTGACAAAGACATTGGCACCAAGTGTGCATAAGGATCGTGTATTCCATATGGGCCTAGTCAATTCTCTTTAATGCATTAAAGTTCGTATGGACATTTATTAATAATAATGTTTCTTGTTTCATTTACCTGCTAAATTGTGTACATTCAATTTTTAGTAGTAAAGCGGACCATTGGATAGATAGAAGGACTTTAATATAGTATATCTATCTATACAGGGAACTACGTTTAAAGACTTAGAAAAACAAGATTGTTTATACTGTGAGCATGGTTAGGTCCTACATTCAACAATGATGTAGTGAATGCCTTGATTCGTATATAGTTATCTTATTTGATAGGTGTAAAGTTTTACCAAATGGATAGTATGGGTATGTTTTTATAAAAGAGTGCACTTGTCAAGTTTTGTTCAAAAAATGCCGAACCAAGGAAGAGTCGTTTTATTTGAAATGATATATATTTTTAAAAAATATTTGTTGTTTTTGGGCCAAGTGGGAAAAAAAAAACCCCATCTTCCGCTTCCATGGAAATAAAATTCCTACCGGATAGGTAAGAAAGTTAAATCTGTCTCCAGCGCCGAAACCTGTTACTTTTTTTCTACTTTTTCCTTGTTGTATAGTGTTACAACAAACGCTAAAAAGTGTGTCTGTGCGGAAGTATTGTTCGTTTCTGTCTCATATTCGCAAAAATGACTCTCACACAAACAACTCTTTATTTTAAAGACTTGGAATAGTCCTGACCCGAGAATGGAAAATGAAATAGCAATTTTGTATGTTTATATTTTCCACAACATTCTCTAGGTCACCTTGTAGCTAAATTGTTCCAATTTCTTCTCTTTTTTTTTCTTTAGGATAAAGAAAATTTAAGTGTCAACAAAATTTTTTCTTAAGGTGCATTTGGTAACATCTGTGGAAGAGGAAATCGGGCGTTTCCATTTCCTTTTTCGTGGATCCACCTTTCCTACCACCCAAGCAATGACCTCCGGATTCTTTCTCGTGCGGAAACCAAGACAAAAGAGGGGAGTCACCAGCTGATTTATCGTTACACCAAACACACCAAGCAACGTGCCGGATCATTGCCTAGCCTTTTTCATTAAACCCATGCAGCACAAAGGCCCCCAGGATTTTGGGTCCAACCTTGGGATTGTAGGATTTGAAAATCCTCAATTTTGGGATTCTTTTATCT
This sequence comes from Umbellularia californica, assembly GCA_028538565.1. Classification (NCBI taxonomy): domain Eukaryota; kingdom Viridiplantae; phylum Streptophyta; class Magnoliopsida; order Laurales; family Lauraceae; genus Umbellularia; species Umbellularia californica. The sequence goes on from JAPQWN010000006.1 coordinate 29,475,401, forward strand.
AAATAGACACGGCGACATCCACCGATTTCGGTGTTTGGTAATAAACTATGTAAACCCTTAGAGAGGAATCCTTGAATTTTTGGCAATGAGTTCTCAAATGTGCGGATTCCTGATAGGTTCCTTGCTTGTTACTAAACATGCTCCTAATAAATACACTAACTATTAAATTTCTTCCTAAGTGGCCCCACCCATCAAAGGTTTACCATGGAGGCTGGAGTTTTTGTTCAGAAAATGAGAATTCTATTTTACCTGAAAGAAGTCAAATGCCAAGATTCTTATCCTTTTCCTCATGTTGAAGCACAATTGGCTGTCATAGAAGATTTCTCATTTTTAATTTACACATCATAGGCTTCCTAGTTTTAGGTTTGTTGCTTCTTGTAGGTTTTCTTGATGCCATAGGGTCATACAATAAATATGATTGTCATAATCTCTATGAGCTTGGCATCAACATACACATTACGATAAGAATCATTACCCTCTTCATTTCTAACTTGGACCTGGTTCTAGTTTAGTCCTTTTTGTGTTATTCAACCAATCAATCCTACCAAGATCCAACACTCTACCTGCATTATTACCTAATTATTGAACTCGAATCAACCTATTCCTAGATGGTTAAAGTTGATCCTTTCCATTTTGAGGTTGGTAAATTTCATACAACATGCATATGCTCTTTAGTGAAAAAAAGAAAAAGAAAAAAAGAACATGCATGTGCCTGATTCGACCAGCTCCTAACTAAATCCAACTCTATCGATTTCCACCTTCCGAGCTCTGACAGGTGCTTACCTAATAGGAATTTGTTTTGGTAGCATACCTATTATATCCTTATTCGAACGACTCTGGACCATTCCTATTTGCTGCTTTTAGTGTGGTGAGTTCATTGTTCCTATAGGATATGTTTGAAATTGTCTATAGATTGTAGATTTATGGTGTACTTTTTTTTTTATTGAAGATGTCAATTATAATGCATGTAATTTGTGAGCTTTTTGCCCGCAATGATGGAGAAAGAGGAGGTTAGAGAGGCACACATTTTCAACTAATTACAAGAGCTTATCTGACCATCCTCTTCGACTTCAAGATTCTTAAAATCATCAATTTTTTATTAACTTTTTTTAAAGTATCTGCATCAGACATTGGATTCTCACATATTGAAAAAGAAAATTGGTTTATCTAGAAAATATCATCATACAAAAACGATCAATGGCCTATTAATTGAGAAATTATATAAACTTTTATATGAGTTAAAGGCATCATGGCTACCATTTGATGCAAATTCCTTTTCATCTCATGATTTTACATACGATTCTTGAAATTCCATTTACGAAATCTTATTTCACTTATTTGTACTTGAGTGTTGCCTTTCTTTATTTTATTTAGAAAATGGATGATGATATGATATTATAAGGGGTTTTTACCAAAAGCATAATCAAATATCCATATACCTCCAAAAGAATCCTCAAATACATGTAATGCCCAAAAGTATCTTATACAGCAGACTTCATTTTTTAGACCAAATCGCCTTTCACATTCTCTCTCGCGAGTTCCAGACATGACACTCGCAAGCTCAAGATATGACTCGCGAGTTTGGGATATAACACTCGCAAGCTCAAGATTTTGTGTCTATATATGTGTCTAACATAATTCGCGAGCTCGAGTTTGAATTGAACATTAACATGGTTAGGTCGCGATGTCAAGAAACAACTTGCGATATTGAGAGGAGACTTAATAGTTCAATAGTTAGATTTAACAAAAATATGATACATAGATGTGAATTTAGACTGATTAATAATTCTGAATCTGATAGAATGATATGTGTAGATGGATGAGTTCAACCATTCTACTATGAATTTATTCAATAATGAATGTAGTCATCGCGGACATTCTATTACTACAGTTTGTGGAGATTTTGTTAAGAAAAATCAAACTTTTTATTTTTACAAAAAAGTAATATAAAGACTTGTGCCCCGCTCCATTCCCTATTCATAACTCCACTTTTTCTACAGTAATGGAGAGGATTACCTACAAAGTTGATGATGCTTTTTCTCGACGTTTATTGCTTTAGAATAGGGTTTTAAAATAAATGTTAACTGCTTATGATGTTCTGAATAAACCGACGAGTTCAAGAATTGAAACAAAAGCAAAATTCTCGAAATACTTCAATGCACGAATGCGGTCTAATTTCAATGTCCTGAGAAAGGGATTGAAGGGCAATTTGGTTCGGGAAAAATCAAAGTATATAGTATAAGATGCTTTTTGGCATTACATATATTTGAAGATACTTTTAAAGGAATAGAGATATTGGAGGGTGATTTTAATAAAAACTCATATAAATTAGTAATGATATTTGTTTCACTCATAATTCCCAGTTTCTATGCAACCTATCTATTTCATGCCATTACATCTCCACACATTCATCCACCAAATAAGTCCCTAACAATAAAAGGTCCAATTGGATGTCCTTTTCAATTGGTTATATTGTTTTCTTTCTCTTCGCTCGGCATGAGAGAAGTGTCAATTTTAGGTCATCCGGTTTTCTAATTTACATTGGAGAATGTTCATGTAGGAAATCATGTGGCCCGCATGCCATGGGTTCCACGTCAAATCAAGCAGGGCTGATGCCAAGTGAGAATACAATCCCGCTTAAAGTAATACTTGATCTAATCCCACTAATAAGACTCCCAATAGGATTAGTGGATGTGGGTTTCTTAGCGAAGAAGTATCTAGTAAGTGTGACTCTTTGGGACTTGTGTATATAAGATAAGGGAGCCCTAGGGTTGGGTATTATTCCATCTTATAGGAGAGACAAGAGGCGAAGAGATTCGCGGAGCTTCCCTATCACTAGAACGCACATAGATCTCTGGCCTCGTGTTGGAGTCTCCACATCCAAATCCATCAATTGGTACCAGAGCTTGGTGCCGTGCGTTTCGACGGTTTGGATCGCAAAGTCATAGATTGGATTGAAGTAGATCTGGGGGGTTTTCTCTAAGCCAGGGGCATCCTTCGCTTCTCTACAACGTTGGGAAGAAGAGGACTTCAACTTCGTTCATATGTGCATAGAAACCAATAGTAAAGGCTCCCATTTTTTGTCTCATTATACAAGGCAAAGAATGGCATTGTCTTCATTGGGAATCGTGTAACAAGAGCCAACAACCAAGGAGACTCACGATTTGCCTCCATACTAAAAGGCAGCACGTGTTGTTACATCTTCTCTTCAGGATGCGTGCAGAAAAAGAGAGGCAACTACCTTTAAACAGTACAGGTTGGGTTAGACAAGACCCAACCCGACCTGGATCTAACCCGGAGCGCAAGCCCAGCTTCTGTAGCCTGATGCGCGAGTGACGTAGGCGATGAAGTACGGCAATGCAAGCAGATTGCTGACATAGGCAAGGTGGTCCTCGACTGTCAAAACTTCGTACTACGATATCTAGAGTACCCAGACTCCAATTGATGAACCGTTTTATCCTATGAAATCCTTGCGAGTAGTTCTACAGAGTAGCAATAAAAGGAATGCGATCTAGCGGTTCAGGAAAAAAGGGTGACTTTTCTCCTGTAACGGTCAGTGGTATCTGAACCTCCTTTTCAATTCGGTTATTATGTTTTCCAAATCAGCGTTGCATGATCTTGCTAAAGCTGATATTTTTAACAGCAAGAACTTAGTCGTGTGGAAGCGTCGGATGGATGCATTGCTGCACTTTGACGGATTAACATATGTGATTGAATCTGATTCGATCTCCAAACCCGTGATGATGTCCCTAAGGAAGATCATGATGTGTATGAACAGTGGGTATTTGATAACAAATCAGTGAGGCATATTCTGGTCAGGTTCATATCCAATGATTTGGCAAAACAGTTTGAGCATTTTAATACTACTAAAGAAATTTATAACTATGCTATGGACAAATATGATGCAACCTCTAAATTTCACTTAATGGAGGCATTCAGTACATATGTTAACAATAAGATGCCAGAGGGATCACACTAATCAAATGGTGGACCGATATAGTAACCTCGCAGCCTTGGAAAAGGAAATGGATGAAGATTTTCAAATCATGTACTTGCTGATGAGTCTTCCACCGTCGTGAGAGAATGTATCTCAAACCCTTAGCCTCCAAAAGGGTATAACACTCATTGAGGTTGAAGCTAGATTGCTTGCTGAAGGACAAAGGCAGGCCGCCTGCCGTGTAACACCTACAAACTCTATCATGATTGCTAAAGCTAAGAATAATAACGGTGCATTAACCGTCAATATGAAAAATAAAAGAAAATTCAAAGGCAATAAAAAATGGAAAGGGCCTAAGAATAGTGTTTACCTTAACTGCGGGAAGCCTGGCCACTTTAGTTCTCAATACAGAAAGAAAAGGGGTGAGAGTAGCCAGCAAGGTAAAGTGACCAAAGAACATGGTGATTATGTTAAAATGGTCACAGAGTCCATAATGGTGGACACCAATGATAAGAATTGGTGGATTAACTTAGAAGTTACCAGGCACATATCAAGAAAAATGGTTGGATTTGTTGAATTCAAAGAGATGAAACCAGGAGATCAAAGTATTTACATGGGGAATGAATCATTTTGTGATGTGTTGGGTGTAGGGAAAGTCAAAATTCCCTTACCAATTGGAAAATCCATATATCTCTTCGATGTTTTCTTTACTCCATCTATGACGAGAAGCGTCATCTCTGTGAGCCAGTTGGCTATGAATGGATTCAAAATCATATTTAAGGATAAGGAGGTTACAATTGGCATGCACGGTCAAGTTTTAGTCAATGGTTTTCTTTCTAATAAATTGTATTTGCTGGACACTCTTAAGGATGAAATAAGATCTAGTTTCCAGTATTCTGTGTATGTGAATTTGTGCATGGATGGTTTGGCAATGTTATGGCATATGAGATTGGGGCATATTAATAAAAACAGAATTAGTAGAATGGTTAGGGATGGACTATTACCAAATTTAGCTAACGTAAAGTACCCTATATGTGAACCATGTCTAAGTGGAAAAATGGTCAAGAAACCATTTCCAAAAGGAACTAGAAGTTCAGAAATATTAACCATTATTCACTATGATATTTGTGGACCATTGAATATAGAAAATAGAACGGGGGAGGACTATTTTATCACATTTATTGATGATTACAACATATATGGTTATGTGTACTTGATTAAATACAAACATGAGGCCTTAGAAAATTTTCAAATATATGCTACTGAGGTCTAAAATCAAAAGGACAAAAAAATAAAACGGATTAGATCCGATGGGGGGGTGAATATACCTCAGAACTGTTTAAAGAATATTGTGCACATGAGGGAATCAGTCATGAATATTCAATTCCATAGACCCCACAACAAAATGGCGCAACTGAGAGGAGGAATAGGATTTTAATGGATATGGGAAGGTCAATGATCAGCCACGTTAGACTTCCATTGTATTTGTCGGGAAAAGCATTAAACACGGCACAATATATCATAAATCGAGTACCCTCCAAAAGTATGCCCAAGACCCCGTATGAATTATGGAATGGTGCCAAACCAAAATTAGAACATGTGATAGTTTGGGGATGCTCTGTACATGTCCTACTACCACCACAAGAAAAATATGCAAGCAAAAATGAAGAAAAATTGTTCTTTCATTAGTTATCCATTACATTCTAAAGGATATCTTGTGTATGATCACGATAACACGATAATCATGGAATGCCGAGATGTGTTTTTCCTTGAGGATCCGACGGTCAGTTCTAGAGTAGAACCACAGTGAGTGGAATTACATTAAATTTTGTAAGGTTTTGAGTGTTGGCATAATTCATGGGGTTGGTGTTGGAAGTAGGTGGGCCTCGTGGATAGATTTTCAAAACTTTTGACCCACTTGACTCAGGAATCAAGTACCCATAAGGCCAAAAACCCAATCCAGGATGCATAACCCTCAATCTCATGATCATGTACAGTAAATAAAACTATCTAAAAGATAGAACAATAGCCAACAAGCATCCATAAAAATCTACAACATGCAAGGAAGTAGATTATACATTTGGAGCTCGGTTGTGCTCTAATGGAGAAGTTGATGACTTTCGTTGATGTAGAACTCTTCTACAAAATAAGATCAGAATCTCCAACACCTCTTAGCCTTCCACGCTATGACTCGAATCAGATTTCTCTTCTCAAGAAGATTGGTGGAATTTCCAAGAGAAAATCCAACTCGAAACTCCAAGGAACTAGAATAGGAAGAGAGGAGAGAGCAGTGCAACAATTGCACAAAAGAGGCTGGACGTTTTTTACTCCAATAGATGGACGTCCATGAGGGGTTCTATTCCCTTTTATAACCTTTCAATGCTCCTCTTTTCTTAATTGAAATAGAAGTCACACTTCCACAACAATTAGTAAGTATACTATTACCACTATTAGAAGTCCTACTCCAAATAGAAATAGTAACTTTCTAATTCCTTCCTTTTAGAGTTCAAGTAGGATTAGTATCTTTCTAATAACTTGGGCTAGCGTGGGGACCACTAAGGATTCCATAGAAAGCTGGCTCCAACTGGGACACGAGACCCCACATCTCATGTGCAATCCGGGCCCACAGTTAATTGCAAATAACACCACTATATAAATGCAATTGCACTCCAGTCTTAGGAATAAATTACAATGAAGACCCTAAACTTCCAAATTACCACAAGTAGGCCCCTCTATCAATATCCATGGATCAATTGGAATAAATCTGTCTCTTCCAATCTTAGTTCCACATCTTATTATCCTTGAGCCCCAATTAATTACTGTGATCATCAGTTCCATCCAATTAACTCTTAATTGAGATGGGTGCGCACTTACTAATGACAAATCCATTAATTGGCACAAGGGGATAATAGAGATAGATTTCATCTTGATCATTCAATGTTCCCACAGTCCTACTACCACATACCCAAGACACCGAGGTGTTGACCTACAGTTGGCATCACTCATTGGTGACTCAAAGCAAATGAATAAATAGAAACTTGAGTTCATCAATGTCTTAGGATTGAGAGCCAATTGCTAGGGAATTATGAGCGCAGACCTTATTATGGAGACAGAATTACATAAGGTGCTTCTCATGGTCCTTCAATACATCCAATGTACCAGCACCATGATCCAAAATCTTACATTCTGATGATCGAGACAAATCACACTATCTCATAGTGATCAAAGTGCTGCAACCTTATCAGATGAGATGCCCAGTCTCATCACTAGTTGTGAAGATATTTAAGTATAAGATTTGTGACGTATGTCTCCCATGTGTGGATCTCATCCATACACATATATCACATTTAATATACTAATGGGACCTGGTTCAACTCATGAACTATTATGTCATATGTATTGGTCATGTACATGAAGTAATAAAATAGCATTCATCTAATGAAAGTAAAGCATGATTTTATTGATAAATAAAGAAATTAATCAATTTATCACATTAACTGACGGATTGAGTCCATACAATCTAACAGTTGGACAAAACTTGGATTTGATCTATGTTTTTTTTTCATTTTCCTAGAATGGACTGCAAAACCCCATGGGAGTACAGCCTTCAAACCAAAGACAAGAGCTCTAGAGTTAGAATGTTCAGAAGCAAAGTTCGAACATTGCTGTCTAGAGCCTTTTCAAGACAGTTTTCCCGAGAGGCTCAGAGTCTGAACGTTCAATACAAGAGTTTGAACGTTGCTATCTAGAGTTCGAATGTTCAGAAGTAGAGTTCGAACGTTGCTGTCCAAAGCTTTTCCAAGTCGGTTTTCCCGAGAGGCCCAGAGTTTGAACATTTAGTACAAAAGTTCAAACGTTGCTGTCTAGAGTTCGAACGTTGCTATCCAGAGCCTTTCAAAGCCAGTTTTTCGGAGAGGCTCAGAGTTCGAACGTTTAATACAAGAGTTCGGACATTTAGCACAAGAGTTTGAACATTGCCTGCCAAAGGTTCCTATGCCAAAAATCAAAGAAGAGCAAAGTTCGAACGTTCAACATAAGAGTTAGAACGTTGCCTGCCAGAAGTTCTCATGCCATTTTTCAGAAAGCACAAGAGTTCGAACTCTTCACTAAAGAGTTCGAACGTTTGTTACAGAATTCTATTTTGGGCAGAGCTTAGTGGTTCTATTATATAAGGGTTGTTATATTTTGCCCTAAATACCTCTCTTAGACATTCAAGGATGGCTGCTAACATTGAGAGGGTTTTTCATTCTTTATAGAGATTCATCCATTTTGAGCTGAGATTTCCATCTCCAGAGTCCATTTCTTTTATCTTTGGTTCGTTTCATCTCGAAGTTCCTTCGGGGGTGTAGACGGAGAGTCAAGCATGGGAGAAGATGAACGGCGAGGCACCGGCTTGAAGTTCCGCAATCCTTAGGTTGTTGTTCAACTAGGGAGGGGTTGTAAGTTCTCTTGTAATTTTCGAATTGTTCGTGTTTGATCTCTTTCCTGGATCGAGTTTCAGGGCCTGTAGTTTTTTCCCTTGTTTGGGGGTTTTTCCACGTATATCGTTGTCTCTCTCGTGGTAATTGATTTTTGATTTTGTGATTGTTCTTTGTGTTGTTTCAATTGCATATTTGAGATCTGATTGGGACCTTAAACATTAGAATTTGGGGTTTTAAAACATTCAAATCTCTAAGGGCAAGGGAGTTCAAGTAAGTGGGGGTTCCAACGAAAACGACGTTGGACATAGAATTCTTGGCTAGGGCCCACTTGAGGTGACTAAACAACCGATGAGCGAATTGGCAAGCCAGTTTGGGCGAGGAAACAAGCGGCATATTTAGATGATTATTGCAGTTTATTGAAAATCGTGAAAGATCTGGATTCAAACTCCTACTCTCAAGCGCGATCAAAGCGTAGGATATGCAACATTGGTTAGAGGCTATGAGAGAGGAGATAGAATCAATTGAAAAGAACTGTGTATGGCAATTGATTGATCTTCCAAAAGATCGGAAAGCCATTAGATGTAAATGGGTTCTTAGAAAGAAACTAAAATCGGATGAATCCTTGGATAAATATAAAGCATGGCTAGTAGCTAAGGGATTCACACAAGTGAAAGGAATAGATTACGAGAAGCCATTTTCTTCATTTGTAAAATTCCAATCCATACGAACCTTAGCAGCATTGGTAGCATTTCGTTACCTTGAATTGCACCAGATGGATGTGAAAACCGCATTCTTGAACGGCGAATTAGAAGAAGAAATTTATATGAAACAACCCGAGGAGTTTGTAGTGCAAGGTCATGAGGACAAAGTATACAAACTTAATAGGGCATTGTATGGATTAAAATAGGCCTCGAGACAGTGGTATAGAAAATTTCACCAGGCCATAGGTGAAATAAGATTTGTCCCCAATAATGAAAACACATATTTCTATATTAAACGCCGTGGAAGTAGTTACTTATATTTGTCATTATATGTGGATGATATTTTGATCGTTGGTGATAAATTGGAAGCCGTAAATGAAATCAAACAATGGTTAAAATTAAGATTCAAGATGGAAGATATGGGTGAAGCAGAGTATGTCCTTGGCATTAAAATAACCAGTGATCGTCCAAATAGGCTATTGACTTTATCACAGGGATCCTATTTAGAAACTGTATTGAAACGGTTTGATATGGCTAAGTGTAAACCAATTGACACTCCCATCCACAGGAGCATAAAATTGTCAAGTGATCAAAGACCCACAAACGAACAGGATAAGGAAGTGGTGAGAATGAAACCTTATGCTCAAATTGTTGGCAGCATCATGTATGCGATGCCATGTACGAGATTAGACCTTGCATTAGCTATGGATTTCATAAGCATATTCCTAAGTAACCCAGGATTACAGCATTGGTATGCAGTTGGTTAAGAGGATTTTGCATTATATCAAAGGAATAGTGAATCTTCACCTATGTTATCAAGGTGAAGTCTTGGAACTGCACGGCTACTCAGATGCAGATTGGACCAGTGATTTAAACCAAAGAAAGTCAACAACCGGCTATATGTTTACCCTCAGAGGATGTGCAGTTTCTTGGGGTAGCAAAAAACAAACCTCTACGGCCATGTCAACAGCCGAAGCAGAGTATATAGCTTGCAGTACAGCAGTCTAGGAGGCTTTTTGGTTAAAATATTTCCTAACTGATTTGGAAATAGTTGGAGAAAAGGAACATGTCCCAATGAATGTAGATAGCACATCTACTATATCCATGGTAAATGAGCAAATGTTCAACAACCGATCAAAACATGTTGAGATAAAGTATCACTTTATCAAAGAGAAGGCTGGAAAGAATGATATAGAAGTTTTTTATATACCTTCAGAGGAATTAATGGCTGATACTCTCACCAAGGCTTTGCCTGCAGAGGTTTTTGCAAAGCATATGATGTGCATGGGATTGAGATATGTTTGATGTTCGTGGTGTTCATGCTAAGTAGGAGATTGAAGGAAATCGTGTGGCCCGCTGCCACAGGTCCTACATCAGATCAAGCAGGGCTGATGCCAACAGAGAATATAATCTCACTTAATGTAAGACTTGATCTAGTACAACTAATAAGACTCCCAATAGGATTAGTGGATGCGGGTTTCTTGACCAAAAAGTCTCTAGAAAGTATGACTCTTTGAGAATTCTCTATATAAGATAAGGGAGCCCTAGGGTTGGGTATTATTCCATCTCATAGGAGAGACAAGAGGCGAAGAGATCCGCGGAGCTTCCCAATCGCCGGAACGCACATAGATCTCTGGCCGCGTGTCAAAGTCTCCGCATCCAAATCCATCAGTTCAGACACAAAAGAAAAAAAAAAAAAAGGGTACCCATTCCACTCCCCGAAGATTCCTCGATTTTCAAAACCTGGAAAATCATTTGATGTTTTGTTGGAGAAACTTGGACAGCTCAATTAAGTGTCCCCTTAAGCTCTATAAAAACTTAAATATAAAATAGTAGCTGGCTGACTAATAAATCTGTTGTTGGGACTCAACTCAGGAATTAGAAAATGTTACTAACTACAATGCGCTTATGCGTCTTCCATTCTTATTATAATCATATGAAAATTTCTTTTCATATGATTTGGAATTGATTAATCTCTTTTCTCAAAATGATTATAATCACACTTGAAAAACATATCATAATATTAAAATTTATAAAAAAAACTTTCTGATCAGTTTCTTTAAAATTAAATGCAAAAGGTTTTAGTCTCAGAGAAAGGAGAAAAAAAAATAAGTCCATAAGAATTCAATACCTAATACCATATAATTAAAAAAAAAACACAAGCTCATGAAAATGGAAGATTAATGATCAAGAAAACTAAAAAGCAAAATCAAAGTGAACAAACAATATAAACTATGAATAAAATCCAATGAAATTTGAAAGACACATAGAAATGAAAATCCATAATCAAATCAATAACATAAGCAATTTAAAAGAATAAACACTCATGAAAAAGAAAAAACCAAAAATGGAGCAAAATAAGGCAAAGACAAAAAGAACCCACAAATTCATGAAAAACCATCATAAAAAACTAAAAACCCATCACAAGTGCGAAATTATAATAAAATAAATACAAAATAAATTTTATTAAAAAGGCTATAAATATATATAAAGATCCATAGGCAATACGATGATAAAAGAAATTTAGAAGAACCAAACCAGCTTATGATAATCTAATACTAAAAAATGAAAATCTGAAGCCACAAAAGAAATAAGAAAAATCCATAAAAAGATTTCACAAAGAGAACTTAAAGAACCCAATGGAAGTAAAATAAATAATTAACTCAAAATGATAAGCATTAAAAAATTAAAAAAATACAACACAAAATGAGAATTCACAGAAAATCCCATAATAAAAAGTGATTTAAAAGAAAAAAAAATGAAGGAGAACTCAATGCCCAAAAGTTGAAACAAAAAAGGGGAAATAAAGAAACTCACAATCTATGAAAGCCATACAAATACAAACCATAAAAATATTGTAAATCTATAGAAATTTTAAATGACGATTCTTTTGTATAAATCATGTTAAAATGACATAATTAAAATTGCTCAAATGAAATATGATGAGCTCAAAAGTAAATGAATTAAAAAAGGTTTACCTACCAAATTGAAATGTTTAATAATTGCACCAATTGTCTCATGATGCTCACATTTCAAAATGGGTTGAACACTGATCTAAACTAAGCATGCAAATGAGAGATGAGACGATACTAAAAAGAGACAAAGAAACAAAAAAATTATTAAAGTTGTTCTAAAAAAATACAATGAACTTAAAAGTAAATGAATGGGAAAAATGAAAGTTCTCTTGTTGACATAGAGAAATAGAATTATATTGGAGAAAGTAGAAAATGATGATAATAATAATGAGCTTAATTCTTTATTTAGATGGACCAATATTATTGGAGATTCCTTTTACCATTAGCTCCGCATTCTTAAAACAAAGTGTACAATCAAAATCAATATATAAAAAAGAAACTAGACAACTTAGAACTGATGGTGGATTAAATAAAAAAGACTAAGGATTAAATAAACCAAACAACCCAGAAATCGGCATTTCACATTCTAAAAAAGAAAAGAAAAAAAATTATATAATCAGAACAAACAAAAATACTTAAAATTCCTTAGATTACTGACACTTAGACACTGGGGCCCATTATCATTCAAATGCTATTGCCTTGATAGAAATATGATGATATTAGGAGTTTCTTAATAGACAAAAGGCATGATGGAGAGTCCAAATCACAAAAAAAAAAAAAAAAAAAAAAAAAAAAAAAAAGAAAAAGAAAAAAAAAACTTTATTTGAAAAACTCCAGTATTTTGTATTTTCTTTATCAGAGAATCAAGTTGACCGTGGAAATAACCCAGAATGAGGTGAAAATTTGAGGTATCCCATAAATAACAAGGATGTTTTTCTTAATGATTGTAATTTTTAATAGATGGGGTCTATTATGGTGATCCACTCCATTTATATCACGAATTATAAAAGTTAAAGCCACATATACCAAAAAAAAAAAAACAGACTCCACCCTTTCTCCCTCGGCAAGCGTGCATGGTAGCACATCAGTTACATAGAAAGTTTCCCCGCCTCCTATTTAGCTCCACGCTATTGTCAAGGGTTTTTTTCAATAATATTATCATTTTTTTATTAATTATGAAACTTATTATTTTTGTTGATCAATTCCATATATTATATATTCATTTGAGTTCAATTTTATTGTAGAATTGTTGTCAGAGAAATTAATGACTATATAGAAAATCATAAAAAATAGTTATTTCAAAAGTTTGATCATCTATGCTTAAAGTACAATACATAAGTATAAAAATAATAATAATAGTATTTATATGGGTCAATATTATAAAAATATAGTTATTTTTATGAAGGGAGGTGCTCTTGTGAGAGACACTCTCACCTTATATGAGAGATAAAGGTGGGGGGCCTCACATTTAAGTTGTTGACATTAGATATGGATGTGAGGGCCCCCACCTTATCTCTCATAGTAAGGTAAGAGTGTCTCTCACAAGAGTACCTCCCTTTTATAAATACCTCGTAGGTAAATTCCAACTCTTGGTCAATATTTCAAAGTGGGCTGGGTCCCATCCTCATTAACTAATTTTAAGTTTTTGTTGATAACTATTAACAAAAAGATTCTTTGTGGTGTAGTGGTAGGATTGCTCCTTTGAAATACATATTGTCCTTAGTTTCATGATTAATTTTTACCATGTAGTCTAACTAAATTGGAACTGCAAAATTGATCTTCTAAGCTCTATAACAAATCTTTCATTCAAGACCCATCATTTAATATCTTAAAAACCCAAATTCGAACAACAAACCAAGTCTATCATCACCAACCAAGATCTATCATCCACCATCCTTTATAAAATGAAACCCATGAATCATTCAAACAAAACCCATCATCCAATCTTCATCATGGGACGAGACTTATTATGGAAGATCCATCACCCAAGATCCAACATAAAGTAAAAGATTCATCATCAAAGACAATCCATCATCTCTTTTGGAGGAAATTTCAAGGCTCTTACAGTTAAATGCTACTTTTCTTAGTTGGATAGTGGGAAAGGAAATGCAGATTTTTGCATTCCCCTCCTTTTGTTTGCTGCTTTTTGTGGGTTCTTCAGACTTGAGTGCCCATTATGTGAGATTTGGGAATTGGAATCAATGAGCCGTTGGATACCGTTTCCAAACATGTGGCGCCATTAAAGCAAATAAATTTAAAATGAAAAGGCTTTGGGTCGGATTTATGTGATCGGTACTGGGTATTTTTTTTTTCAGGTCAGCAGGCAGCGTACGGTTGGAGATTCCTTACCTGACCCACGGACCCAGCTTTACGCCAACCCCGTATTTTATGGTTGATGTTGACCCTCCTTATTTATGGGGTTTTCATTTACATTGCTAACCTGAATAAATCATGGGTTTAATTTCCGGTGGGCTCCATGCTTTCTATTTTATCCATGAAATTTTCAACTAAGGTCTTAGGTTTTTACCTTATTTCAAAAAAAGACACAAATTTCAAAACTTTTCAAATTAGCCCCTAAGTTTTTCAATAATACTTTAATTAAGGACATCAGGTCATTTAAAGGTATTTTTTTTGGCATTTTCTCTCAATTTTTTAAAAATACCTACAATACCTTCATTTAAAGTCATGAGATGGTTCTGACAGTTAGCCGAAGTACCTAGTTGTCCTCAATCAAGGTAAGGCTGCTAGTGAAAAAGAGGAAGCAAATATAGAGGAAGTGAAAGGAGTTTTATTTTATTGAAGGATAATTTGGGCACTTTAAGAAAATTAAAGAAAAAAATTGTTGGAAATTAGCATTAAATGGATGAATGTCCTTAATTGAAAACTTCATGGAAAACTTAAGGACTAAATTGAAAAGCTTTAAAACTTGTGTCCTTTTTTTTAAATAAGGCAAAAACTTAAAAACTTATTGAAATTTTTTCCATTTTATCCACTATTTTGACCCGAGCTCAACCCGGTGTGAATCATTGCACTGTAACGACTTGACGTGCTCATTAAGGTTCAGGTTGAGATTTCTAGAATAAGGATTGGGTTCAATTCTGGGCATATACATTTTGAGCAGTGCTACGGAAAAGAAGATGATTTTGAAACAAAGAAAACAAACTATTCCCCATTTAAAGCTGAAGCTAGCAAATTTTTTTCACTTTATTTCAGGAATGCCCTTTTTCTCACTCTCCACTTCCTTAATCTTGGTGAAAGAATTAAATAGTTTAATTGTACATGCTCCTCTTTTACTGTAATATGATGATAAGTTTAGTCCTTCGTAAGACTAAGCTTTTATAAAGAATGAAATGTTAAAAGAGATTTATGTGTTTAATAGATTAGGGGCCACTTTTACAAACATGTATGCGAAGTATAGTGTCATTTGGATGTGCGTTTAATAGATTAGGGCCCACTTCTACAAACATGTACAGGAAGTATAGTGTCGTTTCATCCAAATGTTGAAATCTTGGAACCCAAATTTAAAGGTTGAAAGGAAACTGCCAAATAAGTATAGAAAAGTTACTTTTGCACATTTCAATTAGAACAAGTGAAAAAGAAAAAAACAAATTTATGTCCAATATTTTGGCACAACTAAAATTGAATTATATGATTCAAGCAAAAGTTAAATGGATTTGAATAAATACTATCTTGAGAAAATCTAAAAAATAGATTTTTGTCCGATTAGACTTGTTTTAAATCAAGTTATGTGATCAGATTCATCAGAATAAGAAAAAGTTCGCATTTGAATATAATTGATTTGGGCTCGAGCCAAGATTGAGTTTAAATAGGAAATTAAGATGACTCCATGAGCTCAACCACATCTCCTAAAAATGATAAATATTCGTATTTTTTTTAAATTGAAAAGTATCAAAGCAACTTTAAAAAATATTTTATACTTTACTAGGAAGTAAAGTTAAAAATTCAAGCTTCATAATTTCATTGTTTTGAATTGAAATAGACTATACTCATTTACATGTATGATAAAGTGGGCCCTAACTTGTAAAAGAAATTAATTGTTTATCTCCTTGTGTGGTTTCCAGTTCACAACCGGGGCATGTAATCGGCCAACACAGGTCAGGTCCGGTCGATACTTTTAACTCTTGAGTGAAAAGTCCAAGAATTCATATATCTCATAAGGATCACATTTGAGGGAGATGATATTAGGATAATATCAAATCTTGGGTATTTATTTTGTTTTCATTTGGATAATATCAAGCATATCATTGATATATAGTAACTACCTAATAATTAGAAAATAAACATTAAAAGTGCGTATTTATCTAGGGATGCAAATGGGGCACATCAAGGGTGGAACCATGGTGGATCTAGACTCCGATTTGGTTTCGACTTTAATTGAATAAACAGTTCCGATTTGGGTCCAGATCCAAGGTAAGATGTATATTGCATTAATATAATTCCACAGCTTAGACATAAAGTTGTCTAGATATAAATACGGATATAGCTTAGCCTATGTAAGCCCTAAAATCCCATATACCCAAATTTATATGTGAATGTAAAAGTCTCAGGTCATAACAAACTAAGATTTGATTCTGGATGCAAATGCTCAAGATCATATATATGCATGGATCTAGATCCAGATGTGAATTTCTCCGAGATACAAAAAATAGATTCCAAACTCTCTTTATTTGGATATGGAGATTTGGCATACTTGGATAATTAGGTACCCCTTTGTAATCCTATATTTACCATAGCGGCATAAAATGGGTATATTGAGCAATATGTATGGGATCCGTGTATTGCTATCAGCCAATAGAGGTTAGTACATGAACACCTGAGTGAAAAGGGAACGATTTAGGGATCAGATTTCTGGGAGATGATACTAGGATAATTTCAAATAAATTTCTGGGAGATGATACTAGGATCCCCCCCCCTCTACGCACACACACGAGCACATTCCAATCACAATGAGCTGGAGGTCCTGACTTCGAACCGTTTGGGCCATACTCGATATACACGGTGCTAATGGGTGGTATTGTATATATAGGTTTTACTAATGATCAACAGTAAGGAGTCGGCAGGTTCCTCTCTTAATAGGAGAAAAAAAAAAAAAAAACCCATAACTACAGAATTTGGTAATTTGATTGCACAAGATGAATCCTCCTTCACTTTAAGTCCCAACCGTTCAGCATCTTCCTTGATCATGAAGTTGTCCATTGCTATCGTGTCAATCAATGCTCTTTCCCTCTTCCCATTCTTGAAGAATTGCACTAACAATAAGCTCTTTCGGTCCTCCTCCATATCTATCTTCTGCAACTTTACCAAGTCGAGGAGTTGGAGTGTACCAATCCTAGGTTGCTCCTTGGTATCCTCCTCTTTCACTATGTCCTTCCTTTTGGCCTTATCTTCTTCATGTGCTATCAACACATTGATCATATTTTTGCTCTCCCCTACCAGTGGCAATATGGGGCCTTTTCTTGATTGCTCCGACATCTTTTCTGTTGCGACGGTGGTTGAAAGGCAAATCCTTCCCTTTAATCCGTTGAAGTTCCCTTTTCTGTTCATTGTTGAAGCCCATCCATTAAGTAAAATAGTCAATCCTCCTCGGTCACTTTTGTGTCATCCAACAAGAGGGCCGTGAATTTGCAATCAAATTGATCCATTGTGCCTCAATTTCTTCAGCTCTTTGTGTTACACCCCGACCCGAACTAATCACGATTAAGGCTAAATAATTGGGATTAGTGCTAATAAAGCACGAATAATTGGGTTAATGAAGGTTAAGGACCAAAGAGATACAAATTAGTCTCAATTGATGCATTAAGCATAATGGAATGAATTTGAATGAAATTGAGTTGGTTAAAATGAGTATAGACTCAAACGAGGTAGGCTAAAGACTTTTTCGTAAATACGGGTTTTCACGTATTTCGTCAAATACGAAAATTCTTGATACCATCATGTATCATGAATAGTACGTTAACTTTCATAATAGACGCGATTCCATTTGACCTCAAATGGACCAAATGAGGCTTCATTTGACTTAAAATGTAAATAGTAGAGAGGGATGGGATTTATGTGCAAATGGAGTTTATAAGAGGAATGAGCTCAAAAGAGGCATCCACTCATTTCCAAAACCCTAGACTCATTTCTCCTTCTCTCTTCCATTCTTCTTCTTCAAGAGTGGTCTTCGATGGAGTGATCAAGTGGGTTGAGAAGAACTCCATCCTTTCATCTTCTTCCTCTTCTTGTCTTCCATTTTTGGAGCTAAAGCTTGTGAAAGATATCAAGATTTCCTTCCTTTGAATCACAAGTGAGTAGTTAGTTGCTTTCATAGAGTTTTTCAAGTTCTATTGAGTAGTGAGGAAAGTTTTCTAGCACAAATAGCTTAAGAGACTCTCTTTTGGTTGTTTCTATGGATTAGGGTTTGAAAAGGAGATATTGTGTCAAACCAAGCTAAGGAAAAAGGGGGTTTTGCTGCTAAGCCTTCAAGAGAGGCAAGTGTAAACATTTTCTTGTGATTAGTGATAACCATTGTAGAAGTTTATAGAATTTCTATGGATTGATAATGGTTATTCCAAGTTTGTATATTTTCCTAAGATTTTATAGATTATTGAAGTGATTGGAGTTCAAGGAACTCAGTTTTCGAAAATTTGCTTCAGAAGTTCTAAAGCTCGAAAATGGAATTCTGAGTGAATTTCGGCTAGCCGCAAGGCTAACCGTGAAGCTAACCGCTGAAATCCATAAAAAGGGTGAGTCTCTGGAAAGCTAACCACTAGATTTCGGTTAGCCGAAATTTCAATTTCGGCTAGTCGTAAGGTAACCGTAAACTGACCAAATTTGCATCAGAAATCCCTGCCAGAAAGCTAGGTTCTGGAAAGCTGATCGATGTATGGCGGTTAACCGAATTTGAGATTTCGGCTAGCTGCTAACCAAATTTCGGCTAGCCGCCAGCCAGACTTCGGCTAGCCGACGACCAAGTTTCGGCTAACCGCCAGATAACCGCTGAGCGAACCTGATACTGGCCAAACCTTAACTATGAGTGAGATTTTGGATTTTTGCGTAGGCTTAGAGCACTCCTTCTGAGTCTAAATGCTTCCTAAATTAGTTCTAAGACTAATTATGGAGTAAAGTGAAATTGTTAAGAATTAAGGATAATGAATGAAGAATTTCGTAGTTAATTAATTGTGGTCTAAACCTCCATGGATGTGAACTACAGGGACTATAATGCACACATTAAATATATAAATGTGATGCTCATCGAGAATAACGCGTGCATTTGATAACCGTTGGTTACACCTAAATGGTTGTTTAGATTTGAGATAGAATTAAATAGAATTATGATTGATTAGTAATTCCCTCATTGTAATGTTATGTTCTAATCTGATAGATTGGTATTACTATTATCCCCTTTCCTTGTTATGAAGGGAATCATAGAATTAAATCTAATCCAGAAATGAATTGCTTACTGAAAAGCATTGACCCTTAAGTCTAGCACTACCTAGCTATTGTATTAGAACACTAAATGAGCTCAATGATTTAATAAATGAAATAAATGACTAATCCTACTGCACTAGATGGATTTGGGGGCGTTCCAGAGCTCCGTGATGATCCTAGTTGTCCCTGCCCCGGATACTAGTAAGTCCCACTATTTCTGATCGTATCTATGAGTATTGATCGATGCCTTCCATTTGGAAGAAGAATCTTTCATTTGAGGGAAGATGGTAATGATGAATCATTCCTTTGAGGAAAGATAGTAAATGAAATGGAACAAAATAAAAATCAATGCTATGGTAGTGACCACCCTATACATGTCCACAAGATTGACTTTTCTATTCACATATTGTTATTGTATGAACTTTCTAGACTTATCTAGAATTGGAACTATTAATAATAGATTGAATGAGTTTAGTTTATAGATTAACATTCTATTACAAGATCTGTTTGTACATTGTTGAACTGTCGTGTTCATTAGTGTTATTGATGGCATTACAGGCCCGTTTGCCCATGCCGGTGCAGCAGCGCCCCCGGCGGCAGCGGAGGAGACCGCTCCGGTTCCTTCAGGAGAACTAAACGAGTGGAATAGTCGGGACACCGTTTGATATGGGTATCCGAGTGCGAAAGGGAGTTAGAACATTTTGGAATGTTTTGAAAAGTTATTTTTTGTATAATCATTTTAAAATGTAACTAATTGTCTTTTGTGTAGTATTTTGGATATGCCGTAATTGGCAAACATTGATGGGAATGATACATATATAAAGGACATCATTTTGTATATATGTAAATCATGAATTGATATTGTCGAGTATAAATGTTTCCGCAAATTTGTATATTTGACAGGTTAATTGAGAATGTTATCCCTTGTGGATTCCGTTTTAACTTCGATTAATTCGAGATTTACGGGAGTATGGGCTCACGGCTCGGGATTACCGGATCTAGGGCCCAGGTCGTGACACTTTGCTTGATAAGTATTATATATTCGCTGACAGAAATTGCAACTTCAATTCACTCTTGACGTCATCCCAACTATCAACTGCGCAAAGTCCCTTCTCGATATCACCATGTCATCGCCTTCACTCAAAGCATGGCATCCTCCACAAGTAAATGCATATTTTAGTCCTTGTCCAAAATGTGGTCAGAAAGAGTAGTCTCTCAGAATTTTCAGGCAGGTGATCCCTACCAAACTATGGTGCCAACACAGTTGGGTGTAAGTGAGCTCATATACCTTACAATAAAAGCCACGTAATGAGATGGAGAGAGAAATTTCAGAACTAGCAGCGAAGGGTTCACCTAGACTTATCGTGTGGACTTATTGAGAAACATTTCAAAAGTTGTGAAACTGAATCCAATACTAGACTTGTCAGTTCTTGCTGCTACATGTTCTTGGCATTCACTTCAATAAGATTTAAAAAAAGGTCCCTCTTCATGGAGAAATTTTTATAGATCCCCATCATCAATTCCTACACGTACAGTTTAAAAGTTGGAAAAAGCTTTCTATGATCTTTAAACAATCACTTTAGACATAGTTCAAGAGCTTCAGTGATGTTTTGAGACATTATGAATATAACCAAAGTACTGCAAATCATACAGGATTTTCTATAAAAGGGTAGTGGCATGATTATTGTAATTGCTCATGCAGATGAGATTCTGGTGATAGTAGGTAATGATCCCAGTAAGATTCATAAGTTGAAATTTCTAGAAGTTTGACATAAAATATCTCTCTCCATTGAAGGATTTCTCGAGTGTTCAGCTGGTTAGATCCACTAAAGTGATACCTGTCACTCAACAAAACTAAAAGCAAGGCTAATTTGATAAGCCTATTGAACAAAATGATAGGCTTCAAACTCATAGAAGAAAAACACATTAATTTGAGCATATATAGGGAGTTGTGAATGTTTACTTCGCTATAACAAGCCTTGGTATATCATATGAGCCACCTTATGCATGCCCTGTACACGTATGTACATTTAGAAGCTGTGGATCGAGTCTTACGACATTTAAAATCAAGATTACCTAAATTGCTATATCCCCTGATCTCGTTCAAAGTGATTCAAATTACACATCAAAGTATTTTAGTCACAATCTCAAACAATCAAAATATTCTAGATCAAAATTCTGTCCATGAATGGGGATGTAAACTTGATCCATCAACAAATAGATATTGAACATTGGCTCACATTACAACTACTTTTGTAATTTTCGATGTAATACTTGGCCTACTTGTCAATAAAGTGACCGTTGATTGTCTCTACACGAGTGATTCAAAATTCTGGATAGTCTCCTTCTAACCCTAGAAAACCTCAGATTCAAAAGACATGAGACGAATGTAACCTCCAAACCATGAACTGCAAATTGCAATATAGTCATTAACCCTGCAGAAGCAACCATCCAGACGAGGCATTCCGTTCATAATTATTTTGACATCTAGATCTTTACAAATGCAGATCTTACACGGTCAACTACAGACAATTACAGACTGCTTTGTGATGGTTGATGCCGGAAAAGGTTAAACACCAGCAGATGCTACAACACTGTTGAAGCTAAATATCATGCAATGGCTGTGTTTGTGCTCTTATGGTTGCACAATGTAGTAATGGAGTTCTGAATTATATTGGCTCAGCTGAAACCATACTGTGATAACATAACAGTTCTTAATTTCCAATAATGAACAGAATAAACACAAACATTATTACCTCATTAGAGAAGGTTTGCTTTAGTGGAAATCCCTAAAAATATACATGAAGTCTGAAGATCGGCTCCTTAATTTCCTTAGTTGGATGGGTAACATGCTCGACCCCTTCATGTATATTACTGATTCATTCTTCCACTTAAGGCAGCGTAGAGAATTGTTTATCATTTTTATATGTTTCTCTTATAGCTAAGGTAAGCGTCATATGATATGTAACAAAAGAAAGGTATTAGGTTGCATTAACCAAGTACTTGTACTCGTCTAAATAGTGCTTCTCTTCTACAAATATTAAAATGCTAACATTTGCACTCAACTGATCCTTCACTCTTTTATGCTTTTTTGTAAAAGGCCCATTTCCAAGGACTGCCAAGGGATTCAAGTAGAAATTTGCAATTATTCTGTATGATAATGAATAAAAAACAGTCCCAGATGACAGTTTATTCACTTGCCCTGTCCCCTGGACCTCCTGTAGGACACCAATTTCTTCCCCTTCTTGGAGAATGTCTTCATCGAGTTCCTTGCCAGACCATGGCTTGAGTTCAGTGGAGGCTCCGCTCGCAGCAACCGACCGAGATCACTGGTAGCATCACTTTCAGGGCCATTCGCACAATTTCTGCCTTTGATTTTGGGTGTTGTAGGGAAATCTATGGATGTCTCAGCTAGAAGCTGGCATGCTTCTGTTGTGCGTGCAGCTGCAAACTCACAATGGGAGAAACCAGTTGATTTCCAAGATATCCTGTCAACAAATCCTGGACTCTTCAACCCTAGAGATGAACTGAATGAGGGAAGACAAGATCAGTTAGAATTAAAGTGTTTGAATGTAGCACAGACAAGTAGAATGAATATTGGGTTGAGATCCGGTTCTGCAAGGAGCACAAACTTTCGTGCCTTGACTTTGACCCCATTTCAGAGCAATATATGGATAAGATGCCTGGACTTTTGATTCATGGTTTCCCTCAGAACCACAATGATCAGATAATCCTGGTGAGTTGAGTTCTTGGAAGTAAAGAAGGATCCTCTATTCTTCACGGAAAAGCACTTGAAATTTCAGCATTAAGTCCAATGGCAGAAACAATCAGGATGAGTTACAAACTAAGTTGTGTCAATTAATGAAGGTGTTGGTGTTAGAGGAACTGGTATAATAAATGTCCCATGTGGACTCCCACCCACTTTTCCCATGAATGTCGCTACCCATGGGGTCAAGTGTATCTACCAGTGTAGTTTAAAGGCATGCCTAAGCGCACCCAGTGGCGGACCCAGGATTTTGACTTGGAGGGGACTTAAGATATTGACTGGGATTTTGGAACTTCCATGTCTCACACCAGGACCAATCTAGAGGAACATACGCCCTGGAATTCGAGAAATCCAGCAAATATTGCTGCTAAAATCAACCTCCAGGGTTCAAACACTTCCATGTCTCACACCAGGACCGATCTATATGCCCAAAATGAATTCAGTCCACAAGGATTGTTGAAGCAGCACCCACTACTATATGAGGAAATGTCAGAGAAAGGATGGGGACTATTTTTTTACTTCCGAAGAAAGAATGTTCTCTCTATTTCACCTATCAGTTCCTCACATTTGCCCATTTTATAGAGCCAAGCCTTGGTGTCCTATTCCTCATGATATTTCATACCGTTGAAAATAAATCAAGTGGTTTCTTTCAAAGAATGAAAGGATCTTGAGATTAGGAAAAAATCATATGCAACCACGTTTAAGCAGCTCAATTAATCAACAACATGAAAAAGATGGAAATCAATCATATGGAGATAAGGAAACATCAGAATTAGACACAAATAACAGGATCAGTTTTCACAGATTAAGACATGAAAGCAAGCGGAGTTCAAATAGCAGATCTAAAAATAAAATCATGACAACTTCTTCATAGTAAAATAAAATGTAAATCAAGCATAATAGCTCAGTCACCACTCACCAAACAAATTATAATGATAGAGCATCATGCTCTGCAGAAAAAATGCACAGATACTACAATAGATAAAGACAAAAAACTCTACTTGGTTCAACAGAATCAAGTCAATTCAACTCACCGAGGCAAACAGGAGAATTCAAAACAACTTGAAGGCCTAAAACAAGTGAAATGCCCATCAAAATCAAACCCTAATCTGAGAAAAAACACAAAAAACCAAAAAACCCTAATCTGAAAAAGCAAACAGCTATGCACACAACATAGTAAAACATTGTTCCAGTTCCAGAAGCTTACTAAAGAGCAACTAAAAACCCTAAAAACGAGAGCTGGCCAGATACAGATCTTGTTGCAACAGAAATGAAAACAACATGCCTCCAAGGAAAAACAAACATTGTTTATTTGTTTTCCAAGAAAACAAACATTGTTTCATTGTCTTCTTTTACCAAATGAGAGAGAGAGAGAGAGAGATGAGAGAGATGGGTACCTGCCCTGCCGCCTGCCGGAGTGAGGGATGGCGTCGTGCCGATCCCGGTCGCCAGTAGCCTCAAGCCTGAGATGGGGATTTTTGAGATGGGGAGGGAAAATGATGAGAAACAGAGAAGGGGATTGTCTTGGAAAGGGATTTAAGTTAAAGGGATCGTTGGGAGTGGGGACTGGGGACTTGGGCTGTTTTTAACTGGGGGCTGGGCTTAAGGGCCCTTATGGGCTTTTTTACAATTTGGAGGGGGCTTCAGCCCCCAGCCCAACACATGTAAGTCCGCCACTGAGCGCACCAAGTCCCCTTGGTGCCTAGCTGGACGCCAATGCTAGACGCCATGCTTAGGTTCACACCTGCCTTTAGGGGCACCATTGGATTATTCTTTCTCTTCTTATGCAGTTGACTGATATAGTTAACCACTACCTGTGTTTCTTCTTCTTCTTGAATGTTAAGTCAATTGTAAGTTGTAACAATGGATCAAGTCATGAAATATTGAAACTTTTCTTATTGATATTCTCCTTCCCTTTCTCATTCTTTTTTTGTTCCTTTTTTTCCTATTTCCTTTTTTTTTTTTGGCTTCTAACTGTTTTTTTTTTGGCTTTTACTATACAAGGGAATCAAAGTCATGCAACCATAAACATGTCCCTGACCAGCTGACCAACAATGCAGGGTGATGAGTGATGTTTAACTTCTATGAAGGATTAAGATGTATGAGTACGATAGCTGTTTGATACATTGTTTAATTTTGAATTATGAGTTCTTCTCATCGTACACCTGACTACAATGAGATATGTATATATGCACGCACATATATTAATAAAGCTGTAAACATAGTCAAGCGGAAAAGTAGAACTCTCAAAGTCAACCCTAGAACGAAGGAATATGGGTTCAATGATCATGATTACCTATTTAGTATAGGAACGCATAGATAACTTTAAAGCAAGGCACAGTTGCAACTTAAATATTGTGATTCCTTTTCATTACTGGAAAAAAATTTAACCTTGAGAATGCACATTGACTTCTGATGGCATGCCGTTCCACTCCAAATTCAAACTCTGCAGAAATAATATAAAAATCTAAAAATAGTAGACAAACATCATATCCTACTCAATTTAAAGGAGGTTTGAATTCAAAGTTAGACGCAAGCAATTATATTATGAGCCGGTAACACAAAGCTATTACCATTATGTGGTATTGAGGTGGAATCTGGAATGCTATATTCACTAGAATCAGAGTCACACTTCATTTTCCAAGCATTTTCTGGTACCTTCAGATACGTGTATTAATGGTTATTGTGTACTGCACTGTACTTTATATAGCTTTAAATTATGAGAGAGAGAGAGAGAGAGGTGTCTCAGTTTTACATGAAACCATTTATTCAATTCACACTAACCTATTCACAATGGAAAGATATATATGGCAGTATACCGAACAAAATTTGAGAGAAACAATTCAACACGATTCCTCATATCTGCACCTATTGGCCCACTTAGAACGAACGTGAATCCTACATTTTAAATATTGAAGAAACACACTTGACTCAGATTTCAAAAGAATTGGGCAAACACTAGTTATGACTCAACAAGAGCTTGAAACTTGGATGGCTTTGTTAAAAATCCACTGCCTCACAAGACTCACCAACCTCAACGGAGTGTATTTTGTTCCATATTACTTGCATACAGAGTTCCCACCTAAACAACTCAAATCAGTTATCATAACGCCTCTCTAAGTAAAAAGTTTGAATCATTGCGAGGATTGGCAAGTTTCACATTCTAACATTCATACACATAATAGATGTGATCGATTGTAAGAGACTCTAGCATACCAACTATAGCATTAAGAAGAACTCTTCTTGTTTAATCAATGGCACCACATGACCCAATGGCAAAAGAGTTTCCCTTGTTCTAGTAGTTGTACAGAAGTTGTAGGAAAAACGAATAAAAAATAAAAAATAAAAAAAAACAATGAAATCACAACATAAAGAGGAATAGATACGGTACATCCTAATTTTTCTCAAAGCATCTATGCAGTGTCAAGTATCTCGCTAAATTAAGCCTTGAAAATACCTCAGATGAAGCGAATCTACAGCATGCATTTGCACATGATGTTTCATCATTGTAAGGATTCATTCTGATAGGAGTTTTGAACCCAATACTACTCGATGATGGTGATGCCCAAGGCCATCTAGCTTCTGTATAAAATTTATCCACATCAATAGGTGAACAAACTTCATCTTCAGTAACCTACAGAGTAAAGAGATAAAGTGAAAATTAAAGCAGTAAACAGTGTTCATAAGAAATTAATTAGACATAACCTTTAAAGAAGATAATAAATTTAACAATAAATGATACAACTTATTCAAATACCATTCCAATTTATTTAAAATGTCCTACAATGGGTTTCAGAGGGAAGAAATTGCCCACAAAAATCATAAATAGAGGAACCGTCATCATAGGCACAAATAAGTTGCTAAAGTAACTTTATAGATCACATTTTACTAAGGGGGCATTTGGTAACTCCAAAAATAAGCTCTTATGTTTCAATTTAGAGCATTTGGTAAAATTCTAATTGTATTTTCTGAATTTTAAAGGTTATTTACAAATTACTGCTTTTGCCTTAAAAAAAAAAATAAAAAAATAAAAATAAAAAAAAAAAAAAAACCAAAGAGAACCAGCGCATTTTAGGGCTGTTTTAGCTAAAGCAGATGGAGGTGGACAATACATAATTTAAAAGTGTTTTGGATGAATATAACCTCATAAAAGTTTTAAAAAAATGCAAACGGCGGGCTCTATATTGTAATTTTTAAAACATGGGCCCCAATGACCACAATTCCTGAAGGTGGGCCTCAACTAGCTCATGGAATAAGAACTTTTTTTGTTAATAATTGTAGATTATAACTTAAAATTAGAGCTTTTATTTAAGACCTTATCTAATTAGCTCTTATGAATTAGATTAGAATTTCCAAACGGCCACTAAGAGATACAGAATGGTTGATTCGCAAGGATTTTAAAGTCTTTCGTAGCATAAGTCTTGCAAAACAAGATAGGTAATTGAATTTGGATGCTTCCATCAAAAACCAAATAGCTAATAGCTAAAATGAAGCAATGAGGTTGTACAATCTAAAAGTGGAAAAATTAACAGACAAATCAAGATACTAATGCAAGTTGAATGGAATTGGATTATTAATTCTAACACAAGGGATCAAATGGCGAGTTCTATAAAAGGGTCGCCAGAAAACGTGATTGGGTAGTTTAAGGAGATAAGATAAAAAAGCTGGTGGGATGTAAAAGTTAAAAAGCCCATTCATGAAAAAAACACTATTCAAAGAATGACAAAAAACAATGAGTAAAAGAGACCAAGAAAGAAAAAGTTAACAAAAAATGCAACTAGAAAGTCATATGGCCAAGCGCAAAGTCTATGAAAGTTTATATCTATAGACAGGAACTCATTTTTAGTGATGTCAGAGAAATGATCAACATGGAACTAAAAAGAGAGAGAGGGCATCTACTTGAACAATTCAAAGAAGATAAGACTAGAGGCATTGATCATATAAGGTGCACAAACGACAAATGAAGAGAGTTTTGTTAAAGGAAAGAAGGATAAAGATGGATAACGGATGTATCTTAAAAACTCGTTAAATATGGACCATGCAACTGAAATAAATCACAAACAAAAAGCAAATAAAAAATGATCAATGAAATATCCAGAATATAAGTGAAGCAGCCTCAGCTAAGATAAGAAAAGTAGAGAACTAGAACCATATACCTACAGAAATGTAAGTTTTGACAAAGAAATAGGGGTTCGATTGGGTACCATATTGTTCAACAAAACTTTGAGTATGAGAAGAATGCCCAGTGAATCATGGTTTTAAAAATTGGCCAGAGATTTGAATGCAGTTTGTTACTGATTCATAATAGTTGCATCTAGCAAGATTGGAATGATTTAGCAAATAAGCAAGAATGAAAAATTACCATATAACCATAGTGATGCAGTACTATGTGGACAGCGCAAATATCAGGTTAAGCATTAACTCATGGAATAAATGTTAAAAAATGAATTACTTAAACTTATTAAGATAACATATTAAAAAAGAACCAACATTCGGCAGCATAGCAGTGTTCAAAGTGCAAGGTCCATGGTCCCAATCCAAATTTGAGCGTGATTCCAACTTCTCCTCAAACCACTTCTTTGCTTCAATGGAAACATGAGAGAGAACAGGCAAATGTGCTTGAGATAAAAAGGTGTCAGGAGTAAGAACTCTCAAACTATTAGCTGTCAGGAGTAAGAACTCTCAAACTATTAGCTGAGCAAGGAAATGCTCCAGGTGATCTTGTCTGTGACAGTGAACACCAATCTCCTGGAGAAGCTATTCTGTTCCTACCAGTACTGTCATGCAGCTCCTGTTGTGTCGCATCCACACTTTCTTTTGTGGTTGGACAGTCTACAACCCGTGATTGAATTATCTTTGTTAGTCTAATGCTTTCACCCCTGGAAAAGCCATATCAGAAATTGTATTAAAAAACTTCAAAGCTAGGATAGTAAGCAGGGATCTAAACATAGGACATTTGAAGACATCTTCCATAGTATTTACCAAACAATGAGAAAATATAAATAAATGAAAGGCAGTATCTTTTTGACCAACTCAACTTCTAAGTCACAGATTCTTCCAGATGGCCTCACTAGTCACTACACAAGAACACAGCTTCAAACATGAAAGGGGGTTCAATAAGACAGCTTTACACACTACCATAAATTTGATGATACTTTACTACAGATGCAAACTAGTAATATTATAAGATAAACATGATCTACAACCTTTAACAAGTGTAAATATCCAAAAAAATATATGATCAGACTCAAATTTAAAACAAAAAAATTGTCACCCGACATTCAGCTTGCAGATTCATAACCATTGGCTTGTATCATATTTTTCATATTCAATAACATGTTCCTAGACTTTCTCAACTTGAAAGTTGAAATAGCTAACTATAAAAGGTCAATCAACAATACCTGGACAAACTTGTCCAAACTAAATGTTATTTCTTACTGATAACGAGTAGAAGTGGAGGCATAGAAATGATCCAATTTAGCTGGCAACGCTGGAACTTCAATGTTTCTAAATGAAACGATCATGATGGACACACCTTTCATAACCCTACAACCTATTCAATCAATCCCAACTAAACTGTAACCACCCAAGTAGTATTCTGATTGGAGTAAACATAGCTATGAATGCAAGTGTCTGCCAACTGATGGGCAGTGGTTTTGATTGAACAGGTGAGACTCACAAAATGTTGGCCCACGGTGGTCATTTCAACTGGTAAGCATTGAGGTCTCCGTCCAATAAATTTCCATAGTTTAATATAAATTAATTCTCAACTTCATAACATACATATGCAGAACATAAAAACAAAGAAAGAAGCAAAGGAAGATAGAAGACACACAGCAATGTTAGAAGACTCCAAACATAGAAAGCTATAAGACAAATAAGAAAAACCTGCAACAAAGGAGTCTATTCAATAAAGAATATAAGGGGGTGTTTAAAGAAATAAATGACTAAGGGGTCGTTTGTTTGCGGCCATTTACATATGTAAATGATGCACATGCGTGAATGTTACGTACCATCACGTTTGTTTGCACTATTTTACGCATCACGTATGTAAATTTCATATGAAAATGATGTGAAAATATACTCATTTTCGCACCTAATTTTTCACACCTTCATGGATGGTAAAAGGAATCCCATATGGAAATGGTATGTAAAGGAACCCCACTCAAAAAGGCGCCCGGTACGGTGTTCACTCGTTCCGTCAAACTCTCTTGGGTTCGAAACCCACAAACCCCACTTCCTCTCAATATTCCCTCTCCAACACAAAAGCCAGACGTCTCGTCTTCCTTCCCCTTCCGGAACGACTCTCCTCTCGCCAAGGTATGCATCTCTCACCCCCATCTCTTTCTCCCCTCTCATGTCTCTCCCCCTTTCTCCAATCCCTCTCTCATTATCTCTCTCTCTCTCTCTCTCTCTGATATGGCCACATAAACGGATGGGTTTGGTCTCCTTCCCCTGGGACAAGTCAGATAGCTAAAAAAAAAAACTCTCTGATTTTCTCAAGAGCAGGAGCTTGTGGTTGATTCCTTTGACTCGAAGATGAACGGCGGGCCATCTGGTTTCCATATGTATTTTCATTATCGATTTCGATTCCGACTCCGATTCCGATTCGAGAGAAGAAACCCAGAAAAACCCATATGATCTTTTCTAGTACTTGCATTTCTCCTGTAATTTCAACGATTTATCGTCTTGTGTCGCAGATAACTCCGGTCTCAAGAACCTTCGTTATTGCGTGTGCGATTCTAACAATTGTCCTCAGTTTTCAAGGCCATTCATCTTCTCTCGGGTTATCATATCAGGTACCTACTTCTTTTTCACTGTTTTTGTATTTTGCTTCCCGATTCTTTTCATTGCTTAGTCGATTGATTCTTTCAGATGTGATTATATGCTGTAATCTTCTGGGTGCTGATTTACCTTTGATTTTGCAACTTTTGTTTGCTTTATTGCGAAATGGCTGCATTTTTGGGCATCCTTTTGTCCGTTAATAGATTAAATTGCACATATTTTCTGTAATTGCAAGTGGGTGTTTGTTTTCATCTCGTGGGTATTACTGGATTGGGGATTTCTTACTTTAATAAGCTTGATTCTTTTTTGTTTTAGCTGTTTTTGGGTTGATTTGTTGGTTTATTCAAGTGTACAATATGTAGTTAGTAAGTGAGGATCAATTGGGTACATGGTTAGGAAATTTGGGCTGTTCTGCACTGGAATGTTTGTCATCTTAGGCTTTGATCTGCATATGCAAGTGGGTTTACTTTAGTTATGTGATCATTTTTTACCAATTCTCCATTTGGAGGGGCATTTTTTCTTAAAAATGTCTCCTTGGGAGTTTTCTAGTGCTTCGGATAAAATGGAATTTATCCACATCATACCTCCTGAAACATACCATGATGCAAAAATGAGAGGTCCTGGTATTCATTTACACGACTTCCATTCATTTCAATATCAGAACTATTGAAAACTTCTTCAGTGTTGCTGGGTTCAATCACACTGTTACATGGCAGGCTCCTCCCTGTTTTCAAGCATTTGAATTTGTTGAAGACGAAGAAGATTAGAAGTTCTATGAATGCAATGGGTACGGTGATCAGAATGACGCCATGGAAACCATGAATGGACAATCTTCGTGGGGATTGGTTTGGTGGTGGAGGATTTGGGTGGTGGCTGCCAAATCATTTCTTCTCTAACTTAGGCATCTTTTCTCCTTCAATGAATTTCAGTAAAGCCTTGGAAAAGTTAGGCACGATAGCACCACCTCTCTTAAACAACTGTAGAAATATAAAATAGAAATGGTCATGCTATGGTATGGTATACATCTCGATCCCAATTTACTTCGATTGACGGTTATATGATTGACAGTTGAATAGAAACCTGTGTAAGGCTCACAATTATTGAATAGGATATTAAAGTTTTAGTAGTGTGTGCTTGTGTTGATCAAGATTTAGAGCTGAAAATAGGAGATTCTATGTACATACTTCAGAGTTCAGACTGGTTTTAGACATGTTCCCCTAATTTAATACATTAAACTGCACATACTCCAAACTTCTATAACTCATATTCCACTTTTTCCATCCAATTTGAAAGACCCAAACAGTTTTGTCTCAAAAGAAAATCACGCAGACCATTTGTTAAGCAAATCTTCTCCTCTCTCCCCGCCCAGTGCTCTGCCAAATCAGTTTAAAAATGAAAAAAAGATATAACATGAGAAGGAAAAAAAAAAAAAAAAAAAAGACCTCTTCAAACCAGATTCCCTAATCAACACATTGTTTTTGGAAGTTGCAACTTGTCTGGGAAACATGGTGAGCCACATGAAGAAAGCTACATTAATTTTATTGTTTAAAAAAATAACCATGCTTATATTTTATTTAATATTCATAACAGAGTCTTTTAATATGATACTCTCAGCCATCCACATGATAGGGAAGTTTTTATTGGCTGAAAAACCCAACATATAAGGATGATGCTACCCTTGAATCTGGGCAGTCAGATCATATATAGAGTGATACTATGAAATTGATGGTGCACAATAACTAGAGACAGAATTTTAGTGAAACTGCATTTGCATCATGGCCAGAATGAAATGACATGAAGATTTTGCAGATACATGAAATAAAATATTCGCTGGCAACAACTATAATAAAAAATTTATTCTTTTGTGGATGGAAAACTCATGGTTCTGGTATTCAGTCAGATTGAATCACATCAAATTTGGCGACCATGATTTCACATGGCATAGGCATTTGAAAACCATAACTTCTAAGATTGGAAACTAGAAAGTGTTGATATTTTTCCCCTGAATGAGTAACGTCTGTGTCTATCATACAATGTTTTCGATGCTATCAAGATTGCAGATAATTATTCTAACAGGTAAGGACTATAGCATGGGATTTTCATATTATAAAGTCCCTGCGTATTTAAGAGGTTAGTGGACTAAATGAATTGTGCACACCTGTTTTAGAGTATTCAAATCCTTAAAACACAAGCCTAGACGTGGGTTTGTTTAGTTGGTTGGCAACCCCGCAAGTTACCGGCCGGGCTGCACGTCACACTTTGTCCAGTATTATGGGTGTTCAAGGCTGGGCTGAGGTATATTGAGGCCTGGCTCATCTTTAAAAACTTAGGTCGGAGCCCAGCCCCAGCTGTAAAAGTCAGGCCTAAGCCCGCCCATTTAGTCAATTGGGCTGGCTTGGCCAATTGTTTGGATAAGACACACTAAATTACAAGCACTCATTAATTAGGCTGGACTTTGGGCTTTTCGTCCAAGCCCAACCAGATTACTAAATTAGCCCATATTCTACACTCAAGCCTGACCCAAGTAGGCCTAGGCTTAGATCGGGCTCGGGCTAGCCCCTCCCATGAGCACCCCTACACAGGATATGCCACCCTTCCCATTACATGTGCGGACTTCTCTTCCGACTTTGTGGGCTTCCACTTCCCCTTATATAGGTTCTCCTTCCCATGATGTGGGCTTCCCTTTCACACTTGTGTAGGCTCTCTTGAGTCGAGCCCCCTAGGTTGGATAACAAAAAAAAAAGGCAAAAAGCCCAAACATTGTAGTTGGTTTGGAATCCCACCTCTCACCTACCTGCTAAGAGAATGATACCTCTGGGCGAAAATCTCATTTTGACCAATCATTTTAGGCATTGGACTGTCATTGATATCTATTCAACCAAACTCTTTCATTTCTTTCATTTTAACTATATAGACTCCATGCGCCTTTT
This sequence comes from Umbellularia californica, assembly GCA_028538565.1. Taxonomy (NCBI): domain Eukaryota; kingdom Viridiplantae; phylum Streptophyta; class Magnoliopsida; order Laurales; family Lauraceae; genus Umbellularia; species Umbellularia californica. The sequence continues at coordinate 29,509,227 of JAPQWN010000006.1, forward strand.
GTCTAAGATATGAATTGCAGGATCCACAAATAAGACAACCCCTCATAACATTGGCAAGTAAGTGTAGAATCTGAATCCTTGCAAAGCGTTTTCACCCCAGTCGTCCTTGAACCGAGATTTCAATGGAACCAATATGTCATGCTCCTATCTCATTGAGCCCACTTGCAAGCATGCCGGTTGCCAACCTACAGGAATAAGAAGGAAGAAGAAGATGTTAAGTCCATTTTAGGTAGGCCCATGAAAATTTACAGCTGTCCTGTTTGATCTTTGCCTCTTTTTTTTTTTGTGGACTGTCAAGGCCTACTACATGGAGCAGTTATGGCCAATGTTAGCATTGACACCCATGGGGTTGAACGGCAGTGCTATAAGGTTTCCATCTGAAAAGTAGTGGCCTGTTTTGACCAGACAATCTACTTAGTACACTCAACCTGATGCATGGCTTGTTTGAAACACATAGGCATTTTTGTGGAAACAGGCTTGGTAAGCATGGTAAGACTTCCATATGATACTATTGGGAAACCTTGTATTCGGATAGCATAGGATATGCAGCTTGTCCTGCATGCATTAGTGGTTGGCAGTCTTTATATTATTCTATATTGATTTGTTGGATATCCTTCTTAATCAGCACTGTTAAAATGGTTTCATGAAAGGCGTGCTAGGATGGGCTTACTGTCAACTACAGTTTGCTTATTCATGTTTCTTCCAATATATCCAGAGTACATTTCTGCTGCTGAGTGCTGACAGCACAATGCCTTTCTTTGACCTTGCAAACACAATCCCAAGAAAATATCTTAATTTGCCAATCAACATTCTCATATGTTCAATCAAGTTTCATGGTTTTGAATTCTTCAGTGTTTTAACATTTATCATCTACTGATCTACAAGTTTATGATGAACCCAATGGGTCATACCTTAATGCCAAATGTCATGTATTCAAGCTGTCAGTCAAAGTAAAAGAATGGACCATAGTTACACAAACTGATGTAGCAGGTTGAGTGGTGCAGGTTTCTTATCATTGTTGGCTATAGTATTTCATTACATCCTCTGCACATTCTACGCTTTTCAATTATATATTATTAATATCATGGATTTTGTATCTAATCAGCTTTTTTAATAACTCTTTATGCTATATAGAAATGGATAATGAAACATGCGGCGAAGATGTTGAATGCATTAATGTCGGTACATCTTCTGGAAAAAAGCGTGGTAGGAGGGAAAAGAAGAATACCACATGGTCGGAGTCTGCAGATGAATACTTAGCTGATATATTGATAGAACAAATCAATCTCGGGAGAAAGGATGGAACTGGGTGGACTACGGAAGGGTGGAGGGAGATTGAACGAAAGATGAAAGAAAAATATGGCAGTGAATGTGTTAAAGATAAAATTAGAAATCGCTTAAGAACGATAAACATCATTACAATCATATCAAGACTCTCATGGGATTAAGTGGTTTTGGTTGGGATGACGTTACAAAAAGGGTTACTGCAAGTGACCAAGTGTGGGATGATTATATCAAGGTGAGTAATTATAAATATATCTTAATATTATATTAAACATTGTTTACTCAATAATTGTTGCTTTATTTTGATCACATTTGTCTAATTCAGGCACACCCTGACTATGATTACTATCGAGGAAGAAGCGTGGTCAACTATGAAAAGTTTGCTATTATATATGGAGATTCAATCGCTGATGGAAGAGATGTGTTGTTGACTAACCAACGTCCACCACATCCGATGGAAGCCCCCCAGGCAAACATCCATGATGTGGCGGGGGAATCAAGTAGCTCTGATAAGATGGATGAAGCTGTCTCTGAAGCACCACGCATCAAAAAACGCTCAACTGGTAGTTCTCGACGCAATGTGCAAGATGAAACTAAAAGCGATTATGATCTTACACATGCAATTAAGGATATAAACACTACTTTGATCTACCTTGCTGACAAGATGGCTCAATCAGGGCCAAGCCAAGCTGACATTGTTGCTGCCATCGAAGAGTTGGATTTAGACCTTACTTTAGAAGTAAGGGCTCTTAGGCTATTGAAGGATCCACAAGTGGCTAGTCAATTTCTTGCATTTTCAACAAAGGATCGACGCCGTGCATGGCTCATGGCGGAGCTAAGTGGCTCTATTTAGGATCGTTGGTTTGCTGAGCTTGTTTTTTTGTGGCTTTGAGTTTGCCTTTTTATCATGGGACTCAGTTTGCTTTTTTTTTTTCATGGGACTCAGTTTTTGCTTTTTTGTCATGTTATAATTTGAAATGACTCTATGTTATTAGTGTTGTTTCCTTTATGATGAATGTTATAATGTACTCATTTTGCCATTTTTCTTATTGTGATCCATGGATTATGTAGATTAATCATGTTGATATATAGTGTGGATTATTATGCTATGTTAGTTTTTCTATTCTAATATTTGTCAATCAATTTTCTAGCAGTGCAAAAGTAATGGATATAAAGAAGAAGATCGTATTTTTACACGCAGTAGCAATGACAATGATTACAGTTTTACTTTTATGGGACCATCACTGTAAACAAAAGAGGATAAAAAAGAGGAAGCGAGTACATGAGTTGTCTATGTCTGGCCATGAGTTTACTCAGTACCTCATTAGGAGTAATCCTCGTAATTCCTATGATTTACTACGCATGAGGACTGATGTGTTTTTAGAATTATGTGATTTACTAAAGAGAGAAAGGCTACTGCATGCAACTAAAAGAGTTTCTGTAGAAGAACAAGTGGCCATCTTTCTAGCTACTGTAGGTCATAGTCAGAGAAATCGAGTAATGCAAATTCAATTTCAGCACTCGGGCCAAACAATTAGCAAGTATTTCAATGCTGTTCTAGACGCGCTTTTATATATCTGCCCAGATTATGTAAAGCTTCCTGGACCAGAAATGTATACTCCAGCTCAGATTGCACTCAATCCAGTATTTTACCCTTTTTTCAAGGTACATAAATAATTTATACGGTAGTCTCTGTTACTCCCTATGATGAATGTTTAAATTGTTATTGATGATAAATGTTTTTGCTATATTGGGATAGGACTGCATCGGTGCCATTGATGGCACTTATGTTCCAGCATGGGTATCAATTAAAGATCAACAGCGATATCGATGTAGAAAAGGTTTTATTGCACAAAATGTTATGGCAATAGTTGGTTTTGACATGATGTTCCAGTTTGTATGTGCTGGTTTTGAAGGATCAGCCAACGATCAAAAAGTTTTATCCGATGTTCTACAAAATAGGGGACTCTACAATCTTCAAGTTCCTGAAGGTAAATTTTTATTTTAAGTTGTAAATTTGAAAGTTATTATAATTTTTGAAAACTAGTTAAGCATGTTGCAATCTTCTGATAATTGTCACGTTGAATCTTTATAGGAAAGTATTTTCTTGTTGATGCTGGATATGGTAATAGGCGAGGTTTTATTGGACCATATCGTGGGACCCGATATCATCTAAAGGAATTTGGAGCTCAAGCATTGGCTCCCAGGACAGCTAGTGAGCTTTTTAATCTTCGCCATGCAAAGCTAAGAAATGTTATTGAAAGGACATTTGGCCTGTGGAAGGAACGGTTTCCAATTTTAACACATATACCTCGTAATTATCCTATCAAGACACAGGTAAAGATTGTAAATGCATGTGCTGTATTACACAACTTTATCATGAAGAGAAGTCCTAGTACGGATGAATTATATGAACGTCATCGTCATGAAAGAATATTTATTGAAGATGACGATAATGATGATCGTCAGGATGAAGGTCAGGATGAAGTGAACAATGAAGAATCTGATAGTCAATATGCTTATCGCTTCCGAGATGCAATAGCATTAGAGATGTGGGATGCTAATGCTAATAGAAGAGCTCGATGAACCAACATATAGGAAATCTCTCCTTTTTTGCACATGGAGGGATATTCATTTTGAAAATGTGACGTCTGTTAATTTTGTAAAGGACACATGGTAAATTCTTTTTTGAAACACCATGACTTCATTGATAGAAAAGATGGGTTACTTTATTTATATGAGATTGAAACGCCATAAAACTTTTTATGGTTTGGGCTTTTTTGTTTATATGGATCTAAAAAGTATGTATAGAAATGATCGAAAAGTTACTATTTTTGGTATATAGTGGAGATGCATTAGAATATTTTAATTGTATATCTTATGCAGTTGGTCCCACTTTATTGACTAATCATGGAGGGTTTAACTGGTGACATGTGTTTTATTTTATTTTATTTTTATTATAGCAACACTTCATTTTTGCTTTTCCATGTTTTCATGGTTTGAGAATCATCCAAACATTTACATGAACAAAAGGTGATGACCATTTTTAGTGCTCCTAACTATTGCTACTATCAATATAATTTACAGAAATAAAAATTTATCATTTTCACATGTAGTTCAAACAAACGTGGTAAAATGATTCACATGCGTAAATGATATGAAAATGACAACAGTAAACAAACGTTGTAAAATGAAACGCATGTGTAAAGCTTACATATGTGAAATTTACATATGAAACATTTTCATATGTAAACTGCATTTACGCATCTCATGTGTAAAAGGCAAACGCCCCCTAAGTGGAATTTGTGCAGCAACATGGAAAGCATTTAGAGGTCAATCTGAGATAAGAGATGACAATGTCATGATGGCATCAAGAAGTGAATAGACAGCCCTGTCATCAAAGAAGCGAATAGACTGAAAGGCAATGGTAACACATACCAAATAAATATACCCAAATTCAGTAGCAGAGAAGCATGCATTGGTCTAGGATGGATGCTCAGCAAGCAAGTAGATAATTAATAAAGTGACCTCACGTTTTGCTTCTAACTGACTCAGCTATATCCCTTTGCTTGATGCGGTGGCAATGTTCATAATGAAAAAACATAAAGATAACAGCCAATATTATTGGTGGGGGTTCGTCGTGCTATGGACGTTGCCTCCTAATTATAGGCAGAGGGTACGTGGCCGTCCATAAAAAAGTGCTGAGCCAAATTGGGTCTACGATTTTTTAGCAGTACTCTATTTACCCTGCATTGCCAGAAGTTGGCAAAGAAAATGATGATGATGGAAACCTCATTCATTAAATGCCTAAACGGGGTGGAACCAATATATCACACAATATCATAGACTATGACACCCAGATGCTTCAAAATAGGCAACCTACAATACATTTCGCATGCAGTACCTCACTTCTGATGTGTAAAATACATGCCGCTGCCATATCCAAGGTGTGTCTTGTTGTATCCATCCAGTATGTGGGCATCATAAATGACATATATGACACCTTTTTTATTTATTTTTTCAGAATATAGGTTTTTATTCACCTGCAGTGCAGGTAATATGAACTTCAGTTGTGTTCTCACTTCTCAAGAAGTGGTTACAAAAAGTCCATGAATAAATATTTAAATAAAGATAGAGATCAGAGGGCACTCTGCAAGCACACAATTTAACCAACATAGGAACTAAAGTTTGCCTTGTGTTGACTCAAGAACCTGTGAAACAGGAAGTGAAGAGACAGGAGATAACATAAAACACAACTAATTCACCATATGAAGCACCCAAGTGACAAGTCAAGTTGACGTTTTTAAATACCTTGAAAAAGTTTCTTGCAGAATTAATTGCTCAATTGCAAGTTTGGCATCAGTCTTTTGAACAACTGGTTGTGATCCTAACGCAAAGCCCTTATATGACACCAGCATCATCCCATTCAGATATATGAGCAGAATGCATATAGGTTAAAACTATTAGAAAACCAACTCCCCTTCCCCCAACCCCCACCCCACACACACAAAATCCCAATAAAACAATAGCAACAGTGCACCAGACTCTTGATGCATTTATTAGCAAGAATCCAGTCAATTTATTTCAGAACCACAAACATGCCTACCATAGAAAATTACTAGAAAAGAAAATATGAAGTGTATGCTCACCTTATTCAACTCAGCCTCCTTAAAACGGATGTCACCGACATGATCATCATCATCATTTTCATCACCATTATAAGCATCATCATCATTTTCATATCCATTGTCATCTGCACAAACACGACACAGCTTAAGTGTCAAGAAGTTCAGATCACCTACACTTTGAATGTCTAACTTGTCTGCTTCAAACAAAACAATTGCTTAATAGTTTTTGATCAAATGGTTGAAATAAGTGTGGTCAGTGGCCCATGATTCATGGTGAGACCCACCAAATGGAATATTCAATTGAATGACTACAAATGGTCCCAACTGTTCATTGAGAGGGTCCCACCATGGATAGACCACTGGCTGCAAATTTGTCTTTGATGATTCTACCCATCAAATGGATGTTTTATCATTCAATGACTAACGTTGAGGCTCAACTTTTCTATATGTATGATCTTAAAAACACTCTAAATATCAATTAAACTCACATATTTTCACATTAGAAAGAATCTTCCATTCTCCAAATTCTTCAAAGAAGCCTGTTCTATCAGGTTCTATATCAGATGTCAAAGTCTATACAGTTCCATTGCACTTCAACAGAAAAAGGCCAGTTCTGATCAAATTTAAACCAAAATGATGGAATCCACACATCATTCAAATTTTAACTTGCTCTTCAAGTCATTTCTCCCACTTCCTCATACTCGTGATGTCACCCCAAATTAAGCACTTCTTTGAAAACCTTTAAATACAGGCCTTCGGTTGACATGCATGGAATAATAGGAAACCTAAAAAAGCTTTTTTTTTTTCTCTCTCTTAGAGAAATGATCCTGTGTTGCATCTATGTTGACCAGCAAATTTAACGTGTGGTGCCCATCTTCACATGAACCCCTATGTGCAGGAAACTTATCAACAAAAGGTTTGATCACAAATGCTGGTCCAAGTTTCAATCTAAAGTGATATACTCGATTGGATTGATCACATATAGAAAACAAACATACACATTTCACACACGAACAAGGCAACAGTGCATATACCCTTCATCCGTAGTAAAATCTGGGCCACTGCCTACGCACAAAGATGCATATGATGGGAGCAAGTTGGATCAAAGAAAGGTGATATTCAAACAGGGTAAAAAAAGGTTTAGCATAGGATCATTTATATTTTATATAGTAGCTACTGTTTCACCTCTACAAAAATGGCCCATGGCCCCATACATTGAATATAGTCTAGACTACAATATTTCTAGATTTTTTTAACAGTAAATTTCCTTCATTTTTTTCCAAAGATGAATCTTTCGTAAGATTTTTTTTTAAAATAACAGCATAATTGAGATTATTGTGAGATTTCCAAGAGATTTAACTTAAAGCTTTAAATATTTTAAATATTTATAATTTTGGTTTCTAATATAGGGATTTTTACAGGAAAAAAAAAGCCTTAAACACTGATTAGACTACTTGACTATGAAAAACACAGAATTGACAGAATTACCCTTTTGGCGATATCGTCAGGAACAATATCATTATCCTCCTGACATCCATCTTCCATATATCCCACCCAACAGAACGAGTTTTAGTTTCTCCGTCTACAAGTTACTCTGAATATCGAAAACTAACGGGACAATTTCTGATAGAGCTCCAACAGCTTCCAGCATTGGCAATGGTCATCTCCTCTTTCAAGATTCAAGCCAAAAAAAAAAAAAATGTAAAATCTCTATTAATGCTCTTTTCTCTTCTACCCTCTCTATTTTCATTATTTATTTCTATTTTGATTTTCATTTGTCAATATTGATAGAAATCTCTCATGTAGGTTTCAGTAATGCAGATCTAGAAGGGCAGAGGGTTGTAATGGGAGATTCAAAAGATTTTTGCTTTTTTTTTCATTTTTAAGAAGTGTTTTGGATAAAATAGGTTTTCGGTAAGTGAGGTTAGAATAGAGCAGAAGCCCTATTGAAAGGATCGGGGAGAACAGAAACCCTTGAGCGAAAATATGAGCGATTTTCACAAACCCACCGCAAGCTATGGAGAAGGAAAAGCAGAGGTGGGATCATGATCAAGGGGAACTCGTCACAAGGAGCTCCAAGGAGGGTCGCCGTCAGCTGTGGGCCATCGTTCTAGAAACAGAGGGGAAGCAACAGTAAAGAGGAAGGGGAAGCAATGGGAAAGAGGAAGGGAAAAAATGGAGTATTTTGAATCGTGCCCTAACAATATTGTCAGGGACTTATTTTGAATCGTGCCCTAAATGATGATGTCAGGGCATTTCGGTCCCTACTCACACAAATAGTTACCTGATTCGTAGTTCGATCAATTCGCAATTTGATACTTCAATTCGAAAACTCGACAATTCAAAAACTCGATGGGGTAGATTCAGTTAATTCGTTTTTGGATTCGCTTGATTCGTAGTTTGATTTCGATGTGCTAATTTGAGTATATAATCTGATGAAGCTGGATATTATTCTAAGTCTAATTCTACATATAAATCTTACTATAACATTGGATACTTTAGTAAATAAATAAATATGACATTTTATAAATAATATAAGAAAAATAAATATTTGAATACTACACACCAAAAAATTAATTTTATACCATGAAATAATAAACTTCAAACATTTAACTATCTATATGAAGTACAATAAATCTCAAACTCCAAATCTATATTGATCAAGATGACAGCCTCCTAGTTGTCATAGGAGATGGTTCCACCGGTGTAGATTAACTTGGTATAAATAAGTAATCTTCTTGTGTTTAATATTTAATATTACGGTTCAATTAATTCTGTTTAGAGTGAAATTTGGTTAAATCTTAAGTACACTGCTTCCTTTACTTTGTCAATCAAATCCCAATTACATACAGGAAATAAAGAAACGTATACGCTTTTCTCTCTTTATTTGTTAACCTTGGCACTCACCTAATAAAAACTTTCAATTTTCAAAAGTCAGTTGTGGGTCCCGACAACAAGAAATTCAAACCAATCAAGATAGATTTCTTCTTGTTATACAGGATTTGGCCAGATGGACTTAATCCAACCTTAAGATTAATCATCCCAAGATAAGTGAATAAAATTATTATATAAATACTAGTTTTTTTGAAATGTTATATAAATACTCTCCAAGACGAGCACAACTAGGAGACAGTCATCTTGTTCAATTAAGAATTTTTAAATATGGGCCCACTGTGAGTTCTGAAAGTCATGGATTAGAGATTTCAAAAATCCATCCATGTATGTTTTCTCTTCTTGCAATCTAAGTTGAGAATAAAGATTTCTTCCCGATAACTCCAGATGACAAAGAGCCATTAAAGCTATGACATGCTTTTCTCTCTTTCTTTTTATAATCTTGGACTATCCGAATAACATATTCCAATCTGTAAAGTTGTGATGTGGGTCCTGCTTATGAGAAATCTAAATTCTGGGCATTAATTGATGGAATGAATAGAGATGATGGAAGGACAGAGAAACCAACTTCTTTTTCCTTCTTCATCTTCCATCGTTTTTGCCTCGTTTTCTACCATCTAGATGCTACCTTCTGCGTTGAAGAAAAACTAAAATGGATGTGTGAGACCTGAAATTCTTGGTAGATATGCAAGCAAGTTAAAAATATGAGATTGAATACCACCAGCAGCCTGGAATTCTGGATTATTTCTGCAAATATTCTGGATTATTTCTGCAAATATGCTCGACAGGAGAGAGGTGTGTTAATATTTCGTTTCTAAAATATATTTCTTTGTTTCTTCCGGGACTTTTCATTTTTTAAAAGAGTATATGTATATCGAACTATAAAGAGCTATTCACTTTTGAAAAATTGAATCTGGCCGAATTGAACCATGAATTGCTTGATTTGGATAGGGTGGGATTTGAGCCTCCTCTCGCCAAACTAGGTAACTATGCTCACACATACAACCCCCTAATCTGATGATTTTCAGTTTTTTTTTTATCAATTCCTCTTTAGGGTTTAAAGATAATCCTTTCGTAAAAGTCACTTTAATATATTTCAGTTTTCTAAAAATTATATTTTGCTCGATTTTCCAGCTAAGAAGTCAAGAAAAACCTGAAATTTTAGAATCTTATTACAATATCTCTCATTCACATATTCCCCAGAGCAAGATATGGCAATCTCAAAACTCTCAACATTGCCATATTAAAATAATGGAAGCAAGACACAACAATACACATAAAACAGTAAAACTGCAACAATAAGTTCAAGGGGTTTTGACATATTAATCCTCCTTAAACCCAGTTTTCCCAATTTCATGACTCGAATTCAAATAATGTCACTATAGTCACTTGACTATGGTCAACAAATTTATTTATTTTTCACTTTTTGCCTAGGATCCCATGATATCATGAGATACCAATGTAAAAAAAGGTAAAAAAAAAACCTACCAATTCTTTTTGTTCACTTTCCCTTTTCACCTCTCCTTCCTTTTCTCACTTGCAAGATCATCACCAAGGTGAAATCAGGAGAGAGAGACTGGTTTGGTCTTTGAAAAAGAGAGATCTATCTTTGTCTTGGTGGTTGTTGTAGAACAAAAGAGAGATTAGTTGGCCGCCACACAGAAAGCTAGGGTTTTGTTGCTCAGGATCCCATGATATCATGACTTTTCTGCAGTATATTAGGGTGAAACTTTCTAAAATGATAAAACCTGAAAAATCAGGCTCAAAAATGTTTTTTTTTTTTTTTTTTTCATAAGAACCACTTGTCTTGTACTGTAAAAAAAATTTTGCTTGCTGATTGTAGAAAGTTGGTACAAAAATTGATAAATCCCATATATTAAGGTGATGATGAAAGTTAGAAACTGATAAAACCCATATATTATAATATTATCCCGGGGAATCATGGATTTTCTGCAACACATTAAGGAAAAATTTTCCAGAATGATAGAACTTGAGAATGTTAATCAGATGTGTATTTTTTTTTCCACAAAATACCACTTTTCATGTTTGTAAAAAATGAATTTGATTGCTGGTTGGAGAAAGTTGATAGGTTTTTTACTTTTTAATTTGGGATCTAATGACATCATGGAATCTTAGGCAAAAAAATAAAAACAAAATAAAAAACATTGACTAGAGTCCGGCGACTCTGGTGACATTATTTAAATTTGAGTCATGAAACTGGGGAAATCAGGTTTAAAGAGGATTAGTAGGTCAAAACCCCTAGGTTCAAAATATTCGGAGGAAAAGATATTCTTCCCATCACCCTCATACATCAGGTCTCAGCAAAGAGCAATTCAGATCATGTTGAGCTGGCCCAGAATCAAAGATTCTATAGAATTCCTCTCCACAAAATGTAAATAGAAACAACCCTTTAGACTTCAGTGAACCCTTGCTGCTTTAAATAAATAAATAAAGAGGACTGATCCTATGCTGACATTTGCATGATAGTTTCCACGAAGCAAATTAGCATTGGCTCAAATGAGCCCCACTTTTAACCGCAATCGATGTCACCCACCTCTAATAAGAAGGCACCATTAAAAAATTTCCACAACAAGTGCAATTCACCATTAGATTGAACAATTTGTGAGAGATAAGATCAACAATTAGATCCCTTCAAATGAAACGAAAATTGGCTGAGTAAATACGGTTTGAGTTTTATCAGAGTCTTAACCTTCTTTATCCATCCAGAACTATGAGGCTGCTTGTGGATTAGGGTTAATGGTAAAATTCCTAAACCTTGCTTTTGCAGCCTCAGAGTTCAACTGTTTTTGTAAATCCATACTTCACATGGTTAAATCCGCCAGTGAATAACGGTAGGATCGCTAGTATCAACCATTTATTTTGAGGACCTAAATGGTCAACCGGTTTCAGCAAATGCATACCTGATCGCAATCCAACCCACTGTGACTCATCATCGGATCAGGATCAAATTGCTACTAATACCAAATCACTGGACTCGTATGTGTGACAGGGATTGGATTGGACGAGAGAGGGAAAACCTCTTATCATTCCATATTCAAGAACCAAGATCCTAGAGCTTAATACAAGTCTATCACAAACCCTAGGTACAAAATCCCTTCTAAATTGGGGAGAAAAAGGAGGAGTATACAGCAGAAAAGCAGCAAATGAGAGGGAAACAGAGAATTCTCACTCACCTGAAGAAGCAGAGCAGATATCGCTTGCCGAAGACGATAAAGAAGAAGGAGAGGAGCTGAATACGAATACGGAGGACAGAAGCTTCCCAGCGCCTGTGAAGAGGGCGGTGAGAAAACCAGGGCTTTCGGATCTGGGAGGAGATTTCGGACGAACAAAAGGAGATGATGCAGAAACCGCGAACCGCCTGCCTCGGAGGATCTTCCCGCCGGACCCGAGTTCGTCCTCCGGACGGAGACATTTGAAGGACATAGAGACAGAGAGGGTGTTATGACTTGACTTGTGAGTGTTCTTATTCAGGGTCTATGCTTCGCGGAACGAAGGCGGGCGATATTTGAAACGTCGCAAGCATTTATGATTGGGATTTCCTTTGCGTGGAACTCCTGTTGCAAAGGCTGGGTCTGATCCTCCAACAACACCACCATGAGGAATATGATGTTCAGATTTAACAGTCTCTCTGTGATAGTTATGATAGCTCCGGAGAAGAATTTCTCTTGCTCGTAACAGTGAGGGCGTATTTTGGGTTGAGAGAAACAACCTTTGTATAATCCTAAATTTTCAAATTAAAAGTCAGAATCGCACGTTAGAAGTCAGACAGGGCTCTCTTTTATGGCGAGCCCCTTTTGTACCGGTGCTCCAAACACGTTCGCTATAGCGAACTGTATCCTCGCTATAGCGAGTGTACATTTCGGGTTTTTATCTTTCTTGCTCAAAAGCTCTTTTTACCCTCTGTTTGGGAAGGGGAAAGAGGGGGGAAGGAAAAAAATGAGGGGAAAGTGGGGGAAAAATCTTTTTGGGGGGTGTTTGGGAAGGGGGGAGGAAAGGGGGGAAAGGAAAGTGGGGGGAAAATTTTTGTCTTCTTGTAGCAAAAATTTTCCCCCCAAAAATGGGGGGAAATGAGGGAGGGGAAGGAAAATGAGGGAAAAAGTCCTTTTTGCCCTTTTTATCCTTTGTTGTCCTTTAAAAACTTTTATAAAAGTAAGGGCAAAATGGTAATTTTTCATGTACTTCATAAACAAACAAAACCCTACTTTTTCACTTTTCTTCCCCCTACTTTTTTACTTCCCAAACAAGAGGAGGTAAAATTAATTTTCCCTCCCCTCCCCTTCATTTTCCTTCCCCTCAAATTTTCCCTCCCCTCCCCTCCCCTCCCCCCTTCCCAAACACAGGGTTAATCTTCTCTTCAGAGCTTACGGCGACTCAACCACAATACATTCTAAATAGATATAAAATTACAATTCAAATATACTAGAGTTTTCTCTACCCCATAAATTAGACAACACAATGAAATTCATAACAATATCCCTCTTTGGCAGTTAATGGACAAAACTCCCGAGCACAATACAATATGATGTACCCGAAAAAATTACAAAATACATAGAATTTTAGGCACACAAAAAAAAAAAAAGTGTATGACCTATAGATCTTGCCCTCTCTTATTAGCTCGAATCCTTGGCATTGGTAAAATCTCCAGACAAGTTGATCAGAAGTGTGGACTGAACAAATTTCCCTCAGCTTTCCAAATAAGATATGGGGCTACAAAGGAGTTGTAGCCATTGACCGTACATCCTTTTGGAAACTGCCATTGCGTCGGAATATGCTAAAGTATGACTCGAAGAATACCATGCTCTGTATCACTAAATGGAGCGAGTCTATGCCCAGTTATTTGAATCGGGAAATTGTTTCTCTTGTTCACGTTGGGAATAGTAGATGAAAATTTTGAATTGATACAGGGTGAACAAATGCGACTTTTAGATGGGTGCTAACAAATAGAGATATGGCGTTGAATGTTTTGGAGGGCATGACTGGAGGCAGTACAAAAGCAGATTTAGCACAGATGTTGCTGCAAGGTTATGAGCCAAAAAGCTCATCGTGAGTATCAGCTATCTGAAATACGAAGTAAGTGCGTATTTGTATCAAAAGGCAGAGTCTAGTTGATGGGATGCTTGGATGAAACAGGAATATTAGATTATGGTCAAGTATATGCCCATGTGACTTTGACGAGGTCAGAGCTAGAAGACATGGGTCAATCTTATTTCCAAAGAACCAGTGAAAAAACATCTGTAGTAGTAGGAAGAGTTATAGTTACCAAAAACCCTTGCCTCCATCCAGGTGATATAAGAGTGCTCCAAGCTGTCTACGATCCAGAATTAGAAGATACAGGATTGATATACTCTGTCATCTTACCTCGGAAAGGAGCAAGGTAAATATTTTCAATACTGTTCAAGTATTTTTCAACTGGGAGTATATGAACCCGCTGATTTAGTTTACAACATGTATTATCTTCAGGTTTCTCAAAAAATTATGATTTTTTCTTAAAAGTTTTTAGAGTCAATTATAGGAATCAACTGGATTTTTAACAAGACAGTTTTTACCTTTGGCAGTAGATGTGGATTCTCCGTCAGTATAGTCAATGCCATGTTTGTTAGTGTTTGCCTTTCGACTGCTCAAGATGTCATTTAGCTTTTTTGATCGAGTGTTCATCTTGCTCAATAAAAGCTTTAGCAGTATCTAACTCAGATAGAACCACTTTGAGTCTTCCGTTTAGATTAGTTTTCTCTGTTTTCAAAGTCTTCATATCAAAATCAAGCATGTCACACTTCTGTGATTCTATAGTCATCTTGTCAGTCATTCTATTGTTCTTATCCTTCAATTGTTGTACCTTTGCAAGAGCTTCAGCAGGTTCATCTTTAAAAGGGGAAGTTTCGCTCTTCATACGCTTTCCAATTGATAGCCATTTACTCATTCATCTTAACCATCTTTGTGTGGACTGCTTCTACCGAAACCGAAACCCCTCCTCGGTAACAGCGCCGATCAGAAAAGGCCTTAACCCCCTTCTCTCCGGCATCGCAGCGTCTCAGCCTTTGTCAAGGTGGGACTGGTCCCGGTAGAAGTACCGACCATGTCCTACCGAACTCGGCCTCACGCTGGCCTCCCAGTCCGATCTCGGGTATAGCTGACCCCGGCGTCTTCTCCAGTTCGGCCCCTCTACCGAGGTGAACACCGGGCTTCCAGTTCCCATTATGAGATGGGACGGGTACTTTGTAGGGAGTCCCTGTCAGGTAGGGCGGCCACCGGCCATTGATAAGGGCTCGTTCCTATCAACAGATCACATCCACATTTATGTGAGGGATTTGAGGGGAGGTCTGATGGGATAAGTATCCTCACCTACCCCCACTAAAGATCCCAGGTGTGGGCTGATGGGACAAGTATCCTCACCTACCTCCACTGTGGAACCTTCCACTCTCCTCTATATATACCTGCATGAAGAGTCATGAACAGGTAGATGCAAGATACAGCCTGCACTGTTATTCTGCTAACACCCTCTTCTTCCCCACTTCACCCTAGTTCAGTGACTGCACTAACTCAGGCGTCGGAGTGCCTTTGGCTGACAGCAGCCTCGGGCCCTGACCGCTGTTTTCTCTTCCCTTTCAGATTTCAGGTTTCAGATCGGCAGAGACGCTCTTGTTCAGCCAGACAGCCTCTCTGTAAACCCTCATCATCAACTAAACCAAGTCCGTAATAATTAGGCACGTACAATTTGGCGCCGTCTGTGGGAAACGATCTGAAAATTCCATATTTTCATCCCAACAGCTATGCCTCCTAAGGCTCAGAAGGGAAAGAGCGTTGCTAGACCGTCTAGGTCTAAGCAGCCAGAAACATTTCTGCCTCTCATGCCGCCCCCACTGGTGACAGACCAGGCAGGAGTGTTGGTGACGAGCTCGCGAAGAGATACCAGGCAGGCACCACCCAACCCTCCTCCGAAAGGAGTGGGAGGAGAGCCTGGTATGCGGAGTGTAGGTTCACCCGTCACAGTGACACACTCGTCGTCGAGAGGTGCAGCAGCGTCTTCTCGGCACGATCCTGTATTAGAGCGGGCTCGGCCGAATACCTCTCAGGCGGAGCGTCCGCGCCTGGAGGTTGTCCTCAACGCGCCACCTCGTAAGGACGTTCCTCCTCAGGAACGGCCCCTACGAAGTGGGGCTCCTGTGCAGTCTCCTCCTCGTCGGTCTTCTTACGAGGACCACATGGAAGAGGATCACGTCCACCTCGGTGATGAAGGTGACGACGACATGGCCCTAGAGGACGATGTTGAGGCCCAAGCCGAAGCGATCAAGGCTCAAAACCTCATCATTGAAGAACAAAAAGAGCAGATCCTCCAGCTTCAGCGACAGCTTGACCCAAAGGGCCAAGTCTAGCCCGAAGCCTCTCACACGCCTCCACCTCGGCAACGAGCTCGTCTGGGTCCCCGGGGTCGACCAGACCTAAGGGATCAACTGAATGAAAGGCGTGCCCGAGCTCGCGAAGAAGGCTCGAGTAACACCCACGCCAGCGCCGACCAGCATCAGCGCCAGAAACAAAGGCGAGAGGCCAGGGACCCCGACATGGCTGACTATATTGATCAGCAAGTTAAGCTGGCCGTACAGCAGAGCCTGGAGCAGGCCGGCCTCGCTCGAGGTCGGTTGACTGCTAAACATGGGGACATCCACGGCACGTCTCCATTCTCTCGGGAAATCAGAGATCATCCCCTCCCTGATAAGTTCAACGTCCCACGTTTCAATCTTTATGACGGGACGTCGGACCCCGAGGCTCATCTCCGCCACTTCACCCAGAAGATGACAGTATTCAGCGGCAACGGCGACCTTGACTGCAAGGTTTTCTCCTCCAGCTTGGGTGACCTCCCACTTCGGTGGTTCTGTGCACTTCCCGAGGGATCGATTTCGAGCTGGCCACAGCTCCGAAACTCTTTCGTCGAGAAGTTCCAAGCACACCGGGTCATCCCGAAGACCGACGCCGACCTGATCTCCATCAAGATGAGGCCGTCCGAGAACATCACTCAATTCGGCAAAAGGTTCTGGACCATCTACAGCGTGATTGAAAATTCTAACGACGACGTGGCCATTACTGCCTTCCAACAAGCTTTGCTGCCGGGCAACGAGCTTCGGAGGAAATTGGTGCGTCACCCCGCACCTTCAGTGAAGGCTCTGATGGTCAGGGTGAACCAGTACGTTGAGCAGGAAGAAGATGACGTCCGAGCTCGGGAGAGCCATAATCTTTGGCCGGAGGGCCGTCCCACGAGGAGAGAGAGGCGGCGTACAAAGAAAGAGGTGGATCGAAATAGAGAGCCATCCATCTCGGCATTACGTCCTGCCCCCACCTCGGGAGGCAGTACGAGGCCAAAACCAAGTGGCGCCTCTTACAGAGCCGTCAATACCATCTTCAAAGAGCCTATCTACAAGCTCCTCGGCAAAATCCAAGCTCAGCCTTTCTTCAAATGGCCCCAGCCTATGAAAAGTGACTCCTCCTCCCGAGATCAGAGCAAGTTCTGTGCCTACCACAAAGATAGAGGACACAGAACCGAGGACTGCTATGCCTTCAAGGCGCACCTTGAAAAGCTCGTAAAAGATGGGCATCTCAGAGATCATGTCAGGGAAGAGGGCAGAGTGAACAATACTCAGCAACGCAAACCCGACGATCAAGACAGCGGCGAGCCTATAGGGACCATCGACATCATTCACCTGGCTCCTGCCCCCAGGGGTAGTGATCGAGCCCGTGCCGAGGCCAGGAAGGCCCACCACAGCAAGCATGTGATGACGGCCGAGCTCGGTCCCTCGGCAAAGAAAGCACGTGTGGAGAGGCCAAAAATCTGGTTCTCTGATAAAGACTTGGCCGGGGTCCAGCTACCCCACAATGATCCTCTTCTTCTGACTATGAGGTTACACAACTTCAATGTCAAAAGGATCCTAGTGGACCCCGGGAGCTCCTCAGAAATCCTCTACTTGGATTGCTTCAGGAGGATGGGCCTGAAAGAGGAGGACCTGCAGGAAGCCCGCACCCCGCTGGTGGGTTTCAGCTCCAAGACGGTATACCCCAAAGGGAAGATTTCCCTCAAGGTCGAGGTCGGAGGAGCCCCCATGACGGCAGATTTCCTGGTGGTGGATGCACAATCCCCATACAATGCCATCATGGGGAGAACCTGGCTTCATAACCTGGAGGCCGTTCCCTCGACCCATCACCAGAAGCTCAAGTTTCCTTTACAGAACAAGGATGGGAGCTTCGAAGTTATCATAGTCCGCGGCGACCAAGACATGGCCAAAGAATGCCTCTTGGCCGTGGTCCCCGGAGATACACAGCCACAACAAGTCCACATGACTGAGCTGGAAGCTGAACTCGACGCTGTGGGCCGAACTCCCGAACAGAAGAGCATTGAGGACCTCACCCAGGTCGGGATCGATCCCAGCGATCCAGAAAGGTTCTTCCTGCTCGGTAGCCAACTTGCTGACGAGGAGAGGGCCAGGATGCTCGACTTCCTGTTACAAAATAGGGAGGTCTTCGCCTGGACCCCATACGAAATGTCCGGCATCAGCCCCGAGGTCATAAGCCACAAGCTGAATGTAGATCCCCAGCATAAACCTGTTGTCCAAAAGATTCGCAGGTCGGGTACCCAACATGCAGTGGCTGTGACCAAGGAGGTCAACAAATTACTGGACGCTGAGGCTATCCGCGAAGTCCACTACCCTGTGTGGTTGGCCAACACGGTTGTGGTAAAAAAGAAGGATGGGAGCTGGAGGGTCTGTGTAGACTTCACCGACCTCAACAAAGCCTGTCCCAAAGACAGCTTCCCTCTACCAAAGATAGACCAGCTGATCGACGCCACTGCCGGCCATGAGAGGATGAGTTTCCTCGATGTCTACCGAGGTTGCCATCAAATTCCAATGCATGAGCCTGATCAAGAAAAAACCGCGTTCATAACACCCAGGGGCACCTACTGCTACAAAGTGATGCCCTTCGGGTTAAAAAACACCGGTGCCACTTACCAGAGGCTGGTGACCAAGATGTTTCAGGACCAGCTCGGCAGGACGATCGAGGTCTATATCGATGATATGGTCGTTAAGTCTAAACGGTCACAGGACCACTTGACTGACTTACATCAAACCTTCTCCATCCTCAAGAAATACCAGCTCAAGTTGAACGCCTCCAAATGTGCATTTGGCGTCGGCTCGGGCAAGTTCCTGGGCAGCCTAGTTACTAAGCGAGGAATCGAGGCCAATCCCGATCAGATCTCGGCACTCAGAGCCCTGCAGAGTCCGAACTCGATAAAACAGGTCCAGAGACTTACCAGGATGGCGGCAGCACTGAACCGCTTCATCAGCCGAGCTTCGGATAAATGCCATCCTTTCTTCCAGCTCTTGAAAAAGAGCTCCGGGTTCAAATGGACCCCGGAATGCGAAAGCGCTCTCCAGGAGCTCAAAGTGTACCTTTCCTCCCCTCCTCTGCTTTCCACCCCGGTACGGGGTGAGGTTTTATACCTATATCTGGCAGTTTCGGACCATGCAGTAAGCTCTGTACTCGTAAGAGAAGATGACAGGCAGCAAAGACCCATCTATTACACAAGCAAAATCCTGCTGGATGCCGAAACGAGATACCTGCCATTGGAGAAGCTCGCATTTGCACTCGTCAGTGCGTCCCGCAAGCTCTCCCACTACTTCCTCACATACTCCATAGTGGTCGTGACAGAGCACCCACTCAAGTCCCTCTTCCGAAGAGCAGACTTCTCAGGCAGAGTGTCTAAATGGGCTGTCGAACTCGGGCAATATGATATCAATTATCAGCCCCGAACGGCCATTAAAGCCCAAGTACTGGCAGACTTCATCGTGGAATTCACCTCTCCTAGTTCGGCACCGAGCCATCTCGACACCGAACTGGGGGGCAAGGAGGTGAGAACTTCGGCCGAGACCGAACAGGAGCGGTCCTGGAAACAGTTCCTCGACTCATCTTGGAAAGTCTTCGTCGATGGATCCTCCACCTCCAAAAGGGCTGGCGCTGGCATAGTCCTCCAATCTCCGGAGGGCCTCGTCATTGAACAAGCCCTGACTCTTGACTTCAAAGCATCTAACAATGAGGCCGAGTACGAAGCACTAATTGCAGGGCTGGGCAGCGCAAAAATCCTGGGAGCACAACAACTAGTGATCTTCAGCGACTCACAGTTGGTCACAAGCCAACTCAATGGAGATTACCAGGCCCGCGATGACAGGATGGCAGCCTACCTAGCCCACACCAAGCAACTTCTATCTCGTTTCCAAAAGGCTGAAGTCAGGCAGATAGGCAGAGACTCCAACTCTCACGCCGATGCCCTTGCAAATCTGGCCTCTGCCGTCGAGGCAGGAAGAAAAAGAACTGTCGAAGTGGAAGCACTGGATAGACCGAGCATACAACTTCAACCGCCTCGACAGATTATGTGCATTGACCTCGGCCCGAGCTGGATGGATGAACTTATCTCCTACCTCAAGAATGACCAGCTGCCCGAGGACAAGGACCAAGCCCACAAAATCAGGCTGAAGGCAGCCCGATTTTGGCTCTCTCCGGACGGTAAACTCTACAAAAAGTCCTACAATGGCCCTTACCTCCAGTGTGTTCATCCAAGCAAAGTCGAGGACTTCCTTTATGAAATCCATGAAGGGATCTGTGGCAGCCACATCGGAGGTCGGTCACTCGCCTACCGAGCTATCAGCCAGGGGTACTGGTGGCCCTATATGCAGAAGGATGCACAAGTCTACGCCAGGAAATGTGAGAAGTGCCAGAAGTTCGCTCACTCTCTCCATCAGCCAGCGCACGACCTGAGCCCTCTTTCCAGCCCGTGGCCCTTCGCCCAATGGGGACTGGACCTCGTGGGACCACTCCACCGAGCTCCAGGGAATAAAAGATGGTTGATCGTAGCAACTGACTATTTCACCAAGTGGATAGAAGCCGAAGCGCTCTCCTCCATCACTGAGAAGGACACCAAAAACTTCATGTGGAGAAGTATCGTAACTAGATTCGGAGTGCCTCGAACCTTGGTCACGGATAACGGGACCCAGTTCGACTCCAATTTCTTCAGAAGCTTCTGTCAAGACCTTGGCATCAGGAACTACTATTCTACCCCGGCCTACCCCCAGAGCAATGGGCAGGCTGAAATTTCGAACAAGGTGGTGCTTGACAGACTCAAAAAGAGACTAGATCGAGCCAAAGGCAGATGGGTAGAGGAGCTTCCAAGTGTCCTTTGGGCATACAGGACTACCCCGAGGCGCTCGACCTCGGCAACTCCCTTCTCCCTAGCCTACGGAATGGAAGCTGTAATTCCACTTGAGGTCGGTCTCCCCACCCTCAGGTCGGAACTGTTCGACCGAGGCCAAAATGATGCAAACCTCGCCACAGAGCTCGACTTGGCTGACGAGCGAAGGGATGCCGCGGCCATCCGCCTCGCTTCCTACCAACGACAGTTGGCTAGAGGGTACAATCAAAGGGTCAGAGAGCGAAAGTTCTCCCCTGGAGAATTGGTCTTGAAAAAGACTCTTCCAGCAGACAGGAATCCCAGCGAAGGAAAGTTCGCACCGAACTGGCATGGGCCATTTAAGGTGACTTCGGTAGCTGGGCAGTCCGCATATAGGCTTGAGGATATGGAGGGCAGAGAGCTGCCACGCCCATGGAATGCCACCCACCTCAAGAAATTCTATTTTTGAGATGTAATCGGATTCGGGAAGTTAATAAACCAATTCTTTTTATAGAATACGTTTTTTCTTTCCAAGTTGTCTCCTATTCTCGAAGAAATGGCGAACTCTGCATATACCTACAGCTCGGTCACAGAATCAGCTTGTATTCTTTGTTCGGTTACCATAGTAACTACTTCGGCCCAGTCAATGGACCAGTCAAGTTCTGATTATAAAACCGGACTCAGCTTTGGTTGTTGACACCAAAAATGTCACTTTGCCTCTTCAGCATCAAGAAAGCTGCATGAAGTCGCAACCTGCCATAAATAGGCAATGCAATTTCTCCAAAAAATCAAATCTTGTCAGAATCAAACAAAAACTGCAAGATCCTTCAAGATAGCCAAGAGAAGAGTACACATGAAGTTTCGGGCCATTTCGACAACATTTGGCCTAACTTCGCTTCTCCGACAGCTAAAATGGCGCTCCCGGCGGCGACATCATCGGAGACGTCAAAACTTCGATCAGAGCCTACGGATGACTCCAGCATGTCTCAAAAGGGCTCCATGCCAAATTTCAAGTCAAACCGACAACGTTTGACCCTCCATCAATGCTCGAGCAGCAAAATCAAGCCTCCCGGCGGCGGGAACCACCGAAGCCTTCGCTCATCAAACCAAGTGCATGAGTGGCTTCAACATGCTTCCAAAAGGCTGCACGTCGAATTTCAGGTCATTCCGACAACGTTTGACCAGGTTTCGATGCTCCGAGAGAAAATCAAGCCTACTGGCGGCGGAGCAACCCGGGACCATGACATCCAAAACGGAGCCCATGGAACGTCTCAAAATGACTCCAATAGGCTCCCCGTCAAATTTCAGGTCAATCGGACATCGTTTGACCACATATCAAAGCTCGGCATTTTCCCCGCAGTAAAATCAAGTGAAGCATCGACGGGACCCCAAACGGCTTCAAAACTCAAACAAAAGCCTATGGTTGGTCTTATTTATTGCTCAGGAGGCTCCACCTCAAATTTCAGGTCATTCCGACATCGTTTGACCAAAGTTTCAGCTTCTGGCGGAAAATCAGCAGCTCTACGCGACAAAGTCTTCGGCTTTCCCGGAAAATTGGAAACTTTGCACTCTAAAAATGCAAGGATTCTCATCAGGTTTTCTACAGGGAAATCAAGCCAATAAATGAGAAGAAATGTCAGGAAAAATACAGAAGAAAACGGCGACGAAAAAGACCTCAAAACGACCGCAAAACGGGCTCCGAAGGGAAAAATTCCCCCAAGGTCGCAGGCCCCTGCGACCATGGCCGATGGTCGCCGGCGACCATGGAAGTCCGGGTCACCGGATTTTCCGCCGATGACCCGTTTTTCCGTCTTTTTTCGCGTTTCGCGCACTTTGGCCCCTGTGGTTTCCTGAAAATGTGATTTTTAGTGCTTGAAATTGACTCATATCCTCCGACATCCGTCAAAATCACGGGTCAACCTCCAAAAGCATAAAATCATCATTGATCGCTCCAAGATCGCCAACCGGTCGACCAAAAAAAAGTGCTCTTTCTGTCCGACCGATCGAGAAATCGACAAGACAGATGTCACCGGCCCGCTCTTAGCTATCAATGTCTGAAGTTACATGTTCATCCGATGTCGATCAGCATGAAGATCCATCGATGATCATCGCCAGAAGAATTCCAGAAGACACGGCACGGCCCGCGACTCTTCGACTGCTCGGTGACCAATTAATGTGGTTAATTGACTAGCTTTATTGCAGTCATTAATTCATTTCTTTGGACGGCCCAATCAGAAGCAAGCATTTGGGAGTTACAAGTCAATTGATTCATGGCATTTAAACCATGAAACTCCTCCCATTATGGTAATTAAGGTGATTAAAAGCCCTTAATCTCCATCGGCCAATCAGATTCAAGGAAAAAGGAGTTACAAAATCAAGAAATAAATCTTGTAACTCCTCCCATTAAAGACATTAAAGCCCATAAACTCTCCTAAATGGCTACCAAAAGCCTATAAATAGGAGAGCATTCCATTGAAATCGGGATCAAGAAAATCGAGATCGATCGATCGGAAAGAATCCAGAGCTCGTATCCAGAGAACGAAAAAAGAGAGAAAAAAACTCTGCTGAAGTTCTGCACCGGCCACCACTACAAGGTGACAAAAGTCCCTTGGGGGGCACCCCCCCCCCAAGGTCCTTGCCTTCTCCTGCTGCCTCCAATGGCTTAGACGTGGCTTTTCAGCCCGTCTACTTAGCTTTTTATTGGACATAGGACCTTCTCTTGGTCTTTGTCCTCTAAAAATCTGAGGTTATAGCCAAGCCAAGCGAATCAAGAGCATCCTCTGTTCTCATCTGCATGGATGACGGCGAAGCCCACACATGGCTTGCGACCGTCAATCTGAACGAGTCCCCCACAATCTCCTGAAAAGTTAGATCTTCCTTTTCTTGCTTTTCATTGTAGTTTGTATTTTTCTAAAAGAGACAAAATCACAACTCTTGTCTTTTTCATTATTGATGAGAATTGTAAATCGGCTATAAACGCCAAAATCGGCTATAAATGCCAAACAAAATCGCCTTTCACGGCAAACTAAGAAAATGTCTCTTTTCTTAAATGTATGCGCAATGGAAAACTTGAAAGAAGTTGATTTCCTTTTTACTTGCGAAGGTTGATCTCCGGATTACCACTTGCAATTCCAAGTAAAATAGAAAATCTGGCACACCCACACAAAGAAATGTTGATGCACGCTTCAGGCCCGCCAGGGCGCGAAAGGGCCGGACCCGACGGACTCCCACGTTCCGCCGACCCCGGTAGCCGCCCCACGGCGCCTCGGAGCGCGTTTCATCATTGGTCATAGGACCAAGCGCCCTCAGTTTTACCGAGATCGATGCTTGTTGTGGTTGCAAAATCAATACGGCACCTCGGGTTACAACTTTACTACATCAAATTCGGCTGCGACCGAGCTCATTTACTTTGTCTTATTTCCTATTATTTATTCTGGTTGTTAGGCCAAACGCATAAAGAAAGGAAAAAAGAAGAGAAAAATTCGCCACAAATGTTCAAAGTTGGATGCAAGGCCAATTTCATTTCATAAATGAGAAAGGTTACAATTTTTCCCAACAAAAAGAAATACAAAATCTCCCTCCAACACAAAACACAAAGTTACATCATATCTTTTCAAGCCACGGCCCCCTCGGCGCCATCAGCAGCAGCGTCTTCCACGACTTCGGCAACCACTTGTCCGGCGTCGGTGTCCGCATCGAGTCCAGGGGCAGGGTCTTCGGTTTCCCTGACTGGGACCTCAGGAGCTCGGTTCGGTGCGGGCTGAGGAGGAGGAAACTGGGGGATCTCTCTATACACAGGGTTGTCCTCGGGGACCCCTGCTGCTCTCAACGAGCTCGTCCACCCCAGCCTCCAGGCCTTCAGACTGACCTTCTTGACTTGGGCAACATACTGTTCGGTGGCCTCTGCCACCCCTTCGTCAAACGACTTGTCGACATCAGCCCGCAGTTTGTCAATATCAGCGCGGAGTGCAGCCTCCGCCTCCTCCCACCTCTTTTCAAGCTTGGTTTTCCAATTCCGCCCTGACCTTATCAAGCTCGTCTCTGAGGCCCGTGGCGCACGCTTCCTGCTCGGCTGCCTTCTGTTTTATTTGGCTGAGCTTGGCCTCGAGTTCCACTTCCCTCTTCTCCGCACTCTCTGCCCGAGCGGTGCTCTGTTGGGCTTTGTCCGCCAACACCAGCCCCCTTTGCAGGATCTGGGGAAACAAGCGTTAAACGGAGGTCAATATCAAAAGTACAGAAATCAAAGAAGAAATGCAAAGCTCAGAAGTGGGAATTACCCTGAGGGCGTCGGCCATCTGGGCCACATCCAGCTCCACCTCGCTCAGCTTCCAGTGTTCTGCCATGTCACCAGGCAGAGCGCAGGCGTGCGCGAGGGCACTGACAACAGAAGTGCCATCATTCAGCCGGCCGTCCGACGACAGCGACTGGCCATCCTCCAGCAGGAAACTAGGGTTCCAGGTTGGAGGGCCGAGCGGCGGCGAGTGCCGAGAAGCAGGGTTGGGCTCATCCCCGACTGGGTCCGCCACCCTGGGCCTTTTTCCCAGCCGAACCGAATCCCGACGAGATTTGGTGGAACGCTCGGTCGCTGCTGAAGGCTGAAGAGGAGATTGAACTGGGGGAGAGACGACTGTATCCTCCAAGTTCGGAGGGAGAGCGGTCCCCAAAGAGGTGGGCGAGTCTCCGAAGATGACTTCATCAAGACTAACAAGGGCCGCACAACGTCGCCCCATCTCGGCCTCTTCGTCCGATTCAGAAGATGGGAGAATCACAAGGTCCTCTTGCTGAACCCCCTCGGACTCGCTCTCCGACTGACTTTCCTCTTCGGAGTCGGTCCCTGCAGCGGTCTGGACGTGCGAAGGACCGGCTTCGGCTGAAGCTCCAGAAGGTATGGTCTCGGGGGGCACTTGCGCAGGCCCTTCGGCTGGAGCTGTTTGCTCCTCGGCTTCGGCAAGGGTTAAGACTTGCTCCCCCCTGAGGTTCTCGTGCCGTCTTCTTATAAAAGATCGGTACACGGGCTCGTACCCAAGAAGGACTGAGGCAGATCGGGTCCGGTGACCCTTGTAACTATAAATCCTTTTTAACCAGGCGACGTTTCGTCGCCACCCGGAGTTCTTCCTCTGCCGTTTCCTCTCCGTGTGACCTGCACGACAAGCAATTAGGCATCAGTTCGGCAGAACGAAACTATATCAGAAGATTAGAAATTGAGATATTTACTCGGTGGTACTCTGAGACGACCGGGTACGTGGTTCACCCTGGGCTCTCCGGGGGCATACTCCCAGTTCCCGGTGACGTAAAGGCAGTCGTTCCCGGCGTATTTTGTGTTGTCTTCGAGCTCGTTGATTATGGGAATCTCCTTCGACCGAACTCGCAGGTAGTATGCGTCATCCTTTGGAGATCGACAGAGGTTATACACGTCCTCAATGTCCTCGACGCCAAGGTCGGTTCCCAATATCCTATTGAGTTCGGCTATACCCATGATTATCTTGTAACCATTGGGCATTAGTTGGCAAGGGGTAAGGTTCCACCTCCTGAGACAAGCCCTCAGAAGGGGATGGACTGGGAATCTCACCCCGCCCTCGATTATGGCTACTAGTGGGAAGGGCATCCACCCCTCTACAAGAACCCGTGGTCGGCTTCGGTCACCAGGCCCGTCCGCCCTAATCTGGACGTTCTCTGGTATCTGGTATTGTTTCCTAAGCTCAGCTAGGGCAAGCTCTGTGTCTATCCAATGTCTAAAAACCCCCATCTTCCCCAGCCTAGCCCGGAATACAGGTGACGGCGACGGAGAAGAAGGACAGAGTACACACCCCCAAAAAGAAAAAGAACCCAGAGAAGGAAAAATGTCAGAAAGGCAGAAAGGAACTCACTAAGACACAGGGCCGGAAGGAATGTAGGGACAACGGAAAACTCTAAACTTCAGAAGGCGAACAGAGGGACTTCTCGGACGACGAGGCTTCAGGCAACTCTCAGGCGAAAGCTCCAAGTACAGTGACAGCAAAAGTGGTCCTCCTTCGAGGACCGGGGTTTTTATACAGGGGTGGAGATCTCTTCGTATCCCGAAAGGCATGTGCAGACACCGCCTCGAGCACGCCACCCGTCTCCTCGATAAGACGTAATGGCCATCAGGGACCTGACACGTGGCGGCGTCACAACGCCTTCATGATGATATGGTTGGGTTATTAAAACCGCCTCCAGACAGCCAGGCGCTATTTAAAGCGCCTCGGAAAGCGAAGCGGCACCCCACGCCTTTTTGTAAGTTAGGGGATCGGTTTCGGGAAAGTCCCATCCTATCACTCCTAACCCCGTGGTCTCCTTGACCCCCCGAAGTCAGGAGCAGGGGGCAATTGTGTGGACTGCTTCTACCGAAACCGAAACCCCTCCTCGGTAACAGCGCCGATCAGAAAAGGCCTTAACCCCTTCTCTCCGGCATCGCAGCGTCTCAGCCTTTGTCAAGGTGGGACTGGTCCCGGTAGAAGTACCGACCATGTCCTACCGAACTCGGCCTCACGCTGGCCTCCCAGTCCGATCTCGGGTATAGCTGACCCCAGCGTCTTCTCCAGTTCGGCCCCTCTGCCGAGGTGAACACCGGGCTTCCAGTTCCCATTATGAGATGGGACGGGTACTTTGTAGGGAGTCCCTGTCAGGTA
This sequence comes from Umbellularia californica, assembly GCA_028538565.1. Lineage (NCBI taxonomy): Eukaryota > Viridiplantae > Streptophyta > Magnoliopsida > Laurales > Lauraceae > Umbellularia > Umbellularia californica. The sequence goes on from JAPQWN010000006.1 coordinate 29,536,901, forward strand.
GGGCGGCCACCGGCCATTGATAAGGGCTCGTTCCTATCAACAGATCACATCCACATTTATGTGAGGGATTTGAGGGGAGGTCTGATGGGACAAGTATCCTCACCTACCCCCACTAAAGATCCCAGGTGTGGGCTGATGGGACAAGTATCCTCACCTACCTCCACTGTGGAACCTTCCACTCTCCTCTATATATGCCTGCATGAAGAGTCATGAACAGGTACATGCAAGATACAGCCTGCACTGTTATTCTGCTAACACCCTCTTCTTCCCCACTTCACCCTAGTTCAGTGACTGCACTAACTCAGGCGTCGGAGTGCCTTTGGCTGACAGCAGCCTCGGGCCCTGACCGCTGTTTTCTCTTCCCTTTCAGATTTCAGGTTTCAGATCGGCAGAGACGCTCTTGTTCAGCCAGACAGCCTCTCTGTAAACCCTCATCATCAACTAAACCAAGTCCGTAATAATTAGGCACGCACAATCTTCATGTTCTTTTTGAAAATTCTCATATTCAGTTTTCCAATCTAATTATTCCTCTGAATCATTATCATCATAATTAGTATCTTCATTGAAAAAACATGTAAAGTAGCAAAAGTAGAAGTTACCATGAACCCCATAAACAAAGCAAAGCCCAGCCTAACTCCTCAAAACGGGTCTTAAATCCTCACCCATGTATTAAAAAGATGCTCACTTCCTGTATTAAACCCAGGAACCAATCTTTTAAAAGAAAAAAAACCTTAATTCAATATTAAAAATCATTATAATAGTTTATGTAAATTAAGTTTACTTTTCTCCTTTTTAACCATGATAAAAGACATATTAAATTCCCAATAATCTCTCTATCATCTCAATTGCTTGCACCCGATGATGCCTCTATTTGTCTCGGTCCCAATATTGGAAGGTTTCTCCCTCTCTCTTAACCACAATTGCTGGTAATTATCAGATCTCTCTCATCTCTATTCTGCAACTTTGATATCCGTCTCACGTCTCTCCCCATAAATCTCTTGAACCTCCTTTCCCAAATCTCTGCAACTTCCCATCTCCCCATTCATTTAATCTCTTTATCACTTTTTGCAAATCAAGTTGTTGATCTTGAAATTAGAAGTGAGTAGATAGAGGTATTCAAGTATGTTGCAGACGATTCTGGAAAATGAGTTGCATATTGTGAAGTTCTTTTATTTATATTTTTGGCCCGTTGAGTTGATCCAGGCTTTGAGTTCACATTAATGTTGATTTGTGAGAAGAACTTTTGAATGCCCATGTTCACATTAATGTAAATCGATTGACAGTCCAACAGAATTGATTTATCTTTAATTGCTACTAAGAGGGGTGTTATTTGGTTAATTAATTTGTATGAGATTAACCTGTGCATTGCACTAGGGTTTGTGCTATTAAATAATATAAATGCAAGTCAGGAGTCTAGATCATCTAAGGATCTCACTCAAGCCTCCCATAAGGTGTGGGACTCAACGGCAGGGCCTACCTTTTGAATGCCCATGGTCTAAATGAGTGTGCTCCCTTTAAATGGACTGTCCTCAAGATTTAAATCTATCAATGGATCTTGCATTAAGATATAAATAATTTAAAATCATAATTTCTTTTATTATCTTTGGGCCAAATTTTATTCTGCTTGGAAATGGGACCCACCACCAAATTGAAATATTTTATTTTCTAGTTATTTATTTGTTAATGTATCTAGCTATGAAAGCTGATCAAGCTAGGAGAGAATTATTTTAAATGTTGTCCTGCCTCATAAAAGAGAGGCCAACGTTGTGCCAGCCTATTTTTAAAAGAGCATGTTTGTATGTCACATTGTATACAAATAAATTCTCCGTATATAAATTCTCCTCAATGTGAAATGTAAATAGTATCTTCATTTCCTAAAAAATAATTTTAAAAAATCAATGTAACTCAGTAATTCAAGAAAATCATAGCAGTAAAAATAACCTTAGTAAAATGATTTCTTCCTCAATAAAATGATTTTTAAACAAAGGCAATGATGATTACAGCTCAAATTTCTTGTCAATATTGTGCTCGAATGACATCTTCATTTCTAGTCGTGGTTGTCCACTTGACATAGATCTATCAAATTATATTTTTGACCTCAGTTTCTCTCCTAATATTGTAGATTCTTGCACATGAAACTAAGAAATAGTAAAAAAAAAAAAACCATTTAACCATAAATTATAAAACAAGAGGATTAAAATTCTTTCATACCATATATTAACCATACATGTGTCCACAACAATCCACGGAAACAAAATTTTTAACCATCAATGCCTTCTATAGGCATCGTGGCCCATCAAACAATCACAAGCAACTAGTCAATGAGTTTTCATTAATTAATTGTGGGTAAATTTATTTGCATATGATAAATCCAACATGGGTCCTAATTTGGATTAGAGTGAGATAGAACGCTCGGTATTTATGGTTATTCTGAATGTTGTTGATTTATTATAATTAACTATTCAATTGTACTCACAAAGTTTAGAAAAATTATGTCTTTCAAAATATTAAGGTATTTTAAAATTTAGGATCTTTTTGAATTCATTAAAAGGATTTTTCAAGAATCTTTGTTTTTAAATAATTACTAAAAAAATATGGGTTGAACTTTCAGGAAGAAAATATTGGTTCTATTGATACATAGGAGATTAAATGTGAAAGGAATTACACTGATAAAAGATGGACCCAAGTGGGCAACTCTCAAAGAATGAAATCTAAGTTGATTAATGCACATGCTGACATAGAATTGATGAGAACGATCATTTAATGTTTCCTCAACAAATGACATGGAGAAGCATCATTGGAGGACACATAGTACAGCGCCACGGCATTGTAGCCTATCCCTTCAGCGTCCTAGCCACCGAATGGGTAGAAGAGCAGCTTAGGTATCGGCCCAAACCAATTGGTTTTGCTCGAAAGATTGCGGATAAGGTAATGAAGAGGGGAAATGCCCCTTTTTTTTTTTGGGTAAAACGAGGGGAAAGACTTCTCGAGAAGATCAAGTGGGAGATCTTAATGATATTTCCTTGATTGACTTTGTTTGCTTTGTCAAATGGAAGATGAGGCACATCTATGCAAGTGGAACCCTGCATATAATAAAGACAAATTAACCTCACTTTTAGCGCCCTTCTAGATGTTTACGAGATAAAATATTTATAGATTTATATATTACAAGAATAATATGAAAAAAGATATAATAATGTACTATTGAATATTGTAATATTTTTGTTATTTAACACCTTTTGACGAATGCAATTAATTTTAAATTAAGTTGTTTGACAATTATTACAAATTATAATAGTTATTTGGTAGAGTATGGTAAAGTAATGTCAATATAAAATGTAACTATTTACCATTTTTTTCTTGAGTTTTTTTGTATATGCCCCCCTAAGGTTTATAGAATTGGTAAATATACCCTTGTGGTTTCAGTATTTGCATACACCCTTGTTTTTTTATTGGAAAGTGCTCCTATGAGAGATACTCTCACCAACTTTATGAAAAATGGGTGGGGGTCCTTGCATTTAAATTGGTGAGAGTGGATATGGAAGTGAGGGCCTCCACCCATTTCTCATTAAGTTGGTAAAAGTGTCTCTTATAAGAGCACTTCCCTTTTCTATTTTAATACATTTCATATTTTCAAAATCACTAGTTAAAACGAGAATAGGATCGCCAAAAGATTTATGTTGATTTTTTTTTATAAAAATGATAACTTATCCCATAAATTCCTTAAACAAAGATAACTATGTCATATCTTATTTCACTTTCAGGTTTTTTTTATCTTTTTTAAGATGTGACTTACTCGTTCTTTACCAAATTTAAATCAAAAAAGCAGTTTGAATAAAAGAATAAAGTATAGCCGCCACTTAAATTTCGTTACTGACTTTGGAAATAGGGTGGGCGAATCAACCAAACGACAGTGGAACTCACCAAATAGCAATCGGTTCACTGTCTACACGGTTCCATCGCCGGAGAATGGTGAAAAAGATGACGGAATAGAAGCAAACAATCAAATGTGGCCAATCCATCAGGCTATCAGGTTCGTACTCTGCCACGTCAACGGTCACAGACTAACATTCTGGATAGTCAATGGCTTACCACCAATCTAGGACCTCACCCTCACGTACAGAATCAAAAATAGGGTTCATAATGTAGGACCTCACCCTGATTACTTCTTCAAGATTCGGAGTCAGATTTGGTTAACCAGGCTACGGTAGCAAGTCTAGAACTGAGGACATGGAGATAACTGGAACACCACACACACTGTCGTCAAATCAAAATGAGAGAGATCACTCTGATCAGGAGAGGATGGAGGTAGCAAAAAGTCAACTTTGGGACAATCCCTCTGAGCAGATGGTGACTGTAGATACCCCAATATATTATGGTGACAGATGCAAGCCAAATGCCAACTTTCGGACAATGCCTGGCACGAGCCCACCCCATCAAAAATCCATGAAGCTTGTGCCCGACCCATTTCGTTAATGGGGCCTTAGGCCGATTCAAGAGCACCTCACACATGTGGACCGAATCTTCAAAGAGAAGTTCCTCTCTATGATGACATTCTTGTTATATGCCTATTTGCGACTGTGTAGGACAGATCAAGGGATCCTCATTCCCCATCTCATAAATTAGTTACAAAAGGAGGACGATGATTAGCTTCAACTTTGGCTAGTGGATGGATAAGTGCAAGGTGGTCTTGGCCTTGGAGCTTGGACAAAGCAGAGAATAAAGGAATATACTCCATGAACAGGAATGGTAGATTGAGACTTATCGATGATTAGGAAAGAAAATCACTCAAAGATTGACACATCAAAATGGAAAGAAGAGGGAGTAAGAAATGGAAAGAAGAGAGGAGAAGAGTCAAACAGGGAAAGTGGATTAGAAAAATTAGGAAGACCCAATCCTACACAGTTCTAACTTGAACTTTTGATATGGGAAAAAAACGCCCCTTTCGCAAATCACCCGCCTCCCTTAAATTGGAAACGACTCAGTCTGACACTCATCCCAACATTACTCGCTAATTATCATAATTAACTTACATATATATAACTCACCATAAAGCAAAGCATGTTGTAATTAAATAAGGGGGATCTTCATATGCATTTATCCCCCACCATTTTTGTGGTGAGGGACACCCATTTTGGGGGTGTTTCAAGTATAAGAGGGGCCTCCCTCTTGTACTTGAAACACCCCCAAAATGGGCCCCTTTTGTACTTGAAACACCCCCAAAAAGGGTGTCCCTCAACAAAAGTGGTGAGAGATAGATGCATACAAATATTTCCCACAAAGAAGAGTTCTATTTATAGGTAAAGGAACCTCCTCACTGAGAAATCCTAATTATATATTATTCTAATCCGAGCTCATCTCATGTGGGCATCCATCCTTGGTACATGTCTTATAACAAAGCAAACTAATATCACCCTTAAAAGAAAGAAAAAGCAAACTAATATTATACAATCCAGTCTCATTTATACAACGTGGACATAACACACACAAACAAGATAGTTGAATGGAGAATGAAATCATAAACCTGACACAACCTGCAGTTCTGTTTGGCCACCGAAAAGGCTAGTGCTTTGATCTTCTGAAGCAGGCGATCTGGAGAGAAGAGACGACATCCAATAAAAAAGACGCTTGATTCCAAGTACCCGGAGAAGTGAATTGGCGAAGCGTAATAAAAACAGGAAGAACAACCCGGCTATGACTAGTATACCAACGACTATAAGAGGAACCACGATCCCAATAACTGTAGGCAAGACCTCTGCTGGACTTGAAGCGTAGAATGACAAAGTATAAGTTACAAGCAATGATAATACTGCAATCCAAGTCATGATCGTCAAAGACCGTTCCAGAACTTTTTGTCGAAGGGATGATCTGCTTACCAACACTAGTGTTAAAATTATGGAGACAACAAAGGCTATTGTATTAGTTATCATGTAAAAGATGTATGGCATAGGAAATTTGTGGGACATGATCGCCTCCCCTGAGTGATGGCTGGCCTCGTCGGTGGAATTGCTCTTTTCGTCATCTTGCCAAACACCACCTGGAGGATTCAGTACACCACCATATGTAACAGTTGTTATTAGTATGGCCACCACCATTAGTGCATCGTGAATCTTGTCCTGAGAGTCGTTACTTCCTTCAAGTTGTGACTGGGAACTCTTCCTTTTAGGTGTGCTACGTGATGTTCCGTGTTCGTGATATTTCCTTGCCGTTTTTAGCTCCAACCTTTTTAATGATCCTTCTAATTTTGAAACGACCGGATCTGCCCCGAATCCCTTTGGCTACATCCAAAGCCGTTGAACTGTCCATATTCAACGACTTAACAACATCCCCTTCAGTTTTCAAACGACTGTATCTGCCCCGAATCCCTTTGGCTATATCCAAAGCCGTTGAACCGTCCATATTCAACGAGTTTACAACATCCCCTTCAGTTTTCAGTAGTGTTTCAACCAAAAGCTTAATGTCCTGGACAAGTGTTTGGATGTTAAATATATACATACATATACATGCTTGAGGAGGAGTAAAGAAAAAAATCAAGACCAAAAGGAAAGAGGAGGGGGTAGAAACTGAATGCATGAACCACAAGTTATTGCATTTGGGGGGAGTAAATGTAAAAAAAGTTACTCCTCCCCTCGTGCAAATAAACAGGCCCAATAAATGCCTCTGGTTCCATCAAAAGGTATGTCTTCTCTTGATTAGATTTCCATGAAAGGAAAAGCAATTCGATGCTATTTTTGAAAATTTACATTTGATCTTCCTTTCTAACCACTTACAATATCAATTACTCATGATTTCTACATCCAAATGGCCCTTGCAAATCATAATTCCATAAAATAAACCCATTATCACAACAGCAGCAGAAGACTCATACCTTATACTGTCCTTTGGCTGTAACGAGATGGAGAATGGTATTGTCATCTTTGTCTTTCAGCTTCAGAAACTCTCGGTCCTTTATTCTCTTCGCCAACATTTCGACAGCCTTGAGCTGGCCATGATTTACACACAGGTGCAAAATCGGATCTCCATGATCTGTCAAGACCCAAGCAGCTATGGGTCTGACCTTCAACATCTCCTCCAAGACCTTGAGTCGGCCTCTCATTGCTGCAATGTGGAGAGGAGTCAATCCTCCTCCATCACGCACAAAATAAACATCAGCATCTATTCGTAAAAGCACCTTTACCACTTCGACGTGCCCTTTCTCGGAAGCCATATGGAGTGGGGACCTTCCCCGTGAGTTCAATCCGCAGGAAAATTCTGGTTTTCGACCTGAGATTTCTTTCGCAAAGCTGGCGTGCCCATACTGAGCTGCTATGTGCAAAGGGTTCTCTCTTACGGCACCACCAAACATTAGTCTATCAAGAATATTTGCATCTTGCCGTAGCAATTCGAGTAACAGGGTAACATTGCCATGTATTGCTGCTTCGTAGAGCTTCCCATCCGTCTCTGCCTCCGTCTCTTACTCTTACTTTCTTTCTGGATTTCTTTAGGAAGAACACATAAGTACGGTTTTTAATATCCATATATTTGCATTGCATAGGACAGTACTTCCTGACAATCAATCATTTTTAGAACTGTAGTAGATACTCCTAAGATTCTCTTTGGGTTAGCATTTTCAACGACATGGCTTTCAGTTGTATTGGTCACATTTGCAACGACCATTGGCAGGACTTTCGCGTTGCTTACCCTCTCTTTCGCAGAAAAATCATCTTCGTGTTTTTTTTTTTTCCTTGTCCTGGTAAGATGTTACATTGGATGTGACAGTTTCCTTGTGGGACACACCGAGGTAACACCAAAAAGGCAGTGGGAGGAAGGATGCACTGTTTACTGTACGAAAACGATCCTTTCAATATTTATATATTACATGTGATATATTATTGTTTACAGGGGCATTCGTTTGTGGAATATGGAGAATTGCTGGTTAGGAGATTATACTTGGAATACTGCCATGCAACTCGTTTCTCAAATCCTCCCATATATTAGACATTTAGATGCTAAAATTTAGATGACTTGAAATGTTTCAAGTCACTTGAAATCATTTTGGAATTTCATTAATAAAAATAATTTCAATAAAAAAAAAACACACAACTGATTTTTCTGTCCGAAATTTCCAACAAATCAAATTTCAGTGAAAAATTCCCACAAGCACACATCCCGTTGAAATTAGAAAATCACATTCATTAGACACCGTCATTGTGGCATCTATTTGAGGACCATACCTATATTACATAGCTTCATATCATACGGTTGGTGCATCCAAGTTGAAGGCAAGAGAAGAATAAGTTTGGTTGCATAGAGCCAGAGAGAGTGAGTCTGTCTCTTTGTGACAGGTGGTGGGAGAGAAGATTCCTAGATTAGAAGGAAAAAAAAAAGTTGCTCGACATTGGCTCATCCGTAGCCAAGCCGACGACCGGAGCCACTTCTGGAGGACAGGAAAGACAGTCAGAGGGACAGCCGGTGTCCCATGGCGCCTTTGGGGCGTATTCAAAGTAGGGCGGGAGCTGTAGGCCTGTAAATTTGTTCTTGAGAAAAAGGGGCCGGCAGGCATGCAAGGTAGGGTGGAATTAGGCCTAGAAACATGGGAGCCCAACCTGGCCCGGCCCTCAAAAAACCATAAAACAAGTGCTTTTGTTTTCAAAGAAAAGCCCTACGGCCGGATTTAGAGAATTTTTTGCAGGCCATGAAATTTAAGTGCCGGGTTTACAAGCTCTGGTCCTCCTAGTCTTTTTCATGCACACACACTAAAATGCCCTTATAACAATCACTTAGCAATAATGAAAAGGGGATACGAAGGCCAATGCCATTACAAAATGCCCTAAAAATCCATACACACACTTTTTGTATATGCTTTTTATCTCTATTCAATTATTCAAGTTATTCCAGCAAAATAAACTATTCAAGTTATGTATTATACTTAAAGACTAAGTTTGTAGGGTCGTGTTTGATCCCTTTCTTATAGTTTTATTGCTTCTTATTTAAGATTTTTATATTATATATATAGATATATATTCTTGCTACAGCAAAAGGGGTCTACTCTTGTTAATAAGGATACATTTTTTTCACTATAGAGTAACTTTCGATGCCAACAAATTCAAAAAGATGGTTTATATGTGCATGGAACTTCAAGGATATATGGTGATCCAAAAATTCGTTTAATTAGATAATGATAGCTCCCAATTTCTAGAGTGTAAACTAATTATAGTGATTTTTTAAGTGCATTTATTTTTTTGGCTGAAGTCCAACATTGTTAAATTGAAAATAATGTCAATTTCTAAAAGGTAGGTGAATGTAAATGGTTTAACTTTCTCAAAAATAGAACTCTGCTGGAATAATTTGATACTTGTAAATCCCTATAAAAGGTGTGAGGTGATCGAACAAACTCTTTAAGTATTTTCCTTTTTTGAAAAAATAAATAAAACCTAAATCTAGAACCCAATTCACCAAAGCATGTATGACTTTATCTAATAAAAGAAAATTTTGATAGAGAACTTCTACTGTTCAAACGTTTTTTTAGTGGTCCCTTCACAATAGACGTTAGACAAGATAACGCTCATTTGACACTTGATACTTTGTAATAGTCTAAAAGAATCATGGTTTTCTTGTTTTGAGGCCGAAAGCCCTGCCCTAGTCCTGCCTTGACTTGCAAGAGTAGGATAACAACCTAGGTACTACAAGCCCTCCGAGGGCTTTAGCCCCCCTGGGCCCGGCCTTTCATATATTGAGGGTAGGGTAAGGACAGCCTCGGGCCATGCCAGGCCAGGCCTGACCCTTTGACAGCCGTAGGCAGAAGACCTCTTGCCTCTCTTCCCTTGCTCTGTTTGATGGAAGGTTGGGTTAGGCAGACCTAACCCAACCCAACCAAATTGTAATATGATCCAGCTTGGGTGCTGCAGTAGCATTGACGTAGGGGGCGGGGGATAGGCTGATACAACTAGTGACATCGACAGATCACGATTAACAATAGTTTGACGAGATTTGATGTTTTAATTATTTTGCAATGTTGGGGCCATCTAGAGTTGGATATCAGATTTATTTTTGTCAGCATGCTCGTGGTCATGAGATCTATAGCGTAGTTTAGAAATAAAAAATTAGTGAAACTTGTTTGTTTTTTTGTGTCTAACTAAAATGAAGAGCAACACTCAAAACACTACCTAGATTAAACCTAACCATACTGATGGAACGCGCTCCGAGGCGCCGTGGGGCGGCTACCGGGGTCGGCGGAACGTGGGAGTCCGTCGGGTCCGGCCCTTTCGCGCCCTGGCGGGCCTGAAGCGTGCATCAACATTTCTTTGTGTGGGTGTGCCAGATTTTCTATTTTACTTGGAATTGCAAGTGGTAATCCGGAGATCAACCTTCGCAAGTAAAAAGGAAATCAACTTCTTTCAAGTTTTCCATTGCACAAATATTTAAGAAAAGAGACATTTTCTTGGTTTGCCGTGAAAGGCGATTTTGTTTGGCATTTATAGGCGATTTTGTTTGGCATTTATAGCCGATTTTGGCGTTTATAGCCGATTTACAATTCTCATCAATAATGAAAGACAAGAGTTGTGATTTTTGTCTCTTTTAGAAAAATACAAACTACAATGAAAAGCAAGAAAAGGAGGATCTAACTTCTCAGGAGATTGTGGGGGACTCGTTCAGATTGACGGTCGCAAGTCATGTATGGGCTTCGCCATCATCCATGCAGATGAGAACAGAGGATGCTCTTGATTCGCTTGGCTTGGCTATAACCTCAGGTTTTTAGAGGACAAAGACCAAGAGAAGGTCCTATGTCCAATAAAAAGCTAAGTAGACGGGCTGAAAAGCCACGTCTAAGCCATTGGAGGCAGCGGGAGAAGGCAAGGACCTTGGGGGGGGTGCCCCCCAAGGGACTTTTGTCACCTTGTAGTGGTGGCTGGTGCAGAACTTCAGCAGGGTTTTTCTCTCTTTTTCTTTCTCTGGATTCTTTCCGCTCTCTTCCGATCCGATCTCTTTTTTTCTGATCCCTGATCTCTTTTTTTCTGATCCGGATTTCAATGGAATGCTCTCCTATTTATAGGCTTTTGGTAGCCATTTAGGAGAGTTTATGAGCTTTAATTGCTTTAATGGGAGGAGTTACAAGATTTATTTCTTTGATTTTGTAACTCCTTTTTCCTTGAATCTGATTGGCCGATGGAGATTAAGGGCTTTTAATCACCTTAATTACCATAATGGGAGGAGTTTCATGGGTTAAATGCCATGAATCAATTGACTTGTAACTCCCAAATGCTTGCTTCTGATTGGGCCGTCCAAAGAAATGAATTAATGACTGCAATAAAGCTAGTCAATTAACCACATTAATTGGTCGCCGAGCAGTCGAAGAGTCGCGGGCTGTGCCGTGTCTTCTGGAATTCTTCTGGCGATGATCATCGATGGATCTTCATGCTGATCGACATCGGATGAACATGTAACTTCAGACAGTGATAGCTAAGAGCGGGTCGGTGACATCTGTCCTGTCGATTTTTCGATCGATCGGGCGGAAAGTACACTTTTTTGGTCGACCGGTTAGCGATCAATGTTGATTTTGATACTTTTGGAGGTTGACCCGTGATTTTGACGGATGTCGGCGGACATGAGTCAATTTCAAGCACTAAAAATCACATTTTCAGGAAACCACAGGGGCCAAAGTGCGCGAAATGCGAAAAAGGACGGAAAAATGGGTCACCGGCGAAAAATCCGGTGACCCGGACTTCCATGGTCGCCGGCGACCATGGGCGTGCGACCATGGGCCAGAGTCGCCGGCGACCATGGGCCAGGGTCGCCGGCGACCCTGGGCCATGGTCGCAGGCTGCGACCCTGGGGGTTTTTCCCCTGTTTTTGGTCCGTTTTGTGGTCTTTTTCGTCGTCGTTTTCTTCTGTATTTTTCCTGACATTTCTTCTCATTTATTGGCTTGATTTTCCTGTAGAAAACCTGATGAGAATCCTTGCATTTTTAGAGTGCAAAGTTTCCAATTTTCCGGGAAAGCCGAAGACTTTGTCGCGTAGAGCTGCTGATTTTCCGCCAGAAGCTGAAACTTGGTCAAACGATGTCGGAATGACCTGAAATTTGAGGTGAAGCCTCCTGAGCAATAAATAAGACCAACCATAGGCTTTTGTTTGAGTTTTGAAGCCGTTTGGGGTCCCGTCGATGCTTCACTTGATTTTGCTGCGGGGAAAATGCCGAGCTTTGATATGTGGCCAAACGATGTCCGATTGACCTGAAATTTGACGGGGAGCCTATTGGAGTCATTTTGAGACGTTCCATGGGCTCCGTTTTGGATGTCATGGTCCTGGGTTGCTCCGCCGCCGGTAGGCTTGATTTTCTCTCGGAGCATCGAAACCTGGTCAAACGTTGTCAGAATGACCTGAAATTTGACGTGCAGTCTTTTGGAAGCATGTTGAAGCCACTCATGCACTTGGTTTGATGAGCGAAGGCTTCGGTGGTTCCCGCCGCCGGGAGGCTTGATTTTGCTGCTCGAGCATTGATGGAGGGTCAAACGTTGTCGGTTTGACTTGAAATTTGGCATGGAGCCCTTTTGAGACATGCTGGAGTCATCCGTAAGCTCTGATTGAAGTTTTGACGTCTTCGATGATGTCGCCGCCGGGAGCGCCAATTTAGCTGTCGGAGAAGCGAAGTTAGGCCAAATGATTCTGAAATGGCCCGAAACTTCATGTGTACTCTTCTCTTGGCTATCTTGAAGGATCTTGCAGTTTTTGTTTGATTCTGACAAGATTTGATTTTTTGGAGAAATTGCATTGCCTATTTATGGCAGGTTGCGACTTCATGCAGCTTTCTTGATGTTGAAGAGGTAAAGTGACATTTTTGGTGTCAACACATACCAATTGGTTGATTTGAAAACCTAAGATGGAAGATATCCTCTATTATGAGGACCTCTATTATCCTAATGAAGGGGATAAAGACCAGCCAGACGACATGTATGATGCAAATTAGAATAAGATGCATAGAAAGGCCATTGGTTAAATTAGACTGGGTGGATAACAACATATTCCATTACGTGTCTACTGAAACCAAAAGTGTGCCCTTAGTAAAAAGTTAGAAGCAAGATATAAGAAAAAAACTGCAGTACACAAAATTATTTTAATTATAAAGCATATGTAAATATGAAATTCAAGGATGGTGGTCTCATTGAAGATCACACTAATGAGTACCAAAGTGTTGTGTTATAGTTATCCACAATGAATACAGTCTTTGAAGATGAGATGCAAGTTTTTTTACTTCTAGATTCTTTACCACATATATGAAAAACATTGGTTGTTTCTAAAAGCATCTCTGTCATGCCTCCAATTCTGGATCCCGAGTTTACCACCATGAGGCTCGGGTTTGGTGGCATGATCCAGTCCAACCAGGATCACAGTCCGCAGTGAGGTCCAATTAAAACTTTCAGTAACATGATAATAAGGAACGTTTAAATGTGGAAGCAGTATAAGAAATAAGCGAAAGAAAAAATAAAAGACAATGTCCATGGTATCATCTAAATATGAAGATAATGTGTTTTATACATTCCAACTAAAATCATTGAAAGAAACCCCTCAAATGGCTCTCATCACTCAGCCCCTAAAGCAGGCTCTCCATCCTCAGGCAAATCTGACAAATTTGTTGTGTTGCCTGGACCCCACCGAAATCCTCTACCACCAACATTCCATAGAACGCCTCATCCTTCAACGCAATGGGGTCAGTAAGGATACCTAAGCACCAAAATATGATGGGTCAGATCTCAAAGGACTTGGCAACACAGTATACCAAAATAGCATAGTATAGATGCATCAAAAGGGAATAAAGACAGTAAATAAGATTAATTGAGAAACAATAGAGACCATAATAGGTAGATCATGCAATAATGTAACATCGTGGACAGATATATGATCGGACCCCAAGTATACGGTGCAATTGTAGTAATAATCTGGTGAGTCCAGATCGATCCACAAGGAGCAATGCTTTTAAAGAAAATTTCCAACTTTAACCCATTCTAATTTAGAAACTAAATCTAACCTAATAAAGAAACTAATCAAATTACAAGAAAATTCCTAAAAATTGAAAATTAACAATTACAAATTTCCAAATAAAAAAGTAAACCTAAACTAAATAAAGAAACATAGTTTATTCAACCCTATTCTAACAGCTATAACCTGCAAAAGTAACATACTCATCAAAACAACCAATTTAATATAAGATAAAAAAAAGCTTCCTAAAAAAAATTACAATGTAAATATGAATGATTTATAAGACCCTACATGAAAAAATGCAATTCTAGACTAATTCTTAAAAATCTGATGCATGCTGTAAAAGACTCAAAGTATGGAAACTCTTGTACATGCCCAATTTTGTTGGACTGTACGACAGGCCTAAGATAATATAAACCTAAATCTAATGGTTGGAATCAATACTCTGATGATGCATGAACACAACAAAAAAAGAAGAATGGAAAAAGGACTAAAAGTGAAAAAGATATGGTCACCTAAAGATGCCTAGTTAAACCAATTATGTTGGAACTCTGATTGCAGGCTGTCCAACTATCCCTTTTGATGCCTCTGGTTGACATGGTTTCCGAGGTTATTTTTTGCTGAAATTTTGGGGTTTCAAAATCCTACTATTGTAGTTTAAATCTGATATTTTTTGAACCAAAACATTCACGTTTAACTGGTTTTTAAATCTCGCACTTTTGTAACACAGTTAAGTCAATTTTGCTGAAACTGTGCAGAATTTTTCACTATTCTCTTATCAAGTCCGAATTTAGTCTTTCTAATCAGTTAATAATCTTGTGATTTCAGCAATCAAAACTTGCTCTAATGCAATTTCTAAATATGATGCATGCATAAAAACGCTTTCCAACAATAGATTATGCAAATAATAAAAATAGAAAGTTTAACTAAACATAGAAAGATGCAAGTTGGGTTTTTAAATCTAGAATTTGTAAATAAATAAAAAAAATTAGAATATTAACTATAAAATAAAACAAAAGGGGTGGAAAAATAAAAAGCGGAAAAGATGTACCAAAGATCTAGAAACTAGACGATCATACAAGTATTGAGAATGCGATGATGATGTCCTCTCTTCTCAGAATAGGAAAAATTTATGCAAGTCACTACAACAAGTTGCACTTTTAGCGACGCCTTTATAAAACGTCGGTAAAAGTCTTTTACCGACGCTCTGCTAAAAACGTCGGCAAAATGTGCTATTCACCAACATTTTACCACTAAACGTCGGCAATTGTGGCTCTTGGAACTAGGATCATTTGTCAGAAATGTAGAAATCATAGATTATTACCCACGAATTCTAAAACGTCGGTAAAATTGACTTTAGCGACATTTTCTTATTTTTACCGACGATAAAAAGAGTTGGTCAAAGTCTTTTTATTTTTATTTATTTTTCTTTTTTCTTTGGCCGACGAAACAAAAGCGTCAGTAAAAAATTTTTTATTTCTTGTTTATTTTCTTTTTCATTTTACCGATGAAATTAAACGTCGGTAAAAGCATTTTTATTTTTTATTTATTTTTGTTTTTCATTTTATTGACGAAAAGTAATTTATTTTTTATTTCACCGACGAAAAAAACCGTCGGCAAAAGTATTTTATTTTTTATTTATTTTTGTTTTTTATTTTGCCGACGGAATTAAAACGTTGGCAAATGTCAATTTTATCATCAAGTGAATATAAATATTAAAATGAACTTTTAGCGATGTTTTCTAAAAGTCGGTAAAGGTTAAATATTATTTTTATTAAAATTAAAAATCAGAGGCATTTACCGACGATAAAAAGTTTTACTGACGAAAATAAGCGTCAAAAAATTTATTACTGACGTTTAATATAAAACGTAGGTAAAGGTTTATTTCCCTCCCTTTCCTCCCAAAACCCTTTTTTCCCTCTCCTCAATCATTTCTCTCTCTCCCGCCTCCGAAAACCCTTTTTTCTCTGCTCTCTCTCTCGATCTTCATCTTCCTCCTTGCGCTGCCCGACGCCTCCCCTGCACCAGATATACCCCTCAGTTTTCCTGCACTCCGCACACACCACGCACCCTCTCATTTCTGTTTTTACCCTCCTCTTTCGGCCACTGTCTTTAGGGGAACGGGGTGGTGAGCATGCGTTAAAATGCGCACCCCACTCTCCCATTCCCATCTTCACTGCGATTTCATCCACTCGACGACTCCAATCCATCTCCTAACCCCATTGCAAATGCAAATCTACCGAGGGTTTTAGGAGGAGATGATCTCGAGTATCCTGATTATAGACTAGTTTGATCTCATGATTGATCTCTCTTACATGGTGGATGAATGCTTGCTTTCTATGAAGCATCTCTCTAGCGGATACAATTACAACTGCAGAATTTTCCATGATATTTTTATTCATTAATCCTCACTTTGAGTATCTTTCCAAGCATTGAAGACCATTTGGGTGAGAATTCATAGCAGTCCTATTCCATTTCTTCATTAGCCAACAATGCAACTCCAAGTTGGATTTGCAAATACGTCATCGCAAGAAGTTTGGGACTTCCAGACTTATTTTTATAAATGTATTTTGACAACTTGTTGAACTTGTCATTATTAAGCTGTTTGTTGGGGGTTCCATTTTGTTGTGCAATCTTGGATTTATTGGGCCCTCGCCTTACAGCATATGGTATTAAAGCTTTGGCGTGCATCATGTTTTCACCTTTTGTTTTTCTACGCCTCCTAAAACAGTTCTGGATTGCGTGGTGAATGTACTGTTCGATCTTATCCTTCCTTGTTTTTTTTTAATCTCATTTCTTTTATGCCCTCCTCTTGTTTGATGGATTGCTTCTGAGATCTCTACTTTGACGTTTTTCTATTTTAATCGAAAAATAAGATCTGGGTTCTTCTCTAAACACCAAGTTTGAAGTGGGTTCCTCCTTGAATCTTGGTGTATTCAGCAGAAACCGATTGGGTTCTTTGTTTTTTTGTTGGATTTATGTATGCTTTTGAAGGATGAGTTTTCGATGGGATTTTTCTGAGCATTATTTATGGTTGACTGGTTCCTGAGATTTCTGTTTTGAGGTTTTTAGTGCAGAATACAATCTGGGTGTGGTCCTCTAGACTGGGGTCCTCCTTTTTGGGTTGATCGAATCTCTGAATATTTAATAGAAATCAGTTGTTGGTTCTTTTCTAGATTTCTGTTGATTATTTTTTATATTGATGTGTTGTTGATTGTTGAAGTGGGAAAGTGGTTTAAGAAGTTCTTCTGTTTGATTGCTACTGAAATTTATGTTTTGCTATTTCAACTGCAAAATCCAATCTGCTAAATGTGTGAACTGTTGTAGTGATTTTTTTAATTATTTTGGATTATATTAGATTATGTTGGATTGGGAATTTCTGCAACTTCTTGATTTTGGTGTTGGATTGAATCAGATTATCTGGTTTTTTATTTTATTTTTCAGATGGGTTGAGCAGATACGAATTTGAATGTTGAAGTCACCCTGTTTCAATGTTTTTTTTTTTTTTTTTTTTTTTTTTTTTTATATTAAAAGAATTTTTTTGTTTCTTGGTTGATGGTATTTTGGTTCACTCCAACCCAACGTTATTCCACATCTACTTTAACATAATGCGACTTCCATCAAAGTTACTATACTTGGATCTCATGGAAGTAGGCTGGTATTTGATGCAGTCTCTGGAATTGGGGGTTGATGTTCCATAGGATTATTCATCCAGTTCTCCTCATGGAACTCTAAGGATCCCAGGTTCTACAGGTGCTGGCCTTCTGATTGCATGACAGTTGGTGCTTCTGATGGATGTACGCTTGAAAGTGTGGGATCCACTGGCTTGCTCTCAGACGCAACATTTAATGGCCAGCTGTAGTTAAAACCTGATGGATCTGGTTCAGTTGCGTTTGGAGCGGAATTGACAAATTGATTCATGTTTTGGTCTGGTTCAAATTGAGGAAGAGACTGGTCATGTACTTGAACTTGAGGTAGAGAAGAAACAGAATAGGACTGGAAATCTGTGACATTGTTGTTGCTGTTATGGCCAGAGGTGCTAAGAAAGGTATCCAATTCTGAATCAATGCCATAAAGTAAATTTTGCAACTTCTTCAAATGAATGTTCTCGCCAAGAGTAGCCTGCATACTTTGACTCTTTGGCTGCAAAACAGTGTAAATGCGGTTGCCATCAATGAACCCTGCCCTGATCGGTTCAGCACTGTAAAGGCACTACTACCTGAAGGTCCTGCTCCTTTAAATCTAGACTGGGGAGGGACAAATTGAGGGTCTGGAGCACTAATTCCACCCCTCCCCCTAGTGTTAGTATGAGTTCTAGGAATTAACTGTATAGGTCCACTTGGGGACTGAGGATATCTGCTCCTGATGAACCTAAAGTGGGGGTTAGGCCTGCCCCATGCAGTTGTGCCAAAACTAGTCGCTGAGGCATGCAGTTTGATTGGTTCAGAAACTGATGATTGCCGTGGAATTAATCTGATGCTAAGGGGTTCAGAGGAAGAATGCGGAGGCTGTGTTATATTATGAAGAGAAACTCTCATTGAAAGAGTAGTATCAAGAAGCCTTTGAACAGGGGGTCCTGCTTCAATCCTCTGCTTAGAGTTTTGCCTTTGAGTTCTCCATACCTCCTCTTTATCGGTAGAATTGCAGTGGTCAGCGAAGGAAACACCATTGCCCCAGTACATACATGGGGCAAGTGAGTCACAGACGTAACAATGGCACTGCATTTACAGAAAAAAAAAATAAATTAACATGCAAACAAAGATTCTGGTTACCAATGGGACAGGTTTCGGCAACATCAAATACACTTGGTTTTTTGTACCAAGCTTAAGAAAAAGGCCAAGCCCATTAATCTATTGGGCCTATAATTCTAGCTCAAGCCCTGTCCAAGACAACAATATATAGGATTTAGATATGATATACCACGCTCCAACCAAAATCTAGTTAAAACCATCATGTTGCCTTTTATCTCATGTAGGTTTAATTTTTTTTTCTTCTGTTAATGAAATCTTATCTTTTGTTCAAAAAAAGAATTTACATTTTTTTTAGCATGACCAATAATTCTTGCCTAATAAAGATAAGTGAAGAAGTAGAATCCATCAACTGATTTCAGACAAATGTTGGTTTGTTGATGACGATGACCATGATTGAAAGTATAGCCTGGTAGGTATGAGTGCTTTACTGCTGATGGGTTGGATTGAAGTTTACTGTTAAATTTTTTGATAAAAAGAAAAGGAGGGATTTCTTTGATGATAAAACAAGGGATCAATGCATCGTCTGAATAGACAAGCATGGGCACAATATTGGTTTGAAAGCACCATTTTTACCGGTGTAACTGTGAACTTTTGGATGATGGAGATCATATGTGATTTGTTTCTTCCTGTGTTGTTTTGTTCATTGGGTTGTTGTTTTTGGAAAAGATAAGAGATTCAGACACTTGGGTGGTCTTGTTTTGTTTTGTTTTTCTTCTCCTGATAGGAAGCCTTGAAATCAGGGGGAAAAGTAGTTATCTTTTGGATCTCTCTTGGGCCTTGTTTTGTTTGTTGGATTGGATTGAAATATGGGTGCTTGTCTGTTAAGATTGTTATGCACACTAGTTGTTTGATGAGATTCTTCTTTGAGTTTTGTTGTTGGGTTTTCGATCGGACGGTCAGAACTTGCTGGCTAGGCATTAAGCAGGATATTTAATGGTGTGGTTCGGGCATTTCAGCTGTGAAGGGAGGTGGGTTATCTGGGTGTTTAAGTTTTATGATCTGCGTATTGGTGTTTGTGCTATGTTATTGATGTTTGTAGGATTCCTTTAACTGGTTTTTTTGCTGCTTTTGATTATCAGCTCGGTTTTGGGTAGGCAGGTTTTGTTTTCTTCGGTTTGCCTTCCTACACCAATACTAAAATTTTAATTATCACATACTCAAACATTTATACTTCGCATTTCCTAAAAGTTAACGGTGCATCTAGTTGTACTCCAATTTGCAAATTGTTCACATATTTTGGCACTATAGCATTTGGGGCAGCGTTGGAAATTGGAAATGGCATAAGCTTATAGACATGTCTTTCTCCACCCAAAATGAAATTAATGGGTTAGTTTGCCTATGAACTGAGATGTATTCATAGCAGCTTTTATAGTTAAAAAAGGCATATCATCCTCAAATCTCTCAAACACAAAAAAACAGATTTAATTTCTTCCCAGGATAGGATAAACTTGGAATCAAGAAAACTCCAAGCCCCTCAACATAAGTAAACAAACAAAAGTCCTAACCATGGACTTTTCCCCCAATCTCTCTAGCATAAACCACCATTTGGCAACAAGGAGCAAAAGGCAAGCATACTGATACTAATGATAGGTCAAACTAATGCAATCAAGTAATTTATACTTTTTTTTTTTTTTTTGTGAAAGTTAACTAACACTCAATCTATTCAATATTGGTGAGCAAATTCTATTTCTAATTTCTAATTTCTAATTACATGTGATTAGGTCAGATATGGACAGGAGTTGGATATTACATTATCAGAACCGATTTAGTGCGGAGTACATAGCTGGGGTGATCACATTTATTGATTTTGCAAAGTCGAATTCGGTCGGGGCAGTGTTGATTAACTGCCCGTGTAACGATTGCTGTAACTATCGAAAGCAAGACTATGAAGCCGTGAGATGTCATTTGCACATTCATGGAATGATGGTCTCATACTTACGGTGGATATATCACGGGGAACCTATAGTTCAACCTGATAATTCGGATGATAGCGATGATGAATCAGAAGAGAATCAGGATGAATACGATAAGTTGATAGAGGACCATCGTAGGGGAACTTACTTGGAGGAAGATACTCAAGAGAGGGATGACGTGCAGGATTTTGAAAATTTGTTGAAAGCTTCACAGCGTGGCCTGTACCCAGGGTGTAAAAGCTCAGATACTCTGTTATCATTTGTCATCAAGATATTGCATGTGAAGGTAGAAAGTGGGTGCAGCAACAAGTCCTTCGACAAGGTCCTGCAGATTTTTAAGGACTTCTTACCTGAAGGTCATGTGGTGCCGGCCTCAGTTTACGAGGCGAAGAAATTATTATGTGACTTGGAAATGGGACACAAGGGTAGAGTGTAGAGTGACTTGTAGGAACTGAGGGTTGGCAGATATGACTCTCGGTTAGAGAATTAGAGGCGTAAACATCGGATCTTCCAACTCTTAGGCTTGAAAACGGCTCGCCGGGGGTCCGAAATGGGAACCGGTCCCCGGAAAAATCGGGAACTAGCACGAGTACCTCGTTCGAGGGTAGAGTGACTTGTAAGAACTAACGGTTCGTTGATAGGACTCCCAGTTAGAGAATTAGAAGCGAAAATCAAAGATTTTCCAACACTTAGGCACGAAAACGGCCCGCCGGGGGTCCGGTACGGGAACCGACCACCGAAAAAATCAGAAACCGGCACGAGCACCTCGCTCGAGGGTAGAGTGACTTGTACGAATTGACGGTTCATTGATAAGACTCCCGGTTAGAGAATTAGAAGCGAAAATTGACGATTTTCCAACACTTAGGCTCGAAAACGGCCCGCCAAGGGTCCGGAAAGGGAACCGGCCCCCGAAAAGATTGGGGACCGGCACGAGCACCTCTCTCTAGGGTAGAGTGACTTGTAAGAACTGACGGTTCGCTGATAGGACTCCCGGTTAGAGAATTAGAAGCCAAAATCGACGATTTTCCAACACTTAGGCTCGAAAACGGCCTGCGGGGGCTCCGGAAGGGGAACCGGCCCCAGAAAAAATTGGGAACCGGCACGAGCACCTCGCTCGAGGGTAGAGTGACTTGTAGGAACTGACGGTTCGCAGATATGACTCCCGCTTAGAGAATTAAAGGCCTAAACATCGGGTTTTCCTACACTTAGGCTCGAAAACGGCCCGCAAGGGGTCCGGAATGGGAACCGGCCCCCGAAAAAATCGGGAACCGGAACGAGTACCTCGCTCGAGGGTAGAGTGACTTGTAGGAACTGACGGTTCGCTGATAGGACTCCCGGTTAGAGAATTAGAAGCGAAAATCGGCGATTTTCCAACACTTAGGCTCGAAAACGGCCCGCCGGGGGTCCGTAACGGGAACCGGCCCCCGGAAAAATCGGAAACCGGCACGAGCACCTCGTTCAAGGGTAGAGTGACTTGTACGAACTGACGGTTCCCTGATAGGACTCCCAGTTAGAGAATTGGAAGCGAAAATCAACGATTTTCCAACACTTAGGCTCGAAAACTACCTGCCGGGGGTCCGGAACGGGAACCGGCCCTCGAAAAAATCGAGAACCGGCATGAGCACCTCTCTCTAGGGTAGAGTGACTTGTAGGAACTGACGGTTCGCTGATAGGACTCCCGGTTAGAGAATTAGAAGCTAAAATCGATGATTTTCCAACACTTAGGCTCGAAAACGGCTTGCCGGGGGTCCGAAAGGGGAACCGGCCCCAAAAAAAATTGGAAACCAGCTCAAGCACCTCGCTCGAGGGTAGAGTGACTTGTAGGAACTGACGGTTCGCAGATATGACTCCTGGTTAAAGAATTAGAGGCCTAAACATCAGATTTTCCTACACTTAGGCTCGAAAACGGCCCACAGGGGGTCCAGAATGGGAACCGGCCCCTGGAAAAATCGGGAACTGGCACGAGTACCTCGCTCGAGGGTAGAGTAACTTGTAGAAACTGACGGTTCGCTGATAGGACTCCCGGTTAGAGAATTAGAAGCGAAAATCGATGACTTTCCAACACTTAGGCTCGAAAACGGCCCGCCGGGGGTCCAGAACGGGAACCGGCCCCCGAAAAAATCGGAAACTGGCACGAGCACATCGCTTGAGGGTAGAGTGACTTGTACGAACTAACGGTTTGCTGATAGGACTCCCGGTTAGAGAATTAGAAGTGAAAATTGACGATTTTCCAACACTTAGGCTCGAAACGGCCCGCCGAGGGTCTGGAACAGGAACCGGCCCCCGAAAATATCGGGAACTGGCACGAGCACCTTGCTCTAGGGTAGAGCGACTTGTGGGAATTGACGGTTCGCTGATAGGACTCCCGGTTAGAGAATTATAATAAAAAAGCGACGATTTTCCAACACTTAGGCTCGAAAACGGCCTGCCGGGGGTCCGAAAGGGGAACCGGCCCCAGAAAAAATCAGGAACCGGCATGAGCACCGAGCTCGAGGGTAGTGTGACGTGTAGGAACTGACGGTTCACAGATATGAGTCCCGGTTAGAGAATTAGAGCATAGTTATCAATATCGTTTCGTTTCGGCCGAAATGGCCGAAATTTTTCGTTTCGGTCAAATGGCCGAAACGAAATTCCACTCCAAACTTTTCGGTCGGAATTTCGGTCGATTTCGGCCGAAATTCGGGATTTCGGCCGAAATGTTACTTTTCGGCCGAAATGGAATTTTATATAATTAATTTTTTAAAACTTTTTTTACACATATTTTTTGTATTTCTTATATTTTCACAAAATAGAATTCCAAAAAAATTACTATAATGGATTATGTCTATATTTATTACTTTTTCTATTTTTTTTACTTATATATGTATATATATTTTGTTATTTTTTTCCCGAAATGTAATTCCGAAAAGTTTCGCCGAAATCTCGAATCGGCCGAAATTTTTCATTTTGTAGGCCAGAGCGAAATGAGGTCCGAAACGATATTAACAACTATGAATTAGAGGCCTAAACATCGAATTTTCCTAACACTTAGGCTCGAAAATGGCCCGCAGGGGGTCCAGAACGGGAAACGACTCTTGGAAAAATCGGGAACTGGCACGAGCACGTCGCTCGAGTCGAAATTAACTTGTAGGAAATGACGGCTCGTAAATCGGACTCCCGGTTAACGAATTAGACCTAAAAACGTTGGATTCTTAACACTTAGTCTTGAAAATAGGCCGTTGGAGGTTGAAAACGGGAATCGGCAATCGGACAGCCCAGAAATCGGTACGGGTACCTTGTTCAAGGCCAAAGTAACTTGTTGGAATTTACGGTTAGTGAATCGGACTTTTGTTTATCGAATTAGACACAAACCGCCCGATTCTCAATACTTAGGCTGGAAAATAGGCCGCCGAAAAACTTAGGAAAAGATATTTATATATATACATGTTTATCTTTCATTTATAATTTCATTCGTTGAAAAGATTCTAATGTTATTGTTTTTTTTTTCATTGCAGATTGATTAACGCTTTGCGGTCAGTTGCAGACTTTTGGGGGTGTTTTATTCTTGTTTGTTTATTTGTATATGTATATTGAATATTTATTTTGGACTGTATCTTTGTTGATTATAATATTTGGTTAATGAAATGAATGATTAGATGAAAAATGGTGATGATTGTTTGTTAATTTAGCAGCTTTTGTTTTAATGCATTTTTTATATTGAATATAGATAGATGAACATGTTTACTTCTGATACAGGTGTATAAATAGCTTTACAGGAAAATTATATTACAAAATCGAATATGGTATTTAGCACCTTTTGTTTTAATGAATTTTTTTATATTGAATATAGGTAGATGAATAGGTTTACTTCTGATACAGGTGTATAAACAGCTTTACAGGAAAATAATATTAAAAAAACAAATATGGTATTTTAAAAAAAAAATCACTTTTACCGACGTTTTATTTTCGTCGGTAACAGTGGTTTTATTTTTTAATTTCTATTTTACCGACAAAAAAAACGTCGGTAAAAGTTGTTTTATTTTTTTATTTTTCCTTTTCACTTTACCGACGAATATAAAACGTCGGCAAAAGTTTTTTTAATTTTTTATTTTTCCTTTTTATTTTACCGACGAAATAAAACGTCGGTAAAACTGGTTTTTATTTTTCCTTTTTATTTTACCGAAGAAAATAAAACGTCGTTAGAATTTTTTAAATTCCTTTTCTGCTGACATCTACTTACCAACGTCTGGCCGACGAAAGTAATTTATTTACCGACGTTTTACTAACTTTTGGCGACGAAAAATTTCGTCGCTAAAAGTGCAGTTTGTTGTAGTTAATGATTACTTGATCTCTCTCAACTTTTAATCTATTTATTTTATTTTCAAAAACCTAGATCTAATCATGTGAAATATTGTCTCCAATCAAAACACATAAAAGTACTAGAATGAGGAAAAATTAACACACTTACATAAAGAATACGCAGAAACAATCCAAGTAGTGTCTCTATTACTTGATCTTTGAATACAAGAAATTAATGTTCTTCTCTCCTTTTCATCATTCTCTCAACCTATGTCTAAAGAATTAGACGGGAGAAGAAGAAGAAGAGGACTTAGAGAGAAAGAGTGGATGGGAGTGAAAAGAGAGAGAGCCTCCAAGATTTTTACATGCAAGACCCTTGGACGTCCAGCTCTCTTGGCTTTCTTTTTATAATTTTTTTTATGTTTCTTTATTTGGTAAGACTCCTCTTCCATCTTGGCTTGAAGTCCAAGCAATCCTCCTATCTTGGCAACTTTTCTTGCTAATAATAAAGTCTTGTAGTCCCATTCTTTCCATCTTTGGACTCCTCAAAAAATCTTTAAAATTACACATGAGAAGGATTCCAAAAAAATTCAGATTGTGTGCCAACTTTGTGCTCTCATATGTAGGACGTCCAAGGCTTGTGGACCCCACTAATGGTCCAACATAACTTGGGTTTCTCCTCTTGTTTCTTGATGCTTGATTTTACTTCGTTCTTAATCTTTATCTCCTTCTTGGATTAGATTTCTTCTTCCACAAGTTTAACTCTTCTAGGCTTCTTTAGATCTTCTTTCCATTTTTTATCAAATCTCTTTCTTGAATTTGAATCACAATTTTTTGCAACACATAGAAAGAAAAATTTCTCAAAGTTTTGGAAACTTGCATGCTAACAAAGTGGGGCTCCTCTTGGGCGTGTAGTATGGTCCCTACTCAATTGCTTTTCAATGCGGGTCCCATTTCTTGTTTTCTCTTACAAATTGAAGGAGATAAATTTAACATTAATTATATATAAGAAAATAATTATGAACTATGTATGGGACCCTACATTCCTAATGATGCATCAAAATGACCAACTTTTCAAAAATAGCACATGGTGTCAAAAATAGCAAGATATGCAATGATGAAACCAAAAGCTTAATTTTAGAGTGATAAATGAGATGAGAAAAACTTAATTTTACAAAAGTCATGCAATTCAATAAATTTTGACCAATTTTGACCATGTTTCTAAAAATAACCCAAAATGCATGAAATCGTGAAATTGAGTGTAATCTATGCAATTAAACCTAATTAAGTCAACAAATGCTCATGAAATGATGACCTAATGACCTAGTTTTGTGGACTTATCAATATAAAAAGGAACTTGCTAATTCTCTAATCGGGAGTCCTATCAACGAACTGTCAGCTCCTACAAGTCACTCTACCCTAGAGAGAGGTGCTCATGCCGGTTCTTGATTTTTCGGAGGCCGATTTCCGTTCCGGACCCTCGGCAGGCCGTTTTCGAGCCTAAGTGTTGGAAAATCGTCGATTTTCGCTTCTAATTCTCTAACCGGGAGTCCTATCAGCGAACCGTTAGCTCGTACAAGTCACTCTACCCTCGAGCGAGGTGCTCGTGCCAGTTTCCGATTTTTCCGGGAGCTGGTTCCCATTTCGGACCCTCGGCGGGCCGTTTTCGAGCCTAAGTGTTGGAAAATCGTACCTACCAAACCGACTTGTCTTTGTGTCTAGGGAACATTCATGTGTATCTATCCCTTGCCATAGGGTGAGGGCACTTTCCCTTTTTGCACATGAAGACAAAGAAGTGTACCTCACCATATGTACTTGAAAATTCACTTTTGTACTTGAAAATTCCCATTTATGGAAGTGTCTCTCACCCTATGGTGAGGGATGGATGCACATGAATATTCTCCCTTTGTGTATAATAATTCTTTAAAAAAAATTGTGTAATTGATATAGAAAAGAAAGATGAAAGACCTTCCATCCCCTCAACCCCTGTGATTGGCGGTTGGCACATGCATCCAGAAAGTGATATGCTTCATAACTAAATATGGGCTTTTCATAGCACCCCCACATGCTTGATGCATGATCAATCAATTCAATGGCAAACCCCACTCTCATTGTTGTGAAATATAGGCAAATGCCGTTGAAATGGAGACAGTTTGTCAGGGATAATAGGATTTAGGCAGCTGGGCCTCTCTGAGGGGAGCTAAAACAGAGAGCTGAAGTGTGCATTAGAGTCTAGCTAGTTATATTACCACTTCGCATATTTTTTTTACCAAAAAAAAAAAAAAAAGAAAATCGCATATTTGGACGTGTTGTAGGAATTAGGATCCAACTCTAGAGTGATGGAAAGACGATGGCAATGGTAAGTCGTGATGGGCGTTGGTGCTAGTGCAGGGTCTAGTCTTGAATGTTGTAGGTTGGTTGCTGAGGACCGAGATGGCTGGGGTAAGGAGTGTTTGGTTGGCTAGGAAGAAAATGATGGGGAAGGAGAGGTGTGTTCATCGTAAAGGTTGTTAACCACTCATCTTAACCACTATCGAACAATGGATCCTCTTTTGTCGGCAGAAGATAATGATGCAATGCTATACATGGGAAGTACTCCTATGAGAGACACTCTCACCCACTTTATGAGAGATGGGTGGGGGCCTTCACTTTCATATCCACTCTCACCAACTTAAATGCAAGGACCCCCAACTTAAATGTGAGGGCCCCCACCCATCTCTCACCAAGTTGGTGAGAGTGTCTCTCATAGGAGCACTTCCCGCTATACATATATAAGGTTCTGTGAACTCTTATATCTAGGATCACTTTTGCAATTCTTCTCATGTGCACTTTAAATACTGAATAACAACCTAAATAGTATTGTGCATAACAACCCATCTTGTGTTCATATTACCAGAGAGAATTTGATTCTAGGAGTTTTTATTTTTATTTTTATTTTTTTTCCATTCACAAGCATGAGATACTACCGTGTAGTATACTAATATTTGTAGTGAGGAATACGTTTTATTACGTGTGCCTACCATTATCGGCTGCCGCTTTCCTAATTTTATGATCACTAAATGCGGTGAGATACCACCATTAATACCAAGTGTCATTTTATGTGGTGTGAGTTCTAATCGCCCTTTGGTGTTCTTTCAACCTAGACACTTGCTGTTATTTTTCAGGTTCTAGACTATCTTTGGACTTCTTAATCCATCTACCTTCTGTGTGGCACCTTTTACCTGCTTGGTTTTACTTCTCTGTACTACACCACTATCGTCAATGATCTCTCATGTATGAAGCAAGGATGAAAATAGCAGTGGCGGCGGGTGCTACGTAGCGTAGCGGGGCTACGTAATGGCGTAGCGGTGCGATTTGAAAAAATCGCCTAAAAATTATAAAAAATTCCAGAAAATCCAAAAAATTGTAAAATGAAAGAAAATGTAATTTTTTTTTTTTTTTTTTGCAAAAGTAACTAAGATAGGGGAGAGTAACGGTCCCCTCATTGTATAAGGTCCTATATCGCTGTGTGAATAGAAAAATAGTAATGGGCATTTTTTCACATGTATTCATGTTGATTAGTCATGCTAAGCTGAAAGGCTCATTAAAAAAAAAAAAAAAAAAACATGTCAAGAAGTCAAGACTTAAGAGTTAGGATATATGACATCATTATCCTCATCCCATCGGTGTTATCAAGTGCCACTAGTCATATTTTCAGTTGTATGACTCTGTGAAAGCTGGCTATGTCCCTATTTCCAATTAGAATGAATTTTGACCTAGGTATTAATTTTAATTAAGTAATATTTGGCTAAGCCACATGACTTTTTTACTTTACAACCTGGGCCTCATGATGGAGCCCACCAGTGGTAAAAAAGACTGCAAGTTCTTAGCTTTTCTTCTTTTGGATTGGCCCATTTAATTTTTTTGAATGATCTTTTTTAGTGGTTTTAAAAAAAAATTGGATGATTTTTTTGAATAATTCTTTAATGACTTTTAGTGGTTGTTTTTCTTGAATGGATTGGTTTTTCAATGGTTTTTAAGTCATTTTCTAAATGGGTTTTTTAAATGTTATTTTAATGGCCCATTTAGCTTTTATTTATGCCCTTCATCAGGCGGACCCATCGTGGGGCCCATAGCTTACCTTTAAATAAAATGAAAGAGGGCCCATTGTTCTTCCCTAACTTTTGTGAGATATTGAGAAGAGAAGGAGGAGGAGGAGGAGGAGGAAGAGGAGGATAGGATGAAGAAGAAGAAGAAGAGCCTACCGCTGATGCCGCCGCTGCTGGCTGCCATGCGAGCCTACCGTTGATGCCGCTGCTGCTAGCTGCCATGCAACCACATCCAAGTATGTCCTCTCTCTCTCTCTCTCTCTCTCTCTCTCTCTCTCTCCCTTTTTTTCCATTTTTTGTTGCTCCTGAAAACAAATAGGGAAGCAGTGAAAAGGGAGGGGGCATTTTCGACGATGATCGCTGCATGGCGGCGCTACGCTACACGGCCGCTACGAACTGCTACAGTTGTGAGCGTCGATATTTTACAAGATGCGTTGCGGTGTCCGCCGCTATACCCGATTTTGCGGCCGATACGCTATGTATCGGCCGCTTTTTTCATCCTTGGTATGAAGAGAGATGGTATTTCGATGGATGAGTTGTTTATGGAGAATCAGGACGTGTAGTCGGGTAGAAATTCATGATAGTATTTGATTGTTTGCAACTAAAGCATTAAGGGCATTTTTGGGATTTTTTTTAGAAAAAGGGAGTAAAAATAGCCCAAAAGTGGGGATTTTGGCCGGTTGTCCTGTTTTGAAAGAAAAATGGAAAACCTAAGGCCCATTCTGAAATGCAGTTTTAATTTTGTCCTGTTTTGAAATGTCCCAGAAACTTAGGCTACATTTTGAAAATTTCCTTTCTTTTTATCCATGACTGAGAAAGATCAAAACTTGGCCATTCAACCCATTAGATAAGAAGACTGGTTAGGTTTTGGTCGAGTTCCAAGTGCACCTGAATTACTAAAATAGGACCTGAAGTGGATGTAATTATGGGTTCATGGTATAGGAACCTTATCCATACCCGATTTTTCTTTGAAGGACCTAGACCTCAATAAAATGCACATTCTTTTGGGCATAAATAGTGAGCCAAATACTAATACAAATATACTAGCAACAAAGGCCCATGCTCAAAAAAACAAAAATATATTTAATATTAATATTTTCTTTTATAATATTATTATAAAAATAAATTGAAAATAAATAATTATTTATTATGGAAAAAACCACAATCTCAGCTTCACAACTAAATTAATTTATTTATAAAAGTTAGATTGTAACTTTAGTGCTATCTAGTTTTGAAATTATTATAAAATATTTTTTTGAATGGTAACACAAAAATATATTAAGAAAAAAGAAAACGTACACCAAAAAAGAAAGAAAAGGAAAAACCAAGCTTAGGTATAGGAGACATATACCCAAACATCATAAACAACTACATAAGAGAAGCCTCCAAGACCAAAATCCTAACAACCCCTTATTTGGCCAAAGCATCTCCCACAAAATTAGCTAATCGACTCACATAGAAAAATGTCACCGGAACGGAGGAAGAAAGAGATTTTATCTCATTCAAGATAAACTGAATTCTCCATGGACCCTTTTTAGAATTAACCCAGGAAATGGTGTTGAGGGAATCACTTTGCACAATTAAATCTTCTAAGAATATTCTAGAATATGAGCGAAAAGCTTCTAAACTAGCTAAAATCTCGGCTTCGTTGGAATTCTTCTCTTCAACATGTTTAGAAAACATGAATACGACCTCCGCCTTGCAGTTACGAAGAACTCTTCCAATGCCAACTGGATATGGTTTACCTCTCGCTGCACTATCAACAATGAAATTTAAGGAACCAATGGGAGGGGGATTCCAAGAAACTAAAACCTTTCCCTTAGATGGACCAGACATCATGCAAGCCTTCCAATCTTGGGCAATGTCGTCTAGCTTCAAACTTGAAAATTCTTTTTTACATAACAACCACTTAGACAAACAAAGAGTCACCAAAGGAACAATATCCTCAAGTGCAATTTGAAAACCCTTAGAGCAAGTTTGGTAATAGGTGAGGAACCCATAGATCTGATGATTCTTCACTACCACTGGAACAAAAATTCCTCACTGGGAATTTATATAGTTGATAATTTCACATTGATATTGGTGTGTATCGATGCATATGGCTCGAAAAAATAAAGTTCAATGTGCAAATCCAGTCAAGTGAGGATTTTCAAATCTTATATATGGGGGTGGTCGGATCTGAAAATCCTAACAAATGAAGATTTCCATTCGTCCAAGTCCTCAATAATTTACAATTGCCAAACATAGATTACCACCACTTTAGAGAAACTAAAAATCTTTTCCCCAAAAATTTGATTACCAAACGTGACCTTAAAGACTATCATTTCTTTCTTTCCAAATAAACCAAAGAATAGCAAAAGGAATACATTTCCACATCAACACGCCACACCCACTAAAAGGACCCATCCTCCATGCCTCAACCATGTCAACAAGAGAACTAGGAAGACACCAAGAAATTCCACATAGCTTGAGAAAGTGCTTCCAAAAAAAAGCTGCAAAGTCACAATGAAGAAATATAAATGGTTGATCATTTCATCCTCTCTCCCACATAACGAGCATCTACCAGCAATATTCTCAAGAGTTAACCCCTTCTTGCGAAGAACATCAACAGTCAAAACCTTACCAGCTACTGCTAGCTAGCAAAAAACCTTAACTCTAGGAGGAGCCAAACCACACCACATAAATGCTCTAGGAGCCTAAGTGAGAGAAGGTCCTACCAAGGCCATATAAAAGGACTTGGTCGAAAACTTTCCCGAAGCAGAAGGTTTCCAAATGCGAAAAGGATCATATTTGAATAAAAAGATCCTAAGCGTGCTTAAATGCGTGAGTTTGAGTCTACTATAAAGCTTATAAATTAAAAATAAAATAAATAAATAAATAAATAAATAACTACCTACTAATGAAAGGTCAGATTTTTCTTGGATTGATCCTATATCCCAAAGAGGGAGAGAGAAATTAAAGGCTAGAGTAACGTCAAAAACACCAAACATAAAAAAATTTAGAAATTTGTAGTAAAAGATTCCGGCTAGAGTGCCCATTTGAATTAGAATTGGTATTAAGAAAGAAAGACTAAGATTTGAATTCAAAAGATTTAGAATTTATGATAAGAATTGAAAGAAGATTTAAATTTAAAAAGATAGAAGCAAAAAAAGTTGTAGAAAAATGTAGGCAGTTAGGCCCATACATCCTTTAAGACTGGCCTGCTTGACATATTTGACACAAATGATGTGTATATTCTTTTAAGAGCTTTTTGTAGATACCCCCTTAAGATTTGTAGGATTTGTAAATAGGCCCCTGAGGTTTTAGCGTTTGCAAATAGGCCCCTGCATTTTCCTTTTAATACCTTCCGTGTCCCCAAAATTAATAGTCTTCCAACCACCTTAGGTTTTTAGAGCGAAATGACACATTTATCCATCTCTTTTATCCTTATATGCATAAATTCCAAAAGCTTGGACTCAATTTTTTTTATAGAGCATGTAACATTGACAATCTTTTTGTCCATCGGCCTTGTTATGGAGAGTGATTCTTCAAATGTTGTTGCTTTGGTGTCCAATCGTAAGGCTAATCGTTGGAAGTTCCAATTTCTCTGTAATGAGATTTTACGTTGTCTTCCTTCATGTGCTTAGATCTGCAAATTCTATTGTCGATGCTTTAGCTAAACCGGGAGTTGAGAGAACTTCACCATGCGAGGGTTTTATCATGCAATTAAATTCGTGTTGAGTATGGTACATTTGTCTTGTATCTTCTCTCTTCTTTGGTCCTACTTAATTTTTGTCTCTTATTCCTCATTTTCCTCTGTTTATTTTTCCTTCTTATTTAATGTTAGTTTTCATTACCGATAAAAAAACATTAACAATTGCACTTAGTGGGAGAGAATAACCTAGAGGTGAAAATATGCCCGGCACGGCCCACTGAAGAAGGGCCCGGCCCGGGCCCGGGCTGGGCCGGCACGGCCCACGTAATTAAGCGGGCCGTGCCGTGCCTGGCCCAATGGCTTAGGGGCCAGCCCAGCACGGCCCAGGGCACGGCTCTGGTCGTGCCGTGCTGGGGCCGGGCCCTAGTCGGGCCTGGGCCGTGCAGCCCGTGGGCGGCCCACAAATTTTTTTTTTTTAGGTTTTTTATGTCTTTTTTTTAGGTTCTTTAAAAATATGTCTTGCACCAATTTTACTAAAATAAAGAAATTAAGAGAAATAACAAGTAGAATAACACTAATGATGTTTTGAAAAAATACATCAAATAAATTGTATTTCCTTGAAATTTAAGTTACAAAGGTTCAAAAAATGATCAAAAGACACTAATCCCCTCCCATATGACCGTTTATAGCTGTTGGAGGGGGTTAAAAATGTAAAAAGACCCTTTTTTGGGAAGTGGGGGGAATTTTTTGGAAAAAAGAGCCGTTGGGCTCTCTGCGGGCCGTGCCTGGGCCGGGCCGCCCGTGGGCCTAGCCGTGCCTCGGGCAGGGCCGGGTCGCCCGCGGGCTCTGGGCACTGGCCCAGCACGGCACGGATTTTAGCCGTGCCGTGCCTCGGGCCTGGGGGACCTGGGCCCAGCACGGCCCAGCGGGGCTTCCGGGCCGGGCCGGGCCGGCCCGTTGACCAAGTCAACGGGCCCAGGCACGGCCCAGGCACGGTTTTTTCGTGCCGGGCCCGTGCTGGGCCTGGGCCGCCCGCCCAGATTTACACCTCTAGAATAACCCTATATAAATTCATTTTTTTCTTATCAATACATGACTCATTTTATTAAATCCAAATTGATCACGACGACAATCAATACCTGTACTTATAACTGGTTACAATTTATCCAATCCATACATGACTCACCATTGGATTGATGAAAGTTTCGAAGTACATGATTACACTTTATGTATAAGAGGGTGTAAAAGAAATATTGGAGAACAGGCAAATGTAAAAAAAAAAAAAAAAGAAATAATTTTTAGAATTTACAGGGGGGATGCGAATTTTAAACTTTTCACATATATGGGTGTGGCCTCCAATCCCCAGGCCCTTGTACCTAGGTCCACTCCTGATCATGTGCATGAGAGAGTTATTCAGATAAAGAATTGGGACTTGAGATAAAATAATGATATTTTTTCTAAAAAATAATATACTCATTTTTGTTTAATGCATGTAAGGGCAAAGATGTCATTTATTTTAAAATCCGACACAAATCTCATGGTGGCTGCCCATTCTTGTTAAGAATATTGGTTTTAAGAATATGAAAGATATTAAAAAGAAAGCAGGGCCTATTTACAAATACTAAAACCTCAAGAGCCTATATACAAATCCTACAAACCTTAGGGGGCTATTTACAAAAAGCTCTTTGTTTTTAAAATTGAGATGGATCTGGGCCTTGGTTTAAGGCCATGACTGGATCTCGGCCTGAATATTAGGCCTAATAAGTAAATGGGCCAGGCTTGGGTAAGCATTAATGGCCCAGCCTGACCCCACCCATGAAGACCTCTAGTTCGGGAAACTGGCGTCTCAGGTTATTTGTGAAGTGAGAACACATGCCGACATTACTCATGATGGTCGAGGGACACAAATCCAAGACCCACGTGAGTGTGGCCCACACCATAGAATGTCATCATTAGAGAATGTTCGCTATTTCAAAGCTAAAATTTGAATGCATATGCATATTTTCCTTCACCACATAGAATCATTATTCCGAGAAAGAGAAAGAGAAAGAGAAAGACTGACTGGGTACTTGGAGATATTAGTTGGGTAATTGGAGATTAATCAAATCATAGAAATTTTAGGGATAGAGATGATCAAGAGATTGGATAAAGATAAAAGTTATGAAAGCATGGATAGAATGATAAGATCCGTCATTTATGGTATTTTATTATCTATATATATATAAAAAAAAAAGGTCATTTGGCAGTAGGTCCCTCAACAGCAGGTCCCTCAACACTACGTTTCAGAGCATGTGGTCCAAGTCATTTTCTCATAGAGGTAGCGGTCCTCCTTAAACATTAAATGAGTTAAAAAGACAAAAACGTCATCTCTTTATATGCTCTATACATCACCAAACACACACTGCTTTTCTAAGCAAAATAAAGATTCTGAAAACGAAGATGAAGGAAACTGCAGAAAGAAGCAAAATCAACTCATCGGTGACCTCGAGCAACCGAATCATCTTGACTTGAACTTAATTGAGTTTGACATAAGTTTATCTAAGTTTTGGTTTGAATTTATCTGAGTATGATATGAAATTATTTGACTTTGACATGTATTTGTCTAAGCTTTATGTGAAGTTATCTTAGTCTATGATCAATTAAATATGACTTTAAATGAATTTATCTGTATATTACATGATTTTTCTGAGTTTGATTTCAATTTAACTACGTTTATTATCAATTAAACAAGGTTTCAAATGAATTTATATGACTTTGAAACGATTTCTTCTGAGTTTTTACTGAGTTTATCTGAGTTTCTTATGAAATAATATGAGTTTGGTATGAAATTAACTGGATTTCACATAATTTTATTTGACTTTAAAATGTATTCAACTTGGTTTTAAATGAGTCTTTTTGAGTTTGATGTGAATTTATAAAAGTTATGTATGTGTTATCTGACTTTGGCATGATGTTTGTAAATTTATCTGAGTTTGCTGTGAATTTATTTAACTTTGATGTGAACTTTTTTGACTTTGGCGTGAGCTTATATGAGTTTATATGAATTTTTCTATGTTTGAAATCATAACCAATTTGAAAAACAAGTTATGTTGCTTCGATATGAGATTATCTAACTAGATTTGGTTTGGTTTGACTAGATTTGGTTTGAATTTATCTATCTTTGATAAAATTATCTGAATCTAATATGAAATTATATGTGTTCGAAGTGAAATTAAATAAATTTATTATGATTTTATTTGACTTTACTTTAGACTGGGATGAGTTTGATGTCAATTTATCTAAGTTGTATATGTTTGTGGACAGCCAAAAGCACCCAAAGGAGGGAAGAGGACACCAAAAAAAATAAAATAAAAAAAAGTACCAAGCAAGCCATGCTAGGCATAATTCTTTCAGTTGTCGTCCCCTCCAATTTAAAATTTAAAATTTGATCGAAAACTCATCTTACTACATTTAAATTAAAAAATAATCCGGCAAAGACGGTGAGTTGGAACTAAAACCTAAATTTAAATTGCATGACACCCATTTAAATGGTTAGAAGGGCAAATGAGTCATAAAAAATCTGATGTCACATGCTTAGGGACCACCGCCTGAATTAATTCCATGAGCAATGGACTCTAGGCTTTAAACATTAGTGCTGTGTACTAGAACTTTATAATATGATACTTAGGGATCTCTTCCTAATTACCCAAAAGAAAAAAAAACCAACGGGCCTTATTGAGAAATGATGTGGCATTACAAAGGGTTGTTTTTTAATAAACCGAGGCGCTTACGCAGCGTTAAGGAAATGTTAACTCGTCTTAAGTTAAAACTCTCAGTTTGTAAGATGGAGGAAACAACCAAGAGTTTGTATGATGTGGTCCCTTTTCTTTTCTTTTTTTTTTTTAATAGGGAGAATTTAAAAAAAAAGTCCTTAAGTTTCGACCTTATTTAAAAAAGGACACAAGTTTTAAAACTTTTCAAATTAGTCCCTAAGTTTTTCAGGAAGTTTTCAATTAAGGACATCCATCTATTTAAAGTTGTTTTTTGAAAACTTTTTTCCCTATTTTTTTAAATGCCCAAATTACCCTTCATTGTAATAAGACTCTCATTCAGTTCCTCTATATTCTCCTCCTTTTCCCCGCTGGTGTCCTTACGGTGATCAAAGACACTCGGTATTCTCACAGCAATTGGTTGCATGTAGTAGCTGCCGAAACTATGCCATGGCTTTAAATGAAGGGTAATTTGGATATTTTCAAAATATTGAGGGAAAAATTCACTAGAAAATATCTTTAAATGGCCGGATGTCCTTAATTGAAAATTTACTGGAAAGCTTAGGGACTAATTCGAAAAGTCTCAAAACTTGTGTCCTTTTTTTAAATAAGGTAAAAACTTAAGGCCAGATTTGAAAATTTTTATTTTTTAATATTCCTTCCTCCCAACCCATTGCACTCAATTCAATGCAAGAAAATGTACCATGGTTGAAAAAACTTCTTACCAATAAAAAAATAAAAACGTGGGAGAAAATGTATTGATTACCATTCATAAATCTTGCTTATATTGAGAGGACATTGCTTTGAATTTCTAGAAAGTCAATAATGAGCAATCAAAGGGGTTTTTAGTTGGTCCTTGTTGAACAAGTTATGATGCATTGGACCAATCAATTCCAGGGCCTGGTCGGAGGATATTAACAATACCTGTTAGAAGATATATGATATATCAGAATTCAAAACTCTGCCCTCTAGCTGGAATCAATGCTCATAGGCGTATGAGCATTTTGAAATATAACTATTGATAATTTGAAATTCTCTTGGTTATGTGAAGGGTTGTTGGCAAACAAAAACAACAATTTCCGGAAGCTAGGAGGACAACCTTTGACATGAAGTCAGAAACTCATAAAAGCAAGAATTCACATACAAAAGGCCCAAAATTCCGTGAACATCATAAATAAGATTTTTCCTCTCCAAACAGAAAATGACCCAAACGCATGCCAAGACCAAGAGACAATGTTGGTGACCTAAACGTAAGTGTACATTTATCATAAGTTAATGGGAGTTGTTCACTTAAACCTAACCCAAATAATGAATGGAAGGGAATCACAATTCACAACCCTACTTCTATGTCATTTCTCCCACGTCTTCCCCTCGTTCATACGCCCGAATGACACAACATGCACACGGATGTATTAACAACTGTTGAAGATGTCATTCGTTGCCCTCACTAGTTACTGTACCTACAGTGAAGGCCGGCTGATCATGTCAAATATCATTGCTGTCAGCGTCACCTTAAAAGTGCCATTACCAACTGTAACGCAATATAACCCCACTTTCCACTTTCACGTTAGTTGTTGGTTTGATGGTGCCCACCATCCACAATAACAGACCAGTACACCACTAGGCAGAAGTAGGAGGGTGAGGGTGACATGTAGATAAAGAGATGATTTTCTCCTGCACACCTGTACACTTTGCATTGGTGTAACTCATCATGTGGGAACCACTGAAATCCAAGGTGGTTCGACCTTTGGTGATGGTTCTGATGCCTGCTCGAGTATATGCAGTGGAAAAGATTTTCCATAGCTGAAGTGGGATGGCTTGGCCCATTTGAAACAGACACATTCGGGCTTGATTTGGGGTGGGTTTGAAGGCCCTTGATGAACTATTACCATCATCCACATCACCATCATTAGAGTGCATATATAACAAAACCAGGCCTTATACATTAAGGTTGTCAGTTGTGACTCATGCACAAGGGGGTTGGGTTCGCGGATAAATTGGTGCAAATTGGATAAGGGTTACCTGGAGTCTGATGTCTATCCAGCTTGACCCAATCCAAACCTAACACACTGACCCGACTGATGAACTATGCACTCCTCGTTTGCCTGTTAGTTTTAACACCCACACGACCCAAAACTGATTAGCTAACCTAAATCTGGGGTTTTTCATTGGTTGAGTCGGGTGGGGCTAAGCTTGTCTAATCCCCGCTCGTTTAGTTATTGAACCTAATCATTCACCAAGATCAAGCCAGGCGGAGAATTTCAGAGTCAGGCCCAGCTATATCTGAAAAACTACATACAGCTTAGCCAGGATGGGCATTTGAGCATTTGCAGGCCCAGGCCTAGCCAATTCACTATCCGACCAGAAACTAAGTGTCCTGTCCACGGGCCTAAAAATACAGCCCAGATCCAAACCATTGCAATCTACTCAATACGATATGGTCTCAAACCGGCTTGGCCATTAGAGCACCTTACCTAAATGTGCCAATCAGGTTTCTAATTTAGAGCCTAAGCCCATCCAAACCCAAAATGCCCATTTTGAATTTGGGTTTTCATCAGATTGGATCAGTCAGGTTTTTCTATTTTAATTGATCAGCCCAAGTTTCTACCAAGTATTTTTTTTTTTTTTTTTGTTTCTACCAAGTATGATTGTTATTAATCACAAAAGAATCAGACTAGACTGATTGTAACTATTAGGCCCAGTATCTAAATTAACTAAAGTTTTAAAATCTTCAACCTCACCCAATCAACCCATTTCGAAACCCACATTGACAACAATTTTGACCATTAAGTAGAGATTGGGAATTAATATTAATTTGATAATTCCGTCATCACAGACCCATCAAATGGACTTAACTAGTTTATAGCTGGGAATTCAGTCCACCTGTAGGATTTTTCGTTTTATATTGAGGGACCAAATTTTGGACCAGACCTTACAACCAGATCCCTTAAGGGCTTGTTTGGCAATTCTACTATTAGAGTCAAGTAAGGTAAAGCCCCATTTCTAAAATAAAAAATAATAGAAATAAAAAACTCACCGAAAGCACTTTAATTCAAAATTTCCACCATATTTTTTCATAAAAAGTCAAAAAGTAACATTATTTCTCTACTAAAAGACAAAAAAACTCCACTTTTTAATAAGAAAAAAGTAAAAAATATTCCATAACAAACAACTAAAAACAAAATAGGGATTTTTACCAAATAATTAAGCTTATACTGCAAATAATCGATTTTATGAAGAATAATAACAAAATCACCATTTAGTTGTTCGTACATCTTTTTTTGACGAAATTATTCTAGTTGCAGACGTACGATATCGCCAACTGAGTTGACGATATCGCCAACTGAGCTTCCAATATCGTCAACTGAGCTGGCGATATCGTCAACTTCCTATATAAGAATCCACGAATTTTCTTCTTCTTTTTTGTGAAATAGTCTTTTCTCTTTCTCACATTCATCCGTTTTATGGGTTCCCTACTACCATTTCTCATAGATCTTTCATAAAACTAGTTTATGAAATTAATCTTCAACAATAGGTATGTTCATTTTCATATTTTTCTTATTTATTGTACTTTCCCCTCATTCTTATTAGATAAAGGAGGGGTTCTCAGGTAACAAGGTGAATTTGTTCTACTTCATTTATTCTTCTAAAATATTACTATTGCATTGTTACTAATGCCCCTAGAACGTTGGCATAGTGCCATGTTAATTCAATGCAGATGACAACCTTTGTTGAGGAATCAAATTGTTGAGCACTTGGGATTTTTGTACATTAGTACACTTATCATGATCTATTCATTTAGCAAGTGATCTTAGATGAAGAAGGCTAGAGGAAACTTGGAGCTGGGAGTTCATGAAATGGTGCTACTATGCGTGATTTTTTTATTTTTTATTTTTGTAAATGTACATGCTGCATTGCAGTTAAAAGAATTTAAGTAATTATAATGTACATCCATGGACATACTATTCCAATATGTAGGAAAATGAAAGACCATTCTACATCCTAATCTTATTTCTTTCCATCTACAACTACCACCTTTGAAACCCTAATAAACATAAGAATAGAAAGTCATAAAAGAAAAAAAAAACCATAAAGTTTAAAACTGTAATACGCAAATGGTAAAAAGCTTTAGGGGAACTACAAGTCTAGAAGTTTAAGCAAGTCAAAATAGGAAAATGAACTAGAAGTCTAGAAGTTTAAGCAAAGTCAAAATACGAAAATGAAC
This sequence comes from Umbellularia californica, assembly GCA_028538565.1. Classification (NCBI taxonomy): domain Eukaryota; kingdom Viridiplantae; phylum Streptophyta; class Magnoliopsida; order Laurales; family Lauraceae; genus Umbellularia; species Umbellularia californica. The sequence continues at coordinate 29,577,492 of JAPQWN010000006.1, forward strand.
TAAAAATGCATCCAATTTATATACATGAAGCGAACTAAATCCAATTGAGAAATAAAAAAAATTGGATCCAATTGTTGGAAATGAACCCTTTTTTTGGGCTGTTATAATATTTAATAGTACAACTGATTAGTTGGTTGCTTATGTGATACATATGCACACAATGACACTTGTATGTTTTGTTTATATGGTCATATGGATTAGTTGTCCATATGAGAATATATTGGCTCTTTGCTATGGATTTAGAGCTGCATTTTGTTGTTCAATTAATAGGTTATAGACTGCTATAGTTCGGGATTTTTTTTTTGAAAGATAGTTCGAGATTTTTGGATTGTATGATTGGATTTTTGAAATATATGGAATATTGATTTTTTATTGGACTTGTTTTCCTCTAAAACTTCCAACAGTCAACTTCTATATCATCAACTTAACTAAACTCATTGACAATTAGTTTCAATTTTCTCATTATTTTAACCTTTCTATCAAGTGAAAATCCAAGCCCTTAACCAAACAGTTGCTTGACTTGGGTTCAGCCTGCCTTCAAGCATTGGACATGTCAATTGAAAAAATAACTTTTATTAGAAATTACAAGACAATTGTACAGAGAACCGTGAACACTAACAAGCAAATAAAAGGTCTAAAACCCACTCCATTCAGAGCATATGTCACTATTCATGGATGCCTATTGTAGCATGGAACATGTGTTGGTTTATGGCAATACAAAACTTAGAAAATTCAAGGAAAATAGGTGTGGCAACTATTCAAACTTTCAAAATATAGTGCATTCCAAATTCACAATAAGCCCATTAGTATGAGCAATGATACCATCCAACCTATTAATTAAAGATAGTTTGTTAGGCTAAATTAGCAACAAAAGGAAATTATAGTCATTCTTTCACTACTAAAGGATTGACTTTTCGCTGTTTGAAAACACTTCAAAGGCCTGAAAAGTACACAAACACTTCAAAAAAAAAAAACCCTGGCAAAGCTAGAGATGGAGATGAAAAAAGCCAATATGTGGCGATTAGCATTTGTTTTCTAAGGAAAATGAGAATTGATAATTAACTGCAATGCAGCATATACATTTACAAAAATAAAAAATAAAAAAATTACGCACAGTTGCACCATTTCATAAACTCCTAACTCCAAGTCTCCCCTAGCCTTCTCCATCTAAGATCACTTGCTAAATGAATAGATCATGATAAGTGAACTAATGTACAAGAATCCCAAGTGCTCAACAATTAGATTCCTCAACAAAGGCTGCCTTCTGCATTGAATTAACATGGCACTATGCCAAAGTTCTAGTGGGCATCACTTGTGATATTTTAGAAGAATAAATGAAGTAGAACAAATTCACCTTGTTGCCTGAGAATCCCTCCTTTATCTAACAAGAATGAGGGAAAAGTACAAAAAATAAGAAAAATATGAAAATGAACATACCTGTTGTTGAAGATTAATTTCATTTTCATATTTTTCTTATTTATTGTACTTTCCCCTCATTCTTATTAGATAAATGAGGGATTCTCAGGCAATAAGGTGAAGTTTTTCTACTTCATTTATTTTTCTAAAATATTACTAGTGCATTGTGACTAATGCCCCTAGAACGTTGGCATAGTGCCATGTTAATTCAATGCAGAGGACAACCTTTGTTGAGGAATCTAATTGTTTAGCACTTGGGATTCTTGTACATTAGTGCACTTATCATGATCTATTCATTTAACAAGTGATCTTAGATGGAGAAGTTAGAGGAGACTTGGAGTTGGGAGCTTATGAAATGGTGCTACTATGCGTGATTTTTTTATTTTTTATTTTTGTAAATGTACATGATGCATTGCAGTTAAAGGAATTTAAGTAATTATAATGTACATCAATGGACATACTATTTCAATATGTAGGAAGATGAAAGATCATTCTACATCCTAATCTTATTTCTTTCAATCTACAACTACCACCTTTGAAACCCTAATAAACATAAGAATAGAAAACCATAAAAAAAAAAAAAACCATAAAGTTTAGAACTGTAATACGCAAATGGTAAAAAGCTTTAGGGGAACTAGAAGTCTAGAAATTTAAGCAAGTCAAAATAGGAAAATGAACTAGAAGTCTAGAAGTTTAAGCAAAGTCAAAATACGAAAATGAACTAAAACATGCATCCAATTTATATACATGAAGCGAACTAAACCCAATTGAGAAATAAAAAAAAATTGGATCCAATTGTTGGAAATGAACCTATTTTTTGGGCTGTTATAATATTTAATAGTACAACTGATTAGTTGGTTGCTTATGTGATACATATGCACAGAATGACACTTGTATGTTTTGTTTATATGATCATATGGAATTAGTTGTCCATATGGGAATATATTGGCTCTTTGCTATGGATTTAGAGCTACATTTTGTTGTTCAATTAATAGGTTATAGACTACTATAGTTCGGGATTTTTTTTTGAAAGATAGTTCGAGATTTTTGGGTTGTATGATTGGATTTTTGAAATATATGGAATATTGATTCTTGATTGGACTTGTTTTCCTCTAAAGCTTCCAACAGTCAACTTCTGTATCATCAACTTAACTAAACTCATTGACAATTAGTTTCAATTTTCTTATTGTTTTAACCTTTCTATCAAGTGAGAGTCCAAGCCCTTAACCAAACAGTTGCTTAACTTCGGTTCAGCCTACCTTCAAGTATTGGACATGTCAATTGAAAAACAACTTTTATTAGAAATTACAAGACAATTGTACAGAGAACCGTGAACACTAGCAAGCAAATAAAAGGTCTAAAACCCACCCCATTCAGAGCATATGTCACTATTCATGGATGCCTATTGTAGCATGGAACAGGTGGTGGTTTATGGCAACACAAAACTTAGGAAATTCAAGGAAAATAGGTGTGGCAAATATTCAAACTTCCAAAATATAGTGCATTCCAAATTCACAATAAGCCCATTAGTATGAGCAATGATACCATCCAACCTATTGACTAAAGATAGTTTGTTAGGCTAAATTAGCAACAAAAGGAAATTATAGTCATTCTTTCCTACACAATTATTTTAAAAGCCTGAAAAGTGCACAAACACTTCGAAAAAAAAAAAAAAAACCTGACAAAGCTAGAGATGGAGATGAAAAGAGCCAATATTTTGTTTTCTAAGGAAAATGAGAACTGATAATTAACTGCAATGCAGCATATACATTTACAAAAATAAAAAATAAAAAAATCACGCACAGTAGCACCATTTCATAAACTCCCAACTCCAAGTCTCCCCTAGCCTTCTCCATCTAAGATCACTTGCTAAATGAATAGATCATGATAAGTGCACTAATGTACAAGAATCCCAAGTGCTCAATAATTAGATTCCTCAACAAAGGCTGCCCTCTGCATTGAATTAACATGGCACTATGCCAACATTCTAGTGGGCATCACTAGTAATATTTTAGAAGAATAAATGAAGCAGAACAAATTCACCTTGTTGCCTGAGAATCCCTCCTTTATCTAATAAGAATGAGGGGAAAGTACAAAAAATAAGAAAAATATGAAAATAAAAATACCTGTTGTTGAAGATTAATTTCATAGACTAGTTTTAAGAAAGATCTATGAGAAATTGTAGTAGGGAGCCCATAAAATGGATGAATGGGAGAAAGAGAAAAGACTGTTTCACAAAAAAGAAGAATGAAATTCGTGGATTCTTATACAAGAAGTTAGCGATATCGTCAACTAAGGTAATTTCGTCAAAAAAAGAGGTACGTACACCTAAATGGTGATTTTATTATTATTCTTCATAAAATTGATTGTTTGCAGTATAAACTTAATTATTTAGTAAAAATCTCAATAAAATATCATCATAATCTACTTATATTTTATTATTTCTTAAAAAAAACCCTTTACCCCACTCAACTCGGTTGGTAAAGCCCCCAAAATTTTCAGTACCAGACCCAGCCCATTGAGAACTCAAGTCAATTTCACTTTGCTTGCTAGCAACTGACATTACGGATGAGTGGTTGAAATTCAATGACTGGTCATTAGGAGAGCAGGGAACGCCTTCTTTTTTAGCAATATGCTTCATGAGAGTGGGCCCACCATGATTTGACGGCCTCTGTTGATGTACATTTATATGGTGGATGGGTTGCCACCATTCAGTGACGAAAGCCTGTGGATGGACCATTTAAAGTAGCAGAAAGTTACAAAACCAGAGCATGGCCCTACAGAGAGAGAGAGAGGACCTGAGGATTGGACCCCAAAATTAGTATTGCAATGGACCTGAAAAACTATAAGAAGGATCAAACTTGCAAACCCTTTAATGGGACCCACTTCCAGTGCATGTCAATTACAGGGTAGAGTACTGAGATTGGAAGATTAAGCATGCATTAAGATTGGCACAGTCCAATGATCATTACCGTCTATTTCCATGCTTCGAGATTTAATGGGATCCACATAATATAAATCGAACAGTTTCTATACAAATTTAATGTATAGAAAAACTATATTTCACAAGAGATCAATCTGGGTCAAAAAAGTATGCTTTATATCTGATCCGACCTAATTTACCCCGACCCGACCCATTGACTAGGGTGGAACTAAATTAAATTAGATGAGTCAAAATCAATTAGAATGAAGTGGTTCATTTCTCAATTAGATTCACTTCGTTTCATATATATAATTGAAGTGAAATTCATTAAAGTTCTTTTACACAAAGATCCATATAATATTAATGAGATCTATCACATAAAAGTGAACCCCTTCCAAGATAAATCACATTTTAGTTGTCAGCAGCATCATACATGGGGAAATTTTTTTTTGGATTATACCAATAAATATAAGAGAGAAAGGTCTTTGCTGCTGCCAATATCACCATACTAATTCCTCATAAATGGAGCCTAATCTTTTTAATCTAACCCACTCATATTCCAATATTCTCAAGCCTTTATTTATATTGGAATTAGCCATTAAATTGATCAAGTATAGAAAACACAACTAAAATCTTGCAAATCTAAATTAACAGGACATGTCACTCTAACTATAATGAAGATTATTATTAGATGGGATCATTTCCCTAAATATAATGGGGTCTTGGTTGATGTCTAGCTGGATTGCAGCTCTTGTCTGTCATGTAGATTGGTGTATCCCACCAATATCCTTCTCAAGTGGCAAGTAATGCTGAAATGTGTTGTTGTGTTGTTAGGAGAGAGATTCTGAGGGGACGACATATGCCTTGTACACCTAGATATTGTGCATTTAAAATCTGGTTGGGTGGGTGGGTAGGGTATCGCTTAAAGCCGGCAAGACCAAACCCAATGTATATGGGACCTGGGACTAGATTTTGTCATATGTATCTTGTGTTGACAAGAAGAGGGAAAATCAGCATCTTAAGATTTACATTTTCACACACGATAACATATTGTGATGACTTAACCACTGCAAATGCGGGGTTCATTCACATCAATCAGGCCACCAAAACTGAGCCCCATCATGGATAAATGCACTTATAAAGGGAAATTCTATATGCACCCACCTATTTTGCTGAGTACACTCATGTTCCTTTCTCAACAATAATTTTTTTTAAAGGTGGGTGTGCTCAATAAAATAGGGGGTGCATATGGAATTTTCCACTTATGAAATATGCAATGATCTTGAGGCTCCCATCGATCAGGCCATTATATTGTGTGCCCCCAAGGAGCACAAAAAGCTTCAGATGAAGAAATGTGGCCTCTTGTGATGAATCCGACCCCCCTCACACTTACTACTCGCCAATGGAACGTGGGATATCAATCCAGTTTGATACTCATTGTACTTCTTCTTAATCTAAGAAGTGGATAGGGAAGCTCATTTTATTGGTATTTAATGTCTTTCATTTCTTTTTGCTTCATGTGTGAGGAGGATATTGGCATAAGGCTCTTATAATTATTCTTAAATATCTCTCTTTTTTTGCTGCTATTGTGTGTATGGTTTTCTCTTTTAACGAAAGTTTTGTTATCCATTAAAAATTTGTACTCTTTCTAACAGGTGAATTCAACCACAAAAATTCTGTGCTTTAAGTGAGGGTTTAAATGATGGGTTAAAATATAAGGCTAACTCATTTCTGGTGAGGTATTAGCCCAGGCATAGATCTTTCAATCCTCTTCACTTATAAAAAAAATACTGAAGAAAATTCAAATGTTCATAGGCTGGAAATTTGGTGGGAGCTCATACAATAGGGGGATGCAGTTCAAACTTCTATTAATTAGAGCCCATTAAATGGCCTCACGAATTCCTGCATTCTAAAGCCTCATAGTATCCCAACTAGTTCAGTATTATGTTGTTATCAATTCTCTGAATATTATCTACAGTTAATGTTGCCTTCCTAATTACTGGAAACAAATCCCTTCATCATCTATTGTAAGTGCCTAAATAATACGGACTTGATTAGGCGAGTGTTAGACTCGTGATACTATTGCTATATTGTTTCTGGATGGATTAGATGCCTTAAACCTGAAAGGGAGAGAAGGAACAAAAGTCAGAACCCCTGGCTGCAGTCAGCCGAAGGCACTCTGATGCCTAAGTTAGTGTAGACACTGAACAAAGGGAGAGTGAGTCGGGAAGAAGAGAGTTCAGGCAATATGCTTAAGGGATGTGTGTTGCGTAATGCGTACCTCTCCATGGGTCTTACCCATACATATATATAGACGAATGTTCCATCAGGAGCTTCTTTAGTGGAGGTAGGTGAGAACACTGTCCCATTAGCCCACACCTCGTATCCTCAGTGGAGGTAGGTGAGGGTATTGTCCCATCGAATCGTTCCTCAATCCCACACATAAATGCAGACATGATCGTCGGATAGGGATAACCCCTTATCGATATCTGACAGCCACCCTAACTGACAGTACGCTCTGCAACGTAGTTGTCCTATCACATAATTGGGACTCGATAGCGTTCACCTCAGTCAATTGAACCGAACTGGAGAAGTCACCGAGGTTGGGTGTGAGCTGGTTCGGGCACTACTGTTGAGGTGCACGAGGCCGAGCTTAGAGAAGCATGGTTGGTACTTTTACTGAGGCTGGTTCCAGCGTGGTGCTAGGTGGCACAATTGCCGAGCTGGAGAAAAACGAGATTGAGGCAATCACGATCGGTACTTTTACCTAGATCAGGAGTAACCATGGTATCATGAAAACACCCAACACAATTGCCCCTAGCTCCTGACCTCTTGAGAGTTTTGTAACTTTCTGGGGTCGGGAGCTAAGTATTAGGGAGTTTTCTTATGCCGAGCTCGTAGCTCTTCATATTGACATCGGTTGATGACGCCTAATCCTTATCATGACATTGTTTCATCCGTTTTAAGGAAATTATTCCAATGCTGCTTCATCTGCCAGAGGTAATAAATGACGAGTCCGAATCATTGCAAAAGTCGGACCGACGGCTCTACGTGCCGCCACCTGGTTGGCTGTCACTTATCCCAAAGCGACGCGTAGAGTGTTCGAAGCGACACTTCGCACGCGTGCCTAGGTTTTCGAAGGGACGCTTCCTCTTCTCCTTCTATAAATATGAGTACCTTCTTCCCCTCCTGCTATTTTGGCATTCGACTAAGAGAAACCATGCTAGAGCGCGGACCCTATCGGAGTGCAACCTTAGCCAGTCTAGTTCTGAAACCTTCTGTTTCCTCGTTCTCATTCCGGTCTTGTAAGTCCTTCTTCCCTGATCCTTCTTTTTCGCATTTTGTTTCCTCCCTCGCCTCCGTCTAGGGCTTTTTCCTTTTTCTCCGTCACTCTCCAGATCCTTAGATCTTAGTCATGGGGGTTTACCGACACTGGGCCGACACCCCTGCGGCCATGGCTGGCTTCAAGGAGATGTATAAAATCCCAGGGGAAGTCCGGACTACGTTAGATAACCCTGAAGACCCTTTCGACGGTGATTCCTTCCGTGACCGTTGATGCCGTTCCCTTTGGTCTCGGTGATCGAGGTCGAGGTGAGGTTCCCGGTCCATCCTCTCCTTAGAGCTTGCTTGATGAAGTGGCATCTCTGCCCTTGCCAGCTGATGCCCAACAGTTTCAAGATCATAATGGGTGTCGTTGAACTCAACAAAACCTTAGGCATTAACCTCGGTGTCCAAGACATCGAGGATGCTTATGACATCTGTAGATTGATAGGAGAATCCCACTGCTTTTACCTTTGGCGGAAACCGAAGCAAGTCCCTTTTGTCACCGTCTTGGAGGACTCTAACCGTCATGCCGGAAGCGATCGATTGTTCGTCGCCGGATATTGGGAATTTGGGGAGGCTGAGACCGAGGTAGAAAGGACATTCAGGATTCCTCGTCTCTCCGGGATCCCCCCAAGTATATACCGAGCTCTTCAGCTTTCTCTTATCTGGTCTTTCTCTTGTTTTTGTTGAACTGACGTTCCTCCCATTTGTTGTGCAGAGGTTGATCAAAGGAGGCGAGAGGGTCAGTGAGTCGGTTGGAGAAGAAATAACAACTGGCTGAGAGCTGTACAAAGTTACCAAGGCCATCGCGAAAGGGCTGCCTGGAGTCTCCTTGGGTACGAGCCGAGGTACCGAACGTACACCAAGAGGCAGGGGTCCGAGCTTGCTCTGACCGAGGTCGGCCGTCTAGGAGCCCCGGAAACAGAGGCGACCAGATCGTCGGCCGGCTCAGAGGCCACAGACCTGCAGCAGGCAGTTGAAGCGTACGTCTCCCCCTCTAGCTTAGAGGAAGAGGCAGCGAGAGACATGGAGAGACGCTGTCCCCCTCTGAACACAACTGACTTGAAGGCCAAGCTTTTAGGAAAACGAGCCTTCTCTTCCTCCAGGCCCGCCGACTCCTGCTCTACCCCAGCATCCGTGCCCATGGACGCCACTGGGGCCCCTTCTCCTTCTTCTACTGCTTCTCGGCAGCGCCCGGCCGATGATATGAGGGAGGAAGGTCGACCGCCGAAAAGGGCTAGGGGCGAAGGGCCAAAGTACGGGAGGTCGGTAGCGCCAGGGCGAAACTCTGAAGGAGAAGGTGCCGGAGGAGAGGGCTCCGAAGGAGAGGGCGTCGGAGGAGAGGGCTCTGAGGGAGAGGGCGCCGGAGGAGAGGCCCATGGGCGAGGGCTCTTCGCAGCAAGGCTCCTACCAGGCTTCAGCGCCCCAGGCTCCTGGCCTGGCTCCATGGAGACCGGGTTTCCTCCTCGGGCCTAGGAAGCCGATGACTGTGGAGGACCGGTTATCCGGCAACCCACTGGTCGCAGATGCGCTGGCCAACACCTGCGCCCTCCCGGCCGACATGCAGAGGCTGAAGGGGATAGACGAAAAGTCGCTCCAGATGTCCTCCTTGCTGTCAGCCCTTTTGGTAAGTTGCGCCCTACAAACTTCTGGTGGTTTTTGAATTTCGAGATGTTCCCTTTTTGACACATTGGTCTTCTTTTAGATCGTGCAGAGGGTGTAAGTGGCTTTGGATAAATCCTGTTAGAGCAGCTCCAAGGTCCAAAAGCTAGAGGCGGAAAAACAGAGACTTGGAGCGGATCTAGAGGTGAGTTCCGAGGAGTTGAAAAGAGCGGAGGAGAACAACGCTAAGCTCGCTGTGGAGATAGAGACGGCGGTGGCCGAGATTATAAGGCTGAAAGCCGAAACGTATAAGCTTAGGGGGGGCAGCCGAGATGAAGGCTAAGAGGGTTGCCCAGCTCGAGGTGGCAATGACAAAATAGAAGACCAAGCTGGAGGCCTTGGCGAAACAAAAAGCTGAAGTCAACACCTTGTTACAAGCTGAGAGGGATGCCGCGGCAAAATAAAAGGCTGACCTCGAAGCATCGTTGCAGGCCGAGACGGATGTCGTGTTTTAGGACGGTGTGGATGCGGCGACTAAGGACTATGGAGCCCAAATCAAGCAATTAGGCTCGCATCTGTTTGAACTTGGTTGTCGGGCGGCGTTGAGAGAAGCGGGGATCCCCGAGGACCACCCTGTCTATCAAAACCCACCCAAGTTCCTTGGTCCAGAGTCTGGGTCAAGCTCTGTCCCCCCGTCCACCGAGGTCTCTCCCAAGTTTGCCTTGACCGATCCTCTTGTTCCTCCTCCCGAAGCTCCCCGCGAGGACACTTCCCAAGCTACGGTAACCGAGGCTCCGCCGCCGAGGTCCCCTCTGCCGACGTCAGAGTTGAAGCTGTTGAGGTCCCTTTGTTGACGTAGAGGCTGCCGCTGTTGAAGTTGTTGTTGAAAAATCTCCTTGATTTACTTTCCTTTTTCTTCTTGTACTTTGGGGAATATGTATCAGTTGCAATTTGTAATTTTTTTGTTCGGATGTAAATACCTTCACATAATGAATACAATCCTTCTTCTTCATTTCATCTTGCAACGTGTCTGCTTGTATGCTTTTTGTTTGGATGAATCTCTTATTCCTGGCCAAAGTCACTGAGCTCGGTTCCTCAACGAGATGACTGAGTTCGGTTCCTCAACCAGAACAGCCGAACTAGGTCCTCTAACCCGAGTAAGATAAACGATTGAGTTCGGTTCTGCAACCAGAACAAAGTAATTGGGCCAAGTTCCATAACTAGAGCAAAATAAATACTTGGGCTCGGTTCTACAACCAAAGCAAAATAACGAAGCCAGGTTCCATAACCAGAGCAAGATAAGTAATCGAACTAAGTTCCATAACCAGAGCAAGATTAAGTAACCGAGCTAGGTTCCATATCCAAAGAAAAATAAGTAACTGAGTTCGGTTCTCAACCAGACCAGTACGAGCGATTGAGTTCGGTTCCGCAATCAGAACAAGAAATCGAGTTTATACCCAAAACTGTGATGGCTAGTCCCTTGACCAGGGCCGATATAGCTGGTTCCCTAATCGAGCTGGGTGAAGACTCCGAGTTTCGTAACTTGGACAATGTGTGAAAGAAACAAAGCACATCCTTCTACAAGAGCTAATTTTATTGATTTCAAAGATTGAGTACAGTCTAAAAATAATACTTCTTGAGGTGCGTGACATTCCATGGATGTGGTAGCTCCATACCCTCCATGTCCTCAAGCTTATAAGCTGACTGTCCAGCAGCCGAGATCACTTTGAATGGCCCGTGCCAGTTCGGTGCCAGTTTCCCTTCACTGGGATTCTTATCTACAGGGAGCGCCTTCTTCAAGACCAATTCTCCAATTGAGAACTTCCTTTCTTTGACCCTTTGATTGTACCCTCTGACCAGTTGCCGCTTGTAAGAAGCTAAGCCGACGGCTGCCGCATTCCTTCGTTCTTCAGCCAGATCAAGTTCTTTGGTGAGGTTCACTTCATTTTGAACTTGGTCAAATAATTCTAACCTGAGAGTAGGAAGGCCGACCTCGAACGGGATCAAAGCTTCCATCCTATAGGCCAGGGAGAAGGGTGTTGCCGAAGTGGAGCGCCTTGGGGTAGTCCTATACGCCCAGAGGACACTTGGAAGTTCTTCCACCTATCTCCCTTTAACTCGGTCGAGCCTCTTCTTGAGTCCGTCGAGCACCACTTTATTGGAGATTTCAGCCCGACAGTTGCTTTGTGGGTAGGCCTGAGTGGAATAATAGTTTCTGATGCCGAGCTCCTGGCAAAAGCTTTTGAAGAAATTGGAATCAAACTGGGTCCCGTTATCCGAGATTAGGGCTCGAGGTACTCCAAACCTTGTGACGATGTTCTTCCACACGAAGTTTTTCGTGTTATGCTCGGTGATGGAAGACAGTGCTTCGGCTTCTATCCATTTGGTGAAATAATCGGTGGCTACTATTAGCCACCTCTTGATCCCTGGAGCTCGGTGAAGTGGCCCTACTAGGTCTAACCCCCATTGGGCAAAAGGCCATGGGCTAGAAAGTGGGCTCAGGTCCTGTACTGGCTGATGGAGGGAGTGAGAGAACTTCTGACACTTCTCGCATTTTCTGGCATAGAGTTGAGCGTCCTTCTGTATGTAAGGCCACCAGTAGCCTTGGCTGATAGCCCGATACGCTAGTGACCGTCCTCCAATGTGACTGCCACAGATTCCCTCAGGGATTTCATAAAGGAAGTCTTCAACTTTGCTTAGGTGAACGCACTGGAGGTAAGGGCGAGTGTAGGATTTTTTGTAGAGTTTGCCATCAGGAGATAACCAAAATCAAGCTGCCTCCAGTCTGATTTTGTGAGCCTCGCTCTTATCTTCAGGAAGCTGATCATCCCTTAGGTAAGTGACGATTAGGTTTATCCACCTTGGACCGAGGTCAGTGCACAAGACTTGTCGAGGTGGCTGGATGATGGAACGCGCTCCGAGGCGCCCGCTGGGGCGGCTACCGGGGTCGGCGGAACGTGGGAGTCCGTCGGGCCCGACCCTTTCGCGCCCTGGCGGGCCCTGAAGCGTGCATCAACATTTCTTTTGTGTGGGTGTGCCAGATTTTCTATTTTACTTGGAATTGCAAGTGGTAATCCGGAGATCAACCTTCGCAAGTAAAAAGGAAATCAACTTCTTTCAAGTTTTCCATTGCACAAATATTTAAGAAAAGAGACGTTTTCTTGGTTTGCCGTGAAAGGCGATTTTGTTTGGCATTTATAGCCGATTTTGGCGTTTATAGCCGATTTACAATTCTCATCAATAATGAAAGACAAGAGTTGTGATTTTTGTCTCTTTTAGAAAAATACAAACTACAATGAAAAGCAAGAAAAGGAAGATCTAACTTTTCAGGAGATTGTGGGGGACTCGTTCAGATTGACGGTCGCAAGCCATGTATGGGCTTCGCCATCATCCATGCAGATGAGAACAGAAGATGCTCTTGATTCACTTGGCTTGGCTATAACCTCAGGTTTTTAGAGGACAAAGACCAAGAGAAGGTCCTATGTCCAATAAAAAGCTAAGTAGACGGGCTGAAAAGCCACGTCTAAGCCATTGGAGGCAGCAGGAGAAGGCAAGGACCTTGGGGGGGGTGCCCCCCAAGGGACTTTTGTCACCTTGTAGTGGTAGCCGGTGCAGAACTTCAGCAGAGTTTTTCTCTCTTTTTCTTTCTCTCAGATCTCTTTCTGATCTTTTTTTCTGATCTTTTCTCTGATCCTGATTTTCTCCTTTTTTTTCCGATCTTCCGATCTTTTTCCGATCTCAATTTCAATGGAATGCTCTCCTATTTATAGGCCTTTGGTAGCCATTTAGGAGGGTTTATGAGCCTTAATGGCTTTAATGGGAGGAGTTACAAGATTTATTTCTTGATTTTGTAACTCCTTTTTCCTTGAATCTGATTGGCCGATGGAGATTAAGGGCTTTTAATCACCTTAATTACCATAATGGGAGGAGTTTCATGGGTTAAATGCCATGACTTAATTGATTTGTAACTCCCAAATGCTTGCTTCTGATTGGGCCGTCCAAAGAAATGAATTAATGACTGCAATAAAGCTAGTCAATTAACCACATTAATTGGTCGCCGAGCAGTTGAAGAGTCGCGGGCCATGCCGTGTCTTCTGGAATTCTTCTGGCGATGATCATCGATGGATCTACATGCTGATCGACATCGGATGAACATGTAACTTCAGACATTGATAGCTAAGAGTGGGCCGGTGACATCTGTCTTGTCGATTTCACGATCGGTCGGACAGAAAGTGCACTTTCTTGGTCAGCCGGTTGGCGATCTTGGAGCGATCACTGATGATTTTATGCTTTTGGAGGTTGACCCGTGATTTTGACGGATGTCGTCGGATATGAGTCAATTTCAAGCACTAAAAATCACATTTTCAGGAAACCACAGGGGCCAAAGTGCGCGAAACGCGAAAAAAGACGGAAAAAACGGGTCACCGGCGGAAAATCCGGTGACCCGGACCTCCATGGTCGCCGGCGACCATGGACCGGCGACCATGGGCCATGGTCGCAGGGGCCTGCGACCATGGGCCGTGGTCGCAGGGGTCTGCGACCCGGGGGGATTTTTTCCCCTTCGGAGCCCGTTTTGCGGTCGTTTTGAGGTATTTTTCGTCGCCGTTTTCTTCTGTATTTTTCTTGACATTTCTTCTCATTTATTGGCTTGATTTCCCTGTAGAAAACTTGATGAGAATCCTTGCATTTTTGGAGTGCAAAGTTTCTAATTTTCCGGGAAAGCCGAAGACTTTGTCGCGTAGAGCTGCTGATTTTCCGCCAGAAGTCGAAACTTGGTCAAACGATGTCGGAATGACCTGAAATTTGAGGTGAAGCCTCCTGAGCAATAAATAAGACCAACCATAGGCTTTTGTTTGAGTTTTGAAGCCGTTTGGGGTCCCGTCGATGCTTCACTTGATTTTGCTGCGGGGAAAATGCCGAGCTTTGATGTGCGGTCAAACGATGTCCGATTGACCTGAAATTTGACGGGGAGCCTATTGGAGTCATTTTGAGACGTTCCATGGGCTCCGTTTTGGATGTCATGGTCCCGGGTTGCTCCGCCGCCGGTAGGCTCGATTTTCTCTTGGAGCATCGAAACCTGGTCAAACGTTTTCGGAATGACCTGAAATTTGACGTGCAGCCTTTTGGAAGCATGTTGAAGCCACTCATGCACTTGGTTTGATGAGCGAAGGATTCGGTGGTTCCCGCCGCCGGGAGGCTTGATTTTGCTGCTCGAGCATTGATGGAGGGTCAAACGTTGTCGGTTTGACTTGAAATTTGGCATAGAGCCCTTTTGAGACATGCTGGAGTCATCTGTAGGCTTTGATCGAAGTTTTGACGTCTCCGATGATGTCGCCGCCGGGAGCGCCATTTTAGCTGTCGGAGAAGTGAAGTTAGGCCAAATGTTGTCGAAATGGCCCGAAACTTCATGTGTACTCTTCTCTTGGCTATCTTGAAGGATCTTGCAGTTTTTGTTTGATTCTGACAAGATTTGATTTTTTGGAGAAATTGCATTGCCTATTTATGGCAGGTTGCGACTTCATGCAGCTTTCTTGATGTTGAAGAGGCAAAGTGACATTTTTGGTGTCAACAAATGCCCCCTCGAGGTTCAGCGACGAGTTGCTTGACTTTTGTAGTCGATGTGCCTCGAAGAGATTTTTGAAGGAGAGCTTGTGTCTTGACCAAGAGTCTTTGAGCAATCTTTCCTTTGGTAGAGTAGCCTTTGAGCTTCCAGGGGAATTTTATGGTAGTGAGGGGAATCACACACCATCTCGAGGCAAAGTTTTGAAGATGACATCAGGGATATGGATTTGGGTTTTTGTTTTTGATCTTGTGACCTAACCAGCTATATATGGCAGGTTAGGGGATCGGGTTTTGGTTTTGATCTTGTGACCCAACAAGCTGTGTGTGGCAAGTTGGGGGATCAGGGTTTGGTTTTTTGTTTTGGTCTTGTGACCTAACAAGCTGTATGTGGCAAGTTAGGGGACCAGGATTTGGTTTTTGGTCACTCTTTGGGACTGTGTGGGTCCATTGGAGTGGTTTGGATTTTTGTGGAATGTCAATTTCAAGATTTTGGCTCAATTTGGTATATGAGGCTGGATGGTTTGATTTTTGGAAGCTCATGGGGCTTGGGATTTTTTTTGTATGGTCCAATCAACTCAAAAGAGGCATGGAACCATTATTGTATGCTCTTGGTAAGAGGGATTTTTTCTGACTAAAAGCCCATTTTTTCATTTTTTTTTTTTTTTTAGTGCCTAGGTGGTCAAACCTGGCTCATATGGGCTAGCCCATGGGACCTTAAGCTTTTTAGGATGGCTTAGATCTCATGTGGGGCCATTTTTGTAAAGAATATCTAAAGATATCTCATTTGGATAGAGAATATCTAAAAATATCTTTATGGGAGAGAATCTCTCATATTCCCTTAATTTGGGAGAGAATATCTCAAGGTATCTTTCTTTTTGGGAAAGAATCTTCAATATCCTTTTTTGTTGGAGAGAATTTCTCATTTGATTGATTTTGGGAGGAAATCTCTCAAAGACATCTTTCTTTTTGGGAAAGAATCTTTCTAATTCCTTCTCTTTTGGTAAGGTTACTTAATTAGTAACACTTACCTTTCTTCTTTGTTTCCTTCTTTGATTTGCTCTCTCCTATAAAAGCAAAGGAAGGTAGGATCTCTTGCTCTTATTGCTTTCTTTTGCAACAATCTCAAGAGAGCTCCAAGACCAAGAGTGCTTCTTCTTCAAGTATCTTCAAGCTTTTTCCTTCTTCTTCTCCATCAATGGCTTCGAGTAAGTTTTCTCTCTTTTTTTTTCAAGAAAACTCCATGTAGAGAATAGGATGGTAAAAAAGAAAGTTTCTCTCTTTTTTTTTTTTTTTTTTTTTTTTTTTCTTTCTTTCTTTTATTTCTATTCTTCTTCTCTTTTTTTTTGTTTTTTTTTTTTTTTTTTTTTTTGAGAAAGTTTCTTTTTTTTTCTTTTCTTTCTCCTTTTTTTTTTTGTCTTTTCTTTCTCCCTTTTTTTTTTTGAGAAAGTTTCTTTTTTTTTTTTTTTTTTTGCCTGCAACTTGATTTGCTAACATTTTTCTTGTCAGCTGACTTGCCACAGGATTCCGATGACTTTGAACCATCAATGGACGCAAATGTTGATGATGCTTCTGATGAGTTCATGGAGGAAGAGAGTGTTCCGCCAGTCGTCGAAGAAGGTACTTTGTAGTGATGACCCTGATGATTTTTTTTTTGAACAGGATCATATTCATACCTTTTTGTGTTTCATTTGCAGGTTTTGAAGTGACAGAAGAGAGTCCATCGCTTTCTTCAGAACCAGAGCAAGGGATGCCAGAGGTCGATCCGGAGGTAGAGACCAGTTCTGACATGATTGAGGAGATGCCTCGTGTTGAGATTCCCTCTCCAGTGGCTCCAAGTGAAAAGAGTTCTTTTGTTACTCTTCCAATGGGACATGACATGAGCAGCCGATCAGCGGAGAAGGGTGAATCTTCATCCAGTTCGTCTCTTCAATTTGCGAAGAAGGTGCTGGCTCGGGTTTTGAGTTCTTGGGTCAAGACTCTCCTTTCTGGACACTTGGAAGCAGGATTTGGCATGATCCCACATGTGCAGGAGATTCTCACTGATACCGAAGAGGTTGGTCTGGATGTCACAGGTGCCAGGGCGACCGTTGATAGGATCATTGCACTGGGTGACAAGTGGTTTGAGACCATGGGTTTCCCTGACGACCAATTCTTCAAGGAGATGTTCTTGGACCCTGCTGATAAGGCTAAGTCTGACCTGAATGAGGCTACACAAAGCAAGAAGCAGCTAGTTCGGGAGAAGAACAAGGAAGAGCTAGCCATCATCGGATTGAGGCATGACCTTAACGTCCTTGATAGGGAAGTTGAGGAGGCCAGAAAACGTCTTGAGCATTTGAAGGCACAAGTCGATGCGAAGTGGGCTGCTATAACAGAGGCTCGTGACAGGGAGAGTACTCTGATTCGCAGGGTTGCAGATGCCGGTCAAGTTCTCGAGAGGAGGACTCTAGAAAACGAACGATGGCAAACTGCTGGGGAAGGGCTTCCCGGTGTAAAAGAAGGGTTACGGCATTCGCCAGCATCTCATGGCAAGTTCCTGAAGAAGCGTGCCTTGGAAACTTTGACGGATGAGGCCAAAAGTTTGCTTGAGTAGCTGAAGCTTTGGCTGGAGACCATTTTTGGCTGAGCTCCTGATTTTTTATAGCAGAAACCATTCTTCTTTTTTTTTTGGTACAACATGTATTTTTTTGGTACTTCTTTTTTTTTGCAGTGCTTGTGAACACTTTTTTTTGGTACCACATGTATTTTTTTGGTACTTTTTTTTTTGTAATGCTTGTGAACACTTTCCCTTTTTTTTTTTGGTACCACATGTATTTTTTGGTACTCTTTTTTTTTTGTTTTCCCTACGCTCACTCAAATCTTTTTGTGATGAAAGCGATTGCTAAATGGGATTTGATCAAAAGTTTTGTCATTTTGTGAAAATCTTTTGTCAAATGATTGTTTTGGTAGGGGAAACGAATTTGGCGTGAAAGCCGGATTTTTGTGGCATTTGCAGCCAGTTTTGACATGAGAGTCAGGTTTTTTTTTTTGTGTGGCATTCATAGCCGATTTTTGAGATGGCATAAGAGCCAAAAATTTTGTTCGTGGCATGGGAGCCAATTTTGAGATGGCATGGAAGCCGAAATTTTATGGCGTAAAAGCCAAAATTTGGGTTGGCATGAAAGCCGAAATTTTATGGCGTAAAAGCCAAAATTTGGGTTGGCATGGAAGCCGGTGTTTGTTTTGTGGCATCTATAGCCAGTTTGGTGGCATTGATAGCCAATTTGTGGCATTTATAGCCGGTTTGGTGGCATTGTAGCCAATTTGTGGCATTTATAGCCGGTTTGGTGGCATTGATAGCCATTTTTTGAAAGCCAAGTTTTGGTTTGTCGGCGTGAAAGCCAATTTTTGTGGCATTGATAGCCGGTTTGTGGCATTTATAGCCGGTTTTTTGGCAAAAGAGCCAGGTTTTGGCATTTATAGCCAGATTTTTTGGCTTTCAAAATGCAGGTATCGACTAAATGTCGCCTCCCCGCAGAATGGTCTTGCAAGTATCGATGGAATGTCGCTTCCTTGCTCATTCGGTTTTGCGAGTATTGACGGAATGTCACTTCCTCGCGGGTTGGGTTTTACAAGTATCGATGGAATGTCGCTTCCTTGCGAATTGGGGTGCAAATATCGACTAAGCGTCGCTTCCCTGCTTTTCCCAAGACTTTTTGGTTTTGCGGGTACTGACTTGATGTCGTTTCTCCGCGATTTTTGAAATTTGAGGTTTTCTCGAACCATTTGTAATTTTGGGTTGTGGATAGCAACTGATATGTTACGTCTCCACGATTTTTAGGGTTTTGGAAGTATCGAATGGGGTTCGCATCCTTCCGATTTTTTGAGTTTTGCGAGTATCGACTAAGTGTCACTTCCCCGCGGTTTTTGAAAAACCATTTTTTTGTTTAAAGACACGAGGGTCGTAAATTTTGACCTAAAACCATTTGGCGGTAAAAGGTAAGGTGGACTAGGGTGGAAATCCCTGAATCCGGATTTTTGTTTCAAACCATGAATTTTTGTTCAAGGATCGAAAGTTCTGGTCAAGTCAGGGAGAGGCTCCTAAACTTGGATTTTTTTTTTGTTTTTGAACAATGAAACAATGAAAGTAAGCATTGTTTTTGAATCTCTAGAAATTTTGACATTTGATATGAAAATTCTAAAGAGAGTGGGTTTGACGAGCGAGTACCTGAGAACAGGTTTTGGCCATACAGGCATTGCTCTTACCCAATTGGGTAAGTCTTCAAGGGTAGTACCGCTTCAAGAACTTGCCGTTGATAGGCAGCATACATCTGTCGCCTTCCATGTTTAGGAGGGCATATGCGCCGTTGGAGAAGACTTTGTCGATGACGTAGGGTCCCTCCCATTTTGGTTCAAACTTGCCTTTGGACTTGTGAGCGAAGACCATTGGTCTTTTTACCGCAAGAACCAAGTCACCCTTCTTGTAGGCGCGTTGCCTGACCTTTTTGTCAAAAGATCCTGCCATGCGTGCTTGGTAAAGTTCAATGCTTTGCCGAGCTTCGAGCCGTTTCTCATCGAGATTGTCCAGCTCATGAAGTCGTAATTTCGCATTGCTTTCTTGAGTCATGTCATTTTGTAGAGATACCCTCAGAGAAGGAATTTGTACCTCTAGGGGCACGACAGCTTCGCATCCATAGACCAAGGAGAATGGTGTGCTATGGGTTGGTCCTCGAACGGTGGTTCGATAGGCCCACAAAGCTTCAGACAATTTGTCGCTCCAGTCTCTTTTACGACTAGAGACCATTTTCTTGAGGATTTTGCAGAGTGTCTTGTTGAAGGCTTCTGCTAATCCGTTTGCTGCCGGATTGTATGGAGTCGAAGGACAGCTTTGAATTTTGTATTTGTCACAGAACCTGTAGAATCGATGATCCCGGAATTGTGGTCCGTTATCATGGACGAATCTTTTGGGTATGCCGAAACGACAAATGATGTTGGCGCGCAGGAACTGAAGAACTGATGAGGTCTTCATTTCGTTGAACGCAAATGCTTCTGACCACTTGGAGAAGTAATCCGTTGCGGCGAAGATGAAGCGATGACCTTTGCTTGAAGGGGGAGAGATAGGACCTATGATGTCCATGCCCCATGCTTCGAAAGGCCATGAGATTGTTGTAGGATGTAGCCATTCCGGAGGCATGTGAATGTAGTCTCCATGAACTTGGCATTGTTGGCAGCGCTTAGCAAATTGCATTGCATCAGCAACCATGGTAGGCCAATAGTAACCTAACCTTTTTATCTGATCATAGAGCTTAGGACCTGCCTGATGGGCTCCACAAAGACCAGCATGAACTTCTTTAAGTGTTTCTTCGGCCTCTTGTTGTGACAAGCAGCGTAGAAGTACTCCGTTGAAGGATTTCCTGTAAAGGATCTTTGAAGGAATATCCAAATGAAAGTTTGGGGCTCGCCTTTGTATGCTTACCCGTTCTTTTGGATCTTCAGGTAGGATTCCGAATATAGTGTAATCAATGAACGGATCCCTCCAGTCGACGATTGAAGGTTGAAGGATAGAGATCCGACTTCCAACCACTCGGTGGCATTCGACAACTGCTTGGTGTGTGTTAAGAGGAGGGAGGATCCTTCTCTTGCACACTGTAATTTGCATGTTTTCCCCTTCCTGGATCGCCATTGATGCGGCAAGTCCAGCCAGGGCATCTGCACAGATATTTTCACCTCTACGAATGTGGGTGATGTTGCAGATGTCAAACTTTTGCAGAAGCGATTGTGCCTTGTTGTAATAAGGCAGCAGATCGGGCTTCCTGACTTCATATTTCTGATTCATCTGGTTGACGATCAGTTGAGAGTCTCCAAAGACTTCCAGCATGGTGATACCGGATTCAATGGCGAGTTCCAATCCTAGGATCAGAGCTTGGTATTCAGCTGCATTGTTTGTGCATGGTTCCAGTAGCGAGAAAGCGTGTGGAATCATGCATTTGTCGGAGCTAACAAAGAGGATGCCAACTCCCGAGATCAGCTTTCTGTTTTCATTTGTCCTGGTTGCACCGTCAAAGTACATGTCCCAGGAGGCATTTGGTGAGGAAGTCTCCACGTTGTAGACAGGTTCGTCTGGGAGATCATCTCTGAGTGGTGAATCTTTAGGCAATGGATGCCCTGCGAGGAAATCTGCTAGAGCTTGGCCTTTGATTGCTTTTTGTGGCACATACCTAATATCAAATTGTGACAAGAGGATGGACCATTTTGCCAGTCGGGCATTGAGAGAACCGGCCTTCGTGACAAGGACCTTCAAGAGGTTGATCCTCGAGACCAGGTAGACTGTGTTGGAAAGCAAGTAGTGACGTAGCTTTTGTACGGCGAACATCACTGCAAGACATTCTTTTTCGACTGGAGAGTAGCGATGCTCTGCACCTACTAGCATGCGGCTGAGGTAGTATAGAGCAGCTTCTTTTCCCTCACCATTCTCTTGTGCAAGCAGAGCGCCTACAGAATGATCAAGAGCTCTTGTGTACAAGATGAATGGTTTTCCAGTGGCAGGGGCAGCTAACACTGGAGGTTTGGTCAGGTATGACTTGATATCTTGAAATGCGGCTTCGCAGTCGGCATCCCAGACAAAGTCTACACCTTTTTTCATCAATCGAGAGAATGGACGGCATTTCCCCGAAAGATTGGAGATGAACCGTCTAATGTAGGCCAATCTCCCTTGGAGCCCTTTTAGTTCTCTCAAGGTTCTTGGAGAGGGCATTTCTAGAATAGCCTTGACTTTTATGGGGTCAAGTTCTATTCCAGCTTTCCGAACAAGGAATCCGAGAAACTTACCCGACGAGACGCCGAAGAAGCATTTTAGAGGATTCATCCGCAGTTTGTGTTTGCGGAGTCGGAGGAAGACTTCCCGAAGATCTTTGAGATGGTCTTCTTTTCTTCTGCTTTTGACGGCGAGGTCATCAACGTAACATTCGACCGTTTTGTGCTGCATATCTTGGAATATTTTCATCATAGCCCTCTGATATGTGGCACCAGCATTTTTCATACCAAATGGCATGACAGTGTAGCAATACACGCCAAATGGAGTCCGAAATGAAGTGTGTTTTTCATCCTCGGGATGCATCTTTATCTGATTGTAACCAGAGAAGCCATCCATGAATGTCATTCGCTCGAATCCGCAGGTATTGTCAATCATCACCTCCGGTATGGGGAGCGGGAATTCATCTTTAGGGCAAGCGCCATTCAAGTCTCTATAGTCAATACAGACTCTGATCTGCCCATTTTTCTTTGTCACGGGGACAATGTTGGCCAACCATTCTGGATGTTGTTCCTCACGGATGAAGCCAACGCTTTTGAGTTTTTGAACTTCTTGTTCAATTTTATCCATCACATCTGGACGGAATCTTCTTTGGCCTTGTTTGACAGGCTTGACGTCTTCTTGAAGATTGAGTTTGTGGACTGCTATTTTGGGGTCTAAACCAGGCATTTCAGCGTAGGACCATGCAAAGCAATCAACGAACTCACGAAGAAAAGCGATATACTCGGGTAACTCATCATCCTTTATATTCTTGCTTATGAATACAGGACGTGGGTTATCTGGTGTTCCCAAGTCTATCTTTTCAACAGGATCTTCTGTCGGAAGGTTCGAAGGTGGTTCCTCCACAATATTTTCGGAGGCTTCCAACTCAACGAAACCTTCTGGAGTTTCAACTGCATTACCAGACCAAGGCTCTGTTCCTTTCCATGGATTTTCTTGATTGGTGATCTCCTCAAGGCTTGCTATGAGATAGTCCCAATCGCCTGTTGAGTCTGGTATTTCTTTTGGAGACGAGGGTTCTTCTGGGTCAGAATAGCACAAGTCTGTATTATCGGGCGATTCCTCTTCATCATCAGAGAAATCGTACAAATTGGATGAGCTTCCTGGATCTTTGTCAGGTAACTCTTTAAAGAGATTTCCAGGGAGATCGATGTCTTCGTGGACTTGAGATGTTGAGGCTTGGTCGGTAAAACGACTTTTAAGCTTTTGTGTCAACTGTCTCAGAGGAGTGTCGGGATCATACCCTAACCCATATGAAGACTTTTCTACATGACCGTAGAGTCTCCAATCTTCCAGCTGGCTTTTGGTCAAGGCGGGCTCCAATGGCGTGAGAATACCGCGGCCTTCTCCCAAACCGACTGGGTTCTGAGCGTCAAAGCCCATTTTCTTCATGATAGCTTGTGCCACAGGACTATATAGAGATAGTTGAGGCATACCTTCATTTTGGAAAGGTTCAAGCAGAGAACTTGATGAAGAAGCGACCGATCTATGAAAGAAGATCGGTCTTTGCTTTGGTGATGTTGCCTGCTCGGAGTCAGACTCATCCTCGGATGTAAGAGGATCATCTATCCAGCAATGTTCTCCATTTTCAGGAGTTGAGGGAGGAGGTACCTGATGGGCTTCAGGGACTTCCGGCTCTGGATTGTGAGGAATCTCGTTGACGCGGTCTTGCTCTTGTTCTAGAGCGAGACGCTGCAAGATCCTTGCATATTCTTCAAGATCAGGCATGGGAGCCAGATCTTCTTCTTCGTCTTCTCCGTGTGGCTCAACATAGTTGATTTCCACTGGAGCAATGACAGGTGCTGGGTTAACAGCATCTTCTTGTGCAGCCTCTTGGTCTTCTTCATCATCAGACCAGGATCCTTGTGGTTGTAAGGGGTTATACCAGATTACTGGCATAAGGTGAGTTTCAGGAACCCATTCTTCATCGGAGAGATATTCTCCTGTTTCAAGAGATTCCTCCCACTCATCGGTGTAGTTGGGCTCGAATCCATCGTCGGTGTCGCTGGACTCGTATCCATCAATGGAGAATCCAACTACCGAGTTGCAAGAGTATGATGCCCCCTGCATGGCTTCTTTTTTGAATTGAGGTGGCATGAAATCACTGAGAGTGAAGTTTCTTACCGCCTTTGAAGTCTCTGGAAGGGACGTTTCTGTTGCCCCGAGTGAAGTGGTAGAGGAGGCCTCTGCCTTTTCATGGACTTCTTGTTTTGGCTGGGTCTTCTCTTGCCGTTTGAGCTTGAGGAGATGTTTCTTGGCTTGCCTTCGCTGCTGAGCGGTCGGCTTTGTTTTGACGATCTCCAAATTTTCATCTTCCAAGAGATCGGGATGTACCCATATGGGTTGTCCGTCTGGTGTCGGGTAAGGAACCAACACTTCGGACGTTTGAATTCTTTTTATCACCTTGAAGGAAGTAGTGATCTTCTTCTTCGGTGATTTTGGTGTTTGTCCACATGACACTATGTTGACGGAGGCAGTCCCATAGTTTTTGTCAAAGGTGATGACTCCGTTTTTCCACATCTCGTTTATCTTCTCTCTCACAACAAAGCATTGATTGAGAGGATGCGAGACCATCTGGTGGTATGGACAGTACCGAGGATCATTGGTTTTGCCAACGTCTCCAGGTCTTTTGGGCTCTGGCAAAATGAGTTTGCCATTTGCTAGGAGAGCCTCAAAGATTTCTTCGACGTCTTCATCGAACGGATATTTCTTTTCTACTCGCTCTTTGAAGGCATCAGAGAGTTCAGGTCTCTTACCTGCAGCTCTATTTTCAGCTTTCTTTGGCTGCTGAGGAGCTGACTTAGTCTGCACATTGAGAACCTCCTTCTTCTTTGGTTTAGAGGTTACAACAGCAGTCGGCTCTTTCTTTGATGATTTCTGACTGTTGAGGTCTTTGATCACCGTTTCAGCTTCCATGGAAGCTTCCAGGAGCTCTCCCAGGTTTTTTGATTTGTGGCAGTACATCTGAACATTTGTATGCCATTGCTTTCCACTTGTGAATGAAGTCATAAGTTGACTCATTCTCTCCCTGTTTTAGGCTGCAGAGCTGAGCCATAGTAACAGGATGATCCTCACCTTGGAAGTGGGTCAGGAAGCGTGTCTCCAGCATAGCCCAGTTCTGAATGGAGTTCTCCGGCAGAGTGGAGTACCAATCGAAGGCCGTACCTTTTAGGGTACTTGCAAAGAGGCGGATCTTGAGTGCATCTTGATCCGCGATAGCTCCCGTCAAGATCTTGAAGTGGATGACGTGTTGTCTGGCCGATCCTTTCCCCGTATATGTTTGGAGAGTAGGATGTTTGAATTTTGTGGGGAACGGGACCGTGTCCATCCATAAAGGATATGGTGGCTTGATCCCATGCTCTTTGAGTATATCCTCTTCTTTAGCTTTGGCGAGGATACTGTCTACGTCCTTTTTGGTAAGGGCGCGTGACTCATTTTCTTCACAATTCTCCTCGTTATTGTTATGATTCGGAGGAGGCTCATTGTTCACCTGATTTTGGACGACAAGGAGAATGTTTTCCATCAGAGTTTCAATCCTCTGCTGGCCTTGTTCCAACTGCTGGATACGTGCGAGCGCATCATCTCGAGGTGGATTCTGAGGTGGCGGCTCAGAACTTGTAGCCAAGACGTTCATCCCTCGGGATTCGAACGAAGAAATCGTCCTGGTGACAGAGCTGGGGCTCATTCTTTTTGATGAAGAGCTTGATGAAGGATTACTCTCCCGTCCTTGGCTTGAAGGGGCAGGAGATTCTTCAGGATGTCTTCGTGTCCCGGTGACGCTACGGGTCACCGGACGTCGGACATGGATTTTTGATGCTGACTTTTGGCGTCTTCTGGTTTTTCCAACCATATGGACGGCAGCAACTTGGTCGGGTCTTTCTTTTTCGACCCATTTGTGGGAGACTTGAAGTGTAGGAGGCTGGGTCCGTTGCTTCTCTAGTCTCTTTTGTCGATATGACGCACGGCGGCGTGCTCGACGAGCGATTTGAGCTTCAGTCAGCTCTGGCTGGGCTCTGACGATGAAGGATGTGCTCCCTCGGGCGCAGCAGCCGAGCTTGTCTTCTTTGTGGTTGGGCAAGGACAGGATGCGGACCCGGTCCTTTGCCTGTTGCAGCGAAGCTTTAAACCTTTCGAGTTCGGCCCCTGTAGAGATGAAGGGTCGAACTGAAGGAGTGTAGGCCTTAGCAGGTGCTTGGAGAGGCCTGGTGATGCATGATCTGATTTTGGGCTTGTGGGAGCAAGCCGATTCATGCTGGGTCGACTTGGGAGTCAAGTTGGAGATGGGTCTCTCCTCTTTCATGTAGGCAAGAGGGTAGAACTGGTTCTCTTTGAGTGGGGCCAGGTATGCTGGCTTGGTGGATGTTTGAGACCTTCTTTGTTTTGGGGAAGGTCTTGGAGACCAAGTCTTAGGGTAGACCTGGTTGGTTGTTGGTCGAGGCTTCGCGGGGGTGCCGCGGGCTTCTGGCTTTTGGGCGCTCGCCTTTGGTGTCACGGGAGTGACACGTTGAGAGGCGATTTTCTGCCTTTTGGCAGGCGCAGTTTGTTCTTCGGGAAGTGGGAATGGTCCCAGTGTCCCGAAGACGATGGTCCGGGGAGTCGAGGTCGACCCGGAGTTCAGAGAGTTGCCGAGGGAGTTGACGCTTCGGCAGCTGGCAGGGCGCTTGTAAGTGCGCTCGGTTTGCTTCTGTTGAAGCATGAGTTGGTGCTTGTTCTCATCGAAGATAATGGTTAAGGCTGCCATTGTTAGTTTCGAAAAAGTTCTGAAACAAGACCACATCCATTAGTAATCACAAGAATATAATGATCATAAATGGGAATTTCTATGGTTGTCTTTTCAAATCGCTCAAGGGATATGACCCAAGCGACATGAAGAAGGCAAAAAGCCATAGATGGTACAATTGTTCTGACAGCGAACATGGTAGGCTCGAAATGAGCGTTCCAATGACTGCTAGAAGTAATTGTATACCTAAATTCGACTTATCGAGAAGCGGAGCTTGCTCGAGATAAGAAGAATATAAGGTAGGAGTTACAAATGTGCCGGTCACAGATACAGTAGACCCTGAAAGGGCGTACCAGTATTGCTATGCACAAATGTTGGAGATCGCATCCATGAGATGGGATTCTTTGTTTTTTTGAAATGTCAAGATTGGATTCATCAAAGAGAGCAGATGATATTCCGATCCGAATACGGGCTCAACGATTTCCGCGAGCGCCAGTACCCAGAAGGGAAGGAACCACAATTTCTCGGATCTGAATCTAAAATGACGAGAGTTTTTTTTTTTTTGAAGATTTTTTTTTTAGATTTTCATTTTTTTTTTTTTAAAAAAAAATCTTTTTTTTTGTTTAAGATTTTTTTTTGAAAATCTTTTTTTTTTTATTTTTTTATTTTTTATTTTTTTTTATTTTGATTTTTTTATTTTTTTAAGATTTTTTTTTTTTTGAAAATCTTTTTTTTTATTTTTGATTTTTTTTTTAAATTTTTAAGATTTAAAGACGAGAGAGCACACATAGGCCTCCTAACCCGGTCTTATGAAACCTCAATTGATAGAATTGCCCCCAAGTAAGGGTAGGATTACTTAATGAACCCGTTTGGAGGACCCTTGCCTAGAACAGTCAAGCTGTCTCCACACTCTGGACAAGGCTTTTCTTGAATCAATCGTGATCAAAGAACGCAATTGGTTTAACCTTAGTGGTCTATGTCTTTTTTTTTCAAATCCCAAATAGACTCATCGAAGAGAAACGATGGCCCAAAACCTTAGTCGAACGGGCTCAACATTTCTGCAAGCACCAAAGAACGATAGGATAGGATCAAAGCTTCTCAATTTTGAATCAGAACTGAGAAAACTGATTTTTTGATTTTTTTTTCTTTGAAATCTCTAATGAACTCATCGAAGAGAAACGATGGCCCAAAACCTTAGTCGAACGGGCTCAACATTTCTGCAAGCACCAAAGAACGATAGGATAGGATCAAAGTTTCTCAATTTTGAATCCAAACTAAGAAAACTGATTTTTTTTTATTTTTATTTTTTTTAATATATTTTTTTTTTTTGAAATCTCTAATGAACTCATCGAAGAGAAACGATGGCCCAAAACCTTAGTCGAACGGGCTCAACATTTCTGCAAGCACCAAAGAACGATAGGATAGGATCAAAGTTTCTCAATTTTGAATTCAAACTAAGAAAACTGATTATTTTTTATTTTTTTTATTTTTTTTTTTGAAATCTCTAATGAACTCATCGAAGAGAAACGATGGCCCAAAACCTTAGTCGAACGGGCTCAACATTTCTGCAAGCACCAAAGAACGATAGGATAGGATCAAAGTTTCTCAATTTTGAATTCAGAACTAAGAAAACTGATTTTTTGATTTTTTTTTCTTTTTTTGAAATCTCTAATGAACTCATCGAAGAGAAACGATGGCCCAAAACCTTAGTCGAACGGGCTCAACATTTCTGCAAGCACCAAAGAACGATAGGATAGGATCAAAGTTTCTCAATTTTGAATTCAAACTAAGAAAACTGACTTTTTTTTTTTTTGAAAAGAGAAAGAATGGAAACAAACTCAAAGAAATAGAAATTTCCAAAAAATCCCATCTCATTTTTTTTGGGTGCAAAATCCAACATAGGCCACCAGCTAGAAAGTAGCCAAGGAATCCGGAAAAGAAGTATAAGCATAGAGCAAAAAGTATGATATGCAAATATTTCATTTCCAAGCACCGTGTTCTCAAATGAACGGGTCCCACCGGGTGTGCCAGCTTGATGGAACGCGCTCCGAGGCGCCCGCTGGGGCGGCTACCGGGGTCGGCGGAACGTGGGAGTCCGTCGGGCCCGACCCTTTCGCGCCCTGGCGGGCCCTGAAGCGTGCATCAACATTTCTTTTGTGTGGGTGTGCCAGATTTTCTATTTTACTTGGAATTGCAAGTGGTAATCCGGAGATCAACCTTCGCAAGTAAAAAGGAAATCAACTTCTTTCAAGTTTTCCATTGCACAAATATTTAAGAAAAGAGACGTTTTCTTGGTTTGCCGTGAAAGGCGATTTTGTTTGGCATTTATAGCCGATTTTGGCGTTTATAGCCGATTTACAATTCTCATCAATAATGAAAGACAAGAGTTGTGATTTTTGTCTCTTTTAGAAAAATACAAACTACAATGAAAAGCAAGAAAAGGAAGATCTAACTTTTCAGGAGATTGTGGGGGACTCGTTCAGATTGACGGTCGCAAGCCATGTATGGGCTTCGCCATCATCCATGCAGATGAGAACAGAAGATGCTCTTGATTCACTTGGCTTGGCTATAACCTCAGGTTTTTAGAGGACAAAGACCAAGAGAAGGTCCTATGTCCAATAAAAAGCTAAGTAGACGGGCTGAAAAGCCACGTCTAAGCCATTGGAGGCAGCAGGAGAAGGCAAGGACCTTGGGGGGGATGCCCCCCAAGGGACTTTTGTCACCTTGTAGTGGTGGCCGGTGCAGAACTTCAGCAGAGTTTTTCTCTCTTTTTCTTTCTCTCAGATCTCTTTCTGATCTTTTTTTCTGATCTTTTCTCTGATCCTGATTTTCTCCTTTTTTTTCCGATCTTCCGATCTTTTTCCGATCTCAATTTCAATGGAATGCTCTCCTATTTATAGGCCTTTGGTAGCCATTTAGGAGGGTTTATGAGCCTTAATGGCTTTAATGGGAGGAGTTACAAGATTTATTTCTTGATTTTGTAACTCCTTTTTCCTTGAATCTGATTGGCCGATGGAGATTAAGGGCTTTTAATCACCTTAATTACCATAATGGGAGGAGTTTCATGGGTTAAATGCCATGACTTAATTGATTTGTAACTCCCAAATGCTTGCTTCTGATTGGGCCGTCCAAAGAAATGAATTAATGACTGCAATAAAGCTAGTCAATTAACCACATTAATTGGTCGCCGAGCAGTTGAAGAGTCGCGAGCCATGCCGTGTCTTCTGGAATTCTTCTGGCGATGATCATCGATGGATCTACATGCTGATCGACATCGGATGAACATGTAACTTCAGACATTGATAGCTAAGAGTGGGCCGGTGACATCTGTCTTGTCGATTTCACGATCGGTCGGACAGAAAGTGCACTTTCTTGGTCAGCCGGTTGGCGATCTTGGAGCGATCACTGATGATTTTATGCTTTTGGAGGTTGACCCGTGATTTTGACGGATGTCGTCGGATATGAGTCAATTTCAAGCACTAAAAATCACATTTTCAGGAAACCACAGGGGCCAAAGTGCGCGAAACGCGAAAAAAGACGGAAAAACTGGTCACCGGCGGAAAATCCGGTGACCCGGACCTCCATGGTCGCCGGCGACCATGGACCGGCGACCATGGGCCATGGTCGCAGGGGTCTGCGACCCTGGGGGATTTTTTCCCCTTCGGAGCCCGTTTTGCGGTCGTTTTGAGGTCTTTTTCGTCGCCGTTTTCTTCTGTATTTTTCTTGACATTTCTTCTCATTTATTGGCTTGATTTCCCTGTAGAAAACTTGATGAGAATCCTTGCATTTTTGGAGTGCAAAGTTTCTAATTTTCCGGGAAAGCCGAAGACTTTGTCGCGTAGAGCTGCTGATTTTCCGCCAGAAGTCGAAACTTGGTCAAACGATGTCGGAATGACCTGAAATTTGAGGTGAAGCCTCCTGAGCAATCAATAAGACCAACCATAGGCTTTTGTTTGAGTTTTGAAGCCGTTTGGGGTCCCGTCGATGCTTCACTTGATTTTGCTGCGGGGAAAATGCCGAGCTTTGATGTGCGGTCAAACGATGTCCGATTGACCTGAAATTTGACGGGGAGCCTATTGGAGTCATTTTGAGACGTTCCATGGGCTCCGTTTTGGATGTCATGGTCCCGGGTTGCTCCGCCGCCGGTAGGCTCGATTTTCTCTTGGAGCATCGAAACCTGGTCAAACGTTTTCGGAATGACCTGAAATTTGACGTGCAGCCTTTTGGAAGCATGTTGAAGCCACTCATGCACTTGGTTTGATGAGCGAAGGATTCGGTGGTTCCCGCCGCCGGGAGGCTTGATTTTGCTGCTCGAGCATTGATGGAGGGTCAAACGTTGTCGGTTTGACTTGAAATTTGGCATAGAGCCCTTTTGAGACATGCTGGAGTCATCTGTAGGCTTTGATCGAAGTTTTGACGTCTCCGATGATGTCGCCGCCGGGAGCGCCATTTTAGCTGTCGGAGAAGTGAAGTTAGGCCAAATGTTGTCGAAATGGCCCGAAACTTCATGTGTACTCTTCTCTTGGCTATCTTGAAGGATCTTGTAGTTTTTGTTTGATTCTGACAAGATTTGATTTTTTGGAGAAATTGCATTGCCTATTTATGGCAGGTTGCGACTTCATGCAGCTTTCTTGATGTTGAAGAGGCAAAGTGACATTTTTGGTGTCAACACTGGAGATCAATGCTCGGTTTATACAGCGTTCCCATTTCGACAGTTCTTTTCTTTCCAACCTCGACGGCAGAGGCCAGGTTGGCGAGTGCGTCGGCGTGAGAATTGGAATCTCTGCCGATCTGCCTGACTTCAACCTTTTTGAACTGAGAGAGGAGTTGCTTTGGGTGAGCTAAGTAGGCTGCCATCCTATCGTCGCGGGCTTAGTATTCTCCGCTCAGTTGGCTCGTCACCAGCTGAGAGTAGTTGAAGACCACCAGTTGCCATGCCCCCAGGATTTTAGCGCTGCCGAACCCCGTGATCAGTGCTTCATACTCAGCTTCGTTATTGGATGCCTTAAAGTTAAGAGTTAGGGCTTGCTCAATTACAAGGCCCTATGGAGATTGGAGGACGATGCCTACGCCAACCCTTTTTGAGGTTGAGGATCCGTCAACGAAGACTTTCCATGCTGAGTCGAGGAACTGTTTCCAAGACTGTTCATGCTCTGCTTCGATCTCGGTAGCTTCCTCATTCTCATTGCCCCCTAGTTCGATATCGAGCTGTCTCGGTGCCGAACTAGGAGAGGTAAACTCCACAATGAAATCTGTCAGAACCTGGGCTTTAATCGTCGTTCTGAGTTCATACTGGATATCATATTGCCCCAGTTCGACAACCCATTTCGAGATCCTTCCAGAGAAGTCTGCCTTTCTGAAAAGAGATTTTAGTGGATGTTTTGTAACAACCACTATGGAGTACGTCTGGAAGTAATGGGAGAATTTGCGGCAAGCGCTGATGAGCGGCAAGCGCTGATGAGCGCCAGCGCAAGTTTCTCCAACGACAGATATCTTGTTTCGGCGTCAAGCATGATCTTGCTCGCGCAGTATATAGGCCTTTGTTGCATGCTTTCTTCTCTGACGAGCATCGAACTCACTGCGTGATCGGAGACTGCTAGATACAAGTACAGCGTCTCTCCCTGCTTTGGAGTGGACAGTAGGGGAGGTGAAGATAAATAGCCTTTGAGTTCTTGAAGGGCTCGGCCGCACTCCGGGGTCCACTGGAACTTCGAGCTTTTCTTTAAAAGTTGAAAGAAAGGGCGGCACTTGTCCGAGGATTTGCTGATGAAGCGGTTAAGTGCGGCTACCATACTTGTGAGTCTCTGGACTTACTTCGCTGCTTCGCAGTGGTTAGGCTTTGGATAGCCTGGATCGCCGAGATTTGCTCTGGATTGGCTTCAATCCCTCTTCTGGTGACCAGGCTCCCTAAGAATTTTCCGGAGCCGACGCCAAATGCTCATTTGGACGCGTTTAGCTTGAGCTGGAACCTTTTGAGGACAGTAAACGTTTGACTCAGGTCTATCAAGTGGTCCTGTGACCTTTTAGACTTGACAACTATGTCGTCGATGTATACTTCCATGGTCTTGTCGAGCTGGGCCTGGAACATCTTGGTTACCAGCCTCTGGTAAGTTGCCCCCGCGTTTTTTTACCCAAAAGGCATCACTTTGTAGCAGTAGATGCCTCTAGGTGTTATGGACGCGGTTTTTTCTTCGTTTGGCCCAAATATTGGGATCTGATGGTAACCTTGGTAGGCATTCAGGAAACTCATCTTGTCGTGCCCGGCGATTGCGTCGATCATCTGGTCGATCTTTGGGAGTGGGAAGCTGTCCTTAGGGCAGGCTTTATTGAGGTCGGTGAAGTCCACGCAGACCCTTAAGCTCACATTCATTTTCTTGACCACCACTATTTTGGCCAACCACTTCGGGTAATTGATTTCCCTTATTGCTTCGGCCTCCAACAAGTTTTTGACCTCTTCTATCACGGCCTCGATCTGTTGGACCCTAGTTCTGTGAGCCTTTTGGACCATGTCACTATAGGCTTGTGCCTGGGGTCCACGTTCAGTTTGTGGCACATGATTTCGGAGTTGACGCTTGGCATCTCATAGGGGGTCCAAGCGAAGACTTCCTTGTTCTGTATCAAGAAGTCGAACAACTCGGCCCTTTTGTCCTCTGCAAGCTGACTGCCAAGTAGGAAATACCTCTCAGGATCGTTGGGATCGATCCTAACCTGGGTGAGGTCTTCGACGCTCTGTTGCTCGGGAGCTCGGCCGACAGCTTCAAGCTCTGCTACCAGCTCGGCCATATGGACCTGCTGCGATTCTACTTCGCCGAGAACCACAGCCATTAGGCACTGCTTGGCCATTTGCTGGTCGCCCAAAACTGTGATCACCTCGACTCTTCCATCCGCGTTCTCCAACGGGAACTTGAGTTTCTGATGGTGGGTGGAGGGCACCGCTTCCATGTTGTGCAACCAAGTCCTCCCCATTATTGCATTATATGGGGATGGTGCATCCACCAATAGGAAGTCTGTTGTCATAGAGGCGCCTCCAACTTAGACTTGGAGGGAGACATTCCCCTTTGGGTATACTGGCTCGGAGCTGAAGCCCACTAGCGTAGTGCGGGCTTCTTGTAGGTCCTCCTCTGTCAAACCCATCTTTTTGAAGCAGTCGTAGTAGAAGATTTCCGACAAGCTCCCCGGGTCCACGAGGATCCTCTTGACCTTGAAGTTCTTTAACCTCAGGGTCAGGAGCAGTGGATCGTTATGGGGAAACTGGACCCCGTCCACGTCTTCGTCCGAGAACCAAATACTGGGCCTCTCATTCCTAGCCTTTTTGGGAGAGGGGTCGAGCTCGGCCGTCATCACCTGCTTGCCGTGCAAGGCCCACCTGGCCTCGGCACGAGCCTGGTTGCTTCCCCTGGGAGTGGGAGCTAGGTGGATGACGTTGATGATGCCTTCTAGCTCATCGTTGTCCCGATCATCATCGGGCTGGCGATGGTGAGCTCGGTTGACTCTGCCCTCTCCTTTAATGAAGTCCTTCAGGTGCCCATCCTTCACGAGCTTTTTGACGTGGGCCTTGAAGGCCATGCAGTCCTCGGTCCTATGCCCGTTCTGCTTGTGGTAAGCACAGAACTTGCTCTGATTGCGGGTGGAGGGGTCATCCTTCATGGGTTGCGGCCACTTGAAGAAAGGCTGTGTTCTGATTCTGCCAAGGAGTTTGTAAATGGGCTCCTTAAAGATAGTGTTGACAGCCTTGTAGGAGGCAACAGTTGGTTTTGGCTTCTTGCTGCTCTCCGAGGTGGGAACCGAGGGTGTCGTCGAGCTCATTGACACCCTGCTTTGGTCCACCTCCTCTTTGGAGGATAACTTCTTATTCTTTTTGGAGGATCTATCATATTGCCAGATACCGAAGCTTTCCCCAGCTTGGACCTCATCTTCTTCTTGCTCGATGAACTGATTCACCCGGGCCATCAAGGCTTTCACAGTAGCCACGGGGAACCGTACCAGGTCCTTGTGAAGCTTGTTGCTTGGCAGCAGAGCCTGCTTGAAGGACCTGATGGCTACCCTGTCGGTGGCATCTTTTACCTAGCTGTAGACGGTCCAGTATCTTTTGGCAAACTGAGTGATGCTTTCAGTCCGCCTCATTCTGATGGCCATTAGGTCATCATCCGTCTACAAGATGACCCTGTGCACCTGGAACTTTTCTACGAAGGAGTTTTAGAGCTACCGCCAGCTCGAAACTGATCCCTCCGGAAGCGCGCAGAACCACCGTAGGGGGAGGTCGCCTAAACTGGAGGAGAAAAACCCTGCAGTTCAGGTCGCCGACGTCGCCCCATGCCGACATTCTTTGGGTGAAATGCCGAAGGTGCGCGGCTGGGTTTGAAGTCCTATCATATAGATTGAATCTCGGGACGTTGAACTTCTCAAGGAGTGTATAGTCCCTTATCTCCTGAGAAAATGGAGACGTGCCATGGTCATCGGTGTCATAGGTGTTCAGCCGATCTCGGGTGAAGCCGACCACCTCCATCTATTGGACTGTTGCCTGACCTGGCGATTGAGCCACTCTCTCAAGTCGAAGTCGTCCTCTGGTCTCTGGCGCTGCTTCTTGGGGCCATCGTTGAGATGACTGCTGCTCAAACCTTTGTCATAGGCTTGGTCGCGCCTCTTGTTGGTCAGGACTTGCCTCAAGTCCTGTTTGACCTCCGGGGCCCGTTGGGCTCGCTGGCGTGCCTTGGCTAGGGCCTTTGCCTTCTCCTGGAGCTGTCTTTGGAGTTGGCGAATCAGTCTTTCTTGCTCTTGAATATAGAGGTTCTAGGCCCTGATATCCCCAAGGAGCACGTCGTCGTCGCCCTCGGGGAGCACGTCGTCGTCGTCCTCGAGGAGTACGTCGTCGTTGTCCACATTGTCCTGGTGACGGGATTGGCGCGACTTGGACAACATTGGTGTATCGTCCCGTTGAGAACGCTCCGGAAGGACAATAATGTCCTGACGAACAACAATTTCCTGACGAGGTTGTTCCAGCAGGAGAACATCTTGACGGGGACGCTCCACCCGAGGAGGATCCTACCGGAGGCATTCCAGCTGGGGGTTGTCTCACTTGGGAGGTGCCGTCACCACTTTTGACGACGAGCCCGACTGAGTTACTGGCTCCCCTACGCTCATCGCGCTAGATTTTCCCCCAGTCCTCTTCTGGCGAGGGACCAACGGCAACTGCCCTAGTACCTCTGGCGGGTGCATCACCGCCGGTAGCAGCGGAATGGGCAAAAATGGCGATGGCAGTAGGGACCTGGATGGCCCATCTCCTTTCCCTTTCTTAGTCTTTGGAGGCATGGTATTTCGAGGATTTGATTTGATTCGATCAAACGTTTCCCACAAATGGCGCCAATTATAAGTGCCTAAATAATACGGACTTGATTAGGAGAGTGTTAGACTCGTGATGCTGTTGCTATATTGTTCTGGATGGATTAGATGCCTTAAATCTGAAATGGAGAGAAGGAACAAAGGTCAAAGCCCCTGGCTGCAGTCAGTTGAAGGCACTTTGATGTCTAAGTTAGTACAGACACTAAACAAAAGGAGAGTGGGTAGGGAAGAAGAGAGTTCAGGTAGTATGTTCAAGGGATGTGTGTTGCGTAACGCATACCTCTCCATAGGTCTTACCCATGCATATATATAAACGAATGTTTCATCAGGAGCTTCCTTAGTGGAGGTAGGTGAGAGCACTGTCCCATCAGCCCACACCTCGTATCCTCAGTGGAGGTAGGTGAGGGTACTGTCCCATCGAATCGTTCCTCAATCCCACACATAAATGCGGACGTGATCGTCGGATAGAGATAGTCCCTTATCGATATTCGGTGACCACCCTAACTGACAGTACGCTCTGCAGCGTAGCTGTCCTATCACATAATTGGGACTCGACAGCGTTCACCTCAGCCGATTGGACCGAACTGGAGAAGTCGGGTGTGCGCTGGTTCGGGCACTACTGTCGAGGTGCACGAGGCCGAGCTTAGAGAAGCATGGCTGATACTTTTACCAAGGGTGGTTTCAGCGTGGTGCCAGCTGGCACAATTGTCGAGCTGGAGAAAAACGAGATTGAGGCAATCCTGATCGGTACATTTACCTAGATCAGGAGTAACCTTGGTATCATGAAAACACCTCACACATCTATAATCATACTTCCTGTTGCTAGCATCTTTAGTTCTTAAGCCACTCTTTAAAGGCTATTACAAAGCAATTATTGGATTGAACGTGAATTAGAAATATGATTTCAACAGTTCTTGTCATATTCTTCTTATTTCAACCAACCCGCGAAACCCCTCATACACGACTGAGTGGTTAGGAAAAATATTTTTGTAAAAATTATTTTTGTTGCCTTGTCTCCTTCAAAATCCCTCTTTGAATTTGACTAATGATGATTTGAGCAATGAGAAAGAAAGAAGGAACGTGGAGAGTGATCAGACCATGAATAACACAACAACCAAGCAAGCAAAAGTCTTGCGTGTTGCTGATATTAGTTTCTAAAAAGTCAAATATAAGACACACACTTTGGAAGAAACAGTGGGAAAATTCTAGTGTTTAGAGTAAAGAAAGTTGAATTCTTTGTTTCTGATAGTACTTAATTTCTAAAAGGTCAAACTAATTAAGATATGCATTTCAGAAGAAAGAAAGGGGAGAATCCATGTATTTTGATTTTGCAAGCAGATTTCATTAAGTAAAAGATTTATAAATGTCTATAACTCAGCATGATAGTGACCTAAGCAATAAAGTGACCAAAATGTAGGACAGACCAAACAATTAAAGCATAGCTCCAATGGAAGAGAAGCACACAAGGTTCATAACTATTGTAATACAAGGAAGAGAAAATCAAATCCTCTCTGAGCAAGCCTCAAAATTATTTTAAACCTATCCCTGTAAAACCATGAGAGGAGCTCCTATTTAAAACACAACTTGTCAAAATTATTGTCCAACATTATATTAGCTCCATAAAGTCACATTGATTGCATCTAAAACTCCAATCAAAATTATGCTCAACAACTGATCATCTTGACAGTTCATAACTTTGATTGGAGTAAAATTCAACGTAACGTAGAGCTAATAAAAGCAGACAAAGTGGTTTTTAGTAGTTTGGATCTCATAAATGGGCCCCACTGATAGATATTCATGAGGATCTAGTCAAAGAATTCTCAAGGGCCTACTTGAGGATCGGGATTAAGAAGGGTCAGGTTTGCCTTTCAAAAATATCCCCTACTTGTATGTTATCCAAAAAGATGCATCTGATCTCAATTGTAAAGAAACGAGAGGGCAATAATGCACCTAAGTTTTGGCAGATGACTTATCTGGTAATCTCGATCTTATGTGGCTGGATAATAGATTCTTCAACATGCTTTGCTGACTAGTTATTCAGACCAACACGACTTAATGAAAATGCAATCTGAGGAATCGTGAATAACTTGCCTAATCTTTCCAAACTCTCCACAAGAGTTGTCTCACAGACGTGCTTCCCTGATTAATCCAACATTGCAATCTTAATTTCTGCTATCTATTCCAATCCAGCAATGACGAGCTTGCATCTCCAGTATGATGCGATGTGCCCACTCACCACAGTCCAACCTGCAGATTTTTTATTATTTTTATTTTTGTTTGACCATTACTCATTAGAGACCCTATCTCTTGGAGATAATATTCACCCCTGCCATAAAAAATTCGGTCTCCAGAGATTATATTTGCTCCGTGGTAAGAAACACCGTCCTCCATGGAGATATAACACCTGCTTCAGTGGGTTACCTAAGGCTCGAACCTTGAATAAAAGGTGAGAAGGGTAGTTCCCAACCAACTGGACAACTACTGCTGGACAACCGCTAGTTTTGCTTGCTGCTTGCTATGGGAACAAACGGGCATGCGGTACCTAAATCTTACTTAGAATAGGAGTCCTGATCGTTGAGGGTTTTCCAATCGTGGTTTTGAGTGGACCAATCAAGGTCCGCCACTTGCCCTACCCCATTTTAAAGCTGCTACCGGCTGATGAAGTTATAATTTTACGAGCTCCACAAATATTTAAGCAACTTTTTGTTAGAAATTATTATCAAATGATAAGATAGAATTAGGTTGGTTTTGATTATTCAAGATAAAAGAGAGATTTGTTAGAAATTTTAGGATTGAATTTGAATTTGAGTATCCATTGCTATTGCCGTGTATAAATTGAGGGGACTTCCTCTCCTCATGCTTATCCAGAATTCTATACAATGGATCAATTTATTTAAAAGTCTTTACGTGGCCTTCCCATGATTGCATGATCCAATTATTTTGCTAGGTCTTTCAGGGACCTTTTAAATCCGTGGACTTCAAAACTTGCATACTTTGAGGTGGGCACACCACCTGGATCATTTCAATCTTAGGAACAGATTATTATGACTGATATCTGATGTTATTAGTTAAACAACTTCCTAGCGTACGTAAGATTTAAGATCGGACTATTGGGATCTTCTAGCTAGAGCTGTCAAAATGTCACATGATCCGTTAACACGACATGAACCCACACGGTATTAACGGGTTCAGGTGGGCTCTTAATGGGTTCGGGTCGTTAACGGGTCAAACCTATTAATACGAATTAAACTAGTAACCCATTAACAACCCGCTTAACCAATTAAATTTTTTTTACTCCCTAAATGTAACTAAAATTAATTTATATTAATAAAGACTAATTTGAAATTTATTATTTTATAGTGGGTTTTAGGTGGGATCCACTCGAGATCCTCATTTATAGTTTCATGTGGCTTATATATTTTTCTCCTATTTTTGTAGAATTTTTTTTTTAATTTTCAAAATGACTTAATTACTTAATGGGTTAATGGGCTGGGTTGTGTAACCCGTTAAATTAACGGGTCGTGTTTGGGTTGAATTTTTTGACCCGTTAAATTAGCAGGTCGTGTATGAGTTGAGGTGATTTTAACCCGAATTCGTTAACACGACACGATTGATAGCCCTACTTCTA
Source organism: Umbellularia californica (assembly GCA_028538565.1). Classification (NCBI taxonomy): domain Eukaryota; kingdom Viridiplantae; phylum Streptophyta; class Magnoliopsida; order Laurales; family Lauraceae; genus Umbellularia; species Umbellularia californica. The sequence goes on from JAPQWN010000006.1 coordinate 29,616,793, forward strand.
GCTAGCCAAGAAAGTCTCACATATTGCCACTATTGAGACTTCGGCCCACCATAACAAAGACCTAAATCAACGATCGCTTGGATCCACTATCCTCTTGTGGTATTTTTAGGTTTAGGGTTCTTTTTTCCTGATAATGTTATGCAGAAAATGCAATGGAAGACAAAACTAAACTTTTAATAATAAAAGAGTAAAAAAAAAGTAAATAAGTTTTTGTTACCATGAGAAATTGATTTTATTTAATTGTGTGGTTTAGTGCATTTGTCTTACAACATTTTCAATTCTCATAATACTTCTAAATTGTTGTGATTTCAGTGAGAGATTTGGTCGTATGTATTAATATGACTGAGTTTTTTTCTAAAAAAAAAACATCAATGATACCATCATATTTTAACCACCTAATTATAATAAGGAAAAAGAGATAAATGATATATTTAGAATATGTTTATTTTGATGGTGAGATTAACTCTAGTAAACCCTTTTCCTTGTTGATATAACAAGATGAGACTATGATTTTAAGTTATTTGAATTCCAACTATAAATTTTTAGTGGCGAGCTCAAAAATCCACAAGAGAACCTACAATCTATGTTATGATCTTTTCGAGGAGTTACAATCAAGAAATTCATGAGGCATCTTGGAGTGACATACTTATTAAAATCTAAACAACAAGATAAATATGGTAAAATGTTTTCCTCATGAATGGACCCAAGCAAATTTTTCTTCAGCACAAAGTAAGCCTATAATCACATTGATCAAGTATAAAATATATGGATAGAATCTTTGAAAAAAAAAAAGATTCACTTGGCTAAATTCCTCTTTTTAAAAATAGAATTTGGGGCAAAGCCCACCCAAGAGGAGGATAATATTATTGCGTGATTAGATTTGTTTTCTTTTTGAGTTGCTTGAAGTGTGGATTAAATTTTTGTTATGCTAGTGAAGACGCACAAAAGAGGATCCGGTCCCTTTTATCAAAGGGCAAAAGCACAGGAGAACGACGAGGATGGAAGTGAGTGGAGACCGAGTCATAGAAGCAACAATGTATCAAGCAGCGAGAAAGCTGAAATTTTTTTGTAACCACTTTTGGACTCCTGTTTTCGTATCACTTGTTTACTCCTCTTTTGCAACTTGAAATGAAAGCTCTCTCTCTCTCTCTCTCCCTTTCGCTCTCAAACTCCACTGCAGGTTTCTTTCTTTCTTCTTTCTCTCTCTCCTCTTATCTCCTTCCAGACCCTTCTTTGCATTATTCCATTCATTTATTATGTGAACTCTGGAAAGTAGCGTTTCCAATCGGAATAAATAGTGTCAAGTAGTAGGAACTAGAAAGCGATCTTTTTAGAATATACTTTCAAGTACTTGCTCTTCTTGGCATGCTTTTCATTCGAAAACTGGAATCGTTTGAGTCGACTCGGTTCATCACGCCAACGTTTGCCGAGAACGAGGGAAATCCGTTGAGACTGCTGGGCAATGTTCAAAATCAGTGCAGTTCATGTTCACCTGTAAATCCATCAGTGCTGTCTGGACCATTCATTTATAATAATAATAATAAAAAAATAAAAAATAAAAAACCACTCATCTATAGTCTCTGCGGAAACTTCACTCTAACCTAGAGATGTAAAATGGTTAACAGCCTGCTGCTTGACTCGGGACTGGCAAGCGTCCGCCTAGAGAAAGAGCGTGGGGGGAACTCCATAAGAATGGGATATGCAATAGTGCATAAGTCGCACGTCGAAAACATCCATGACCTGATTGTGAGTATATATGTGTGTAATTAGGCCCTAACCTCGCATGAGGCCTTTTAAGATTGTACGATAAGATTAAATTAAAGACAATATCACATGGATAGTACGCTCAAATCATCACACTAACATAATGTTAGATTATATGGACTCAATCCATCAGTTGATGTAATAAATTGATTAATCAATAAAACCATGCTTTACTTTCATGAGATGAACGTTATTTTATTACTTTATGCACATGACTAATACATATGACATAATGGTTCATGAGTTGAACCGAGTCTCATTAGTATATTAGATGTGATATATGTATATGGATGAGATCCACATACGGGAGATATATGTCACAAATCTTATACTTAAAATATCTTCACAACCAGTGGTGAGACTGGGCATCTCATCTGATAAGGTTGCAGCACTTTAATCACTATGAGATAGTGTGATTTGTTTCGATCATCAGAATAGAAGATTCTGGATCAATGTGCTAGTACATTAGATGTATTGAAGGACCATGAGAAGCACCTTATGGAATTACGTCTCAATAATAAGGTATGCTCTCATAAATCCCTAGCAATAGGCTCTCAATCCTAAGACATTGATGAACTCAAGTTTCTATCTATTCATTTGCTTTGAGTCACCAATGAGTGAGGCCAACTGTAGGTCAACACCTCGGTGTCTTGGGTATGTGGTAGTAAGACTGTGGGAACATTGAATGATCAAGATGGAATCTATCTCTATTATCCCCTTGTGCTAATTAATGGGTTTTGTCATTAGTAAGTGCGCACCCATCTCGATTAAGAGTTAATTGGATGGTACTGATGATCATAGTGATTAATTGGGACTCAAGGATAATAAGATGTGGAACTAAGATTGGAAGAGACAGATTTATTCCAATTAATTCATGGATATTGATAGAGGGGCCCACTTGTGGTAATTGGGAAGTTTAGGGTCTTCATTGTAATTTATTCCTAAAACTGGAGTGCAATTGCATTTATATAGTGGTGTTATTTGCAATTAACTGTGGGCCCGGATTGCACATGAGATGTGGGGTCGCGTGTCCCAGTTGGAGCCAGCTTTCTATGAAATCCCTAGTGGTCCCCACGCTAGCCCAAGATATTAGAAAGATACTAATCCTATTCGAACTCTAAAAGGAAGGAATTAGGAAGTTACTATTTCTATTTGAAGTAGGACTTCTAATAGTGGTAATAGTATACTTACTAATTGTTGTGGAAGTAAGACTTCTATTTCAATTAAGACAAGAGGAGCTTTGGGAGATTATAAAAGGGAATACACCCCTCTTGGACGTCCATCATATTATATAGTGAAAAACGTCCCTCCTCTTTGTGCAACAGTTGCACTGCTCTCTTATCTCTTCCTCTTCTAGTTCCTTAGGGTTTCGAGTTTGGTTTTCTCTTGAAGATTCCACCAATCTTCTTGAGAAGAGATATCTAATTCGGGTCATAGCATGGAAGGCTAAGAGGTGGTGGAGATTCTGATCTCAGTATGTAGAGAAGTTCTACATCAACGAAAGTTATCAACTTCTCCATTAGAGCGCAACCGAGCTCCTAAGGTAAAATCTATATCCTTGTATGTTGTGGATTTTAATGGATGCTTGTTCGTTTCTGTTCTATCTTTAAGATAGTTTTACTTACTGTATGTGATCATGAGATTGAGGGTTATGCATCCTGGATTGGGTTTTTTGCCTTATGGATACTTGATCCCTGAGTCAAGTGGGTCAAAAGTTTTGAATATCTATCCATGAGGCCCACCTACTTCCAACAATTGGTATCAGAGCCATACCTCATCTCTAATCATGTTAGATCAATAACCTTGTTCTAATCTTTGCATGAGATGCGAAGATGATAGAAATGAGGGCTATGTAAGGATCAATGATTATTGGGTTTGCTTGCTTTTGTAGCAAATCCTTGTTTGGAATGTCACAAAAGGTTTTAATCATGATGGAAGAATGGTAAGAAGCCATTAGAAGCCTACTGAGATCATTAGAAGTGATCAGGGAACAGTAGGAGTCGAATCTGAAAAATCCATATTTCTGGGTTAGTCAGGTCTGCTAACCGCATGGATCACTACCAGTAGAGGTCTGGCCTTTATTGGTTTTGATGATTTGGAAAACCCTCTCTAACTCTTCCTCTCTTCACCGGAACGTGGGTTTTCCTCGGAATTAAGGAAAACCAAAGCAGAGTCCTCTTTGAGAACATTACCCAAACGTGCCCTAAAAGAGAGGATTCTTTATTGGTTTGGATGATTTGGAAAACTCTCTCTAACTCTTCCTCTCTTCACTTGAACGTGGGTTTTCCTAGGAATCAAGGAAAACCAAAGAGGATTCCTCTTCGAGAACATTACCCGAACGTGCCCCCCTAAAGAGTTAAAAATGTGAAGGATATAATGTAATGCAGATGGATCTGACTTCCTAGAACTTGATTTAATGGGGTAATGGCTGGATCTTCCTTTTACATCTCCTCTCTTATTCGTTTTCCATTGAAGGAAAGATTATTCATATATTCACTATTCCTATTTTAATTTTAGCACTTTTACAAATCCCCTTTTTTTAGAATTCTCACATATTCGGTATCAAATAAACAAATGGGGCACAACATATTGTCATCCCTAGAATTATTGAGATATTTTAAGTTTAGGGTTTCCTAAGAATATTTTAGGAAAAGTATGAAAAAAAAAAAAAAACCCCTTAGTTACTAAATATCTAAAATAAATGCAAAATAAATAAAAGAAACATTTGAGAATATTTTTAATAACACGTTTATTTTATTACATCCTTAATTTCAAACATGACAGAAGTGGACCCCAACTGAAAATGGTGATAGCTGATAAGTGATCACTAACAACTAACAAGTATTTCTTCTGATACGGAAACTTATAGTCAAATAAAGACAAACACGAGGCACACGTGACTGGCGGTATCTGGATGGTTGTTCTTATGGGCTCCACCATGGGAGATGCCAATGCAATCAGGAAAAAAAAAAAAATAGAGTGTGGAGGGAGTGCAAGGCCTAATAAGAGAATCTAATAAAGTTCGGCCATCCAAACAGGGTGGGGTCCTCCACGATAATTGGTTTTGTTTAAATGCCGGTGGGTGATGGAAGGTGGTAGGGCTGTCCCACATATTCTGGATCAGATCAACCTTTTCTTGTAAAGATGCAAAATTCCTGATTGAATTGTGTGTGATATCTGATTGGTGGGGCCACCTTTTTTTCAAAAGAAAAGAGAACATCTTTAAAACACAATGATACAATAAGAAAGGCAAAGACAAAACACATCAGAAGCATACCCCAGCCCCTTAGCCCAAAATCCCCCTTTCCCAACAAATATGAGTTGCCTTTCATCTGCTGTGAATAAAATTAAGATATTTAGGAAGGGAAGCTATAGTTTTGATATCCATAATAATTGGGTTAATTGCCAATCTTTGCATCCGTTAAGAGCAAACACCACTTTCATTGCATCCATAAAAAAGATGACTCTAGAAAGCCCTTTGTCTCTAGCTTTACTCCTTGGAAGAGAAGACCTTGAACTTTGTTCTCCGCTTGCACCCACAATGAAATCATTTAGATACATCATAATACCATAATCAGAGGTTTTTCCATCGGCTGTCATAAAGGGCTGCTTCAAAGAAAATTAGAATAGTCTCCTCATTTGGGATTACTCTAGAGATAAGATTCCAATCTTTACTCTCACGGGTAATTTCATTGAGGGATAACTTAGGCCCTCTATCATCTTCTTAACCGAAGAGATCACATTAGTGGGGTTTAAGGGGGTACCTTATAAATGAAGGCACCCTCACTCTCCATATTGCCGACCAAGTGGCTAAGATACACATTTTAGAGTCCACTTAATTGGAGTGAATTGACCAATATTATTTGGTATCATTTTGAGCATGAATTAGAGGAAAAAAAAACATACTTGACAAGTATTTTCTCTCTCTTTTTGCACATTTATAAAAATCTCTCCTCTCTACCATTTAGATTCCTTATAGTTTAGCAGTTTCTTAACTAATATTATGAAACTCAATCCAATGGTGATTATGATTTAAATTTATGTAGAATTAAGGTGATCATCGTTAATTAAGGGGGTGGGGGGTTGGCCTTGCATTGGTGATAAGCACATCCTACTTGGTGCTAAAATTGTTAAGCCGTCGTCAAGGGCTCCTTAGAAATAAACTAAATGTATAATCCATAACTACTATATGTGATGTATATACAGTTTTGACATATTCTTTTATATTATACCTTTGAAAAGCAAAGCAAATCAAAATAATAATAATAATAATAATAATAAATAAACCTGCAGTTAAATAGTTGGAGATACGTTCACTTGCCTAACTTGCCTGCCGTCTGTGGATATCTTGGTTGGATGTAAAACACTTGGACTTTATTTCAATTGGACCAGAACTATACAGCACCACTTTCTTTTTTGACCAGACCAATTCACCACCACTTATCTTTAGTACTGTCTTAGGGCACATTGGTGTAATTCCAAAAATAAATAGCTTTTGTTTTTTTGCCACTTTTTTGTGTTTGATGTGACATAATTTTTATAAGAATAAATGACATATGACAAATAATATTTTGGCCCGATTAGTAGAAAACCATTGTTACAAATTTTTATTTATTTTTTTTATCGTTTTTGTTGTTGTTTTTGGGTCAAGAGAGGGGATGTGGAACCAAAATCCTCTCTATAATATAAAATCACTTCAAATTCTTTTCTATTCTTCGTGGAAAAATATCGCATCAAATTACAAAAAGAGTGGGCTACACGGAGAATCAAAATAATTTTTCTTTCCATTGTGAATCATCTTTTTTATTAACCTCAAAGGGTAGTGCACTTAGATGGGCAATGACTTAAGAATCGGAAGTTGTAATTTTGAACTTGTGCTCTCTCCCTAGGGCACTTACTCAAGCAATTGCTTGTCTTACCCGGTGCATGAGAGAGTAGGGATTTCACGTGCCATAGAATATTCTGTTTTCAAAGAGACTAGACACCCCATCATTAACGAAGACAAAAAAAAAAAAAAAAAAAAAAAAAAAAAACTTTTTCTGTAATTAAGAAAGTTCATAAAAAGGAAATAAAAACAGCAGCAAACCCTAGACCAAGGCAAAGCGCAAAAATAACTTAGCCCCCAACAAGAGATTCGCCGATCCTTTGTTGTGCGAATTTTTGGTGTTAAATATGTGAGGCTAGACCAAGAGCCAGGCTTTCAACGATATGCCCAACCTAGCCCATGAGCCTAAAGCAGCCCAAACCCATCCATTGCTGGTCGGCAAAACAGAAGATAGTTTTGACCAATTTGAATCTGTTGCCATACCCGGTGGCGCCCATAAAATTAGTTAATCCGGATTAGATTCAATTTCTCTTACCCACATGGGCATTCATTCAATTTATTGAAAATAAATAAAATAAACAAAACTGAAGGTCAATCAGATCAGAACAGAACCTTTTCATAGTTGAATCTGTAGTCTCTTTATAATATGGTGAACGTGCAATTTCTTATAGAGTAAAATTGCTGGAATGAGATCTCGGATCAACCCATGCAGGAGTCATTTCCACAGGAGCAATGAACTTTGAGCTGGTCCAACTTAGACAACTACTAAAGTAAAATATTTTGACATCTGAACTTTGGCTTTAACTATAAAGTAATGAAGCATACACCTTCCATTCCTCAAAATTGGAAGTGGAGAATATTCTCTGTTTTAGTTGTGGAAATTGTAGAATATTCATTTTTATAATCCACTCAGTTTGTCAAAGGAGCCTGCCTATTTGGATGTGGTGCAAGGGAAAAGTGGTGAAGGTCACATCCAAGTGGGTTTTAGGAAAGTGATACGTTGGTTGCTGTTAATGGCTTGGTCTGTGGGGTTGATGTGGGCTTTCCTATTGTCAGTCTTACCACTTCAATGAATTGGAACTTGCTTTAATTTGACACACCTACTGGCACGGGCAGCGGTGGACCCAGGAATTCTTTTTGGGACCACTATGTAGAAACAAAATTTTAGGAGGGCCACGTATAAAAAATATGCAAATAATTTTTAAAGCATGTAACTGCTTTTTAAAAACTTTTTTCGGGGGGCCATAGGTAAAAAAAGTATAAAATTCTTTAAACCTCAAAGGGGTTTTCTTACCCCCCAACCTCAAGGGGTTTTCTGTGGAGAAAACATAAGATGGTTGAGAAACAAAGATGGCCAGGGATTTGGGCCATGCCTTACTAGGCCACGGGCCGTTCCTTGTTGAGCCTGGCCATGGGCTATGTTGTGCTGTTCCACGGGCCTAAGCACCCTGCATGCCGGGGACGGGCTAGGCCATGCCGGGCTGGTCGGCTGTGCCCCTCCAGGTAGATCCCACAAAAATTCTACGGTGGCTCCACATTTTAAATTCTAGATGTGGGTCTCACACAACGCTCTTTCTACAGGTGGGCCCGATTTAGAAATGTAGAATTTACATTGTAGTTTCTAAATGTGGTTTATGCATTTAAATTCCTAAAGGTGGACCTGACACAATTTTCAGGGTTGGGGCGCAATAGATGTATTTTCTAAATGTGTGCCCACGAATAAGAATCTCTAAAGATGGGTCCATGTTATAATTTCTAAATACTGGTCATGCATTGTAATTTCTAAAAGTAGATCCCACATATCATAATTTCTAAATATGAGTTCCATGTTATAATTTCTAAATGTGGCCCACAGTCACAATTTCTAAAGGCCGGCCCATGTTATATTTCCTAAAGGTGAGCCTATGTTGTCATTTTTAAAGGTGGGCCTCACATATCATAATGCATACGTTGGCGTTATTCCATTTTGTAATTCTAGTAGCTATGAAAAGGAATTTATAAAATTAAAGATAAATGAAATTCTCTGGGAATTTAATAGAACAAGTAATTTAGGTAACATCATTCACTAAAATCTTAAAACTCCAACATTTGAAATTCTCAGACATCCATCTGACATTAATTCAGAAATTCTAGTAAAGAAATTAGACCCTTGAATTATATTATGTACAAAATATAATTATATATTTCTCAAATAATAAGTTCAATGGTGCATATAGATCGTATCCTATTGTTGGTGTGTGATATGAGTAGTTATGATCATGTAAAGCCATTTTTCTTAATTCTCCTTCACTATATACATTGACCTTTTAACTCTTCTCCCATGTTTGGCATGTATCAATATAAGCCGCACACTTACCAGTAGCCTGCTCAGCAAAGAGCCTTCATTGCTAGCCGTTTGAGATAAAAATGGAAAATACCTAGAAAAGTAGCCTTGAAATAAAATGTCATTTTCTCTAATAAACTGCAAAAGCCAGCTTAGCTTTTGGAAAACCACAACAATTAGGGAAATCTATATTCATAGAGAATTTCTTAGAACAAGATTAATGCATCATCCCTGCCATTAACAAAGAAAATTGTACAACTTATTTTTCAATTAAAAAAAAGACACTTCTTGTAAATTTGAGGAAAGGAATTCCTGTATATGGGGAGATTCCACCAAATTGGGTGAATGAAATCCAAAATCATTTGAAAGAAACCCTTCCTCCGATTGGGTTTTCTTCACATTAAAAGGTAAGAGAAAATAATGATTGGAAGGGATATAAAAGTTTGTTAGGACAAATTGGGAAAGCATTTAGTGGAGTTGGATCCATACTGTAATGACACAAAGTTTTAATAATGTGAAGAAAGGTCTGCCTAAACAAACAACTGTAGTGATTGCATGATTTGTTTGATAATGAGAGGAGAAACTACAACCACCAGTGATTATTCAAATGCTTAGATGTGTGATTGTAATGAAATGAGTGCTCAATATAGACTTTGAACTTCTGATAGTATGTCTGGTATTTAATGTTAGTTTTGTAAAAATGTCGGTAGTTTATAGACTTCTAGAATTGTCTTTATCTTGTTTCCTTTATACATGTCGCTTTCAGTAGAAGAAGAAAGTGATCAATACACCAGAATTTTGTTCTAGTGCAAGAAGTGCATGATTTGTGTGCATTCAAGAAGGAAAGTGTGTAGAGAATGGTTCCTTTCCCTAGTATTGGGGAGTGACATTTCTCTTTTGGATGGTCCTCGCTCGCCTCTCCTTCTTGTATATGTGAGTTTCTATCGTCTCAGATATCCGAGCTATATCTCCTTACATGTGCGAGTTTCCATTACCTCATATGTGTGAGTCTCACTGCATCCAATACCTTTGCGGTAATACTGAAAGAAAGAAAGAAAGAAATGAGAGTGAGTAACGTTCAAAACACATTTCGTAGGGACGGCACATATAAACTAAAGAGAAATTCAACTGTTTGATTTCCCAAAACCGGAAGACCTTCATTTTTAGCAATTTGGTTTTTAGTAGGTGGGTACCACTATAGATTTTCACTGCTCTCATTGTAGCTAGGGGACCCTGTTAGGCTCTTAACGATCACATACTCAAGCATACTTAGCAATCATTCCTAAAAAATTAGAAATAATTCTAAACAATTTATGCAAATAAATCAGAAGCTTCATTCTCAATGAGTTTCAGAGTTCATATGTAAAAGGTTTATTTAAAGAAACTGAAAAGGTGATTAAAGGGGATTGAGATGAACACTGGAGAGATGATGAATCAGATAAGCATATTTTTTACGGCCTACTTGCCCACTTCATATTCAATTTCTAGATGTCAAGAAAATTGTATTAAAAAGGTGAGAATTAAAGGATACAATGCAGAGTGTAGATGGGAGCTCACTTTTTTAGGATTCAAAATACTTGGTGTAATGGTAGGGTAAGAATTTCTTACCAAGAGAATAAAAAGCTACGGATCATCTTCACTTTTACTCCAATTTTAGCTTTTTTTTTGGATCCAAAGGGTTTGCTTAAAAAATATTTACGAACCCAATATAGGTGAAACAAAATGGTCCCTTAGGGTACAATTTGTGCAATGCCCTTTCCATGGAAGAGGAATAGAAATCATTTCATTTCTGAGGCCCTTTATCTTCCATGTTAAGTGCCTTCGTTTTTTGAGAAAAAGTTACTAAAAACAGTATTTTCTCCCCGCTTATGGAAAATGACACGTGGGTCAAAACTTCCATGTAGGAAAAATCAATTGCACATATATTTTCTTCCGTGGCGCTGCACAAACATGTTACTATTAGTACTCCTAGATTACACTATACATTTCTAAGGAACCTAGGAAAAATGAGAACACACGTGTATCCCGTGAATTCTCCCATTGTTTTATTATTCTTGTTCCAACTAATCATTGCATTTATTAATTTTCACTAATTTTATTGTCTCAACTCTCATGGAGACATGGCCTCAAGTCAATCTCAATCCATCTCTAAAAACACATTAAGTGCATTAAGACAATTATCCTTTCTATATAATGACATTTGCCTTTGGTTATCTCTCAAATGTCAATCTTTAAAATATTTATATCAATTTAGTTCTAAGTCTTGCATATATTGATTTCAATTGGTGGATAGATAAACATCACCTAATTCTATTAACTGTATTGATTAACACATTTAAGGCACAAAGTATAAAAGATAGATTAATATTATTTAATATAAACATATTGTACTTCAATATATACATCAGACACATTTATTTACTAGTTACCTTTTGGATATTTAGGTTGAAGTTTATGAAACACATGGGCCTGGACTTGGGGGCCAGCATAGATACAGAACCATACCCTTCCCTTATTTTCCAATGTTTTGCTTTGGCAGTATTTGGATATTTTGCTGTGTCAGAATGGTACAAACAATACTAATGTTAATGTTAACAACAACTACAGTTTTTCTACCAAAAACAACAACTACAGTTTTACAAAAAAAAAAAAAAACCAACTACAGCATTATAATACATTTGAAGGCATAGCAAGTGCACCAATCCAATTAGAACCATCTAGAATGGATTGTATCTCAAACATGAAATTTATCAGAAAACTTCAACAAATTCCATTAGTTTCTTTCCACATACGAGAGCCAAAGCTTTGGATTTTCTTGCTTCTTTATCAGAATTCCTGACAGAAATTCTAATGGTCAGAGTTTTTAGGACATAACGTGACTTTTGGCCTTTAAGAATTCAGGAGTCCACTCTCTTTGTATTTTGATGAATCTGAATACTCAAGTCTAAAAGAGGAATTCTAAGTAAATGGACGTGCCCTCCAATGATCGAAACAGATCCCACAATTTGGAACATCCACGTAGGCATGCATAGATGCATATAAAAACTTAAAATTCTCCCCCTTCTTGCAGAGTTTTGGATGCATGATTTTCAAGAGGGACACATGAATGGAAAGGTATCAATGTAGATCAGAGAGGATTGGGACATCCGCATGGGGACGTTTTGACTTCCACGGAGTAACCCTTTCCAGTCCAGATGAGTAACAATCTGCACATCTGATTCGAGGTGACTCAAACGAGTTAACACATCCGCCCTAGGACGAGTCCAGGATGACGCTTCCCCAAACAGTTTGGTTGATATTCTCCCTGTTCACGTAGCAGTTACAATCGGCCTGGAAATTTCCTTACATCCCACTTTGCCTTTCTATTATTCAGAATTTCAGAGGACCACGTCTTTGAACATACACCTAGGTGAAAGAGACGTTACTATCTCAAAACCAAAACCAAAGAGACAAAGAGAGAAGAAAATCAAAATTCACCTACTACAGAACAACCAACCTGCTGCAGTAGTCTATTCTCTCTCTCTCTCTCTCTCTCTCTCTCTCTCTCTCTCCTTCTATTTCCTATCTTTTTGTATATACTAATCACGGTTTCGTGTTCCACTTCTTCGCTTCTTTCATTTCTATTTTTTTTTTCAGTACCGATCTTGTAGAGTTGTAGTGATGGTTGAGCAGTTACTTAGACTTGCAACAATCGCTCTCATCTGAAAGAGAAACAGGGGAAGATTTCATTTTTCCGCTCTCTGCGTTTGTTTCTCTCTCTGGGTCGTCTTGGGTTGATTGAAAAATCTAATTTTGGAAAATGGGTTTTGTGGGATCTTGAGGCTTTGGACATGGATTTGGAAGGTGGGTTCAACCGGAATCAAGTCAAGGTGAGATGGGTCTCTGCTAAAATGCGCCGTTTTTGTTTTGTTTTGTTTTTTTTTTTTTTTTTGGTGTGGGGGTGTCTGGAATCTGTTGTTTCTGGGTTGCTGCTGCTGTTTGTTGGATTTTTTAGTTCTTGTTTTGAGCTGGGTTTCTGCTGGAATGCGGCGGCGGGTGCTGTTGAGAGCAGAGTGTGCCACTTCTAGCTGTCTCGTTTCCTTGATTGCTGTTGTTTTGATTTTTTTGCCCTTTCACTAAAATGCGCTGGTGGATGGTTTGGAAATCAGAGCATGCCCCTTCTGGTTTTCCCTGATTCGTGTTGTTCTGTTTATTTTGCTCCCTGCTAAAATGCACTGTTTGGTGGTGGGAGGCCTGCTGTTTTGATTGTCTTTCCCTTTGCTAAAATGCGCCGGTTGGCGCTGCGGAGTTTACAAAGCACAAAAGCAGACCCTCCCTGGCTTCCTTGATTCTCGTCTCTGTTGTTTTTCATGGGTGTTTTTTCTTCCCTGTCCTAATTCTTTTATTTCGGTTTGTTGCTGTTTTAGTGATAGATGGGCCTTGCTAAGCAGTGCATGTGGGTGATTGCATATATGGAGACATCATCCTTTCCCTGTGGTTCCTAATTCTGGGTGGTTGGTTGTTGCAATTGCAAAACTGGGGCTTTGATAAAATGTGCGCTGGTGGGGTGTTACAATAGTAACTTGTACCTTCCCCTGTCTGATTACTTGCTTTCGGTTTGCCTTTGTTTCACTGTTACTTGGGTCTTTGCTAAAATGCACCAGTGCTTGTTGTAGGATCCAGAACACTCCCACTACCTCTACTGAATTCTGTGTCTGCTATCGTTTTCATTTTCCACAGGTCTTTGCTAAAATGAGCTGCGGGGTTGCTGTAGGCTGGCTTTCTGATTCTTGATTGCTGTTGATTATAGCTTTCTGATTCTGGGTTGCTTTTGTTTTGATGGATTTTGCAGAAGGAATCCTGGAGGACAGTTTTGACATTGGCATATCAGAGCTTGGGCGTTGTCTATGGTGATTTGAGCACTTCCCCTCTTTATGTTTACAAGAGCACCTTTGCTGAGGATATCCAGCACTCTGAGACGAACGAGGAGATATATGGTGTGCTTTCTTTCGTTTTCTGGACGCTGACACTGGTACCGCTGCTCAAGTATGTGTTCATCGTGCTCAGGGCAGATGATAATGGTGAGGGAGGGACATTCGCGCTGTACTCGCTGCTCTGCCGGCATGCCCGGGTGAGCTTCTTGCCCAATTGCCAGGTGGCCGATGAGGCGCTGTCAGAGTATAAGAAGGATGGATGTGGCAGTCAGAGGCCTGACAAGGGTGTTGGGACCAGGGTGAGATCACTTCTGGAGAAGCATAGGGTGCTGCAGAGGGTATTGTTGATTCTGGCCCTGATTGGGGCTTGCATGGTCATTGGTGATGGAGTCCTCACGCCAGCACTCTCGGGTAGAGATTCAGTTCTTGTGAGCTACAATCATTTGTGGTGGATTTTAATTTGGATGTGGAAATTTTTGTTTTTGATGTTTTACTTACTTTGGATGCTTGGTTGCGGTGATTGTTTCAGTATTCTCTGCAGTGTCAGGCCTCGAACTTTCGATGTCGAAAGAGCATCACAAATGTAAGATCCTTACCTTATTATCTGTATATTAGGACTTGTTAACTGGCTAAAATAATGCTGCTTTTGGATGCAATAGAAATTGATCCGTTTCTACCTGCATCTGGACATAACCAATTAAGCATGACCTTGTTGAGAGGTTATTGCAATTAGAGGGATTCAATTTGATCCTCGATGATGTCCCCTGCATGCTTGCAGGATACATATCCGTACTAAGATGGAGTATATTCAGACATAACTTCAGACCTTTGTGGCGAGCACATATTGAATGAGCTTTGGTTGGATGACACCTTTAATTGATCTTCTATTCTCACATTTTAGCAGTAGCTATCACACTTTATGTGATTCTCATATTTCATGGCATTTTATGGCAATACCTATCACACAACAGAAAGAACTTTATATGGTAATACAGTTTCAGGTGTCATCATAAATTTGAACAGAGTTGTGGGCATCTTGATTGCCTTACTCTTGGTACCTCTATTTTCCAAGTTACATACCTCAAGTCAGTAGTTGTTACTTGTTATTTGCCTATTTGCTAGGCTTGTTTCGGTGGGATTTCAAGTACGAGTCACTCACAGGTTAAAGGCGAAACTGGATTTATTAACTTGGTTGTAATACCAATACCGAGATTGCTTCTTAAGAATATTGCCTCTTTACGGGATGCTTTGTTTGATAAGTACTTGAATTCTAAATATGAAACCATTGTCACCAATATTAAAACAAAATGACAAGGTCATTTGGTGCTTTTTGTTTAGGTTGATGTCTGCGATTTAGGTTTCACTAGTTTGTAATGATTTTGAATATTTTAACAGCATTCATGGTTACATCTTTGGCAGTGCAGACGGGAAAAAAACCTATGTAGGTGGGATACTGTTTTGCCACTTCTCTGCCGCAAATCAATTTAAGTTATTACCACTATCAGCGAATACTCCCGCCAATGCATTTTGACTTCTGCACCACCCCGTATGTGTAAGAGAATGAGTAATCATTCATTCTGTCAAACCTTTAAAACCGCTTGCTGCAATTTTGGATACACTGGGTGTAACTTTAGTTGTTTATTGAATGCAATATTGAAGATTTAATTCAAGTATCCAACTTCTGCTTCATCAAATTTCAGTAGCCATTTATTCTGTCAAACTATGCAAACCACTTGTAACTTTAGGTGCATCTTTAGTTAATCTGTGATTGAAATGTAGGAAATGTAATTTAACCTTCGTCCTAATCAAATTTCATGACTTATGCAGATGTCGAGGTTCCTGTTGCGTGTATCATACTTGTATGTTTGTTTGCCCTCCAACACTATGGAACCCATAGAGTCGGCGCCATGTTTGCACCAATTGTCATAACATGGCTTTTATGCATCAGTGCGATTGGTGTGTATAATATATGCTACTGGAATCCGCATGTATATCAAGCACTCTCTCCATATTACATGTACAAGTTTTTGAAGAAGACTCAAAGAGGAGGTTGGATGTCCTTGGGTGGAATACTACTGTGTATAACAGGTATACGACAATGTCACGCATGGATTTTTTTCATGGCTCTCGTCACCGATGAGTTTTTTTTCTGATATTCCATTCTGTTATTCAGGTTCAGAAGCTATGTTTGCGGATCTTGGACACTTCTCGCAGTTATCAATCAAGGTATGTAACTCAGTAACATGATTTTTAAATGGCAAGCACATTCATGGGACCAGATGAATTTAGTTAGACATTTGTTATCATGGAAATCCTGTCCACTTTTGTATGATTTTCAAACTTAGGAGTTCGAGATTGGCCCATTTGAGTATATTGTTTATTGAGGCTAAGCATTTATATATGGGCCTCTATTTTGGTGATCCAAATTGTTCATTTGATGGGACATCCATTGTAGGCAGTTGAACAATTGAAGCCACACCCAGTGGATGATTAACTTGAGAAGTAATGACTAGATTATTGCAAAGAGGAACATAAAGAAGGTCCATATTTAACTGCGATATTCTACCAGTAAAACATTGAGATTGCTCAATGATATTTTTTGTTTCAATGTGTGTGCATGGTGAATTTACCATCACATGAGGAAGCTAGAATTCTGAATTGTGGGCCCATTAGAAAAAAAAAAGCCATAGAATGCAAGTGTAGGAAAGAGATGAAAGATTTATGTGGTTCATCACTAGCGGCTATGTCCAATGGCAAAGAGAAAGGATCACCCTTTACAATGTAAAAGAGCGGGAGAAGAAGCAATAGACCATTCTTATGCTAATGAGAGAAGAAACTGCCCTACACTTGCTTTAGCTTTGCCCGGCTGGCCTTACTCTATATATCTGAAGTCCCTACACTTGAGTCTAGGATGTGGCTTTGACATATTGACCATCCCACAGAAAATAAGTAGAAACTGGTTTGGGAATATTTGACATGGAAACGGTAGGCCCTATCGTTAAGCCATTGGATTGAATATTGGCAGGATATGGTTCAAGCATCAGGGGTGGCACTCTTCTGCTGGGGCAAACCACTAAAAGGATTCATGTCTACCATTATATTATATTTCCTATTGTAATCACATTTCCTTTTATGAGCATTCAATCTGACGGTGGGTATAATTTTGATTTTGATGAATTTTATTGTATAGATAAATCATGGTAAGACAGTGATTTTGATTGATCTACCTATGTCTCAGAGGTCAGCCTAACTTATATGGAAGGGGACTGGGAAAAAAAGGAGTTGAGAAAGTAGCAAGTAATGCAAAGCCCAAAGCATAGAAGAACTATATAATAAGTTGGGAACAAGAGAAGGAGAAAGATATTTTCAAGCTCGCAAAGGATGAGGGAAGGGAAAAGTGAGGACTTAGATCATGTCAAATGTATAAAGAGTGACAACCAAAAGGTTTTAGTGAAGGAAAATGATATTAATGAAAGGCGGAGAGGATATTTTAACAAACTTTTAAATGAAAAAGTCTTGGAGCGAGAGTGGATACTTCATTAGTAGGACATACCTTCTACTGTAAAATTAAGGTAGCAGAAGTGATGAAAGTACTGGCAAGATTGAAGAAAGGTAAGGCTACAAGCCAGATGACATTTTGATGGAGGTTTGGAAATGCTTAGGAGAAATTTGATGGGCTTGATTAGTCAATGAGGTGATGGAACTTCTCCATGTATTCCTCGACTGAACGGTCTCCTTGTCACATGTTGAAGCCGATAAAATAGAGACTGCGTAATCCACCAGAAGGAAAGCCTCTCTCATTAAGGACTTCATCTTCTCCTAAGTTTTCACCTTCTTGCCATGACACTTTCTAGTGGATTTGGTTTGGACCCACCAAGTGGAAGCTCGACTCCTCAATTGCATAGCCACTAATTTGACTTTGGTCTCCTTTGAGATCTATTTATATTCAAATGCTCATTCTATGGATTGTAATCAATCTATAAAATTATCTCTATGAAGATTGCATGATATGTCCGAATCTCAATTTTAATGTTCAAATCTCTTTAACCACTCTGCAATCTCCTGATCATCCTTAGAATTGCTTATTACAGTGTCAACCTTGCCGATCGGAGGAAATAATGTCCGATCTTCTTCACTATCGAAGGTGATTGCCTCGCTTCTCGATGAGTGATTTTGTGCATTATTGCTTGCAATTGCTGTTCCAACACCTGAAATCTTCCATCTTTCCTATCTAAGTACCCTTGTAGGTCATCTGATCGAACCTTGCCAGCTGTGGCCCGGCCTCTTCCTCTGTGATTCATTGCCTTAGGAAAGGACTAGAGTGCAAAACATGTTGGAAACGCAATCTCTGATACCAACTAATGTAGACAAGATGATTTGACAACCTTTCTGCACTGAGTTCCAAATAAATCAAACACCAAAATTCAAGAATTTAATGGATTTAAGGACTGCTGTCCAGCCATGTTAGGTGAGAAAATCTTGTCAGAAGGTCATGAAAATTGACAGAAAATCCATATGAAAGAGTGCTACCTGCAGTTTCAGATTCTGCAATTACAGAATTCTCAGATTTCACTACTGTAAGATTCTGCCCCTTGCCAGTTCCCTTTTCTTCAACTGCCTGGGAATCTTTTACCAAATACAGACATTACTGAACATAACCGAATCTGATAAACTGCTGAACCAGATGCAGCCATAACTTACACAGAAGGATAAAAGTAGTAGTTGTGGGGGGCGTAGCAGCTAGTGGCCGAAACACTATGTAGCGGGTGATACAGCAGTTGTGGAGTAGCAGTGTGAAATTTTAAAGTATTATTATTATTATTTTTTTATAATCCTGTGTAGCAACCAATCTTGTATTTTTTAGTGGTTTGGAACCATTTGAAGGTAGAGACAACCATAGTAATGGCTATTGAGGAGAAAAAATAATAAAAACACTGTATTTGGTAGTGACAACCAATCTTGCCAGTTCCCTTTTCTTCAACTGCCTGGGAATCTTATACCAAATACAGACATTACTGAACATAACCTAATCTGATAAACTGCTGAACCAGATGCAGCCATAATTTACACAGAAGGATAATAGTAGTAGTTGTGGGGGGCGTTGCGGCTAGTGGCCGAAACACTATGTAGCGGGTGATACAGCACTTGCGGAGTAGCAGTGTGAATTTTTAAAGTATTATTATTATTTTTTTTATAATCTTATGTAGCAACCAATCTTGTATTTTTTAGTGGTTTGGAACCATTTGAAGGTAGAGATGACCATAGTAATGGCTATTGAGGAGAAAAAATAATAAAAACACTGTTATAAATCAAAACTGCTTGGCTCTATTAGGTTTTAAACCGTAGCGCCGCTATTTCCAAAGTAGCGTAGCAGCCTCTCAACCACTATGGCCGATAATGTAGCCGCTATGCTACGTAGCGGCTGCTATTTTGAACCATTCTTACACATAATTGAATCTTACAACAAAAATAAATAAATAAATAAAAGTTGGATAAACTGCTGGGGCACCTGTAATCTGCAGTTCTGGACATAAACATGGGTTTCGGTCCCTTATCCACAATCATAATCTTTCATTAATGCTTTAGCTTGTGCCACAGTGCAATCTCCTCGATCATCCTTGCTTCCCATATCATTGGACCTTGTTAATCAATTTGGGGGTTCCAATGAAGCTTCCTATATTTCTACATGTAGATAATTAGGCAATGTTACATATTTCACAGAATCTAGTGGAGCACAATCATACAAAACATATATAAGCTTAATCCTCACAATCTTCAGGTCAAGATAGGCATGATTAACATCTATGCTCCAACTTGAGGGGCTTTATTGGTTGGGAATTATTATGAGGGTTGTGTTATCATTTTATGTTTCAATTACATTTTGTAATATTTAGTGGTGGATCTTTAGTAACAAAAGAGCGAATGGTTAACCACATAGATTAATTTCCCATATTCACTTGTGAAACCCTCTCTCTACTTTCTTTTCTTCTATTCCATTCTTCATTGGTCCAAAAACACTAAAATCAAGACCAAAACATCTTCAAATCACAACTTAGTTTAGTTAAATTTATGAATGGATAGTATAGATGAACTACTCCTAGGTGGATTGATTTTTTTTTTTTTTTTCGCAAAAATGTTGGCTCGAAAAAGAGAAATATTTTTTTATGGGTACTTCTTGAAATTAACTACAAAAAGTAATATTTGATTTTAGCAGATAACCAATGTAACCTGCCACTATAGTCATGCTTTAAAAAAAGAGTTGTCTGTATGTTGTCCTTCAATCCTGTTGTTGTGGCAAGCAAGCATGGCCAGTCCAAGGACATGACATTGTGTTTCCACTGCCACAATTGTAGGAGTTCCTTTAAATCATTCCATGACATCAATCTTATCATCTTGAATGTAACAACTATTGATTAGTAATGTCAATAGCCTCTCTAACCAATTATCTTTCATTTGCAGATTGCTTTCACTTCTGTTGTTTATCCGTCCTTGATCCTTGCATACATGGGGCAAGCTGCTTATCTTTCTCAACATCACAATATAGAGAGCGACTACCGTATTGGGTTTTATGTGTCTGTACCAGGTAGCTCACTTTTGTTTTCCTTCTGGAAAATAGTAACCTTTCTTTATTATCTAATTTGATCTAATTTGTTAAGCCTGATCGCATGCCCGTTCTTACTTACCTGAAGGCACACATGCCAGTTTACTTCTATACAAACTTAAAGTGCTCATAAGTTGGGCTACACAGCCATTGAATGTGAACCATTGGCATTTTATTTTACTTTCTAATGTTCCCATGCACGTGGCCCACATTTGACCCATATGATGTGTCTAATGGTCTGATTCTTGTGCAACATAATCAATTCCTGTCTAAACCATCAGTCTATGAGCAGGTTGGATCTTGTTTATTTAAAACACATCATCCTATACACCCATGTGAATTCCCCATACTTATTACAATTGTATGATCTGCAAATTGACATCATTACTCCTATCCTGTTAGAAAGAATACGATGGCCGGTACTCGCAATAGCCATACTTGCAGCAGTTGTGGGAAGCCAAGCCATAATCACAGGAACTTTCTCCATAATCAAACAGTGCTCTGCTTTGGGATGCTTTCCAAGGGTGAAGATAATCCACACATCATCTAAAATACATGGTCAGATATATATACCGGAGATCAACTGGATTTTAATGATACTGTGCTTGGCTGTCACTGTTGGTTTCAGAGACACAAAACGTATGGGCAATGCATCAGGTATGACTATCGAAAATGACATTCAATCTTCAATCATTCACCTACCTCTATTATTTTAGATGTGATTATGAGTGGGGATTCTGCAAACTATTCTTTGTATATTTTAGCAGTCTGCAACAGAGTATATCATCCCCTGTTTTTGCTTTAATGCTTCTTACAAATATTTTACCCGTTAGACCAAATCACACTGTTTGTGAAAGAATGAAATGTCCCTTGCCTTTCCAGATGATAATAACACCTTATCTAGCAAAAGATATGGATAGAATAAAGAATAGTTAGGTTCATTCCTAACAGATGTTGATGTGTGCGTCTTATATGCCAATTATTTAATGGTACATGATACTGTTATATAGGGAATACTGGCAGGAAGTGGGTTATTCTACTACTGAAAGATGCCTTTCTTTTAAAGTGAAAAGTGTCTTTATAAAGGATTAAAGATTTGAGTTCACCTGAAGAAATGCATTGAATGCCATCATGCATGGCCAAATACCACTTCCATATATAGAAGGCCAAGTAATACATCCCAAATAGAAAGGAAAGAGAGATGCACCAGATCACTTGTTTTCTTTCAATTACCAGATCTCGGCAACATCCTAGTGGCATTCATCTGGTTGCTGCCTTTTTCCCATGTGGCTTAGACATGAAAACATTTTTTATTGACATGGAGACATCTAGAAGCTTGATAGATACACTATAGCAAAAAAATATTCGAATCATATTAATTATATTTTGATAGTGGATTGTTATTATGAAATTTTAAATTTTTTTATGGAAAATACTATTGATGAAAAGGTAAAAATTCGGTATTTCATAGTCCATGTTGAGGAGTGGGATCCACCCGAGGGGGAGTATTGAAACGTATTTATGCTGCTTCTAATGCCTTGAGGTTTTAGTATGATTGGTTAGCTAAAGAAATTTAAAATGGTATCAGCGCAAACCGGTCGCGAGTTCGAATCCCAGGATGAACGACTTGGTGCAAAAAAAATGCGTGCCACCAAAAGTGTGCTAACGGGGTTCCACGAGAGAAGAAGAGGGGGGGGGGGGGGAGGGGGGGGGGGGGGGGGGGGGGGGATGTGGGGCTCCACCTGAGGGGGACTATTGAAAAGTATTTATGCTACCTCTACTAACGCCTCAGGGTTTTTGCACGAATGATTAGCTAAAGAAATTTAAGAGTCCATACTACTTAAGTTTTTTATATTCTTGCCAAAGAGCAAAACAAAAAAGTAGCTTTATTATAGTTGTACTAGCTACTATTGCTCTGAAGGCAGTATCTGGACACTGGTTGAAAAGCGCTTTTTGTCTAGTGCATGCATCTGGTGCATGTGCATGCTAGTGTGCAGGGCAAAAGATTGAGTTCATCTCATCAATCTCAAATTCATTTTTTTTGACCTCATTGATCAAAAGGGGCCTTGTGCAATATATGATGGGCCCCATTCGATTCAAGGGTCTGAGTGCATCTAAGGTGGTACCCAATTTGCAAAGTAATGCAAAGCCTTTTGACTATATAGTGCTTTCAAATGATTTGCTTGCTCATGATTTTGAAGTTCCTAATCTCTGACCAATAATTGCAAGAAATTGCTACTAGATGTTACTGCTACTGTTTATAACCTAACTCTTTCTGGGCAAATAATAATAATAATATAAAAAAATAAAATAAAATGTAACCTCACTCTGGCTTATGCTTTTCTGGCATTAGTAGTTGGTGGCATTTTATCACTGCTACTTTCCTGCTCCACTGTACTGCCATTCTGACTTGCTCATTTCTTCCTTGAAACAGGGTTGGCAGTAATTACTGTCATGCTGGTCACCACTTGCCTAATGTCTCTGGTGATAGTCCTTTGTTGGCACCGGAGTGTATTCCTAGCCATTTGCTTCATCTTCTTCTTTGGATCTATCGAGGCACTCTATTTCTCAGCTTCCCTTATTAAGTTCCGAGAAGGAGCATGGGTCCCTATTGCCCTTGCCCTGATCTTCATGCTTCTAATGTATGTGTGGCACTATGGTACCATAAAAAAATACGAGTTTGATGTCCAAAACAAGGTTTCCATCAACTGGCTCCTCAGCCTTGGCCCCAGTCTTGGCATTGTGCGCGTGCGGGGCATTGGACTCATACACACTGAACTTGTCTCAGGGATCCCAGCCATCTTCTCTCACTTTGTCACCAATCTCCCGGCCTTCCACCAGGTCCTTGTCTTCCTCTGCATAAAGTCTGTCCCTGTGCCCCATGTTCAGTCCAAGGAACGATTCCTTGTTGGGCGGATAGGCCCGAAAGAGTACAGACTCTATCGGTGCATAGTTCGGTATGGGTACCGTGATTTCCATAAGGATGACTTGGAATTTGAAAAGGATCTAGTTTGTAGCATAGCTGAGTTCATCCGGTCGGAGAAGTCAGAAACCAAAGGGTTGGACGATGTTGAGAGGGATGATGGGAAGATGACAGTTGTTGGGACGCATGTGGATGGGATCCGCCTATGTGAGGAGGATGATCCAGGCGAGGAAGCTGGTACATCAGAGCTTAGGGAGATACAGTCTCCTGTGGTGGTGAGGAAGAGGGTCAGGTTTGTATTGCCCGAGAGCCCAAAGATGGATGTCAGCGTTCGGGAAGAGCTGAAAGAGCTGATGGAGGCAAGGGAGGCAGGGATGGCGTTCATACTTGGGCATTCATATGTGCGGGCGAAGCGCGGTTCAGGCCTGATCAAGAGGTTGGTGATTGATGTTGGGTATGATTTCTTAAGGAGGAACTCTAGGGGTCCTAGCTATGCACTGACCATCCCCCATGCCTCTACTTTGGAGGTGGGGATGATTTGTCATGTTTAATTTTGATGCTGTTTATGCATATCCTTTCATACATATTTTGTTGTATATGTCGAGGTTGAGGTTTCTTAGTTATATTGTACATTGCCACAAGGATAAGAGGAACATAATAAGAAAGAGGGTTTGTATGGTCCTGTCATTTTTCATCTCGGTCTGTAATCTGTACTAATACGACTCTACTCTCTGTAACTCAGATCATTCATCTGGTCGACCCATCTTCGATGGATACAATTAGGCAAAAGTTTTCATCCTTTAGGGGTCGTTTGTTTCTTGTGAAAGTGATTCATGTGTGTAAATGACCCACATGTGAGTCATTCATCAGATTCCACTGTTTGTTAGTAGCATAACATTTCACATGTGAATCTATGAATAGGTTGTATACTGTTTGATGACATCTCAACATCCAAGCAACATCAATGGTTGAAAATTGGACACATGACCATGTTTGAGCTTCTGAAAAATATGAACGGTCTTGATTTTACAGGTGGGGCCCAGAACATTAAAAAAATCATAAAAAAGCGGACTGGGTATGTTAGTAACAATAGGTTGTATATTGTTTGATGATATCTCAACCTTCATGCATTATCAACAGGTGAAAATTGGACACATGGCCGTGTTTGAGCTTCCGAAGAATACGAACGGTCCTGATTTTACAGGTGGGGCCCAGAACAATAAAAAAAACCATAAAAGGCGGACTACTTATGTTAGTAACAATAGATTAATCTAACGGCTGTAATTATGTTGATGATATCTCAACTTCCATGCATCATCAACTGTTGAAAATTGGACACATCGCCGTGTTTGAGCTTCTTAAGAAAATGAACGGTCCGGATGTTACAAGTAGGGCCCAGAAAAAAAAAATAATAAAAGGCGGACTGCTCATAATGGCACTGTAGCAGTCCACCTTGTAACAGTGACATGTGAAAGATTTTCACACCTCTTGAGGTGTGAAAATCCAAGGCACCTTTTAAGTTGTTTTTTATACCATTTACACATGAGTTTTACACATGTGAATCAAATTCACACAAAACAAACATGACATGCATAACGGAAACGCATGTGATTTAATTACATATGTAAATGGGCACAAACAAACGACCCCTTAAGCAATGTGAACCATTCGAATTCGAATGGTAAGTGGGCAGTTTTTCTGGTTAAATATGGATAATTGGATAAACATTTTTGTTTTAATTCAATAACAGGCAGACAATTGAGTGGCTAGGATTGTGAGGTGGGATTCATTCTGAACCTGCCTCAGAAAACTGTTCATTTGAAACAATTCATAGTATAATTTGTGAACTATTCTCATACAAGTCCTATAAGTCCATTCTGGAGCCTGCCTAAGAAATTCTAGCCACTCAGAACCACTGCACACAGATATTAACAGTAGTTTATATGTAACTCCAACTAGAGTTGCCCCACATAAGATTGGTCACCTGTAAACATGGACTTTGACTTTATTGTAACCATGTGGTTTACGCAGGACTAATCAGATAGTGACCCCAATTTTGATTGAAGTAAAGTTTGGCCCAGAGTTATAATGCAGTTATTTCGAGTGGTCTGAACTTTAGATGTTTGCACCAGGATAAATATACAGCATGCGTGGACAAAAATGAATTGGATCATGGAACTTGTCAAAATCTAATTCCAAATCATATGAATTAATAAGTGAAATCAACTGTACATAATTTTCTGATCAAATTAAGTCTCAGAATGACGATTGCAAATTAATCGAAATGTCAACCAGGTGACTGTGGACTGGTTTAAACAATGACAGACACAGTCCCCAAATGACCAAGTGAATTGCAGAGTATTTACCAAAGAAAAAAAAAGTGAATTGCAGAGTAAAGACAGTAGTCTTGGACCTGATTGTTTCTGTTAACTGGATCTAGAAATGACTCAATGGAATTATTTTGGGGTGTTTGTGGACTAAATTACAAGTCATCGGACAAGCTAAGATCATGATGCAATTCTAACCCAACCAATAAATAGCTACTAGGCTTGGGATTATGATACTCGAGTTGAGGTTAGACTTGTGATGAATTTATAAATTGAAGAGGAATTCAAATCAAGTTTTGAGTTATGTTGAGATTGGATTTGACTCAAAGATGAAGCCAGATAAACTTGACCAAAGTTCAGCTCGGACTGGCTCTGTGGAATACAGGCTTAGTTCTGATTGGGTCAACTGGGGTTGATTTTGGGTTGCTTGGTGCAGCATTGAATCTTTTGAGGATTATTAGTTATTACATTGGACTGCCCCAAAACAACCAGGTATGGACTAAAATGTGCACTAGACATTTATTAGGTATAGCACACTGAGGTTTAGGTAGAAAATGGTTTGTGGCATGGCCAAATAATGAGGTTTGGTTGACGCCAAATCAAGCCAAACACTATTTATTCACATTTGTAATTGTCCAATCACAGGTGGATTTGTATTTTGTACCCCTTCCATGAAGGCATGTCCTGTGATGAAAGAGTAGTAATTTGATGGTATCGACCCAACCATTGTGCGCAACGTAATGATATCAACCATCGACTGAACCATGCCAACAGGCCTCCAATGTTGAATTTCACATCTATTGGTATCATCTTGCTGCGCCTTTTACCATGCAAGGGGAACGTTCAGATCCAATGATTTGCTTAATTTCGTTTAGGATGGGACCCATACTTAAAATTCAGGTTGGCTACATGTTTTAGTGCAACAATCACCTTTTGATTTGAAAATTTTTCAAAAGATATGCTTAAATCTATATCATATTTACTTAATAAAACTTTAATTTATTGCAATGGAGACCACATGAAAAAGATCAAAACTATGAATACAATCTTTACAACAAGCATCAAAGATGCCTCAAATCTTAGATCAACCGGGGTAATATTAATCAATATTGGACAGAACACACATGCAAAGCATGTAGTTAAATTTTGTTTGTCCAATTCAATGGTGAATACAAATCCAATTAACCTCAAAATTCACATCCAATGATTAGTCCAGGTAACAAAATGGTGCGTTAGAAGGTACAAGAGAAGCTTATTTATTGATAAATCATCAAATATTAGTGCTTTAGTTACAACTTTCTTCAATCCAATTTAAAATATTGCTTGTGTAGAAGTGCTCAAGTTACCTTTACTATATACCAAGGGGTCAACCTTATGTAGTCTGTCCATAGATTTAGTAACTGGTAGCAGTTGGTGCAAAATAAAACTAAGCCATGATTGTAACCATTAGGCACTACCATCCTTGTGAAACAGTAAAATGAAGAGAACGCGGTAAGCATGAAAATACTTGTACTAGGAATATCATGCATAACATAGCTGGCAGAAGCAAAATATTGTAGCTACAGGAGTACGACTTCAAGTGATGCATATTACAGGCATTAAGTTCAACTCTCTACGGATTTAGGACTGAGGCAAGACTAGTACTCATTTACATTGTTTGAACAGAGTTAAGGCTTATGATCATCGCTTAACTTCGCGGATGTGTTGCAGCTCCCTAATTTCTTGAGGAACCAAATCATTCGAAAAAAATAAACATGCAGATCCGTAGAGAAGATCCAGATGACCATACGCCATAGGATTACTATCACTATCATAGCCACTACACCCAGAAGGCTGAACATATCTCTTATCCAGTAAATTTTTTGGAAGACTTCATCAGATGACATAAAAACGAATGACGCTTGATAGGTCACCAACATTGAAAGAACTGAAATGCCTGTGAGGATGCTCAAGGCCCACCTCGAATTGGATGATCCGCACACGAGTAGGATGATGAGGAACATGGATGATATAAGTGTAAAGCTGTTAAATAAGGAGAAAACAATGTAACCTCCTGGACTTATATAAGACATAACAGATTGCCCTGCAAAGTGAGGCACTAGTTCCGGATGGGAGGGTGGTGGTGTTACAGTCAAATATCGATCATGTAATGTGTTATTATGGTATCCAGTGTCTTGCCAAACACCACCTGGAGGGTTAAGTCCAGCTTGAAAGGCAACAGTGGTCATCAATGTGGCCAGCACTAAGAGTGCTTCGCTGAACCAACTGCGAATATTCTCATTCGGCACTTTCTTTGTCCTTTTATATGGCCGCTTCGTAAATATTTCCCTGGCCTTTTTAGCCCCAGCACCTACTAGGATCCATGTAGTCCTCCAACGTTCCCATCCACTTGTATTCTTTAGTGAGACATCCAGTGCAGTACAACTGTCCGTGTTCACAGCGTTAATTTCAACTTTAGGATTGTGGACCAAATATTTTATCACCTGCAACACATTGTGAATGTCGGTACGCATTTATGAATTAATCCAAGGTCATTTGCCTTTTGCGTAGTGATGAATATAAAATAATTTTAAGTGTTTTATTCCAGTTAAAAGGAGATAAAATAGAAACAGTATACTTGAAGATATATTAATAGGTATCAAAATACTTTCTGCCTTAGTAGAAAATGATTACTCATCATCACCCCACTTAATCAAAACCAATGGATTACTCACTTGTAAAATATGATTTCCTAAAAATATTAATTTATAACTCCTATCATGAACTCTGAATCATCCAATTGTTCCATTCAGGCTTTTCCTAAGTGTTAGATTTTTTATGTTGCCAATTTCTTTGAGTTTGAACAAAACTCATACTTTCAGTCCTACTTGAGTTGTAATTTCTTTTTTCTTTTAGATGAGGACTGTGAATGAACTATTTTGTTGTCAAAGACTTTTGTTAGATTCGTGTGATCCTTGTTAAAGACTCCTTCTTGGACTGGAAGATCTCCTGCAGAGTCCTACTGTGCTGAATTGCGGAATTTGCTGACTGTTTCCAGAATCTGGTCTCGCTATAGCGAGACACTATTCTGGCTCATCCAGAGACTGACCTCGCTATAGCGTGGTGTCATATCCTGATTTCTTTAGGACTCTTCAAGCTGAAGTCCTCTACTTCTCTTAGAAGTTCTTCCTTTTTTCTATGAGTCTCCTGCATGAATCAAAAACCCCTTGCAACCTCTATAAAGGGGACTGGAGAGCTATTCCAAAATATAGATCAAGAATTATTCTTCTCTCAAGTTTTGCATGACTGTCTACGTTGAAGTTCTAGTTCTTATTCTTCTTCTTCTCTCAATCTCCTTGAAGGGGCATTCAAGGAGGGTTTCAAGCAAGCACGTGGAAGGTGAACGGCGGGTCGTCGGCGAGTACTTCACAGTCCTTTAGGTTGAGTTTCAACCGGGTCAGGTCCTGTGAGTTCTTTGTAATCTTCATTCTCATAGTGCATTGCTTTCTGTGGTTTTTGCCACCTGTGGTTTTTTCCCGAGAAGGGTTTTCCACGTAAATCTTTGTGCCTCTCTTTGTGTGGTGATTGTTTATATTTGTTTAGTATAATTTACTTGTTGATTACATATAATAATCTGAGAAAGGACCTTAGCCTGTGTTAAGGCTTAAATAGAGGGTTGGAATCAAACATTCACGTGGTATCAGAGCAAGTCCGCTTATTCTAAAAGTGTGATCCACTCAGATTTATTCTATGGAATTCATTAGAGAAGGCACCTCTACCACCAAACCTCATTTTCTTGAAGGCAGTAGCAATTATGCTTATTAGAAGGTCAGAATGATTGCGTTTCTGCGTTCTCTTGACCGTGATGTTTGGCTAACGTCGTGAATGGTTATAAAACACCCACTGTGGTTGTTAATGGGAAAATTGTTCCCAAACCAGAGGCTGACTGGACTCTAGGAGAAGAGAATCAGACCCAATGGAATGATAGAGCCATAAATGCTATATATAATGGCATCAGTCACTCTGAGTTTCGCAGAATTTCTACTTGTACCACTGCGAAAGAGGCTTGGGATCTTCTGAGAACAGTGCATGAAGGCACTGATAAGGTTCGGCAGACTAAACTTCAGAATTTGACAACTGCCTTTGAATCGATTCGAATGAAAGATGAAGAAACTTTTGATGACTATTATGCCAAACTGAGTCATATTGTCAATTCTAGTTTTAATTTAGGAGAACCAATCCCAGATCAAAAGGTGGTAAAGAAAATTCTTCGGTCCTTGCCCGAGAGATTTCAGTCAAAAGTGATTGCTATTGAGGAATATACGAATCTTGATGATTTGCCTATTGAACAATTGATTGGAAATTTACAAACTTTTGAAGCAAATCACTGTTCTGATAAGAAATCCAAGGGAATTGCTTTCATCTCATCCAAGGACAATGATGTTGATGAGACCGATAATGATTCTGATGATATAGAACTTGAGGCCTTCTTTGTCAAAAAATTCAAGCAATATTTGAATAAAAAAAAAAAGAACCTCACAAAGGAATTTTCCAAAAGTAGACCAATTACTAAACCAAATACAGGGCCTAAGAATGAGAAAACTTTTTCTAAGAACACCAATAAGCCTATCCAATGTTTTGAATGTTAAGGGTTTGGTCACCCGGCTTCTAAATGTGCAAATCGGATGGAAAGAAACAAGGGAAAGGCTTTGAATGTTACTTGGGAAGAAGATTCAGAAGATGAAATTAGTGAATCTGAGTCACAATCTGAATCGGCTAAATTTGTTGCTTTTATGTCATCTACTAACATCTCTTTCGAGCAGGGGTCATCTGACAAGGATTCCAAGTCAGATGACGAGTCAAGGTGTGAGGATCTTTCTGATGAAGAACAAGATCTTGAACTTACTTATAAAAAACTTCTGAAAGATTCCTTACCCCTGTCACGTATCAATGATAAGCTCTCTCACAAGTTAAAGGTTTCTGAATCACAAAATTCATCTGTGATGTCTGAGCTTGATGATGCCCGTGCAAAGGTAAGTTAGTTAGAAACTCAGCGTGCTATTCTATCTGACAACATTATTGTTGCAGGAAAAGAGAAAGATCTACTTACTGCACAGTTGGAGAAAGTTACAATGGAATTGAACTCTTTGCAATCGGACTACAATCTGCTACAAATTGAAAAGAATGATATCTGTGGCAAACTTCAGATGACACTATCTGAACTAGTCTCTGTCAAATCCTCGCTCGAAAGAATGAATAAAGGCTCCATGACTCTTGATGAAATTTTGATGCATCAAAGGAGTGACAAACAAAAAACTGGACTTGGATTTAATCCGGAATCATCAACTTCCATCCATTCAAGTAAATCTGTTTTTGTTAAAGGACCAGCCTTATTTTCTGGTATTCTCGCACCTCCAACTGTTAAACATGGGAATTCAAGTTCATCTAAGAAAATGCCCAAACCCAGAACTATTCCAATTTGTCACTTTTGCGGTATCAAAGGGCATATTCGAACACACTGTTACAAAATGTGGAATCAAAGGTACGATCTATATAAGAAGCCTCAAAAGATCAAAACAAAATCTATCTGGGTTAGAAAATCTGATCTTTGCTGTAACGTGGTCCTAACCGCACTTACTGCAAAAGATTCTCATGTTTGGTACTTGGATAGCGGATGCTCCAGACATATAACTGGAAATAAATCATTGTTCACCTCCCTTGAAAGTTGTGCTGGAGGCACTGTTAAGTTTGGTGATGGCAGCAAATCGAATATCATTGGAAAAGGTACAGTCTCAATACCAGGTATGTCTAATCTTTCAAATGTCTTCTTGGTCAATGGTCTGAAAGCGAATCTGTTGAGTATTAGCTAATTATGTGATTCCCACCATGAAGTCCATTTCTCTCTTAAAGAATGTGTTATTGTTGACAAGAAAGGGAATAATGTACTCCATGGAGTCCGTACATCTGACAATTGTCATGTTGTTGCCACTGAAACAGAAATGACATGTCACACAGCCATGTTTAGTGACATTGATTTGTGGCATCAACATTTAGGCCATGTTAATCACACGGACCTGAATAACTTGGCTAAGAATGAAATCATACTTGGATTACCTAAGCGTTTAAAAGCACCAAAAACTGTTTGTGGTCCATGTCAGATTGGCAAACAAATAAGGTCCTCACATAAGAAAGCTGATGCTTTAAAAACTTCTAGACCACTTGAACTACTGCATATGGAAATCATGGGTCCTACAAAAACTGAAAGCATTGGCGTTAAGAAATATATTTTTCTAACCGTTGATGATTTTTCTCGTCTTTCATGGGTTCGATTTCTTAGAAATAAGTCCGAGACTTTTGAAGTTTTTCACGATTTGTGGGCTTTGCTTATTAATGAAAAAGGAAAAATGTTTGGTAATGTTGTGCGTATTCGTTCCGATCATGGTACTGAATTTGAGAATTCTGAGTTCAACTCTTTCTGTTCAAAACACAGCATCAAACATGAATTCTCAGCCCCAAAAACACCACAGCAAAATGGGGTTGTTGAAAGAAAAAATCGGGTTGTGCAAGAAATGGCTAGAGTGATGTTGCACAGTAAAAAGATTCCTCAACGTTTCTGGGTCGAAGCGGTAAACACAGCAGTCCATATCATTAACAGAGTTTACCTACGGCCTGGAACAAAAATGACCCCATATGAATTTTGGAGTGGTCGCAAGCCTACAGTCAAATATTTTAAAACATTTGGAAGTAAGTGTTACATCCTGAAGGATAGGGAACACCTAAGCAAATTTGACTCCAAGAGTGATGAGGGAATCTTTCTCGGTTACTCTATGATGAGCAAGGCATACAGAGTGTATAATTTGCGAAACTCCTCTGTTATGGAGTCAATAAATTTTGTGGTTGATGATGCTGGGACTTCCGAATATTTTGATGATGAAGAAGATCTAATTCTTGCTCCCGTTTCTAAATAGGTTGCTGGACCAAGCACAAGCAAGCAATCAGATACATCGTCAGGATCGGAAGAAACAGCTAATCCTGAATTGAAGGATAAAGAAGCTGAACCAGAAGTTCCATCCACCGATCTTATGGTCCCAAATATCATCAAACATTTTGAAGACCAGAGATGCCTCTAAAAACTCACGTCCAGTACCTAAGGTAATGAAAAGTCATCCAATTTCACAAGTTCTTGGAGATGATATGGAACCCATGAAAACAAGACAACAGGTACGCGACGAGGTAAGTAATTTCTGTTATATTTCCTCTATTGAACCAAAGAACATAAAAGAAGCTTTGCTTGATGATTGTTGGATCAATGCCATGCATGAGGAATTAGAACAGTTTGAGAGAAATTCAGTCTGGGAATTAGTTCCTAGACCAGGTCACACAAATGTCATCGGCACCAAGTGGATTTATAAAAATAAAACCGATGAATTGGGGCAGGTCATTCGGAACAAGGCTCGGTCGGTAGCACAGGGGTACACACAAATTGAAGGAATTGATTTTGATGAAACGTTTGCTCCGGTTGCTCGTTTGGAATCCATACGGTTGTTATTAGCCATTGCCTGTTTTCTTAATATCAAGCTATACCAAATGGATATCAAGAGTGCTTTTTTGAATGGGTATCTCAATGAGGAAGCGTATGTCGAACGACCAAAAGGTTTTCAAGATCCTCACTACCCGGATCATGTGTTTAAACTGAAAAAGGCTCTCTATGGGTTGAAACAAGCTCCTCGTGGTTGGTATGAGCGACTTACAGTCTTTTTGTTGGATAATGGTTTCAAACGCGGAAGCGTCGACAAGACTCCGTTCATCAAAGAAGATAATCATCACATCCTAATTTCCCAAATTTATGTTGATGATATTGTCTTTGGATCCACTTCATCAAAGTTGGTTGACCAATTTTCCAAGAGTATGTCTTCTGAATTTGAAATGAGTATGGTTGGCGAACTCACCTTTTTCTTAGGGCTACAAATTAAACAGTCTGCTGATGGAATTTTTCTTTCTCAAACAAAGTATGCTCTAAAGCTGCTGGAAAAATTTGGAATGAATTCTGCTAAACATTCTAGAACTTCAATGAGTCACACTGTTAAACTGAGTTTGGATCTGAATGGAAAAGATGTGAATGAAACATTGTATCGCAGCATGATTGGGAGCCTTCTATATCTTACTGCCAGTCGACCAGATATTGCATACAGTGTTGGGGTGTGTGCCAGGTATCAATCTAAACCTAAAGATTCTCATCTCCATTCTGTAAAAAGAATCATGAAATACGTTAGTGGGTCTGTTGACTTTGGTATTTGGCTAAGCAAAGACACCAATACCACCCTGGTTGGGTATTCCGATTCAGATTGGGCAGGATGTACAGATGATCGAAAAAGTACTACTGGAGGGTGTTTCTTCCTTGGAAATAACTTGGTTGCTTGGCATAGCAAGAAACAAATCTCAACCTCTTTGTCTACTGCCGAAGCAGAATATATCGCTGCTGGAAGTTGTTGCACTCAACTTCTATGGATGAAACAAATGCTGGCCGATTATGGCATTGATCAAGATACAATGACCGTTTACTGCGACAATCAAAATGCCATTGACATTTCGAAGAATCCAGTCCAGCATTCCAGAACCAAACACATTGATATTCGGCATCATTTTATCCGTGAATTGGTTGAGGAGAAGATCATTACCCTTGATAAAATCCCTACTGAACATCAATTGGCTGATATTTTTACCAAACCTCTGGAACCCCCTCGTTTTGAATCCCTTCGCAAATCTCTGGGTATTTCCTCCTTTTCTTAGTCTTTCCTTGATTTTACTTTCATTTACACATGCACATTTTCACATCCATCTATGATTATTTTGCATGTGATTTAGTTGCGTTTAGTTGTGTTCACCATTATCTTTTCTGTGCACAATGGTTGTTCTCCTTTGATTTTGATTCAGTTTTGTTCAGGCTTCTCGCTTGGCTATGTCTCTTATGATTTATGTGCGTAGCGATTTCTGTAGACCGACGCAATGGAACTGTCTCCTATAGGGTTTAGAAATCTCTACTAAAAATGAGCACTTGAACTTGTGCATTCTCATATGCCGAGAAGTTCTTTTATCAAAAAAAAAAAAAGGGACAAAATGCCAATATGATGTTAGCCTTCACACTGATACGATAATTTTCTGGGTGTGCTCCCTAGTTAGTCATTATTAAGTTTTACAAACCTGGTCTTGATTAAGGGGGAGTAATACATCACTCACACACAACTACACGATTTTGGTTGATTCATATACTTTCACACTAATTCGTGCATATTTTGATAGATGGAGCACATTTTTTTTTTGCATTTGGTTATTTAAAAAAAAAAAGGGGAAAGGAGGATCTTCCAGCAAGTTTTGCAGTGACCAACTTAATCTTCAGGTTTCCAGTGTCTTTCTTACTAGACCCAACCCCTGCTTCTCTCTAGCAATCTCAGTCCCTGCCCAAGACAGAACACACCCTCGCTATAGCAAGGATTCACCTCGCTATAGCGAGGATAGCAAGATCAGTGGTTTTAAAACCCGTCGCCCATCGTCTTTTCTTTTCATTCATCCCTCTTCTATTCGTTTTCTCTCTTCTGAGGAAACGGTATGAGGCATCACATTTTCTCACCCATTCCCTCTCTCTCACATCCTATCATCACCATAATCCAACGTCTTTCACACCTTTTATCAGGTATGCTACTCTGTTCTCCTATTCACAAAGTTCATCTCTTCATTTGCCTTCTTGTTGTGGATTGGTTGTGGGATGTTTGGTTTTGGTTTCCCCATTTGATTAAAAGTTATCTTGGCATTGTCTTTACTCTATTTGTTGTGGTAAATGGTTACAAATGTTTCTTGTTTGGGTTTGTTGAAGATGTGTTGGAGAAGTGTTTGGAAACTTGGATTTGGATTTGATCTTATGTAGTGATGATGGTTATAACCCCTCTTTTGTATGCTGTTTTGGGATCTTCTTGTCTATTTCTTGGCATCTAATTCCTTTTGTATGATTGGAACTCTTTGGGAGATCTATAGAAGCATTTCCAAAGTTGTGAACTTTTCTGCCCTCCAGGTGTTTGACAAATTGGCTGAATGAAAATTTTTCCATAGACCATCCTAAAGAATTGTTTTTTATGCTCTCGTTCCGTACAGTATGGCTCCAAAAGCAAAGAAAGGCAAGCGTCCCGCTGCTTCTTCCTCTACATTTGATGAAGACCGTTTTCCAAATGCTAATGCTGCGGACCGATTTGTCTCTGATTTCAAAGATCGAACAGTTATTTTTGAAAGGATTGTTGTGGCTAATGAATTGATTCGCACCCCCTTTCTGACTTGGCTTCATGTAAACCGCCTCATGGTGTTAATGAATTT
Source organism: Umbellularia californica (assembly GCA_028538565.1). Taxonomy (NCBI): domain Eukaryota; kingdom Viridiplantae; phylum Streptophyta; class Magnoliopsida; order Laurales; family Lauraceae; genus Umbellularia; species Umbellularia californica. The sequence goes on from JAPQWN010000006.1 coordinate 29,652,810, forward strand.
GAATAATGAGTGTTTTGAAGATTGGGTGCGTGAATTCTTCTGCAATATGACTAAGGTCACTGCATCTAAATTCGAATCCTATGTTAAAGGAAAGAAAGTGACTGTCACTGCCGATTCAATTGCATTGCTGCTTGATTTACGAAGACCAGCTCATCCGTCATACCCATTTCCTAATCCGGATGCTGTGGAACTCCAACGCAGTGATGTGGCAGCAGTTATATGTCGAGAGCCAACTGAATGGCACTCTTCAGTGTTGAAGATAGCAAGACTTAAGACAGATTATCGTCTCTTCAATACTTTTGTCTGCAATAATCTCGAGCCTCGTGGTCATTCATCAAATCTTCAGTTCCCCCAGGCTGCTCTGCTCTATTACTTGGGCACCGGCACATCCGTCGATGTTGCTCAAACAATCTTCAATTCTATGTTGCACGTTTATGCTGAGATAAGAAAGCTGTCTCTGCCTTTTGGGCAATGATCTGTAAAATGTTGATCCAGGCCGGATGTGAAGTGTACACTCATGAAGTTCCAGTCACAAAGAGACAAAAGATTGATGGCCGAACCAGAAGCATGTCCGAATCTCATGTGCAAAATCGGATTCAGGGGGAGCCCGCTCGACACGCAGATTTTGATGAAGATGATGACACCTCCATTGACCATCGCCTCCTTGCTGTTGAACATGCAGTCTATGATCAGTCACTTCAAATTGAACATCTAGAGGAGAAAATGGATGCTGGGTTTGCTAATCTCCGGACTGAAATTGCTGATCTCAAGCATCTCATTACTGACATGTTCTCTCATCAACGTCAGCCATGATGGCATTACATCTTCGCCCTTCTTACTGTCTCTGATTCTCATGCTATGGTCCTTCTTTTTGTTGATTACTCATCTATCTTTTACTGTGTGTTTTCCCCCCTTTCTTTTTGCATGCTTTGTCAATTATGTGACAAAAAGGGGGAGTAGTTTAGTTGATCTCAGGGGAGTTAGGCTGAACTGACTAACTTTTGTTATCTTTAGTACTTTACTATTGAACATTGACTAGAACTTTACAATTCACTTGTTTTGCATTATTATCATTTCTGTGATATTATGGATCTTTGCCAAGGTTGGTTTTCCTGTGCAGGTTATGATAGGCTTTCTGATGAAGATCAACAGTTTCGTTTTTTTTAGGAGTTTTGTTCACAAATTGTCAAAGGGGGAGATTGTTAGATTTTTTATGTTGCTAATTTCTTTGAGTTTGAACAAAACTCATACTTTCAGTCCTACTTGAGTTGTAATTTTTTTATTTCTTTTAGATGAGGACTGTGAATGAACTATTTTGTTGTCAAAGACTCTTGTTAGATTCGTGTGATCCTTGTTAAAAACTCCTTCTTGGACTGGAAGATCTCCTGCAGAGTCCTACTGTGCTGAATTGCGGAATTTGCTGACTGTTTCCAGAACCTGGTCTCGCTATAGCGAGACTGAGGGTCGCTATAGCGAGACACTATTCTGGCTCATCCAGAGACTAACCTCGCTATAGCTAGGTGTCATATCCTAATTTCTTTAGGACTCTTCAAGCTGAAGTTCTTTACTTCTCTTAGAAGTTCTTCCTTCTTTCTATGAGTCTCCTGCACGAATCAAAAACCCCTTGCAACCTCTATAAAGGGGACTGGAGAGCTATTCCAAAATATAGATCAAGAATTATTCTTCTCTCAAGTTTTGTAAGACTGTCTACGCTGAAGTTCTGGTTCTTATTATTCTTCTTCTCTCAATCTCCTTGAAGGGGCATTCAAGGAGGGTTTCAAGCAAGCACGTGGAAGGTGAACGGCGGGTCGTCGGCGAGTACTTCACAGTACTTTAGGTTGAGTTTCAACTGGGTCAGGTCCTGTGAGTTCTTTGTAATCTTCATTCTCATAGTGCATTGCTTTCTGTGGCTTTTGCCACCCGTGGTTTTTTCCCGAGAAGGGTTTTCCACGTAAATCTTTGTGCCTCTCTTTGTGTGGTGATTGTTTATATTTGTTTAGCATAATTTCCTTGTTGATTGCATATAATAATCTGAGAAAGGACCTTAGCCTGTGTTAAGGCTTAAATAGAAGGTTGGAATCAAACCTTCACTAAGTCTATGAGGGGAGCTTAATTTATAGTGTGGGGGACAACTATCGAAAAGTTGAACGTCTCAAAATTAACGCACTCCCCATATATGAGATATTATCAAATTTCTCTCCTAGTAGAGTATGCTGCACAATATGATTCATAACATGATTAATAATGCATACGATTTGAATCCTATTATTAATCATATTCTAAAACTTATAATAAGACCAAGTCGTATTGGAGTAAACTTTAGGGGATGGCTCATACATGGGTAGGGAGTTTGTTTTTAGCTGCTTAGATTTTCATAAGATGGACCTACTAATGAATTCGACTCCTTTTCACCTGCAGAAAGTAGGGATCAAACCCGAGTATCCTGACTCCATATCTTATAAAAAAAATATGGCGTGCATGATATATTAAAATATCTTTTTTACTAACTCACACACATATATATATATATATATACACACACACACACACACACACAAACATCAAATATATGAACAATACTCCAGCAAATGTTATAGGATTTTTCGTAGAAAATAGATGAACTAAACTAAGATTAAATTAAAATTAGAAATCATTCTAAAAACCCAATATCTGCATTAGGATGAATCTCTATATAATAAATAGGAACGGTTCACGAACGGTATTGGAAAGGTCATGAAATTGTTTTAAGATAAAAACAGGCATGGTTTAGAACATTCTTGGAACGTGTTAGTACCGTTCCGAAACTCAAACTTTGGAACGGTATATGACCGTTCCAAACTTTTGATTTCTGTGACCGTTCCAATTTCCGTTAGGAACGGTTCAAAACCATTCCTAATGTCAATTTTTTGTGTAGTGAAAATTAGGATGAATCCCTATATATTAGAAGAAAAGAAACGAGACAAAAGAATGATACCTTGTATTGCATCTTGTCCACTAGGAGGTGGAGGATGGTGTTGTTATCATAGTCTTTCAAACTCACCAACTCATCATCTCCTGCAAATTCAATCAACATCTTCACAGCGTCAAAATGGTTATGCTTCACACATAGGTGTAAGAGTGGCTCTCCTGCATCAGTTAGAACTCTAGCCGCTACTGTTTGTGCCTTAACCAACTCTTTCAAGACCTCAATATGGCCCTTGATGGCTGCAATATGAAAGGGAGTTCTTCCATCTCCATCACGAGCATAACAAACATCGGTATCCCTTTCTAAAATCGCTTCTACCACATCTACATGACCTTGTGCTGAAGCCAAATGTAGCGGAGATTGTCCTTTTGAGTTCAATTCGCGGGCAAGGTGTGGTTTCCGATTCATCATCTCTTTCACAAAGTCGACATGCCCGAATAGAGCTCCTATGTGTAGTGGATTGTCTTTTCCCACACAAGAAAGAAGTACTCCATCAAGTGCACCTTGACTCAATAGACTTAACAAATAGTGATTCCCTGTTATTGCTGCTTCATAAAGGCCATCCATCTGTGTTGATTTAGGTAGATTACTTTAAGATTTGAATCAATAATATATACCTAAATATAACATGTATATTGTGATGCGGATCATTATAAAGATCATGTGATTAGACAAGCACTGGCCTTTATGGAGGGTTATGATCGAGTACCCATCTGTAAACAGCTTCATCTAGTTATGAGAGCCCAGAACAGTTCATTGTTACTGAGATTTGCTGAAGTTGCACCACAGGGTGTATTTTCAAAACTATAAAAAGAAAACCATTAATAGATGCTGGACGTTGGGCCTTTTGGGCAGATGATTAGAGGGCCCAACCAGGCCCAAACCCTTATCATCCTGTTGGAATTGAAGATCTGCCTATAACCTGTCAACGTGTAACAGTCACTATGTTGATATTGGGCAACCTCTGTTCACACTTTTTCTTTTTTAATTTTATTTTAAAGACTTAGGTATCCTATGGTCTTTGACCCAACAGGACTTATCCCCTGAGTGGCATATGCAAAAACCCACATCTTATGCCACTCTAGCTCTCAGGTAAGTTGACAATTACATTATGCCTATGTCGACAGTTGCATGCTGTTGTGGGGTTCTGTGTGACTCTGACTGCATGTGCCATATTGCTCGGACGACTCATGAATAAGGATAAAAACAAGGAGTGTACTAATAATTTTGATCTACCAAACAAAATACATATTCATTTTGACCATCCTAATACTAGCAAAGATTTTAGAATATTGACGCAATTAGCTTAAACAAGTCAAGAGCCCATGCATGTCAATCGGTAGGGGCACACTAGTTCTTCAATATAGGGGCACACTGAGCAATTTGTTCATTAAAAATCCGCTAAAACCTCATCACTAGGAAGCACTATGCTGCGTCTCAAAATAGGACATCTGACAACTTTGTGAGGCTCATAGCTCGCTTCAGATCATATTTATCAATTTCGTTCTTTTTCGGTCAAAATGACAGGAATTTTTTGTTTTGGTCATGAAGCCAAAACGACGAAGTGCATGATGTAACTTTTCAGTTTGACTTTCAATCAACTTCGGTAAAATACATGGATTTTGGCCAAAACTGACAGAAGTAGCTGAAATTTTCAAAATAGCCAAAATGTTTTAGGGAGTGTTTTCAAACTTTGATTTTTCAAGGTTGTTAACTTTTATGGTTATGAAAATTGTGTTTAAATTTTATTATGGTAAGGAATGTGCTTAAATTTTATACTTATATGTTATATTATTATTTTATCATAATGAGTTAAATGCATAAATTATATTCTTTATTTTTTCTAGCATATATGTATATTTTGCTTCTATTTATTTTCCCGAATGTAACTCCAAAATGTTTTATTGAAATTCCAAATCGGTTGAAACATTTCATTCTAGAGGCTAGATCGAAATGGAGTTTGAAACGAAATTAACAACTATGGCTTCAGATACACAGACACTTTTTAGATATCACCGTAAAAGCTAAATAGGTTTGATGAATGAGAACGGTTTCCCCACCAACTTTTAAGATATCCATGTAAAATCTAAATAGGTTTGATGAATGAAAACAGTTTCTTAGCCCAGTGGTAAGGAGTAGAAGTTTTCATTGTGAGTTGCATTTCTCATGTGTGAGTTTGTGTCTCCTTATATGCATGAGCTGCGTCTAATTGCATGTGCGAGTTCCCATTATCTCACATGTTCACATGGTCCCAACCCCTTAGCTAGGATACCAAAAATAAAAAGAAAATAATAAAAAAGTTTAATGAATGTTGCTAATGCCACATCAGCATACGAAACAGATCTCCCTCCTTTATTCTTTTATATGGTGGGACTTAAGATTAGTCAGAGTTAGATTATCCTTAATAATAGAGCGAGGTAGAAAAGTGAATCTGAGCAGTTAATATGTCAAAGGCGGGCCCTCATTGATGGACTATAAGGCACAGATTACAGATATAATTTTTATAAAAGATTAAACTAATAACTAACCGCACTCTACAAAAATCTTACGATATTGTAGTTATCTTGACAACTTTTTTAATATAATTGGTAGCAATTATAAAACAACTTACAACAAAAATAATAGAAGATTCTAATAATATAATACTTTATTCTTGCAATATTTAAATATGAAAATAATTGTTATTGAGATATCTAAGGGAGGCTTAAATCATTGTGAACTGGGGCCTCAAGTTGGGGTAACAATGGGTGGGGTTAAAAGAGAACCGAATTGACCCGTCCCACACCTGTTGGAGGCAGGTTTGGTAGAGGTTTTCAATGGCAGTTTTGGCTATGTAGATAAAAGCTCCTCATAGGTTTAGGGCAGCTTTGGGTTTCATCTTTTCACACCAATTGATCATTATAACTATAATTGCAAAGCCCACTAGCCATTAAAAATTTACAACCCAGTCTGTTGGTATTTTCTTAAAATGTACCTAGCCAATTAGTTTAAAAAAAACTTAATTAATTATATCCCTTAAAACTAGAAACTAAGTCATCAAAGATTTTATTTCTAAGGAAAAGAATTCTTCTTCAATATAAAAAGAAAATGACTATTTCATGTTCCCTATAATAGAGGCATGACCATATTTGTTTCTCCACATCTTATTCTTTCTTCTCTTCTCATTTCACCATCTCCTTTCAGTCTCATACATGATATATTTCATAGTCAACTACGTAGAAAACATTTGAAGAATAATCATAGCAACAAAAGAGATGTGCTATTTTTCTTTTTCTTTTTTTAAATAAATATTTTTGTTCTTTCCTACTTGTATTTCATGTAGTTCTAATTTTGATGACCATCAAAGTTATCCTCAAATAAGAATAAATCTTCTTTATTTTATTTGCATTGATATATTGTAATATTTTGAATTCTCACAATTTTAGGTGGCAGTACTCTTAATTGAAATTTTGAATGTTCATAAAACTAGCATTTTAACGTTTTGTACACAGCCAGAGGCACGAACCTGGCTGTCCGATTCTGGGTCGTGCCCAGGCCGGACTGACCCATGGGCCTTCTTTTTTATTTCTTATTTATAACTGTCATTTAAACTTATATGAGGACCTAAATATTACATTGAAACTTATTTTAGGCCATAAATATCACTTACTGTAAAGAGGCCGTTTAAATGCCTCCACTATCCCACGAACATCGTAAGTTTATTACCCACACACCAACAACCATACAAGTCTCCTGTATTCCAAGCATGGCTTTGAAGGGTCTAGGCTGTTCCTTCCGGGTCACAGGCGGTGCCTTCACAAGCCTGCCACGGGCAAAGCCGTGTCATGGGCTTGGGCAACGTGGCCCAGGACAGCCAAGTCAACGTGCCAGTCCTTGAGCCTGGACCATTTTACATCTCTACCGAAACCTGATCCGACCCATTGCCGATCCCTTGTGGATACGATCCGCGCTCATCATCTTCAAAGAAATGTTTGCTGGTGTATGGGCTCATGTGGGCCCCAAAAAGATGAGACTAGACCGCAGGAGATCTCTGGAAGGTTGGTTCATGGAAGAACCATTTTTATTGAAGAAAATCTGATCGTTCTCAGTTTACATAAAAGAAAAGGTATTCTCACGAAACACACTTCTGTTCTATTAAAAACACAGACACACTAAAATCTAGAAAGGCATGAGAGACTGCGATTCTCTCCAATGATCCATACCTGTTAAGATGAAGTACTGGTGTCAAAGCTGCGGCTGGCTGAAGCAGAACAACTGCAGGACTGCTATTGTTTTGTACAGGAAATTTTGATAGATTTCTACTTTTACTATTTCAGCTGGTCAGCACTGCTCCAGCAATAGATCAGCTGCGGAGCTTCCCTCGCACTGGTTCTGCTTTCTAGAGTAACCAGGAAAAGATAACAATCCCCCTTTTTAAGATCTGGATCCCCTGTTCGTCCGAACAGGTCCTGTTTCGACGAATGGTGGGGGTGGAAGCTTCTTCCCTCCTCATTGTCTTCGCTCTGCCCCCTGATGTACCTGTTTGGTACAATCCCCTTAGGCCACGTGTAAAAATGCCACGTCAGCAGTGTAGTCTCTTAACTGCTACTTTAGAATGAAAAAAAAAAAAAAAAAAGGGAAAGAAGGGGGTCTTTTTTGAAAATGCAAAAAAGTGGATGAAACGAACATGGCCGAGACAATTTGAAGCCAAAAGTGAAAATCTTAAATAACGCCTTTTCTATTTTATAATATTATTATAAATATTTTATTTAAATATATTTTTCTCACTTTTTGTGATGCAAAATCACTAATTAAGTTTTTATATTCAAGTTTTGCTAATATATCATTTTCAATTGATAGTATGGCTAATCAACGTAATCTTTTTTGGGACATTGTTGACCGTAGGTAGGATTTTATCAATTTTAATTTTGAAAAACCTATTTCTGCAGAAGCAACAGTTACAGGTATTGTCAATAATATTCTATAAGCAATGTATGCATTTGGAAAAGAATCTAATCTTTTTATATAATTAAGTACGTCAATTGGAGTATTTTCTTATGTTTGTAAAATCCCTTTTAAAACTTTCAATTCTGAAAATAAATATAAACCATCAATATCAGAAAAACTGTCATATTTCAAGGAACATGCGAGATTAAGACAACTTTTTTTCAAACTATCATTGTCTAATGATTTTAAAATTAAATAGAAAGCCAAAAATATTTTCATATATTTTAAATTGTTCAAACCTACTCTGAATTGAAGAAATAGGTTGATCTTTTATGTATATAAAATAATTAATTCTAAATGATTCTTCAGCAGATTGTGTTGTCTCGTTATTGACATTCACATCAAATTGCTTCTTTCTACGAATTATACGTTTTTTCATGAAATATAGGTTCTATTTCCATTTTAGCTGCAATCTCTTTAGATGTAATCATAGCAGATGTAAATCCATTTTCTATATATTTTTCAAAAATAGAAATAAGACCTTTTAATTGATCTATAGCAATATCAATACGCATGTCTTTTGATTGTAAAATTTTACTAACTGAGTTAACAGTAAATAATAAATCATACCAAATTGTCATGCCCAATAAAAATTCAAAGTTCTCAATCTCATATGTTATTAAACAGTTAGGTTCACTTTTAGTTTTAGGATCTTTTTGAGATTGAATAATATCATATATTCTTCTTTTTTTCTTTAAGTTTTGAGTACCCAGATTCGTATTTTCTAATAGAAATTTATTATTTATAAAGTATAACTAATAATATTTATAAATAAAATAAACGCTAACTATAATAAACAAATGTATGAGCTTGGAATTTAAAAAATTCTAAAAGCACAAAACAATAGAACTTAATTTAACAATTTATCAGTGTTGGCCACAAAGATTATAGAGCTTAAAAAAATAAATAGATTATATTTGTGTTAGTGAGCCATGATTAACATATATTATCAAAACTATATTATAAAAAGAAGTATCACATAAGAATAAAAAGAAGAAGGGCACAAAATAATTTATAAAATGCATACCTTTTGGCTTCAATCAGAACAAAACCAGTTCCTTTTCTCAACGCCTCCAAGTTGCAGTGATAGCAATTGTAGAAGTGCAACAAAAAAGGAGAGCAGGGAGAATGGAGTCTGGACAGAAAAAACCCCTTGAATTGAAGGGATCCAATAAGAACACAGAGGAGATTGTCTTCTTTGGATTGCAAGCAGATGCAAGAAAAAAAAATCTATAAACGGGAAGAATTTTAGAACTCAAAAGGAATTCGTTACTTGTTGTAATTACAAGGTTGGTTTTTTTTTTTTTTTTTTTTTTTTTTTTTTTTGGCTACAACTTTTCTCATGTTTTTGGAATGTGAAAAGGTATAAACCGTGAAGGAGTAGTTTGTTCAAATTTTTTGGAATGTGAATGGTTTTAATGGGGCCTTATTTTTTATGGTGTTTTTGGAATGTGAAAAGGTATAAACCGTGAAGGAGTTTGTTCAGTTTTTTTGGAATGTGAAGGTTTTAATGGGGCCTTGTTTTTTTGGAATCAATTGTTAGGGGCCTCCTTTTTTGCGAGAAACAAACTGACTTCATTGCTTTTTTCTTTTTTTTTTTTGAAGTTGAGAAAAATTGGGGCCTAAACTTTTGGGGGCCTAAAGCAAGGGCACCAAAAATTTATAATGGTTGAACCGGGTTTGTTCATCATGAGATGATGGATGGCTTATTAACCCAAGTCCCTATTGTGTATGAGATGTTAACTTGCAGGTGTTCTTGTCTTCTCCATATGGCCCACAAGTCTTTTATTTTCTTTTTATGATTATTGGTTTATTTTGGGCAAGTTGTAAAGGGCATCATGGTTTCCTTGGTTTCCCATGAAAGGGCAAGGCATGGTGAATTTCCTTACAGCCCTTTTTATTTCCATGTTTAGATTACCATGTAAGTCTCATTATTGACACTTAGGAATTTATGTAAATTTTCTAAATTTATAAATTCTGGAGATGTTCGAGACGAAGAAGGAAACTGAAGTTGGACTCCTGATCAAAGAGTTTGACGATTACCAAAAAGCGTTTTGGAGATGCCCAAAGAGTTTGAGGAATCCCAAAGCTTTGGAAAGTCTAGAAGTCCAAGAAGTCTGTTCTGTTTGGGCCATGTGGAGGAGAGAACTAGTTTCTAATTTTAGCACTTTCTATTTATGGATGAATGCTTACTTTAGAAAGTTTCCAAATCTAATCCAAACATAGTAATTTCCAAAATTGGTCAGATCAAATTAATTTTTGGAAAGAGTTCTAATTAAAGTTGGTGGGCTCATGAGATGGATCCATTGGTAACACTAATTTTAGAAACTGAACTTTCCTTAAAATAACTTAATCACTTAAAACCAATCATTGGTCATATCATGAGATGATTTGATATCTATATATGTGGGCCCATATACCTATAAGGAAATTCTCAATTCTAAAATATTAAGTAGGAGCGGGGCATTTATATTTAGAAATCCCCATGGTTTTCCACCATAGGTCTATTGTAAGGAAAGTATTAGCCTTGCCCATCTTGAGAATGACCGTTCCCCACGGAGGGCTTTTATTTGCCTGGTTACTAGATATGGATCTCTTATGGATAGTGTTGGTGAGATGGGGCGGGGGCCCACTCCTTAAGGAGGAGCTGCTCACAACGGTTGTCATGCAATACTAGTTGGTGGGTCACACTTAAATAAAATAATGATGTAGTATTTACAAGGATTTGCCTCATGTATTTTAGAAACCAAAGCTAATCAAGAGTCATACATTATTTGGTATGAGATACCTAGATGATAATGAATGATGGGGATCATGGATAGTTAGTCTTAATTCTAATTTTGATCAACTTTGATTCGCAGCAATCTAGGTGGTATTCGCATTCCCAAATGAGGCATACCCCAAGGGATTGGGATTCAGATGTATTGTGAATTTAGTGGTTATGAATATTCCCACATAAATTTGGTAGAATACTAAACCCTTATATCATTTATATTCTTTAATTGAATGTATGGTTATGTGCTACAGTTTTTTAAAGCATGAATTCGAATACTTTCAATCCACTTACGACCATCCTCAACCAGAATAAGTTGGTGGGATCCAACCATGTAGATTGGAAACGGAACCTAGATATTGTCCTGACTACTTCAGGATATAAATATGTCCTTACCAAACCCCCCTTGATGAGCCTGGCCCGAATGCATCAGAAAAAGAAAAAGAACTTTACACCAAATGGGCCAAAGATGATGAGATGGCCAGATGTTACATTCAGGCATCCATGTCTAGTGTTTTGCAATATCAACATCAATCCTATAAGACTGCATATGATATTATATCAAACTTAAAGGAGATATTTGCGAAACAGGGCAGGCCTGTTAGGTAAGCTGCTATGAGGGTGCTCATTAGCACCAAGATGGCTGAATGTACACCAGTACAGGAACACATGTTGACAATGATGGACTCATTGAATGAGTTAGATATACTGGGGGCTACGATTGATGCAGAATCGCAGATTGACATAATCCTTGAGTCACTTTCAGAGTCATTCAACAATTTTAAGGTCAATTATAATATGAATAAGATGAATTTGACTCTGGCTGAGCTGTCTAGCCAGCTGGTAGTGACTGAAGGGATTATGAAGAAGAAGCCAATTGCCCTGATGATAGAAAAGTCGGTTGCCAAGTTCAAGCCGAAAGGCAATGGACGGAAAGGTAAAAAGAAATCAGGTCCGAAGAGTCCTAAGGTGGAGAATGGTCCTAATGGTGGCGTGGCTAAGGCTAAGGGTTCAGGGACAAAAGAAAAGTGTTTCCATTGTGGTAATACAAGACATTGGAAAAGAAATTGTCCAGAATATCTGTTTAAGAAAAAGACCTCAGGTATAATTGAGTCACTTATTTCTGAAGTAAGTTTTGCAATTGGTACTTCAAAATCTTGGTGTGTGGATTCAGGGGCAACTAATCACATATGTAATACATTGCAGGGGTTCAAGGAAACCAGGAGGCTCAGTGACGGAGAAATCATTGTCAACCTAGGATTTGACGCTAAGGCGGAGGCTGTTTCAGTAGAAGTCATTACTTTATGTTTCTCAAATAATAAATTGGTTTTGTCAGACACATTATATGTACTGTCTTTACAGCGGAATTTAATTTCAGTTTTTAGTTTGGTGAATAAAAGTCATTCTATTACTTTTGGTACTGAAATTGTCATAAAGAGGAATGGTACTTTTATATGTTTTGGCAAGGTAACCAATGGGCTTTATTTATTAACTCCCACGATGCATGAGTTACATGATACTAAAACAATTAATAGACCATCGTTAAAGAGGAAGTCACCTTCATCTAATCCAACAAAACTTTGGCACTTGAGGCTAGGTCATATAAACCTAAACAGGATCGAGAGACTAGTGAAAGATGGTATCTTGCCTTCATTGGTGGTAGAACTAATGCCTGTCTGCGAGTCCTGTCTAGAAGGCAAAATGACCAAAAGACCATTTTCATCTAAGGGCAATATGGCCAAAGATTTATTGGAATTAATACATATTGATGTGTGTGGACCCATTAATGTCAGAACCAGAGGAAGATATGAGTATTTCATCACTTTCACAGATGATTACTCAATATATGGATACATATACCTTATGCACTGCAAGTCTGAAGCTTTTGAAAAGTTCAAAGAGTTTCGAGCGGAAGCGGAAAAACAATTAGGTATGAGTAATAAGACTCTTAGATCAGATCGAGGAGGGGAATATCTCTCTGCAGATTTTATGGGATACTTATCAGAAAATGGATTCTGTCCTAGTTGTTTGCTCTTGATATGCCTCAACAGAATGGAGTAGCAGAAAGAAGAAACCAGACTCTTTTAAATATGATCAGGTTTATGTTGAGTTTTTTCAAGATTACCTATATACTTTTGGGGATATGCCTTGGATACTGCGATGTACATACGAAATCTCGTACCATCTAAGTCTAAACCTAAGACTCTCTGGGAGTTGTGGTTCGGGCAAAAGCCCAGTCTACAGCATTTACACATTTGGGGTTGTCCGGCACACGTGTTGAATGTTAAGAAGGATAAGTTGGAAACAAAGTCGGAAGTATGCATGTTTATAGGATATCCTAAAGGAACTAAAGATTGATTATTCTATAATCCGAAAGAGCAGAAAGTGCTGGTAAGCACTAATGCAGTTTTTCTGGAGGAAGATTATATGATTGACCGGAAATCTTTAGAAAATGAAATCTTGGAAGAGATTCATGAACAATCAATTCCAAATTCAAGTATGACCAAACTTGAGGAAGAATCGCCCTTACCAAACCCAGTAGTTACACAAGTGCCTCGTCATAGTGGGAGGATTGTCAGACCCCTTGATAGGTTCTCTTTCTTGGGAGAGTCTTACGAGGCAGTTCCGGAAGAACCGAAACAAGATCCCTATAACTATGATGAAGCAATCAATGACATAGATTCGGAACGTTGGCACGATGCTATGAAAGCTGAGATGGAGTCTATGTACTCCAATTAGGTCTGGACACTTGTGGACTTGCCTGCCAATATTAAGCCTATTGGGTGCAAGTGGGTCTACAAGAGAAAAAGAGGACCAGATGGAAGAGTTGAGACCTTTAAGGCCAGGCTTGTTGCGAAAGGGTATGCTCAGGAAGAGTATATCGATTATGAGGAAACCTTTTTGCCGGTAACTATGCTCAAATCCATCCAGATACTTTTATCCATTGCAGCTCATCTTAATTACGAGATTTGACAAATGGATATCAAGACGGCGTCTCTTAACAACCATCTTGAGGAAGACATTTATATGGTGCAGCCAGACGGTTTTGAAGCTAAAAACCAAGAGCAAAAAGTTTGCAAGCTGCGGAAGTCCATTTATGGACTGAAGCAGGCATCCCGAAGCTGGAACATTCGTTTTGACCAGGCAATCAAGTCATTTAGTTTTTGACAAAATCCGGATGAGTCATGTGTATACATGAAAAGTGAAGGTGATATGATAGTTTTTTTGGTTTTATATGTCGATGACATCTTTCTCCTTGGGAAAGACATAGGAATGTTGTTAACAATGAAAGTTTGGTTGGCCAAGACTTTTGATATGAATGACTTGGGAGAAGCTAGCTACATCCTAGGGATCAAAATCCATCGAGACTGGAAAACTAGAGTGATTGGCTTATCCCAAGCTGCATATATAGATAAGGTACTAGTACGGTTTGCTATGCAAAACTCCAAGAAGGGTATTACGCCTTTCAGGCATGGAGTGCACCTTTCCAAAGATCAGTGTTCTAAGACACCTGAGGAAAAGGAGCATATGAGGTCGATACTATACGTTTCGGCAGTTGGTAGCCTCATGTATGTTATGCTATGTACTAGATCGGATATCTATCATGCAATGGGCCTAGTCAGCAGATATCAGTCTAATCCAGGACCTAAACATTGGACTGCTGTAAAGTGTATTCTCAAATACTTGAGAAGGACTAGAGATTACATGTTAATTTATAGCAGTGATGAGCTGATTCCAGTCGGATACACAGATTCTGACTTCATGTCAGATAAGGATTCCAGGAAATCCACTTCTGATTATGTGTTTATGCTTGGTGGTGGAGCTATCAGCTAGAGGAGTATAAAACAGGAATGTACTGCTGATTCCAAAAAGCAATAAAGTCAGTTTGTTTCTCCCAAAAAAGAAAGCCTCATAACAATTGATTGCAAAAAACAAGGCCCCATTAAAACCTTCACATTCCAAAAAAACTGAACAAACTCCTTCACGGTTTATATATACCTTTTCACATTCCAAAAATACCATAAAAAATAAGGCCCCATTAAAACCGTTCACATTCCAAAAAAATTGAACAAACTACTCCTTCATGGTTTATACCTTTTCACATTCCAAAAACATGAGAAAAGTTATAGCCATTGAAAACCAAAAAAAAAACAACCTTGTAATTACAACAAGTAACGAATTCCTTTTGAGTTCTAAAATTCTTCCTGTTTATAGATTTTTTTTCTTGCATCTGCTTGCAATCCAAAGAAGACAATCTCATCTGTGTTCTTATTGGATCCCTTCAATTCAAGGGGTTTTTTCTATCTAGACTCCATTCTCCCTGCTCTCCTTTTTTGTTGCACTTCTACAATTGCTATCACTGCAACTTGGAGGCGTTGAGAAAAGGAACTGGTTTTTTTCTGATTGAAGCCAAAAGGTATGCATTTTATATATTATTTTGTTCCCTTCTTCTTTTTATTCTTATGTAATACTTCTTTTTATAATATAGTTTTGATAATATATGTCAATCATGGCTCACTAACACAAATATAATCTATTTATTTTTTTAGGCTCTATAATCTTTGTGGCCAACACAGATAAATTGTTAAATCAAGTTCTATTGTTCTGTACTTTTAGAATTTTTTAAATTCCAAGCTCATACTTTGTTTATTACAGTTAGTGTTATATTTTATTTATAAATATTATTAGTTATAATTTATAAATAATAAATATGTCTACTAGAAAATACGAATCCGGGTACACAAAACTTTAAAAAAAAGAAGAATATATTATTTAATTCAATCTCAAAAAGATCCTAAAACTAAAAGTGAACCTAACTTTTTAATAACATATGAGATTGAGAACTTTGAATTTTTATTGGGCATGACAATTTGGTATGATTTATTATTTACTATTAACTCAGTTTGTAAAAATTTATAATCAAAAGACATGCGTATTGATATTGCTATAGATCAATTAAAAGATCTTATTTTTGTTTTTGAAAAAATATAGAGAAAATGGATTTACATATGCTATGATTACATCTAAAGAGATTGCAGCTAAAATGAAAATAGAACCTATATTTCGTGAAAAACTTATAATTCGTAGGAAGAAGTAGTTTGACCTCAAAAAAAATAGTGGGGGATGTGGGTTTCCTTAAAGGGCTAAGGCAGCCCTTTCTCTCCCCCACTCCCTCATGGCTCTTTCTCTCCAAACCCTCTTTCTTCCTCTCTCTCACACACTCAACCTCTCCACCACCTACATCAAAACCGCCCTCCTCCTCCCATTTTCTCTACCACCATTGTGTTCCTCTCCTTCCCCTCTTCCATTTTATCTCCTTCTTCCCTCGAACAAGTGTCACCGGAGCCTACATTCCTGCTCGCAAAATCCAAGCTTTCTGATTAGATCTACTGGCGCTTGAAGCTCTCTAGCCATTTGAAGCACTTGGGTTCTCTTCCCCATGAGCTCCTCTACGTGCCGGCGGTGCCCGTTTGTCTCTAACCAACTTTTCCGGTCATCTTCTCTGGCGACTTCACTAGAGCTCCGGCGAGCAAT
The DNA here is from genome assembly GCA_028538565.1 of Umbellularia californica. Taxonomy (NCBI): domain Eukaryota; kingdom Viridiplantae; phylum Streptophyta; class Magnoliopsida; order Laurales; family Lauraceae; genus Umbellularia; species Umbellularia californica. The sequence goes on from JAPQWN010000006.1 coordinate 29,669,069, forward strand.
TTGTGGGTAAATTTCTTTGTAATTGTTTTTATTTATTGTTATTTTTATTATATTTTACAATTGTGATAGGTTGTTTTAGGTTTGTTTTTCTTTATTTTTTAAAATTGTCACCTTATTTAAAAAACAAAAAGAAAACAAAAAGAAAAAGAAGGAGATGTTTAGAAGGGGAAGAAGTAAGTCAAAGGCCCCTGCGGATGAGGGCTCCTCCAATCTGCAGCCCCGTAAACAGAATGCATCCACTCCTAGCCGTGAACAACCAGATGTGGAATGGGCCAATCGACCATTAGATCGGCAAATCGTCTTTGACTTGCATTTTTTCGAAACCCACCAAACCACTCGTTGGGTGGAATGGGCCAATCGACCATTAGATCGGCAAGTCGTCTTTGACTTGCATTTTTTCGAAACCCACCAAACCACACGTTGGGTGGTTTAACAATTACGTTTGCGTCAATTGACGGCTTTGTGTGGCCCTTTTTCCCAGGCGTACCCCCATTTGGTATGTCTTTTCTATCAAAATTTGGAGAAACAGGGTGACATGGAGATGTCTTGTTCTCCAGCATTGATGGGCATGACGTTTCTATGACTTTAGGGGATATTGCCCATGCCCTAGGCTATCACCCCAATGTGGGTGGGTTTCCTCATTTTCCAGACACCCCTACTGTGGCAAGTATAACAAATGAGATGTGTGGGGGTCGGTTTAGCAAGGATAACTACACGAGTACTCGTCATAATTACCTTCCTCAGCGGATGTGGCTTATTGATCAAGTGCTGCACGTAAATGCATTTCCCACGCATCACAAAGATGAGAGGAGAGGGGACTTCCTAGAGACGTTGTACACTATCCACTCCGGACAAACGGTATCTCTTTCGATGATGATTTTTCAAGAGATGTTCATAGTCTATAGGCTCTTTAAAGAGTCTAAGAAAGACCCGGAGAAGAAGAGGCCTTTGCCTTTTCCTCATTTGCTCACCATGCTATTTCTGAATCCTTCGGGTGTCAGCGCTGTCCCCTTTCCCATTCCATCTGAAGAGGAGTCTATCCCGTACTCTGACATGTACGGTAAGGTGCGATGGACACAGAGTGTCCAATCCATTCTTCGCAATATGCAGCACACTAACCTGCTATGACGCCGCAAGTAGACGCACCAGTGGTTGAGCCACCAGTGCCACCTCAAGCCCCCCCTGTTGTCCACCCTCCTACGGGGCATGCTGACCCATTTTACATGTCCTATGCCCAATACAAGGCAATCATCCAAGGTCAGCAATCTCTCTATTCCCATCAGGTGGATTTTGAGTTCCGCTTTGAGGACTTTGTCACTTGTACTACAGACTCTTTTCGAAATGAGATCTCTAATGAGAGGTCGTGTGGCCTTTCCCCTCCCCGTAGAAATGATCACATGCACGTTGGAGGTGGGGGGGGGGAAGATGCTGGCCATGACGGGAATGGGGAGGAAGATTGAGGCTGTTTCTTTTTATTTTTAGGTGACCATTTCATTTTAGTGTATATATAGTGTCTTAGTGTTCTTTTTATTAGATTTCTTTCCTATATTTGTTTTCCTGGATTGTTGCTAACATTTTGCAGGTTCTTTAGTGCAAGTTGGGGGTCTACCCAAATTTTCTTTTATGTGCACCTTCTGTTTAGCGGTACCCAAGTGATATCCCTCCTTTTAGAGGCACCCGTAGAGATGATCTTATGCTAATGAGAGAAGAAACTGCCCTACACTTGCTTTAGCTTCGCCCATCTGGCCTTACTCTAAATGTTTGAAGTCCCTACACTTGAGTCTAGGATGTGGCTTTGACATATTGACCATCCACTACAAGAAAAATTGCTTTTAGAGGGGGTCGGTGGCTGCCGGTAAAACCCTTAAGGGCGGTCAGTTTGGCTGCTGCTTGGCGACGGTATAGGTTTTAGCGGCAGCCGGTGACCGCTGCTATTGATTTTTCTGGGCGACCCTGACCGCCAGTAAAATAAATTTGTGGCGACAAAGGAAACTTTTAGCGGGGACCACTAACTGTAGGTAATAGTGAGGATGGCTGCCGCCAAAACTCCATTTATTTATAGCGACGGTCACACGGCCGCTACAACAAGCAGTTTCTTTTAAAAAAAATACTGCTTTTAGCGGCGGTCATGTGGCCGCCGGTAAATGCAGTATTTTTTTTTAAATATATATATACGTCAAATATCAAATACATTTCATGTATATTAACCTGTTTCCTATACATAATTGATGCTTAACAAATCTTGCTCACAATTAGAGTATATCATATCTAAATACTTAAACATATTGAAATGGCATAAGGTCCTCAAATAGAAAATGGTACATGGTCCTACGCTTGCCTTCTCCCTCTCTCAACACGGGTAGTGTTCAAATGAAATTTCCTGCACAAGTTTATGTTTATTATCAGAACTGCAACATTGAATATTTATAACCAACAAGATGATAGATGAAAGAATCCTCATAATTAAAAACGTATCAACATCTTAGCCACCTCACCATCACAACCTTTCACGTGCAAAATTCCTTCACGAAGGAAAAAATGATGACAATCTCATTGAAAATCTTTGAACCCTTAGTGCATGAGATGTCAACAATGAGGGAAATGCACATTTCTTGATACCCCACACCATTGGTATTTTAGTTGAAGACCACTGAAAAATTTAAATCATATCAGGATTTTATACAAAAATCCCTGAGTCCATTTTGATACTTCAATGATATCATAACCTTAGAATGATGAACAAAAAAATTTCAATAAAGACACAGAAAGAAGCTTAATATTGGAAAAATAATAACAACAATAAGACAAGTATATTCCCATGATTGGATTAGGGAAGGAATGTGGGGACAAACTCTTCCACCACAAAGGACTACTCTATTGTCACGACCCGGGCCCGAGACCGGACTGATCGGGGCCTAACCCCGGGTCGCGAAGGCGATCATACTTACTCCCGTAAATCCTGAATTAACCGAAGTTAAGACAAGACTCATAAGGGATCTATCTTACATACCTATCAAATGTACATTTTTGCGGAATTATATATATACATTGACAATAAGTAACTTTACATTAAAGGTAAAGTTCACATATACAAAATTACAGTCCAACAAAGTCCATCACTGCACACTCAAAATACAATGCAGGTGGCATCTATTTACAACTCAAAATATTTTACTACAAAAGTATTTATCCAAACAATTCCTAGACATTTCTAAAATATTCTATTCGTTCGCCCTCCGATCTATGTCAATTCCACTAATCCTCCTGGAGGAATCAGATGGGCCTCCTTCGCAGGCGGCACGGCCTCTGCAAGGCCGGGACGGGCAACTAGGCCTGTAATGCCATCAATAACACTATAAACACGACGGTTCAGCAATGTATAAACAAATCTATGATATTTCATGCTAAATCTGTCCATTTACCATGTAACAATTCTAAACATTTAAATCTAGGATATTACAATATCCTGAACAGTGTAGCCAATCAATAATCAACGACTAAACCACAAATACCATAGTATTATTATCATTCAATCAAGTTTCTTTCCAAGGGAAATGTTAGTCGGTTCATTTCTTTCATTTCATTCATTTCGTTCATTTCATTCATTTCATAGAGTATTCATTAGATGGCTTATGGGACTCCTTAGTCCAATTTTATTAGGTGGCTTATCAATTCAGTGACATTTCAGTCTATATATGGGATCTACCAGCGTCTTGATCAGAGATCACTGGCATCACCACGGAGCTCTGGAACACCCCATTCATCTACTGCAGTAGGATTAATCATTATATTGTTACCTTTAGTAACTATTCATTGTATCATTAATCATTACGTTGTTACCTTTAGTAACTGTTCATTAGTTCATTGTATCATTAATCATTACATTGTATTTAGTTAATGCTGTTCCATACGAGTTAGACTAGTTCTAGACGGGTTAGAAATTCTCTATTCATTTCCGTTTGTACTCAACTCTCTTTTACATCTAAACAACTAATTAGGTGAAAACATCGGTTAACAAATGCACGTGTTATTCTTCGATGGACATTACATTTATATATTTAATGTGTGCATTTAGTTCCCAAAAATTTCTACCCATAATTTCAAAATTTTTACTCACAACTAATATTTGGCCAGTATTAGGTTCACTGGTGGTTAGCCGGCGGCTAGCCGAAATGTGGCCGGCGGCTAGCCAAAATCTCAATTTCGGTTAACCGCCATTTTGCGGTTGGCTCGCGGTCAGCTTTTCAGAAGTTGACATTTTTTACAGGAATTCTGACTCAATTTCGGTCACCTTACGGTTACCTTGTGGCTAGCCGAAATTTGAATTTCGGCTAATTGAAAATTGGCGGTTAGCTTTCCAAAAGCTCGCCCATTTTACATATTTTGACGGTTGGCTTCACGGTTAGCCTTGCGTCCAGCCGGAATTCGCCCAGAGTGACTTTCTTGAAGCTTCACGTTTCTTAAGCAAAGTTTGAAACTAAGTTCCTGGAACTCGAATCTCTTCAATAATCTATCTAACCCAAGGAAAACTCACACGTGTGGATACCATTAATCATTTCCATTCAATCTATAAAATCTCCATTTTCATAACTAAGAGAGGGTTTGAGAACCAATCTCTTATAATTCAAAGAAAACTTATAAACTAGCATTCCCAACATAGGTAGACATTTATACTTGCCTCTATTTGGAGATTGATGAAGGAAAACCCCCTTCTTTAGCTTAGGTTTGAGTGGAAACTTCTCAACTTGAATGCCTCTTTCCAAGAAATTTCCAAGAAAGTCCAAGAAGAAGATGAAGAAGGTGGAGAAGATGAAGTTCTCCTCACTTGAATCACTTCAAAATCCCACTCTCGTGCTAGATGGAGTTGAATCGGAAGAAAGGAGAAGAAAAAGGAAGAAGGAGAGGTGTCTAGGGTTTCTCTTCAATGAAACGAAGTGGAATGAACTTAGAGGAGTTCATCCCAAGTCTTATAAGGGTCTTTTTACAACTAAGCCCTCTTTCTTCTTCCTATTTTCAATTCAAGTCAATTGAAGGACCACTTGACGAAATCCTCGTCAAACGGCATCGAGTTTATTATGAAAGTTAACGTACTCGTCGAGATACGCGCATTGGTATCAAGAGTTTCCGTATCCGACAAAATACGTATAAATCCGTATTTACGAAAAAGTCCTTGTTTTCTTAGTTTGGGTCTAAATCTCATTCAATTCGTTTAATCTCTTCATTATCACTTCATTAAGTCCATCTGGGGCTAATCTCATTGAGTTTAGTCATTAACCATCATTAGTCTAGTTAAATATGATTAACTAGCATTAACTTCAATTAATTAGAATTAATCTTGATTTAACTCGGGACAGGGCCTGACATCCATTCACTAGAAATATCATAGAAAATGTATCCAAGAAAACAACTATTAGAAATTGGAACTTATTTCAAGGCCAATTCAGTGTATTGAAAGGTGATAATAAAAGACAGCAAGATCACCATAACTTTTCATTGTGGATCTGAGTGATCAAGACCAAGCTCCCTCTCATTGATATCCAAAGCCTTCTGCTGATAGATTGTTGCCTGTTAAAGTAAAATTGGACATTGATGCCAAAAACTTAGACTTAGAACATACATATGATGTGCCAAACAAAATAATCATATTAGATCATTCCTTCTTATGTTCTCCTACCCCAAGAAGTAGAAACTGACTCTGATACTTGACTAATCTACATGTATATGTCATATAACAAGGTTTTCATTTCTCTTCATCATGGAATCCATTTGGTCTTGTGTTATGCATACTGCCACGACCTATGTATGTCTGTATGCATGCTAAAACTCTTACCTGGTTAAAATCACCAGTATGGTAAAGAACTACGGCCAAAAGGCTGTATGCTCCTGCTGTCATTCGATGATATGGACCACATACTGTCACAAGCTTCAATAGTGCCTTTGAGTTTCACAGTATAGAATGTAACAAGAATTAGAATTTTAAAAGTACAAAATAAAATAAATAGAACTTCTCAATAAATTGTATTATTAGTCGAGATGAGCAGAGCATGGTTACCTTAGTGCCATAGTTAATAGCATCCTCCAGCTTGCCTTTACCTCAGTGCTGCCTATGAAATTGTAACTCAACCCCCGAAAGGATGGTTTTTTTTCTTGACCAGACCATATAAATCCCCTTAATTATATGAGAAAATGGTGCATCTTACTTACACAGGGATCATACTTGTAACTATAATGGAATATTAGAATGATCACTCCTTTGCAACATGAACACAACAATTGTAACTATAATTGGAATTCATATTTATAAACCAAGCCAACTCAAGGATTCCTACAACATGAACACAATAATTGTAACTATAATGGAATATTAGAATGATCACTCCTTTGCATGAAAAATTAGTTTTCTGGCTTTGTCTATCAACAATAATCAATTGGCATCATGGGAAGCACCATATTTAGTTTCTTTTCTTAACAAATTATACCCTCTTTTTCATTGTACTATAATAGCAAAGATTTTGACCAGAAAGTTTGGTATACACATTGAATAGATCATTTAAAGGATAATTCTTATCGGTCTCTTCTCTTTTTCATTTGATGAATATAAATCTTGTACTACAATACCAAAGATTTAGACAAGAACGTCTAAGGTACAAATTCAATGGGCATTTGTGATAGATGATATAAACCACATGTGCCCTAACTCACAAATTTGTAGAATTAAATAAACCAATTTTTCAAATGAGAACAATCCACAATGTAATGCCATTCCACAGTCCACACAACTAACTTATTTTCAAGCATCAACGCCTTATCCATCTAAATAGTAAATACATTTAGTAGTGGAATCTAGACCACCTAAATCTGTCAACAGCCTGATATACTCTAGACCCACCATTAATACGAACACACAAACACATACATTTATATGAAAAAAATCGTTCCAGTTAATCAATGATTTTCCATTAACTGGCATGCACAAGTCACTTTCTGCATATGATACTTTAAAATAAAAATTCAAATGTCTGAATTTTTTTTTTTTTTTTTTTTTTTTTGCATTTTCCTACTCCATACACCACTGTTAAGTAATTCATCACCGGTTGTCTCCACTATCATCAAATTGTTACGATCTGCTGCATGTTTGGTTAATCGGTGTCGAATACTTAGGAGCTAAGCAAACCCTTTCTATCAAATAGCTTAAACATGAAGAGTTAAAATAAAAGACCCACTTGCCACCTATTAAATAAAATCCTAGTAAACTGATGGTCCACCTCAAACCCTTCATTTCTTACCTAAACAGTACTTCTTCATAAAACCCCTTTCGGCATGAGCTCCTAAAAATTCAATACCAAGTAGCACACATGCAAATGCACCATTGGCACGCACCCAAATCCATCCGTTCAAATTACATTTCCAATCCAAATACTCGCAATCAGGAACAAACAGTACAAGTAAAAAAATTGCACCAACCAACCTGAATAATCGGAAAAACCAAAACCCATCTCTTCCTGCACACATAAATCAGTCAAAAGAGGCTATAATCATACCATTATAATAAATTTTATAACAGCAACAAATTGAAGATAAAATCAAACAACCCATGGCTTGGATTTCCTTTTACATACAACTACAATCACAATCACTCTGTAACCATAGAAAATGATCAAGCCAATGCTAGACATGAATTAAAAATGACAAAATAAGAAACCTGAAGCCGTAAAAAATCGAACTTGTTTCTGGGGCGAATCCAGATAAACCTTTATGCATTCTGCAACACGAAACGCTTCCAATCCACCTAACTTCACAACCCCAAAATAAACTAATAAATGAATAAAAATCATTCCCAGAACAAGTAGAAGAAGAAACTCACTCGCCCAAATCACCAACTCGACAATAGCAATTCACAGATGAGTCGCAAGAGACATGAAGGGGAAAGACACAAACTTTGGGCAAATAGAAAAAGACCCATCTGCCACCACCCACGAAACAGTAAGGACAAGAGAAAAAAAAAACATTAGAGAGGAAAATAACAGATATGAGAAAGAGATAGATTGAGACATATTGATAGCAAAAGCAGCCCCAACAAAATTGGGTATTCAGTGGTGTACAGAATGGGGTTTTGGTGATGTTCTCGGACTCCATTAAATCCTAAATGCTCTTTCGAATTCGCCATTTCCACGACTTTTCATCGTTGCTACTGATCTAGGTCATCTCCTCTTCCATTGAGTCGAGCCTCTGCCTCTCCGCCTCAAAACCGACCTCGTTGAAGCTCTCTCACCTCCTCCCCTCCCTCGATCCAGATCCCAACAACAATCCCTCTCAAACCCAATCTGAAAAACCTCGCAACATCAAGCGGCCCACCTCCATCGCAAACTAACACAATCGACAAGAACCCCGAGATCCCGGACAGGACCACAAATGTGAGAAAGCTCAGGGATTTGGCAGCACGACGACACTACGACAATTTGTACTTTTGCCTTTCCCCGGCGTTTTTTCTTGGCCCAAATATTGGGGAAAGTATACCGTTTGCTGGCGAAAAAGATTACTTCGCCAGTAAATGATAGAGTTTTCCCGCCAACATAGTTTCGTCGGGAAAGGTTCGAATTTCTCCAGCAAATTTTTTTTTTTCGCCGGCAAAGGTTAATCTTTTACCGATGAAAAGTTTTTGTCACGGGCAAATGTTATATTTTTGCCTGTGACCTACCTAGATCGCCGGCAAATTTCACCCATCAAATTCTATACCTTTTATTTTACTTTTGCGGGCGCATTAATTGCGCTGGGAACAATTATTTTTCTAATATATTTGATATAATTAGCGAAAGGTCCCTAAAATTGAATATATCCAGCCTCTAGTCCAGGCAAATTCTTTTTAAGAGTCGTGGTCCAAGCAGCTAGACTGTTTGCAGCCAGAGGTCCCTAAATCCATACAATAACATATTTCAGGACTAATTTGCCCTTTCAACTGTTTTAGGCATAAAATTTTGAAATTTCAAATTTCAAATCTTGAATTTTCCCTCTTCTTCTTCAACCCAGAGTCTTGGGTCGTCAAATTGGATCTTAAAAGGGCTAAGATCAGATCGACTGCTTCATCAAAGAAGCAGAGAGCAAGAGATCGTTTGATCTCCAAAGGGCCATACAAATCAAAGATATAGTTGATCCAGAAGATGTGTGTTCTGAAGAGATCTCAGAGGTTGGGAGAAGATTGAGAGGCCATAGGCCGTCTCCGTCGCCACTACTGCAGCCCCGGTGTCGTGCCATCATCGGAGAAAAGAGTAAGGCAGCAACGCTGTCTTCCTCTTCTGGTTACAGAGACAGTAGCTGTAAGACCCCGACCCGAGTGACTCGATTAGTACTAATTTAGTTGTGTGTTAGTGCTAAGCTTGATTAGTGGTTTTGACTAGGCTTCGATCAGTATAGTTCTTTTATAGCTTAGGTGAATTTTTGGTGTTTTGTGTTTAGTGGGACCCTTTGGGGGTTTCCTTTTTGATAGTCTTGCTTGCATTTGGAGGTTACTTGATATTTCCCCTAATTCTTGTCTTGACCCAGTTTTGCTTATTTTATCGATTATTACAACTTTCATGTTGAGCCCGTACCTGTCCGGAACCCCGAAACCCGATTTTCTTGCATTGAGGGCAAAACAGTCATTCTACATGAAATCTGTACCCAAAACTTGATATCCCCGAAACCCACGAAACATATACTTTTTAGAAACTAGATATTTCGACGATCACTTTTCCCTTCTTCGTCGATTCCGTTCGAGACACCGAAATTAGCGATTTCAGCCCAAAGAGATTTTCTAGTGGTGGAGCCCACACCCACTTGTATATATAGAGAGGTTATCTTCTTCATTCCCTTTTTCCAGTACAAGCCACACTAGACCTAGGGTTTTCCCTTTCTCTTCTCTTTCTCATTGCTTCCCCATCCTCAAGCTCTACCAAACTTGCACCAATCAAGAAAAGAGCCTCATCTTCTTCTTCCTTTCTACTAGAGCTATCCATTGATGCCATTTTTGGAGGAACCCACTTACATCTAGACTCTCCTTGAACTAGTTTGGTGATTTTTAAGAACTTCCTAATAAGTTTTCCTTTCCAATCTCCTTGTTTTGTATTCTCCTAGCCATAGAGGAGCTCTATTTTCCTTACTGAGAGTTCTCTCTTCTTGTTTCTTTGTTTGACCCATTTTAGGGTTTGTTTTTGGGGGTTTTTGTATAGATTGCATTCTTGGCTTGGAGGAAGTGTTTAGAGACTTGATCTTCTTGATTTGAGACCTTGAGGCAAGCGGATTTAAAGGATGTTTTGAGTTTATATTGGTTTTCATGACAAACATAATTTGATTGGCTATTTCCATTAATGACTTACTTACTTGCATTCAATGTGATTTTAATGCTCTTGAAAAGGGGTTGTTGAGCCATTTATTGTCTTGAAATTTGATTGATAGTCTTTGTTATATCTTGTGCCTAAAACTTGAATGAATCCTTGTAAATGTGGTTACATTTTTCTCTTTGTGATTTAATGTGGAAAATGATGGAGATGAATGGATGGAGTCTTGGTGGATATGGTGATGAGTGTTGTTGGGTGTTGGAGGTGGAATTAGAGGACCTTATTAGCTCCTTTTTATTGCAGGAAAGTGAATGGAGAATGAAAGAAATTGATTAGAGAAGGGAAGACCTGAATCTGGGCTGAACGGGAGAATTCCCGTAACTCACAGTCAGCCAGCTGCTAACCGCCGAATCCATCGGCGGCTAACCGCCAGCCAACCGAAGCAGTTACGGTTACTTTTCCAGAGAGCTGCATTCCAGCGGTTAGCTAGCGGCTAACCGCCGAATCCATCGGCGGCTAACCACCAGCCAACCGAAGCAGTTACGGTTACTTTTCCAGAGAGTTGTTCTCCTTTGGCCAGCCTCACGGTCAGCTAGCGGCTAACCGCCGGATCCTCTAGCGGCTAACCGCCAACTGACCGCTAGGTGACCGAAATTCCCTGAATTCTATGAATAAAGGGGGGATTGAAGGGAGCTTCCATACCATTGCTTGTGAAACTTTCTGAGAGCAATGGGCACCACTCACCTGGGAATGTGTTCGAAGCAGAGATGAAATGTTTGTTGGGAGCCCGTACGAGAGAGAAACCACATCACAGAGAATCATTTAAGCGTTGGGACTACTAAAGTGTATAAGGACCCCGGCATATCATTCAATTTCAAAGAGTACCAAGGTTTCCTTATTATATAGGCATACGGGATCTCTATTCACTTGAGTTAGTTTTAACCCCGATACTGTCTTCACATTTCGAAAGGTTACTTCACTGTTTATTTCTGAAATACATTGAAAGTATTCTTGTACTATTTTACTAGTCTTGACATACATGCCTGACCTGATATGACAGCTGTGCCTTGAGCACCCCCGTCTTGTCCGATTATAGTCTTGCACTTGATTTATTTTGTATATGTCTGGATTTCCATGTTTTGACCCATGAGTCGGCACCACTGAGCTTGGATACCTTGTTAGTCTGATCCACTGACTAGGTGATCCCCCTCTTGTCCCGCCAACTGCAGTTTGGATCTTGCTACCCGGTTATTTAACCGTGGTCTTGTCCTGATACCGCAGATTGCTACTGTGGTTCCTGATGCCCGGCTCGCTACTGTGGTCATGTCTTGTATATAGTATATATGTATATGTATTTCGTTGTACCTCCTCACTTCGGTGACTGAGCTCAACGCCTTGACTTGCTTGCTCTATCACTTCAGTGATAGAGGATTTAGCTTTGTGTGGTTGCCATCTTGCTCGTTTCCTGAATTTCTTGGTTACCTTTACTTGTTTTACCTTGCATATAAGTTTTTACCCAAATGATGCATTTACTCATGAAAGTATTGTTTAGATAGGTTTAAATATTTTCCAAGGTAAATGTTTTATCATTAAATGTGTATACCTTTTTATCTACCTGCCGGACCGTTGTGTCTGACCCTTTGCTTTTGTACTCAGGTTCTGTTGTTGGTTTCCTCGAGGAGGAGCCAGAGGAGGCGGTTGGAGAACCGCAGCAGTTAGTCGAGTGGCGTGCCGACGATGTTATGTAAACATCCGGTTGTTGAGCTGCGAAACATTTTGGGGGATTGTTATTGATAGTTTTTTGTGGTTATTGTTTTGTCTTTATTGGCTTTTGTTGACCTCTAATTTTGGGAATTGTAATTAAATGTTATATGTTCTAACTTCAACAGTATTTTGGGTTACGCTATATAACATTGCTCATTCTGATACTTGTTATTTAAATGCAGACAGTCTTGTTATTATGGAAATGATTTACATGCTTGATTTGCCATACGCTTCCGCAATTATACAAAATGTTTATGTGTGTTGGGAAATCCTCACCGCGGACACCTGTGGGAAATCACGTGCACGGGTAATATGCGTGTTCTTTATCTACCCGTGTACGCGTGATCATAAACATATCTTTAGTTATTATCATTACTCCGAATGATCACATGTCACACGATCCATCACAATCAAATTAGTCCCAATCCAGGATTTGGTCCCTAGGCCCGGTCCGGCGTCGCGACAGACTGGTATCAGAGCAAGACGTGTTTCAGGCAATTAAAAGAAACTAGAAATCCTAAGGACGTGGCGAGGATTCGTTAGATCTTTCGTTAGCTAGAATCGCGTGAGCAATGTGTGATCCTGTTCTTGATTATTATGTGCTAACAACTTGTTTTGCGGCATCATGCCACCTCGTAAGCACCCAGTAAATGGCAATCCCACCGCGAGTAACAATGATTTTACCGAACCGATGGAAGAAGATAGAACTGAAAATACAAGACTTGAAAATGCAATGTCAAATCAGTTCTAACAGATGATGCAAGCCATGCTTGACCAGCAGCGTCAGGCTAATGAGAACCAAACCAGATTGCAAGAACAAATGCACAAGAAAGATGAAGACCATGCTAGGGAATTGGCAGAAATACAGAGACGGTTGTTGGAGGTACTACAGAGGAGACCCGAACCAGTTCAACCTCAACCTGCTATTGTTATTAATCAGAGGGAGCATGACCCCAATGCACTGTTTGAGAGGTTCAGAAAGAGAGGTCCAAAGGAGTTTATGGGGATAGAAGACCCCCTGGTTACAAATGATTGGCTAGAGTATACAAAGAATATATTTGAGGTTTTCAGATGTAATGGAGGTGAGAAAGTACAACTTGCAGCATCACTCTTCACCAGCTTGGCAGATAATTGGTGGAAGACGTTGAGGGAGGAGTACAGGACTATGCCAGACGCAGTGGCTTGGGCAAACTTCAAGAGGCAATTTAGGGACAAATATGTGCCCGCCCATGTCAAGAGGCAGAAAACAGTAGAGTTTCAGCAGCTTGCCCAAGGCAGAATGACAGTGTTAGAGTACCTCACCAAGTTCGAGAGGTTATCACGGTACGCTCCGAAGTTGGTGGGCACGGTGGAGAAGAAAATAGCTAAATTCTTAGAAGGACTTCACCCTATCATTGAAAGGGATGCCACCGGTGTAGTACCACCTCTCACCTTTGAGGAAGCTGTCAAGAGAGCATATAAGTTTGAGAACTTCCACCATAAGATTCTTAAGGTCCAAGGCAAGAGACAAGGGCAGCCCCAACAACGGCACAACCAGCAGCGAAATCAATAGAACAAGAGGCAGAGGTAAGACCAATATGTGCAGCTTGTTTGCATTCATTGCGGGAAGAACCATGACAGTGCCCAATGTCGTATAGCCTCAGGAGCATGCTTTAGATGTGGCTCCATGGATCACCAGATGAGGAACTGTCCAAGACAAAACAGGCAGAATCAGCAGAAGCAAGGAGCACCGCGTCAGGCACCGCCACAGAATGCACTAGTGGTGCAGAATCAGGCAAGGCCACTCCAGCAACAGGCATCGCAGGACAGTATAGACCCCAGCAGCAGCAGCAACAGGCCCGTCAGCAAGGGCAGCAGCAGAATCAGCGTCCCGCGCAGCAGAACAAAAATACACCTCAAGGAAGGCAGCAACAAGCACCTATCAGGCCACAGCAGCGAGGGCAAATGTATGCGGTCAACAGAGCTGATGCAGAAGCAGCGGGTGATGTTGTGGAAGGTACACTTCTTGTTAGTGGGTTAGAAGCTAAGATATTGTTTGACTCTGGCTCTACGCATTCTTTCATATCCCATGCATTTTCTAGATTTATTGATGTGCATGGTAGAGATCTTGAGTACATTTTGACTGTGGCAACCTCAGTAGGTAAACAAGTTGTGTGTACTAGTTATTACCCTAGTTGTACAGTCCAGATGGGAGAAGTTGTGTTACCCGCAGATCTTATTCTGTTGGAAATGAAGGATTTTGATGTCATCCTAGAGATGGATTGGCTGGCAGAGTACCATGCCACAATGGATCGTTTCCATAAGACCCTTACCTTCAAGTTGGATGAGACACCGGCAGGGGTGTTATTCTAGGGAGAGAGGAGAAATCCTTGTGCAGGGTTTGTCTCAGCGTTGAAGGCTGATAGACTTTTGAGAAATGGATGTGAAGCCTATTTGGCGTTTATCACGGAGGATAAACGGTCCCAAGGGGTGGAGGAGATTCCTATTGTTTGGGAGTTCCCGGATGTATTTTCGGAGGAGATTCCAGGATTACCACCCATGAGAGAAATTTATTTCACCATTGAGTTGTTACCGGGGACCGCTTCGATATCTATTGCACCTTATAGAATGGCTCCGGCGGAATTAGGAGAGTTGAAGAGACAATTGTAAGAGTTGTTGGATAAAGGTTTTGTGAGACCAAGCATCTCACCGTGGGGAGCTCCAGTTTTGTTTGTCAAGAAGAAAGATGGTTCAATGAGGATGTGTATTGATTATCGAAGGTTGAACCAAGTGACCATCAAGAACAAGTATCCATTGCCAAGGATAGATGAACTGTTTGATCAGTTACAAGGTGCCTCGTACTTTTCAAAGATTGATTTGAGATCCGGTTACCATCAGTTGAGAGTCAGAGAATCATATGTGTTGAAAACAGCTTTCCGGACAAGATATGGCCACTACGAGTTTCTAGTGATGCCATTTGGGTTGACTAATGCATAGGCAGTGTTCATGGCTTTGATGAACAAGATCTTTGCGCAGTATCTGGATCAGTTTGTAGTGATGTTCATAGACGATATTTTGGTGTACTCCAAGGCCAAAGAAGAGCATGAAAAGCACCTGAGAATAGCAATGCAGCTTTTGAGAGAGAATCAGTTGTATGTGAAGCTCAACAAGTGTGAATTTTGTTTAGAGCAAGTCGCATTTTTGGGGCATATTATCTCTAAGGAAGGATTGTCAGTAGACCCGTCCAAGATTGAGGCAGTAGTGAAGTGGGAAAGACCGAAGAATGTGTCAGAAATCAGGAGTTTCCTTGGATTGGCCCGGAGGTTTGTACAAGGATTTTCGTCGATTGCAGCACCATTGACGAAGTTGACGAGGAAAAATGTGCCTTATGTGTGGACAGAGCAATGTGAAGCTAGTTTCCAAGAGCTGAAGAAGAGATTGACCACCGCACCAGTCCTTACTTTGCCATCCGGAAGCGGCGGTTTTCCATCTTTATCGATGCTTCGAACATTGGACTTGGTTGTGTGTTGATGCAAGAAGGAAAAGTTGTAGCATATGGGTCCCGACAGTTGAAAGATCACGAGAAGAACTATGCAACCCATGACCTTGAGTTGGCAGCGGTCGTCTTTGCATTGAAGATGTGGAGACATTACCTCCATAGAGAGAAATTTGAGGTCCATTCTGATCACCGCAGCCTACAGTATCTGTTTTCTCAGAAGGAGTTGAATATGAGGCAGAGGAGATGGATGGAGTATATCAAATACTATGATTTTCCAATCAAGTATCACCTGGGGAAAGCGAATGTAGTTACCGATGCTTTGAGTAGAAAGTCAGTGGGCATGGCAAATTTGAGTGGTACTTGTATTTTCGATCAGTTTGAGGAGTTGAAGATAGACCTACAGCCAGTGAGGAAGGGTGTTATATGCGCCAATATGTCAGTGTCAGAGCCTTCGTTCATCCAGAAGATTAAGGACAGTCAGTTGCAAGATCCTGAGTTGGCCAAGATTGCAGAATATATAGCAGAACGTCCTGATTTCCGTATCGTTGACGGAGTTCTTTACTATCGAGACCATTTGTATGTGCCTAACATCGAAGATTTGAGGAACGACATCATGTCAGAAGCTCATAGTACGAAGTATTCCATGCACCCAGGCAGCACGAAGATGTATCAGAATTTGAAGGGCAGATTCTGATGGAACAATATGAAGAGGGAGATTGCAGCATTTGCCTCCCGGTGTATGACGTGTCAGTTGATAAAGGCAGAACATCAGAAGCCTCCAGGGTTATTACAGCCATTAGAGATCCCGGAATGGAAGTGGGAGCACATTACCATGGATTTTATTTCGGGACTACCGAGAACTAGCAGAGGCAATGATGCAATATGGGTTACAGTGGACAGACTCACCAAGTCAGCTCATTTTATCCCCATGAAGACAGGGAAGAAGATGCACATGTTACCCCTGGCAGAGTTGTTTGTCAATGAGCTCGTTAGTAGACATGGACAGCCCGTTTCCATCACATCCGATAGAGACAGTAGATTCATCTCGAGATTTTGGAAGACCCTACATGAGTCTATGGGTACAAGACTACAGTTTAGTAAAACTTATCACCCTCAGACAGATGGTCAGTCAGAGAGGACAATTCAGACTCTTGAGGATATGCTCCGTGCTTGTGTGTTAGACTTTAAGACTCAATGGGATGAGACTATACCGTTGTGTGAGTTTGCTTACAACAACAGCTACCACTCGAGCATTGGAATGGCGCCTTTTGAGGCTTTATATGGCAGGAGGTGTAGGACACCTGTTTCTTGGGAAGAAGTTGGCACCCGCAGTTTCCATAGACCGACTATAGTGAGTGAGACCACTGACAAAGTGAGACAGATCCAAGAATGTTTGAAAGTAGCCTAGAGTAGACAGAAAAGTTATGCAGACGCTCACAGAAGGGATCTTCAGTTCAAAGAAGGAGATAAGGTTTTCCTGAAAGTGTCACCTACGAGAGGAATATTGAGATTTGGGCAGAAGGGCAAGTTGTTACGGAGGTACATTGGACCGTACGATATCATAAGTAAGATCGGTAATGTGGCTTATAGATTAGCCTTACCACCCGAGCTATCCGGTGTACATAACGTCTTCCATGTGTCGATGTTGAAGAAGTACGTCCCCGATCCTTCACATGTACTCAGGCATGAACCGTTGGAAATCAGAGAAGATGCTACCTATGTTGAGAAGCACATTAGATCATAGACACGAAGGAGCAAGAGTTGAGGACACAGACTATTCAGTGGGTGAAAGTGCTTTGGGAAAATCATGGGGTGGAAGAGGCAACGTGGGAATTGCGAGATCAAGTGCAGAAGAAGTATCCGCATCTCCTACCCGAGGTGAGTTTTATATTTCATTTGGAGGACCAAATGCCCTAAGGGGTGGAGGATGTAAGACCCCGACCCGAGTGACTCGATTAGTACTAATTTAGTTGTGTGTTAGTGCTAAGCTTGATTAGTGGTTTTGACTAGGCTTGGATCAATCTAATTCTTTTATAGCTTTGGGGAATTTTTGGTGTCTTGTGTTTAGTGGGACCCTTTGGGGGTTTCCTTTTTGATAGTCTTGCTTGCATTTGGAGGTTACTTGATATTTCCCCTAATTCTTATCTTGACCTCATTTTGCTTATTTTACCGATTATTACAACTTTCATGTTGAGCCCGTACCTGTCCGGAACCCCGAAACCCGATTTTCTTGCATTGAGGGCAAAACAGTCATTCTACATGAAATCTGTACCCAAAACTTGATATCCTCGAAACCCGCGAAACATATACTTTTTAGGACCTAAATGTTTCAAAGATCACTTTTCCCTTCTTCGTCGATTCCGTTCGAGACACCGAAATTAGCGATTTCAGCCCAAAGAGATTTTCTAGTGGTGG
Source organism: Umbellularia californica (assembly GCA_028538565.1). NCBI lineage: Eukaryota > Viridiplantae > Streptophyta > Magnoliopsida > Laurales > Lauraceae > Umbellularia > Umbellularia californica. The sequence continues at coordinate 29,687,039 of JAPQWN010000006.1, forward strand.
AGCCCACACCCACTTGTATATAGAGAGAGGTTATGTTCTTCATTCCCTTTTTCCAGCACAAGCCACACAAGACCTAGGGTTTTCCCTTTCTCTTCTCTTTCTCATTGCTTCCCCATCCTCAAGCTCTACCAAACCTTGCACCAATCAAGAAAAGAGCCTCATCTTCTTCTTCCTCTCTACTAGAGCTATCCATTGATGCCATTTTTGGAGGAACCCACTTACATCTAGACTCTCCTTGAACTAGTTTGGTGATTTTAAAGAACTTCCTAGTAAGTTTTCCTTTCCAATCTCCTTGTGTTGTATTCTCCTAGCCATAGAGGAGCTCTATTTTCCTTATTGAGAGTTCTCTCTTCTTGTTTCTTTGTTTGACCCATTTTAGGGTTTGTTTTTGGGGGTTTTTGTATAGATTGCATTCTTGGCTTGGAGGAAGTGTTTAGAGACTTGATCTTCTTGATTTGAGACCTTGAGGCAAGCGGATTTAAAGGATGTTTTGAGTTTATATTGGTTTTCATGACAAACATAATTTGATTGGCTATTTCCATTAATGACTTACTTATTTGCATTCAATGTGATTTTAATGCTCTTGAAAAGGGGTTGTTGAGCCATTTATTGTCTTGAAATTTGATTGATAGTCTTTGTTATATCTTGTGCCTAAAACTTGAATGAATCCTTGTAAATGTGGTTACATTTTTCTCTTTGTGATTTAATGTGGAAAATGATGGAGATGAATGGATGGAGTCTTGGTGGATATGGTGATGAGTGTTGTTGGGTGTTGGAGGTGGAATTAGAGGAGCTTATTAGCTCCTTTTGATTGCAGGAAAGTGAATGGAGAATGAGAGAAATTGATTGGAGAAGGGAAGACCTGAATCAGGGCTGAATGGGAGAATTCCCGTAACTCACGGTCAGCCAGTGGCTAACCGCCGAATCCATCGGTGGCTAACCGCCAGCCAATCGTAGCAGTTACGGTTACTTTTCCAGAGAGCTGTATTCCAGTGGCCAGCCCAGCGGTCAGCTAGAGGCTAACCGCCGAATCCATCGGCGGCTAACCGCCAGCCAACCGAAGCAGTTACGGTTACTTTTCCAGAGAGCTGTTCTCCTACGGCCAGCCTCACGGTTAGCCAGCGGCTAACCGCCAGATCCTCTAGCGGCTAACCGCCAACTGACTGCTAGGTGACCGAAATTCCCTGAATTCTATGAATAAAGGGGGGATTGAAGGGAGCTTCCATACCATTGCTTGTGAACCTTTCTGAGAGCAATGGGTACCACTCACCTGGGAATGTGTTCGAAGCAGAGATGAAATGTTTGTTGGGAGCCCGTACGAGAGAGAAACCACATCACAGAGAATCATTTAAGCGTTGGGACTACTAAAGTGTATAAGGACCCCGGCATGTCATTCAATTTCAAAGAGTACCAAGGTTTCCTTATTATATAGGCATACGGGATCCCTATTCACTTGAGTTAGTTTTAACCCCGATACTGTCTTTACATTTCGAAAGGTTACTTCACTGTTTATTTCTGAAATACATTGAAAGTATAGTTGTACTATTTTACTAGTCTTGACATACATGCCTGACCTGATATGACAGCTGTGCCTTGAGCACCACCGTCTTGTCCGATTATAGTCTTGCACTTGATTTATTTTGTATATGTCTGGATTTCCATGTTTTGACCCATGAGTCGGCACCACTGAGCTTGGATACCTTGTTAGTCTGATCCACTGACTAGGTGATCCCCCTCTTGTCCCGCCAACTGCAGTTTGGATCTTGCTATCCGGTTATTTAACCGTGGTCTTATCCTGATACCGCAGATTGCTACTGTGGTTCCTGATGCCCGGCTCGCTACTGTGGTCATGTCTTGTATATAGTATATATGTATATGTATTTCGTTGTACCTCCTCACTTCGGTGACTGAGCTCAACGCCTTGACTTGCTTGCTCTATCACTTCAGTGATAGAGGATTTAACTTTGTGTGGTTACCATCTTGCTTGTTTCCTGAATTTCTTGGTTATCTTTACTTGTTTTACCTTGCATATAAGTTTTTACCCAAATGATGCATTTACTCATGAAAGTATTGTTTAGACAGGTTTAAATATTTTCCAAGGTAAATGTTTTATCATTAAATGTGTATACCTTTTATCTACCTGCCAGACCGTTGTGTCTGACCCTTTGCTTTTGTACTCAGGTCCTGTTGTTGGTTTCCTCGAGGAGGAGCCAGAGGAGGCGGTTGGAGAACCGCAGCAGTTAGTCGAGTGGCGTGCCGACGATGTTATGTAAACATCCGGTTGTTGAGCTGCGAAACATTTTGGGGGATTGTTATTGATAGTTTTTCGTGGTTATTGTTTAGTCTTTATTGGCCTTTGTTGACCTCTAATTTTGGGAATTGTAATTAAATGTTATATGTTCTAACTTCAACAGTATTTTGGGTTACGCTATACAACATTGCTCATTCTGATACTTGTTATTTAAATGCAAACAGTTTTGTTATTATGGAAATGATTTACATGCTTGATTTGCCATACGCTTCCACAATTATACAAAATGTTTATGTGTTGGGAAATCCTCACCGCGGACACCTGTGGGAAATCACGTGCACGGGTAATATGTGTGTTCTTTATCTACCCGTGTACGCGTGATCATAAACATATCTTTAGTTATTATCATTACTCCGAATGATCACATGTCACACGATCCATCACAATCAAATTAGTCCCGATCCAGGATTTGGTCCCTAGGCCCGGTCCGGGGTCGCGACAGTAGCTAAGTTGCATATGGGGAAGGAGACCTGGGCAACCCAGGCCAGGTTGATTCTAGGTCCACATTCGGGTCAGGTTGATCTGATACACATGAGGTGTAGTTGGAGAGGAGGAGAACGAGGTGCTCGCGTTGGTTGCGGACGTTGTCAGCCTGGAAGCCGAAGAAGATGCCGAGCCAGTCGAGGACGTCCATACCGTCCCGCCAGGGGACGATGGGGGGCTTGGAGAGGTCGCCGACGGAGCGGAGGCCGGAGATGGCGACGCGGACCTCGGGGAACCGGAGGGATGGGTGGTCGGCGAGGTGGTTGTGAATGGGGATGATATTGTAGATCTCTTCGTTAGGGACGTCGATGGATGAGGAACGGCGGTTTGGAGTGCGTCCGCCATGGGATGGCGGCGGTTGGCGCTGTTCAGGCTCATAGCATCGAAGAAATTCTTCTAAGAAGAAGAAGAAGAAAAGATGAGGAGAGAGAGAGAAACTGCTGCTGTCAGTAGTGATGGAAGGTCTCATTAGGTGATCTCATCAAGCGACCATAGCGATGGGGGTTTATCTGGAAGGTCTCATTAGGTTGTAGCCGCCACTGTAGTTTTCTGATCGTTGTCGAACATAGCGTAACAACACTAGAGAAGGAAGGCAGTAGGGCTATTATATCGTTTTTGACAAATCTATATGAGTTTTTATGAACTTTATTTGAGTTTTTGTAAAATTTATCTAAGTTTTTGTCAAGTTTATTTGAGTTTCTAACAAATTTATGAGTTTTTGTCAAATTTATCTAAGTTTTTCATTTTTTTTTGTCAAATTTATTTGAGTTTTGCGTCAATTTATTTGAGTTCTGAAAAAATTTCTCTGAGTTCTGGACAAATATATCTGAGTTTTTGGATAATTATCTAAGTTCTTGAACAAATTTATTTGAGTTCTGGATAAATCTAACTGATTTTTTCTCAAATTTATTGGAGTTTTTGGCAATTTTTTTGAAATTTGGAAAATTAGTTTATCTTAGTTTGGGCAAATGTATTTGCGATTTTTTAAAATTTATTTGCATTATTTAATTTTATTTACGTTTTTTGAATTTTATTTTCATTTTTTGAAATTTATTTACTTTTTTGAAATTTATTTGGATCTTTTGAAATTGATTTTCATCAATTGAAATTTATTTATATTTTTTGAAATTTATTTGGATCTTTTAAAATTTATTTGCATCTTATTAAATTGATTTTCATCTTTTGAAATTTATTTATATTTTTTTAAATTTATTTGGATCCTTTGAAATTTATTTGCGTCTTTTTAAATTTCTCTGCGTTCTTTTGAAATTTATTGCTTTTTTTAAAAAAAATTATTGCTTTTTTGAAATTATTGCTTTTTTTTTTAAATTTTATTTGTGTTATTTTGAAATGCACTTGTGTTTTTTTAGAATTTATTTGAAAATATCATTAACGGGATTGCTTTAATCGTGGGCAATTAAGTGATAGTATATGATTCCTTTAATCTACTGCAATTAATGGGATTTCCCACTAATCATGGGATATGATTTAACAAAGGGGCAAATTGGACATTTCGGGTATGAGAAAGTGTGTGAGGGACCTTTGGCTACATAACTTTTTTTTTGTGGACTGTTTGCATTAAAGCACACTTTGAGGGACCTCTCGCCGAATCCCCCAATATATTTTTACAATGTTTTTGCCGACGCATTAATTGTGCCGGGAAAAGTTTTATTTCTAGTATATTTTTTTCAATGTTTTTGCCGGCGCAATATTCAAGCCGGGAAATTTTTTTTTCTAATATATCCAAAGAAAAAACCCGTCCCTCATCAAATATTTGGACAGTAAAAATTTTCATCGCGCCTTTTGTTTTCACAAATGTTCCCTGCACGCGGTAATTCCCCCCTCCCATTTCTCCTTGCGCCATTGGAGACCTCCACCATTTCTCTAATTGCATTCTCTTGTTGCCATTTTCTAAGGTTTTCGTTTCGTTTTGTGGATCTCTCACTCCCTCTGCTTGCAATCCATCTTCTTCATTCCTTTATTCTTTCTCCATTCTCGCCCTTGTTTCAGAATCCCAAACGCGAGAGAAGATGCGGAGGAGAAATCTAGAGAAGAAAAGAAACCGAGATAGAGAAGAAAAGACCGAGAAGAAATTTGGAGAAGAAGACGAAGCTAACCAGTACTTTCTCTTGATCCCTCTCTGCAAGTTTTAGGGGTTTTGTGACTTATGATTTAGGGCCTCTTTTTTATGTGACTTATGATTTAGGGTTTTTGTGTGATATGATTTAGGGTTTAAAATCAAAATCAGAGAGCACATGTTTTCGAATTCCGCTACCATATCACCAGGTGTTGGGGCTGTCTCCTGTTCTCCCTTCATGGGTTATCTAACTGTTGTTCATATGACACCCAACTGTCTTGAGTAGAAGCTTCCAAAGGAGTTTGATGTGCGGAATTTTTTTCAAGAAAGGATATTCTATCCCTAGTTCTCGGCGTTGAGAAGATCTCAACTGCATTTTGGAAAAAGAACTCTTAAGGTATGGAATTTTGGGGCTTTTTTATTTTTGGGTTTTGTTGTTTTAGTTGAAGACATGGGCGTGTCTGATATTTTATTTTGATGAAAAGGGCTTGAGTATCTGATTTCCTAGGATTTTGGGGCCTTTTCGTTACTGGGTTTTTTACTGAAGTTGTTTTTATCGGTAGGTTTTAATTTGTTGTTTTTGCTATTTTACTTTGAAAATGGATTGATTTTTAAATTTTTTTCTCAGAGATTTTTACTTGGATATCTGATTTCATATGTTTCTGTTTGTTTTGAAGGAGGTAAAAGTATTAGCTAGGTCACCCAATAGATCCTCTGTTATATGACGATCCGAGCAACGCTTTTCCTGGCGATGAAATTGGACCCGAGATTGCAGAATCTGTAAAACAGGTTCAATCTCTTTTTGCTTGATCTTCCACATCTCATCTCGTCTCTTTTGAATTCGATGACTTTTTTTTTTTTATATATTCATTGCTTCATTTGAAATTCCCATCGAGTGATTCCATCTTGTTTGAATTGAAGGGGCTTGACAAATTCAATAGAGAAATTTGTAATGGGTGCGTTTGTGTGTGTTCAGGATGGAATTCAGTTTGATTGTTTTAACAGAGCGAAAGTGCATGACTTTCCTAACCCTAAGTATTATAAGCTTAGCTTGCTCATGTCAATTTCAGGAAGAAGTATGGAATAATGCTATTCCACCTCGTGTTTTTTTATGTCTGCATGAAACTAAGCTTATGGAGGAATATATATAGAACATCCCTACTTCTTGAAACAATTTCTGTGTTTTTTGAATGTTTCTTTTTGTGTGTGCATAAGCGAAATTGTAGGCACAAAGACACCATGATAAACCACTTTAAACCCATTGCATGCTGAGGTCAAGCTTCGGTTAGCTCTAAAACAAGTAGGTTTATTTCTTGAAAAGATCTTTCTATTGAAAAGACAACAACAATAATATTTAAATTGTTGGAAAACAATGAATTTTGCAGGCTTTGTGTAGAAGACGTTGAATCCATTTATGTGGAAGAGCTTGGAGTCAAATTTTCGAAATAGGAAATTTTGATGTGTTAGTGATTGACCCAATGATGGGTGAAATTGTGTAGAAGACGTTGGCTATCTGATGCAGCAGCAATAGTATGTCATGGCAACAAGAATCGTGGGCCACATGTGGGACCCATGAAATCCTGATTTTTAATTGTTATTAGTTTTATTTTTAGTAAAGAGTGTAATTAGAATTAGGTTTCTAATTTGGGTAGGATTATTATTTGGTTTCCTAGTTTGATTAGGAATGTTTTCTTAGGGTTTAAGTTTATTTTATTATAAATATAGCATTGTAGAGATCAATGATCTCAGAGATTAGAATTGATTAATAGAATTCCCTGTGTGGATTTTTCTTTGGAGACTGTTTCTTCTTCGAGTGATTGTTCTTAAGAACTCTAATTGTGCCCCGGCACTTGCATCCTAACTCTAGGATTGCATTAATTGGTATCAGAGCCGAACGATCCCTCGATCGTCGGCGTGTTACCCCTATCCCCACCCCTACCTATCCATCGCCATCCACTTTGTCCATTCCCTGCTCCTACCCTCGACAACCCACCATCGTCCATCGCTGTCGTCCCCATCTCCAACCCAGCGCTAGCCGCTGCCAAAGACTTCTCTCAACCAGTAACCCTAAACCCTCCCTGTCATCCCAGTAACCCAACCAGTAACCCAAAACCCATCCCGTGCGCCCCTGCCGATACCAAACCCTCGCCGCCCACTCCAAGCCCGTCGACCATCCATACCGCTTGATCTCACAAAAACCCTAGCCCTGCCTTTCCTAAACCCTACCCACACTATCAATCCCAACCTCTGTCATGATGGAACGCGCTCCGAGGCGCCGTGGGGCGGCTACCGGGGTCGGCGGAACGTGGGAGTCCGTCGGGTCCGGTCCTTTCACGCCCTGGCGGGCCTGAAGCGTGCATCAACATTTCTTTGTGTGGGTGTGCCAGATTTTCTATTTTACTTGGAATTGCAAGTGGTGATCCGGAGATCAACCTTCGCAAGTAAAAAGGAAATCAACTTCTTTCAAGTTTTCCATTGCACAAATATTTAAGAAAAGAGACATTTTCTTGGTTTGCCGTGAAAGGCGATTTTGTTTGGCATTTATAGCCGATTTACAATTCTCATCAATAATGAAAGACAAGAGTTGTGATTTTTGTCTCTTTTAGAAAAATACAAACTACAATGAAAAGCAAGAAAAGGAGGATCTAACTTTTCAGGAGATTGTGGGGGACTCGTTCAGATTGACGGTCGCAAGCCATGTATGGGCTTCGCCATCATCCATGCAGATGAGAATAGAAGATGCTTTTGATTCGCTTGGCTTGGCTATAACCTCAGATTTTTAGAGGACAAAGACCAAGAGAAGGTCCTATGTCCAATAAAAAGCTAAGTAGACGGGCTGAAAAGCCACGTCTAAGCCATTGGAGGCAGCGGGAGAAGGCAAGGACCTTGGGGGGGGGGGGGGGGGTGCCCCCCAAGGGACTTTTGTCACCTTGTAGTGGTGGCCGGTGCAGAACTTCAGCAGAGTTTTTCTCTCTTTTTCTTTCTCTCAGATTTCTGGATCTGTGGCGCTTTGGAAGTGATGCCTGGATTCTTTTTCCGATCCTGGTTTCAATGGAATGCTCTCCTATTTATAGGCTTTTGGTAGCCATTTAGGAGAGTTTATGGGCTTTAATGGCCTTAATGGGAGGAGTTACAAGATTTATTTCTTTGTTTTTGTAACTCCTTTTTCCTTGAATCTGATTGGCCGATGGAGATTAAGGGCTTTTAATCACCTTAATTACCATAATGGGAGGAGTTTCATGGGTTAAATGCCATGAATCAATTGACTTGTAACTCCCAAATGCCTGCTTCTGATTGGGCCGTCCAAAGAAATGAATTAATGACTTCAATAAAGCTAGTCAATTAACCACATTAATTGGTCGCTGAGCAGTCGAAGAGTCGCGGGCCGTGCCGTGTCTTCTGGAATTCTTTTGGCGATGATCATCGATGGATCTTCATGCTGATCGACATCGGATGAACATATAACTTCAGACATTGATAGCTAGCAGCGGGCTGGTGACATCTGTCCTGTCGATTTTTCGATCGATCGGGCGGAAAGTACACTTTTTTGGTCGACCGGTTGGCGATCAATGTTGACTTTGATACTTTTGGAGGTTGACTCGTGATTTTGACGGATGTCGGCGGACATGAGTCAATTTCAAGCACTAAAAATCACATTTTCAGGAAACCACAGGGGCCAAAGTGCGCGAAACGCGAAAAAGGACGGAAAAACGGGTCACCAGCGAAAAATCCGGTGACCCGGACTTCCATGGTCGCCGGCGACCATGGGCCATGGTCGCAGGGGCCTGTGACCTTGGCCCAGGGTCGCAGGGGCCTGCGACCCTGGGGGAATTTTTCCCTTCGGAGCCCGTTTTGCGGTCGTTTTGAGGTCTTTTTCGTCGCCGTTTTCTTCTGTATTTTTCCTGACATTTCTTCTCATTTATTGGCTTGATTTCCCTGTAGAAAACCTGATGAGAATCCTTGCATTTTTAGAGTGCAAAGTTTCCAATTTTCCGGGAAAGCCGAAGACTTTGTCGCGTAGAGCTGCTGATTTTCCGCCAGAAGCTGAAACTTGGTCAAACGATGTCGGAATGACCTGAAATTTGAGGTGAAGCCTCCTGAGCAATAAATAAGACCAACCATAGGCTTTTGTTTGAGTTTTGAAGCCGTTTGGGGTCCCGTCGATGCTTCACTTGATTTTGCTGCGGGGAAAATGCCGAGCTTTGATATGTGGCCAAACGATGTCCGATTGACCTGAAATTTGACGGGGAGCCTATTGGAGTCATTTTGAGACGTTCCATGGGCTCCGTTTTGGATGTCATGGTCCCGGGTTGCTCCGCCGCCGGTAGGCTTGATTTTCTCTCGGAGCATCGAAACCTGGTCAAACGTTGTCAGAATGACCTGAAATTTGACGTGCAGCCTTTTGGAAGCATGTTGAAGCCACTCATGCACTTGGTTTGATGAGCGAAGGCTTCGGTGGTTCCCGCCGCCGGGAGGCTTGATTTTACTGCTCGAGCATTGATGGAGGGTCAAACGTTGTCGGTTTGACTTGAAATTTGGTATGGAGCCTTTTGGATGCATTTTGAGATCATCCACAGGCTCTAATCGGGAATTTGATGTCTCCGATGCTGTCGCCGCCGAGAGCTCCTATTGAGCTGTCGGAGAAGTGAAGTTAGGCCAAATGTTGTCGAAATGGCCCGAAACTTCATGTGTACTCTTCTCTTGGCTATCTTGAAGGATCTTGCAGTTTTTGTTTGATTCTGACAAGATTTGATTTTTTGGAGAAATTGCATTGCCTATTTATGGCAGGTTGCGACTTCATGCAGCTTTCTTGATGTTGAAGAGGCAAAGTGACATTTTTGGTGTCAACAAATGCCCCCTCGAGGTACAGCGACGAGTTGCTTGACTTTTGTAGTCGATGTGCCTCGAAAAGATTTTTGAAGAAGAGCTTGTGTCTTGACCAAGAGTCTTTGAGCAATCTTTCCTTTGGTAGAGTAGCCTTTGAGCTTCCAGGGGAATTTTATGGTAAATGAAAGGAATCAAGTACCATCTTGAGGCAAAATTTTGAAGATGACATCAGGGATGTGGATTTGGACTTTTGTTTTTGACCTTGTGACCTAACAAGCTGTATGTGGCAGGTTAGGGGGGTCGGGTTTTGGTTTTGACCTTGTGACCCAACAAGCTGTATGTGGCAAGTTGGGGGATCATGATTTGGTTTTTGGTTTTGGTCTTGTGACCTAACAAGCTGTATGTGGCAAGTTAGGGGACCAGGATTTAGTTTTTGGTCACTCTTTGGGACTGTGTGGGTCCATTGGAATGGTTTGGATTTTTTTGTGGAATGTCAATTTCAAGATTTTGGCTCAATTTGGTTTATGAGGCTGGATGGTTTGATTTTTGGAAGCTCATGGGGCTTGGAATTTTTTTTGTATGGTTCAATCAACTCAAAAGAGGTATGGAACCATTTTTGTATGCTCTTGGTAAGAGGGATTTTTTTTTTCTGACTAAAAGCCCATTTTTTTTTTTCAGTGCCTAGGTGGTCAAACCTGGCTTATATGGGCTAACCCATGGGACCTTAAGCTTTTTAGATGGCTTAGAAGATCTCATGCGGGGCCATTTTTGTAAAGAATATCTAAAGATATCTCATTTGGATAGAGAATATATAAAAATATCTTAATGGGAGAGAATCTCTCATACTCCCTTAATTTGAGAGAGAATATCTCAAGGTATCTTTCTTTTTGGGAAAGAATCTCCAATATCCTATTTTGTTGGAGAGAATCTCTCATTGATTGATTTTGGGAGAAAATCTCTCAAAGACATCTTTCTTTTTGGGAAAGAATCTTTCTAATTCCTTCTCTTTTGGTAAGGTTACTAATTAGTAACACTTACCTTTCTTCTTTGTTTCCTTCTTTGATTTGCTCTCTCCTATAAAAGCAAAGGAAGGTAGGATCTCTTGCTCTTATTGCTTTCTTTTGCAACAATCTCAAGAGAGCTCCAAGACCAAGAGTTCTTCTTCTTCAAGGATCTTCAAGCTTTTTCCTTCTTCTTCTCCATCAATGGCTTCAAGTAAGTTTTCTCTCTTTTTCTTTCAAGAAAACTTTATGTAGAGAATAGGATGGTAAAGAAAGTTTCTCTTCTTTTTTTTTTTTTTTTCTTTTTCACGTGTGTCTCTTTTCTCTTTTTTTTTTTTTTTTGTGGGAAAGTTTCTTCCTTTTTTTTTTGTTCTTTTCTTTCTCCCCCTTTTTTTTTTTGAGAAAGTTTCTTTTTTTTTTTTTTTTGCTCATCATGATAATGCGTTTTTTATGCAAATCTAGATGTTCATGCATGTACTTTTTGTAGATTGAGCATGATAGCATACCTGAAAATCTTTGCAAATTTGGGAATTTGGAGCTCGCAGCGATGTTGAGCCCTTCTTGATTTTGCGGAGATTTTGAGGTTTCGAAAGTTTGTAGTTTCGGAGCTCGCAGCGATGTTGAGCCCATCTTCAAACTTTCTATTTCTTTCGGGGTATTTCCCTTTTCTTCGGAATTGCCCCGGAACCATGCCAAAATTTCGCCAGATTTTTGGTGGGACAAAGTGATCCTTTTTTCTTTTTAGCGAAATCCTGTCATTTTGATGATGATCTTTTTTTTTTCTTCTTTTCCAACCTTTGCAGGTGGTTCCTCCAGAACGAACAAGGGTAAAGAGCCTGCTACAAGCGTACCTCGTCGATCCGCCAGATCTTCTAATGTGGCTGTTCAGCAGGCCTGGGAGAAGGTCCAGTATGTTGAGAGAAACTTGGAAGAGTGCGACTCTCTCAACAGAGATGAGATGAGGCAACAACTGATCGCTCTCAAGAGTGAGGAATAGTGCGTTCAAGCTTCCGTGGAGTCTACTGGCAAGAGCAGACCATCCAGTGAGGAGCCAAGTGAGAAACCTAACTCTGATAGTGGGGCGGGTTCTTCTAGGAAGCGAACCCGTAGAGGTAAGAAGAGGAGGAGTCATCATCACAGCGAGGGGCCACATGAGGACTCTCCTGACATGGAAATCCCTCTTACCATCAACGAGGAGGTGCCAGAGGCTGTCGACGAGCCTCCAGAGAAGAGGAGTAGTGGGGAAGAGACCATTGGTGAAGGTATGATTTTTCCTTTTTCGTTTTCTGCTTCTTTCATGGGGCTTTCCATGTTCTGATTTGTTTTCTCACCCTGCTGCTGCTTTTTTTTTAGCAGAGGATGAAGACTTGGCGATGCCTGAGGTTCCGACCGATGAGGCGGTGATGGAGCCGGTTATGGCATCTGAAGAAGAGCCGAGGGACTCTGGAATGATTCCAGAATCTCCAATTGGTATAACTTCTTTCGCTTTCTCTTTTTCTTGTGCCTGCGACTTGATTTGCTAACATTTTTCTTGTCAGCTGACTCGCCACAAGATTCCGATGACTTTGAACCATCAATGGACGCAAATGTTGATGATGCTTCCGATGAGTTCATGGAGGAAGAGAGTGTTCCGCCAGTCGTCGAAGAAGGTACTTTGTAGTGGTGACCCTGATGGTTTTTTTTTTAACAGGATCATATTCATACCTTTTTGTGTTTCATTTGCAGGTTTTGAAGTGACAGAAGAGAGTCCATCGCTTTCTTCAGAACCAGAGCAAGGGATGCCAGAGGTCGATCCGGAGGTAGAGACCAGTTCTGACATGATTGAGGAGATGCCTCGTGTTGAGATTCCCTCTCCAGTGGCTCCAAGTGGAAAGAGTTCTTTTGTTACTCTTCCAATGGGTCATGACATGAGCAGCCGATCAACGGAGAAGGGTGAATCTTCATCCAGTTCGTCTCTTCAATTTGCGAAGAAGGTGCTGGCTCGGGTTTTGAGTTCTTGGATCAAGACTCTCTTTTCTGGACATTTGGAGGCAGGATTTGGCATGATCCCACATGTACAGGAGATTCTCACTGATACCGAAGAGGTTGGTCTGGATGTCACAAGTGCCAGGGCGATCGTTGATAGGATCATTGCACTGGGTGACAAATGGTTTGAGACCATGAATTTCCCTGACGACCAATTCTTCAAGGAGATGTTCTTGGACCCTGCTGATAAGGCTAAGTCTGACCTGAATGAGGCTACACAAAGCAAGAAGCAGCTAGTTCGGGAGAAGAACAAGGAAGAGCTAGCCATCATCGGATTGAGGCATGACCTTAACGTCCTTGATAGGGAAGTTGAGGAGGCCAGGAAACGTCTTGAGCATTTGAAAGCACAAGTCGATGCTAAGTGGACTGCTATAACAGAGGCTCGTGACAGGGAGAGTACTCTGATTCGCAGGGTTGCAGATGCCGGTCAAGTTCTCGAGAGGAGGACTCTAGAAAACGAACGATGGCAAACTGCTGGTGAAGAGCTTCTCGGTGTTAAAGAAGGGTTACGGCATTCGCCAGCATCTCATGGCAAGTTCCTGAAGAAGCGTGCCTTGGAAACTCTGACGGCTGAGGCCAAAAGTTTGCTTGAGGAGCTGAAGCTTTGGCTGGAGACCATTTTTGGTTGAGCTCCTGATTTTTGTAGCAGAAAATACTCTTCTTTTTTTTTTTTGGTACCACATGTATTTTTTTTTGGTACTCTTTTTTTTTGTAGTGCTTGTGAACACTTTCCTCTTTTTTTTTTGGTACCACATGTATTTTTTTTTGGTACTCTTTTTTTTTTGTTTTGTTTTCCCTACGCTCACTCAAATCTTTTTGTGATGAAAGCAATTGCTAAATGGGATTTTATCAAAAGCTTTGTCATTTTGTGAAAATCTTTTGTCAAATGGTTGTTTTGGTAGGGGAAACGAATTTGGCATGAAAGCCGGATTTTTGTGGTATTTACAGCCGGTTTGGTGGCATTGATAGCCAATTTGTGGCATTTATAGCCGGTTTTGACATGAGAGTCAGGTTTTTTTTTTGTGTGGCATTTGTAGCCGAGTTTTTTGAAAACCAAGTTTTGTTTTATTGGCATGAAAGCCGATTTTGGCGTTTATAGCCGGAAATTTTTGTTTTGGCATTTATAGCCGGATTTTGGCATTTATAGCCGAGTTTTGGTTTTCAAAATGCAGGTATCGACTAAATGTCGCCTCCCCGCTGAATGGTCTTGCAAGTATCGATGGAATGTCGCTTCCTTGCTCATTCGGTTTTGCAAGTATTGATGGAATGTCACTTCCTCGCGGGTTAGGTTTTGCAAGTATCGATGGAATGTCGCTTCCTCGCGAATTGGGGTGCAAATATCGACTAAGCGTCGCTTCCCTGCTTTTCCCAAGACTTTTGGTTTTGCGGGTACTGACTTGATGTCGTTTCTCCGCGATTTTTGAAATTTGAGGTTTTCTCGAACCATTTGTAATTTTGGTTGTGGATAGCAACTGGTATGTTACATCTCCATGATTTTTGAAATTGGGTTGTGGATATCAACTGGTTTGTTGCTTCTCCACGATTTTAGGTTTTCTCGAACCTTTGAAATTTGGGTTGTGGATATCAACTGATCTGTTGCGTCTCCACGGTTGTTGGATTTTGCAAGTATCGACGAAATGTCACTTCCCTGCGATTTTGGGTGCAAGTATCGATGGAATGTCGCATCCTTGCTTTTTTTCAAAATTTTTGTTTTGCGGGTACTGACTTTGATGTCGTTTCCCCACGATTTTTGAAAAACCATTTTTTTTTTGTTTAAAGACACGAGGGTCGTAAATTTTGACCTAGAACCATTTGGCTGTAAAAGGTAAGGTGGACTAGGGTGGAAATCCCTGAATCCGGATTTTTGTATCAAACCATGAATTTTGGTTCAAGGATCGAAAGTTTTGGTCAAGTCAGGGAGAGGCTCCTAAACTTGGATTTTTTTTTTGTTTTTGAACAATGAAACGATGAAAGTAAGCATTGTTTTTGAATCTCTAGAAATTTTGACATTTGATATGAAAATTCTAAAGAGAGTGGGTTTGACGAGCGAGTACCTGAGAACAGGTTTTGGCCATACAGGCATTGCTCTTACCCAGTTGGGTAAGTCTTCAAGGGTAGTACCGCTTCAAGAACTTGCCGTTGATAGGCAGCATACATCTGTCGCCTTCCATGTTTAGGGGGGCATATGCGCCATTGGAGAAGACCTTGTCGATGACGTAGGGTCCCTCCCATTTTGGTTCAAACTTGCCTTTGGACTTGTGAGCGAAGACCATTGGTCTTTTTACCGCAAGAACCAAGTCACCCTTTTTGTAGGCGCGTTGCCTGACTTTTTTGTCAAAAGATCCTGCCATGCGTGCTTGGTAAAGTTCAATGCTTTGTCGAGCTTCGAGCCGTCTCTCGTCGAGATTGTCCAGCTCATGGAGTCGCAATTTGACATTGCTTTCTTGAGTCATGTCATTTTGTAGAGATACCCTCAGAGAAGGAATTTGTACCTCTAGGGGCACGACAGCTTCACATCCATAGACCAAGGAAAATGGTGTGCTATGGGTTGGTCCTCGAACGGTGGTTCGATAGGCCCACAAAGCTTCAGACAGTTTATCGCTCCAGTCTCTTTTGTGACTAGAGACCATTTTCTTGAGGATTTTGCAGAGTGTCTTGTTGAAGGCTTCTGCTAATCCGTTTGCTGCCGGATTGTATGGAGTCGAAGGACAGCTTTGGATTTTGTATTTGTCGCAGAACCTGTAGAATCGATGATCCCGGAATTGTGGTCCGTTATCATGGACGAATCTTTTAGGTATGCCGAAACGACAAATGATGTTGGTGCGCAGGAACTGAAGAACTGATGAGGTCTTCATTTCGTTGAACGCAAATGCTTCTGACCACTTGGAGAAATAATCCGTAGCGGCGAAGAAGAAGCGATGACCTTTGCTTGAAGGGGGAGAAATAGGACCTATGATGTCCATACCCCAGGCTTCGAAAGGCCACGAGATTGCTGTAGGATGTAGCCATTCCGGAGGCATGTGAATGTAATCTCCGTGAACTTGGCATAGCTGGCAGCGTTTGGCAAATTGCATTGCATCAGCAACCATGGTAGGCCAATAGTAACCTAACCTTTTTATCTGATCATAGAGCTTAGGACCTGCCTGATGGGCTCCACAAAGACCAGCATGAACTTCTTTAAGTGTTTCTTCGGCCTCTTGTTGTGACAAGCAGCGTAGAAGTACTCCGTTGAAGGATTTCCTGCAGAGGATTTTTGAAGGAATATCCAGATGAAAGTTTGGGGCTCGCCTTTGAATGCTTACCCGTTCTTTTGGATCTTCAGGTAGGATTCCGAACATAGTGTAATCAATGAACGGATCCCTCCAGTCGCCGATTGAAGGTTGAAGGATAGAGATCCGACTTCCAACCACTCGGTGGCATTCAGCAACTGCTTGGTGTGTGTTAAGAGGAGGGAGGATCTCTCTCACATACTGTAATTTGCATGCTTTCCCCTTCCTGGATCGCCATTGATGCGGCAAGTCCGGCCAGGGCATCTGCATGGATGTTTTCACCTCTACGAATGTGGGTGATGTTGCAGATGTCAAACTTTTGCAGAAGCGATTGTGCCTTGTTGTAATAAGGCAGCAGATCGGGCTTCCTGACTTCATATTTCTGATTCATCTGGTTGACGATCAGTTGAGAGTCTCCAAAGACTTCCAGCATAGTGGTACCGGATTCGATGGCGAGTTCCAATCCTAGGATCAGAGCTTGGTATTCAGCTGCATTGTTTGTGCATGGTTCCAGTAGCGAGAAAGCGTGTGGAATCATGTATTTGTCAGGGCTAACAAAGAGGATGCCAACTCCTGAGATCAGCTTTCTTTTTTCATTTGTCCTGGTTGCACCGTCAAAGTACATGTCCCAGGAGGCATTTGGTGAGGAAGTCTCCACGTTGTAGACAGGTTCGTCTGGGAGATCATCTCTGAGTGGAGAATCTTTAGGCAATGGATGCTCTGCGAGAAAGTCTGCTAGAGCTTGGCCTTTGATTGCTTTTTGTGGCACATACCTAATATCAAATTGTGATAGAAGGATGGACCATTTTGCCAGTCGGGCATTGAGAGAACCTGCCTTTGTGACAAGGACCTTCAAGAGGTTGATCCTTGAGACGAGGTAGACTGTGTTGGAAAGCAAGTAGTGACGTAGCTTTTGTACGGCAAACATCACTGCAAGGCATTCCTTTTCGACTGGGGAGTAGCGATGCTCTGCACCTACTAGCATGCGGCTGAGGTAGTATAGAGCAGCTTCTTTTCTTTCATCATTTTCTTGTGCAAGCAGAGCACCCAGAGAGTGATCAAGGGCTCTTGTGTACAAGATGAATGGTTTTCCAGTGGCAGGGGCAGCTAACACTGGAGGTTTGGTCAGGTATGACTTGATATCTTGAAATGCGGCTTCACAGTCGGCATCCCAGACAAAGTCTACACCCTTTTTCATCAATCGAGAGAATGGACGGCATTTCCCCGAAAGATTGGAGATGAACCGTCTGATGTAGGCCAATCTCCCTTGGAGCCCTTTTAGTTCTCTCAAGGTTCTTGGAGAGGGCATTTCTAGAATAGCCTTGACTTTTATGGGGTCAAGTTCTATTCCAGCTTTCCGAACAAGGAATCCGAGAAACTTACCCGACGAGACGCCGAAGAAGCATTTTAGAGGATTCATCCGCAGTTTGTGTTTGCGGAGTCGGAGGAAGACTTCCCGAAGATCTTTGAGATGGTCTTCTTTTCTTCTGCTTTTGACAGCGAGGTCATCAACGTAACATTCGACCGTCTTGTGCTGCATATCTTGGAATATTTTCATCATAGCCCTCTGATATGTGGCACCAGCATTTTTCAGACCAAATGGCATGACAGTATAGCAATATACGCCAAATGGAGTCCGAAATGATGTGTGTTTTTCATCCTCGGGATGCATCTTTATCTGATTGTAACCAGAGAAGCCATCCATGAATGTCATTCGCTCGAATCCGCAGGTATTGTCAATCATCACCTCCGGTATGGGGAGCGGGAATTCATCTTTAGGGCAAGCGCCATTCAAGTCTCTATAGTCAATACAGACTCTGATCTGCCCATTTTTCTTTGTCACGGGGACAATGTTGGCCAACCATTCTGGATGTTGTTCCTCACGGATGAAGCCGACGCTTTTGAGCTTTTGAACTTCTTGTTCAATTTTATCCATCACATCTGGACGGAATCTTCTTTGGCCTTGTTTGACAGGCTTGATTTCTTCTTGAAGATTGAGTTTGTGGACTGCTACTTTGGGGTCTAAACCAGGCATTTCAGCATAGGACCATGCAAAGCAATCAACGAACTCACGAAGAAAAGCGATATACTCAGGTAACTCATCATCCTTTATATTCTTGCTTATGAATACAGGACGTGGGTTATCTGGTGTTCCCAAGTTTATCTTTTGAACAGAATCTTCTGTCGGAAGGTTCGAAGGTGGTTCCTCCACAATATTTTCGGAGGCTTCCAACTCAACGAAGCCTTCTGGGGTTTCGACTGCATTACCAGACCAAGGCTCTGTTCCTTTCCATGGATTTTCTTGATTGGTGATCTCCTCAAGGCTTGCTATGAGATAGTCCCAATCGCCTGTTGAGTCTGGTATTTCTTTTGGAGACGAGGGTTCTTCTGGGTCAGGATGCCACCCGTCTGTGTCATCGGGCGATTCCTCTTCATCATCAGAGAAATCGTACCAATTGGATGAGCTTCCTGGATCTTTGTTAGGTAACTCTTTAAAGAGATATCCAGGGAGATCGATGTCTTTATGGACTTGAGATGTTGAGGCTTGGTCGGTAAAATGACTTTTAAGCTTTTGTGTCAACTGTCTCAGAGGAGTGTCGGGATCATACCCTAACCCATATGAAGACTTTTCTACATGATCGTAGAGTCTCCAATCTTCCAGCTGGCTTTTGGTCAAGGCGGGCCCCAATGGCGTGAGAATACCGCGTCTTTCTCCCAAACCGACTGGGTTCTGAGCGTCAAAGCCCATTTTCTTCATGATAGCTTGTGCCACAGGACTATATAGAGATAGTTGAGGCATACCTTCATTTTGGAAGGGTTCAAGCAAGGAATTTGATGAAGAAGCATCCGATCTATGGAAGAAGATCGGCTTTTGCTTTGGTGATGTTGTCGGAACAACAAAGGTAGCAGACGTAGGATCTTCTACATCAGCAGGTGTCTCCATCGGAGTGAGAGCAGGCTGAACTTGCTGAGTGTCAGCTTGGCTTGACGATGCATCGTCTTCTGGCTCTGAGTCCGAGTCTGTGTCTTGCATGATAGACACGAGAGAAACAACAAATTTGCCCCCAGACTTTTGTTTCGTCTTCTTCACTTTAGTCGTGATGACCAAAGGTCTTGAATTCTTGAGGGAGATGACGAAGGGAGGTTGACTACTCTCTTCTAATTTGCCGGAGGGTTTGTTTTCTTCCGGTGATTTTTGAGGAGCATTGCCTTTATCTTTCTGGAGATTTTCAGCAGGGGGTGCTATTTCCTCTTCTTCTTTTTCTCCTTCATACATCTGGGAGTCTGCGAAGTGGACTTCTTTACCTTTGAAGGGTTTTCTGTCCGCAAAGACACGATGTACCATGCCGTCGTCGCCGACGAACTTGATGCATTGATGTAGAGTTGAAGGGACAACACCGTTCTCGTGTATCC
Organism: Umbellularia californica; assembly: GCA_028538565.1. Lineage (NCBI taxonomy): Eukaryota > Viridiplantae > Streptophyta > Magnoliopsida > Laurales > Lauraceae > Umbellularia > Umbellularia californica. The sequence continues at coordinate 29,706,446 of JAPQWN010000006.1, forward strand.
AAGGACGTCCGAGAAGGATGTTGTAGCATGAGGGGGTTTTTATTGCATACACAGTGACCTCAGAGATAAGATCACCGATTTGCAATTTGAACCTGATTTTGCCGATAGGCCTTTGAGCGCTCCCATCGTATCCAAAGATAGATACAGATGTGTGGCTTAGCTTGCTGGGTGGGATGCCCAACTCTTCGAGAGCCGAAGTGGAGATGAGGTTGAGTGCAGAACCTGGGTCGACCTGAACTCTGTGTATAGGCATTTCCTTGATGTACCCTGTGAAGTACAGGGGTCGGTTGTGCCTTGCTTCGCCAAGTAAGAGGTCTTCCTTAGTGAAGGCGATGGTTGCACTGGCTGCCTTTTGAACCGAGAGGCATTGGATGCATGATCCCTCGCTTTTCTCTTTTTCTCCTTTTAAGGAGGTTTCTGAGTTTTTGACCCGGTAGTCCATTTCAATTTGGAGGACTTGTGGGGCATGTTTGTCGACATCCTCATTCAGTTTTTGTAATTCTGAGATGAGATTATCAAGAGTGCGTGGAGACATTCGCAATAAGTCTAGGATGTGAAGACGTGCAGGTATGTGTTTGAAGTGCTCAACCAAGTCATACTTGAAAGCCTCCTTGGGGCCTGCATGTTCATTGTTTTTGCCACTGGGGGCGCTTACAACATCTTTTCCCAAAGGATTTACATAAGTAAAGGAAGATTGATTGTAATTTTTGTGGTAGTCCCGGCCAGAGCGGGTGCCTCTACCAACTTCGAGAGCTTCTTGAGAAGGATCTTCGTTTGGAAGATTGTCTTCAGGATCAAGAGGCTGTCGTTTTTCATCCACTGAGGCTGTATCTGCAGCAGAGTTGCCATCCTCAGTGATTGTGTTGCACGGAGCATTTTCCGGGAGCGAGTCCTGAACAGCATCCAGCAGCTTTTCTTCTTCGTTGACCCATCCATCATCCCAAGTTGGGTTTTCTTCATGATGATGAGTCGGGAAGAATGTGTATTCTGAAGTTACAGTCTCAGGAGAAGAAACCTGAGAGGGTGTCATCTCTGTGAAAGTCACGTGAGACGAGGTAGCCCCAGAAGATATGGTGCTAGGTGTCGCCGGTGTGTAAGTGATCTCATCAGATGATGCATCGGAAGAGCTATAATCCTGAATTATCACATTACAGGCAGCTCTTAAAGGAGACGTTGTCTGCTCGGAGTCAGACTTATTCCTCGGATGTAAGAGGATCGTCAATCCAGCAATGTTCTCCATTTTCAGGAGTTGAGGGAGGAGGTACCTGATGGGCTTCAGGGACTTCCGGCTCTGGATTGTGAGGAATCTCGTTGACGCGGTCTTGCTCTTGTTCTAGAGCGAGACGCTGCAAGATCCTTGCATATTCTTCAAGATCAGGCATGGGAGCCAGATCCTCTTCTTCGTCTTCTCCGTGTGGCTCAACATAGTTGATTTCCACTGGAGCAACGACAGGTGCTGGGTTAACAGCATCTTCTTGTGCAGCCTCTTGGTCTTCTTCATCATCAGACCAGGATCCTTGTGGTTGCAAGGGGTTATACCAGATTACTGGCATAAGGTGAGTTTCAGGAACCCATTCTTCGTCGGAGAGATACTCTCCTGTTTCAAGAGATTCCTCCCACTCGCCGGTGTAGTTGGGCTCGAATCCATCGTCGGTATCGCTGGACTCGTATCCATCAATGGAGAATCCAACTACCGAGTTGCAAGAGTATAATGCCCCCTGCATGGCTTCTTTTTTGAATTGAGGTGGCATGAAATCACTGAGAGTGAAGTTTCTTACCGCCTTTGAAGTCTCTGGAAGGGACGTTTTTGTTGCCCCGAGTGAAGTGGTAGAGGAGGCCTCTGCCTTTTCATGGACTTCTTGTTTTGGCTGGGTCTTCTCTTGCCGTTTGAGCCTGAGGAGATGTTTCCTAGCCTGCCTTCGCTGTTGAGCTGTCGGCTTTGTTTTTACGATCTCCCAGTTTTCATCTTCCAGGAGATCGGGATGTACCCATATGGGTTGTCCGTCTGGTGTCGGGCAAGGAACCAACACTTCAGACGTTTGAATTCTTTTTATCACCTTGAAGGAAGTAGTGATCTTCTTCTTCGGTGATTTTGGTGTTTGTCCACATGACACCATGTTGACAGAGGCAGTCCCATAGTTTTTGTCAAAGGTGATGACTCCGTTTTTCCACATCTCGTTTATCTTCTCTCTCACAACAAAGCATTGATTGAGAGGATGTGAGACCATCTGGTGGTATGGACAGTACCGAGGATCATTGGTTTTGCCAACGTCTCCAGGTCTTTTGGGCTCTGGCAAAATGAGTTTGCCATTTGCTAGGAGAGCCTCAAAGATTTCTTCAACGTCTTCATCGAACGGATATTTCTTTTCTACTCGCTCTTTGAAGGCATCAGAGAGTTCAGGTCTCTTACCTGCAGCTCTATTTTCAGCTTTCTTTGGTTGCTGAGGAGCTGACTTGGTTTGCACATTAAGGACCTCTTTCTTCTTTGGTTTAGAGGTTGCAATGGCGGTTGGCTCTTTTCTTGATGACTTCTGACTGTTGAGGTCTTTAATCACCGTTTCGGCTTCCATAGAAGCTTCCAGGAGTTCTCCCAGGTTTTTTGATTTGTTGCCAATGATCATGGAGCGTATTCTGGCTCTCATGTTGTTTCGGCAGATGTCGACTAGCGACGCCTGTGGCAATACATCTGAACATTTGTATGCTATTGCTTTCCACTTGTGAATGAAGTCATAAGTTGACTCATTCTCTCCCTGTTTTAGGCTACAGAGCTGAGCCATAGTAACAGGATGATCCTCACCTTGGAAGTGGGTCAGGAAGCGTGTCTCCAGCATAGCCCAGTTCTGAATGGAGTTCTCCGGAAGAGTGGAGTACCAATCGAAGGCCGTACCTTTTAGGGTACTTGCAAAGAGGCGGATCTTGAGTGCATCTTGATCCGCGATAGCTCCCGTCAAAATCTCGAAGTGGATGACGTGCTGTCTGGCTGATCCTTTCCCCGTATATGTTTGGAGAGTAGGATGCTTGAATTTTGTGGGGAACGGGACCGAGTCCATCCATAAAGGATATGGTGGCTTGATCCCATGCTCTTTGAGTATATCCTCTTCTTTAGCTTTGGCGAGGATACTGTCTACGTCCTTTTTGGTAAGGGCGCGTGACTCATTTTCTTCACAATTTTCCTCGTTATTGCCATGATTCGGAGGAGGCTCATTGTTCGCCTGATTTTGGACGACAAGGAGAAGGTTTTCCATCAGAGTTTCAATCCTCTGCTGGCCTTGTTCCAACTGCTGGATGCGTGTGAGCGCATCATCTCGAGGTGGATTCTGAGGTGGTGGCTCAGAACTTGTAGCCAAGACGTTCATCCCTCGGGATTCGAACGAAGAAATCGTCCTGGTGACCGAGCTGGGGCTCATTCTTTTTGATGAAGAGCTTGATGAAGGATTACTCTCTCGTCCTTGGCTTGAAGGGGCAGGAGATTCTTCGGGATGTCTTTGTGTCCTGGTGATGCTACGGGTCATCGGACGTCGGACATGGATTTTTGATGCTGACCTTTGGCGTCTTCTGGTTTTTCCAACCATATGGACGGCAGCAACCTGGTCGGGTCTTTCTTTTTCGACCCATTTGTGGGAGACTTGAAGTGTAGGAGGCTGGATCCGTTGCTTCTCTAGTCTCTTTTGTCGATATGACGCACGGCGGCGTGCTCGACGAGCGATTTGAGCTTCAGTCAGCTCTGGCTGGGCTCTGACGATGAAGGATGTGCTCCCTCGGGCGCAGCAGCCGAGCCTGTCTTCTTTGTAGCTAGGCAAGGACAGGATCCGGACCCGGTCCTTTGCCTGTTGCAGCGAAGCTTTGAACCTTTCGAGTTCGGCCCCTGTAGAGATGAAGGGTCGAACTGAAGGAGTGTAGGCCTTAGCAGGTGCTTGTAGAGGCCTGGTGATGCATGATCTAATTTTGGGCCTGTAGGAACAAGCCGGCTCATGCTGGGTTGACTTGGGAGTCAAGTTGGAGATGGGTCTCTCCTCTTTCATGTAGGCAAGAGGGTAGAACTGGTTCTCCTTGAGTGGGGCCAGGTATGCTGGCTTGGTGGAGGTTTGAGACCTTCTTTGTTTTGGGGAAGGTCTTGGAGACCAAGTCTTAGGGTAGACCTGGTTGGTTGTTGGTCGAGGCTTCGCGGGGGTGCCGCGGGCTTCGGGCTTTTGGGCGCTCGCCTTTGGTGTCACGGGAGTGACACGTTGAGAGGCGATCTTCTGCTTTTTAGCAGGCGCAGCTTCTTCTTCGGGAAGTGGGAATGGTCCCAGTGTCCCGAAGACGATGGTCCGGGGAGTCGAGGTCGACCCGGAGTTCAGAGAGTTGCCGAAGGAGTTGACGCTTCGGCAGCTGGCAGGGCGCTTGTAAGTGCGCTCGGTTTGCTTCTGTTGAAGCATGAGTTGGTGCTTGTTCTCATCGAAGATAATGGTTAAGGCTGCCATTGTTAATTTCGAAAAAAGTTTTCTGAAACAAGACCACATCCATTAGTAATCACAAGAATATAATGATCATAAATGGGAATTTCTATGGTTGTCTTTTCAAATCGCTCAAGGGATATGACCCAAGCGACATGAAGAAGGTAAAAAGCCATAGATGGTACAATTGTTCTGACAGCAAGTATGGTGAGCCCAGAATGAGCGTTCCAGTGACTGCTAGAAGCAATTGTAAACCTAAATTCGACTTATCGAGAAGCAGGGCTTGCTCGAGATAAGAAGAATATAAGGTAGGAGTTACAAATGTGCCGGTCACAGATACAGTAGACCCTGAAAGGGCGTACCAGTACTGCTATGCACAAATGTTGGAGATCGCATCCATGAGATGGGATTCTTTGTTTTGAAAGGTCAGAAATGGATTCGTCAAAGAGAGCAGGTGGCATTCCGATTCAAATACGGGCTCAACGATTTCCGCGAGCGCCAGTACTCAGAAGGGAAGAGACCACAATTTCTCGAATCTGAATCCAAAAGTTACGAGTTTTTTTTTTTTTGAAATGTCAAGATTGGTTCCATCAAGGAGAGCAAATGGTATTCTGATCTGAACACGGTCTCGGCGATTTCCGCGAGCGCCAGTGCTCAGAAAAGAAGAAACCAAAATTTCTCAGATCTGAAATCAAAAGTGACGAGTTTTTGGAGATTTTTTTATTTTATTATTTTTATTTATTTTTATTATTTTTTTTTTTTTGAAAATTTTTGTTTTTGTTTTTTTTTTTTTTAAGATTTTTTTTTGAAAATCTTTTTTTTATTATTTTTTTTGTATTTTTATTTATTTATTTTTTTTAAGATTTAAAGACGAGAGAGTACACATAGGCCTCCTAACCCGGTCTTATGAAACCTCAATTGATAGAATTGCCCCCAGGTAAGGGTAGGATTACTTAATGAACCCGTTTGGAGGACCCTTGCCTAGAACAGTCAAGCTGTCTCCACACTCTGGACAAGGCTTTTCTTGAATCAATCGTGATCAAAGAACGCAATTGGTTTAACCTTAGTGGTCTATGTCTTTTTATTTTTTTAAATCCCAAATAGACTCATCGAAGAGAAACGATGGCCCAAAACCTTAGTCGAACGGGCTCAACATTTCTGCAAGCACCAAAGAACGATAGGATAGGATCAAAGTTTCTCAATTTTGAATCCAAACTAAGAAAACTGATTTTTTTTTTTTTTGAAATCTCTAATGAACTCATCGAAGAGAAACGATGGTCCAAAACCTTAGTCGAACGGGCTCAACATTTCTGCAAGCACCAAAGAACGATAGGATAGGATCAAAGTTTCTCAATTTTGAATTCAAACTAAGAAAACTGATTTTTTTTTGTTTTTTTTTTTTAATTTTTTTTTTTGAAATCTCTAATGAACTCATCGAAGAGAAACGATGGTCCAAAACCTTAGTCGAACGGGCTCAACATTTCTGCAAGCACCAAAGAACGATAGGATAGGATCAAAGTTTCTCAATTTTGAATTCAAACTAAGAAAACTGATTTTTTTTGTTTTTTTTTTTTAATTTTTTTTTTGAAATCTCTAATGAACTCATCGAAGAGAAACGATGGTCCAAAACCTTAGTCGAACGGGCTCAACATTTCTGCAAGCACCAAAGAACGATAGGATAGGATCAAAGTTTCTCAATTTTGAATTCAAACTAAGAAAACTGATTTTTTTTTTTTGAAAAGAGAAAGAATGGAAACAAACTCAAAGAAATAGAAATTTCCAAAAAAATCCCATCTCATTTTTTTTTTTTAGGATGCAAAATCCAACATTACCAGCTAGAAAGTAACCAAGGAATCCGGAAAAAAAGTATAAGCATAGAGCAAAAAGTATGATATGCAAATATTTCATTTTCGAGCACCGTGTTCTCAAATGAACGAGTCCCACCGGGTGTGCCAGCTTGATGGAACGCGCTCCGAGGCGCCGTGGGGCGGCTACCGGGGTCGGCGGAACGTGGGAGTCCGTCGGGTCCGGCCCTTTCGCACCCTGGCGGGCCTGAAGCGTGCATCAACATTTCTTTGTGTGGGTGTGCCAGATTTTCTATTTTACTTGGAATTGCAAGTGGTGATCCGGAGATCAACCTTCGCAAGTAAAAACGAAATCAACTTCTTTCAAGTTTTCCATTGCACAAATATTTAAGAAAAGAGACATTTTCTTTGTTTGCCGTGAAAGGCGATTTTGTTTGGCATTTATAGCCGATTTTGGCGTTTATAGCCGATTTACAATTCTCATCAATAATGAAAGACAAGAGTTGTGATTTTTGTCTCTTTTAGAAAAATACAAACTACAATGAAAAGCAAGAAAAGGAGGATCTAACTTTTCAGGAGATTGTGGGGGACTCGTTCAGATTGACGGTCGCAAGCCATGTATGGGCTTCGCCATCATCCATGCAGATGAGAATAGAAGATGCTTTTGATTCGCTTGGCTTGGCTATAACCTCAGATTTTTAGAGGACAAAGACCAAGAGAAGGTCCTATGTCCAATAAAAAGCGAAGTAGACGGGCTGAAAAGCCACGTCTAAGCCATTGGAGGCAGCGGGAGAAGGCAAGGACCTTGGGGGGGGGGGGGGGGGTGCCCCCCAAGGGACTTTTGTCACCTTGTAGTGGTGGCCGGTGCAGAACTTCAGCAGAGTTTTTCTCTCTTTTTCTTTCTCTCAGATTTCTGGATCTGTGGCGCTTTGGAAGTGATGCCTGGATTCTTTTTCCGATCCTGGTTTCAATGGAATGCTCTCCTATTTATAGGCTTTTGGTAGCCATTTAGGAGAGTTTATGGGCTTTAATGGCTTTAATGGGAGGAGTTACAAGATTTATTTCTTTGTTTTTGTAACTCCTTTTTCCTTGAATCTGATTGGCCGATGGAGATTAAGGGCTTTTAATCACCTTAATTACCATAATGGGAGGAGTTTCATGGGTTAAATGCCATGAATCAATTGACTTGTAACTCCCAAATGCCTGCTTCTGATTGGGCCGTCCAAAGAAATGAATTAATGACTTCAATAAAGCTAGTCAATTAACCACATTAATTGGTCGCTGAGCAGTCGAAGAGTCGCGGGCCGTGCCGTGTCTTCTGGAATTCTTTTGGCGATGATCATCGATGGATCTTCATGCTGATCGACATCGGATGAACATATAACTTCAGACATTGATAGCTAGCAGCGGGCTGGTGACATCTGTCCTGTCGATTTTTCGATCGATCGGGCGGAAAGTACACTTTTTTGGTCGACCGGTTGGCGATCAATGTTGACTTTGATACTTTTGGAGGTTGACCCGTGATTTTGACGGATGTCGGCGGACATGAGTCAATTTCAAGCACTAAAAATCACATTTTCAGGAAACCACAGGGGCCAAAGTGCGCGAAACGCGAAAAAGGACGGAAAAACGGGTCACCAGCGAAAAATCCGGTGACCCGGACTTCCATGGTCGCCGGCGACCATGGGCCATGGTCGCAGGGTCCTGCGACCCTGGGGGAATTTTCCCTTCGGAGCCCGTTTTGTGGTCGTTTTGAGGTCTTTTTCGTCGCCGTTTTCTTCTGTATTTTTCCTGACATTTCTTCTCATTTATTGGCTTGATTTCCCTGTAGAAAACCTGATGAGAATCCTTGCATTTTTAGAGTGCAAAGTTTCCAATTTTCCGGGAAAGCCGAAGACTTTGTCGCGTATAGCTGCTGATTTTCCGCCAGAAGCTGAAACTTGGTCAAACGATGTCGGAATGACCTGAAATTTGAGGTGAAGCCTCCTGAGCAATAAATAAGACCAACCATAGGCTTTTGTTTGAGTTTTGAAGCCGTTTGGGGTCCCGTCGATGCTTCACTTGATTTTGCTGCGGGGAAAATGCCGAGCTTTGATATGTGGCCAAACGATGTCCGATTGACCTGAAATTTGACGGGGAGCCTATTGGAGTCATTTTGAGACGTTCCATGGGCTCCGTTTTGGATGTCATGGTCCTGGGTTGCTCCGCCGCTTGTAGGCTTGATTTTCTCTCGGAGCATCGAAACCTGGTCAAACGTTGTCAGAATGACCTGAAATTTGACGTGCAGCCTTTTGGAAGCATGTTGAAGCCACTCATGCACTTGGTTTGATGAGCGAAGGCTTCGGTGGTTCCCGCCGCCGGGAGGCTTGATTTTGCTGCTCGAGCATTGATGGAGGGTCAAACGTTGTCGGTTTGACTTGAAATTTGGCATGGAGCCTTTTGGATGCATTTTGAGATCATCCACAGGCTCTAATCGGGAATTTGATGTCTCCGATGCTGTCGCCGCCGAGAGCTCCTGTTTAGCTGTCGGAGAAGTGAAGTTAGGCCAAATGTTGTCGAAATGGCCCGAAACTTCATGTGTACTCTTCTCTTGGCTATCTTGAAGGATCTTGCAGTTTTTGTTTGATTCTGACAAGATTTGATTTTTTGGAGAAATTGCATTGCCTATTTATGGCAGGTTGCGACTTCATGCAGCTTTCTTGATGTTGAAGAGGCAAAGTGACATTTTTGGTGTCAACATGTCACAGACGCCTCTGCCATCAACCCAGTAACCAAAAAAAGAAAAGAAAAGAAAAGAAAAGAGAGCGCAGAGTATAGAGATCAGAGCAGAGAAGAAAGAAGAATACGGAAGGAAAAGAGGAGTGTACCGTTCACTAGCGCTGCTCCTCTCCTCGATTCCGGTCACCACAACCAACACCAACCCTTCGCAGATTAGCAACACAAAGCATCAGAGAAAGATTCCGTTGCAGACATCCAACTCCAGAAACTCTCCATTGCCTCTCGCTTGCTCCTCGTCGTCTTGAGTTCAATCCCATCGCCAAAGTCTCGACTTCAAGCCCCACCTCCCAGGTATTTTTCACCCTTCGTTGAAGCAACAGGGAAGTGTTTCAACCCTTTTCTCTTATTTTGGGCACCAACATCAAGGCAAGCCAAAGACCCCCTTGAAAAGACGTGTTTGGGCTTGGGTGATCGCCTAGGTCTGGTCCAGTTGAGTTTCAGGTCGGGTCAATTTCGACCCATTTACAAGGAGTCACCCAACTTCAATCCTGTGAGGGACGATTAGTGGCACCAGCAGTTGACATCATCTCTGCATCAGCAACCTTCAATACCAGAAGCTTTGATCCGATCAACGGTTGAGATTTCTTTTATGACATCCAGCACATCTACCATCTGATTTTAGATCTATTTTCACCAACGTGATCTCGGCAGTCAGATCTTCAAATCAGATCAGTAAGAAATTTTAAATTTGCCATAATTAAAGATGCCTCCCAAAAGACAGGCTGACACAGAGTCTTCCTCTCATAATGATGATGAATTGAGGGAATCTGTTGTGCAATTATCAATAACTATTAATCAACTATCCGCAACGGTGGCTCAAATGCAAGCGACTCTTGATAGGATTGAGACCCTATTAACAAATTTGGAAACTAATTGGCGTGAAGATAACCATCGGGCTGACGGAGTACATATTCGGAATCAACGAGATCTACATGCCGTCAATGTTGATCGTGATTTGGGTATTAAACTTGTGATTCCAGAATATGATGGAAAATTGAAGCCGGATGAATTCTTGGATTAGTTAGTGTGTGTTGAAAATATTTTTGTACATAAACCAATTGCTGATGGTCATAAAGTTACACTGGTGGCAACTCGCTTTCGTAATTATGCTGCGGTATGGTGGGCCGAGTTGCAAAAGAAGAGATATCAGCAAATTGACCCTATTGACACGTGGGCCGAGATGAAAAATTTGTTGAATAAAAAATTCATGCTTGTCAATTACTCCAGAGATTTGCGTTCACGTTTTCAATACTTGAAACAAGGATCCAAAACAGTTGTGGAGTATTCTGAGGAGTTTCTGACCATGCATGCCCGTTGTGGTTTGAATGAAGATGATGAGGTTTTAGTTGACAGATACTTTAATGGGCTTGCACTTGATATTCAAGATATCTTGGCATTCAAGCATTTTGATAATGTTGATGAGATTATCCAGCATGCTATCAAAGCCGAGGGAATTGCACATCATCAAGCCCAAAAACTTAATGCAGCTAAATGGGTTATGCAGAAGAATTCCTCCATTGCAGGTTCTAAACAGAGTACATCGTCGGAGAAAGTTTTCACCAAACCCGAAGGTCAAAATAGACTCACATGCTTTAATTGTAAACAACAAGGGCATCGTGCAGCAGAATGTCCAAAACTTCTCCATCTCATTGAGAGTGAAAGAGATGTGAAAGATGTTCCAGATGATCCTAAAGATGATCCTCAAGACAATGAAACAGAGGAAATTGTGGATATTCCACCCAAGGAGGGTCTTGAGTCTCTCATGGTCATTTAAGAAACTGCATCGACTACTGAGAAGAAATGGTTGCGAGAAAGTATTTTCCGCTCCAAAGGAACAGTCAATGGTAAAGAATGCACAATCGTCATTGATGGAGGCAGTTGTTTGAATATTATTTCCCAAGCTTTTGTGGATCGCTTACAGCTGAAAGTTCGGAAGCATCATCGTCCTTACTTTGCTAGATGGTTAATGACAGGTGATGAAGTACAAGTCCGAAATGCATGTCCAGTTACCTTTTCCATTGGTGCAGATTATACAGATACAGTTTGGTGTAATGTGATACCCATGGACAGTTGTGATATCTTGTTGGGTCGTTCATGGATGTATGACAAGAATGGAACTAATGGCATGCGCGACAACACCTACACTTTCATGCATGGTGCAAAGCAAGTCACACACCGTCCTTTGAAGCCAACGCCACCAAAAAAAGGATTATGTTCTCGTCTTACCAAGGAAGCGCTTCATGTGCACATTATCTACAAAAATAACATCCAGAAGAAGAGCCGAGTTCGAGGTCGAACTCTTTTCCAACCCGGGGAGAATGATGCAGCAGCAATAGTATGTCATGACAACAAGAATTGTGGGCCACATGTGGGACCCATGAAATCCTGATTTTTAATTGTTATTAGTTTTATTTTTAGTAAAGAGTGTAATTAGAATTAGGTTTCTAATTTGGGTAGGATTATTATTTGGTTTCCTAGTTTGATTAGGAATGCTTTCTTAGGGTTTAAGTTTATTTTATTATAAATATAGCATTGTAGAGATCAATGATCTCAGAGATTAGAATTGATTAATAGAATTCCCTGTGTGGATTTTTCGTTGGAGATTGTTTCTTCTTCGAGTGATTGTTCTTCGGAACTCTAATTGTGCCCCGGCACTTGCATCCTAACCCCAGGATTGCATTAGTATCGATTTGCCCACGGCTTCTTGCCGACACTTGGCCGACGCACTGGAATGCGTTGGGCAATCCTTTGCTGAAGCGATTCTGGTCTTTCCAGATGCAGTGATTGCGTTGGCAAAACGTAATTTGTTGTAGTGATAATAAAAAGGCTTTATGAGAGTAATAAAACTACGTTAAGAGGATAATAAATGGACGTTAGGTGAGTAAAGTAATGTCAATCAGTTGCCCTTTCATCTTTTTTTATCACAAAAGTTTTACTCTTCGTTTTTCTGTTTGTCTTCTTTCAATGATAGAACAAGAAGAAAAAGAAAAAATTTATTCTTTAAAACCCACCTTAACAAAATTTCATTCCTTCTCTCTATGGTTCCTTATAATAATACCTTTGGCCTTCTACCAGAAACTAATGATGAGATATGACCATAGCAGCCCAGGAAAAAGACCCCAAAGACAGATTCCAATCATTATCTTTCCATTTCCTATCTTGGGTCTTGCTCTATCTTTCTTTCTTTCTTTATAAGGTCTGCAACTGTAACTCTCTGGATAGTTTGCTTTTTTTTTTTTCCCATATCTATTTTAAGGTATTCTGTTATCATTATTTTTGCTCAAACCGTTGATTTAAAATATTGGTTTGGGTGTTTGTGGAGAGTGAAGAATGTAACAATGAATGATTGCTATAGATGTGGAAAAGATTATATCAAATGGTTTGCTGGGGCTTTAAGTTTTATGGGCTTATGTACTTTACTCAAGTAGTTGGAGAAAGAGATCAATAGAGAGTAGAGACGTGTATTTTTGTGTTTTTGAAATTATGGATGAGCTTTAGGCTGTTTGACTGATATACAGGTGATGAGATTCTGTGGCTTAATGATTGATTTGGTGATAGATTGTGGGACTTTCGGTTTCAATGTGGGGGCCGGGAGTTGGTTAGATTTTTGATTGATTTATGGATGAATGTGGGAGTTTCAAGGTATTGAAACTTCAAAATGCTTGTAAAAGTCGTTGTCCTTAGGCTGTTTAAGGTCTGAATATAGAATCTGTTAAAGACAGGTTCTTTATGACTGTTATGGGTTGGCTTTGGTACAATTACAGTGCTATAACATGGCCATGTGGTTCAGTCCATATCAAAGGTTGGATTTTGTCACTTTGAAAATTTGTACGAACACTAGGGATTGGCCATGTGGTTCAGTCCATATCTCACAGCTAAACTGTTTGTTATGTTGTAGAAAACCAGGGAGGCGACTGAGAGAAAGAAAACAGTCAACTGAAAGGTATTAGTATTACTTCAATACTTCCAATCTTGAGAGAGAGAGAGAGAGTATTTGGATGTTCTACTTTGCTGTGTTTCTTTTTTATTAAAACTGTAATAGATGGCTTTGCATATCTTGATTTTGGATTCAGGGTAACAAGTCAAGCAACCCAGTTGGGAATTTGTTCATTGATGGCTTGTGGATGCATCTTCTACTACGGTTAGTCTTGATCAGTGAAAAGGGATTTTCCCTGGACCATCTTAAAAGCTTAGGGGCTATTTGGTTCTTGTTTGTTAAATGCATATTAATCATTTCTTTGCTTCTTCTTGTTTGTTAAATGCATATCAATCGTTTCTCTGGTTCTTCTTGTTTGTTAGATGAATATCAATCATTTCTCTGCCTCCTGACCTCATTGTTTAAATTTGGCCAACTTGAACTTAACTACTCTGTCTGGAATCAGTTAGACCCATTTCGCTGAGTCAGCTGACCTGCCATCATTGTTTAAATTTGGCTGACTTGAACTTAACTACTCTGTTCGGAATCAGTTAAACCCGTTTCACTCAAGTCAGCTGACCTGACTAGTTCTTCATTAAGATTACTTTTGAGTGATTGGTTTGGTTCTTTTTCTCTCTTCTCTGATTTATTGCTATTTTAAGAGACTAAATAGTTATTCCTTTCTTTGTTTTCTTTCACCCTTTCTCAAATCAAAAAGGTTGGCCTCCTGTTCTTGTTATTATTACCTTACCATTTTCTGCCGATATGATTTGGAGCCTTGTTTATCTTGTTACATTGTTTGAATTTATTACACACAACGACTTCTCACCCTTTCTTTTACTGCATCCTTCCTGATTTTATCTTCTGCTGGCTTAGTTGCTTGTTTCAAGTTGGCAAGAGACCACAAAAGGCCATTGGTATTTGAATTCTGGTGTTATTTGAATACGCCATCAGGAGACTCAATGCCCAGTGTTAGACATTGTCTATCTACTGCCTCATGCAAATCTATTTATCCCCTGTATGCATTAACACAACCAACCCATTTGTATTACATATACTACAAACCACCTTAGGCATAGGCTTACATGTTAAGAGTGGCAATGGATGCACTGGAAATCAACAGGAAAAAGAAGAATGTAAGATATTCTACAATGGGTGTAAGCTTCTCAGCAAACTTGCCAAATGGTTATAGGTTGATTGATATTTGAAAATTTTGATTCGTTCTATGAATGGGGGAAATATTAAGAACATCTGAAGGAGGAATTGGCGAAAAAGAATAAAGATTCATTGATCATGTCAAATCTAGAGCCAAGCTACGAAGAACTTCCCGCCTATTTATAACCTTTGTTTGATATACTTTTCCATGTTCCAAGGAGATTATGATGTAGTTATTGAAGATATATATTCTTCATATGTGGAATTGGTGAGGGCTTTGTTTCATGAACCAAGGGAAGGACAATTTCTTAGATTGGAAAAGAATGTGCACTATAGTTGATCAGTCTGTTTGTTAGTAGGTGAAGGGCCAAAATATTTTTTTAGTGATGATATACTGAGGGACATTGTAGGGTTGTTCATGGGCTGGTTTGGGTAGGGCTGAACAATATCCAACCTCAGGCCGAATTTGAACCCTTAGGCCCAAGCCCGATCGGAACATAAGTGCCTAGCCCGAGCCCAGCCCGCATAAAATAGGCTAAGCCTGAGCCAGATTGATAGTTATTTTTTTTAATTTTTTTACAGGATGAAAAGGCTATGATTAATAACAGAGTACTGTAGTTTATTGTTATGTGGTTCTCAATCCCCCCGGATGTTAATGGCTTCTTTGAAGATGCTTTATGAGCTTCTGTTCTTGCCATTTGGGCTGAGCTTAATTAACTTCCATCTGAGAGAGTTATCACCAGAACATGAGAATGTTGAATCTGCAAGGGTCTAATTAGCATTTTAACTCATTTAAGTCTTTGAGGTTTTTTTTTTTTTTTTCACTGCTATGATCACATGACTCATTACACTCATACATCTTCTATAGCCACAATACTTTTCTTGTTTATCATATTTATGCTACCGACGGCATTAAGTTTGCCTTTGAGATCATCTCACCAGGTGAAGTGAGAAATATTTTTTCCCTTTCCTTTGGAATATATCCCTGCTTTCCAATTTTCATCTCATAGTATCTTTTAATTGAAGTAAACAACAACATATTAGTTTGCTAAGGAAAGATCATGTTAAAAACATAATCTTTAACCACTTGATTCCATGGCCAACTTTGTTTCGTCATGCTAATCTCAAGAGAGTCCCCATCCTCTTATCACAGCTATTACATCAGAACAGTGTAACACGTTCAGTGAAGGCTATGAGACAGAGATCAGAAAATCATTGTGTTAGTGCCTAGTACAGTCAGTAATAGTTCAGTATTTAGGAGACAGGTCTCAACACAGTGAATTTAACAACTAGTAAATACAATAAGAAGTCACTCACTGTTCGAAGACAGAAACAGGGTGTTGTTGCAGAAGTCTTGAAGTCCAGTAATTCACAGAAGCTTGGTGATCAAGGCTAGTGCGTAGCACTATTTCCTTAAGACAAAAATCGCCCCCGCAATGGTGCTTACGAGCTCTACAACGTTTGTCTCCCAGGATACAATGATCAATCCCACACAGTTGCAGCACTACAAACTGAGTGTCTGGCGAACTAAAGGTGTAGCAGCAGTACTCTCTCTTCACAATGATGACTCGAATGCAATGCAACAGCAGCGAAAATGGATGCCCAAAAAGCATGTACGAGATGCACTTAAATAGCTTGAACATGTCTCTTCAATGGGGGTTGCATCTGTTCAGAACAGTGATTGTTCAGTGAACAGATGCATCTTCCTTCTTTGGACACACCCTTTCAGATGCGAAAGGACACACAACCCACACATCCCATTTGCAAAAAAGGAATTTTATTAAATAAAATTTCTCCAAAAAATTAAACGGGTAGTGGGCTGAGCCAAGGCCCAACTCGTGCGTGAAGCCCAAGCCCAAGGCCCGGCCCGGCCCGAAGCACGTGTGGTGGTGACCCAACCTTGATCTAAGTCCTCCCTTCCCTACAAAAGTGGGGTGCCCCTTGGGGCTCATTTTATACCACCAAGGTAAGTATATTTATACCCAAGGAATGTTTTGCTCCCAAGCAATGTGGGATGCAAGTTCACCACTTCCTTTGTTTCCATGTTTAACATGTTCAAGTAGTGGTGTTTAGGAGGCAATTTCTCATTCACTCCTTAATGGATTAGGACAACCCAATACATGTAATTAATCTACTCATGGAGTAGAATACATTCCCATGTATTCCCACCAAAAAGGATTAGTGGGTCCCACTTAGCTTTTGGCTCAAACTTTGACAAAAGTAATGGTGCTCTAGCCATTTTTCCAACACATTGTTCAGTACATGGCCCAAAACCAAACTATGAGACAGAAATCCATGGCCTGCATTGAAAGGGGAAGAGCACTTCAGTGAAGGTTAGAATTGCCTTATCAGTCATCACTGGCACCTCTATCATAGGCATCCATCTACGCTATACTGCCGCCATATGGAAAGTTTGGATTCACCGACTGCACTATCACATGTATGGTGGTAAGTTAGAAATAAGAAATTGAATTTCAAATTTGCACTGAGCAAATGATACCACGCATGTGCACACAATCATATACAAAAACATATGATTTTAATAAACCGCTTTTGCAGGGCCAATGTCTAGATTGAAACTTGAAACTGTTGGGTTTCTTCTCTTTGTTATAGGGAAGAACTGCACTGATTTCATAATAGCAGAAACAAGAGTAGGAAGATATTAGATTTTTAGTCAAAAGATAAAAAGGGGAATTGATTTCAGTTGCTTTGTTTATATATAGTTTCACTAAAAGTTGTGCATATGACATTCCTAATCATATGTTAATCTTGCTATTTTTTTAAGCAGATTGAATGAAAATTGAAAAACAAATTTTGTTGAAAGAGTCCATGAGGATGCAGCCAACATGAAGGCCAAGTATGCAGATTAACAGATTGCTATATGTTAAAATGGGATGCATGAAGTATTTTAAAACAATGGTGCAGGTGTTGGAATGGTGCAACAATGAAATCATCATATATGAATATGTAAATTTTCATGGGCATTTGAATATTGGTCCAGAGTAGAATATTACCATTTGTTTTAATTTTGTAATGGTAATGGTAAAGTGCTTTCAATGTTGAAAGGATGTTTGAATATTAATATGAAGTGGAATGAATTTTCTTGTTTCATTTTTTGATGATTTTGGAATGGAAATGGTTGTTGGGTGTGTAGTAAATTTGGTCTTGGATAATGGAATTAGCAATTTCAATTTATTCATGTGACACACAGGAAAAGAAAATTAAAAATCAAATAAATAAAAAAATTATTCTTGGTGAGAAAAAACGCCGGCAAAAAAATCTAAAAAAATAATTTTCGTAAATTGTAAATCTTTTCCCGGCGTAAAATAATGTCGGCGAAAGTTTTTCTAAATTTATTTTTGAAAAAATAACCACTTTTCCCAGCGCAAAATAACGTCTGCGAAAGATTTGGCGCAAAATAACGCTGGCGAAAGTTTTTTTAACATTTATTTTTGAAAAAATAAACCTCTTTTCCCACCGAAATAAACCTTTTTTTTCCGGCGAAATAAAATGCCGGCAATGTATAGGCTTTTGCAGGCGCTATATCTTTTTTGCTGGCAAATGTTATTACTGGCAAGCTTCTGGCACAAGAGAAATCGCTGGTAATAGTTTTCGATGGCGTTTTATGGACCTTTATCGGCGCTTATTCAGCGCCGGCAAAAGTGCAAATTGTAGTAGTATGGCGGATGTTAGTGGAGTTGCGAGCGACGACGGATTTGAGGTGGAGGCCGCGGGCGAGATCGGGGCTGGCAGGGTCTGGCTAAGGGGAGGAGAGGAGGAAGGGGAAGAGGGAGAGGGAGAGGGAGAGGAGGAGGAGGAGGAGGAGGAGGAGGAGCCGGAGGAGGAGATGGAGAGGAGGAAGGACGAGGAGGAGGGGAAGAGAGAGAGGATTAGGGTTTTGTAGAGGAAGAAGAGGGAGGTGGAGGAAATGGAAGCCATATGAGAATAAAGGTGAGAAGCCATGGAGGGATATTAGAGCGAGAGGACATAAGGGAATAAAAGTGAGATTCTTAATATAACTTTTAGTGGGAGCCATTTATGATCGCTGCAACAAATAGCAGGAGATTGGCGCCATCAGACCAATGTTTTAACCAATGGCCAAAGCAAAGGCCGTCGGTAAAAGTGTATAAGAAATCGTCTTATATGGCCACCGCTATAACTTACTTCTAGCGGCGCTTTAGGACGGCTGCCGCTATAAGTTCGACTCTAAAAATAAATTTTCTTATAGTGATCCCATAGAAAATAAGTAAAAACTAGGTTGGGAATATTTGACATGGAAACGGTAGGCCCTATCATTAAGCCATTGGATTGAATATTGGCAGGATATGGTTCAAGCATCAGGGGTGGCACTCTTTTGCTGGGGCAAACCACTAAAAGGATTCATGTCTACCATTATATTGTTTTTCCTATTGTAATCACATTTCCTTTTATGAGCGTCCAATCTAACGGTGAGTATAATTTTGATTTTGATGAATTTTATTTTATAGATAAATCATGGTAAGACAGTGATTTCGATTGATCGACCTATGTCTCAGAGGTCGGCCTCACTTATATGAAAGGGGACTGGGAAAGAAAGGAGTTGAGAAAGTAGTAAGTGATGCAAAGCCCAAAGCATATAAGAACCTATATAATAAATTGGGAACAAGAGAAGGAGAAAAATATTTTCAAGCTCGCAAAGAATGAGGGAAGGGAAAAGTGAGGACTTAAATCATGTCAAATGTATAAAGAATGACAACCAAAAGGTTTTAGTGAAGGAAAATGATATTAATGAAAGGCGGAGAGGATATTTTAACAAACTTTTAAATGAAAAAGGCTTGGAGCGAGAGTGGATACTTCATTAGTAGGATATACCTTCTACTGTAAAATTAAGGTAGCAGAAGTGAAGAAAGTACTGGCAAGATTGAAGAAAGGTAAGGCTATAGGCCAGATGACATTTTGATGGAGGTTTGGAAATGCTTAGGAGAAATTTGATGGGCTTGATTAGTCAATGAGGTGATGGAACTTCTTCATGTATTCATCGACTGAACGGTCTCATTGTCACATGTTGAAACCGATAAAATAGGGACTGCGTAATCCACCAGAAGGAATGATAAGTAGCGGCGTAGCAGGTGATAAGCGGTTGCGGTGATAAGTAGCGGCCAAAACACTATATAGAGGGTGATACAGCGGTTGCGGGGATAAGTAGCTGTGTAGCGGTGTGAATCTTTAAAGTATTTTTTTATAAATCTTGTGTAGCAACCAACCTTGTATTTTTTAGTGGTTTGGAACCATTTAAAGGTGGAGACAACCGTAGTAATGGCTATTGAGGAGAAGAAATAGCAAAACAGTGTTATAAATCAAAACTGCTTGGCTTTATTACGTTTTAAACAATAGCGCGGCTATTTCCAAAGTAGCATAGCGGCTTCAAGGCTCTCAACTGCTATGGCCGATAATGCGGCCGTTATGCTACGTAGCGGTTGCTATTATGAACAATTCTTACACATAATTGAATCTTACAACAAAAATAAATAAATAAAAAGTCGGATAAGCTACTGGGGCACTTGTAATCCGTAGTTCTGGACATAAACATGGGTTTCGGCCCTTATCCACAATCATAATCTTTCATTAATGCTATAGCTTGTGCCACAATGCAATCTCCTCGATCATCCTTGCTTCCCATATCATTGGATCTTGTTAATCAATTTGGGGGTTGTAAGACCCTGCCCCGAGTTAATCGAGATTGACTATAATTAATTGAAGTTAATGCTAGTTAATCACGTTCAATGAGACTAATGATGGCGAATGGCGAAGCTCAATGAGATTAGTCTCAAATGATTGAATTAAGCTTAATGAAATGATAATGAAGGAAATTGAATGGATTGAATGAGATTTTAGACTATAACTAAGAAAACAAGACCTTTTTCGTAAATACGAATTTATACGTATTTTGTCAAATACGAAAACTTTTGGTACCAACGCGCGTATCTCGACGAGTACGTTAACTTTCGTAATAGACTCGAAGTCATTTGACGAAAATTTGGTCAAATGACCCTCCGTTTGACTTAAAGTGTAAATAGCATTGATGGGGTGGACTTAAATGCAAAAGGAAGTTTATATAAGAGGAATGAAACCCTTTGAGTTCTTTTCTTTCCTCATTCCATTGTAGAGAGAAACCCTAGGCACCATTTTCCCCTTCCTTCTTTCATTCTTCTTCATCAAAGGGAGAGATTTGGGGTATTTCCAAGTGGATTTGAAGAAGCTTCTTCTTCTTCATCTTCTTCCTCATCTTGTTTCCATTTTTGGGGGTGTCAAGCTTGGAAAAGAAGCTCAAGGATTCCTTCTCTTGGAGCTACAAGTAAGTACTTAGGGCTTTTAAAGGATTTTCTAGTTATAATGAGTGATTAGATATGGTTTCTAGCACAGATAGCTCATAGGATTGTGTTTCTCATGTTTTTTATGGAAATAGGGTTTGACATTGGGGATTTCTCATCTCAAAGTCAAGTTAAGTGAGGATTCTTGCTAATAGACTTCAAGAGGCAAGTATAATGCTCATTTATGATTCGAAATGCTAGTCTACAAGTTTTATTGAGCTATGAGTTGGAAGAGTTGGGTTCTCAAAACCCTCTTTGTTGTAGAAATGAGATTTTTATGGATTTATTTGAGTTCTATGGATTTAATGATGGCTTAATGATGGAATAGAAGTGTTATTCGTATTTAAATGATGAATGAGGAGAGGATAGGAGATCCTTAAATGTGTATGCAGGTGGTGGTTGAGTGGGAGAGAAGAGTAAATGTTCAGAATTCCGGATTGGAATTCTGAACAGTTCGCTCGAGCGAACCATGGGTCCGCTCGAGCGAACTAGTTACTGTCTGATGCGAAAAGCATTCTGCGAGAGTTCGCTCGAGCGATGAAGGTTTTGTCTGATACGAATGTCGTCTGTAAATATCCACTCGAGCGAACTGGAAGTCCGCTCGAGTGAACTGGGTTTTGTTTGAGTCCGCTCGAGCGAAACTGATACTGGCCAAACATGAATTGTAAGAAAAAATTTGGCCAATCGATCGGACCGAGTGAATTTTGATATTGTGGGTGGAAATTTTTGGGGACTAAATACACATATTAAATGTAAATGTGATGTCCATCGAAAATAACACGTGCATTTAGTAACTAATGATTACACCTAGAAGTTGTCTAGATTTGGGATAGAGACAAGTAGGACCGTGAATGACTAATAATTCCTCTAACCCCCTTGGGTCTATAATTACTGAATGCAATGAACCACTGAACAATGAATAAATGCAATGAATAATGAATATCCTGCTGCAGCAGATGATTGGGGTGTTCCGGAGCTCCGTGGTGATGCCAGTGATCTCTGATCAAGACACTGGTAGATCCCACACATAGACTAAAAAGTCACTGAATTGATAAACCACCTAATAATATTGGACTGAATAGTCCTATAAGCCATCTAATGAATATTCAATGAAATGAATGAAATGAACGAAATGAATGAAATGAATGGAATGATAGAAAATAAATGAAATGAATGAAATGATATGAAATGAACTGGCTAACACTTCCTTTGGGAAGAAACTGAATTGAATGAGAATAATGCTATTGTACTTATAATTTAGTCATTGATTATCAATTGGCTACACTGTACAGTCTATTGCACTAACCTAGATTGATTGTCTAGAGTTGTTACATTGACAAATAGACATATTTAGCATGGATTATCATAGATATGTTTATACATTGCTGAACCGTCGTGTTCATAGTGTTATTGATAGCATTACAGGCCCAGTTGCCCGTGCCGGCCTTGCAGAGGCCGCGCCGCCAGCGGAGGAGGCCCATCTGTTACCTCCAGGAGGTCTAGCAGAATGGGCATAGATCGGAGGGCGAACGAATAGAATATTTTGGAAATGGAATTGAAATGTTTTGAATACTTTGGAATTATTTTGATAGATCCTTTTGTAAATCATTTTTGAGATGTGATTAGATGTCCCCTGCATTGTATTTTTAATATGCAGTGGTGGACTTTTTTGGACTGTAATTTTGTATATGTGAACTTTACTTTTAATGTAAAGTCAATTATTATCAATGTATATATATATTTCCGCAAAAATGTATATTTGATAGGTACGTATGTTAGATCCCTTGTGAGTCTTGTCTTAACTTCGGTTAATTCAAGTTTTACGGGAGTAAGTATGGATGTCATCGTGATCCGGGTTAGGCCCCGATTAGTCCGGTCTCGGGCTCGGGTCGTGACAGGGGTTCCAATGAAGCTTCCTATATATTTCTACATGTAGATAATCAGGCAATGTTACATATTTCACAGAATCTAGCGGAGCACAATCATACAAAACATATACAAGCTTAATCCTCACAATCTTCGATCTGGTAAAGATAGGCATGATTAACATCTATCCTCTAACTTGAGGGGCTTTATTTGATGGGAATTATTATGAGGGTTGTGTTATCATTTTGTGTTTCAATTACAATTTGTAATATTTAGTGGTGGATCTTTAGTAACAAAAGAGGGAATGGTTAACCACATAGATTAATTTCCCATATTCACTTGTGAAACCCCTCTTCTTTCTTTTCTTCTATTCCATTCTAAATTTGGTCCGAAAAATACACTAAAATCAAGACCAAAACATCTTCAAATCACAATTAAGTTTAGTTAAATTTATGAATGGATAGTATAGATGAACTACTTCTAGGTGGATTTTTTTTTTCAAAAAATTGTTGGCTTGAAAAAGAGATACATTTTATTATGGGTACTTCTTTTTATTAACTACAAAAAATAATATTTGATTTTAGCAGATAACCAATGTGACCTGCCACTATAGTCATGCTTTAACAAAAGAGATGTCTGTATGTTGTCCTTCAATCTTGTTGTTGTGGCAAGCAAGCTTGGCTAGTCCAAGGTCATGACAGTGTGTTTCCACTGCCACAATTGTAGGAGTTCCTTTAAATCATTCCATGACATCAATCTTAACATCTTGAATGTAACAACTATTGATTAGTAATGTCAATAGCCTCTCTAACAAATTATCTTTCATTTGCATATTGTTTTCACTTCTGTTGTTTATCCATCCTTGATCCTTGCATACATGGGGCAAGCTGCTTATCTTTCTCAACATCACAATATTGAGAGCGACTACCGCATTGGGTTTTATGTGTCTGTACCAGGTATCTCACTTTTGTTTTCCTTCTGGAAAATAGTAACCTTTCTTTATTATCTAATTTGATCTAATTTGTTAAGCCTGATCGCATGCCAGTTCTTGCTTACCTGAAGGCACACATGCCAGCTTACTTCTATACAAACTTAAAGTGCTCATAAGTTGGGCTACACAGCCATTGAATGTGAACCATTGGCATTTTATTTTACTTTCTAATGTTCCCATGCACGTGGCCCACATTTGACCCATATGATGAGTCTAATGGTCTGATTCTTGTGCAACATAATCAATTCCTGTCTAAACCGTCAGTCTATGAGCAGGTTCGATCTTGTTTATTTAAAACACATCATCTTATGCAGCCATGTGAGTTCCCCATACTTATTACAATTGTATGATCTGCAAATTGACATCATTACTCCTATCCTGTTAGAAAGAATACGATGACCTCTACTCGCAATAGCCATACTTGCAGCAGTTGTGGGATGCCAAGCCATAGTCACAGGAACTTTCTCCATAATCAAACAGTGCTCTGCTTTGGGATGCTTTCCAAGGGTGAAGATAATCCACACATCATCTAAAATACATGGTCATATATATATATACCGGAGATCAACTGGATTTTAATGATACTGTGCTTGGCTGTCACTGTTGGTTTCCGAGACACAAAACGTATGGGCAATGCATCAGGTATGACTATCGAAAATGACATTCCATCTTCAATCATTCACCTACCTCTATTATTTTAGATATGATTATGAGTGGGGATTCTGCAAACTATTCTTTGTATATTTTAGCAGTCTGCAACAGAGTATATCATCCCCTGTTTTTGCTTTAATGCTTCTTACAAATATTTTACCTGTTAGACCAAATCACACTGTTTGTGAAAGAATGAAATGTCCCTCGCCTTTCCAGATGATAATAACACTTATCTAGCAAAAGATATGGATAGATATACCTTGGAACCCTATACTACAATAAAGAATAGTTAGGTTCATTCCTAACAGATGTTGATGTGTGCGTCTTATATGCCAATTACTTAATGGTGGATGATACTGTTATATAGGGAATACTGGCAGGAAGTGGGTTATTCTACTACTTAAAGATGCCTTTCTTTTAAAGTGAGAAGTGTCTTTATAAGGATTAAA
Organism: Umbellularia californica; assembly: GCA_028538565.1. NCBI lineage: Eukaryota > Viridiplantae > Streptophyta > Magnoliopsida > Laurales > Lauraceae > Umbellularia > Umbellularia californica. The sequence goes on from JAPQWN010000006.1 coordinate 29,730,843, forward strand.
GATTTGAGTTCACCAGAAGAAATGCATTGAATGCCATCATGCATGGCCAAATACCACTTCCATATATAGAAGGCCAAGTAATACATCCCAAATAAAAAGGAAAGAGAGAAGCACCAGATCACTTGTTTTCTTTCAACTACCAGATCTCGGCAACATCCTAGTGGCATTCATCTGGTTGCTGCCTTTTTCCCATGTAGCTTAGACATGAAAACATTTCTTATTGACATGGAGACATCTAGAAGCTTGATAGATACACTATAGCAAAAAAATATTCGAATCATATTAATTATATTTTGATAGTGGATTGTTATTATGAAATTTTAAATTTTTTTATGGAAAATACTATTGATGAAAAGCTAAAAATTTGGTATTTCATAGTCCATGTTGAGGAGTGGGCTCCACCTGAGAGGGAGTATTGAAACGCTCCACCTGAGAGGGAGTATTGAAACGTATATATGCTGCTTCTAACGCCTTGAGGTTTTAGTACGAATGGTTAGCTAAAGAAATTTAAGATGGTATCAGCGCAAACCGGTCGCGAGTTTGAATCCTAGGATGAACGACTTAGTGTAGAAAAAATACGTGCCACCAAAAGTGCGCTAACGAGGTTCCACCCGGGGGGGGGGCTCTACCTAAGGGGAATTATTGAAAAGTATTTATGCTGCCTGTACTAACGCTTCGGGGTTTTGGCACAAATGGTCAGCTAAAGAAATTTAAAAGTCCATGCTACTTACCTTTGTTATATTCTTGCCAAAGAGCAAAACAAAAAAGTAGCTTTATTATAGTTGTACTAGTTACTATTGCTATGAAGGCAGTATCTGGACACTGGTTGAAAAGCGCTTTTTGTCTAGTGCATGCACATGTGCATGCATCTGGTGCATGTGCATGCTAGTGTGCAGGGCAAAAGATTGAGTTCATCTCATCAATCTCAAATTCATTTTCTTTACGTCATTGATCAAAAGGGGCCTTTTGCAATATATGATGGGCCCCATTCGATTCAGGGGTCTGAGTGGATCTAAGGTGGTACCCAATTTGCAAAGTAATGCAAAGCCTTTTGACTATATAGTGCTTTCAAATGATTTGCTTGCTCATGATTTTGAAGTTCCTATTCTCTGACCAATAATTGCAAGAAATTGCTACTAGATGTTACTGCTACTGTTTTATAACCTGACTCTTTCTGGGCAAATAATAATAATAATAATAATAATAATAATATAAAAAAAAAAAATAAAAAAATGTAACCTCACTCTGGCTTATGCATTTCTGGCATTAGTAGTTGGTGGCATTTTATCACTGCTACTTTCCTGCTCCTCCACTGTACTGCCATTCTGACTTGCTCATTTCTTCCTTGAAACAGGGTTGGCAGTAATTACTGTCATGCTGGTCACCACTTGCCTAATGTCTCTGGTGATAGTCCTTTGTTGGCACCGGAGTGTATTCCTAGCCATTTGCTTCATCTTCTTCTTTGGATCTATCGAGGCACTCTATTTCTCAGCTTCCCTTACTAAGTTCCGAGAAGGAGCGTGGGTCCCAATTACCCTTGCCCTGATCTTCATGCTTCTAATTTATGTGTGGCACTATGGTACCATAAAAAAATACGAGTTTGATGTCCAAAACAAGGTTTCCATCAACTGGCTCCTCAGCCTTGGCCCCAGTCTTGGCATTGTGCGCCTGCGGGGCATCGGTCTCATACACACTGAACTTGTCTCTGGGATCCCTGCCATCTTCTCTCACTTTGTCACCAATCTCACGGCCTTCCACCAGGTCCTTGTCTTCCTCTTCATCAAGTCTGTCCCTGTGCCCCATGTTCAGTCCAAGGAACGATTCCTTGTTGGGCGGATAGGCCCGAAAGAGTACAGACTCTATCGGCGCATAGTTCGGTATGGGTACCGTGATTTCCATAAGAATGACTTGAAATTTGAAAAGGATCTAGTTTGTAGCATAGCTGAGTTCATCCGGTCGGAGAAGTCAGAAACCAAAGGGGTGGACGATGTTGAGAGGGATGATGGGAACATGACAGTTGTTGGGACGCACGTGGATGGGATCCGCCTATGCGAGGAGGATGATCCAGGCGAGGAAGCTGGTACATCAGAGCTTAGGGAAATACAGACTCCAATGGTGTTGAGGAAGAGGGTCAGGTTTGTATTGCCCGAGAGCCCAAAGATGGATGTCAGCGTTCGGGAAGAGCTGAAAGAGCTGATGGAGGCAAGGGAGGCAGGGATGGCGTTCATACTTGGGCATTCATATGTGCGGGCGAAGCGCGGTTCAGGCCTGATCAAGAGGTTGGTGATTGATGTTGGGTATGATTTCTTAAGGAGGAACTCTAGGGGTCCTAGCTATGCACTGACCATCCCCCATGCCTCTACTTTGGAGGTGGGGATGATTTGTCATGTTTAATTTTGATGCTGTTTATGCATATCCTTTCATACATATTTTGTTGTATATGTCGAGGTTGAGGTTTCTTGGTTATATTGTACTTTGCCACAAGGATAAGAGGAACATAATAAGAAAGAGGGGTTGTATGGTCCTGTCATTTTTCATCTCGGTCTGTAATCTGTACTAATAGGACTCTACTTTCTGTAACTCAGATCATTTATCTGGTCGACCCACCTTCGATAGATACAGTAGGCAAAAGTTTTCATCCTTTAAGCAATGTGAGCCATTCGAATGGTACGTGGGCAGTTTTTCTGGTTAAATATGGATAATTGGATAAGCATTTTTGTTTTAATTCAATAGCAGGCAAACAATTGAGTGGCTAGGATTGTGAGGTGGGATTCATTCTGAACCTACCTAAGAAAACTGTTCATTTGAAACAATTCGTAGTATAATTTGTGAACTATTCTCATACAAGTCCTATAAGTCCATTCTGGAGCCTGCCTAAGAAATTCTAGCCACTCAAAACCACTGCACACAGATATTAACAGTAGTTTATATCTAACTCCAACTAGAGTTGCCCCGCATAAGATTGGTCACCTGTAAACATGGACTTTGACTTTATTTTAACCATGTGGTTTAAGCAGGACTAATCAGATAGTGACCCCAATTTTGATTGAAGTAAAATTTGGCCCAGAGTTATAATGCAGTTATTTCGAGTGGTCTGAACTTTAGATGTTTGCACCATGATGAATATACAGCATCCGTGGACACAAATGAATTAGATCATCGAACTTGTCAAAATGTAATTCCAAATCATATGAATTAATAAGTGAAATCAACTGTACATAATTTTCTGATCAAATTAAGTCTCAGAATCACGATTGCAAATTAATCGAAATGTCAACCAGGTGACTGTGGTTGGTTTAAACAATGACAGACACACTCCCCAAATGACCTAGTGAATTGCAAAGTATTTATCAAAGAAAAAAAAGTGAATTGCAGAGTAAAGACATTAGTCTTGGACCTGATTGTTTCTGTTTACTGGATCTAGAAATGACTGGATTATGGAATTATTTTGGGGTGTTTGTGGACTAAATTATAAGTCATTGGACAAGGCTAAGATCATGATGCAATTCTAACCCAACCAATAAATAGCTACTTGGCTTGGGATGATAATACTCGAGTTGAGGTTAGACTTGGGATGAATTTATAAATTGAAGAGGAATTCCAGTCAAGTTTGAGTTGTGTTGAGATTGGATTTGACACAAAGATGAAGCCAGATAAACTTGACCAAAGTTCAGCTCGGATTGGCCCTGTGGAATACAGCTAGGCTTAGTTTTGATTGGGTCAACTGGGGTTGATTTTGGGTTGCTTGGTGCAGCATTGAATCTTTTGTGGATTATTAGTTATTGCATTGGACTGCCCCAAAACAACCAGGTATGGACTAAAATGCGCACTAGACATTTATTAGGTATAGGACCCTGAGGTTTAGGTAGAAAATGGTTTGTGGCATGGCCAAATGAGGATCGGTTGAGGCCAAATCAAGCCAAACACTATGTATTCACATTTGTAATTGTCCAATCACAGGTGGATTTGTATTTTGTACCCCTTCCATGAAGGCATGTCCTGTAATGAAAGAGTTCTAGTTTGATGGTATCAACCCAGCCATTGTGCGCAACGCAATGATATCAACCATTGATTGAACCATGCCAACAGGCATCCAATATTGAATTTCACATCTATTAGTATCATCTTGCTGCGCCTTTTTCCACTCAAGGGGAACGTTCAGATCCAATGGTTTGCTTAATTTCGTTAAGGGTGGGACCCATACTTAAAATTCAGGCTGGCTACATGTTTTAGTGCAACAATCACCTTTTGATTTGGAAAATTTTCAAAAGATATGTTTAAATCTATATCATATTTACTAAATAAAATTTTAATTTATTGCAATGGAGACCACATGAAAAGATCAAAACTATGAATCCAATCTTTACAGAGTGCATCAAAGATGCCTCAAATCTTAGATCAACCGGAGTAATACTAATCAATATTGGACAGAACACACATGCAAAACATGTACGTTAAATTTTGTTTGTCGAATTCAATGGTGAATACAAATCCAGTTAACCTCAAAATTTACATCCAATGATTAGCCCAGGTAACAAAAAGGTGCGTTAGAATGTACAATAAAAACTTATTTATTGATAAATCATCAAATATTAGTCCTTTTGTTACGACTTTTATTACAAGTCAGCCCAGCCAGCCCAGCCAAGCAGAACCCAGCCAAGCAGAATATCCAGAAGATGCGGCAACAACTCATGGCTCTTCAATTAGCATCTCTATTTATGTATACTTTCTTTTTCTATTCCTCTGTTTTAGGATCTAGTATGTAATTAGCAGTCTTTGATTTCTATCCCACTGATTGGGGATCTTGATTGTAACCCAATCTCACATGTAATCTGTATATAAATAGACATCATATTCAATATATGATACATACGAATTTCTCAGAATCTTTATGGTATCAGAGCTTTTCTTGTGGTATCATCTCTTAACACTTTTTACAATATCATCTCCTACATCCTCTTCAGTCAATCCTTCATCCTCTTCATTTAATGAGAATTCCAATTCACCATATTATCTGCATCATTCTGATAATCCTGGAACTATTCTCGTCTCAACCCCACTGACGGGAGACAACTATCCCACTTGGAAGAGAGCCATGAGAATGGCCCTCTGTGCCAAAAAATAGATGGGATTGGTCGATGGGTCACTGCCAAAACCCACTTCACCTCCGGCTGACATTCAAGCATGGGAGCATTGCAATTTCTTGGTGCTTTTGTGGATCTTGAATGTACTTTCAAAAACCCTTGTGGACGGTGTCATCTATGCTGAGACAGCGCATGGTGTTTGGAAAGATCTTGAAGATAGGTTTTCAAGAAGCAATGCGCCTCGCATCTACCATCTCAAGCGATCAATTGCTATGATCCAACAAGGTACTCAATCCCTCGCTGAATATTTCACACAGTTGAAGGTATTGTGGGACGAGTTAGCATCATATACTGTTATTCGTGACTGTACTTGTGGTGCACACAAGAATTGCACTTGTGATGCACACAAAGCTGTATCTGCAGCCCTCCAAAGTGAGAAGGTCTATCAATTCTTAATGGGACTCAACGACAGTTTTGCCCATGTCCGATCCCAACTTCTCACTATGGATCTTTTTCTTGATGTCAACCGTGCCTATATGTCACATCCCGGTCCCGAATCACCCTGGCCTAGGGTAATCCCCGAGGTGTACCACACGTACTCCCGTGTGCTGTCCTGTCTCGAGCCAAGGTAACACACGAAGGAGAGGAAAAGCAACTATCCACATGCGTGAGATTAAACTCACTAAACAAATTAAAAACAATTAAACATAGCGGAAGCTGTATTTCATTTATGTGAGGTATCAAATTCCTTCAGTCTATATAACAGTTCAAGTTTTAATACAAAAGAATTGTACAATTAATTACATCGTTATACAAAAGAGGGTAAGCTAAAGAACCCTATACATCATACCAAAAATATAATCACAAGAAGTTCTAGAGTCTAAGTGTGGCCCACACAAAAAGGGGCTAGCCACACCACAAAAGAGTCTCCAAAAGGTTGATGCTCTCCCCGGGAGATAAGCTCAATGGGCCTCAGGCTCAGGCCACTCCACTAAACCCGAAGGTACCTCATGGGTAGCCTTCTCACTCTCCTCGGTCTCTGTGGGACCGGAGGCTGCACCTGAGACTGTGACACCAAATGTAGTATCATTAATACGACGATTAAGCAAGCATATGCAAAAATAAGGAAATACATAAGGTTTCAATTGAATTTAAAACATTTAAATTGATAGAAATCAACAATAGATACCAACTGGAAATTTTGTGCTCAATTGTATAATTTATGCATGATGGATCAAGTGAAAAGGGAAACGCGCAACTTGGCTACTACCTTAAGCTCATTCTCTCAAAGAGAGCAAATCTAGTTGGGATGTCACCAGCGGCCCGGCCAAAGGCTAGCTGGCTACCCGGTTTGGAGTTCCGGAGCTCCAAATGACTTACTGCAGTAGTCTCAATTTATAAACCGAGTGTAACCCCGTCGGGCATCACTGGGTCGAAGCTAAGTAGTGCCGACTCGATAGAATTAATAATACTCGGGATAAAAGTGGAATTGAGTAAACTCATATTCATTATTTATAACCAAATCAAATGATAATCACATCTTTTCAATTTATTACTCAATCCTCATTTCTACCAAACATCAATTTGGAAATATTCAAATGGAATTACAATTGAATATAAAAGATAAGATATAAGGGATTACTAAGAATTTATTAAGTAAGATTCTGAGGTTCGAAGGGAATTCATACACCAATATGAAATGCAATGAATTAGAAATCAAGCTATTTTGTTTTACAATTTAACTCTAGATTTTCATATTTCTAGTCCTCTACTGTCCATTTCAAAATAGGTTGGGAAAATCAACGAATTACTACATTTATTTGGTGTCACCAGTTACAGAGAATACGTTGAATTTCCTAACGAATTTTCATGGCATAGCCTTAGACTAGGAATATCCATCGGCCCAATTATGTGGTTAAAGTTCCCATTCTATGGTCATAAGATTCAAAATTTCCCTAAATTCCTACGGAAGTGAGAGTGTACTCCAAAACCCACTAAATGAGTGATTAAGGAGGGTGGAAATACCCCAGAAGGGTTAACACACCATTATTTGAGCAAAAAAAAAATAACTAAGAACGGGGTCAGGTCCGTCTACCGGTAGTACTTCCGGTAGACTCTCTACCGGTAGTACTTCCGGTAGACTCTCTACCGGTAGTACTTCCGATAGAACTAAGGTTTCACAGTTTTTACAACTCTCTGTCAAATTTCGAGCCACTTTTACCGGTAGTACTTCCGGTAGAACTAAGGGTTCTCAATTTCCTTCGTCTTTTCTATCTTAATCCTTGTCAAAATGAGTCTACTTACTCCCATAGCACATAACAAAAGTTCCATACATTTTAAAACAACCCACATGAAGAAATCCAACTCATTTATCATCTATCAACATAAAAACCCAAAATAATAGAAAGGGAAAGAGATTACTTGAGCCAAATGAAAATGCACAAAATGTAACCCAAATCATGCTTATACTTGCCTCAAAGAAGAGCTCTCCAACTTTTTCCAACTCAAAACTAAGAAAACCCCAAATGTTCAAACCCTAACCACAAAAACACATGGGGAAATTATAAATGTGCATGTTTGCTCAACCAAGAGTCTTTTTGACTCAAATACAACTCTAAAATCACATCCAAAAATTCTTGAAGCCTACCTCTTCTAAGTATTTCGAATTTGGAAGGATTGAAGGAGGGTGGAGATAGTCTCTAGCCAACTAGTGAAGAGGAGGAAGTGAAGAAGATGATGAAGATGTAGAAGAGTCCTCCTCAAACTTCCTAAGCCTCCAATGCACACGCACGATTCCTTCTTGCTAGTTGAGAAAGGAAAAAAAGAGAAGTGCAGAGAGAGATGGAGAATGAAAAGGAAAGAGAGAAAGGGCTGGGTCAAACTTTATATAGAATGAGAATTGCAGGAAAGTCCATTCCATTAACTTATTTCCAATTCGAGTCAAATGAGGGTCCATCGGTACAACGGTTGGTCAAATGAAGAAATGCCTAATATGAAAATCGATGTACTCATCAAAATACACGCGATGATGTCAAAGTGACGATTAAATTATGAAAAAAAACACGAAAACCCATATTTATGAAAAAGTTCCTGACTCAACTCGATTGAGTCAATTCGGTTCTCACTCACCTATACCAGGTGTAAAACTCATCCAACTCAGTCTAAGAGGGTTAATAAACACTAACCACTATAATTAGCAATTGAACACATTTAATTTATCCAAAACATGGTTAATTTACACTAATCAGGATTAGATCGGGTCGGGGTGTAACATTTCTCCCCCACTAGGACTCATTCGGTCCTCCGAATGATCATACCTGGGCGAAGAGTTCGGGATAATGCCGTGCAATTTGTTCTTCGAGTTCCCACGTGGCTTCCTCGGGTCCATGATGATCCCAAAGAAGTTTTACCCATCGTATCGTCCTCGTCCGCAACACTTGCTCTTTCTCATCGATAATACGAAGTGGACGTTCAACGTACGTGGAGTCTGGCTCGATCTGAATTTCTTCATATTGAATGACATGAGACGGATCTCGGACGTACTTGCGTAGCATAGAAACATGGAACACGTCATGTACTCCTACGAATTCGGGAGGAAGCTTCAATCTGTAGGCTACATCACCTATTCAGCTCTTGATCTCAAATGGTCCCACATATTTTGGTGAGAGTTTACCCTTTTGTCCAAACCGAATCGTGCCTTTCATCGGGGATGTCTTCAAAAACACCCAATCTCCAACTTGGAATTCTAGCTTCCTTCTTCTATTATCTGCGTAGCTTTTCTGCAGAGATTGCGCCGTCTTCAATCTTTCTCTGACCTGAAGAACCTTCTCAGTTGTCTCCGCAATATGATCTTTGATTTTAGCCAAATTTGGATCTTCAAACTGCTCATTCTTAATCCGATTCATCAACTCTGGTTCATACACTGACATTGCTGCTAACAACATTGAGTCACCAAGAGGTAGGACCTTAACGTCCAGTTCTTCAAAAACATCAAACTTGTTCTCTTGAGTGTCCATAGCTGCAACTAAAGAAGATTTCCTACTCAAGGCGTCAGCGACGACATTTCCTTTCCCCGGAATGTATTTAATCGGAAAATCATAATCCTTAATAAATTCTAGCCACCGTCTTTGTCTCATGTTGAGATCTTGTTGGGAGAAAAGATATTGCAGACTACGATGATCCGAGTGTACCTCAAACTGTTCCCCATACAAATAATGTCTCCAAAGTTTCAGTGCAAACACGATGGCGGCCAACTCTAGATCGTGGGTGGCATAATTTCTCTCATGGTTCTTCAACTGTCATGACCCATAGGCTATGACTTTTCCATTCTGCATCAGGACACACCCCAAACCAACTCTGGATGCATCTGAATATATCACGAATCCTCTTGAACCTTCTGGTAACGACAAAATTGGGGCGGTCGTCAATTTCTCCTTTAGGGTCTGGAAACTGGCCTCACATTCTTCAGTCCACAAGAACGGTACATCCTTCCTAGTCAATTTCGTTAACGGAGCTGAGATCTCGGCAAAATCTTTAACAAATCTACGGTATTATCCTGCAAGGCCTAGAAAACTTCGGATCTCTGCCACTGATTTCGGACTCTGCCAAGTTATAACAGCCTCTACCTTCGCTGGGTCTACCCTTAGACCTTCTCTCGAAATGATATGCCCCAAAAAGGCCACTTGATCAAGCCAAAAATCACACTTCTCAAGCTTACCATATAATTGATGAATTCTCAAAAGCTGAAGTGAAGTTCTGAGGTGGTCTGAATGTTCTTCCATCGACTTCGAGTAGACTAAGATGTCATCAATGAACACCACAATAAATTGATCGAGATAAGGGGCGAAGATCCTATTCATCAATGCCATAAATACCGCTGGCGCGTTCGTCAAGCCGGAGGGCATCACGAGAAATTCATAATGGCCATATCTCGTCCTGAAAGCTGTCTTCTCTACGTCCTGTCCTCGAACTCTTAACTGATGGTATCCGGATCTGAGGTCGATCTTCGAGAAGTAAGCTGCTCCTTGAAGTTGATCGAACAATTCGTCAATGCGAGGCAACGGATATTTATTCTTGATAGTCACCTGATTGATCTGCTTGTAGTCGATACACATCCGGAGAGAACCGTCTTTCTTCCTCACGAACAATACTGGAGCTCCCCAAGGCGAAACACTAGGACGTATGAGTCCTTCATCCAACAAATCTTGTAATTGCTCCTTCAATTCTCTAAGTTCTGCGGGGCCCATTCTGTACGGTGCTTTCGAAATTGGAGCCGTGCCCGGTATCAAATCTATGGAAAAGTCCACCTCACGAGACGAAGGTAGTCTTGGAACTTCGTCTGGAAACACATCTGGGAATTCGCACACCACTGGGATGTCTTCTAGTTTTGCATGTGGTTTCTTCTCGGAGACAAAAGCGAAGTAGCCTTCACAACCATTCTCTAAAAGCTTGACAGCGTCCAACGCCGACACGAATCCGGACTTAGACCTATCTCTCCGTACACCTTCGAAGATCACATACGACTTAGGCTCCCCCACTATAAACGTGATGGTCTTGTGGAAACAATCCACACAAGCGTGATATCTCGCAAGCCAATCCATCCCGAGGATGACGTAGAAGTCTTGCATCGACAAGATAATCAAATCTACTGGCATCAGCAAATCTCTGATCTGCACGCTGCACTCGGGGTAGTAGTAATCGCAAACTACTCTCTTACCCACTGGGGTAGACACTACTAATATAAACGGAAGCAACTCAGGTGGTTGCTGAAAACCATTGGCAAAATGAGGTGCCACAAACGAATGTGTGGACCCCGAATCAAACAATGTCCTGGCATCTCTTGCACAAATTAGAACAGTACCTTCTACCACATTGCCCGACGCCTCTGCCTGCTCTAGGTTCGTGGCAAACAATCTCCCTGTCTGTTGTGGCACTTGGTGGGTCTGCTGCTGCTGTCTAGTCCTCCTTGGTTGTTGCCTCTGCTGCTGTTGTTGAGGTCTCTGAGGTGGTGCTGGGAGTACCAACTGCTGGGGTGGAGCTGGAAGTGCTGGCCTAGCTAGCTGCTGAAAGGGTTGCTGCGGTGCTCCATAATTACCTCGGTTCCTGGGAAAAGTAGCTGCTCGGAGCTCCATAGATCCACATAAAATGCAAGCACCGGTGTTCCTCCAGCATCTCTCAGTAGGGTGTCCCTTGCCACATGTCTTGCACTTGGGTGTATTAGCACCACTCATCGCATTCTTCTGCTTCTTTGACTGAAAATTCTTCCCATAGGACATGCTCCATTTTGGATCAACATTTCTTTTCTTCGTAGCCATCGCTTCTGCAACATAAGCTCTATCCACTGCCTCCTGAAAAGTTTCAGGTCTTCGGTACATTGTCACTTGCTCTTCATACGCCGGATGGAGTCCACCGACGAATCTCTTCACTTTCTTCTCTTCCGTATCAACCAAATCTTTGGCAAATTTAGATAACTGAGTGAAGGTATGCACATAGGTCACCACTGACATATTGTTCTGCTTAAGGGTGATGAATTCTTCTTCTTTCTTCCGATGTACATGAGGTGGTATGAATTTGCGGCGGAATTGTTCTTGGAAGGTCTCCCACATGGTAGCATCAGGCATGACTCTGTAGGGATCTCGAACGCTCTTCCACCAATTTTTAGCAACTCCTCGAAACATAGAGGTTGTGAGAGTTACACGCTGCCTGTTATCGCAGATCACCGTCTCAAATACATCGTTGATATGCTCTAACCATTCGTCAGCCTGAATGGCATCTTCCTTTCCTTGGAATTCGGTAGCTCCTCTTTTTCTAAATTTATCGTACAGAGCATTTGGGTCATTCTCTCTAGGTTGAATCACCACTGGGGGTCCCGGGTTTGGCTGTACTGGACCTTGTCTGGCCATCAGCGTTGCTAGAAATTCATTAGTCTTTGTCATTTGTTCCATCATTGCCATTATCCTATCATCCATAGGGGGTGGTTCATTGTTCAAGTCAACGAACAAGCCATCATTTTGGAATTCATTGTTTCTACTATTGTGTCCGCCTCCTGAACCAGATGCCATTGACCTGCAAAACGATCGGAGAATCAAGACCAGTGCTAACTCTCATCACACAATGCTACTTAGTCACACAGGCTAATAACAATCTCACAATAAGAACTAACTAGCCCTGTCTAATCTATACTCGTAAACTATTATAACGTATCCTCACAACGTCTCTAATAAGGTTTCTAAGTCTTTTAGAAAGACTTGCAGGGCTCTGATACCATACTTACGTATGTCACATCCCGGTCCCGAATCACCCTGGCCTAGGGTAATCCCCGAGGTGTGCCACACGTACTCCCGTGTGCTGTCCTGTCTCGAGCCAAGGTAACACACGAAGGAGAGGAAAAGCAACTGTCCACATGCGTGAGATTAAACTCACTAAACAAATTAAAAACAATTAAACATAGCGGAAGCTGTATTTCATTTATGTGAGGTATCAAATTCCTTCAGTCTATATAACAGTTCAAGTTTTAATACAAAAGAATTGTACAATTAATTACATCGTTATACAAAAGAGGGTAAGCTAAAGAACCCTATACATCATACCAAAAATATAATCACAAGAAGTTCTAGAGTCTAAGTGTGGCCCACACAAAAAGGGGCTAGCCACACCACAAAAGAGTCTCCAAAAGGTTGACGCTCTCCCCGGGAGATAAGCTCAATGGGCCTCAGGCTCAGGCCACCCCACTAAACCCGAAGGTACCTCATGGGTAGCCTTCTCACTCTCCTCGGTCTCTGTGGGACCGGAGGCTGCACCTGAGACTGTGACACCAAATGTAGTATCATTAATACGACGATTAAGCAAGCATATGCAAAAATAAGGAAATACATAAGGTTTCAATTGAATTTAAAACATTTAAATTGATAGAAATCAACAATAGATACCAACTGGAAATTTTGTGCTCAATTGTATAATTTATGCATGATGGATCAAGTGAAAAGGGAAACGCGCAACTTGGCTACTACCTTAAGCTCATCCTCTCAAAGAAAGCAAATCTAGTTGAGATGTCACCAGCGGCCCGGCCAAAGGCTAGCTGGCTACCCGGTTTGGAGTTCCGGTGCTCCAAATGACTTACTGCAGTAGTCTCAATTTATAAACCGAGTGTAACCCCGTCGGGCATCACTGGGTCGAAGCTAAGTAGTGCCGACTCGATAGAATCAATAATACTCGGGATAAAAGTGGAATTGAGTAAACTCATATTCATTATTTATAACCAAATCAAATGATAATCACATCTTTTCAATTTATTACTCAATCCTCATTTCTACCAAACATCAATTTGGAAATATTCAAATGGAATTACAATTGAATATAAAAGATAAGATATAAGGGATTACTAAGAATTTATTAAGTAGGATTTTGAGGTTCGAAGGGAATTCATACACCAATATGAAATGCAATGAATTAGAAATCAAGCTATTTTGTTTTACAATTTATCTCTAGATTTTCATATTTCTAGTCCTCTACTGTCCATTTCAAAATAGGTTGGGAAAATCAACGAATTACTACATTTATTTGGTGTCACCAGTTACAGAGAATACGTTGAATTTCCTAACGAATTTTCATGGCATAGCCTTAGACTAGGAATATCCATCGGCCCAATTATGTGGTTAAAGTTCCCATTCTATGGTCATAAGATTCAAAAATTCCCTAAATTCCTATGGAAGTGAGAGTGTACTCTAAAACCCACTAAATGAGTGATTAAGGAGGGTGGAAATACCCCAGAAGGGTTAACACACCATTATTTGAGCCAAAAAAAAAGTTTAAGAACGGGGTCAGGTCTGTCTACCGGTAGTACTTCTGGTAGAAGCTCTACCGGTAGTACTTCCGGTAGACTCTCTACCGGTAGTACTTCCGGTAGAACTAAGGTTTCACAGTTTTTACAACTCTCTGTCAAATTTCGAGCCACTTCTACCGGTAGTACTTCGGGTAGAACTAAGGGTTCTCAATTTCCTTCGTCTTTTCTATCTTAATCCTTGTCAAAATGAGTCTATTTACTCGCATAACACATACACAAAAGTTCCATACATTTTAAAACTACCCACATGAAGAAATCCAACTCATTTATCATCTATCAACATAAAAACCCAAAATAATAGAAAGGAAAAGAGATTACTTGAGCCAAATGAAAATGCACAAAATGTAACCCAAATCATGCTTATACTTGCCTCAAAGAAGAGCTCTCCAACTTTTTCCAACTCAAAACTAAGAAAACCCCAAATGTTCAAACCCTAACCACAAAAACACATGGGGAAATTATAAATGTGCATGTTTGCTCAACCAAGAGTCTTTTTGACTCAAATACAACTCTAAAATCACATCCAAAAGTTCTTGAAGCCTACCTCTTCTAAGTATTTCGAATTTGGAAGGATTGAAGGAGGGTGGAGATAGTCTCTAGCCAACTAGTGAAGAGGAGGAAGTGAAGAAGATGATGAAGATGTAGAAGAGTCCTCCTCAAACTTCCTAAGCCTCCAATGCACATGCACGATTCCTTCTTGCTAGTTGAGAAAGGAAAAAAAGAGAAGTGCAGAGAGAGATGGAGAATGAAAAGGAAAGAGAGAAAGGGCTGGGTCAAACTTTATATAGAATGGGAATTGCAGGAAAGTCCATTCCATTAACTTATTTCCAATTCGAGTCAAATGAGGGTCCATCGGTACAACGGTTGGTCAAATGAAGAAATGCCTAATATGAAATCGATGTACTCATCAAAATACACGTGATGATGTCAAACTGACGATCAAATCATGAAAAAAAACACGAAAACCCATATTTATGAAAAAGTTCCTGACTCAACTCAATTGAGTCAATTCGGTTCTCACTCACCTATACCAGGTGTAAAACTCATCCAACTCAGTCTAAGAGGGTTAATAAACACTAACCACTATAATTATCAATTGAACACATTTAATTTAGCCAAAACATGGTTAATTAACACTAATTAGGATTAGATCGGGTCGGGGTGTAACACTATAGCTTGCTGCTGTGGGATGAACAGCAACGAGAGTTCACCCCAATAGTCACACATGACAGTGTGGCTCTTGCTTCAGACCGAACTGCCCAGAATCAGCAAAGTTCAGCATATAATGGGCAATCTGGCAATCGTTCCTCTGGTGGCCATGGACAAGGGCGAGGTCGGGGCCAGCCTTTTTGAGATCACTGCAATGTTCATGGTCACACACGCCAAACTTGCTGGCCTCTCAATGGCTATCCTCCAGGTTTCCAAGGATGTGGGCGCGGTAAAGGCAAGGGCGGTTCTTCTTCAAATGGGCCTTTCCACTAGCAGCAACGAACTGAAGTTGCTGCCCAGGCTAATGCAGTACCTAGACCAAATCCTAATGCTTCTAATGCTTGTTCTTCTGCATCACTTCTTCCTCCTTTCTCTGTCGAACAATATCAACAGTTGCTCACTCTTCTGAATAATGACAACACTTCCATCTCAGCCAACTTCTCAGTACATCATGCAACTCTGTTTATAATTCACATTCTAACTGGATAAGAGACAGTGGAGCTTCAAATCACATGTCACCACATTTATCCTTTTTTAAATCTGCTGAAAATATTTCTAATGATAAACCTGCTCGTTTGCCAACAGGGCAAACTATGCCCATTTCCCATAAAGGTTCTGTCTCACTTTCTCCTCATATTGACTTACAAAATGTCATACGTGTCCCTTCCTTTAATTTCAGTCTTCTTTCAGTAAGTCAATTAACCAAGTCTTTAAACTATGCTGTCATTTTTTTTCCTACCTTTTGTGTTTTTCAGGACCTGTCCTCGAGGAAGCTCATTGGAGCGGGGGAAACGCATGAGGGCCTCTATCATCTTTTTTTTTTTTTTTTTTTTTTCTGCCTTCTTTTAATAATCCAAGTGTTTTTTTAGCAAAATGTGCCCAGTCTCTTGCATTTTGGCACAAAAGGCTTGCCCATCCATCAAACGATCGTTTAGCTAGTTGAGCACCTTTCATTTCAAATAATTCTACTTTTTCTGGTTGTAAGGACTTTTCTTGTGATGTATGTCATTTAGCTAAACATACTCGTCTTCCTTTTCCTTTAAGTAATAGTCGCAGTAAGACTCCTTTTGACTTAATTCGTTGCGATATTTGGGGTGGATATCCTACAGCCTCACACACAGGTGTACATTATTTTTTGACACTTGTGAATGATTATTCACGCTGCACATGGGTATACTTGATGAAATATAAATCTGACACATGTCATTATTTTACCTCTTTTTGTGCCATGGCTAATACTCAATTTGGTTATCCTGTTAAAAAATTTCGAACTGATAATGGTACCGAATTTTTATCTCATCAGATGCAGCAATTTTTCTCTCAAAATGGCATAATCCATCAACGAACCTGTGTTGGCACACCCCAACAAAATGGCTTCGTTGAACGTAAGCATAGACACATCCTTGAGGTGGCACGTGCCTTACGTTTCCAAGCTAACTTAGCTATTTCTTTTTGGGGTGAATGTATTTTGACTGCCACTTATCTTATCAAACGCATTCCTACACCCATCTTATCAGGAAAAACCCTCGTGAAATGCTTTTTAATAATAAACCAAACTCATGATACCTATGCACATAATCATGGGCCTCATCGTCACAAATTCGATCCTAGAGCCTTCCGTTGTGTTTTCATTGGATACCCATATGGTAAAAAGGGGTATCGTGTTTACGATCTAGAATCCAAAAATGTTTTTACCTCACGGGATGTCCTTTTTCAAGAGGATATTTTCCCATTTCAAAGTCATCAACCTCCCACACATCTGTCGGATGTGAATTTTGATCCCCTAGGGCAGGGAAATCGTCATTCAACTATATGAGATATTAAAAAGTTACATCGAAAATGAGGATTCCGACTACTCTCAAAATCGACGGATCACGATCGCCAGTTACGGATACGGCTGTAACACCGTCCTTTGACGAAAGTCAAAAGAGAGCGGGAGAAAATGGAATGGGTTCTTCTTTCGTCTAATGTGCCGCCGGCGACACACGACGGTTGTCTTGTCACTTAATTTGAGTCTTTCAATTTGGGTCGAATCGGGTCTCAAAATAAGGTCATAGTGAACTAGGCAGGGGAAATCAACATCCAGGGGGTGTAGCTTAGTCAAAATCAAATCCATGTACTCTAAGGGGGTAAAATGCAATAAAATAGGAGTAGGGGGAAGGTGCCAAATATTTAGAAGAGGATTGGGCCCGCTCTCGGGTATCCCTTTCAATGTCCTTTGACAACCTAAGGTTTAAAAGCCGATTCTTCAAATCGAAAGAACGATGCAAATGGGACTTTGAGTTGTGATTTCTGTGGGTTTCCGTGCGATACGCAAGTGATAAGAGTGTATGGCCGATGATGGGCCGGAAATAAATAAAAATGGCCGATGATGGGCCGGGATTGATTGAGGGTGGCCGATGATGGGCCGAAAGTAAGTAAACTGATATTGGGGGTGGCCGACGATGGGCCGAAAGCAAATAAACTGATATTGGGGTGTGTGAAATCACTCGTCTAGTCTCGTCATTATCATTAATTCGAATTCTCGAAATCAGCCTCTATTCCTTTTAATTTTGAGTTCAAATGAATATTTGGCATCGGAGGTGGAAGGAAAGAGAAGCAAATATTTTTGGGATTAATTTGTTGGTTTTATAGTTTTTTTTGGATTTTTAATATTGGGGCTAGAAGGGTCTAACTAGGGGATTTCCTACTTGGATTTAATCTAACTAATCCATTTCCCTGAATGGATCTCTATCCTATCCTAGGGTCCTGATCGCCCTCATCTGCTCTCCCGGTCCCTTAGCGGGGCCCGGAGAGAGAGTGGGACCTAAGTTATTTGAATGAAAGAAACTAAAAGTAGTCTAACCTGGCTAGGGGGAGACCTAGATCTGGGTCTGGGGTCTGACCTGGTCAGCCTAAACCACTATTCAATTTCTAATTCCAGTTTATTAATATTTTGATTTTTTTAAATATCTTTTACTTTGTTTTTGGTCTTTTGGGTTTTTTATTATATTTTTATCTTTATTATCATTTTTTTTGTGTTTATTTTATCTTTGGTTTTATTTATAAAGTCTAAAATCTACTAAACTAATTTTTCTAATCCTAATGAAAGGGAGGAGAAGAGAAGGGAACAAATTACTAAGTTTTATTCATTATAATCACCCTGACTAATTTAGAATTTTCTGAATAAATCCCTATTCCTAAAATGAAAGGGGAGGAGGCGAAGAAATTAATTATTAAACCTAACCTAATTTTCTTAATTAATCTGATATTTAGAATTCTACTTTTTTGTTTTTTTTTTGTTCTTTTTGGTTCCTTTTGTTTTTAGACAAGTCATGCAGTCCTAAATTTCATGGAATAAAATATAAATGTGCAAAATAAAGAAAATGTAGCTACTTATATGATGCATGGGCGTGTTTGAATGCATGG
Source organism: Umbellularia californica (assembly GCA_028538565.1). Classification (NCBI taxonomy): domain Eukaryota; kingdom Viridiplantae; phylum Streptophyta; class Magnoliopsida; order Laurales; family Lauraceae; genus Umbellularia; species Umbellularia californica. The sequence goes on from JAPQWN010000006.1 coordinate 29,749,386, forward strand.
GCAGAGCTGGTTTGAACAAGCTAAGAATAAATTGAAATAAACAATGAAGTGGAAAACTTACCTAGATGCGCAGCCCGCTTGAACAAGTCAGAAATAAATTGAAACAAACATATAAAATAAACATTTACCTAAATGCATGGCATGTTTGGTGCATGGATAAACAAATATAAGTCGAAATAAACTGATAATCAAGCTGTAAGCTGTATGCAAAACTAACATAATGAGCTATTCAAGGTCGGTAGTATTGGATTTATAATTTTACTCTAAACATGAGAGAATACATCCAACTGTCACATGCATGCAAAGTGTGATTTCAAGCCACTGGAAATCAGAAGACCGGACAGAATAGACCCATTGGTTGGAGTTATCTCTCTACGTTGATATTCTTAGTTTGACAGGAAGGAAGGCCAGGTGAGAGGTAGATGGACAAGGCTAGATCGAGTGAATGGTGCCGCGAAGTGGGGTGCAGCAATGAGGTGATGCAACAGTGGAGTGGGGTGAAGAGCAGCGGGTAGGTGTGGTGGGGTGTGGGGTGAAGGTGGGTGTAATGTTGCTGCGAGGTGGTGTTGAGAGTGGAGTGCAGGAAATGGCGGGGTGGAGAAGGGAAGAAAAGAAAAGGAAAAAGAAGAAAGAGAAAGGAAGAATGAGGAGGTGATGGTGGCGCAGTGGACGGTGGGCGTGCAGGTGGAGGAAGAAGGAGAGGAGAAGAGGGAGAGAGAGGGAGGAGAAAGAGAGGGTAGAGGGAGTGGGAAGAAGAAGAAGAAGGAGAGAGAGAGAGAGAGAGAGAGAGAGAGAGAGAGAGAGAGAGACGAGGAAAAGAAAGAAGGAAAAGGTGCAGTGGGTGCAGGTGGCAGAGGAAAGGGAAGGAGGTGTACCTGGTGGGAAAGCGTCTGGCGGTGTGAGGAGGAGGAAGAAGGTGCTGCGTGTCGATCGGGGCTGCTGCTGCGCGCGTCGGGCGTGCTAGCGTGCGTCTGGGGCGTCTCTGCGCACAGTCCGGCTATGGAGAGATGATCGAGATGATGGAGGTGAGGCTTGCGTGGGCTGGAGACGGGTTGCAGATGAGGATGGAGGGTGGTTTTTTGCGCCTGGGGGAGATGGAGACGGCGGGATGGGTTCTGGAGAAGATGTTGATGGAGGGAGGAGAGACCGAGAGGGATGAAGGGTGAGGGTGATGGAGAGATGGGCGCAGGGATGGATGGGAGAGATGAGGGGAGATGGTGTGATGGATGGGGGATGAAGATGGTGATGATATGGATCTGGGGTGGCTGTTCTGCGCAGGGGAAGAGGATCCAGAGGGATGGTGATGTGGTGACGGGGTTATGAGATGGAGATGATGAGAAGGAGAGTGTTGTGTGCCTCCTCAAGGGTGTGATATTCACGGTCAGAGTGTTCTTCAAGTGAGAAATGGGTTCCTCGACCCCTAGCTCTCCTGCCCCTAGCTATTTTGGAAATGAGTTTGAGAATGGCAGGAAAATAATGTGAAAGGAAAATGTCGACTGTAACTGGTTTGTTCGAGGGAAACCAACCTCCCAGATTAGTTCATAAATGACAGACCTCTTTTATTGATGATTGCCTACTCACTTATAGGCATCAGCTTACAACAGTAACAAAGAGACGTGGAGAACCCACATCCTGTAACTAGCAACAAAGTAACCAACAAACAAGGAGACGTGGACAACCCACCTCCTGTAACTAGCAACAAAGTAATAAAGAAAGTAACAACTGCCTAGCAAATAGCAACAAACTAAGGGAGTGGAGATAACATAACAATGAGACCATCAAGATAGTTGAACGTGTACGTGTCTCAGACTCATTCAACACCTAAGCCATGTAGAGCCACATCAGTTATGCCCATAACAGCTCCCCCCCTGTAATTTTACCCTTGTCCTCAAGGGAATAGTCTGCAAAACGGTGTTGCATCTGGTTGATATCTTCCCAAGTAGCTTCAGCAGGAGACATACCCTCCCAATGAACCAAAACTTCAGAGTGACCCCGCCTTGTTCGATGGTCCAAAATGGCCCGCGGAAAAGGACGGAGAGTTGCATCATCCGCACAGACATCTGGCAGAGAGGACCCAATTGCAATCTTTGATCCAACTTGTTGCTTTAAAGCAGAAACATGGAAGACTGGGTGAATTCGGGAACCAGCTGGAAGGTCGAGTTTATATGCCACTGCTCCGATGCGATGAGTGATCTGGAATGGGCCATAAAATTTGGGTGACAATTTGAGGTTTTTGCGCCACGAAAGAGAGGTCTGGCGATAAGGTTGGAGCCTCAAATAGACCCAATCCCCTATTGCAAACTCTCTGTCTCTTCGGGTCGAGTCATATGCCTTTTTCATTCGGGACTGCGATTCTTGCAGACGTTCTCGCAATTCAACAATGACCTGATCTCGGTCCTTAAGGGCTTTATCCACTGCATCCACTTGGGTTGTTCCTGGTACATATGATAGAAGGGTTGGGGGAGGTCGACCATAAACAATTTCAAATGGACATTTCCTTGTGGCAGAATGCATGCTTGTATTGTAGCAAAACTCAGCCCATGGGATCCACTGGGCCCACTCCTTGGGTCTATCACTTGAGAAACACCGCAAATACATTTCAATTGTCCGATTAGTTACCTCAGTCTGTCCATCCGTTTGAGGGTGATAGGATGAGCTAAAATTGAAATTAGTACCATTCAAACGAAAAATTTCTTTCCAAAAGATGCTGGTGAATGTTGGATCCCTATCACAAACTATTGACTGGGGCATTCCATGAAGCTTGAAAATTTGATCAAAAAATACTTGGGCCACACTAACTGCTGTGTAAGGATGGGCAATTGGTATGAAATGGGAGTATTTGGATAACCTATCAACCACAACATAAATTGTAGTTTTGCCTTTTGAGTTGGGTAACCCATCTATAAAATCCATGGAAATGTCAGCCCAAATTTGCGTAGGTACTGGTAGGGGTTGGAGAAGTCCAGATGGAGTAAGGTGTTCTGATTTGTGCCTTTGGCATGTGTCACACTGCCTTACAAACTGTCTGATATGGGACCTCATACCCTTCCAATAAAAAATGGATCGAATGCGGTGCATGGTCTTGTGGTATCCCTCATGTGTACTTCCATGAATTTCTGATATGATGGTGGGAATCAAAGGAGAATCTTCCCTCATGTATATCCTCCCTTTAAAAAATAAAACCCCATCCTTGTAGTCCCATGGTCCCACAGCTTCACCTTTTTGCCACAATTGAACAAGTCGCTGAAGTTGGGAGTTTGTGTGGACTTCTTCTTTAATTGGGTCCAGCCACCTTGGCACAGGTTGGGAAAAAACTGAAAGTTCACCAATTTCGTCACGTCTGGATAAGGCATCAGCTGCTCTATTCTCATAGCCCCTTTTGTATTCAATTGTAAAGTCATACCCCATTAATTTTATAAGCCATCTGTGCTGAGCTTCCGTGGTGATCTGCTGATCCCAAAGGTATTTCAGACTTTGGTGATCTGTACGGACTATAAACCTTCTCCCTAGAAGGTATGGTCGCCATTTCTGTATTGCCACAACTAATGCCAAAATTTCCTTCTCATAAGTGGACAAGGTGAGATTTTTTCCTCGTAATACCTGGCTGAAAAATGCAATTGGGCGGCTGTCTTGCATTAGCACAGCCCCAATACCTCCTCCCGAAGCATCACATTCAACCACAAAAATTTTGGAAAAATCAGGGAGCGCCAAAACTGGTGTTTGAGTAATGGCCTGTTTAAGTTGTTCAAAGGCTGTTTCTGCTTTAGGTGACCAAACAAAAGAATCTTTTCTCAACATTTTGGTTAATGGTTCAGCTATCTTTCCATACCCTTGAATAAACTTCCGGTAGTACCCAGTTAACCCTAGGAAACCCCGCAGGGCCTTGAGGGTGGCAGGTTTGATCCAATCAAGCACTGCTGAAACTTTATCAGGTTCCATGGCTACTCCTTCTTTGGAAATTATATGACCCAGATAATTTACCTGGGTTTGGCCAAATTGGCATTTTTCAAGCTTGACAAATAATTTATGGCCCTTTAAAGTAGATAATGCAATCCTGACATGGTCCAGATGGTCTTCCCAAGTACGACTATAAATCAAAATGTCATCAAAAAAGACCAAAATGAACTTACGTAGATATGGCTTGAAGATGTCATTCATGAGAGATTGGAAAGTTGACGGCGCATTTGTAAGACCAAATGGCATTACAAGAAATTCATAATGCCCTTCATGAGTGCGAAAAGCCGTCTTAGAAATATCATCTGGATGAACTCTGATCTGATGATAACCTGATCGTAGGTCTAGCTTGGAGAAGTATTGTGACTCATATAATTCATCGAGCAATTCATCAATAATTGGGATTGGAAATTTGTCTTTGATGGTAATTCGATTGAGTGCTCTATAATCGATACATAACCGCCAAGAGCCATCGTGTTTTTTAACCAATAAGACAGGTGAAGAATATGGGCTATTACTTGGCCGAATCACTCCTGAAGTAAGCATCTCAGAAACCAATCTCTCAATCTCAGATTTTTGAAAATGAGGGTAGCGATAAGGCCGCACACAAACTGGGCCACCGCTCTGGATCAATGGTATCCGGTGGTCTTGTGTGCGTGATGGGGGTAAGCCCTGGGGCTCCGCAAATACATCATGGTAATGTTGCAAAATCTGTTGTAACTTGGGATTTTCAGTTAATGAGCTAGGTTGGAGTTTTGGGCCCCCCATTGCATACAATTGTAATAAGACACCTTGCTGTTCTTTTTTGGTAATGTGGCCAATGTCAGCATACCTATCAACAGGTGGAGATAAGCCAAGCAATTCTACCTGGTGCCCATCAATTTTGAACTTCATCAATAACTTGGAGAAATCCCAAATAATGGGTCCAAGTGTCCGAAGCCATTGGGCCCCTAAGACCACTTGATACCCCTCCAGCGGCAAAAGATAAAAATCAACATGGAGTGGGGTGCCTTGGAGAATTATGGGTACATCTAAGCATTTGCCAGGACTAGCCAACTTCTCCCCACTAGCCACCATAACTTCAAAAAATTTTCCTTGCTCAGGCCTTAACCCCACTCTAGTAGCTAATTTTTCATTTAAAAAATTATGTGTGCTACCTGAGTCAATTAAGACAGTGACAGTTTGATGGCCTAAAGTCCCCTTGATCCACATGGTTTGAGGTGCGGGTGTCCCTGCAATTGCATGCAATGAAATGGCAGGAGTGCCATCCTGCCGTTCTTCATCTACCCCATCATCTTGGGCGTCCTCTTGAGATGCTTCTGGTTCCTCAGCCTCCGGCCAACATCCTTCAATTAGAAAAAGTTTTTTGCACCTATGAGCTGGGCTGAATTTCTCATCACAATTAAAGCAAAGACCCTTGCTTCTTCTTTCTTGAAGTTCGGCCGGTGAGAGCTTCTTGATGGCTGGAGCACGAGACGGAGTCGGGCTCGGTGTTGGAGCCCAAGGGGCACGAGTTGGCGCTGGTGGTTGAGATCGACGTTGGTTATTAAATTTGGCTTCATACAAGCGGGCTAAACCAACTGCAGCTGAAAGAGAAGTGGGTCGCAATGCCTGGATGTCAGCACGGATGGTTTCTTTGAGCCCGCTGACGAAACAGCCCACCTGTTGTGTTTGCGTCATTTTTCCTGCGCGGCTTAGCAACCTCTCAAACTGACTTTGATACTCACGAACAGATCCAGTTTGCCTAAGCTTGGTTAAGTCTCCAAAGAAATCTTCATAGTTGGTGGGACCATACCGAAGATGCAAACCCTCCTTTAGTTTTTCCCAAGTGATATGCTCTTCTTCATCTTTGAGTAGTTGATACCATAGTTGGGCTTCTCCCTCCAGATGATAAGCTGCCAAAGGTACCCGTTCATCAGGTGGGGTAACTTGAAATTCAAAGAACTGCTCAGCCCGGTAAATCCAGCTAGTTGGGTCATCACTCCCATTGAAACGGGGAAAATCCAGTTTGGCGAGCTTAGGAGCAAAAGTGTATGATGGACCTCCTCCTCCACTACGCCCATTGCGATTGACTGAATGCTCATCATGATCATAGCCACGGCTGACCACAAGCTGGTCAAATCGTGTATTCATAGCAGAGAACATTTCCTGCATCTCCTTAAGGATCCTTTCTTGGCCGGATGACAATGCATTTACTTCCGCTTCAATTCTATTAACCCTCTGATCCGCCATGTCTGTCTCTGATACCAAGTTGTTGTGTGCCTTCTCAAGGGTGTGATATTCACGGTCAGAGTGTTCTTCAAGTGAGAAATGGGTTCCTCGACCCCTAGCTCTCCTGCCCCTAGCTATTTTGGAAATGAGTTTGAGAATGGCAGGAAAATAATGTGAAAGAAAAATGTCGACTGTAACTGGTTTCTTCGAGGGAAACCAACCTCCCAGATTAGTTCATAAATGACAGACCTCTTTTATTGATGATTGCCTACTCACTTATAGGCATCAGCTTACAACAGTAACAAAGAGACGTGGAGAACCCACATCCTGTAACTAGCAACAAAGTAACCAACAAACAAGGAGACGTGGACAACCCACCTCCTGTAACTAGCAACAAAGTAATAAAGAAAGTAACAACTGCCTAGCAAATAGCAACAAACTAAGAGAGTGGAGATAACATAACAATGAGACCATCAAGATAGTTGAACGTGTACGTGTCTCAGACTCATTCAACACCTAAGCCATGTAGAGCCACATCAGTTATGCCCATAACAGAGAGGGGATGATGGGTCAGAGATCTGGGATCTGTGCATCGGTGGGATAGAGGGAAGAGACGGGGTTTATGGGGGTTTGAGAGAGATCGGGATCTGGGACTCTCATTCCCAGATCTGTGGGACTCTCCGTTGCTTATCCAAGTGATGGGCCATGCAAACTAGGCCAGGTCCTGGGTTGTGGGTCAGGTGAGGTCTGGTCAGGTTTAGGTTGGTTCTGGGTGAGATTTGGGCTGGTTTCAAGTTGGGTCTGAGTTTGATGGGCTTGGATTTCAGGTCCGACTTTGCCCAGGTGGGGGCGGGTCGAAAGGATGGGATCCGGTGGAGATTGGTCGGGTCACTATCACTGGGGCCCGGGCTTCATAGATTTCAATCCGCCCGTCAGATTTCGACATTCTACACATCGTCGGAAAGCTCTCGACGAGTAGGCCATGATGAATAGACTTTTAGGACGATCAGACATCTAGAAATGGTAGGTGATTTTTCTCGCAGGTGCTTTTTGAGTGTGGGGCCCGCTACTTTGATTTTCGATCCGCTCGTCTGATCCCAGATTTCTACATACGGATGGAAAGCACTTGACGAGTAGGTCGTAACGAACCAACTTCCGGGGTTGTGATGGGCCCAGAAGTTGTATCATTAAATAGGATAGACTAGATTACCCCTCATAGGGTGCCAAAATGAGGTGTCTACAGTATGCCCCTCTTTGGAGGACAGCACGTACAGAGTTGTTCTCCAAAGAAAAAGAGACACATACTCATGCCTCCGCATGAGCCTTTAGGCTCATAGGAGTGGTGGCCTATGAGGGTGAGGTTAAACTGGTTCAGGATGATCGGAATGAGGTTGTTCTAGGCCACCAAGTTAATTTGGTCTCCTTTAGGGCCAAGCATAATCAAGTGATGTGCGAGAGTGCTTATTGTACGTCACCTCATGCCTTCACTGTCTATCCAAAATTAAATGCCTACAATGTGGATCATCCTACTCGAGGGGTGTACAAAGTGTCAACGCGGGATTCTGAAAGCGAATGTTCAGGGTCCAGAAGATCCCGTTGACTGACTTCATCTCGATGGCGCATATCACCAGATTTTCATGTGCCTTCACTAGGTTCGCCGGGTCTTCCCTCATGTTATCGTAAGCACTTCGAATCCGGCTAGCATAAATAGAATGAAACAATACGCACTCGATATGAAGGCTAGAGGCACATCGTAATCGACTAATCTGAAATAAAGCGGTGGTCATTTTCCGACTAATGGTATATCTCATTTCGAGGGGAGTCGAGCACAAATTAGGGTATCTGCATGGGGTTTCAGATCAAGGGTTAATCGGGGAGGAGCGCGAGGTTTGTTTACGTTTGTGCATATATAAAAAACTGCCCCAGCGTATGGGGTGACATATATGATCGAACCCTGAAACCTAACGATGTGTAACGTGTCCTGCATTCAACCAAAAGGCATTAGTAACAAAAGCATGCATGAGGTGATAGTGTGTGAACAGGTGAGTGTTTGTGACAAAGCGCATGTGATGGGACCTGAATTGGGAAGCCGCGCAGAATAAATAGGTACCCGTATGCGTGCATACACATAATATGTATATATATAATAATGCCCCAGCGTAAAGCTGGTGTATTTTCTAGCTGAGAGTGAGAGAATGAAGGCGGGCTAGCTCTCTGATCCATGGTCATAGGTTCAGCAGTGATGTGACCTTCCCCAACTATCTTTTGGAGATCGATCCCTCACGGTCCTTTTCCAACTGTTTTAGTCCTTTTGGTTGAACTTTGGAGAGCACTAGGCTGCCTCTGGAATTCATGTGTGAGTAGTGGTTTCGTGTGTGGGAGATAGTGAGTCGCCGTGTTTCCTTAGTATTGTGGTTGTCAGCCACTCTCTGCTTAGTTTATTAGACAAAGACACATGTCACTTCAGCGGGCTAGGGTTTTGTGAATACTTTTTTTTTCTACTTTGGCCTCTGTTGACACCAAAAAAAGTCAATATGTCTCCTCAATATCGAGAAGCCTCCTGAAGCTGCATCCTGCTAAAAATAGGCAAGGCTACTTCAAGCATCAGATTTTGTCAGAATCAGACAGAAACTGAGAGATCCTTCAAGACAGCTAAAAGAGGGGGACACCTGAGGTTTCGGGTCATTCCGACATCATTTGGCTCAACTTTACTGCTCCGACAGCTAAACAAGCGCTCCCGGCGGCGACATCATCAAAGACACCAAAATTTTGGTCAGAGCCTACGGATGACTCCAGAATGTCTCCAAAGGGCTCCATGCCAAATTTCAAGTCAAACCGATAACGTTTGACCCTCCATCAATGCTCGAGCAGCAAAATCAAGCCTCCCGGCGGCGGCAACCACCGAAGCCATCACTCATCAAACAAAATACATGAGTGGCTTCAACATGCTTCCAAAAGGCTGCACGTCAAATTTCAGGTCATTCCTGTTAGTGCCACATTTCAGTGTGCCCTTGTGTTGTATTGTCAATTCCGTGTCAATTAGTCCAAGTCCCTGCCTCTCGAAGGTTCTCAAGGAAGATCAAGTTTGAAGGCAGAAGATCAAGTCTTGGAAGGCTTGGGTTCATCCGGGAAGAACTCCTTGTGTATGCACACCATCCCCTTCAGGTAGTTCAATCCAGGACCAACCTATAAACCCTTTGGACAAACCCTGTTAATCATCTGCTTCATTCCATCCTTGTTTTTCAGGGTTTCGGTGACCTTACGGTCACCTTGCGGCTAACCGCAGAAGCCCTTTGCGGCTAACCGCCAGGTAACCGTAAATCCTACGGTCACCTTTCCAGAAGGCTGTTTCTCTTCGGTCAGCCCCGCGGTCACCTTGCGGCTAACCGCGGAGTCCCTCTGCGGCTAACCGCCAGGTGACCGTAAGTCTTGCGGTCTGCTTTCCCGAGAGCTGTTTTCTCACGGTTACCTTTACGGTTACCTCACGGCTAACCGCCAGGGACACTCGCGGCTAACCGTGAGCTGACCGCTTTCAAAATTATAGCCGTTGCTTCAGTGCATTTCAAAAGGGGCTAGCCGCCAGTTTTAGAGGCTAACCGTAAAAAGTATCCGTTGGGAGTTTTCTATAAAGCTGTAGCCTGTTTCACTGTGCATTTCATGGACCTTAGGGTATAGCCTTGCTTGCTACCTTCTTCCCATCCATTGTAGGCTTCCAAATCACTTCCAAAAACACTCATGTGCTTGACCTAGGTAAATCCTAGAGCTCCATTAGCTCTTAGATGAGTGTCTTGATAGGAAGTTCATCCTCTAGGTTAGTTTACACCATGAGAGACTCATTTGTGTAACCCTAGGAACCAAATCCTCTTAACCCTGGTTGTGCAACACATTGGAGGCTTTCTACTCAACACCAAGAGGTCAACAAGAGGTGCAAGCTTCGACTGCGGTCAGAGCTCCACAGAACACTTCAACCATCATCAAGGCAAGTGTTCACCCTTCTTCAAATTTCAACAATATGTGTATAATGTGGTAGGTGTTTAGATCTGTGTGATTAAACTCACCACATTGCTGTAAGGAGGAGTAGATCTGTGTGATTGAACCTCTGTATCAAATATGAGGTAGAATCAGAACTTGTGTAGTTTGATTCTTGATAGTGGAACCAAGGGTCTGTGTGACCCTTGAGAGTGGATGTAGGTCTGTGTGACCGAACCACTATAAATCTCTGTGTCCATATCTCTTTTGAATGTTCTACAGGTTCTGTTTCAGTTATACTTTTGCTATGCTTGTTCTGTTATTTGTTCTGTTTTGATTAAAAACAGGTTTAGAAAATTAAAATTGGCAATTGTTTAGCCTCAGTCCTATTCACCCCCCCTCTAGGACTTAGTCATTGGCTCTAGACTGAACTTTCAGTTGGTATCAGAGCGAGGTTACTCCCATAAAGGCTTAACAACCTGGAGTAGATCGTTCTCCTAGTCTAGTGCTGATGTCTAACCCAGAAGGTAGTGCAGTAAACAGACCTCCTTTGTTTGATGGTACAAACTATGCTTTTTGGAAAGCCCGGATGACCATCTTCATCAAATCCCTTGGCTCATCTGTTTGGGATGCTGTAGAAGATGGATGGTCTCATCCCACCACCACAGCTGAAGATGGCACTGTTCAGCCTCTTGCAAAGGCAAGATGGTCACCTGATCAAAAGGCTTTGAAAGATAGTGATGCGAAGGCATTGAATGCCATATCGTGTGCCATGACAGCTGAAGAATACAAAAAGATTATGACATGTGTCACAGCTAAACAAGCTTGGGATCTTTTAGAAACAAACTATGAAGGAACTACTATTGTTAAAAGAGCCAAGCTTCAAATGTTGACTTCCCAATTCGAATCGTTAAGAATGAGGGAAGATGAAGTGTTCGATGAGTTTCGAACTAAGTTAATGGTCATTGTAAATGAAATGTGGTCTCTGGGTGAAAAAATTCCTGAAGGCAAAGTTTGTAGCAAAATCCTGAGGTCTCTACCTTAAAGATTTCATCCTAAAGTGACTTCTATAGAAGAATACAATGACCCTGAAAATATGAAAGTAGAGGAACTATCTGGCAATATTAGAACCTTTGAAATGAAATTGATAAATTCTTCTACTAAATCCAAAGACAAGAAATCTATTGCATTAAAGACATCTCAACCAGCCCCCTCTAAAGAAGAATCTGATAATGAGAAAGAAAGTGATAATGAAGATGTTGCCTTACTTGCTAAGAGGTTTCTGAAACAATTTAAGAAGAAGAATTCCAATTTCAAATCCTTTGATAAAGGTAAAAACAAAGTTAGCTCCTCCTCTAAGAGTCAACATAGAAAGGTAAAATGTTATAACTGTCAAAAGTATGGTCATATCTCATCTGAGTGTCAAGTGGAAAGAAAGAAAAAGACACTTGTGGCAACATGGGATGATGACTCATCTGAATCTGAATCAGAATCAGATGAATCTCACCAAGATGAGACCGGAAACTATAATGTTTTGATGGCCAGAAGTGTTTGTGATCCTTCAGTTGAGATGAATGAAAATTCTGAAAGATCTGAGATTGATAAGTCTGAGGATGAAACTGAATCTGAAGAAGACAGCCCAGATAATGACATTGATGAGGAAGATCTTCAAGAAACCTATGATCAACTCTATGAGGAGAGCTGTAAACTAATTAGAACTATGAGCAAACAAGGAATTAAGATCAAAATGTTAAAAGACAAAGTTGAAACATTGAATAATGAAAATAACATTTTGACCAATGATCTTCATGAAATTAATTCCAAATTTCAAATTGCTAGTGACTACATAAGAAAGCTTACTAGAGAGAAAGATGAGACTGAAACTCTAAAGGATTTGATTTCTCGTTTGAAGAATGAAGTCACCAATTTGAGCTGGTACAAAGAAAAGTATGAGTATTCCTTCACTCATGGAGAAGAAAAGTTCGAAAGATTGTTTGGGATGGGCAAATATCAAAGAGACAAAACTGGGCTTGGTTACAACAAAGAAGCCAAATATAATCCTAATGTCTCTACAAAGTTTGTAAAAGGAGAAGCCTCCTCAAGCAATCTAAACATCTCCGAAGTCATATGTCATACTTGTGGGAGAAAAGGACATGTAAAATATGAGTGTAAAATGAAACAAGTCAAAAGACAGTCCTATAAGAATGAACTAAGCAAAAATAGGTTTCATAAGAATCTCACTGTTCCACAAAAATTGAATGAACTTATGAAACAGATTGATCAACTTAGAATTCAATTCAATAATCATGCTAAAAGAAATTCTAAAAAATCCTTTCATCATCATGTTTCGGATAAGTCAAAATCTCATAAGTACAAATGGGTACCTAAGAGCTTATTAGTCTACACAGCCCTTAAAGCTGGAGATCAATCTTTATGGTATTTGGATAGTGGATGCTCTAGACACATGACTGGAGATAAAACACTCTTCTCAAAATTAAGTGAATATGATGGTGGAATTGTTACTTTTGGTGATGGCAATGTAGCTAAAGTGATTGGAAAAGGCACTCTAAATGTTCCTAACTTGTCTCACTTAGAAGATGTTTTATGTGTTGATGATTTGAAGCATAACCTTCTTAGCATCTCTCAAATTTGTGATAAAAATCATGCTGTCATCTTTACTAGTCATGGTTGTGAGATTTCTAAAAATGGAAAAGTTATTCTAAGAGGTTTTAGAAATCAAGAAAACTGCTATGTTGTTGGTGACCAAAAAGAATCTTTCAGCTCATCTTGTTACATCGCTCATCTTGATGAAGCTCAACTGTGGCATCAAAGACTTGGACATGTAAACCATAGAGATCTGTCCAAGCTGAACAATTATGTAAAGGGTCTTCCAAAAATCAGCAGAAAGTCAAAGACTATTTGTGGAGAATGCCAAAAAGGGAAACAAATCAGAGCATCTCACAAAAAGTCCAAATCTCTGAAGACCTCTAGACCCTTAGAGCTTCTTCACATGGATCTGGTTGGTCCAACTAAGAAAGAAAGTAGGGGTGGCAGAAAATATTTTCTTGTTATTGTAGATGATTATTCTAGATTCACTTGGGTTGCCTTTTTGAGAGAAAAATCAGATGCATATGCTGAATTCAAAAAGATTGTGAAAAGAATCCAAGTTGAAAAAGGAAGAGCAATTGCTAGAATAAGAAGTGATCATGGTGGAGAATTTGAAAATTCCAGATTTGAAAAATATTGTGATAAGTATGGAATTCACCATGAATTTTCTGCCCCTAAAACTCCTCAACAAAATGGAGTTGCTGAAAGGAAGAATAGAGTCCTACAAGAGATGGCCACAGTTATGCTTCATGGAAAGAATGTTCCTAGAGATCTATGGGCTGAAGCAGTGAATACAGCTTGTTACATCATTAACAGGGTTTACTTGAGAACTGGATTGGATAAAACTCCTTATGAATTGTGGCATGAGAAGAAGCCAAACATTAGCTACTTTAAAATTTTCGGTAGCAAATGTTATATTCTCAAGGATAGAGAACACTTGAGCAAGTTTGATTCCAAAAGTGATGAAGGCATCTTTATTGGCTATTCTCAAAACAGTCGTGCTTATAGAGTTTTAAACACCAACACAGGAACCATACAAGAATCTGTAAATGTTGTCATTGATGACAAACTAAAGGATTCCTGTAATCAAGAAGACCCTGATGATGATGAGATAAATGTTTCTACTGCAAACCTGGATAAGCCTCAAACCTCTAAGGATTTGGTTGATGTGAAAAATCATCCTATGAACCAAATTCTAGGAGATCCCTTGCTTGGTGTCAAGACTAGGAGACAACTTGAAAACATTGTTAGTTTTCTTTGCTTTACCTCTATCATTGAACCAAAATCTGTTGATGAAGCCTTCTCTGATGATTGTTGGATAAATGCTATGCAAGAAGAGCTAAATCAGTTTGTTAGGAATGAAGTTTGGGAATTAGTACCTAGGCCTAATGACAAAAACATCATAGGTACCAAATGGATCTACAAAAATAAACATGATGAAAATGGTACTATAGTTAGAAACAAGGCTAGGTTAGTTGCCCAAGGTTACTCTCAAATTGAAGGAATAGACTTTGAAGAAACATTTGCTCCTGTTGCTAGGCTTGAATCCATTAGAATCTTGTTTGCCATTGCTTGTTCCTTGAAATTTAAATTATATCAAATGGATGTCAAAAGTGCCTTTTTGAATGGAGTTTTAGAAGAAGAAGTTTATGTTGAGCAACCTAAAGGGTTTGAAGACCCCAAGCAGCCTAACCATGTGTATTATCTTCAAAAGGCTCTCTATGGTCTCAAACAAGCCCCTAGAGCTTGGTATGAAAGGCTCACTCAATTTCTGATCAACCACAATTTTGAAAGGGGTAGTGTTGATAAAACTCTGTTTATTCAAAGAACAAATGACACCATATTGATTGCTCAAATCTATGTTGATGATATTGTTTTTGGTTCTACTCATGATGTGTTAACCGAAAAGTTTGCAGATCTCATGAAATCTGAATTTGAAATGAGCATGGTTGGTGAACTGAACTTCTTTCTAGGATTACAGGTTAGACAATTGTCTGATGGAATGTTTATATCCCAAACCAAGTATGCTAAAGAATTGGTCAAGAGGTTTGGTTTAGAGTCAGCCAAACACATGAACACCGCCATGAGTACAACACTCAAATTATCTAAAGAATCTGGTGGAAAGAGTGTTGATCCTAGTATGTACAGAAGCATGATAGGCAGCCTATTATATCTTACAGCTAGCAGACCAGATATAGCTTTTAGCGTAGGAGCTTGTGCTAGATATCAATCTGATCCCAAAGAAGCTCATTTGAAAGCTGTTAAGAGAATCATTAGGTATGTGTCAGGGACTTCATGTTATGGGCTATGGTATCCGTATGATTCTCCTATCTGCATTGCTGGATACTCTGATGCCGATTGGGCTGGAAATGTGGATGATAGAAAATCTACTAGTGGAGGGTGTTTCTACTTAGGAAACTGTCTAGTTGCTTGGCACAGCAAAAAACAATCTTCTATTTCTTTATCTACAGCTGAGGCAGAATATATAGCAGCTGGCAGTGGTTGTACTCAAATGCTTTGGATGAAACAAATGCTTAAAGACTATGGTATTGATCAAAGCAGCATGAATTTATATTGTGATAACACTAGTGCTATCAATATCTCCAAAAATCCTGTTCAACACTCTAGAACCAAGCATATAGACATCAGACATCACTTCATTAGAGAATTAGTTGAAGAGGCAATCATCATTTTAGAACATATCCCTACGGAAAATCAACTTGCTGACATTTTGACAAAACCTTTGGATGTTTCTAAATTTGAGAATATGAGAAAATCTCTTGGTGTGTGCACCATTAGATAATCAATCCATCTTGGTATGTGTGATTTGGTATTACCAAAAAAAAAAAAAAAAAAAAAAAAAAAAGGGGTGGCGGCTAGCCGTAAGTCGTCTTCACGGCTAACCGTATTTCTCGGGCTGCAACTTAAAGTCTCGCAGCCCTTCGTTTTTCTTTCTTTCTTTTGCTCTGCGTTTCTTCCCCCTGTCTCGACCTCTTCTCCTCTCTGACTGGTTCTCTCTTCCTCTCTGGTTTGCAAGGTAACCTCCTTCCTTTTTCTTTTTCATTTTCGTTTTGTTTGTATTTTTTTTGTGCTTTCTATTTACTGTTATCTTTGTGGTTGTTTGTGTGTTTTCATCTGGTGTGGTCCTTTTTAGGTTTTTCTGTTTCCTTCCTCTATTACTCTACATTCTATCCTCCATTCTCTTTCCCATTCTTTCCCTGTCTGTTAGTATTCTTCCTCTCTTGTGTTCTTTATTTTCCCTTGTGCATTCTACCTATCTGTCAAAATGCCTCCTCGTATGAAGACTGCTGTGAATCGTCCTTCAAAACGGGGACGCTCAACCCCTGGCACCTCCTCTTCTCGCCCTAGGTCTCCTTCACCTCCACCCTCACCCTCCCTGTCCACCTCTCCCGACCTTTCTCGGTCCTCATCTCCATCCCCTTCTCCTCCTCCACAGCAGCCCCCTGTCCAGTTGAAGCCAAATGCCAAACTGTTGGCATCTCTCAAAACCAGGTCCATCATGGTTGAACGGCGCACTCTGCGCAAGGTCGTTGGCCCTCATCAAACTATTGCCATTCTCGCCCAAGTAGGATGGGAAAATCTGTTAGATTGGGGCGATAAGGCCTATCCATCCCTAGTCTATGGGATGTTTGCTTCCATCACCTCAGCATCATCCTCTGTTGACTCCTGCAAATTCTCCATTGCTCTTAGGAACAGAGACTCTGTTACAATTGACCCTGCATATATCTCTTCCGTCATCAATATACCCCTGGCTGAGAATGGCCTCACTTCTGTTGCTGACACTCTTACAGAAGATGAGAAGGCAAATGCCACCATCATCCTTTGTGGGCATCCCGTGATTTGGGATCGAAAAAATTTTCTTCCCTTGAACTCCTTGATTCCCAAATATCGGCTTCTACACCACCTTTTCACCTTCAATGTCTACCCCCGCAAAGGCAATCGGACTGAGTTGACCACATTCATGGTAAATCTATTGTCCAAGGTGGTCTCCGGTGAACGGATCTGTCTCCCCTCTCTCATTTGTCGAGCCATTGTCCGTTTTCACTCCTCTGCTGCTTCAAAAACTGCTATCCCCTTTGGGTTTCTCATGTCTGAATTAGCTCGCTCTCTCGGTATCATTCGACCCTCTGAGACACCTCTCTCCCATTCCCCGTTTGGTCCTGCCAATCTGATTCAGATGAACCTTTCGCCTAATGTAGAGGCCGGGCAAGCCCCACCTCCTGCCGGGGTCGACCCTTCTCAGCCGTCCAGTCATTCAGATCCTCAGCAGCGTGGTTCAGCGCCACCCTCTTCTTCTCAGCAGGTTCCTCCCTCTCCTGTTCCCCGATCCATTGCTGAGCGCATGGATGCTTTTGAGCATAATCAGAATAAGATCGCGAAGCTGCTGAAGAAGACGCTCCGATATCTCAGCGGAATTTCTAAAGCCTGCCGCTCTAATGATATGGCTGCCATGCCACCTTCTCCGTCGCCTCCTTCTGACTAGCTTCGTTGCACTTTATTATGGAGGCCACTTGTGTTTTATTGGTTACTGATTATTTTTGGAGGTGTCTTTGTGGCTCTCTTCTCTTGTTATGGCTATTTTCATATACTTTTGGATGGCTACTAACTTTGGCTGTTTAGCTTACCTTTTTCATATTGTTGCTTCTTATATGGATGGGATGATTATTATATGGATGGCCACCGCTTTTTCCTGCATCTACTTGTCCTCTATCTTGCTATTTATTTCCATGATGCTTTGTGGTTCTTTCTCTTGTTCTATGCTTGGTGGTCATTGGTGATATTTGGTACCTTTTTCTTGTAATAATTGCTGCTTGCTCCCTTTGTCAATTCCTGACAAAAAGGGGGAGAATACAAGATTATCCTCAGGGGGAGAGTGTAGAGAACACTCCCATTCTATGAATTTTTGCGACTAACAATTCAGGGGGAGTAGCAATCCCACCATAGATTGTATCTTTCAATGATATGTGCAGGTACATTTTTACGAAGAGATTCTACAATCATGAGCATGAGTCTTTGAGTTGTAATTGGTATATTTTGTGTAAAGATCATGTATTTGAGTCCATTGGATGTATTTCAATCTAGAATAGGTATTTTGTCACGAAATTGACAAAGGGGGAGATTGTTAGTGCCACATTTCAGTGTGCCCTTGTGTTGTATTGTCAATTCCGTGTCAATTAGTCCAAGTCCCTGCCTCTCGAAGGTTCTCAAGGAAGATCAAGTTTGAAGGCAGAAGATCAAGTCTTGGAAGGCTTGGGTTCATCCGGGAAGAACTCCTTGTGTATGCACACCATCCCCTTCAGGTAGTTCAATCCAGGACCAACCTATAAACCCTTTGGACAAACCCTGTTAATCATCTGCTTCATTCCATCCTTGTTTTTCAGGGTTTCGGTGACCTTACGGTCACCTTGCGGCTAACCGCAGAAGCCCTTTGCGGCTAACCGCCAGGTAACCGTAAATCCTACGGTCACCTTTCCAGAAGGCTGTTTCTCTTCGGTCAGCCCCGCGGTCACCTTGCGGCTAACCGCGGAGTCCCTCTGCGGCTAACCGCCAGGTGACCATAAGTCTTGCGGTCTGCTTTCCCGAGAGCTGTTTTCTCACGGTTACCTTTACGGTTACCTCACGGCTAACCGCCAGGGACACTCGCGGCTAACCGTGAGCTGACCGCTTTCAAAATTATAGCCGTTGCTTCAGTGCATTTCAAAAGGGGCTAGCCGCCAGTTTTAGAGGCTAACCGTAAAAAGTATCCGTTGGGAGTTTTCTATAAAGCTGTAGCCTGTTTCACTGTGCATTTCATGGACCTTAGGGTATAGCCTTGCTTGCTACCTTCTTCCCATCCATTGTAGGCTTCCAAATCACTTCCAAAAACACTCATGTGCTTGACCTAGGTAAATCCTAGAGCTCCATTAGCTCTTAGATGAGTGTCTTGATAGGAAGTTCATCCTCTAGGTTAGTTTACACCATGAGAGACTCATTTGTGTAACCCTAGGAACCAAATCCTCTTAACCCTGGTTGTGCAACACATTGGAGGCTTTCTACTCAACACCAAGAGGTCAACAAGAGGTGCAAGCTTCGACTGCGGTCAGAGCTCCACAGAACACTTCAACCATCATCAAGGCAAGTGTTCACCCTTCTTCAAATTTCAACAATATGTGTATAATGTGGTAGGTGTTTAGATCTGTGTGATTAAACTCACCACATTGCTGTAAGGAGGAGTAGATCTGTGTGATTGAACCTCTGTATCAAATATGAGGTAGAATCAGAACTTGTGTAGTTTGATTCTTGATAGTGGAACCAAGGGTCTGTGTGACCCTTGAGAGTGGATGTAGGTCTGTGTGACCGAACCACTATAAATCTCTGTGTCCATATCTCTTTTGAATGTTCTACAGGTTCTGTTTCAGTTATACTTTTGCTATGCTTGTTCTGTTCTTTGTTCTGTTTTGATTAAAAACAGGTTTAGAAAATTAAAATTGGCAATTGTTTAGCCTCAGTCCTATTCACCCCCCCTCTAGGACTTAGTCATTGGCTCTAGACTGAACTTTCAATTCCGACAACGTTTGACCAGGTTTCGATGCTCCGAGAGAAAATCATGCCTACCGGCGGCGGAGCAACCCGGGACCATGAAATCCAAAACAGAGCCCATGGAACGTCTCAAAATGACTCCAATAGGCTCCCCGTCAAATTTCAGGTCAATCGGATATCGTTTGACCACATATCAAAGCTCGGCATTTTCCCCGAAGCAAAATCAAGTGAAGCATCGATGGGACCCCAAACGGCTTCAAAACTCAAATAAAAGTCCATGGTTGGTCCTATCCACTGCTCAAGAAGCTTCACCTCAATTTTCTGGTCATTCCAACATCGTTTGACCTAGTTTCGACGCTTGACTGAAAATCAGCTACAAAGCCTTCGGCTTTCCCGAAAAATAGGAAACTTTGTGCCCCGATTTCGCAAGGGTTCTCGTCAAGATTTCTTCAAGAAAATCAAGTCAATAATTGAGGAAAAATGTCAAGAAAATATAGAAGAAAAAAGGGACGAAAAAGACAAAAAAACGGCCGAAACGACGCTCGGCGACCAAACGGGCCGAAGCCCCATGGTCGCCGGCGACCTTGGCCCAAGGTCGCCGGCGACCCTGGCCCAAGGTCGCCAGGCGACCCTGGGTGCATGGTCGCCCGGCGACCCTGGAAATCCGGGTCACCGGATTTTGCGCCGAATCGTCCGTTTTCCGATTCTTTTCGCGTTTCGGGTGTTCTGGCCTCTGTGATTTTCTGAAAATCCAATGTTTGGTGCTTCAAAACCACTGATCTTCGTCGACATCTCGGATCCACCGTCAAAAGCATGAAATCATCACCGGTCGCCTCAATATCGCCAACCGGCTGACCAAGAAAGTGCACTTTCTGTCCGACCGATCGTGAAATCGACAAGACAGATGTCACCGGCCCGCCAACATCAATCAATGTCTGAAATTGCATCGCAATCCGACATCAAATAATGCGTGGATCCACCCGTGATGATCGCAAGAAGAATCTCAAAAGGCGCAGCACGGCCCGCGACTCTTTACATGCCTTGGTAACCACTTAATGACGTTAATTGACCCATTAAAGCAATCATTAACTCATTATTTTGGACGGCCCAATCAGAACCAAGCATTTGGGAGTTACAAATCCAAGCAATCATGGCATTAAACCCATGAAACTCCCATCATCATGAAGCATAAAAGTGATTGAATGCCCACTACCTTCATCGGCCAATCACAAGCCTTGAAAAAGGAGTTACAAAATCAAGTTGTAACTCCTCATCAATTCTTTCATCATGGCCATCAATGCCAATAAACACCTCATGGCTACCAAAAGCCTATAAAAGGAGGTCCATTCCAAAGAAGAAAAAGAAAAGGTAGATCCCAAGTGCAAGCTCTGAAAATCCAGAAAATCCAAGAGAGAGACGAAGTCCTGCTACTTTGCTCCCGGAAGCACCACAAGGTGATCAACGTCCCTTGGGGGGCCACCCCCCCAAGGTCACATCCTTCTCCAACATGGCCTAAACGCGGCTTTTCAGCCCGTTTACTTGGTTTTTCATTGGATATAGGACCTTCTCTTGGTCCATGTCCTTTAAAAAACCGAGGTTAGGAGCCAAGCCAAAGAATCAAAGCATCACATGTTCTCATTTGAAGGACGATGGCGAAGCCCATACATGACTTGCGACCGTCGATCTCAACGTATCCCCACAATCTCCTGAGAAGTTAGATCCCTTTTCTTCCTTTTCTATTGTAGTTTGTATTTCTTAAAGAGACAAAAAGAAATCACAATTCTTGTCTTTCATATTTGATGAGTTTTGTAAAATCGCCTTTCACGGCAAACAAACAAAAACGCCTCTTACGGCATTCTAAAAACTTGTCTATTTTCTTAATATTTATGCAATTTGAAAAGTTAGAAAAAAGGATTGATTTCCTTTCCACTTGTGAAGGTGAATCTCCGGATTATCACTATTCCAAATTCCAAGTAGAAAGTAAATCTGGCATACCCGTACAAAAATGTTGATGCCCGAGATCTTCCCTCCTCCGCCGAGACCCAGGTCAGCCCCCGGGGTGCGGAGGGAGAGGACGGAAGATTCCCCTCTTTTTCGGGTCCATCAAGCTGGCATACCCGGTGGGACACGTTGACTTGAGAACGTGATGCTTTGATCACTTGGCTCCTTTCTAGTTGGTGGCCTATGTTACATTTTGCATCTAAAAAAAAAATACGAGATGGGATTTCAATTGTTCTTTCTCACTTAAAAAAAAAAAAACAAATCTGATCTCTTTTCTTAGATTCAACTTTGAGAAATTTTGATCCTTCCCTCTTCGAACTTGATAGCTTACAGAAATGTTCGCAGCTATCGTTCATATCGGGGATTGGGCCACCTTTTCTCTTTGATGAGTCCAATTGGGATTTAAAAAAAAAACACCTTCATTTCAAACTCTTAAAAAAAATGATCTCTCTTTCTCAAGATTCAACTTTGAGAAATTTTGATCCTATCCTCCTTGAACTCGATAGCTCACAGAAATGTTCGCAGCTATCGTTCATATCGGGGATTGGGCCATCTTTTCTCTTTGATGAGTCCAATTTGGATTTCAAAAAAAAAAAAAAAACTATAATTTCAAAAAAAAAATTAGTTCTCTCTTTTGCATTCAAAGTTGAGAAACCTTGGTTCCTTCCTTTTCGGATTTAGCGCTCACAGAAATGTTGAGCCTTTGTTCGGATTGGAACACCATTCGCTCTCTTTCACGAGTTCATTAAAAAAAAAAACCTTTCAAAAAAAAAAGATTTCAAAAAAGAACACTAAGATTCCACCAGTTGCGTTCTTTGACCAAAGTGGATTTAAGAAAAGCCTTGTCCAGAGTGTGGAGACAGCTAGGCTGTTCGAGGCAAGGGTCCTCCAAACGGGTTCATTAAGTAATCCTACCCTTACCTGGGGGACTGATCTATCTACTAAGGTTTCATAAGATCGAATTGGAAATCTATGTGCACCTTTCAAAAAAAAATTCTCTAAAAAAAAAATCCTAAAAAAAGAAAAACTTCTGTCACTTTGAATTCAGAGTTGAAAAATCTTGGTTCTTTCCCTTTCGGATTTAGCGCTCGCAGAAATGTTGAGCCTTTGTTCGAAATGGAACACCATTTGCTCTCTTCGATGAATTCAATCTTGACCTTTCAAAAAAACTTCTGTCACTTTGAATTCAGAGTTGAGAAATCTTGTTTCTTTCCCTTTCGGATTTAGCGCTCGCAGAAATGTTGAGCCTTGCTCGGAATGGAACACCATTTGCTCTCTTCGATGAATTCAATCTTGTCCTTTCAAAAAAACTTCCGTCACGTCTGGATTTACATCCGAGAAATTATGGTTCCTTCCCTTCTGAATTTAGCGCTCGTAGAAATGTTGAGCCTTTGTTCGGATTGGAATACTATTTGCTCTCCTTTGTGAATCCAAATTTGACCTTTCAAAAAAAAATCCCATCTCGTGTCCTTCCTAAGGATGCGATTTGCAACATTTGTGCCTAGCGGTGCTAGTACGCCCTTTTGGGTCTACTGTATTCGCGACCGACACAATTGTATCTCCAACCTTATATCATTTTACCTCGAGTGAACCTTGCTTCTCGGTAATTTGAATTAAGGTCTACAATTGCTTCTAGCAGTCACTGGAACGCTCACTCTGAGCCTACCATACTTGCATTTTAGAACAATTGTATCCTCTATGGCTTTTGGCCTTCTTCATCGTCCTTGGGTTGGGCCATGTCCCCTCAAGTGATTTGAAAAGACAAAACCATAGTTGTTCTCCATTTACGATCACCATATTCTTGTAATTACTAATGGATTTGGTCTTGTTTCAGAAGTTTTCCAAAACTAACAATGGCAGCTTCATTGACCATCACTTTCGATGAGAACAAGTACCAGCTTATGCTTCAAGATAAACAAAACAAGCATAAGCGCCCTGCCAGTTGCCGAAGCGTCATCTCCCTCGACAACTCTCCAAACACCGGGTCAACTTCAACTCCTCGGACCATCGTCTTCGGATCGCTGGGACCATTCCCACTTCCCGCAGAAGACACTGTACCTGCCAAGAAGTAGAAAACCGCCCCGCAACGTGTCACTAAAATGGCACCAAGGGCGAACACTAAGAAGCCTGAAGCCCGTGGCGTTCCCACGAAGCCTCAACCCACAAGAAACCAGGTTTACACCAAAACTTGGTCCCCGAGATCTTCGCTAAAACAACGGAGATCCCAAACATCTGCAAAGCCAGCATACCTGGCCCCTCTCAAGGAGAATCAGTTCTACCCTCTCTCTTACATGAAAGAGGAGAAACCTACCCTCCATCCAAAAAACAAACAAAACCATCATGAGCCGGCTTGCTCCTACAAGCCCAAAATTAAATCCTGCATCGTTAGGCCTATGCAAAAACATGCTGAAGCCTGCACTCCCGCGAGTCGACCCTTCATCTCAACAGGGGCCGAGCTCGCAAAATTTAAGTCTTCATTGCGACAAACAAAGGACCGCGTCCAGATTCTGTCCTTGCCAAGCTTCAAAGAAGACAAACTCGGCTGCTGCGCACGAGGACTACATCCTTCATCGCCAGAGCCCAGCCAGAGCTGACTGAAGCTCAAATTGCTCGTCGTATGCGTCGCCGCACTGCATATCGACAAAAGAGACTCGAGAAACAAAGAACCCAGCGTTCTACTCTCCACGTCTCAAACAAGTGGGTCGAAAAAGAAAGACCCGACCAAATCGTTGCTGTTCATATGGTTGGCAAAACCAGAAAACGCCGGAAGTCAGCAACCAAAATCAGTGTTAGACGTCCAGTGACTCGCAGCGTCTCTCAGACAAGAACACATCTGGAGGAATCTTCCACTCCTCCAAGCCAAGGACATCGGAGTAACCGCTCCTCAGATTCTTCATCCAGAAGAATGAGCCCCAGCTCAGTCACCAAGATGATTTCTTCGTTCGAATCCCGAGGGATGAACGTCTTGGCTACAAGTTCTGAGTCGCCTCCACAGCATGATGACGTAGCTGCACGCATCCAGCAGTTGGAGCAAGGACAACAGAGAATTGAGACTATGATGAAAAATTTGATTCTCACTCTACAGCGTCCACTACCTAACAATGAAACCCCTCCGAATCATGAAGATGACGAGGGCAATGCAGAAAACGATGAGTCTCGCGCCCTTACCAGAAAGGACGTGGATGATATCCTCGCAAAAACAAAAACGGAGGATACATTGAAGGAACATGGGATCAAGCCACCCTACCCTTTATGGATGGACTTGGTTCCGTTCCCTGCAAAATTCAAACAACCTACTCTCCAGACATATACTGGGAAAGGTTCAGCCAGACAGCATGTCATCCACTTCAAGATCCTGACGGGAGCTATTGCGGATCAAGATGCCCTCAAGATTCGCCTCTTTGCAAGTACCCTAAAAGGTACAACCTTTGATTGGTACTCCACTCTGCCGGAGAACTCTATTCAGAACTGGGCTATGCTGGAGACACGCTTCCTGACCCACTTCCAAGGTGAGGATCATCCTGTTACTATGGCTCAACTCTGCAGCCTAAAACAGGGAGAGAATGAGTCAACATACGACTTCATTCACAAATGGAAGGCAATGGCGTACATATGCTCAGATGTGCTGCCACAAGCGTCGCTGGTCGACATCTGCCGTAACAATATGAGAGCAAAAATCCGCTCCATGATCATCGGCAACAAATCAAAGAACCTGGGGGAACTCCTTGAAGCTTCCATGGAAGCTGAAATGGTGATCAAAGACCTCAACAGTCAGAAATCATCGAAGAAAGAGCCGACTGCTGTTACAACCTCAAAACCAAAGAAAAAGGAGGTTCTCAATGTGCAGACTAAGTCAGCTCCTCAGCAGCCAAAGAAACCTGAAAACAAAACTGCAGGTAAAAGGCCTGAACTCTCTGATGCCTTCAAAGAACGTGTAGAAAAGAAATATCCGTTCGATGAAGACGTTGAAGAAATCTTTGAGGCTCTCCTAGCAAATGGCAAACTCATTTTGCCAGAGTCCAAAAGACCGGGAGATGTTGGCAAAACCAATGATCCCCGATACTGTCCATACCATCAGATGATCTCACATCCTCTCAATCAATGATTCGTTGTGAGAGAGAAGATCAATGAGGTGTGGAAAAACGGAGTCATAACCTTTGATAAAAACTATGGCCCCGCCTCTGTCAACATGGTGTCATGTGGGCAAGTTTCAAAATCACCGAAGAAAAAGACCATTACTTCATTCAAGGTGATTAAAATGGCTTAAGCGTCCCAAGAATTGGTTCCCTATCCAACACCAGATGGACAACCTATATGGGTGCATCCCGATCTCCTAGATGATGAAAATTGGGAGATCGTCAAAACAAAGCCGACCGCTCAGCAGCGAAGGCAAGCCAAGAGACAGCTCCGCAAGCTCAAACAGTAGCAAAAGTCTCAACCAAAATAAGAAGTCCTTGAAAAAGCCGAAACCTCTTCCACTATTTCACTAAGGACGACGGAAGAATCTCTTCCCAAAACCTCCAAGGCGGTAAGAAAATTCACTCTTGATGATTTCATGCCACCTCTATGATGGAACGCGCTCCGAGGCGCCGTGGGGTGGCTACCGGGGTGGGCGGACGTGGGAGTCTGTCGGGTCCGGCCCTTTCGCGCCCTGGCGGGCCTGAAGCGTGCATCAACATTTCTTTGTGTGGGTGTGCCAGATTTTCTATTTTACTTGGAATTGCAAGTGGTAATCCGGAGATCAACCTTCGCAAGTAAAAAGGAAATCAACTTCTTTCAAGTTTTCCATTGCACAAATATTTAAGAAAAGAGACATTTTCTTGGTTTGCCGTGAAAGGCGATTTTGTTTGGCATTTATAGCCGATTTTGGCGTTTATAGCCGATTTACAATTCTCATCAATAATGAAAGACAAGAGTTGTGATTTTTGTCTCTTTTAGAAAAATACAAACTACAATGAAAAGCAAGAAAAGGAGGATCTAACTTCTCAGGAGATTGTGGGGGACTCGTTCAGATTGACGGTCGCAAGTCATGTATGGGCTTCGCCATCATCCATGCAGATGAGAACAGAGGATGCTCTTGATTCGCTTGGCTTGGCTATAACCTCAGGTTTTTAGAGGACAAAGACCAAGAGAAGGTCCTATGTCCAATAAAAAGCTAAGTAGACGGGCTGAAAAGCCACGTCTAAGCCATTGGAGGCAGCGGGAGAAGGCAAGGACCTTGGGGGGGGGGGGGGGGGGGGTGCCCCCCAAGGGACTTTTGTCACCTTGTAGTGGTGGCCGGTGCAGAACTTCAGCAGAGTTTTTCTCTCTTTTTCTTTCTCTGGATTCTTTCCGCTCTCTTCCGATCCGATCTCTTTTTTTCTGATCCGATCTCTTTTTTTCTGATCTGATCTCTTTTTTTCTGATCTGATCTCTTTTTTTCTGATCCTGATTTCAATGGAATGCTCTCCTATTTATAGGCTTTTGGTAGCCATTTAGGAGAGTTTATGGGCTTTAATGACTTTAATGGGAGGAGTTACAAGATTTGTTTCTTTGATTTTGTAACTCCTTTTCCTTGAATCTGATTGGCCGATGGAGATTAAGGGCTTTTAATCACCTTAATTACCATAATGGGAGGAGTTTCCTGGGTTAAATGCCATGAATCAATTGACTTGTAACTCCCAAATGCTTGCTTCTGATTGGGCCGTCCAAAGAAATGAATTAATGACTGCAATAAAGCTAGTCAATTAACCACATTAATTGGTCGCCGAGCAGTCGAAGAGTCGCGGGCCGTGCCGTGTCTTCTGGAATTCTTCTGGCGATGATCATCGATGGATCTTCATGCTGATCGACATCGGATGAACATGTAACTTCAGACAGTGATAGCTAAGAGCGGGCCGGTGACATCTGTCTTGTCGATTTCTCGATCGGTCGGACAGAAAGTGCACTTTCTTGGTAAAAAAAAGAGAGCTCCAAGACCAAGAGTTCTTCTTCTTCAAGGATCTTCAAGCTTTTTCCTTCTTCTTCTCCATCAATGGCTTCAAGTAAGTTTTCTTTCTTTTTCTTTCAAGAAAACTTTATGTAGAGAATAGGATGGTAAAAAAAAGAAAGTTTCTCTTCTTTTTTTTTTCTTTCTTTTCTTTCTATTCTTCTTCTCTTTTTTTTTTTTCTTTTCTTTTCCACGTGATTTCTGTTTTTTTTTTTTTTTTTTTTTTTTTTTTTTTCATGTGTCTCTCTTTTCTCTTTTTTTTTTTTTTTTTTTTTTGTGGGAAAGTTTCTTCCTTTTTTTTTGTTCTTTTCTTTCTCCCCCTTTTTTTTTTTTTTCTCCCTTTTTTTTTGAGAAAGTTTCTTTTTTTTTTTTTTTTTTTGCTCATCATGATAATGCGTTTTTTATGCAAATCTAGATGTTCATGCATGTACTTTTTGTAGATTGAGCATGATAGCATACCTGAAAATCTTTGCAAATTTGGGAATTTGGAGCTCGCAGCGATGTTGAGCCCTTCTTGAATTTGCTGAGATTTTGAGGTTTCGAAAGTTTGTAGTTTCGGAGCTCGCAGCGATGTTGAGCCCATCTTCAAAACTTTCTGTTTCTTTCGGGGTATTTCCCTTTTCTTCGGAATTGCCCCGGAACCATGCCAAAATTTCGCCAGATTTGCTTTTAGCGAAATTCTGTCATTTTGATGATGATCTTTTTTTTTTTCTTTTCCAACCTTTGCAGGTGGTTCCTCCAGAACGAACAAGGGTAAAGAGCCTGCTACAAGCATACCTCGTCGATCCGCCAGATCTTCTAATGTGGCCGTTCAGCAGGCCTGGGAGAAGGTCCAGTTTGTTGAGAAGAACTTGGAAGAGTGCGATTCCCTCAATCGCGATGAGATGAGACAACGATTGATCGCTCTCAAGGATGAGGAGTTCTATAAGATCATGGTAAGCAGCCGTCCTTGGGTTATGGACGATCTGAGGGTTTTGCCCAAGCCTACCTTCTTCTTTGGAGATGCAGTCCTTGACGACTTGACATACCAAAGTAGATGTTTTCAGTTCTCTTACACAGCGGATGGTGAGGAGAGAACTATTTCTACCCGGTCGTCTTTTGATCGGACCATCTCGATCCTGAGCCTTTCTCCCACGTGCCCTAAGAGGGAAGATCCTCCGAGCTGGGTGAAGAGGACCAGTGTGATCAAGACCGGGGTTTTTGTTGGTGGACCTTCCGGTTTTGCAGAGAAGCCACCTGTCCATATGGACGTGTTGATGCCAGCCAGCGGCTACCAGGGCTCTGATTATCCGTCGGTCGATTTGAGACCGGTGGGCCTTGGTGTTTTCAGCGGTGACGACAGTACTTGGGTGAAGCCTTTTCGACTTCGTGGCCGTTTCAATGCTGACTCCGATTGGAAGTCATGGACTGACCACACCTTGCTGATTGGGGGCGCCGTTTTGAAGGAAGCCGGGATTTTTGACGCGGTCCGCGCTTTTAGGGAGACCGTGACTTTTTCCGATGATGCCTTCATGGCTATGTTGGAGTCTTTCCTCCCTCAGACCAATACCTTCGTTGTCACGAACGGTGAGATTGGTTTTTCTCTGAAGGAGTTGAGTGCTATTACTGGATTGCCCATCCTTGGCAAACTCTATGAGGAGTTCATGCCGATTGACAGCGTCCTTGAGGAGCAGTCAGAGGAGTTCAGGCTCCTATACTTTCAGCTCGTCGCCTTCTATGATTTTTTGAAGGAGGGCTCGAAAGTGAGATCCAGCAGTTGGAAGAGTTATGGCTCTTCATTCTTCAACTTCTTTGACAGCAAAGAGTCTTCTGATAGCATGACCCGGGAAGACAGGAAGAAGACTTCGGCCATGCAGGAAGAGTTGAAGGGTTTCTTCGCGAGCACAGATGTCATTTGTTTTGACATTGCACTGCGGAGAGATCTTGCTGTTTACCTCACTTATTGGCTAGGTGAGGCTGTGTTTGCTGGTGGAGATG
Source organism: Umbellularia californica (assembly GCA_028538565.1). NCBI lineage: Eukaryota > Viridiplantae > Streptophyta > Magnoliopsida > Laurales > Lauraceae > Umbellularia > Umbellularia californica. The sequence goes on from JAPQWN010000006.1 coordinate 29,778,613, forward strand.
GGACGCACATCAGGCCGCATTGTATTTTTCCGGCTTGTCAGATGGCGTTTGGAGAGCGGCTTGCTTTGGTGCCTGCTCTTTACTCCTACTTGTGTACCGAACTGCAGGCTACTGCTTTCTTGGTTCGGCTTGGGCTCCCTATGAATAGGGTATTTTCAGCCCATATCTTTTATTCGTGGTTTGTATACCACTGTCCTGGCTTCCACCAGCTGGGTGCTGCACAGGATGATGATCCTCTGATGATTCGATTGGCTAAGGGAAAAGCCGTATCTGAATCACTTTTGTTTGCCCGCATGAGGATCCGACGGTTCAGGGACGTCGAAATGGGGCAGTCTTCAGTGAAGCTTTCTCCGGAGTTGCGGAAGAAGGCTTTTGATTTTGGTGCCTCCCGAGACTCTACCAGAGCCGGGTCGGGAAGGCATTACCCTTTGACCAATGCAGAGAAGGAGTGGCTTTTCAGCATACGAGTCGGCACGATGGTGTACCGCAGACATCTTTTCGTCGACATCCAGCCGTATGTACCTTCTCGCTTTGCGCTTCAGTTGGGCTTCTCTCAAGGCGTTGTTGGAGCGCCTTCGAGTATGGTGAAGCGTTTTGGGGGTTTGCAGGATGGCAGAAATGCATGGGCTTTTTATAGTACTGAAGACACTACTGCCACGATCTCTTATCCTGAGCTGTCGACTTTCCGAACTGCCGGCTTCACGAAGTGGTTCGCGGAGAGCTTTTTGGCATATCGGGGGCTTTCCAAGAAGGAGCTTGATGTAAAGCTGTCTTCGGGGAAAGGTACTGGAAAGTCGGATAGCGTCCGGCGAGAGGAAGTTTGGGCCTTCCTTTCTGGAGAGAAGCATAAGATAGGCTTTCTCGGTGACCAGGGCGTCATTGGTTCTGAAGCTGTTCGGGAAGTACCTGATGAGGCTTTGGAGCAGCTAGAACAGGAGGAAGTTGAGCTCGACGCTTGGATGCAAGCGGCACAGAGGCGAGCTTCCGCGGAGTCTACTGGCGAGAGCAGACCATCCAGTGAGGAGCCAAGTGAGAAACCTGACTCTGATAGTGGGGCGGGTTCTTCTAGGAAGCGAACCCGTAGAGGTAAGAAGAGGAGTCATCATCATCACAGCGAGGGGCCACATGAGGACTCTCCTGACATGGAAATCCCTCTTACCATCAACGAGGAGGTACCAGAGGCTGTCGACGAGCCTCCAGAGAAGAGGAGTCGTGGGGAAGAGACCATTGGTGAAGGTATGATTCTTCCTTTTTCGTTTTCTACTTCTTTCATGGGGCTTTCCATGTTCTGATTTGTTTTCTCACCCTGCTGCTGCTTTTTTTTTTTTTTAGCAGAGGGTGAAGACTTAGCGATGCCTGAGGTTCCGTCCGATGAGGCGGTGATGGAGCCAGTTATGGCATCTGAAGAAGAGCCGAGGGACTCTGGAATGATTCCAGAATCTCCAATTGGTATAACTTCTTTCGCTTTCTCTTTTTTTTTTTTTTTTGCCTGCGACTTGATTTGCTAACATTTCTCTTGTCAGCTGACTTGCCACAGGATTCCGATGACTTTGAACCATCAATGGACGCAAATGTTGATGATGCTTCCGATGAGTTCGTGGAGGAAGAGAGTGTTCCGCCAGTCGTCGAAGAAGGTACTTTGTAGTGATGACCCTGATGATTTTTTTTAACAGGATCATATTCATACCTTTTTGTGTTTCATTTGCAGGTTTTGAAGTGACAGAAGAGAGTCCATCGCTTCCTTTAGAACCAGAGCAAGGGATGCCAGAGGTCGATCCGGAGGTAGAGACTCCTACAACCAGTTCTGACGCGATAGAGAAGATACCTCGTGCTGAGATTCCTTCTCCAGTGGCTCCAAGTGGAAAGAGTTCTTTTGTTACTCTTCCAATGGGACATGACATGAGCAGCCGATCAGCGGAGAAGGGTGAATCTTCATCCAGTTCGTCTCTTCAATTTGCGAAGAAGGTGCTGGCTCGGGTTTTGAGTTCTTGGATCAAGACTCTCCTTTCTGGACACCTGGATGCCGGATTTGGCATGATCCCACATGTACAGGAGATTCTCACTGATACCGAAGAGGTTGGTCTGGATGTCACAGGTGCCAGGGCGATCGTTGATAGGATCATTGCGCTGGGTGACAAGTGGTTTGAGACCATGGATTTCCCTGACGACCAATTCTTCAAGGAGATGTTCTTGGACCCTGCTGATAAGGCTAAGTCTGACCTGAATGAGGCTATACAAAGCAAGAAGCAGCTAGTTCGGGAGAAGAACTTGGAAGAGCTAGCCATCATCGGATTGAGGCATGACCTTAACGTCCTTGATAGGGAAGTTGAGGAGGCCAGGAAGCATCTTGAGCATTTGAAGGCACAAGTTGATGCTAAGTGGACTGCTATAACAGAGGCTCGTGATAGGGAGAGTACTCTGATTCGCAGGGTTGCAGATGCCGGTCAAGTTCTTGAGAGGAGGACTCTAGAGAACGAGCAATGGTAAACTGCTGGGGAAGAGCTTCCCGGTGTAAAAGAAGGGTTACGGCATTCGCCAGCATCTCATGGCAAGTTCCTGAAGAAGCGTGCCTTGGAAACTCTGACGGCTGATGCCAAAAGTTTGCTTGAGGAGCTGAAGCTTTGGCTGGAGACCATTTTTGGCTGAGCTCCTGATTTTTTGTAGTAGAAACTATTCTTCTTTTTTTTGGTACCACATGTATTTTTTTGGTACTTTTTTTGTAGTGCTTGTGAACACTTTCTTTTTTTTTTGGTACCACATGTATTTTTTTGGTACTTTTCTTTTTTTTTTTGTAGTGCTTGTGAACACTTTCCTTTTTTTTTCTTTGGTACCACATGTATTTTTTTGGTACCCTTTTTTTTTTTGTTCCCTACGCTCACTCAAATCTTTTTGTGATGAAAGCAATTGCTAAATGGGATTTGATCAAAAGCTTTGTCATTTTGTGAAAATCTTTTGTCAAATGGTTGTTTTGGTAGGGGAAACGAATTTGGCATGAAAGCCGGATTTTTGTGGCATTTACAGCCAGTTTGGTGGCATTGATAGCCAATTGGTGGCATTTATAGCCGGTTTGGTGGCATTGATAGCCAATTTGTGGCATTTATAGCCGGTTTTGACATGAGAGTCAGGTTTTTTTTTTTTTTTGTGTGGCATTTGTAGCTGAGTTTTTTGAAAACCAAGTTTTATTTTATTGGCATGAAAGCTGATTTTGGCGTTTATAGCCGGAAATTTTTGTTTTGGCATTTATAGCCGGATTTTGGCATTTATAGCCGAGTTTTGGTTTTCAAAATGCAGGTATCGTCTAAATGTCGCCTCCCCGCTGAATGGTCTTGCAAGTATCGATGGAATGTCGCTTCCTTGCTCATTCGGTTTTGCGAGTATTGATGGAATGTCACTTCCTCGCGGGTTAGGTTTTGCAAGTATCGATGGAATGTCGCTTCCTCGCGAATTGGGGTGCAAATATCGACTAAGCGTCGCTTCCCTGCTTTTCCCAAAACTTTTGGTTTTGCGGGTACTGACTTGATGTCGTTTCTCCGCGATTTTTGAAATTTGAGGTTTTCTCGAACCATTTGTAATTTTGGGTTATGGATAGCAACTGGTATGTTACATCTCCACGATTTTTGAAATTGGGTTGTGGATATCAACTGGTTTGTTGCTTCTCCACGGTTTTTGGATTTTGCAAGTATCGACGAAATGTCGCTTTCCTGCGATTTTGGGTGCAAGTATCGATGGAATGTCGCATCCTTGCTTTTTTTCAAAATTTTTGTTTTGCGGGTACTGACTTTGATGTCGTTTCCCCACGATTTTTGAAAAACCAATTTTTTTTTTGTTTAAAGACACGAGGGTCATAAATTTTGACCTAGAACCATTTGGCGGTAAAAGGTAAGGTGGACTAGGGTGGAAATCCCTGAATCCGGATTTTTGTTTCAAACCATGAATTTTGGTTCAAGGATCGAAAGTTTTGGTCAAGTCAGGGAGAGGCTCCTAAACTTGGATTTTTTTTGTTTTTGAACAATGAAACGATGAAAGTAAGCATTGTTTTTGAATCTCTAGAAATTTTGACATTTGATATGAAAATTCTAAAGAGAGTGGGTTTGACGAGCGAGTACCTGAGAACAGGTTTTGGCCATACAGGCATTGCTCTTACCCAGTTGGGTAAGTCTTCAAGGGTAGTACCGCTTCAAGAACTTGACGTTGATAGGCAGCATACATCTGTCGCCTTCCATGTTTAGGAGGGCATATGCGCCGTTGGAGAAGACCTTGTCGATGACGTAGGGTCCCTCCCATTTTGGTTCAAACTTGCCTTTGGACTTGTGAGCGAAGACCATTGGTCTTTTTACCGCAAGAACCAAGTCACCCTTTTTGTAGGCGCGTTGCCTGACCTTTTTGTCAAAAGATCCTGCCATGCGTGCTTGGTAAAGTTCAATGCTTTGTCGAGCTTCGAGCCGTCTCTCGTCGAGATTGTCCAGCTCATGGAGTCGCAATTTGACATTGCTTTCTTGAGTCATGTCATTTTGTAGAGATACCCTCAGAGAAGGAATTTGTACCTCTAGGGGCACGACAGCTTCGCATCCATAGACCAAGGAGAATGGTGTGCTATGGGTTGGTCCTCGAACGGTGGTTCGATAGGCCCACAAGGCTTCAGACATCTTGTCGCTCCAGTCTCTTTTGTGACTAGAGACCATTTTCTTGAGGATTTTGCAGAGTGTCTTGTTGAAGGCTTCTGCTAATCCGTTTGCTGCCGGATTGTATGGAGTCGAAGGACAGCTTTGAATTTTGTATTTGTCGCAGAACCTGTAGAATCGATGATACCGGAATTGTGGTCCGTTATCATGGACGAATCTTTTGGGTATGCCGAAACGACAAATGATGTTGGTGCGTAGGAATTGAAGGACTGATGATGTCTTCATTTCGCTGAACGCAAATGCTTCTGACCACTTGGAGAAATAATCCGTAGCGGCGAAGATGAAGCGATGACCTTTGCTTGAAGGGGGAGAGATAGGACCTATGATGTCCATGCCCCATGCTTCAAAAGGCCACGAGATTGCTGTAGGGTGCAGCCATTCCGGAGGCATGTGAATGTAATCTCCGTGAACTTGGCATAGCTGGCAGCGTTTGGCAAATTGCATTGCATCAGCTACCATGGTAGGCCAGTAGTAACCCAACCTTTTGATTTGGTCGTAGAGCTTGGGACCAGCCTGATGAGCTCCACAAAGACCAGCGTGAACTTCTTTGAGTGTTTCTTCAGCTTCTTGTTGTGACAAGCAGCGTAGGAGTACTCCATTGAAGGATTTCCTGTAAAGGATCTTTGAAGAGATATCCAAATGAAAGTTTGGGGCTCGCCTTTGGATGCTTACCCGTTCTTTTGGATGTTCAGGTAGGATTCCGAACATAGTGTAATCAATGAACGGATCCCTCCAGTCGCCGATTGAAGGTTGAAGGATAGAGATCCGACTTCCAACCACTCGGTGGCATTCAGCAACTGCTTGGTGTGTGTTAAGAGGAGGGAGGATCCTTCTCTCGCACACTGTAATTTGCATGTTTTCCCCTTCTTGAATTGCCATAGATGCAGCAAGTCCAGCCAGGGCATCTGCACGGATGTTTTCACCTCTACGAATGTGGGTGATGTTGCAGATGTCAAACTTTTGCAGAAGCGATTGTGCCTTGTTGTAATAAGGCAGCAGATCGGGCTTCCTGACTTCATATTTCTGATTCATCTGGTTGACGATCAGTTGAGAGTCTCCAAAGACTTCCAGCATAGTGATACCGGATTCGATGGCGAGTTCCAATCCTAGGATCAGAGCTTGGTATTCAGCTGCATTGTTTGTGCATGGTTCCAGTAGCGAGAAAGCATGTGGAATCATGTATTTGTCAGGGCTGACAAAGAGGATGCCAACTCCTGAGATCAGCTTTCTTTTTTCATTTGTCCTGGTTGCACCGTCAAAGTACATGTCCCAGGAGGCATTTGGTGAGGAAGTCTCCACGTTGTAGACAGGGTCGTCTGGGAGATCATCTCCGAGTGGAGAATCTTTAGGCAATGGATGCTCTGCGAGAAAATCTGCTAGAGCTTGGCCTTTGATTGCTTTTTGTGGCACATACCTAATATCAAATTGTGATAGAAGGATGGACCATTTTGCCAGTCGGGCATTGAGAGAACCTGCCTTTGTGACAAGGACCTTCAAGAGGTTGATCCTTGAGACGAGGTAGACTGTGTTGGAAAGCAAGTAGTGACGTAGCTTTTGTACGGCAAACATCACTGCAAGGCATTCCTTTTCAACTGGGGAGTAGCGATGCTCTGCACCTACTAGCATGCGGCTGAGGTAGTATAGAGCAGCTTCTTTTCTTTCATCATTTTCTTGTGCAAGCAGAGCACCCAGAGAGTGATCAAGGGCTCTTGTGTACAAGATGAATGGTTTTCCAGTGGCAGGGGCAGCTAACACTGGAGGTTTGGTCAGGTATGACTTGATATCTTGAAATGCGGCTTCACAGTCGGCATCCCAGACAAAGTCTACACCCTTTTTCATCAATCGAGAGAATGGACGGCATTTCCCCGAAAGATTGGAGATGAACCGTCTGATGTAGGCCAATCTCCCTTGGAGCCCTTTTAGTTCTCTCAAGGTTCTTGGAGAGGGCATTTCTAGAATAGCCTTGACTTTTATGGGGTCAAGTTCTATTCCAGCTTTCCGAACAAGGAATCCGAGAAACTTACCCGACGAGACGCCGAAGAAGCATTTTAGAGGATTCATCCGCAGTTTGTGTTTGTGGAGTCGGAGGAAGACTTCCCGAAGATCTTTGAGATGGTCTTCTTTTCTTCTGCTTTTGACGGCGAGGTCATCAACGTAACATTCGACCGTCTTGTGCTGCATATCTTGGAATATTTTCATCATAGCCCTCTGATATGTGGCACCAGCATTTTTCAGACCAAATGGCATGACAGTGTACCAATACACACCAAATGGAGTCCGAAATGAAGTGTGTTTTTCATCCTCGGGATGCATCTTTATCTGATTGTAACCAGAGAAGCCATCCATGAATGTCATTCGCTCGAATCCGCAGGTATTGTCAATCATCACCTCCGGTATGGGGAGCGGGAATTCATCTTTAGGGCAAGCGCCATTCAAGTCTCTATAGTCAATACAGACTCTGATCTGCCCAGTTTTCTTTGTCACGGGGACAATATTGGCCAACCACTCTGGATGTTGTTCCTCACGGATGAAGCCAACGCTTTTGAGTTTTTGAACTTCTTGTTCAATTTTACCCATCACATCTGGACGGAATCTTCTTTGGCCTTGTTTGACAGGCTTGATTTCTTCTTGAAGATTGAGTTTGTGGACTGCTACTTTGGGGTGTAAACCAGGCATTTCAGCATAGGACCATGCAAAGCAATCAACGAACTCACGAAGAAAAGCGATATACTCGGGTAACTCATCATCCTTTATATTCTTGCTTATGAATACAGGACGTGGGTTATCAGGTGTTCCCAAGTTTATCTTTTGAACAGGATCTTCTGTCGGAAGGTTCGAAGGTGGTTCCTCCACAATATTTTCGGAGGCTTCCAACTCAACGAAACCTTCTGGAGTTTCAACTGCATTACCAGACCAAGGCTCTGTTCCTTTCCATGGATTTTCTTGATTGGTGATCTCCTCAAGGCTTGCTATGAGATAGTCCCAATCACCTGTTGAGTCTGGTATTTCTTTTGGAGACGAGGGTTCTTCTGGGTCAGAATAGCACAAGTCTGTATTATCGGACGATTCCTCTTTATCATCAGAGAAATCGTACAAATTGGATGAGCTTCCTGGATCTTTGTCAGGTAACTCTTTAAAGAGATATCCAGGGAGATCGATGTCCTTATGGACTTGAGATGTTGAGGCTTGGTCGGTAAAACGACTTTTAAGCTTTTGTGTCAACTGTCTCAGAGGAGTGTCGGGATCATACCCTAACCCATATGAAGACTTTTCTACATGACCGTAGAGTCTCCAATCTTCCAGCTGGCTTTTGGTCAAGGCGGGCCCCAATGGCGTGAGAATACCGCGGCCTTCTCCCAAACCGACTGGGTTCTGAGCGTCAAAGCCCATTTTCTTCATGATAGCTTGTGCCACAGGACTATATAGAGATAGTTGAGGCATACCTTCATTTTGGAAGGGTTCAAGCAAGGAATTTGATGAAGAAGCATCCGATCTATGGAAGAAGATCGGCTTTTGCTTTGGTGATGTTGTCGGAACAACAAAGGTAGCAGACGTAAGATCTTCTACATCAGCAGGTGTCTCCGTCGGAGTGAGAGCAGGCTGAACATGCTGAGCGTCAGCTTGGCTTGACGATGCATCGTCTTCTTGCTCTGAGTCCGAGTCTGTGTCTTGCATGATAGACACGAGAGAAACAACAAATTTGCCCCCAGGCTTTTGCTTTGCCTTCTTCACTCTGGTTGTGATGACCAAAGGTTTTGAAGATTTGAGGGAGATGAGGAAGGGAGATTGACTACTTTCTTCTAATTTGCCGGAGGGTTTGTTTTCTTCCGGTGATTTTTGAGGAGCCTTGCCTTTATCTTTCTGGAGATTTTCAGCAGGGGGTACTATTTCCTCTTCTTCTTTTTCTCCTTCATACATCTGGGAGTCTGCGAAGTGGACTTCTTTACCTTTGAAGGGTTTTCTGTCCGCAAAGACACGATGTACCATGCCGTCGTCGCCGACGAACTTGATGCATTGATGTAGAGTTGAAGGGACAACACCGTTCTCGTGTATCCAAGGACGTCCGAGAAGGATGTTGTATGAGGGGGTTTTTATTGCATACACAGTGACCTCAGAGATAAGATCACCGATTTGCAATTTGAACCTGATTTTGCCGATAGGCCTTTGAGCGCTCCCATCGTATCCAAAGATAGATACAGATGTGTGGCTTAGCTTGCTGGGTGGGTGCCCAACTCTTCGAGAGCCGAAGTGGAGATGAGGTTGAGTGCAGAACCTGGGTCGACCTGAACTCTGTGTATAGGCATTTCCTTGATGTACCCTGTGAAGTACAGGGGTCGGTTGTGCCTTGCTTCGCCAAGTAGGAGGTCGTCCTTTGTGAAGGCGATGGTTGCACTGGCTGCTTTTTGCACCGAGAGGCATTCAATGCATGATCCCTCAGTTTTCTTTTCTCCCTTTGAGGAAGTTTCAGAGTTTTTGACCCGGTAGTCCATTTCAATTTGGAGGACTTGCGGGGCATGTTTGTCGACATCCTCATTCAGTTTTTGTAATTCTCAGATGAGATTATCACGAGTGCGTGGAGACATTCGCAATAAGTCTAGGATGTGAAGACGTGCAGGTATGTGTTTGAAGTGCTCAACCAAGTCATACTTGAAAGCCTCCTTGGGGCCTGCATGTTCATTGTTTTTGCCACTGGGGGCGCTTACAACATCTTTTCCCAAAGGACTTACATAAGTAAAGGAAGATTGGTTGTAATTTTTGTGGTAGTCCCGGCCCGAGCGGGTGCCTCTACCAACTTCGAGAGCTTCTTGAGAAGGATCTTCGCTTGGAAGATTGTCTTCATGATCAAGAGGCTGTCGTTTTTCATCTACTGGGGATGCATCTGCAGCAGAGTTGCCATCCTCAGTGATTGTGTTGCATGGAGCATTTTCCGGGAGCGAGTCCTGAACAGCATCCAGCAGCTTTTCTTCTTCGTTGACCCATCCATCATCCCAAGTTGGGTTTTCTTCATGATGATGAGTCGGGAAGAATGTGTATCCTGAAGTCACAGTCTCAGGAGAAGAAACCTGAGAGGGTGTCATCTCTGTGAAAGTCACGTGAGACGAGATAGCTCCAGAGAATACATTGCTAGGCGTTGTCGGAGTATAGGTAATCTCATCAGACGACGCTTCAGAAGAGCTATAGTCCTAATATATTACATTACAGGAAGCTCTGATAGGAGATGTTGCCTGCTCGGAGTCAGACTCATCCTCGGATGTAGGAGGATCGTCAATCCAGCAATGTTCTCCATTTTCAGGAGTTAAGGGTGGATGTACCTGATTATCTTCAGGGACTTCAGGCTCTGGGTTGCGAGGAGGCTCGTTAACACGATCTTGCTCTTGTTCTAGAGCGAGACGCTGCAAGATCCTTGCATATTCTTCAAGATCAGGCATGGGAGCCAGATCCTCTTCTTCGTCTTCTCCGTGTGGCTCAACATAGTTGATTTCCAATGGAGCAATGACAGGTGCTGGGTTAACAGCATCTTCTTGTGCAGCCTCTTGGTCTTCTTCATCATCAGACCAGGATCCTTGTGGTTGCAAGGGGTTATACCAGATTACTGGCATAAGGTGAGTTTCAGGAACCCATTCTTCGTCGGAGAGATACTCTCCTGTTTCAAGAGATTCCTCCCACTCGCCGGTGTAGTTGGGCTCGAATCCATCGTCGGTGTCGCTGGACTCGTATCCATCAATGGAGAATCCAACTACCGAGTTGCAAGAGTATAATGCCCCCTGCATGGCTTCTTTTTTGAATTGAGGTGGCATGAAATCACTGAGAGTGAAGTTTCTTACCGCCTTTGAAGTCTCTGGAAGGGACGTTTTTGTTGCCCCGAGTGAAGTGGTAGAGGAGGCCTCTGCCTTTTCATGGACTTCTTGTTTTGGCTAGGTCTTCTCTTGCCGTTTGAGCCTGAGGAGATGTTTCCTAGCCTGCCTTCGCTGTTGAGCTGTCGGCTTTGTTTTTACGATCTCCCAGTTTTCATCTTCCAGGAGATCGGGATGTACCCATATGGGTTGTCCGTCTGGTGTCGGGCAAGGAACCAACACTTCGGACATTTGAATTCTTTTTATCACCTTGAAGGAAGTAGTGATCTTCTTCTTCGGTGATTTTGGTGTTTGTCCACATGACACCATGTTGACGGAGGCAGTCCCATAGTTTTTGTCAAAGGTGATGACTCCGTTTTTCCACATCTCGTTTATCTTCTCTCTCACAACAAAGCATTGATTGAGAGGATGCGAGACCATCTGGTGGTATGGACAGTATCGAGGATCATTGGTTTTGCCAACGTCTCCAGGTCTTTTGGGCTCTGGCAAAATGAGTTTGCCATTTGCTAGGAGAGCCTCAAAGATTTCTTCAACGTCTTCATCGAACGGATATTTCTTTTCTACTCGCTCTTTGAAGGCATCAGAGAGTTCAGGTCTCTTCCCTGCAGCTCTATTTTCAGCTTTCTTTGGTTGCTGAGGAGCTGACTTGGTTTGCACATTAAGGACCTCTTTCTTCTTTGGTTTAGAGGTTGCAATGGCGGTTGGCTCTTTTCTTGATGACTTCTGACTGTTGAGGTCTTTAATCACCGTTTCAGCTTCCATAGAAGCTTCCAGGAGTTCTCCCAGGTTTTTTGATTTGTTGCCGATGATCATGGAGTGTATTCTGGCTCTCATGTTGTTTCGGCAGATGTCGACTAGCGACGCCTGTGGCAATACATCTGAACATTTGTATGCCATTGCTTTCCACTTGTGAATGAAGTCATAAGTTGACTCATTCTCTCCCTATTTTAGGCTGCAGAGCTGAGCCATAGTAACAGGATGATCCTCACCTTGGAAGTGAGTCAGGAAGCGTGTCTCTAGCATAGCCCAGTTCTGAATGGAGTTCTCCGGAAGAGTGGAGTACCAATCGAAGGCCGTACCTTTTAGGGTACTTGCAAAGAGGCGGATCTTGAGTGCATCTTGATCCGCGATAGCTCCCGTCAAAATCTTGAAGTGGATGACGTGCTGTCTGGCTGATCCTTTCCCCGTATATGTTTGGAGAGTAGGATGCTTGAATTTTGTGGGGAACGGGACCGAGTCCATCCATAAAGGATATGGTGGCTTGATCCCATGCTCTTTGAGTATATCCTCTTCTTTAGCTTTGGCGAGGATACTGTCTAAGTCCTTTTTGGTAAGGGCGCGTGACTCATTTTCTTCACAATTTTCCTCGTTATTGCCATGATTCGGAGGAGGCTCATTGTTCGCCTGATTTTGGACGACAAGGAGAAGGTTTTCCATCAGAGTTTCAATCCTCTGCTGGCCTTGTTCCAACTGCTGGATGCGTGTGAGCGCATCATCTCGAGGTGGGTTCTGAGGTGGTGGCTCAGAACTTGTAGCCAAGACGTTCATCCCTCGGGATTCGAACGAAGAAATCGTCCTGGTGACCGAGCTGGGGCTCATTCTTTTTGATGAAGAGCTTGATGAAGGATTACTCTCCCGTCCTTGGCTTGAAGGGGCAGGAGATTCTTCGGGATGTCTTTGTGTCCTGGTGACGCTACTGGTCACCGGACGTCGGACATGGATTTTTTATGCTGACCTTTGGCGTCTTCTGGTTTTTCCAACCATATGGACGGCAGCAACTTGGTCGGGTCTTTCTTTTTCGACCCATTTGTGGGAGACTTGAAGTGTAGGAGGCTGGATCCGTTGCTTCTCTAGTCTCTTTTGTCGATATGACGCACGGCGGCGTGCTCGACGAGCGATTTGAGCTTCAGTCAGCTCTGGCTGGGCTCTGACGATGAAGGATGTGCTCCCTCGGGCGCAGCAGCCGAGCCTGTCTTCTTTGTAGCTAGGCAAGGACAGGATCCGGACCCGGTCCTTTGCCTGTTGCAGCGAAGCTTTGAACCTTTCGAGTTCGGCCCCTGTAGAGATGAAGGGTCGAACTGAAGGAGTGTAGGCCTTAGCAGGTGCTTGTAGAGGCCTGGTGATGCATGATCTAATTTTGGGCCTGTAGGAACAAGCCGGCTCATGCTGGGTTGACTTGGGAGTCAGGTTGGAGATGGGTCTCTCCTCTTTCATGTAGGCAAGAGGGTAGAACTGGTTCTCTTTGAGTGGGGCCAGGTATGCTGGCTTGGTGGAAGTTTGAGACCTTCTTTGTTTTGGGGAAGGTCTTGGAGACCAAGTCTTAGGGTAGACCTGGTTGGTTGTTGGTCGAGGCTTCGCGGGGGTGCCGCGGGCTTCGGGCTTTTGGGCGCTCGCCTTTGGTGTCACGGGAGTGACACGTTGAGAGGCGATCTTCTGCTTTTTAGCAGGCGCAGCTTGTTCTTCGGGAAGTGGGAATGGTCCCAGTGTCCCGAAGACGATGGTCCGGGGAGTCGAGGTCGACCCGGAGTTCAGAGAGTTGCCGAGGGAGTTGACGCTTCGGCAGCTGGCAGGGCGCTTGTAAGTGCGCTCGGTTTGCTTCTGTTGAAGCATGAGTTGGTGCTTGTTCTCATCGAAGATAATGGTTAAGGCTGCCATTGTTAATTTCGAAAAAAGTTTTCTGAAACAAGACCACATCCATTAGTAATCACAAGAATATAATGATCATAAATGGGAATTTCTATGGTTGTCTTTTCAAATCGCTCAAGGGATATGACCCAAGCGACATGAAGAAGGTAAAAAGCCATAGATGGTACAATTGTTCTGACGGCAAGTATGGTGAGCCCAGAATGAGAGTTCCAGTGACTGCTAGAAGCAATTGTAAACCTAAATTCGACTTATCGAGAAGCAGGGCTTGCTCGAGATAAGAAGAATATAAGGTAGGAGTTACAAATGTGCCGGTCACAGATACAGTAGACTCTGATAGGGCGTACCAGTACTGCTATGCACAAATGTTGGAGATCGCATCCATGAGATGGGATTCTTTGTTTTGAAAGGTCAGAAATGGATTCGTCAAAGAGAGCAGGTGGCATTCCGATTCAAATACGGGCTCAACGATTTCCTCGAGCGCCAGTACTCAGAAGGGAAGAGACCACAATTTCTCGAATCTGAATCCAAAAGTGACGAGTTTTTTTTTTTTTGAAATGTCAAGATTGGTTCCATCAAGGAGAGCAAATGGTATTCTGATCTGAACACGGTCTCGGCGATTTCCGCGAGTGCCAGTGCTCAGAAAAGAAGAAACCAAAATTTCTCAGATCTGAAATCAAAAGTGACGAGTTTTTGGAGATTTTTTTTTTGAAATGATTTTTTTATTTTATTTTTTTTATTTTTTTTAAATATATTTTTATTTATTTTTATTTATTTTTATTATTTTTTTTGAAAATTTTTGTTTTTTTAAGATTTTTTTTTGAAAATCTTTTATTTATTTATTTATTTTTTTTTTTTAAGATTTAAAGACGAGAGAGTACACATAGGCCTCCTAACCCGGTCTTATGAAACCTCAATTGATAGAATTGCCCCCAGGTAAGGGTAGGATTACTTAATGAACCCGTTTGGAGGACCCTTGCCTAGAACAGTCAAGCTGTCTCCACACTCTGGACAAGGCTTTTCTTGAATCAATCGTGATCAAAGAACGCAATTGGTTTAACCTTAGTGGTCTATGTCTTTTTATTTTTTTAAATCCCAAATAGACTCATCAAAGAGAAACGATGGCCCAAAACCTTAGTCGAACGGGCTCAACATTTCTGCAAGCACCAAAGAACGATAGGATAGGATCAAAGTTTCTCAATTTTGAATCCAAACTAAGAAAACTGATTTTTTTTTTAATAATTTTTTTTTGAAATCTCTAATGAACTCATCGAAGAGAATCGATGGTCCAAAACCTTAGTCGAACGGGCTCAACATTTCTGCAAGCACCAAAGAACGATAGGATAGGATCAAAGTTTCTCAATTTTGAATCCAAACTAAGAAAACTGATTTTTTTTTGTTTTTTTTTTTTTTTTTGAAATCTCTAATGAACTCATCGAAGAGAAACGATGGTCCAAAACCTTAGTCGAACGGGCTCAACATTTCTGCAAGCACCAAAGAACGATAGGATAGGATCAAAGTTTCTCAATTTTGAACTTAAACTAAGAAAACTGATTTTTTTTTTTTGAAAAGAGAAAGAATGGAAACAAACTCAAAGAAATAGAAATTTCCAAAAAATCCCATCTCATTTTTTTTTTTTTTTAGGATGCAAAATCCAACATAGGCTACCAGCTAGAAAGTAACCAAGGAATCCGGAAAAGAAGTATAAGCATAGAGCAAAAAGTATGATATGCAAATATTTCATTTCCGAGCACCGTGTTCTCAAATGAACGAGTCCCACCGGGTGTGCCAGCTTGATGGAACGCGCTCCGAGGCGCCGTGGGGGCGGCTACCGGGGTCGGCGGACGTGGGAGTCCGTCGGGTCCGGCCCTTTCGCGCCCTGGCGGGCCTGAAGCGTGCATCAACATTTCTTTGTGTGGGTGTGCCAGATTTTCTATTTTACTTGGAATTGCAAGTGGTAATCCGGAGATCGACCTTCGCAAGTAAAAAGGAAATCAACTTCTTTCAAGTTTTCCATTGCACAAATATTTAAGAAAAGAGACATTTTCTTGGTTTGCCGTGAAAGGCGATTTTGTTTGGCATTTATAGCCGATTTACAATTCTCATCAATAATGAAAGACAAGAGTTGTGATTTTTGTCTCTTTTAGAAAAATACAAACTACAATGAAAAGCAAGAAAAGGAGGATCTAACTTCTCAGGAGATTGTGGGGGACTCGTTCAGATTGACGGTCGCAAGTCATGTATGGGCTTCGCCATCATCCATGCAGATGAGAACAGAGGATGCTCTTGATTCGCTTGGCTTGGCTATAACCTCAGGTTTTTAGAGGACAAAGACCAAGAGAAGGTCCTTTGTCCAATAAAAAGCTAAGTAGACGGGCTGAAAAGCCACGTCTAAGCCATTGGAGGCAGCGGGAGAAGGCAAGGACCTTGGGGGGGGGGGGGGGGGGTGCCCCCAAGGGACTTTTGTCACCTTGTAGGGGTGGCCGGTGCAGAACTTCAGCAGAGTTTTTCTCTCTTTTTCTTTCTCTGGATTCTTTCCGCTCTCTTCCGATCCGATCTATTTTTTTGTGATCCGATCTCTTTTTTTCTGATCTGATCTCTTTTTTTCTGATCTGATCTCTTTTTTTCTGATCCTGATTTCAATGAAATGCTCTCCTATTTATAGGCTTTTGGTAGCCATTTAGGAGAGTTTATGGGCTTTAATGGCTTTAATGGGAGGAGTTACAAGATTTATTTCTTTGATTTTGTAACTCCTTTTTCCTTGAATCTGATTGGCCGATGGAGATTAAGGGCTTTTAATCACCTTAATTACCATAATGGGAGGAGTTTCATGGGTTAAATGCCATGAATCAATTGACTTGTAACTCCCAAATGCTTGCTTCTGATTGGGCCGTCCAAAGAAATGAATTAATGACTGCAATAAAGCTAGTCAATTAACCACATTAATTGGTCGCCGAGCAGTCGAAGAGTCGCGGGCCGTGCCGTGTCTTCTAGAATTCTTCTGGCGATGATCATCGATGGATCTTCATGCTGATCGACATCGGATGAACATGTAACTTCAGATAGTGATAGCTAAGAGCGGGCCGGTGACATCTGTCTTGTCGATTTCTCGATCGGTCGGACAGAAAGTGCACTTTCTTGGTCAATCGGTCGGCGATCTTGGAGCGATCAATGATGATTTTATGCTTTTGACGGCGGATCCGAGATATCGTCGGATATGAGTCAATTTCAAGCACTAAAAATCACATTTTCAGGAAACCACAGGGGCCAAAGTGCGCGAAACGCGAAAAAGGACGGAAAAACGGGTCACCGGCGAAAAATCCGGTGACCCGGACTTCCATGGTCGCCGGCGACCATGGGCCGGCGTCGCCGGCGGCCCTGGGCCATGGTCGCAGGCTGCGACCCTGGGGGTTTTTCCGCTGTTTTTGGTCCGTTTTGTGGTCTTTTTCGTCGCCGTTTTCTTCTGTATTTTTCTTGACATTTCTTCTCATTTATTGGCTTGATTTCCCTGTAGAAAACCTGATGAGAATCCTTGCATTTTTAGAGTGCAAAGTTTCCAATTTCCGGGAAAGCCGAAGACTTTGTCGCGTAGAGCTGCTGATTTTTCGCCAGAAGCTGAAACTTGGTCAAACGATGTCGGAATGACCTGAAATTTGAGGTGGAGCCTCCTGAGCAATAAATAAGACCAACCATAGGCTTTTGTTTGAGTTTTGAAGCCGTTTGGGGTCCCGTCGATGCTTCACTTGATTTTGCTGCGGGGAAAATGTCGAGCTTTGATATGTGGCCAAACGATGTCCGATTGACCTGAAATTTGACGGGGAGCCTATTGGAGTCATTTTGAGACGTTCCATGGGCTCCGTTTTGGATGTCATGGTCCCGGGTTGCTCCGCCGCCGGTAGGCTTGATTTTCTCTTGGAGCATCGAAATCTGGTCAAACGTTGTCAGAATGACCTGAAATTTGACGTGCAGCCTTTTGGAAGCATGTTGAAGCCACTCATGCACTTGGTTTGATGAGCGAAGGCTTCGGTGGTTCCCGCCGCCGGGAGGCTTGATTTTGCTGCTCGAGCATTGATGGAGGGTCAAACGTTGTCGGTTTGACTTGAAATTTGGCATGGAGCCCTTTTGAGACATGCTGGAGTCATCTGTAGTCTCTGATCGAAGTTTTGACGTCTCCGATGATGTCGCCGCCGAGAGCTCCTGTTTAGCTGTCGGAGAAGTGAAGTTAGGCCAAATGTTGTCGAAATGGCCCGAAACTTCATGTGTACTCTTCTCTTGGCTATCTTGAAGGATCTTGCAGTTTTTGTTTGATTCTGACAAGATTTGATTTTTTGGAGAAATTGCATTGCCTATTTATGGCAGGTTGCGACTTCATGCAGCTTTCTTGATGTTGAAGAGGCAAAGTGACATTTTTGGTGTCAACAAATGCCCCCTCGAGGTACAGCGACGAGTTGCTTGACTTTTGTAGTCGATGTGCCTCGAAGAGATTTTTGAAGGAGTGCTTGTGTCTTGACCAAGAGTCTTTGAGCAATCTTTCCTTTGGTAGAGTAGCCTTTGAGCTTCCAGGGGAATTTTATGGTAAATGAAAGGAATCAGGGACCATCTCGAGGCAAAGTTTTGAAGATGACATCAGGGATGTGGATTTGGGCTTTTGTTTTTGACCTTGTGACCTAACAAGCTGTATGTGGCAGGTTAGGGGGTCGGGTTTTGGTTTTGATCTTGTGACCTAACAAGCTGTATGTGGCAAGTTGGGGGATCATGATTTGGTTTTTGGTTTTGGTCTTGTGACCTAACAAGCTGTATGTGGCAAGTTAGGGGACCAGGATTTGGTTTTTGGTCACTCTTTGGGACTGTGTGGGTCCATTGGAGTGGTTTGGATTTTTGTGGAATGTCAATTTCAATTATTTTGGCTCAATTTGGTTTATGAGGCTGGATGGTTTGATTTTTGGAAGCTCATGGGGCTTGGAATTTTTTGTATGGTTCAATCAACTCAAAAGAGGCATGGAACCATTATTGTATGCTCTTGGTAAGAGGGATTTTTTCCTGACTAAAAGCCCTTTTTTTTTTTTTTTTAGTGCCTAGGTGGTCAAACCTGGCTCATATGGGCTAACCCATGGGACCTTAAGCTTTTTAGGATGGCTTAGATCACATGTGGGGCCATTTTTGTAAAGAATATCTAAAGATATCTCATTTGGATAGAGAATATCTAAAAATAGCTTTATGGGAGAGAATCTCTCATATTCCCTTAATTTGGGAGAGAATATCTCAAGGTATCTTTCTTTTTGGGAAAGAATCTTCAATATCCTATTTTGTTGGAGAGAATCTCTCATTGATTGATTTTGGGAGAAAATCTCTCAAAGACATCTTTCTTTTTGGGAAAGAATCTTTCTAATTCCTTCTCTTTTGGTAAGGTTACTAATTAGTAGCACTTACCTTTCTTTTTTTGTTTCCTTCTTTGATTTGCTCTCTTCTATAAAAGCAAGGAAGGTAGGATCTCTTGCTCTTATTGCTTTCTTTTGCAACAATCTCAAGAGAGCTCCAAGACCAAGAGTTCTTCTTCTTCAAGGATCTTCAAGCTTTTTCCTTCTTCTTCTCCATCAATGGCTTCAAGTAAGTTTTCTTTCTTTTTCTTTCAAGAAAACTTTATGTAGAGAATAGGATGGTAAAAAAAAGAAAGTTTCTCTTCTTTTTTTTTCTTTCTTTTCTTTCTATTCTTCTTCTCTTTTTTTTTTCTTTTCTTTTCCACGTGATTTCTGTTTTTTTTTTTTTTTTTTTTTTTTTTTCCACGTCTCTCTTCTCTTTTTTTTTTTTTTTTTTTTTTTTTGTGGGAAAGTTTCTTCCTTTTTTTTTTTGTTCTTTTCTTTCTCCCCCTTTTTTTTTCTCCCTTTTTTTTTTGAGAAAGTTTCTTTTTTTTTTTTTTTTTTTTTGCTCATCATGATAATGCGTTTTTTATGCAAATCTAGATGTTCATGCATGTACTTTTTGTAGATTGAGCATGATAGCATACCTGAAAATCTTTGCAAATTTGGGAATTTGGAGCTCGCAGAGAAGGAGTGGCTTTTCAGCATACGAGTCGGCACGATGGTGTACCGCAGACATCTTTTCGTCGACATCCAGCCGTATGTACCTTCTCGCTTTGCGCTTCAGTTGGGCTTCTCTCAAGGCGTTGTTGGAGCGCCTTCGAGTATGGTGAAGCGTTTTGGGGGTTTGCAGGATGGCAGAAATGCATGGGCTTTTTATAGTGCTGAAGACACTACTGCCACGATCTCTTATCCTGAGCTGTCGACTTTCCGAACTGCCGGCTTCACGAAGTGGTTCGCGGAGAGCTTTTTGGCATATCGGGGGCTTTCCAAGAAGGAGCTTGATGTAAAGCTGTCTTCGGGGAAAGGTACTGGAAAGTCGGATGGCGTCCGGCGAGAGGAAGTTTGGGCCTTCCTTTCTGGAGAGAAGCATAAGATAGGCTTTCTCGGTGACCAGGGCGTCATTGGTTCTGAAGCTGTTCGGGAAGTACCTGATGAGGCTTTGGAGCAGCTAGAACAGGAGGAAGCTGAGCTCGACGCTTGGATGCAAGCGGCACAGAGGCGAGCTTCCGCGGAGTCTACTGGCGAGAGCAGACCATCCAGTGAGGAGCCAAGTGAGAAACCTGACTCTGATAGTGGGGCGGGTTCTTCTAGGAAGCGAACCCGTAGAGGTAAGAAGAGGAGGAGTCATCATCACAGCGAGGGGCCACATGAGGACTCTCCTGACATGGAAATCCCTCTTACCATCAACGAGGAGGTACCAGAGGCTGTCGACGAGCCTCCAGAGAAGAGGAGTCGTGGGGAAGAGACCATTGGTGAAGGTATGATTCTTCCTTTTTCGTTTTCTACTTCTTTCATGGGGCTTTCCATGTTCTGATTTGTTTTCTCACCCTGCTGCTGCTTTTTTTTTTTTAGCAGAGGGTGAAGACTTAGCGATGCCTGAGGTTCCGTCCGATGAGGCGGTGATGGAGCCGGTTATGGCATCTGAAGAAGAGCCGAGGGACTCTGGAATGATTCCAGAATCTCCAATTGGTATAACTTCTTTCGCTTTCTCTTTTTTTTTTTTTTTGCCTGCGACTTGATTTGCTAACATTTCTCTTGTCAGCTGACTTGCCACAGGATTCCGATGACTTTGAACCATCAATGGACGCAAATGTTGATGATGCTTCCGATGAGTTCGTGGAGGAAGAGAGTGTTCCGCCAGTCGTCGAAGAAGGTACTTTGTAGTGATGACCCTGATGATTTTTTTTTAACAGGATCATATTCATACCTTTTTGTGTTTCATTTGCAGGTTTTGAAGTGACAGAAGAGAGTCCATCGCTTCCTTCAGAACCAGAGCAAGGGATGCCAGAGGTCGATCCGGAGGTAGAGACTCCTACAACCAGTTCTGACGCGATAGAGAAGATACCTCGTGCTGAGATTCCTTTTCCAGTGGCTCCAAGTGGAAAGAGTTCTTTTGTTACTCTTCCAATGGGACATGACATGAGCAGCCGATCAGCGGAGAAGGGTGAATCTTCATCCAGTTCGTCTCTTCAATTTGCGAAGAAGGTGCTGGCTCGGGTTTTGAGTTCTTGGATCAAGACTCTCCTTTCTGGACACCTGGATGCCGGATTTGGCATGATCCCACATGTACAGGAGATTCTCACTGATACCGAAGAGGTTGGTCTGGATGTCACAGGTGCCAGGGCGATCGTTGATAGGATCATTGCGCTGGGTGACAAGTGGTTTGAGACCATGGATTTCCCTGACGACCAATTCTTCAAGGAGATGTTCTTGGACCCTGCTGATAAGGCTAAGTCTGACCTGAATGAGGCTATACAAAGCAAGAAGCAGCTAGTTCGGGAGAAGAACTTGGAAGAGCTAGCCATCATCGGATTGAGGCATGACCTTAACGTCCTTGATAGGGAAGTTGAGGAGGCCAGGAAGCATCTTGAGCATTTGAAGGCACAAGTTGATGCTAAGTGGATTGCTATAACAGAGGCTCGTGACAGGGAGAGTACTCTGATTCGCAGGGTTGCAGATGCCGGTCAAGTTCTTGAGAGGAGGACTCTAGAGAACGAGCAATGGCAAACTGCTGGGGAAGAGCTTCCCGGTGTAAAAGAAGGGTTACGGCATTCGCCAGCATCTCATGGCAAGTTCCTGAAGAAGCGTGCCTTGGAAACTCTGACGGCTGATGCCAAAAGTTTGCTTGAGGAGCTGAAGCTTTGGCTGGAGACCATTTTTGGCCGAGCTCCTGATTTTTTGTAGCAGAAACTATTCTTCTTTTTTTTGGTACCACATGTATTTTTTTGGTACTTTTTTTGTAGTGCTTGTGAACACTTTCTTTTTTTTTTTGGTACTACATGTATTTTTTTGGTACTTTTCTTTTTTTGTAGTGCTTGTGAACAGTTTCCTTTTTTTTTCTTTGGTACCACATGTATTTTTTTGGTACCCTTTTTTTTTTGTTCCCTACGCTCACTCAAATCTTTTTGTGATGAAAGCAATTGCTAAATGGGATTTGATCAAAAGCTTTGTCATTTTGTGAAAATCTTTTGTCAAATGGTTGTTTTGGTAGGGGAAACGAATTTGGCATGAAAGCCGGATTTTTGTGGCATTTACAGCCAGTTTGGTGGCATTGATAGCCAATTGGTGGCATTTATAGCCGGTTTGGTAGCATTGATAGCCAATTTGTGGCATTTATAGCCGGTTTTGACATGAGAGTCAGGTTTTTTTTTTTTGTGTGGCATTTGTAGCCGAGTTTTTTGAAAACCAAGTTTTGTTTTATTGGCATGAAAGCCGATTTTGGCGTTTATAGCTGGAAATTTTTGTTTTGGCATTTATAGCCGGATTTTGGCATTTATAGCCGAGTTTTGGTTTTCAAAATGCAGGTATCGACTAAATGTCGCCTCCCGCTGAATGGTCTTGCAAGTATCGATGGAATGTCGCTTCCTTGCTCATTCGGTTTTGCGAGTATTGATGGAATGTCACTTCCTCGCGGGTTAGGTTTTGCAAGTATCGATGGAATGTCGCTTCCTCGCGAATTGGGGTGCAAATATCGACTAAGCGTCGCTTCCCTGCTTTTCCCAAAACTTTTAGTTTTGCGGGTACTGACTTGATGTCGTTTCTCCGCGATTTTTGAAATTTGAGGTTTTCTCGAACCATTTGTAATTTTGGGTTGTGGATAGCAACTGGTATGTTACATCTCCACGATTTTTGAAATTGGGTTGTGGATATCAACTGGTTTGTTGCTTCTCCACGGTTTTTGGATTTTGCAAGTATCGACGAAATATCGCTTTCCTGCGATTTTGGGTGCAAGTATCGATGGAATGTCGCATCCTTGCTTTTTTTCAAAATTTTTGTTTTGCGGGTACTGACTTTGATGTCGTTTCCCCACGATTTTTGAAAAACCATTTTTTTTTTTGTTTAAAGACACGAGGGTCGTAAATTTTGACCTAGAACCATTTGGCGGTAAAAGGTAAGGTGGACTAGGGTGGAAATCCCTGAATCCGGATTTTTGTTTCAAACCATGAATTTTGGTTCAAGGATCGAAAGTTTTGGTCAAGTCAGGGAGAGGCTCCTAAACTTGGATTTTTTTTGTTTTTGAACAATGAAACGATGAAAGTAAGCATTGTTTTTGAATCTCTAGAAATTTTGACATTTGATATGAAAATTCTAAAGAGAGTGGGTTTGACGAGCGAGTACCTGAGAACAGGTTTTGGCCATACAGGCATTGCTCTTACCCAGTTGGGTAAGTCTTCAAGGGTAGTACCGCTTCAAGAACTTGCCGTTGATAGGTAGCATACATCTGTCGCCTTCCATGTTTAGGAGGGCATATGCGCCGTTGGAGAAGACCTTGTCGATGACGTAGGGTCCCTCCCATTTTGGTTCAAACTTGCCTTTGGACTTGTGAGCGAAGACCATTGGTCTTTTTACCGCAAGAACCAAGTCACCCTTTTTGTAGGCGCTTTGCCTGACCTTTTTGTCAAAAGATCCTGCCATGCGTGCTTGGTAAAGTTCAATGCTTTGTCGAGCTTCGAGCCGTCTCTCGTCGAGATTGTCCAGCTCATGGAGTCGCAATTTGACATTGCTTTCTTGAGTCATGTCATTTTGTAGAGATACCCTCAGAGAAGGAATTTGTACCTCTAGGGGCACGACAGCTTCGCATCCATAGACCAAGGAGAATGGTGTGCTATGGGTTGGTCCTCGAACGGTGGTTCGATAGGCCCACAAGGCTTCAGACATCTTGTCGCTCCAGTCTCTTTTGTGACTAGAGACCATTTTCTTAAGGATTTTACAGAGTGTCTTGTTGAAGGCTTCTGCTAATCCGTTTGCTGCCGGATTGTATGGAGTCGAAGGACAGCTTTGAATTTTGTATTTGTCGCAGAACCTGTAGAATCGATGATCCCGGAATTGTGGTCCGTTTTCATGGACGAATCTTTTGGGTATGCCGAAACGACAAATGATGTTGGTGCGTAGGAATTGAAGGACTGATGATGTCTTCATTTCGCTGAACGCAAATGCTTCTGACCACTTGGAGAAATAATCCGTAGCGGCGAAGATGAAGCGATGACCTTTGCTTGAAGGGGGAGAGATAGGACCTATGATGTCCATGCCCCATGCTTCAAAAGGCCACGAGATTGCTGTAGGGTGCAGCCATTCCGGAGGCATGTGAATGTAATCTCCGTGAACTTGGCATAGCTGGCAGCGTTTGGCAAATTGCATTGCATCAGCTACCATGGTAGGCCAGTAGTAACCCAACCTTTTGATTTGGTCGTAGAGCTTGGGACCAGCCTGATGAGCTCCATAAAGACCAGCGTGAACTTCTTTGAGTGTTTCTTCAGCTTCTTGTTGTGACAAGCAGCGTAGGAGTACTCCATTGAAGGATTTCCTGTAAAGGATCTTTGAAGAGATATCCAAATGAAAGTTTGGGGCTCGCCTTTGGATGCTTACCCGTTCTTTTGGATCTTCAGGTAGGATTCCGAACATAGTGTAATCAATGAACGGATCCCTCCAGTCGCCGATTGAAGGTTGAAGGATAGAGATCCGACTTCCAACCACTCGGTGGCATTCAGCAACTGCTTGGTGTGTGTTAAGAGGATGGAGGATCCTTCTCTCGCACACTGTAATTTGCATGTTTTCCCCTTCTTGAATTGCCATAGATGCAGCAAGTCCAGCCAGGGCATCTGCACGGATGTTTTCACCTCTACGAATGTGGGTGATGTTGTAGATGTCAAACTTTTGCAGAAGCGATTGTGCCTTGTTGTAATAAGGCAGCAGATCGGGCTTCCTGACTTCATATTTCTTATTCATCTGGTTGACGATCAGTTGAGAGTCTCCAAAGACTTCCAGCATAGTGATACCGGATTCGATGGCAAGTTCCAATCCTAGGATCAGAGCTTGGTATTCAGCTGCATTGTTTGTGCATGGTTCCAGTAGCGAGAAAGCATGTGGAATCATGTATTTGTCAGGGCTGACAAAGAGGATGCCAACTCCTGAGATCAGCTTTCTTTTTTCATTTGTCCTGGTTGCACCGTCAAAGTACATGTCCCAGGAGGTATTTGGTGAGGAAGTCTCCACGTTGTAGACAGGTTCGTCTGGGAGATCATCTCCGAGTGGAGAATCTTTAGGCAATGGATGCTCTGCGAGAAAATCTGCTAGAGCTTGGCCTTTGATTGCTTTTTGTGGCACATACCTAATATCAAATTGTGATAGAAGGATGGACCATTTTGCCAGTCGGGCATTGAGAGAACCTGCCTTTGTGACAAGGACCTTCAAGAGGTTGATCCTTGAGACGAGGTAGACTGTGTTGGAAAGCAAGTAGTGACGTAGCTTTTGTACGGCAAACATCACTGCAAGGCATTCCTTTTCGACTGGGGAGTAGCGATGCTCTGCACCTACTAGCATGCGGCTGAGGTAGTATAGAGCAGCTTCTTTTCTTTCATCATTTTCTTGTGCAAGCAGAGCACCCAGAGAGTGATCAAGGGCTCTTGTGTACAAGATGAATGGTTTTCCAGTGGCAGGGGCAGCTAACACTGGAGGTTTGGTCAGGTATGACTTGATATCTTGAAATGCGGCTTCACAGTCGGCATCCCAGACAAAGTCTACACCCTTTTTCATCAATCGAGAGAATGGACGGCATTTCCCCGAAAGATTGGAGATGAACCGTCTGATGTAGGCCAATCTCCCTTGGAGCCCTTTTAGTTCTCTCAAGGTTCTTGGAGAGGGCATTTCTAGAATAGCCTTGACTTTTATGGGGTCAAGTTCTATTCCAGCTTTCCGAACAAGGAATCCGAGAAACTTACCCGACGAGACGCCGAAGAAGCATTTTAGAGGATTCATCCGCAGTTTGTGTTTGCGGAGTCGGAGGAAGACTTCCCGAAGATCTTTGAGATGGTCTTCTTTTCTTCTGCTTTTGACGGCGAGGTCATCAACGTAACATTCGACCGTCTTGTGCTGCATATCTTGGAATATTTTCATCATAGCCCTCTGATATGTGGCACCAGCATTTTTCAGACCAAATGGCATGACAGTGTACCAATACACACCAAATGGAGTCCGAAATGAAGTGTGTTTTTCATCCTCGGGATGCATCTTTATCTGATTGTAACCAGAGAAGCCATCCATGAATGTCATTCGCTCGAATCCGCAGGTATTGTCAATCATCACCTCCGGTATGGGGAGCGGGAATTCATCTTTAGGGCAAGCGCCATTCAAGTCTCTATAGTCAATACAGACTCTGATCTGCCCAGTTTTCTTTGTCACGGGGACAATATTGGCCAACCACTCTGGATGTTGTTCCTCACGGATGAAGCCAACGCTTTTGAGTTTTTGAACTTCTTGTTCAATTTTACCCATCACATCTGGACGGAATCTTCTTTGGCCTTGTTTGACAGGCTTGATTTCTTCTTGAAGATTGAGTTTGTGGACTGCTACTTTGGGGTCTAAACCAGACATTTCAGCATAGGACCATGCAAAGTAATCAACGAACTCACGAAGAAAAGCGATATACTCGGGTAACTCATCATCCTTTATATTCTTGCTTATGAATACAGGACGTGGGTTATCAGGTGTTCCCAAGTTTATCTTTTGAACAGGATCTTCTGTCGGAAGGTTCGAAGGTGGTTCCTCCACAATATTTTCGGAGGCTTCCAACTCAACGAAACCTTCTGGAGTTTCAACTGCATTACCAGACCAAGGCTCTGTTCCTTTCCATGGATTTTCTTGATTGGTGATCTCCTCAAGGCTTGCTATGAGATAGTCCCAATCGCCTGTTGAGTCTGGTATTTCTTTTGGAGACGAGGGTTCTTCTGGGTCAGAATAGCACAAGTCTGTATTATCGGACGATTCCTCTTTATCATCAGAGAAATCGTACAAATTGGATGAGCTTCCTGGATCTTTGTCAGGTAACTCTTTAAAGAGATATCCAGGGAGATCGATGTCTTTATGGACTTGAGATGTTGAGGCTTGGTCGGTAAAACGACTTTTAAGCTTTTGTGTCAACTGTCTCAGAGGAGTGTCGGGATCATACCCTAACCCATATGAAGACTTTTCTACATGACCGTAGAGTCTCCAATCTTCCAGCTGGCTTTTGGTCAAGGCGGGCCCCAATGGCGTGAGAATACCGCGGCCTTCTCCCAAACCGACTGGGTTCTGAGCGTCAAAGCCCATTTTCTTCATGATAGCTTGTGCCACAGGACTATATAGAGATAGTTGAGGCATACCTTCATTTTGGAAGGGTTCAAGCAAGGAATTTGATGAAGAAGCATCCGATCTATGGAAGAAGATCGGCTTTTGCTTTGGTGATGTTGTCGGAACAACAAAGGTAGCAGACGTAGGATCTTCTACATCAGCAGGTGTCTCCGTCGGAGTGAGAGCAGGCTGAACATGCTGAGCGTCAGCTTGGCTTGACGATGCATCGTCTTCTGGCTCTGAGTCTGAGTCTGTGTCTTGCATGATAGACACGAGAGAAACAACAAATTTGCCCCCAGGCTTTTGCTTTGCCTTCTTCACTCTGGTTGTGATGACCAAAGGTTTTGAAGATTTGAGGGAGATGAGGAAGGGAGATTGACTACTTTCTTCTAATTTGCCGGAGGGTTTTTTTTCTTCCGGTGATTTTTGAGGAGCCTTGCCTTTATCTTTCTGGAGATTTTCAGCAGGGGGTGCTATTTCCTCTTCTTCTTTTTCTCCTTCATACATCTGGGAGTCTGCGAAGTGGACTTCTTTACCTTTGAAGGGTTTTCTGTCCGCAAAGACACGATGTACCATGCCGTCGTCGCCGACGAACTTGATGTATTGATGTAGAGTTGAAGGGACAACACCGTTCTCGTGTATCTAAGGACGTCCGAGAAGGATGTTGTAGCATGAGGGGGTTTTTATTGCATACACAGTGACCTCAGAGATAAGATCACCGATTTGCAATTTGAACCTGATTTTGCCGATAGGCCTTTGAGCGCTCCCATCGTATCCAAAGATAGATACAGATGTGTGGCTTAGCTTGCTGGGTGGGTGCCCAACTCTTCGAGAGCCGAAGTGGAGATGAGGTTGAGTGCAGAACCTGGGTCGACCTGAACTCTGTGTATAGGCATTTCCTTGATGTACCCTGTGAAGTACAGGGGTCGGTTGTGCCTTGCTTCGCCAAGTAGGAGGTCGTCCTTTGTGAAGGCGATGGTTGCACTGGCTGCTTTTTGCACCGAGAGGCATTCAATGCATGATCCCTCAGTTTTCTTTTCTCCCTTTGAGGAAGTTTCAGAGTTTTTGACCCGGTAGTCCATTTCAATTTGGAGGACTTGCGGGGCATGTTTGTCGACATCCTCATTCAGTTTTTGTAATTCTCAGATGAGATTATCACGAGTGCGTGGAGACATTCGCAATAAGTCTAGGATGTGAAGACGTGCAGGTATGTGTTTGAAGTGCTCAACCAAGTCATACTTGAAAGCCTCCTTGGGGCCTGCATGTTCATTGTTTTTGCCACTGGGGGCGCTTACAACATCTTTTCCCAAAGGACTTACATAAGTAAAGGAAGATTGGTTGTAATTTTTGTGGTAGTCCCGGCCCGAGCGGGTGCCTCTACCAACTTCGAGAGCTTCTTGAGAAGGATCTTCGCTTGGAAGATTGTCTTCATGATCAAGAGGCTGTCGTTTTTCATCTACTGGGGATGCATCTGCAGCAGAGTTGCCATCCTCAGTGATTGTGTTGCATGGAGCATTTTCCGGGAGCGAGTCCTGAACAGCATCCAGCAGCTTTTCTTCTTCGTTGACCCATCCATCATCCCAAGTTGGGTTTTCTTCATGATGATGAGTCGGGAAGAATGTGTATCCTGAAGTCACAGTCTCAGGAGAAGAAACCTGAGAGGGTGTCATCTCTGTGAAAGTCACGTGAGACGAGATAGCTCCAGAGAATACATTGCTAGGCGTTGTCGGAGTATAGGTAATCTCATCAGACGACGCTTCAGAAGAGCTATAGTCCTAATATATTACATTACAGGAAGCTCTGATAGGAGATGTTGCCTGCTCGGAGTCAGACTCATCCTCGGATGTAGGAGGATCGTCAATCCAGCAATGTTCTCCATTTTCAGGAGTTAAGGGTGGATGTACCTGATTATCTTCAGGGACTTCAGGCTCTGGGTTGCGAGGAGGCTCGTTAACACGATCTTGCTCTTGTTCTAGAGCGAGACGCTGCAAGATCCTTGCATATTCTTCAAGATCAGGCATGGGAGCCAGATCCTCTTCTTCGTCTTCTCCGTGTGGCTCAACATAGTTGATTTCCAATGGAGCAATGACAGGTGCTGGGTTAACAGCATCTTCTTGTGCAGCCTCTTGGTCTTCTTCATCATCAGACCAGGATCCTTGTGGTTGCAAGGGGTTATACCAGATTACTGGCATAAGGTGAGTTTCAGGAACCCATTCTTCGTCGGAGAGATACTCTCCTGTTTCAAGAGATTCCTCCCACTCGCCGGTGTAGTTGGGCTCGAATCCATCGTCGGTGTCGCTGGACTCGTATCCATCAATGGAGAATCCAACTACCGAGTTGCAAGAGTATAATGCCCCCTGCATGGCTTCTTTTTTGAATTGAGGTGGCATGAAATCACTGAGAGTGAAGTTTCTTACCGCCTTTGAAGTCTCTGGAAGGGACGTTTTTGTTGCCCCGAGTGAAGTGGTAGAGGAGGCCTCTGCCTTTTCATGGACTTCTTGTTTTGGCTAGGTCTTCTCTTGCCGTTTGAGCCTGAGGAGATGTTTCCTAGCCTGCCTTCGCTGTTGAGCTGTCGGCTTTGTTTTTACGATCTCCCAGTTTTCATCTTCCAGGAGATCGGGATGTACCCATATGGGTTGTCCGTCTGGTGTCGGGCAAGGAACCAACACTTCGGACATTTGAATTCTTTTTATCACCTTGAAGGAAGTAGTGATCTTCTTCTTCGGTGATTTTGGTGTTTGTCCACATGACACCATGTTGACGGAGGCAGTCCCATAGTTTTTGTCAAAGGTGATGACTCCGTTTTTCCACATCTCGTTTATCTTCTCTCTCACAACAAAGCATTGATTGAGAGGATGCGAGACCATCTGGTGGTATGGACAGTATCGAGGATCATTGGTTTTGCCAACGTCTCCAGGTCTTTTGGGCTCTGGCAAAATGAGTTTGCCATTTGCTAGGAGAGCCTCAAAGATTTCTTCAACGTCTTCATCGAACGGATATTTCTTTTCTACTCGCTCTTTGAAGGCATCAGAGAGTTCAGGTCTCTTCCCTGCAGCTCTATTTTCAGCTTTCTTTGGTTGCTGAGGAGCTGACTTGGTTTGCACATTAAGGACCTCTTTCTTCTTTGGTTTAGAGGTTGCAATGGCGGTTGGCTCTTTTCTTGATGACTTCTGACTGTTGAGGTCTTTAATCACCGCTTCAGCTTCCATAGAAGCTTCCAGGAGTTCTCCCAGGTTTTTTGATTTGTTGCCGATGATCATGGAGTGTATTCTGGCTCTCATGTTGTTTCGGCAGATGTCGACTAGCGACGCCTGTGGCAATACATCTGAACATTTGTATGCCATTGCTTTCCACTTGTGAATGAAGTCATAAGTTGACTCATTCTCTCCCTATTTTAGGCTGCAGAGCTGAGCCATAGTAACAGGATGATCCTCACCTTGGAAGTGAGTCAGGAAGCGTGTCTCTAGCATAGCCCAGTTCTGAATGGAGTTCTCCGGAAGAGTGGAGTACCAATCGAAGGCCGTACCTTTTAGGGTACTTGCAAAGAGGCGGATCTTGAGTGCATCTTGATCCGCGATAGCTCCCGTCAAAATCTTGAAGTGGATGACGTGCTGTCTGGCTGATCCTTTCCCCGTATATGTTTGGAGAGTAGGATGCTTGAATTTTGTGGGGAACGGGACCGAGTCCATCCATAAAGGATATGGTGGCTTGATCCCATGCTCTTTGAGTATATCCTCTTCTTTAGCTTTGGCGAGGATACTGTCTACGTCCTTTTTGGTAAGGGCGCGTGACTCATTTTCTTCACAATTTTCCTCGTTATTGCCATGATTCGGAGGAGGCTCATTGTTCGCCTGATTTTGGACGACAAGGAGAAGGTTTTCCATCAGAGTTTCAATCCTCTGCTGGCCTTGTTCCAACTGCTGGATGCGTGTGAGCGCATCATCTCGAGGTGGATTCTGAGGTGGTGGCTCAGAACTTGTAGCCAAGACGTTCATCCGTCGGGATTCGAACGAAGAAATCGTCCTGGTGACCGAGCTGGGGCTCATTCTTTTTGATGAAGAGCTTGATGAAGGATTACTCTCCCGTCCTTGGCTTGAAGGGGCAGGAGATTCTTCGGGATGTCTTTGTGTCCTGGTGACGCTACTGGTCACCGGACGTCGGACATGGATTTTTTATGCTGACCTTTGGCGTCTTCTGGTTTTTCCAACCATATGGACGGCAGCAACTTGGTCGGGTCTTTCTTTTTCGACCCATTTGTGGGAGACTTGAAGTGTAGGAGGCTGGATCCGTTGCTTCTCTAGTCTCTTTTGTTGATATGACGCACGGCGGCGTGCTCGACGAGCGATTTGAGCTTCAGTCAGCTCTGGCTGGGCTCTGACGATGAAGGATGTGCTCCCTCGGGCGCAGCAGCCGAGCCTGTCTTCTTTGCAGCTAGGCAAGGACAGGATCCGGACCCGCTCCTTTGCCTGTTGCAGCGAAGCTTTGAACCTTTCGAGTTCGGCCCCTGTAGAGA
Organism: Umbellularia californica; assembly: GCA_028538565.1. Classification (NCBI taxonomy): domain Eukaryota; kingdom Viridiplantae; phylum Streptophyta; class Magnoliopsida; order Laurales; family Lauraceae; genus Umbellularia; species Umbellularia californica. The sequence continues at coordinate 29,809,991 of JAPQWN010000006.1, forward strand.
TGAAGGGTCGAACTGAAGGAGTGTAGGCCTTAGCAGGTGCTTGTAGAGGCCTGGTGATGCATGATCTAATTTTGGGCCTGTAGGAACAAGCCGGCTCATGCTGGGTTGACTTGGGAGTCAGGTTGGAGATGGGTCTCTCCTCTTTCATGTAGGCAAGAGGGTAGAACTGGTTCTCTTTGAGTGGGGCCAGGTATGCTGGCTTGGTGGAAGTTTGAGACCTTCTTTGTTTTGGGGAAGGTCTTGGAGACCAAGTCTTAGGGTAGACCTGGTTGGTTGTTGGTCGAGGCTTCGCGGGGGTGCCGCGGGCTTCGGGCTTTTGGGCGCTCGCCTTTGGTGTCACGGGAGTGACACGTTGAGAGGCGATCTTCTGCTTTTTAGCAGGCGCAGCTTGTTCTTCGGGAAGTGGGAATGGTCCCAGTGTCCCGAAGACGATGGTCCGGGGAGTCGAGGTCGACCCGGAGTTCAGAGAGTTGCCGAGGGAGTTGACGCTTCGGCAGCTGGCAGGGCGCTTGTAAGTGCGCTCGGTTTGCTTCTGTTGAAGCATGAGTTGGTGCTTGTTCTCATCGAAGATAATGGTTAAGGCTGCCATTGTTAATTTCGAAAAAAGTTTTCTGAAACAAGACCACATCCATTAGTAATCACAAGAATATAATGATCATAAATGGGAATTTCTATGGTTGTCTTTTCAAATCGCTTAAGGGATATGACCCAAGCGACATGAAGAAGGTAAAAAGCCATAGATGGTACAATTGTTCTGACAGCAAGTATGGTGAGCCCAGAATGAGCGTTCCAGTGACTGCTAGAAGCAATTGTAAACCTAAATTCGACTTATCGAGAACCAGGGCTTGCTCGAGATAAGAAGAATATAAGGTAGGAGTTACAAATGTGCCGGTCACAGATACAGTAGACCCTGAAAGGGCGTACCAGTACTGCTATGCACAAATGTTGGAGATCGCATCCATGAGATGGGATTCTTTGTTTTGAAAGGTCAGAAATGGATTCGTCAAAGAGAGCAGGTGGCATTCCGATTCAAATACGGGCTCAACGATTTCCGCGAGCACCAGTACTCAGAAGGGAAGAGACCACAATTTCTCGAATCTGAATCCAAAAGTGACGAGTTTTTTTTTTTTTGAAATGTCAAGATTGGTTCCATCAAGGAGAGCAAATGGTATTCTGATCTGAACACGGTCTCGGCGATTTCCGCGAGCGCCAGTGCTCAGAAAAGAAGAAACCAAAATTTCTCAGATCTGAAATCAAAAGTGACGAGTTTTTGGAGATTTTTTTTTTGAAATGATTTTTTTTTAAAATATATTTTTATTTATTTTTATTATTTTTTTTGAAAATTTTTGTTTTTTTAAGATTTTTTTTTTGAAAATCTTTTTTTTATTTTTTTTATTTTTTATTTTTTAAGATTTAAAGACGAGAGAGTACACATAAGCCTCCTAACCCGGTCTTATGAAACCTCAATTGATAGAATTGCCCCCAGGTAAGGGTAGGATTACTTAATGAACCCGTTTGGAGCACCCTTGCCTAGAACAGTCAAGCTGTCTCCACACTCTGGACAAGGCTTTTCTTGAATCAATCGTGATCAAAGAACGCAATTGGTTTAACCTTAGTGGTCTATGTCTTTTTATTTTTTTAAATCCCAAATAGACTCATCGAAGAGAAACGATGGCCCAAAACCTTAGTCGAACGGGCTCAACATTTCTGCAAGCACCAAAGAACGATAGGATAGGATCAAAGTTTCTCAATTTTGAATCCAAACTAAGAAAAGAGAAAGAACGGAAACAAACTCAAAGAAATAGAAATTTCCAAAAAATCCCATCTCATTTTTTTTTTTTAAGGATGCAAAATCCAACATAGGCTACCAGCTAGAAAGTAACCAAGGAATCCGGAAAAGAAGTATAAGCATAGAGCAAAAAGTATGATATGCAAATATTTCATTTCCGAGCACCGTGTTCTCAAATGAACGAGTCCCACCGGGTGTGCCAGCTTGATGGAACGCGCTCCGAGGCTCCGTGGGGGCGGCTACCGGGGTCGGCGGACGTGGGAGTCCGTCGGGTCCGGCCCTTTCGCGCCCTGGCGGGCCTGAAGCGTGCATCAACATTTCTTTGTGTGGGTGTGCCAGATTTTCTATTTTACTTGGAATTGCAAGTGGTAATCCGGAGATCAACTTTCGCAAGTAAAAAGGAAATCAACTTCTTTCAAGTTTTCCATTGCACAAATATTTAAGAAAAGAGACATTTTCTTGGTTTGCCGTGAAAGGCGATTTTGTTTGGCATTTATAGCCGATTTTGGCGTTTATAGCCGATTTACAATTCTCATCAATAATGAAAGACAAGAGTTGTGATTTTTGTCTCTTTTAGAAAAATACAAACTATAATGAAAAGCAAGAAAAGGAGGATCTAACTTCTCAGGAGATTGTGGGGGACTCGTTCAGATTGACGGTCGCAAGTCATGTATGGGCTTCGCCATCATCCATGCAGATGAGAACAGAGGATGCTCTTGATTCGCTTGGCTTGGCTATAACCTCAGGTTTTTAGAGGACAAAGACCAAGAGAAGGTCATATGTCCAATAAAAAGCTAAGTAGACGGGCTGAAAAGCCACGTCTAAGCCATTGGAGGCAGCGGGAGAAGGCAAGGACCTTTTGGGGGGGGGTGCCCCCCAAAGGACTTTTGTCACCTTGTAGTGGTGGCCGGTGCAGAACTTCAGCAGAGTTTTTCTCTCTTTTTCTTTCTCTGGATTCTTTCCGCTCTCTTCCGATCAGATCTCTTTTTTTCTGATCCGATCTCTTTTTTTCTGATCCGATCTCTTTTTTTCTGATCTGATCTCTTTTTTTCTGATCCTGATTTCAATGGAATGCTCTCCTATTTATAGGCTTTTGGTAGCCATTTTGGAGAGTTTATGGGCTTTAATAGCTTTAATGGGAGGAGTTACAAGATTTATTTCTTTGATTTTGTAACTCCTTTTTCCTTGAATCTGATTGGCCGATGGAGATTAAGGGCTTTTAATCACCTTAATTACCATAATGGGAGGAGTTTCATGGGTTAAATGCCATGAATCAATTGACTTGTAACTCCCAAATGCTTGCTTCTGATTGGGCCGTCCAAAGAAATGAATTAATGACTGCAATAAAGCTAGTCAATTAACCACATTAATTGGTCGCCGAGCAGTCGAAGAGTCGCGGGCCGTGCCGTGTCTTCTGGAATTCTTCTGGCGATGATCATCGATGGATCTTCATGCTGATCGACATCGGATGAACATGTAACTTCAGACAGTGATAGCTAAGAGCGGGCCGGTGACATCTGTCTTGTCGATTTCTCGATCGGTCGGACAGAAAGTGCACTTTCTTGGTCAATCGGTCGGCGATCTTGGAGCGATCAATGATGATTTTATGCTTTTGACGGCGGATCCGAGATATCGTCGGATATGAGTCAATTTCAAGCACTAAAAATCACATTTTCAGGAAACCACAGGGGCCAAAGTGCGCGAAACGCGAAAAAGGACGGAAAAACGGGTCACCGGCAAAAAATCCGATGACCCGGACTTCCATGGTCGCCGGCGACCATGGGCCGGCGACCATGGGTCAGGGTCGCCGGCGACCCTGGGCCATGGTCGCAGGCTGCGACCCTGGGGGTTTTTCCGCTGTTTTTGGTCCGTTTTGTGGTCTTTTTCGTCGCCGTTTTCTTCTGTATTTTTCTTGACATTTCTTCTCATTTATTGGCTTGATTTCCCTGTAGAAAACCTGATGAGAATCCTTGCATTTTTAGAGTGCAAAGTTTCCAATTTCCGGGAAAGCCGAAGACTTTGTCGCGTAGAGCTGCTGATTTTCCGCCAGAAGCTGAAACTTGGTCAAACGATGTCGGAATGACCTGAAATTTGAGGTGGAGCCTCCTGAGCAATAAATAAGACCAACCATAGGCTCTTGTTTGAGTTTTGAAGCCGTTTGGGGTCTCGTCGATGCTTCACTTGATTTTGCTGCGGGGAAAATGTCGAGCTTTGATATGTGGCCAAACGATGTCCGATTGACCTGAAATTTGACGGGGAGCCTATTGGAGTCATTTTGAGACGTTCCATGGGCTCCGTTTTGGATGTCATGGTCCCGGGTTGCTCCGCCGCCGGTAGGCTTGATTTTCTCTCGGAGCATCGAAATCTGGTCAAACGTTGTCAGAATGACCTGACATTTGACGTGCAGCCTTTTGGAAGCATGTTGAAGCCACTCATGCACTTGGTTTGATGAGCGAAGGCTTCGGTGGTTCCCGCCGCCGGGAGGCTTGATTTTGCTGCTCGAGCATTGATGGAGGGTCAAACGTTGTCGGTTTGACTTGAAATTTGGCATGGAGCCCTTTTGAGACATGCTGGAGTCATCTGTAGGCTCTGATCGAAGTTTTGACGTCTCCGATGATGTCGCCGCCGAGAGCTCCTGTTTAGCTGTCGGAGAAGTGAAGTTAGGCCAAATGTTGTCGAAATGGCCCGAAACTTCATGTGTACTCTTCTCTTGGCTATCTTGAAGGATCTTGCAGTTTTTGTTTGATTCTGACAAGATTTGATTTTTTGGAGAAATTGCATTGCCTATTTATGGCAGGTTGCGACTTCATGCAGCTTTCTTGATGTTGAAGAGGCAAAGTGACATTTTTGGTGTCAACACTCTATACCAAAATGAAAATGTGCAGGGGGCATCATACTCTTGCAACTCGGTAGTTGGATTCTCCATGAATGGATACGAGTCCAGTGATACTGCCAGTGATATAGATGAGTGGGAAGAATCCTTTGAAACAGGAGAATACCTCTCCGACGAGGAATGGATTCCCGAGTCTCATCTTATGCCAGTAATCTGGTATAACCCATTGCAGCCACAAGGATCTTGGTCTGATGATGAAAAAGACCAGGACCCTATTCAAGAAAACGCTGTTAATCCAGCACCAGCAAATGCTTCAGTGGAACCCAACATGGGCGAACCACAAGGAGCAAATGACGAAGAAGATTTGGCTCCCATGCCTGATCTTGAAGAATATGCAAGAATCTTGCAACTTCTTGCCATAGAGCAGGAGCAGGATCGCATCAATCTTCGTCATGATCCAGAACTGGAAGTCCCTGAAAATCAGCGGGAACTTTCTCCCTTAACTCCTGAAAATGGAGAAAACAGTTGGATCGATGATTCTCTCACATCCGAGGATAAGTCCGATTCCCAACAGTCTACACTGGGGGCATCTCCTGTCAGGATAACCTGCAATGCCATAGCTCAAGACGACAGTGCCTCTGAAGCTTCCGAAGACACGTACTCCCCAACCGGTAGCGTATCTTCCGGAGCTACATCCTCTCAGGTGACTTCCACGAGATAATATCCTCTCAGCCCTCGTCTCCTAAAGCTGTGACATCAGAGTTCAAGCCACTCCCGATTGATCATCTTGAAGAAACTTCTGCCAATGAAATCTTCTTCAATGAAAACTCAGTCAATTGGTCCCAGATACCCGATCTCACGGGCAATGTCTGGGCTAATAAAGAAAAGTTGCCGGCTGCTGTTCAGGACTTATTCCCGGAAATTGCTCCGTGCAACACAATCACTGAAGACGCCAATGCTGTTACAGAGACGTCCTCAGCAAAGGATCAACCCCTTGATCCTGAGAACGATCTTCCAAAAGAAGACCCTTCTCTAAAGGCTCTTGAAGTTGGTAGAGGTACTCGTTCTGGCCGGGATTACCACAAAAATTACAATCAACCCTCTTGTTCTTATGTAAATCCTTCGGGAAAGCAAGCTGTAAACGCCCCAAGTGGCAATAATAATGAAAATGCAGGCCCGAAGGAGGCTTTCAAGTACGACTTGATTGATCACTTCAAACACATACCTGCACGTCTGCACATCCTTGACTTATTGCGAATGTCTCCACAAACTCGTGATAGTCTCATTTCAGAATTACAAAGGCTGAATACGGATGTCGACAAACATGCCCCACAAGTCCTACAAATTGAAATGGACTATAGGGTCAAAAAATCAAATACTCCCTCAAAGGGAGAAAAGAAGAAAACTGAGGGATCAAGCAATGAATGCCTCTCGGTACAAAAAGCAGCAAGTGCAACAATTGCCTTCGACAAGGGTGACCTCCTCCTAGGCGAAGCAAAGCACAACCGTCCCTTGTAATTTACGGGGTACGTAAAAGAAATACCAGTACAAAGAGTTCAGATCGATCCTGGTTCTGCACTCAAACTCATCTCTACTTCGGCACTCGAAGAGCTGGGCATCCCACCTAGCAAACTGAGTCACACGTCCGTATCCATCTTCGGATATGACGGCAGCACTCAAAGGCCTATTGGCAAAATCAGGTTCAAATTGCAAATCGGTGATCTTATTTCTGAAGTCACTGTGTATGCAATAAGGACCCCTTCATGCTACAATATACTCCTTGGACGCCCCTGGATACATGAGAATGGAGTCGTCCCTTCAACTCTACATCAGTGCATCAAGTTCATTAGCGACGATGGCCTGATACATCAAGTATTTGCAGACAAAAAGCCCTTCAAAGGCAGAGATGTCCATTTTGCAGATGCTCAAATGTATAAAGATGGAAAAGAAGAACAGGAGGAAAAACCAATTCGCTTTGCCGACAGTCTCCAGAAAGATAAAAGCAAGGCTCCTCAGCAATCATCGGAGGAAAACAAACCCTCCACCAAACTCGAAGTAAGCGGCCAAGCTCCTTTCGTCGTCTCCTTCAAATCTCCAAAGCCTTTGGTAATCACTACCAAAGCAAAGAAGACAAAACAAAAGGCTGGGGGCAAGTTCATTGTCTCCTTTGTGTCTATTATGCATGACACAGACTCAGAGTCAGAGCCAGAAGATGACACAGCATCGAGCCAAGCTGATACTCAGCGAGATCAGCCCGCTCTCACTCCATTGGAGACACCATCAGACATAGAAGGCCCTACGTCTGTTTCCTTTGTTATTCCGGCAACTTCGCCAGAAGAAAAAGTGATTTACTTCCACAGATCAGGAGCATCTCCACTGAACTCTCTGCTTGAACCTTTCCAAAACGAAGGTATGCCTCAGCTATCCCTGTATAGTCCAATGGCACAAGCTATCATGAAGAAAATGGGCTACGACGCTCAAAATTCGACTGGTTTGGGAGGTGGCCGTGGTATTCTTACACCATTGGAACCCACCCTGACCAAAAGTCAACCATAAGATTGGAAAATCCACCTTAAAAAAGGCAAGTCTTCATATAGGTTGGGGTATGATCCTACCGCTCCTATGAGACAGTTGACACCATGGCTGCAAAGTCGCTTTACTGACCAAGCCTCAACATCTCATGAAGACATCGATATCCCTAGATATCTCTTTGAGGAGTTACTCGTCAAAAATCCTGAAAGCTCCTCCAATTGGTATAATTTCTCTGATAATAAAGAGAAATTGCCCAATGACATAGACGGGCGGTTCTCTGTCCCAGAAGAATCATCGTCTCCAAAAGAAGTACCCTACTTCAACCCAATTCCAGCAAATGATTGGGACCATCTCATTGCAAGCCTTGAGAAGGATAGCATTGAGAAGGATACTGATTAAGAAGATTCATGGACAGAAACAGAGCCCCAGTCTGAAAATTTCTCTGGCACTCTAGAAGGTCTTGTTGAGTTGGAAGCCTCCGGAAACATTGTGGAGGAACCACCTTCAAACCTTCCGACAGAAGACCTTGTTCAAAAGATAGACTTGGGAACACCTGATAACCTACGTCCTGTATTCATAAGCAAGAATATAAAGGACGATGAGTTACCCGAGTATATCTCTTTTCTTCGTGAGTTCGTTGATTGCTTTGCATGGTCTTATGCCGAAATGCCTGGCTTGGATCCCAAAGTAGCAGTCCACAAGCTCAACTTGCAAAAAGAAATCAAGCCTATCAAACAAGGCCAAAGAAGATTCCATCCCGACGTGATGGACAAAATCGAACAAGAAGTTCAGAAACTCAAAAACGTTGGCTTCATCCGCGAGGAACAACATCCTGAATGGTTGGCCAACATTATCCCCGTGACAAAGAAAAATGGGCAGATAAGGGTCTGTATCGACTACAGAGACCTGAATAGTCCATGTCCTAAAGATGAATTCCCGCTCCCCATACCAGAGGTGATGATTGACAACACCTATGGGTTCGAGCGAATGACATTCATGGATGGATTCTCTGTCTACAACCAGATAAAGATGCATCCTGAAGATGAAAGGCATACATCATTTCGGACACCATTCGGCGTGTATTGCTACACTGTTATGCCGTTTGGCCTGAAAAATGCAGGTGCGACATATCAGAGGACTATGATGAAAATATTCCAAGATATGCAGCACAAGACGGTTGAATGCTATGTTGACAACCTCGCCATAAAAAGCAGAAGAAAAGAAGACCATCTCGATGATCTTCGAGAAGTCTTCCTCCGACTTCGCAAACACAAATTGCGGATGAATCCACTAAAGTGCTTCTTCGGTGTCTCATCGGGTAAGTTTCTCGGATTCATAGTACGGAAAGCTGGAATAGAACTTGACCCCACCAAAGTCAAGGCTATCCTGGAAATGCCATCTCCCAGAACCCTAAGAGAATTAAAAGGGCTTCAAGGAAGGCTGGCCTACATTCGACGGTTCATCTCCAATCTATCAGGGAAATGCCGTCCATTCTCTCGCCTGATGAAGAAAGGTGTGGACTTTGTCTGGGATGCTGAATGTGAAAGTGCATTTCAAGACATCAAAGCATACCTCATCAAACCTCCAGTGCTGGCTGCCCCACAACTGGAAAACCATTTATCTTGTACACAAGAGCTCCCGACCACTCTTTGGGTGCTCTGCTCGCACAAGAAAACGACGACGGAAAAGAAGCTGCTCTATATTACCTTAGCCGCATGATGGTAGGTGCAGAGCATCGCTACTCCCCAGTCGAAAAAGAATGCCTTGCAGTAATGTTCGCTATACAAAAGCTGCGTCACTATCTGCTGTCAAATACAGTCTACCTGGTTTCAAGGATCAACCTCCTAAAGGTCCTTGTCACAAAAGTAGGTTCTCTCAATGCCCGGCTGGCAAAATGGTCCATTCTTCTATCACAATTTGATATTAGGTATGTACCACAAAAAGCAATCAAAGGCCAAGCTCTAGCAGACTTCCTCGCAGAGCATCCATTGCCTAAAGATTCTCCACTCAGGGATGATCTCCCGGACGAATTTGTCTACAATGTGGAAACTTCCTTGTCAAACGCCTCCTGGGACATGTACTTTGACGGTGCAACCAGGACAAATGAAAAAGGAAAGCAAATATCAGGAATCGGCATCCTCTTTGTCAGCCCCGACAAATACATGATTCCACACGCCTTCTCGCTACTGGAACCATGTTCAAACAATGCAGCTGAGTACCAAGCCCTGATTGTTGGATTGGAACTCGTCCTCGAAACCGGCATCACCATGCTGGAAGTTTTTGGAGACTCTCAACTGGTCGTCAACCAGATGAATCAGAAATATGAAGTCAGGAAGCCTGATTTGCTACCTTACTACAATAAGGCGCAGTCGCTTCGACAAAAATTCAATATCTGCCATATCACCCATATCCTCAGAGGTGAAAACATCCATGCAGATGCCCTGGCTGGACTTGCCGCATCCATGGCAATCCAAGAAGGGGAAAACATGCAAGTCATAGTGTGTCAAAGAAGGATTTTCCCTCCTCTCAACACACACCAAGCAGTTGCTGAATGCCACCAAGTGGTTGGAAGTCGGATGTCCATCCTCAAACCTCCGATTGGTGACTGGAGAGATCCGTTCATTGATTATATCATGTTCGGAATACTACCTGAAGATCCAAAAGAACGGGTAAGCATCCAAAGACGAGCCCCAAACTTTCATTTGGATATACCTTCAAAAGCACTTTACAGAAAATCCTTCAACGGAGTACTCCTACGCTGCTTATCACAACAAGAGGCTGAGGAAACTCTCAAAGAAGTACATGCTGGTCTTTGTGAAGCCCATCAGGCTGGCCCTAAGCTCTACAACCAGATAAAAAGGCTAGGTTATTATTGGCCTACCATGGTAGCTGATGCAATACAATTTGCCAAGCGCTGCCAAAAATGCCAGATTCACGGAGATTATGTCCACATGCCTCCAGAATGGCTACATCCAATAGCAATCTCATGGCCTTTCGAAGCCTGGGGTATGGACATCATAGGTCCTATTTCTCCCCCATCAAGCTAAGGTCATCGCTTCATCTTCGCCGCTACGGATTATTTTCTCCAAGTGGTCGGAAGCATTTGCGCTCAGCAAAATGAAGACTTCATCAGTCCTTCAGTTCTTGCGCACCAACATTATTTGTCGCTTCGGCATACCTAAAAGATTCGTCCATGATAACGGACCACAATTCCGGGATCACAGATTCTATAGGTTCTGCGACAAGTATAAAATCCAAAGTTGTCCTTCGACTCCATATAATCCAGTAGCGAACGGACTAGCAGAAGCTTTCAACAAGACACTCTGCAAAATTCTCAAGAAAATGGTCTCTAGTCACAAAAGAGACTGGGGCGACAAACTGCTAGAAGCTTTATGGGCCTATCGAACCACCGTTCGAGGACCAACCCATAGCACACCATTCTCTTTGGTCTATGGATGCGAAGCTGTTGTCCCTTTGGAAGTACAAATTCCTTCCTTAAGGGTATCTTTGCAAAATGACATGACGCAAGAAAGCAATGTCAAACTGAGACTCCAAGAGCTGGATAATCTCGATGAAAGACGACTCGAAGCTCTACAAAGCATTGAGTTGTACCAAGCACGCATGGCAGGATCTTTCGACAAAAAGGTCAGGCAACGCGCCTACAAAAAGGGTGACTTGGTTCTTGCAGTAAAAAGACCTATAGTCTTTGCCCACAAATCCAAAGGCAAATTCGAACCAAAATGGGAAGGACCCTTCGTCATCGACAAAGTCTTCTCCAACGGTGCATACGCTCTTCTAAACATGGAAGGAGACAGATGTATGCTACCCATCAACGGCAAGTTCTTAAAGCGGTACTACCCTTGAAGACTTCCTCAAAACGGGTCAGAGCAATATCTACACGGCTAAAGCCTATTTCCAAGGTACTTGCTCGTCAAACCCACCTCTTCTGAAATTTTCATCTTTATGTTGAAGTTTCAAAAAAAAATAACAATCTCTCAAAACAATGCTTACTTTCATCGTTTCATTGTTCAAAAGAAAAATCAATCCAAGTTTAGGAGCCTTTTCCCATACTTGACTAAAATTTTCGATCCTTGAACCCAAAATTCATGGTTTGAAACAAAAATCGGGACTTAGGAATTTTCACCCTAGACCGCCTCAGCTTTTACAACTAAAATGGTTTTAAGTCAAAATTTATGACCCTCGGGTCTCTAAACAAAAAAAATGGTTTTTTAGAAACGGCGGGGAAGCGACATTCAGTCGATACTCGCAAAACCCAAAAAAAAAAAACGGAAGGATGCGAACCCCATTCGATACTTCCAAAACCCAAAAATCGCAAGGAAGCGAACCCCATTCGATACTTGCAAACTTCAAAAATCGTGGAGAAGCAACAAACCAGTTGATATCCACAACCCAAATTTCAAAAATCTTGGAGATGCAACATACCGGTTGCTATCCACAACCCAAATTTCAAATGGTTCGAGAAAACCTCAAATTACAAAAAGCGCGGAGAAACGACGTCAAGTCAGTACCCGCAAAACCAAAAGTTTTGGGAAATGCAGGGAAGCGACGCATAGTCGATATTTGCACCCCAATTCGCGAGGAAGCGACATTCCATTGATACTCGCAAAACCTAACCCACGAGGAAGTGACATTCCATCAATACTCGCAAAACCGAATGAGCAAGGAAGCGACATTCCATCGATACTTGCAAGACCATTCAGCGGGGAGGCGACATTTAGTCGATACCTGCATTTTGAAAACCAAAACTCGGCTATAAACGCCAAAATCCGGCTATAAATGCCAAAAATTCGGCTATAAATGCCAAAAACAAAATTGTTTTCGGCTATAAACGCCAAAATCGGCTTTCACGCCAATAAAACAAAACTTGGTTTTCAAAAGACTCGGCTATAAATGCCAAAATCTGGCTATAAACGCCAAAACTCGGCTATAAATGCCAAAATCTGGCTACAAACGCCAAAACTCGGCTATAAACGCCAAATCCGGCTATAAATGCCAAAATTCGGCTATAAATGCCAAAAACAATATTTTTCGGCTATAAACGCCAAAATCGGCTTTTATGCCATCTCAAAATCGGCTCTCATGCCACAAACAAAATTTTTGGCTCTCATGCCATCTCAAAATTCGGCTATAAATGCCAAAATCTGGCTATAAATGCCAAAATCTGGCTATAAACGCTAAGACAAACAAAACAAAATTCGGCTTCTATGCCATTCTAAAATTCGGCTTTCACGCCATCCAAAAATTTTGGCTCCCACGCCGCAAAACAAATTTTGGCTCTTGCGCCACAAAATTAGGCTTTCTCGCCATCCAAATTTTGGTTTTCAAATCATCAAAAACAAGGCTTTCCGCCACAAAAATTGGCTTTCATGCCCAAAACAACCCTTTGACAAAAGATTTTCACAAAATGACAACCTTTTGATCAAATCTTTAAACAAACATTCCCATCAAACTTTTGCTCAAAATTGTTTTCATCAAAAATGATTTAAGTGAAAGGAAGGGGATACAAAATATAGTACCAAAATTGTTTATACATGGAGGTACCAAAAAAAAAAGAAAAAGGAAAAAGAGTTTGTTACAACTCAGGAGCTCAATCCTACATGGTCTTCAACCAAAGGTTCAACTCCTCAAGCAGACCCTTGGCCTTAACTTCCAAAGTTTTTAGGCCACGCTCCTTCAAAATGTCCCCATAAAACGCGGCCGAATGCCGTGACCCATCTGCAGCATGAGGAAGTTCTTCCCAGAGGACCTGCCACTGGTCATGCTCCTGAGTCTTCCTCTGGACATTACCTTCAGCTTCCTCAACCTGGCGAATGAGAGCCCCCTCCTTGTCACGAGCCTCCACAATGGCGGCCCATTTTGCAGCAGCCTCTTCCTCTAAAAGATCAAGACGTTGCCTAGCCTCAACGACCTCCTTATCAAGGCGGTCCAAGTCTTGCTTCAACCCCATGATGGATAACTCGGTAACGTTCTTCTCCCGAACGATCTGCCTCCGAGTCTTCGTGACCTCAGTCAGCTCAACTTTGACTTTGCTGGAAGGTTTTAAGAACATCTCATCAAAGAAGTCACCATCTGGGAAACTCTTGGTCTCAGTCCATTTGTTCCCCAAGGTGATGATCTCCTCAACAAAATCCTTGGTACTTGCGATGTCCAGACCGACTTCTTTGCTATCAGCGAGGATGTCCTGCACATGCTTGATCATGCCAAAACCAGCTTCCAAATGACTTGAAGAAAGAGTCTCAACCCATGAGCTCAAGACAGTCTTCAACACCTTCCTAGCATACTGAAGGTGTGGTGCAGATGAGGATTCGCCATGTTCTGGTGCCCGACTGCCCACGTCATGCTCCATTGGAAGAGTAATCAATAAACTCTTTCCAACGGAACAAGCTGACTCATTGAAAGTTGAAGAAGCCCCTACTTCTGCATCAGCCGCAGGTATCCCCTGTTCTGGCTCTGAGGAAGACGGAGGAATCTCTCTTGCTGCTTCACAATCTGTCAATGAAAAAAAAAAGAAGGAAAAGACAAAAAGGTATGAGTATAATCTTGTCAAAATATATCAAGATTATTATTACAAGTATACCTGCTTCGACGACCGGCGGAGTACTCTCTGCCTCTTTGAGCTCATCCAAAGCATCGTTAAAAGTTGCTTCCATGGATGGCTCGAAATCGTCGGAATCCTCTGGCAAGTCAGCTACATGTTAGCAAATGACAGCAAAAGAAGACAAAAGAAACAAAAGCCAAAGCAAATCATACCAGGTGAAGGTTCTGGAACCACTCCAGAGTCCCTGGGCTCTTCATCAGATGCCCCGATTGGATCCGTCATCGCCTCATCGGCAGGAACCTCAGGCGTCACCAGGTCATCATCCTCTGCTAAATAAAGAAGCAACGGATCAAAACAAAATCTTTCAAAAAAAAAAAGGGGGAAGGAAGAAACAAAAGGAAAGAAGGGATCATACCAGCTATCTCCTCTTCTCTACTTCTCTTCTCCGGAGGCTCGTCAGCATCCTCAGACACCTCCTCAGCAATGGTGAGAGGAACTTGAAGATCAGAAGGACTATCGTGCCGTCTCATGTTACGGCGTTGTCCTCTCCTCCTCTTGCCTCGGCGGGTCGATCTGCTCGACGATCCTGCCACACTATCAACATCAGGCCTCTCACAAGAGTCCTCACTGGATGGTCTACTTTTTTCAGTAGACTCCATGGAAGCCTTCGTATGCTCTGCCTGTATCATAGCATCGATCTCAGCCTCCTCCTCCTCCAGCTGCCTCAAGACCTCACCAGGAATCCCCTGTGCAGTTCCTGATCTGATGATGTCCTGCCCGTTGAGAAAGCCTATCTTGTGCTTCTCTCCAGAAAGGAAGGCCAAAACTTCCTCTCGACGGACACCATCCGATTTGCCAAGACTCTTCCCAGGAGATTGCTTAATATCGAGCTCTTTCTTGGAAAGCTCCCGGTACACTGAAAAGCTCTCCACGAACCACTTCGTCAAGCCAGCAGTCTGGAAGGTGGGCAGCTCAGGATAAGAAATCATGGCGGTAGTATCCTCGGCGCTATAAAAAGCCCATGCATTTCTCCCATCCTGCAGACCTCCAAAGCGCTTCGCCATGCTTGAAGGCGCTCCAGTAACGTCTTGAGAGAAGCCAAGCTGTAATGCAAAACGCGAAGGGACATACGGTTGGATATCGACGAAAAGATGTCTGCGGTACACCATCGTACCAACCCGTATGTTGAAGAGCCACCTCTTCTCCGCGTCCGTCAAAGCATAGTGTCTTCCCGACCTTGCCCTGGTCGAATCACGGGAGACACCAAAGTCAAAAGCCTTCTTCCGCAAGCCCGGAGAAAGCTTCACTGAAGACTGCCCAATCTCGACGTCCCTAAATCGTCGGATCCTTAAACGGGCAGATAAAAGTGATTCGTGAATGGCTGTCCCTCTAGCCAAACGAATCATGAAGGGATCTTCGTCCTGTGCAACTCCCAAACGATGGAAGCTAGGACAGTGGTATACATACCACGAATAGAAGATGTGGGCAGAAAATACCCTGTTCATGGGAAGCCTAAGTCGAACCAGGAAAGCAGCAGCCTGCAGTTCGGTACACAAATAGGAGTAAAGAGTAGGTACCAAAGCCAGCCGCTCTCCAAACGCCATCTGACAAGTCGGAAAAATACAGTGTGGCCTGATGTGCGTCCCATCTCCTCCAGCAAAAACAGCCTCACCCAGCTAGTAAGTGAGGTAAACAGCGAGATCGCTCCACAACGCAATGTCAGGACAAATGGCATCCGTGCTTGCGAAGAACTTCTTCAAATCTTCTCGCATAGCAGCGATCTTCTTCAAACTTGATGCTTTAGCCCTAACATCCTGGGCCATGCCATCAGAAGAATCCCCGCTGTAAAAAAAGTTGGAGCTGCAACTTCTCCAACTGCTGGATCTAACTTTCGAGCCCTCCTTCTCCTTCAAAAAATCATAGAAGGCGATGAGCTGAAAGTACACAAGCCTAAACTCCTCAGACTGCTCCTCAAGAACGCTGTCAATAGGCATAAACTCCTCATAGAGTTTGCCGAGGATAGGCAACCCGGTGATGGCGCTCAGCTCCTTCAAAGAAAGACCAATCTCACCATTCGTCACAATGAAGGTGTTGGTTTGTGGAAGGAATGACTCCAGCATGGCCATGAAAGCCTCATCGGAGAAAACGACGGTTTGCCGAAAAGCGCGAACCGCATAAAAATTCTCGGCCTCCAGAAGAACGGCCTCACCAATCCTCAAGGTGTGATCAGTCCATGACTCCCAGCTCGAGTCAGCACTGAAACGGCCATGAAGTCGAAAAGGCTTCACCCAATTGTTGCCATCACCCCGAAAAATGCCAAGGCCCACCGGTCTCAAATCAACCGATGGATGATCAGAACCTTGGTAGCCACTGGCTGGCATCAACACGTCCATACGGACAGGTGGCTTCTCTGCAAAACCGGAAGGTCCACCAACAAAAACCCCGGTCTTGATCACACTGGTCCTCTTCACCCAACTCGGAGGATCTTCCCTCTTAGGGCACGTGGGAGAAAGGCTCAAGATCGAGATGGTCCGATCAAAAGACGACCAGGTAGAAATAGTTCTTTCCTCACCATCTGCTGTGTAAGAGAACTGAAAACATCTCCTTTGGTATGTCAAGTCGTCGGGGACTGCATCACCGAAGAAGAAGGTAGGCTTGAGCACAACGCTCTGATCGTCCGTAACCCAGGGACGGCTGCTTACCATGATCTTATAGAACTCCTCATCCTTGAGAGCGATCAATCGCTGTCTCATCTCATCACGATTGAGGGAATCGCATTCTTCCAAGTTTTTCTCCACAAACTGGACCTTCTCCCAAGCCTGCTGAACGGCAGCATTAGAAGATCTAGCAGACCGACGAGGTGCGTCAGTAACAGGACCTTTACCTTTGTTCGTTCTAGAAGAACTACCTGCAAAAGATGGAAGAGAAAAGATCAATCAACATCAAAATGACAGAATTCTACTACAAAAAATTCTAGCAAAATTTTGACATGGTTCCGGGGCAATTCCAACGAAAAGGAAAGTACTCCGAAAAAAGACAGGAAGTCTGAAGATGAGCTCAACATCGCTGCGAGCTCATAGTCAGTGGAGAATTCTCAAAGAAGGCTCGAACTCAACATCGCTGCGAGAACAAGCCAATCTCATCAAACTTCCGCAAAATCTGGAAAAAAGCTCAACATTGCTGCGAGCTTCAGAATCCAAAAATTGCAAAACTTCCTCAAAATCCAGCAAGACCGAGAAAGAGCTCAACATCGCTGCGATCTCAAAATCCCAACACTTGCAAAAGATTTTCAGGTATGCATCATCATACTTCCAAATCTATTTACCAAAACTCATGCATCAAAAATATATCATCATGCATTAGATGCTAGGAAAACCTTGACCAAAGTTTGACCAATTCCAACCCAATTTGGTCAAAACCAATTAAACTTTGTCCAAGTCAAAAATCATGTTGGCTTGACCTAGAGACTCTAGCCTTCTATCTTGATGCATCAAACAAAAAATGCATACATATTGAAATTGCATAGCCTCATTATCATAGTGAGCAAACAAGGAAAAAGAAAAAGAAAGAGAGAAAAAAAAAATCTCAGCACAAAAAAAAAAAAAACAGCAAAAAAAAAAGAAGAAAAGAAAGACGCTGAAAAAAAAATGAGCGTGGGGAAAAAAACAGAAAAAAAAAGAGAGTACACGGTTTAAAAAAAAAAAGAAGAGAAAACCGTGAAAAGAAAAAAAAGAGAAAAAAAAAAAAGAAAGAAACACGCTGAAAAAAAAAAGAAAAAGAGAAATCAGCGTGGAAGAAAAAAAAAACAAAAAAAAGAGAGTACACGGTTTTTTTTAAAAAAAAAAAGGAAGAGGAAACCGTGAAAAGAAAAAAAAAAGAAAGAAAGAAAAAAAAGAAAGAAAGAAAAAAAAGAGAGAAGCACGAAAAAAAAAAAAGAAAAAACGTGCATGAAATGAAAAGAAAAGAAAAAAAAAAGAGAGAAGAAGAAAGAAGAAGAAAAGAAAAAGAAGAAAAAATGATGAAGAAGCTACTTCTACAATGGAGATTCTTGACGAGGAAGAAAACTTACTTGAAGCCATTGATGGAGAAGAAGGAGAAAAGCTTGGAGATCCTTGGAGAAGAGAAAGCACTTCTTGCCTTGGGGAGCACTCTTGAAGATTTCTTGCAAAAAGAAAGCAATGGAGCAAAAGCATCAACCCTCTTTGCTTTTATAGAAGAGAGCAAGCCAAAAGAGGAAACAAAGAGAAAGAAAGGAGGTAAGTGCTAAATTTTAGCTACTTTCCCAAAGAGAAAGATATTTTGAGAGAATCTTTCCACAAAAAGAAAACTTGAGAAATTCTCTCCAAGTAAAGATATTTTTAGACATTCTCTACACAAAAGAGATATTTTTAGATATTCTTTACAAATATGACACCATATGAGATCTAGGCCATCTCCAAAGCCTAAGGTCCCATGGGTTAGCCCATATGAGCCAGGTTTGACTACCTAGGCACTAAAAGTGGCTTTTAGTCAAAATATTCCTCTTACCAAGAGCAAAAAAAAAAAGAAAAGAGCAAAAAAAAAAAAAAGTCCCATGCCTCTTTTGAGTTGATGGGACCATTCAAAAAAAAAAGAAAAAAGAAAGTCCCATGAGTTTCCAAAAACCTAAACCATCCAACCTCATGAACCAAATTGAGCCAAAATCTTGAAATTGACATTTCACAAAACCAAAATCCGGTCCCCTAGCTCGCCACATACAGCTTGTTAGGTCACAAGACCAAAACCAAAATTAAAATCCAAAACTTACAAACCAAATCTGACCCCCCAACCTGCCATATACAGCTTGTTGGGTCACAAGGTCAAAATCAAAATCAAACCCCGACCCCCTCACCTGCCACATACAGCTTGTTAGGTCACAAGGTCAAAAACCAAAATCCAAAACCCAAAATCCAAATACCCCATGTCATTTTCAAAACTTTGCCTTGAGATGGTACGTGATCCCTCTCACTACCATAAAATTCCCCCGGAAACTCAGAAGGCTATTCAAAAAAAAAAAAAAAAATGCTCAAGACTCTTGGTCAAGTTGGAATCTTTCCTCCAAGTTTCTTTTCGAGGCACATCGAGGAAAATCGGCTACAAAGCCTTCGGCTTTCCTGAAAAATAGGAAACTTTGTGCCCCGATTTCGCAAGGGTTCTCGTCAAGATTTCTTCAAGAAAATCAAGTCAATAATTGAGGAAAAATGTCAAGAAAAATACAAAAGAAAAAATGGACGAAAAAGACAAAAAAACGGCCGAAACGACGCTCGGCGACCAAACGGGCCGAAGCCCAATGGTCGCCGGCGACCTTGGCCCAAGGTCGCCGGCGACCCTGGGTGCATGGTCGCCCGGCGACCCTGGAAATCCGGGTCGCCGGATTTTTCGCCGAATCGTCCGTTTTCCGATTCTTTTCGCGTTTCGGGTGTTCTGGCCTCTGTGATTTTCTGAAAATCCAATGTTTGGTGCTTCAAAACCACTGATCTTCGTCGACATCTCGGATCCGCCGTCAAAAGCATGAAATCATCACCGATCGCCTCAAGATCGCCAACCGGCTGACCAAGAAAGTGCACTTTCTGTCCGACTGATCGTGAAATCGACAAGACAGATGTCACCGGCCCGCCAACATCAATCAATGTCTGAAATTGCATCGTAATCCGACATCAAATAATGCGTGGATCCACCCGTGATGATCGCAAGAAGAATCTCAAAAGGCGCAGCACGGCCCGCGACTCTTCACATGCCTTGGCAACCACTTAATGACGTTAATTGACCCATTAAAGCAATCATTAACTCATTATTTTGGACGGCCCAATCAGAACCAAGCATTTGGGAGTTACAAATCCAAGCAATCATGGCATTAAACCCATGAAACTCCCATCATCATGAAGCACAAAAGTGATTGAATGCCCACTACCTTCATC
Source organism: Umbellularia californica (assembly GCA_028538565.1). Taxonomy (NCBI): domain Eukaryota; kingdom Viridiplantae; phylum Streptophyta; class Magnoliopsida; order Laurales; family Lauraceae; genus Umbellularia; species Umbellularia californica. The sequence continues at coordinate 29,829,640 of JAPQWN010000006.1, forward strand.
GGCCAATCACAAGCCTTGAAAAAGGAGTTACAAAATCAAGTTGTAACTCCTCATCAATTCTTTCATCATGGCCATCAATGCCAATAAACACCTCATGGCTACCAAAAGCCTATAAAAGGAGGTCCATTCCAAAGAAGAAAAAAAAAGATAGATCCCAAGTGCAAGCTCTGAAAATCCAGAAAATCTAAGAGAGAGACGAAGTCCTGCTACTTTGCTCCCGGAAGCACCACAAGGTGATCAACGTCCCTTGGGGGGCCACCCCCATGGTCACCTCCTTCTCCAACATGGCCTAAACGCGGCTTTTCAGCCCTTTTACTTGGTTTTTCATTGGATATAGGACCTTCTCTTGGTCTTTGTCCTTTAAAAAAACCGAGGTTAGGAGCCAAGCCAAAGAATCAAAGCATCACATGTTCTCATTTGAAGGACGATGGCGAAGCCCATACATGACTTGCGACCGTCGATCTCAACGTGTCCCCACAATCTCCTGAGAAGTTAGATCCCTTTTCTTCCTTTTCTATTGTAGTTTGTATTTCTTAAAGAGACAAAAAGAAATCACAATTCTTGTCTTTCATATTTGATGAGTTTTGTAAACTCGCCTTTCACGGCAAACAAACAAAAACGCCTCTTACGGCATTCTAAAAACTTGTCTCTTTTCTTAATATTTATGCAATTTGAAAAGTTAGAAAAAAGGATTGATTTCCTTTCCACTTGTGAAGGTGAATCTCCGGATTATCACTATTCCAAATTCCAAGTAGAAAGTAAATCTGGCATACCCGAACAAAAATATTGATGCCCGAGATCTTCCCTCCTCCGCCGAGACCCAGGTCAGCCCCGGGGGTGCGGAGGGAGAGGACGGAAGATTCCCCTCTTTTTCCGGTCCATCAGCCTCTTGGCCCTTTGCTCTTTTTTTTTTTTTTTTTTTTTTTTTTGCACTTGTGACTGTGCAATGCCTGGGTCCCTTAAGCTTTCTAATTAACCCATGTAACGAGCGTTAGGCTAGTGACTCCCAAACCAGATGGCTTTAGGGCACTAGGTATGTAAATACCCCTACGGGCTTACCTGCTCGGGTTAAAAAGGCTACGAACCCAAACTAGTAACAAAACTTTTATTCTTTTTGGGACTTCTAAATAAACACTTTTTTTTTTACGTGTGACTGTGCAATGCGTGGGTCCCTTAAGCTTTCTAATTAACCCATGTAACGAGCGTTAGGCCAGTGACTCCCAAACCAGATGGCTTTAGGGCACCAGGTATGTAAATACCCCTATGGGCTTACCGGCTCGGGTTAAAAAGGCTACGAACCCAAACTAGTCACAAAACTTTTATTCTTTTCGGGACTTCTACATAAACACTTTTTTTTTTTGTTTTTGGGCCTGGCTCAGGGGAGGGTTACCTAGGGTTTTGGCTTCTAAAGCACCGGGTATGGGGAGCAAACCCACATCTCATACGACTCCACCGTGGTTTCTTTTTTGTCTCTCTTTCGAAGGTGGTATGGGGAAGCTTTCATGACATGGGTGACCTCATCTACAAACTCTCACATTGAATGGTTTCAACCGTGCAAAGCATTGTGTGGGGCAGACTTACTGCTCTGGTGTTTCTTTTTTATCTTTTTTTTTTGTGTGCTTTGACTTTCAGGTTTGACCGTAGCACATCTCCTTGGTCCTCCCTACGGGGTTTATGCAGCCATATCAAGAGACCGAGGGTCATACTCCGCGAGAAGTGGAGAAGGATCATGTGGTGTACTTCTTCAAGTACATGGCATTCCATGGATCGGGGAGCTTTTCCCCTTCTGCATTTACTAATCTATATGCATTGCCAGAATATACTTCTTTAATTACATACGGGCCTTCCCAATTGGGTCGCAACTTGCCTCTAATGTGTGGGAGTTGTGATTGAGTGATGCGTTTTAATACAAGGTCACCTGTCTTGAATTTCCTTTCCTTGACATGCTTGTCGTAGGCTCTTGCGATCCGCTTCTTGTACACCTGGGCGTGCTCTGCTGCTTTCATTCTTTTTTCATCAAGGAGGTCTAGTTGTAGCTGCAGTGCTTCTTGCATTTGGCCTTCTGTCATTTCTTTATCTAATTGGATCTACAAAGATGGGCATAGGAGCTCGAAAGGAAGAACTGCCTCCATCCCGTAAGTCAGGGCATATGGGGTCTCACCTGTCGGAGTCCTGATGGAGGTTCGATACGCCCACAATGCCTCGACCAAACGGTCGGGCCAATCACTAACTTTTGCAGTTTCCACCGTTTTCTTGATGATCTTGAGCAGTGTTTTGTTTGTAGCTTCTGCCTGTCCGTTTGTTTGGGGATAATACGGGGTTGAATGATGTAGTTCTATACCATATTTTGTGCACAAATCCTCCATTTGTTGAGATATGAATTGAAGGCCATTGTCGGTTATGAATACTTTCGGAATGCCAAATCGGGCTATTATGTTTTTCTGAATGAATTTGACCACTGTTAAAGCTTTGATGTTGACAAATGCCTCAGCCTTGACCCATTTTGTGTAGTACTCTGTCGCTGTTAATATAAAAGCCTTGTTCTGAGTGTTTTCTACAGTTGGAGCTAGGGGTCCTATGATATCAAACACCCAGGTTGAAAAAGGCCAAGGAGCCGTAGTGGGATGTAGTGAAGATGCCGGAGCGTGAATCAGGTCGGCATGCAATTGACATTTCTTGCACTTTCTGACGTAGTCAACAGAGTCTGATTATAATGATGGCCAGTAATATCCTAACCGAATGATTTTCTTAGAGAGCATCAGGCCATTTATGTGTCCTCCACATACGCCGGAATGAGCTTCTTTGATTATCTCTTGTCCTTCCTCGACTGTCACGCATCGTAGGAGGATTCCACTGAATGACCGTCGGTACAATAACCCCCCGACAATGAGATATCTTTGAACCATTTCTTTTAAAGCTCTTTTGTCGGATTTGGTGGCGTACTCAGGGATGTATCCGTCGCGCAAATAATTCCAGATATCAAAGTACCATGGATTGTCATCTGTGAGTTCTTCGTCATGTTGTAAGGGGGCTAGTATCCGCTCTTGGTCAAGCTCCTCTGCTTTTAATTCCTTGCCCTTTGTTTCCTTTTCTTTTGCTTCATCTTTGGATGGGACCCCATCCAGATCTTTGAGGGTCAGGTCTTTCAGCTCGACTGAAGGAGTGTCTATCCGTTGGATGTGAAAGGTTTCAGATCCTTTGTCGAAAGGGACTTCCAAAATTGACGCCAAGGTGGCTAAGGAGTCGGCTAGTTGGTTCAGAGCTCGCGGGATGTAAAGAAGGGAGATCTTTTTGAACTGGGATATGATTCTCATGGCCTCTTCATGGTAATGAGCAAGATTGGGGGCGTTCACCTTCCATTCACCCGCTACTTGGGAGATAACCACTTTTGAATCCCCGAGAACTCGAAGTTTCTTGACTTCTAAATTTGCAGCCTCTCTTAAGCCTGCTAGGAGCGCTTCGTACTCCATTTCATTGTTGGTGGCTGGGAACTCAACTTTGAAAGCCTTCGGTATTGCTACTCCTTCTGAGGATAAAAGCACTATCCCTATTCCTTTTCCATTTTGATTCAAGGCACCATCAAAATACATTGCCCACAATTCGTGGTCCTTTATCTCCTTTATGTCTGCACATAACACGTCCTCATCTGGAAAGTCGGTTCTGACCGGTTCATAGCGTGGTAGGGGTAGATGTGCAAGGTGGTCGGCGATGGCTTGCCCTTTTATGGATTTTTGAGTCACATAAGTTATGTCGAATTCTGCCAAAAGCATCTGCCATCGCGCCACTCGCCCTAAAGTGACGGGTTTTTCAAAGATATACTTCAAAGGATCCATCCTGGCCAAGAGCATGACTGGGTGGGCTAAGAAGTAATGTCTTAACTTCTGGGAGGCCCAAACCACCGCCAAGCAGGTTCTTTCCATCAGGGAGTATTTTCGTTCGTATGGCAGGAGAGATTTGCTTAGGTAATAGATGGCATTTTCTTTTCTACCCACATCATCGTGTTGACCTAGAACAACTCCTATCGCCGTCTCGGTGGTTGAAACATACAGGATAAGGGCCTTGTGTTTAACAAGAGGTTTAAGAACTGGGGGATTCAATAGATATCTCTTCAATTCCTCAAACGCTTTCCAGCAGTCATCGTCCCAATCGTACTGAGCTCCTCCTTTTAGCAATCTATAGAAGGGTTCACATCTTTGCAAATGTTGCGATATAAATCGGCGGATAAATTGTAATCTCCCAATTAAACCTCTTAGCTCTTTTAAGTTCTTAGGTGGTAGCATTTCAAGGATGGCTTTCACCTTTGACGGGTCCACTTCAATACCTCGATTGCTGACCATGAACCCTAGAACCTTTCCTGATGATACCCCGAAGACACACTTTTTCGGATTCATTTTCAGCTGTGTTTCTCTTGACCTTTGGAGAACCCTCCTCAGAGCCATGGTATGGTCACGAGTTTGGGATTTAACTAAGATGTCGTCAACATACACCTCCATACAGTCGTGCATCATGTCGTGGAATATCGCCATCATGTCTCTTTGGTAAGTTGCACCTGCATTCTTCAATCCGAAGGGCATCAGAACATAACAATAAGTCCCCCAGGGGGTAATAAATGAGGTCTTTTCTTGATCCTCTGTGGAGAGCTTTATCTGATTGTACCCTGAGTACCCATCCATAAACGAGAGCATTGCATGCCCAGCAGTGTTGTCAACGAGCACATCTATGTGTGGCAAGGGGAAGTCATCCTTAGGGGAGGCCTTGTTCAGGTTCCTAAAATCAATACAGACCTTTGCGCGTCCATCCTTCTTCTTGACCGGGACTATACTGGCGATCCATTGAGGAAACAACACCACTCTGATGAATTTTGCCTGAAGAATTTTATCAACTTCCTCCTTCATTTTCACTGCGACGTCGGGGAGCATCCTCCTTAGCCTTTGTTTGACCAGTCTCGCATTTCTTTCCAATGGGATTTGATGTTCTACTAAAAGTGGGATCAATCCCGGCATGTTGTGGTAGTCTGATGCGAATACGTCCTGGTATTCATTTAGAACTCGTACGATCTCTTCTTCTTGATCAGGTTCTAAGTATGCACTGATCTGGACTAGTTTGGGCCTTTCCTCGGTCCCCAAGTTGATTTCTTTGGTCTTTTCGGCCGCTGCTTGAGTTTGTTCGTCAAATCTCTTGATGACCCTCTGGAACTCTTCTGAGATTTCATCGTCCTCTCCTTCGACGTCTACTAATTCATAAACACCCATTTCGTCCTTGGCATTGTTGGTTCCTGAAGACGATTCCGGCTCCAAAATAACGGGCATCGACTCGTACCCTATTTCACTAATTCGGCTCATGATTTCCTCTCGCCGTGATTGTTCCACCGGAGGGATCTTCCAACGCTCAAGTCTCCCTATGGTTTTACAATGGTCTGAGGTTTCTACTCCTAAGCTATCTATGTTTTTGGGTTTTTGGTTTTCTAATTTTTGGGGTTTTGTGGCTTTTTGATTATTTTGGATTTTTTGGAATGGTATGGTACAGGTTGGGTCGGGAAAGGGCTATCTAGGGAGGAAGATCCCTGCCCCGGGCAATGCCGAGTCGCGGGGGGATACACCACTTCGTCGTCTTCGGGATTTTCGATCTCCCAGGTTTTGCTGTCTTCTTTTGAGGTTCCTGCTCTCCAGTGTCGCCACGCAGCCGGCCAGTATACGACTTCCTGGCTGTCGGGGTCTTCGATTTCCCAGGTTTCGTAGCTATCTCTCTTTTCAGAAATCGGCGTTTTTTTTTTGGGCAATTTCGCCGAATCACTGGTAATAATCATGTTACATGGTAGCATTCGGAAATTCTCCTCCAAGGATGGGCTTGATCCTCTAACTTCCTCGGATTCGGGGAATCCTTCCCAGGTACCAAAGATGTCTTCGTAGGTCTCAACCTCTTCGTCTCCAGACGATGAATCAGTCATACCTTCTATTAAAAGCTCTTTCCCTTTCTTTTGGGGACGGACCTCATGACATCCCCTTCCATCATGAGGTTCATTGGGGTCTAGGAGTTTGCTATGTCTGACGAAGTGTTCGCCTAGCTTCCAATTTCTTCTAGAGATCGTAGCTCGATCATACGGGTCGAATCCTAACCCTTCCGTCCCTATCTTTGCTCCTAGGATGACGGGGTCAAAGTTCCCATCCTCATTTTTACCTAGTCCGAATCCGGGTTGATATCCGAGCTTTCTCATGAGGTTCGAGCCTTGTATGCATTCTTTTCTTAATGGCGGCTCGGGTAGAGGAACCGGATCTGGTATCATACTTCGGATAGGATCGATGTCGGTTAGGGAAATGATAGGATCGATCTTATATCCGTGGGTTTTGGTTCCAGGTGGGATATGAGCCGGCCGCAGGGTGGGAAGTATCTGAAGTCCTTCCGGTTCAATTACTGGTGGGTCCCCCATAAGTTTTACGATTTTTCCCAGATGGGGAAACTTAATGCATTGGTGTCTAGCGGATATGACCACCTTCATGTGATTCAACCAGTGACGTCCTAATATCAAGTTAAAGGTTGCCGGGATATCCATTACGTAGAATTCTTCAGGTATCGAAATCGGGCCTACTTGTACTAATATCATGATCTTCCCACAAACATTTTTCTTGTTTCCATCGTACCCTGTCACCACCAACGGGGCTGGGGTTAGATCCCTAGCGGTTAGATCGAGCATCTTGTATGTTTTCAACGGACAGATGTTTAAAGACGCCCCTGTGTCTACCTGAGCACCAGATACTTCTTTCCCTGCAACCCTGACTGTGAGATGTAGGGGTGAGGTTCTTGCTTCAGGTGGGATCTCTTTCAATTCCTCCTCGGTGAAGTTGAGGGTCGGTAAGACAGTCTGTAGGGACAAGGAAGAGATGGACGTCCTTAGTTGCTCCGGGGTTATGTCTTTCGGAACTTGTAAATGGGTGATGGCATCCATCAACTGCTTCTAATGCATTGGGGATGTCTTGATCAGGTCAAGGATCGACACTTTGGCGGGTATCTTTGTCAGGTGCCCCAGGAGGTCATATTCTATCCCAGTCTCCAGCTGAATGTGAGTTCTTTCTTGGACATCTTCTTCAGCCTGCGGGGCAGGGATTTCCAAGCCTAGATCTGGCGTGTCTGTGATTGGAGGCAATCTTGGCGGGGGGATCCGTCCTAATCGGAGGTGTGCTTGCGATGACGCTATACCCGAAGAATGGGTTAATTGGGAGTAAGTGACGGTTTGAGGCCCTCCACGTGCGAGGTTATCATCAAAGTACACTTTGTAGAGGTCTGGGGAGTCGACTACCATGCCGGTTCTGAGATTATCTAGTCTGAATTTAGTCTTTCCGACCCAATTGACATATTTCCAATAGTCATCATCTTCAAAGTAGTGGTCATAGTGAGGTTGATTTTGACTAATGGTCGGTCGGACCGGGAAATCAGCTGATGGATGTGACACAGTAGCAACATTTGCCGACGGTCCTTGCAACGGTTGTGTCGAGCTTGACGTAGCGTGTTGCGGCATCGGGTTCATGTATATTTGGATGTTAGGCATCTGCTGCATCGTACCAGGAGGTGGAGCTTGGGTTTGTTGCGCTCTTTGTGGACCGTGTACTCCCATGGGTTTGATGCTTCCCCAATCAATCATTCCTTCATCACTTAGGTCGTAGATCAAGTCTTTGGCCACATAACAATGTGTTAGGTCATGCCCGGCATCTTGTGATATGCACAGAATTTCATCCGATCAAGGTGGTCCGGCCATTGCTGCTGTCTTTCCAGTGGGAGCTGGATAGCATTTTGTTCCAAGAGTGACCAGAAAACAGTGATCCAAGGCTGAGGGAGAGGTAGGTAGTTAGCCCTTTTAGGTCCAAGCCTTCTCATATTCCCGTCATTGTTTTGGCCTGGATTATTGTTATAGTTGTACGCGACTGCATTATAGCTCGGCCGAGGATTAGTACCCTGATTCGGGTTTTGAGGCATCACTGGCGGATTCCCAGGTGGTCGTGCCGGATTTATGTTTTTTTTTTTTGATAAACGGGTCCCCTTTGGCCATGTGGTTGTTGACTGTATCTTTGATCATTCCGAGAAAGGCCCCGGTAATTCTGGTCATCCCGGAAGTTCCGAGTATCCCCTTGAAAATTAACATCCCGGTTTTGCCCTTGATTCCGGTGTTGGCTGAAATTCATTCCCTGATTATGATTATACGGGCGATAAACCACTTCTTGGGTCGAGTTTACTTCCGGGGTTGTACGATTCTCCACTTGATTCGTCACGCGACGGGCAACTTTTTTTTGATCGGAGATGCCTAGGCTATTCAGTATCCCATCATCTAGGTTTTGTTTCATTCTCGACAACCGATGATGTAGGCCGCTCCAGTTCATGACTTCCCCGATCGTCATCAATGTCCTCATTGGTTCTTTCATGTTCGAAATGACCATCCTGACTTGCTCCTCTTCTTTCATATTGTAGTCAGACCTCGTGAATTGACTCAACCATCTCGCCGCGAATTCTTCGTAATCCTCATTGCTCTTTTGCTTTAAGTTGGCTAAGTCATGCCATAAGGGTTTGTTCTTGGTTAAGTGCTGGTATCGCGCTAGGAATTTTTCTATCACATCCTCAAAGGTATTGATCTCGTGCGAGGGCACAGATGTGTACCAAGTTAGCGCGTCTCCGGTCAGTGACTCTTGAAAGTAGTTAATGAGGAGAGCGTCATCGTCAGCGATCATACGACACTTGTTACAGAAGGACACCAAATGGTGATGAGGGTCTGTGGTCCCATCATACGCCACAAACTTTGGTGCTTTAACGAGGAAAGGTGATTTCTTGATCTCTTCTTTCTTCGTGAAGTCATAGCATCCTAACCTCTTGCCTTGTCGTGAAGGGGATTTCTTTCTAATCTCACTCTTTAGTCCTTCGATTTCCTTTCGCATTTCTCTAATCGCCTGGGAGTCAGGGCGCTGATCTTCGCGGTCGGGCCACGTCTCGGGGCCTCAATTGGGGTTGATAGTAAGCGGGCTCTATAAGATCATATTGAAGGTCTTGTTGATATCCCGGAGGTACGTATTGATAACTCTCTTCGGCCTGTGTTCTCCCCAGTGCTTGAGTTTGGGCTCGATGTTGAGTTCTACCCGGGTCAGGTATTAATCTTGGCCGTTGAATTATGTAGGTTGGTCGATGGGATGGCTCGTAGACTGGTCGATCCAATTGATGCTCCTCATAGAGCTCGTGAGGATTCGCGGCATTCATAATTTCAACATAGTAGGGCGGAGGATCTTGTTCCTCATCTAATACCTCGTAGGTCGGAGTCAACTGATTTTGATAGGTCGGTGGTGACCTCTCATATCCTGTTGGTTGGTGATAGGCTAACCTAAGGCCAGATGAGTTTGGGATTGAACGGCTCACAGAGACAGTAGGAGGGATCATCACCTGAAGTTGGGGTTAGATAACCTCGTGTTGGTATTGATGATGGGTTCTTGGCATGTCTCGGGTACTAGCATAAATGGAAGGATTCTGCCGTGGGACCCTCGATGTGAATGATCGGGCCGGACCCACTTGTTCTTGCTCGGTTCGAAGATGCCTATTCTCATATGGAATTGGGATTGGTTGGGTCCTTGACTGCCTAGTGGTGGTCGTAATGGATGCATCAATAGGCATTCCATATTGGGGGACTATCAGGTGACCGGCTCGGTCCGGGTGACTATGGCTGAATGAGGGATGACCTGTGAGACTACAGGTTGAATCACACGTCGGGCCCGTGTTGTGATGTTGGCATAGGTCCTATTTTCTGTCGACTGCCTACTCGATCCGACCAGATCCTTGTACGTGATTTGCGAATCAGCAGAATACGAGTCCCTTCGTATCGGAGTTGGAGGACTAGAGTGGCTCTTCCTCGTGACTACTGAGTTTGTCGGGGGAGGGACCCGTTAGATGATCGGTGGGCTCGATATGCGCGGGGAATAGCGTGGTCAGGATAATGGGGTGTCGAGGGCTCTAGAAACCTCGGCATCCAATGGTGGGAGATAAGCCTGATCGATGGCTTGAGTTGCTCCCGGGGTTGAGATAGGAGGAATGTCGGGCATTCCCCACAGGTGATTTGCCATGGGAAAGAAGGTGGGGATGAGAAAAGAAGGACTTTAGAAAAGATGAGAAGGGAAAGAACTTAGGAAAGAAGAGAACATTTTATGAAATAAATGCAAGTGGTGGAAAGGGAAAGACAAATGGGGTTGAGCTCTTATGTTGTAGTGGGGAGAGCTTCAGAGGGCAGTCATATGGACCCCAGTTCACATTATATTCATACTCAAAATGACCCATAAATAAACGGGATACGGACATTCGGTCATTGACCGAATGCTCGTGATCCATGATAAAACTTATAAAAGACCCAAGTAAATAATGAGACAACAAAAGAGGTCCCATCACGATCGCCAGGTTGTCGGATGTGAATTTTGATCCCCCAGGGGAGGGAAATCGTCATTCAACTATATGAGATATTAAAAAGTTACATCGAAAATGAGGATTCCGACTACCCTCAAAATCGACGGATCACGATCGCCAGTTACGGATACGGCCGTAACACCGTCCTTTGACGAAAGTCAAAAGAGAGCAGGAGAAAATGGAATGGGTTCTTCTCTCGTCTAATGTGCCGCCGGCGACACACGACTGTTGTCTTGCCACTTAATTTGAGTCTTTCAATTTGGGTCGAATCGGGTCTCAAAATAAGGTCATAGTGAACTAGGCAGGGGAAATCAACATCCAGGGGGTGTAGCTTAGTCAAAATCAAATCCATATACTCTAAGGGGGTAAAATGCAATAAAATAGGAGTAGGGGGAAGGTGCCAAATATTTAGAAGAGGATCGGGCCCGCTCTCGGGTATCCCCTTCAATGTCCTTTGACAACCTAAGGTTTAAAGGCTGATTCTTCAAATCGAAAGAACGATGCAAACGGGACTTTGAGTTGTGATTTTTGTGGGTTTCTGTGCGATACGCAAGTGATAAGAGTGTATGGCCGATGATGGGCCGGAAATAAATAAAAAATGGCCGATGATGGGCCGGGATTGATTGAGGGTGGCCGATGATGGGCTGAAAGTAAATAAATTGATATTGGGGGTGGCCGACGATGGGCCGAAAGCAAATAAACTGATATTGGGTTGTGTGAAATCACTCGTCTAGTCTCGTCATTATCATTAATTCGAATTCTCGAAATCAGCCTCTATTCCTTTTAATTTTGAGTTCAAATGAATATTTGGCACCGGAGGTGGAAGGAAAGAGAAGCAAATATTTTTGGGATTAATTTGTTGGTTTTATAGTTTTTTTTGGATTTTTAATATTGGGGCTAGAAGGGTCTAACTAGGGGATTTCCTACTTGGATTTAATCTAACTAATCCATTTCCCTGAATGGATCTCTATCCTATCTTAGGGTCCTGACCGCCCTCATCTGCTCTCCCGGTCCCTTATTGGGGCCCGAAGAGAGAGTGGGACCTAAGTTATTTGAATGAAAGAAACTAAAAGTAGTCTAACCTGGCTAGGGGGAGACCTAGATCTGGGTCTGGGGTCTGACCTGGTCAGCCTAAACCACTATTCAATTTCTAATTCCAGTTTATTAATATTTTGATTTTTTTAAATATCTTTTACTTTGTTTTTGGTCTTTTGGGTTTTTTATTATATTTTTATCTTTATTATCATTTTTTTTGTGTTTATTTTATCTTTGGTTTTATTTATAAAGTCTAAAATCTACTAAACTAATTTTTCTAATCCTAATGAAAGGGATGGGAAGAGAAGGGAACAAATTACTAAGTTTTATTCATTATAATCACCCTGACTAAATTTAGAATTTTCTAAATAAATCCCTATTCCTAAAATGAAAGGGGAGGAGGCCAAGAAATTAATTATTAAACCTAACCTAATTGTCTTAATTAATCTGATATTTAGAATTCTACTTTTTTGTTTTTTTTTTTTTTTTTTAGGTTCTTTTTGTTTTTAGACAAGTCATGCAGTCCTAAATTTCATGGAATAAAATATAAATGTGAAAAATAAAGAAAATGTAGCTACTTATATGATGCATGGGCGTGTTTGAATGCATGGGCAGAGCTGGTTTGAACAAGCTAAGAATAAATTGAAATAAACAATGAAGTGGAAAACTTACCTAGATGCGCAGCCCGCTTGAACAAGTCAGAAATAAATTGAAACAAACATATAAAATAAACATTTACCTAAATGCATGGCATGTTTGGTGCATGGATAAACAAATATAAGTCGAAATAAACTGATAATCAAGCTGTAAGCTGTATGCAAAACTAACATAATGAGCTATTCAAGGTCGGTAGTATTGGATTTATAATTTTACTCTAAACATGAGGGAATACATCCAACTGTCACATGCATGCAAAGTGTGATTTCAAGCCACTGGAAATCAGAAGACCGGACAGAATAGACCCATTGGTTGGAGTTATCTCTCTACGTTGATATTCTTAGTTTGACAGGAAGGAAGGCCAGGTGAGAGGTAGATGGACAAGGCTAGATCGAGTGAATGGTGCCGCGAAGTGGGGTGCAGCAATGAGGTGATGCAACAGTGGAGTGGGGTGAAGAGCAGCGGGTAGGTGTGGTGGGGTGTGGGGTGAAGGTGGGTGTAATGTTGCTGCGAGGTGGTGTTGAGAGTGGAGTGCAGGGAATGGCGTGGTGGAGAAGGGAAGAAAAGAAAAGGAAAAAGAAGAAAGAGAAAGGAAGAATGAGGAGGTGATGGTGGCGCAGTGGACGGTGGGCGTGCAGGTGGAGGAAGAAGGAGAGGAGGAGAGGAAGAGAGAGGGAGGAGAAAGAGAGGGTAGAGGGAGTGGGAAGAAGAAGGAGGAGGAGAGAGAGAGAGAGAGAGAGAGAGAGAGAGAGAGAGAGACGAGGAAAAGAAAGAAGGAAAAGGTGCAGTGGGTGCAGGTGGCATAGGAAAGGGAAGGAGGTGTACCTGGTGGGAAAGCGTCTGGCGGTGCGAGGAGGAGGAAGAAGGTGCTGCGTGTGGATCGGGGCTGCTGCTGCCCGCGTCGGGCGTACTGGCGTGCGTCTGGGGCGTCTCTGCGCACAGTCCGGCTATGGAGAGATGATCGAGATGATGGAGGTGAGGCTTGCGTGGCCTGGAGACGGGTTGCAGATGAGGATGCAGGAGGGTGGTTTTTTGCGCCTGGGGGAGATGGAGACGGCGGGATGGGTTCTGGAGAAGATGTTGATGGAGGGAGGAGAGACCGAGAGGGATGAAGGGTGAGGGTGATGGAGAGATGGTCGCAGGGACGGATGGGAGAGATGAGGGGAGATGGTGTGATGGATGGGGGATGAAGATGGTGATGATATGGATCTGGGGTGGCTGTTCTGCGCAGGGGAAGAGGATCCAGAGGGATGGTGATGTGGTGACGGGGTTATGAGATGGAGATGATGAGAAGGAGAGGGGATGATGGGTCAGAGATCTGGGATCTGCGCATCGGTGGGATAGAGAGAAGAGACGGGGTTTATGGGGGTTTGAGAGAGATCGGGATCTGGGACTCTCATTCCCAGATCTGTGGGACTCTCCATTGCTTATCCAAGTGATGGGCCATGCAAACTAGGCCAGGTCCTTGGTTGTGGGGCAGGTGAGGTCTGGTCTGGTTTAGGTTGGTTCTGGGTGAGATTTGGGCTGGTTTCAAGTTGGGTCTGAGTTTGATGGGCTTGTATTTCAGGTCGGACTTGGCCCAGGTGGGGGCGGGTCGAAAAGGTGGGATCCGGTGGAGATTGGTCGGGTCACCATCACTGGGGCTCGGGCTTCGTAGATTTCAATCCGCCCGTCAGATTTCGACATTCTACACATCGTCGGAAAGCTCTCGGCGAGTAGGCCACTATGAACTGACTTTTAGGACTATCAAACATCTAGAAATGGTAGGTGATTTTTCACGCAGGCGCTTTTTGAGTGTGGGACCCGCTACTTTGATTTTCGATCCACTTGTCTGATCCCAGATTTCTACATACAGATGGAAAGCACTTGACGAGTAGGTCGTAACGAACCAACTTCCGGGGTTTTCATGGGCCTAGCAGTTGTATCATTAAATAAGACAGACTAGATTACCCCTCATAGGGTGCCAAAATGAGGTGTCTACGACATCGTTCTTTCATACCTTTACCTGCACATGATTTCAATTCCTACACCACCTACATCACCCACTTCATCTAATCCCCTTTCTCCACCACCTAACCTGTCATCAACTTCATCTCCAATGTCCCCACCTTCTTCACCTCCATCTCCAACGTACTCACCTTCATCACATACATCTCCAATTTCCTTGCCGTCCCCTATGTCTTCCCACTCAAATGATGGGTTGGACCCCAACCCATCTTCACCATCACAGCCTCCTCTTCGTCAACCTTCACGTACTCATTCTCGTCCCTCTCATTTGAATGACTGTGTTTGTTCTTCAGCTAATGGTCCATCTGCACTTTCTCCTACCTCCAATCAGATTCTTCAACAGGTACTCTATACCACATTTCCAAATATATCTCTTATGATAAATTTTCTGCTTCTCATTTTGCTTTTCTAACAAATATCTCCTCCATTGATGAGCCCAAGTACTATACCGAAGCAATGAAACATTCTCATTGGCGTGCTGCCATGAAAGCAGAAATTCAAACATTGGAAGCAAACCATACCTGGTCTTTACAGCATCTGCCTCAAGGTAAGCAACCCATTGGTTGTCGATGGGTCTACAAAATCAAGCGAAAGGCAGATGGCACCATTGAGCGATACAAAGCTCGCCTTGTTGCCAAAGGCTACACTAAAAAAGAAGAATTAGATTACACAGATACTTTTGCGCCTGTGGCTAAACTTGTCATTGTTCGTTGTCTTCTTGCTGTTGCGTCTATCCGGGGTTGGCCTTTACACCAACTCGATGTCAACAATGCCTTCCTCCATGGTACTCTTCAAGAGGAAGTTTATATTCGTTTAGCATCTAGATTTGGTAAATAGGGAGAGCAGTGCATATGTAGGCTACACAAGTCTCTTTATGGCTTGAAATAAGCCTCTCGCAATTGGTTTGCAACTCTTACATTGGCTCTCAAGCACGCTGTTTTCTGCCAATCAATTGCAGATTATTCTTTATTCACTATGCGCAACTCAACTGGTTTCACAGCAGTTCTTATATATGTTGATGATATTATTGTCACTGGTGACAATAAGCATGGGATCCAAGCACTTATCTCTTTTTTACAGCAATGTTTTCACATTAAGGATTTGGGTTCCTTGAAGTACTTTCTTGGGATTGAAGTTGCCCGTACAAAGACGGGGATTTTTCTTAATCAACGAAAATACACCCTGGACATTCTTACAGAAACTAGCTTATTGGGTGCAAAACCAAGCCCATTTCCTCTGGAACAAAATCTCAAGCTATCTATTGATTCAGGACTTTATTGCCTGATCCTAGTTCCTATCGACGCCTCATTGGTTGTCTCCTCTATCTTACAATTACAAGGCCTGGACATCACATTTTCAGTTAATTACCTTAGCCAATTTCTATAATCGCCTCGTTAACGACACTATGATGCTGCTATTCGCGTACTTCGTTATCTAAAATCCGCTCCAGGCAAAGGCATTTTTCTCCCCTCCAATAACTCTCTTCACATTTCAGCCTTTTCCGATTCTGATTGGACTGTTTGTCCAAACACTAGGCGCTCCATCACAGGCTATTTCACCATGTTGGGGAATAGTCCTTTTTCATGGAAATAAAAAAAAAAAACAGCCCATGGTTTCTCGCTCATCCGCAGAGGCAGAATATTGGGCCATGGGCTCTGCCACTTGTGAATTAATTTGGTTGAAATTTTTATCTAGTGAACTTGGCATTTATCACCGCAGCCCATGCGCCTCTATTTCGATAATCAAGCAGCCCAGCATATTGCAACCAACCCAGTTTTTCATGAGCGTACCAAGCACATTGAAATTGACCGTCATTTGATTCGAGAGCGCATACAGTCAGGTCTAATTGCAACATCTTTTATTCCTTCATGGTACCAGCGGGTAGATATTCTCACTAAACCATTGGGCAAGATACAATTTCATCAATTGTTATCCAAGTTGGGCGTTATTGATCTCCACGCTCCAACTTGAGAGGGAGTATTACAAGTCAGCCCAGCCAAGCAGAACCCAGCCAAGCAGAATATCCAGAAGATGTGGCAACAGCTCATGGCTCTTCAATTAGCATCTCTATTTATGTATACTTTCTTTTTCTATTCCTTTGTTTTAGGATCTAGTATGTAATTAGCAGTCTTTGATTTCTATCCCACTGATTGGGGATCTTAATTGTAACCTAATCTCACAAGTAAACTGCATATAAACAAACATCATATTCAATATACGATACATACGAATTTCTCAAAATTTTCAACTTTCTTCAATCCAATGTTAAATCATATTACTTGTGTAGAAGTGCTCAAGTTACCTTTACTATGCCAAGGGGTCAAATTTACATAGTCAGTCCATAGATTTAGTACGCGGGGGTCTGGTAGCAGATGGTACAAAATAAAACTAAGCCATGATTGTAACCATTTAGCACTACCATTGTTATGAAACAATAAAATGAAGAGAATGCAGTAAGCATGAAAATAATGAGACTAGGGATATCATGCATAACTTAGTTGGCAGAAACCAAATATTTTAGCTACAAGAGTATGACTTCAAGTGATGCATATTACAGGCATTAAGTTCAACTCTCAACAAGTATAGGATTGAAGGCAAGACTAGTACGTACTCATTTACATTGTACGTTTGAACAGTTAAGGCTTGTGATCATCGCTTGAATTCGCGGATGTGTTGCAGCTCCCTAGTTTCTTGAGGAACCAAATCATTCGAAAAAAATAAACATGCAGATCCTTAGAGAAGATCCAGATGACCATACGCCATAGGATTACCATCACTATCATAGCGGCTACACCCCGAAGTCGGAACATAAATGTTATCCAGTAAATTGATTGAAGGACTTCATCTGATGACAAAAGAACGAATGACACTTGATAGGTCGCCAACATTGAAAGAACTGAAATGCCTGTGAGGATGCTCAAGGCCCACCTCGAATTGGATGAGAATCCGCACACAAGTAGGAAGACGAGGAACATGGATGATATAAGTGTAAAGCTGTTAAATATGGAGAAACGTTTGTAACCTTCTGGATTTATATAAGACATAACAGATTGCCCTGCAAAGTGAAGCACTGGTTCCGGTTGGGAGGGTAGTGTTACAGTCAAATGTGGATCAAATAATGTGTTATTATGGTATCCTGTGTCTTGCCAAACACCACCTGGAGGGTTAAGTCCAGCTTGAAAGGCAACAGTGGCCATCAATGTGGCCAGCACTAAGAGTGCTTCACTGAACCAACTGCCATAATTCCAATTCCGCATTTTATTTGTCCTTTTAAATGGTCGCTTCGGAAATGTTTCCCTTGCTTTTTTAGCCCCAGCACCTATTAGGATCCATGTAGTCCTCCAACGTGCACATCCACTTGTATTTTCTAGTGAGACATCCAGTGCAGCACAATTGTCCGTGTTCACAGTGTTAATTTCAACTTTAGTATTGTCGACCAAATATTTTATCACCTGTAACATATTGTGAATGTCGGTACACATATATGAATTAATCCAAGGTCATTTGCCTTTTGGATAGTGATGAATATAAAATAATTCTAAGTGTTAGTCCAGTTAAAAGGAGATAAAATAGAAAAAGTATACTTGAAGATATAATAATAGGTATCTGTAAGTGCCTAAAAATTACGGACTTGGTTAGGTGAGTATGAAACTCGTAATGCTGCTGCTAAACTGTTTTGGATGGATTGGATGCCCTGGACCTGAAAGGGGAAGGAGAAGAGACTCAGAGCCCCTGGCTGCAGTTAGCCGAAGGCACTCTGATGCCTAAGTTAGTGCAGTCACTGAACAAAGGGAGAGTGAGTAGGGAAGAAGAGAGTTCAGACAGTGAGAGAAGTGTATTGCCTTGTGCGTACCTCTTTATGGTTCTCACCATGCATATATATAGACGAATGTCCCATCGGAAGCTTCCTGAGTGAAGGTAGGTGAGAGCATTGTCCCATCAACCTACACCTTGTATCCTCAGTGGAGGTAGGTGAATGTACTGTCCCATCGGATCTTTCCTCAATTCCATACATAAATGCGGACGTGATCGTCGGATAAGGGTAACCCCTTATCGATATCTGGCGGCCACCCTAACTGTCAGTATATTCTGCAACGTAGCTGTCTCGTCACATAATGGGGACTTGACGTTCAGTGTTCTCCTCGGTCAACAGAGCCGAGCTGGAGAAGTCACCGAGGTCGTGGCGTGAGTTCGGGCACTGCTGCCGAAATGCGCGAAGCCAAACTCAATGGAGCATGCTCAGTACTCCTATCGAGGCGAGCTCAAGCTCAGCAACGACTGGCGTAGTCACCGATCCGAATGAAACCGAGGTTGAGCTAATCCCAGTTGGTACTTTTACCAAAATCAGGGATAAAGTGGTGATCACGAAAGCACCCCACACAATTTCCCCCTAGCTCCTGGTCTCTTGAGAGTTCCTCAACTTTCTGAGGTCGGGAGCTATGTAGCAGGAGTATTCCAATTGCTGAGCTTGAAGCTCTTCACCCAATAGCTGACGTCTGATCTGTATCAAATTGTCTCACCTACCCGGACGTGTTGGTGTCGCTTCGTCTGCTTGAAGCAGATTAATGGCGATCTGCTGCCTCAAGGAAATAACTAGCGTGTTCAAATCGTTATGGGAGACGAACTGGCGGTTCCACGTGTCCCCATCTGGTTGATTGTCTAGTCTTTTTGCGAAAAGACGAGTAGAGTACCCGAGGCGGTGCCTTGCACGCACACTTCCCGGGATTCGAAGGGTTTCCCTCTCCTTTGGTATAAAGAGGGGCTTCTTCTTTGGCTAACCACTTTTGCTTCCGCCAGAAGAGGAATTCCTGCGCTTAAGGCCTCACTGAAATCTTTACTTCCCGACCCTGAGCCTTGAGTCTTCCTAGTCTCGCCTTTGTCCCTCCCCCACCTATAAGTCCTTCTTCCTTTCATTACATACTCCTGTTTCTGTCGGGGTTTTTTCTAGGGTTTCCTTTTTTGCTGCCCCTGCCCTGTCTCCATTCTCGTTTCTTTGATTTCTCTGAGCTTAGGATGATGGGCGTGTATAGGCATTGGGTAGATACTTCAGGAGCTTTGGCCCAGTTTAGAGTTAGGTACGGGATACCGGGGGATGTCCCATGTAGATTAGACGACCCAGAAGACGCCTACGATAGCCTGTCCTTTCAGAACGGCTGGATGCCGTTTCCTTTGGTCGCGGTGGTTGAAGGCGGGGTCAGATTCCCTGTCCACCCGCTCCTGAGGATCTGCCTCAGGAAATGGAATCTCTGTCCTTGCGAACTCATGCCTAACGGCTTCAAAATAATCATGGGGGTAGCCGAACTCCTCAGGATCTTAGGAGTCAACCTCGGTGTCCACGACATCGAGGATGTCTACAATTTGTGTAAATCCGGGGGAGAGAACACATATTACCTCCGCGGGAAGCCGAAGCAGGAGCCCCTGGTCCAAGATCTGGAGGACTCCAGTAAATATGCCGGGGATGATCGTTTATACGTCTCGAGGGGTTGGGAATTCGGAGCCGCCGAGACCGATCTGGAGAGGACATTTCGGGTTCCTTGTCGTCTCGGGACCCCGCCGAGTAAACATCAACCCTTAAATTCTCTTTTCTAATAACAAATCTTCCTTGCACTGCCAAGCTGATGTCATTCCGTTTGCTGTGTAGACTTCACCCAGAGGGAACAGGAGGCCAAGCGGGTCGGTTGGAGGCGAAATGACACTTGGCTCAAGGCGGTTTACAACTACCCGGGCCACAAAGGGGGAGCTGCCTGGGACCTTTTGGGGTACGAACCGTGGTATCACTCCTTTATTAAGACGAGGGGCGATCAACTTCCGGAGAGGGAGGAGTTGGTGCTAGCCCTAATGGGGTTAGACAACAAGAATCGCCTGGTACCGAGTCCCCCGCCTCTCCAGCCAACCTCGAGACGGCCGAGCTCAAACATGCAATAGAATCGTACACTTCCTTTCCCAGCTCGGACAAAAGGGGAGAAATGTCGCCGCGCCGTGCCCCTGTTGTCAGAAACTTGAGCGCCTTGGTCTGCGGGGGGCAATCTTCCACTGCCTCCTCGGTACCCTCCACCTCTACGACCCCCGTGATCGCCGATGCTCCTGCCCCCATTCCGCCTGAGCCCTCAGAGGTCCAACAGCGCTCTGCCGAAACTATACTAGAAGAGGTTAGGGCGGAAAAGAGGCCGAGGGTCGAGGGTGTGACTTGAGACGCCGCGGGCCTCGTCTCGGTTCCTCAGCCCTCTAGGCCGGCTGCGTGGAGGCTGAGCCTTCAGACGGAGCCGGGGCGGTCGCTGACGGTGGAAGACCGAGTGGTCGGTAACCCCATGGTGATTGCTGCCCTTGCGTATGCCTGTGCCTTGCCGAGAAACATGGCGAGGCACCGAGAGGCTGATGATATGGCGCTGACTGTGGCATCGATGCAGGCGACGCTCGGGGTGAGTCCTTTTTTTCTTAGATTTCACCAGTGTTTGACTTTGGTCGTTCCCTTCTAATGTTTGTTTCTCCTACAGATACTGCAAAGAAGACTTGTCCAACTGGAGAGGTTTCAGCAGAGCAGCGCTACGGCCGCAAGGATAGAGGCAGATAAAAGGGGTCTTGAGACAACTCTGGGGGGGAGCGGCCGACGGGTGGAGCAACAGGAGGCGACGATCCGAGACCTCAGGTCTGAGCTCGAGAAGGCGAAAGCCGAGGCCGAAGAACAAAAGAAAATGATGATCGAGCTCAAGGTGCAGAAGGATGAGGTTGAAGCTAGACTTCGGGCCGAAGCCGATCGCTCCTTTGACGAGGGCGTCCAGGTGGCCACGAAGCTATACGAGGCCCAAGTCCTCGATGTCAACCAGAAGGTGTGGGAGCTTGGGTGGATTGGTGCGTTAAAGGCGGCGGGAGTCCCCGATGACCATTCCGCGTACGGGAATATACCCAAGTTCCCGCGCTCGGAGTCTGAGCCAAACCCCCTCCCTGAAGTTCCTGCCGAGACCGCTCCTCTACTTGAAACCCTTCAGGAAGATGCCGAGACCGGGGTCGACGTTGACGACGCTGCAGCCGGGGTTTGAAGAAATCTACCTTTCGATGTATTCCTTTCATTTTATTTTCTGTACCTAGGGGAAGCTAGACTAGTGTAACTTTTTGTCTTTTGATGTAAAAAATATTCTTCATTTAATGAATACAAACTTTCTTTATCTCTATTTGCAATGTGTCTTCTTGCGTGCTTTTCTTTCCCATTCTTTCCCTCGAGCTTGGTTCCATAACCAGAATGGGGTGAGTGACAGTTCGGTTCTTAAACCTGAACAAGTAGTTGAGCTAGGTTCCATAACCAGAGCAAAGTAATTGAGTTCGGTTTCCTAACCAGAACAGGATAATAGCTGGGTTCCATAACTAGAGCTGAGAACTTAGCTAGGTTGCATAACCAGAGCAGGATAATAGCTAGGTTCCATAACCAAAGCAAAGTAATTGAGTTTGGCTCCTTAACAAGAACAGGAAGTGCAGTTGTGCTAGGTTCCTTAACCAGAGCAGGTATTTGTGCCAGGTTCTACAACCAGAGCATTACAACTAGGCTAGGTTCCATAACCAGAGCGTAGTAGTTGAGTTTGGTTCTGCAATCAGAACAAGTGAGGTAGGTTCCATAACCAGAGCGAGGCAGTAATTGAGTTCGGTTCTTTAACCAGAACAAGCTAGGTTCCATAACCAGAGCTGTGATGGCTGGTTTTTTAACTGGGCCGATATAGCTGGTTCCTTAACCGAGCTGAGCACAGATGTCGAGTTCCGTAACTTGGCTGAAATTTGAAAGCACAAAACACATCATTCTACAAGAATTAATTCCATTGATTTCAAAGATTGAATACAGTCTAGAAATAGTACTTCTTGAGGTACGTGGTGTTCCATGGACGTGGTAGCTCCCTACCCTCCATGTCCTCAAGTTTGTAAGCTGACTGCCCAGCTGCCGAGGTCACCTTGAATGGCCCGTGCCAGTTCGGTGCGAGCTTGCCCTCGCTGGGATTCTTATCCGCAGGAAGAGTTTTCTTTAAGACCAATTCTCCAACTGAGAACTTCCTTTCTCTGACCTTTTGGTTGTATCCTTGGCCAGTTGCTGTTGGTAAGAAGCTAAGCGAACAGCTGTTGTATCCCTCGATTCTTCAGCCAGATCAAGCTCTTTGGCGAGGTTTACTTCATTCTGGCCTTGATCGAACAGTTCCGACCTGAGAGTAGGGAGGCCGACCTCGAGTGGGATCACAACCTCCATACCATAGGCCAGGGAGAAAGGTGTTGCCGAAGTGGAGCGCGTTGGGGTAGTCTTATACGCCCAAAATACTCTTGGAAGCTTTTCTACCCATCTCCCCTTAGCTCAGTCGAGTCTCTTCTTGAGTCCGTCGAGCACCAACTTGTTGGAGATTTCGGCTTGACCGTTGCTTTGTGGGTAGGCCGGGGTGGAGTAGTAGTTTCTTATGCCAAGCTCCTGGCAGAAGTTTTTGAAGAAATTGGAGTCAAACTGGGTCCCGTTATCCGAGATCAGGGCTCGAGGCACTCCAAATCTTGTGATGATGTTTCTCCACATGAAGTTTTTTGTGTCCTGCTCAGTGATGGAAGACAGTGCTTCGGCTTCTATCCACTTGGTGAAATAGTCGGTGGCCACTATTAGCCACCTCTTATTCCCTGGAGCTCGGTGAAGTGGCCCCGCTAGGTCTAACCCCCACTGGGCGAAAGGCCATGGGCTAGAGAGCGGACTCAAGTCCCGTGCTGGCTGATGGAGAGAATGAGAGAACTTCTGGCACTTCTCACATTTTTCGGCATAGAGCTGGGCGTCTTTCTGCATGTAAGGCCACCAGTAGCCCTGGCTGATAGCTCGGTATGCCAGTGACTGACCTCCTATGTGATTGCCGCAGATTCCTTCGTGGATTTTGTAAAGGAAATCTTCCACTTTGCTCGGGTGAACGCACTGGAGGTAGGGGCCAATATAGGACTTTTTGTAGAGCTTGCCATCCGGAGACAACCAAAACTGAGCTGCCTTCAGCCTGATTTTGTGAGCCTTATCTTCAGGAAGCTGATCATCCTTGAGGTAGGAGATGAATGGGTCCATCTAGCTCTGGCCGAGGTCAGCACACAAGACCTGCCGAGGTGGGTGGAGCTCTGTGCTCGGTCTGTCCAGTGCCTCCACTTCAACAGTTCTTTTTCTCCCAGCCTCAACGACAGAGGCCAGGTTGGCGAGTGTGTCGGCATGAGAATTGGAGTTTCTGCCGATTTGCCTGACTTCAACCCTTTCGAACTGAGAAAGAAGTTGCTTTGCGTGGGCTAAGAAGGCTGCCATCCTATAGGCGCGGGCTTGGTATTCTCCGCTCATTTGGTTCGTCATCAGCTGAGAGTCACTGAAAACCACTAGCCGTCGTGCCCCCAGAGTTTTAGCACTACTAAGCCTCGTGATTAGCGCTTCATACTCGGCTTCGTTGTTGGAAGCCTTGAAGTCAAGTGTTAGGGCTTGCTCGATGAGAAGGCCTTCTGGAGATTGGAGGACTATGCCTGCGCCAGCCCTTATCGATGTTGAGGATCCGTCGATGAAGACCTTCAAGGCTGAATCAAGGAACTGTTTCCAAGATCGCTCTTGCTCAATTTCGGTCTTGGTGACTTCTTCACCCTCATTGCCCCCAGTTCGGTATCAAGCTGTCTCTGTGCCGAACTAGGAGAGGTGAATTCCACAATGAAATCTGCTAGAACCTGGGCTTTGATCGTCGTTCTGGGTTGATACTGGATATCATACTGCCCCAGCTCGACGGCTCATTTGGATATTTTTCCAAAGAAGTCTGCCTTTCTGAAAGGGGACTTAAGTGGATGTTCTGTAACAACTACTATGGAGTATGTTTGGAAGTAGTGGGGAGTTTGCGAGAGGCGCTGACGAGTGCTAGTACAAGTTTCTCCAGTGGCAGGTACCTAGTCAAGCAGGATCTTGCTCGCATAGTAGATAGGCCTCTGTTACCTGTCTTCTTCTCTGATGAGCACCGAGCTCACTGCATGGTCCGAGACTGCCAAATATAAGTACAGGGTCTCTCCCTGCTTCAGAGTAGATAGCAGGGGAGGTGAAGACAAGTAGCATTTGAGTTCCTGAAGGGCTCTGTTGCACTCCGGGGTCCATTGGAACTTCGAGCTTTTTTTTAAAAGCTGAAAGAAGGGACGACACTTGTCCGAGGCTCTGCTGATGAAGCGGTTGAGCGTAGCAGCCATCCCTGTTAGCCTCTGGACTTGTTTTGCCGTGGTCGGACTCTGGATAGCCTGGATCGCCAAGATCTGCTCGGGATTAGCTTCAATTCCTCGTCTGGTGACCAGGCTTCCCAGGAACTTGCTGGAGCCGATACCACACGCGCACTTGGACGCATTCAGCTTAAGCTAGAACTCTTTGAGGATAGCAAACGTCTAACTCAGGTCCGTCAAGTGGTCCTGTGACCTTTTAGACTTGACGACCATGTCGTCGATGTATACCTCCACTGTCTTGCCGAGCTGGGCCTGAAACAACTTCGTTACCAGCCTCTGGTAAGTTGCTTCGGTGTTCTTTAACCCAAAGGGCATCACTTTGTAGCAGTAGATGCCTCCAGGTGTTATAAATGCGGTCTTTTCTTCGTTGGGCCTATACATCGGGATCTGATGCTAGCCTCGGTAGGCATCGAGGAAACTCATCCTGTCATGCCCAGCGGTTGAGTCGATCATTTGGTCGATTTTTTGGAGAGGGAAGTTGTCCTTATGATAGGCCTTGTTGAGGTCGGTGAAGTCTACGCAGACCCTCCAGCTTCCGTTCTTCTTCAGCTTCCGTTCTTCTTCTTGACCACTACTGTGTTGGCCAGCCATTCGGCGTAGTTGACTTCCCTAATCACTTCAACCTCCAACAGCTTCTTGACCTCTGCCTGTAGGACCCCAGTTCTGCGAGCCTTTTGAACCACAGATTTGTTTCTGGGATCCACGTTTAGTTTGTGGCACATGATCTCAGGGCTGACGCCGGGCATCTCATAGGTGGTCCAAGCGAAGACTTCCTTGTTCTGTAACAAGAAGTCAAATAGCTCGGACTTTTCAGCCTCCGCGAGCTGACTGCCGAGCAGGAAGTATCTCTCAGGATCGCTGGGATCGATCCTGACCTCGGTGAGGTCTTCGACGCTCTTCTGCTAAGGAGCTCGGCCGACAGCCTCCAGCTCGGCCATGTGGACTTGCTGTGGTTTTACCTCGCCCGGGACCACGGCCATCAGGTACTGCTTCGCCATGTGCTGGTTGCCCCAGAC
This sequence comes from Umbellularia californica, assembly GCA_028538565.1. NCBI lineage: Eukaryota > Viridiplantae > Streptophyta > Magnoliopsida > Laurales > Lauraceae > Umbellularia > Umbellularia californica. The sequence continues at coordinate 29,854,998 of JAPQWN010000006.1, forward strand.
CGTAATCACCTCGTCTCTTCCGTCCCCGTTCTCCAATGAGAACTTGAGCTTCTGGTGGTGGGTGGAGGGCACCGCTTCCATGTTATGCAGCCAAGTCCTCCTCATTATTGCATTATATGGGGATGGTGCATCCACCACTAGGAAGTCGGCTGTTATGGAGGCATCCCCAACTTGGACTTGGAGGGAGACTTTTCCCTTGGGGTACACTGGCTTGGAGGTGAAGCCTACCAGCGGAGTGTGGGTCTCTTGCAGGTCCTCCTCTTTCAGATCCATCTTCTTGAAGCAGTCGTAATAGAGGATTTCTGACGAGCTCTCGGGGTCCACGATGATCCTCTTGACCTTGAAATTCTTTAACCTCAGGGTCAGGAGCAGTGGGTCGTTATAGGGGAGCTGGACCCTGTCTAGGTCCTCGTCCATGAACCAAATCTTGGGACTCTCCTTCCTAGCCTTCTTGGGAGAGGGGCCGTGTTCGGCCGTCATCACATGCTTACCGTGCTGGGCCCTCTTGGCCTCGGTACGAGCCTGGTTGCTTCCTTTGGGAGCGGGAGTTAGGTGGATGACGCTGATGATATCTTCTAGCTCATCACTGTCCCGATCACCATCCGGCTAGCGCTGGTGAGCTCGGTGGACCCTGCCCTCCTCTTTGATGAAGTCTTTGAGGTGCTCGTCCTTTACGAGCTTTTCGAGGTGGGCCTTGAAGGCCATGCAATCCTCAGTCCTGTGCCCGTTTTTCTTGTGGTAGGTGGTCCGAGTGTCGAACTCAACCAAATAACAAAAATTCTAGCTCTACGATAACTTGTAGCACAAGGCAGTGAACCGATTCGTTTCTCGAGGATCAAAGTACTAATTAAACCAAATCAAGGTAAAACAAAGGGGGAAATTGTGTATACAGAATGTAAATGTAAGAAATAAATGTAAGAAAAATATCAAATTGTAAAGCAACCAATCCAAGAAACTGTTAGAAATCAAGTTGGCTTTTCATCGAACACTTAACATGCATCTGGATTGAATTAATTGGTTAAGCTATGATTGACAGAAATCTCTGCATCAAACACAAAGAATTTAACTACCAAATGATTCATAAACCTGCAATCGCTAGATTCATGCAACCTATGCTAGTTTAACACCCAGGATTCAATTAACATAGATTAGCAAATCTGCTAACCTAACCCTCTTCAATTCATGTGACTAAACCACAATTAATCAATCACAATTTAATCACAAATCTCAATCAGGAATAAGGATGCAATCAGATCACATCACACAATAGAAATCTCTAATCATGCAATTCGAAATCCAAATCAATAGAAGAAGGAAACAATTAATCCAATTCAGAATCAAAATTTGATACAGAATCTCAAAGCCAAACCAAAATTTCCTCCAGATCCTTGGATTAATCTGAGATGTTTAGCTCTCCATGGCTGCAGTATTCAACTTGCAAAAGAAAGAAAAACAGTCTCGCTAGAAGAATAGAATCGTTCCGATTCTCCCCCGTCCTCTCTCTAACTCGGGTTCCCTATTTATACAAAACCCACCGACTGAAAAGTTCAGAATCTTAATTTACCCCCAGGTTAAAGTTAACCCTCTGCATCTTAGCTTTCCTTGGCCACCGAAATCACTTGATTTGGGCTTAAGATGATAGAGTTATGCCCAAATCACTCTCTGCTACTCAGGTTCCAGCAATAGCACCTCTGCTCTGACTTCCAAGCCCAATCCGGCCCACTAGATATCTGATTCAGCTCTGGGTCTCTTCATGAAAGTTGTAGAGCTCTCTCTTATCGTTCCTACAAGCCAAGATACATAATTTTTAGATATATAGAACTCAAGATATGGCTGAAATACAAAAATAGTGTAGAATCCTAATAATGCTGGAAAAAAACAATTAGTCCCAATTTGAGCCCGAATTTACAAAACATGGCCAAGCCCAATCAATTAAGTACATGGGGAATGTAAAGGATTAAAAATGGAGGTTTATTAATGTATGAAATCTGTGATTATCAGTAGGCACAGAACTTGCTCTAGTCGCGAGTGGAGGGGTCACCCTTCATGGGTTGGGGCCACTTGAAGAAAGGCCGCGTTCTGATTTTGCCAAGGAGCTTGTAAATGAGCTCTTTAAAGATTGTGTTGACGGCCTTGTAGGAGGCACCGGCTGCTTTCGGCTTCGCGCTGCCCCCCAAGGTGGGAACCGAGCGTATTGCCAAGCTCGCTGGCGCTCTGCTCCGGTCCACGTCCTCCCTCCTGGATAACTTCTTATCCGTTTTGGAAGGTCTATACTCTTGTAAGGTACCGAAGCTCTCCCGAGCTCGGGCCTCATCTTTTTCCTGCTCAATGAACTGGTTCACCCGGGCCATTAGTGCTTTCACAGTGACCACGGGGAACCGTACCAGGTCCTTGCAAAGCTTGTTGCCTGGCAACAGAGCTTGTTTAAAGGACCTGATGGCCACTCTGTCGGTGGCATCTTCTACCTAGCTGTAGATGGTCCAGAACCTCTTGGCGAACTGAGTGATACTTTCGGTCCGCCTCATTATGATGGCCATTAGGTCATCGTCTGTCTTCGGAATGACCCTGTGTGCTTGGAACTTTTCTACGAAGGAGCTTTGAAGCTGCCGCCAGCTCGAAACTGATCCTTCCGAAAGCACGCAGAACCACCGCAGGGGGAGATCGCCCAGACTAGAGGAGAAGACCTTACAGTTCAGATTGCCGATGTCGCCCCATACCAACATCCTTTGGGTGAAATGCCAAAGGCGTGCAGCTGGGTCTGAGGTCCCGTCGTACAGATTGAACCTCGGGACGCTGAACTTCTTAGGGAGTACATAGTCCCTTATCTCCTGAGAAAATGGAGACGCGCCGTGGTCATCAATGTCATAGGCGTTTAGCCGGTCTCGGGTGAAACCGACCACCTCCATGTTCTGTTGGACAGTCTATTTGACCTGTTGGTTAAGCCATTCCCTCAGGTCGAACTTATCCTCCGGTTTTCGACGTTGTTACTTGGGGCCATAGTTGAGATGACTGCTGCTCAAGCCTTCATCATAGGCTCGGTCGTGCCTCTTCCTGGTCAGGACTTGCCTCAAGTCCTATCTGACGTCAGGGGCTGCTGGGCTCGCTAGTGTGTCTTGGCAGGGGTCTTCTCCTTCTCCCGGAGCTGTCTCCGGAGTTGGCGAATCAATTTGTCCTGCTCCTGGATATGGAGGTTCTGGGCCTCAATGTCCCCGAGGAGCACATCGGTGACGCCTTCGGGGAGCGCGTCGTCGTCCTAGGGGAGAGCGTCGTTGTCTTCAAGGAACACGTCGTCGTCATCCCCGAGGAGCATGTCGTCGTCGTCAATATCGTCCTGGTGACAGCATTGGCGTGACTTGGACGGCATCGGCGTAGCGTCCCGTCAAGAATGCTCCGGGTGGACGATGATGTCTTGACGAGGTTGCTCCAGCGGGAGAACATCCTGACGGGGACTCTGCGCCCAAGGAGGATCTTACCGGAGGCGTTCCGGCAGGGGGTCGTCTTGCCTAGGAGGTGCTGTCACCCCTTTTAACGACGAGCCTGACCGAGTTGCTAGTTCCCCCACGCTCATGGCACCCAGTCTTTCCCCCGGTCCTCTTCTGGCGGGGGACCAGTGGCAGCTGCCCTGGCACCTCTGGCTGGTGCGTCGCTACTGGTGGTAGCGGAATGGGCAAAAATGGCGGTGGTGGCTGGGACCTGGGTGGTCCATCGCCCTTCCCTTTCTTAGTCTTTGGAGGCATGGTTTTTGAGATGGGGATTTGGTTTTTGCAAACAATTCCACAGATGGCGCCAATTGTAAGTGCCTAAAAGTTACGGATTTGGTTAGGCGAGTATGAAACTCGTAATGCTGCTGCTAAACTGCTTTGAATGGATTGGATGCCCTGGATCTGAAAGGGGAAGGAGAAGAGAGTCAGAGCCCCTGGCTGCAGTCAGCCAAAGGCACTCTGATGCCTAAGTGCAGTCACTGAACAAAGGAAGAGTGAGTGGGGAAGAAGAGAGTTCAAACAGTGAGAGAAGTGTAGTGCCTTGTGTGTACCTCTTCATGGTTCTCACCATGCATATATATAGACGAATGTCCCATTGGAAGCTTCCTGAGTGGAGGTAGGTGAGAGCATTGTCCCATCAGCCCACACATCGTATCCTCAGTGGGGGTAGGTGAAGGTACTGTCCCATCGGATCTTTCCTCAATCCCATACATAAATGCGAGCATGATTGTCGGATAAGGGTAACCCCTTATCGATATCAGGCGGCCACCCTCACTGTCAATACGTTCTGCAATTTAGCTGTCCCGTCACATAATGGGGACTCGGCGTTCAGTGTTCTCCTCGGTCAACAGAGTCGAGCTAGAGAAGTCACCGAGGTCGTGGCGTGAGTTCAGGCACTGCTGCCGAAATGCGCGAGGCCAAACTCAACGGAGCATGCTCGGTACTCCTACCGAGGCGAGCTCAAGCTCGGCAACGGCTGGCGCAGTCGCCGATCCGAATGAAACGGAGGTCGAGCTAATCCCAGTTGGTACTTTTACCAAAATCAGGGATAAAGTGGTTATCAAAGTACTTTCTGCCTCGGTAGAAAATGATTACTCACCATCACCCTACTTAATCAAAACCAATGGATTACTCACTTGTAATATGATTTCTTGAAAATATTAATTTATAACTCCTATCTTGAACTCCGAATCATGAAATTGTTCCATTTAGGCTTTTCCTAAGTGGATGAGGGGAGCATAGTTTATAGTGGGGGATGCCTATTGAAAATTTGAACCGCTCAAAATTAATGCACTCCCCATACATGAGATATTCTCAAATTTCTCTCCAAGTAGAGTCAGCTGCGCAATATTATTGATAACATGATGATTAATAATGTATACGACTTGAATCCTATTATTTGTCATATTCTAAAACTTATAATAAGACCAAGTCGTATTGGAGTAAACTTTAGGGGATGTGTCATACACGGGTAGGGAGTTTGTCTTTAGCGGCTCGGATTTTCATAAGATGGACCTACTAATGAATTCCACTCATTTCACCTGCAGAAAGTAGGGATGAGACCCAGGTATCCTGACTCCCTATCTTATAAAAAATTATGGCGTGCATAATATATTAAAGTATCTATTTTACTAACTCACATATGTATATATATACACATCAAATATGTGAACAATACTCCAGCAAATGTTATAGGATTTTTCGTAGAAAATAGATGAACTAAACTAAGATTAAATTAAAATTAGAAATCATTCTAAAACCCAATATCTTTATTAGGATGAATCTCTATATATTACAAGAAAAGAAAGGGACGAAAGAATGATACCTTATGTTGCATCTTGTCTGCAAGGAGGTGGAGGATGGTGTTTCCATCATAGTCTTTCAAATTAACCAACTCATCATCTCCTGCAAATTCAATCAACATCTTCACAGCGTCAAAATGGTTATGCTTCACACATAGGTGTAAGAGTGGCTCTCCTGCATCAGTTAGAACTCTAGCCGCTACTGTTTTTGCCTTAACGAACTCTTTCAAGACCTCAATATGGCCCTTGATGGCTGCAATATGAAAGGGAGTTCTTCCATCTCCATCACGAGCATAACAAACATCGGTATCCCTTTCTAAAATCGCTTCTACCACACCTACATGACCTTGGGCTGAAGCCAAATGTAGCGGAGATTGTCCTTTTGAGTTCAATTCGCGGGCAAGGTGTGGTTTCCGATTCATCATCTCTTTTACAAAGTCGACATGCCCGAATAGAGCTCCTATGTGTAGCGGATTATCTTTTCCCACACAAGAAAGAAGTACTCCATCAAGTGCACCTTGACTCAATAGACTTAACAAATAGTGATTCCCTGTTATTGCTGCTTCATAAAGGCCATCCATCTGTGTTGATTTAGGTAGATTACTTTAAGATTTGAATCAATAATATATACGTAAATATAACATGTATATTGTGATGCGGATAAATATAAAGATCATGTGATTAGAGAAGCACTGGCCTTTATGGAAGGTCTAAGAAGCACAGATACGGACACGTCGGGGACACGTTAATATTAATAATAATAATAAATCTAATCATATACTAAAAGATAATATCATTTTAACTTTGTAATCAATTTAGCAATCAAATAAATAAAAATCCATGTAGTAGTAGTAATAATAATAATAATAATAATAATAAAATCTAATCATATATTAAAAGATATATCATTTTAACTTTATAATCAATTTAGCAATCAAATAAATAAAAATCCAAGTACCAGTGTACCACTGTAATATTTCCACCTCCTTTATTAAGTTTCTCAAACTTGGTTACATATCTCCACAGTGGCTTATTTATATCTTCTTCATTGGAGGGGTATGAGCTAAAGCCAGGAATGGAACTCATATTCCTAAATTCCAGAGGTGAAGAAGCAACTGATAAATAAAAAATAATTATTTGATAAAAAGAACAGCAGCAAAAAAAAAAAAAAAAAAATCAGCAGCAAGGAAGTTTGCAACAACACATAAAAGAAGAAAACAGCAAAAACAGAACATCTAATGATTCGAAAAACAACAGCAAATTACAAAAAAGTAGTACAGAAACAACAAACGGATTTGATAAGCCAAAAAAAAAAAAAAGCAGCAGCATGAGCAAAAACATAGACAAGAAAAAAAAAAAAAAAAAAAAAGAAGAGAGAAAGAAAAAAAAGAGCAGCAACAAAAAAAAAAAAAAAAACCCGTACCTAATGAGCAGAAGGAGTACCGCAATAGATCTTCTTCTTCTTTTCTTTTCTTTTTCCTTCTTCCATTTTTTTCTTCTTCTTCTTCTTCTTCTTTTGTTAGGACTGGACGGAGAAATGGGTTTTTTTTTTTCTTTTGTTCAGGGCTAGATGGACGAATGGGTGTTTTTTTTTTCTCTTTTGTTTAGGGCTGGAGTTGGATGGATGAATTAAAAGAGCCCCTTTTTCCTCTTAAGTTATAACTTTTTTTACAAACAATCCCCTTTTCTTTCTTTTTTTACTCTAATTTTAATTTTATTTTCCAATTAAAAGAGACCAGCATGTCCCTAACATGTCCCCTTGCGTGTCCCAGCGTGTCCAAAATATAAAATATAAAAAAAATAAATAGGATACTCTTTTTGGCGCATCCGACACGTGTCCGAGCGTGTCCGTGTCCGACACGACGACCTCGGAGAGGTGTCCGTGCTTCCCAGTGGCGGGTTGTGATCGAGTATCCATCTGTAAAGAGCTTCATCAAGTTATGAGAGCCCAAAACAGTTCAATGTTACTGAGATTTGCTGAAGTTGCACCACAGGGTGTATATTGCAAAACTATAAAAAGAAAACCATTAATAGATGCTGGACGTTGGGCCTTTTGGGCAGATGATTAGTGGGCCCAACCAGGCCCAAAACCCTTATCTTCTTGTTGGAATTGAAGATCTGCCTATAACCTGTCAACATGTAACAGTCACTGCTATGTTGATATTGGGCAACCTCTGTTTACAGTTTTTCTTTTTTAATTTTATTTTAAAGACTTGGGTATCTTGTGGTCTTTGACCCAACAGGACTTATCACCAGAGTGGCATCTGCAAAAACCCACATCTTATGCCACTCCAACTGTCAGGTAAGTTGACAATTACATTATGCCTAAGTCGACAGTTGCATGCTGTCGTGGGGTTCTGTGTGACTCACTGACTGCCCCATATTGCTCGGACAACTCATGAATAATGACAAAAACAAGGAGTGTACTTATAATTTTGAGCTACCAAACAAAATACGTATTCATTTCGACCATCCTAATACTAGCAAAGATTTTAGAATATTGTAGCAATTAGCTTAAACAAATCAAGAGCCCATGCATGTCAATCGGTAGAGGCACACTAATTCTTCAATATAGGGGCACACTGAGCAATTTGTTCATTAAAAATTTGCTAAATCCGCTAAACTAGGAAGCACCATGCTGCGTCTCAAAATAGAACATGTGGCAACTTTGTGAGGCTCATAGCTCCCTTTAGATCATAATTATCAATTTCGTTCTTTTTCGGTCGAAATGACCGAAATTTTTTGTTTCGGTCATAAAGCCAAAACAAAGTGCACGGTGTAACTTTTCGGTTTGACTTTCTGTCAACTTCGGCAAAAAACATGGATTTCGGCCAAAACTGACAGAAGTGGCTGAAATTTTCGAAATAGCCAAAATGTTTTAGGGAGTATTTTCAAACTTCAATTTTTCAAGGTTGTTAACTTTTATGGTTATGAAAATTGTTTTTAAATTTTATTATGGTAAGGAATGTGCTTAAATTTTATACTTACATGTTATAATATTATTTTATCATAATGAGTTAAATGCATAAATTATATTCTTTATTTTTTCTAGCATATATGTATATTTTGCTTTTATTTCTTTTCCCGAACGTAACTCCAAAATGTCTTATTAATATTCCAAATCAGTTGAAACATTTCATTCTAGAGGCTAGATCGAAATGGAGTCCGAAACGAAATTAACAACTATGACTTCAGATGCATGGACACTTTTTAGATATCACCGTAAATGCTAAATTTGGTTTGATGAATGAGAGCGGTTTCCTCACTAACTTTTAAGATATTCGTGTAAAATCTAAATAGGTTTGATGAATGAAAACAGTTCCTTACCCCGGTGGTAAGGAGTAGAAGTTCTCATTGGGAGTGGCATTTCTCATGTGTGAGTTTGTGTCTCCTTATATGCGTGAGCTGTGTATCCTCACATGTGCGAGTCTCACAGGGTCCCAACCCCATAGCTAGGATACCAAAAATAAAAAGAAAATAATAAAAAAGTTTAATGAATGTTGCAAATGCCACATCAGCATACGAAACAGGTCCCCCTCTTTTATTCTTTTATATGGTGGGACTTAAGATTAGTTAGAGTTGGATTATCCTTAATAATAGAGCGAGGTAGAAAAGTGAATCTGAGCAGTTAATATGTCAAAGGCGGGTCCTCATTGATGGACGGTAATTTGTATAATAGATTAAACTAATTAATAACTAACCAAACTCTACAAAACTCTTACGATATTGTAGTTATCTTGACAACTTTTTAAATATAATTGGCAGCAATTATAAAACAACTTACAACAAAAATAATAGAAGGTTTTAATAATATAATACTTTATTCTTGCAATATTTAAATATGTAAATAATTGTTATTGAGATATCTAAAGGAGGCTTAAATCCTTGTGATTTGGGGCCTCGAGTTGGGGTAACAATGGGTGGGGTTAAAAAGAGAACCCAATTGACCCGAACCACACTTGTCAGAGGCAGGTTTTGTAGAGGTTTTCAATGGCAGTTTTGACTATGTAGATAAAAGCCCCTCATAGGTCTAGGGCGGCTTTGGGTTTCATCTTTTCACACCACTTGATCATTATAACTATAATTTACAACCCAGCCTACTGGTATTTTCTTAAAATACCCTTAAAACTAGAAAATCTAAAAAAAAAAATCTAGCCAATTAGTTAAAAAAAAACTTAATTATATCCCCTAAAACTAGAAACTAAGTCATCAAAGATTTTATTTCCAAGCATTAGAATTCTTCTTCAATATAAAAAGAAAAGTACTATTCTCAGGAAATCTTGGAAGTTTGGTTCATGGAAGAACCATTTTATTTTAACTAGTTGAAGAAAATCTGATCGTTCACAGCTTACATTAAAGAAAAGGCATTCTCAAGAAACACACTTCTGTTCTATAAAAAACACAAACACAATAAAATCTAAAAAGGCATAAGAGACTGCGATTCTCTCCAATGATCCATACCTGTTAAGATGAAGCACTGGTGTCAGAGATGCGGCTGGCTGAAGCAGAACAACTGCAGGACTGCTATTGTTTTGTACAGGAAATCTTGACAGATTTCAACTTTTGCTATTTCAGCTGGTCAACACTGTTCCAGAATGTCACGACCCGGGCCCGAGATCTGATTACTTCGGACGGACCCCCGAGTCGCGGAACCATACTTACTCCCGTAAATCCTGAATTAACCGAAGTTAAGACAAGACTCACAAGGGATATCAAATCACAATACCTGTCAATGTACAATGTGCGGAAAACATGTATATATACATTGACTACAATTAACTTTACACGAAAGTAAAGTTCCCTTATACAAATTTACAGCCCACTAAAACCAACACTGCACACTTAAAATACAATGCAGTTGGTATTTAATTACAATCCAAAATTTTCTATTACAAAAACATTCATTTACAATCGCCCTCCGACTACGCCCACTCCGCTAAACCTCCTGGAGGTAACGGACGGGCCTCCTCCGCAGGCGGCGCGGCCTCGGCAGGACCGGCACGGGCATCTGGGCCTGTGATATCATCAATAACACGTGAACACGAAGGTTCAACAAGATACATGCATTTTCATGATTCTTCATGTTATTTAACAATTCTTTAACAATTCTATACAAGAATTCAATAAGGTAAGAACTTAAACAGTTCTACAATAAAAGAACTTAACAGTTCTATATAACCTACTTCAATTCCATAACAAATATCTATGTCAATCATATCCTTTCATTTCATTTATTTCGTTCATTTCGTTCATTTCGTTCATTTCGTGTCTTCCAACGGAAGCAGTGTAAGCACAAGGCGGAAGGGCAAACCATTCATGGCCTAGGCTTCAAGATTATTCAATTTTCATTTAGTCACATTAATTAAGCACAAGGCGGAAGGGCAAACCATTCATGGCCGAGGCTTCAAGATTGTTTCACTTTTCATTACATGACTTTTCACAATGGTGGAAATTTTCCAGTGTCTTGATCAGAGAGCACTGGCATTCCACGAGGCTCCGGAACGCCCCTCACATCTACTGCAGCAGGAATTATTTATTCATTCAAGTTACTGTCACCTTTAGTGACTATTCATTTCATTTCATTTCATTAATTCAATTCATGTATTCTGTCATTTCGTGCATTATGTCAATGACGTTCACTATGTCAATGAAGTTCACCTCTGTGTCACTTCATGGATTCTATTCATTTCTTATCAATTCTATTTATACTTCTAAGCCAGACAAACGAGTGAAGCGTTAGTTATCCAATGTACATGTTATTTTTGATGAATATCACTTTATATATTTGATTTGTACATTGAGACGACCTTCGCTAACACCTATGTAGGCTTAGACATCAGCATGGAATAGCCTGTACAAACTAGGCTTCATTTCCATAATCTTCTCTGAGTTCATCTCAGCTGTCGGTTGGCCTGTCGGCTGACCGACCATACAACGTCGGTTGACCTATCGGTTAACCGACACTTTGTCGGTTCAAGTTCCAGAAGCTGGATTTCCAATCCATTCTCTGATACATTTGTCGGTCAGGCCTCGGTCAGGTGTCGGCTGACCGAAGATACCATGTCGGTTGACCGACCTATCGTCGGTTCGAATTCCAGAGAGCTGGAATTCACTGAGACAGATTTCAGATCTGTCGGTTAGTCCGTCGGTTGACCTGTCGGTCGACCGACACTTCCATGTAGGCTGACCGACACAAAGTCGGTCAGAATTCCAGAGAGCTAAAACTCTCCGAGACAACTCCCAGAGCTGTCGGTTCACTCGTCGGTTGACCGTCGGTCAACCGACACTGACCCAGAAGCTCAGTTCTGAGCTTCAGATTTTCTGAAGTGAAACTTCAGGATTTGAGTCAAATGAACTCCAATCTCTCTAAAACACTATAAATCATAAGGATGCATAAGTACTTGCCTTTTGTGAAGGTTGAATGGATAAAAACCTCCTTCTTGAGCTTGGATCCAAGAAGAAAACCTTGAGTTCAAACTTCACACTTCCACAATTTGAAAACAAACTTGGGGAAGATGAAGAGAAGGATGAAGGCTTCTTGAAAACACTTGGAAGTCCTTGTTTGCTACTTGATTGAGTGAGATTGGAAGGAAAGAAAAGGAAAAAGGAAGAAGAAAGGTGCCTAGGGTTTGAAAAGCTTTGAAAATGAGATGAATGACTCATTTGAGTCATCCTTAGCTTATATAAGCCCTAGAATTGCATCTAAGTCCACTAATCTCACAAAATTACAATTTAAGTCAAATGAAGGGTCATTTGACCGGATTCTCGTCAAACGACTTCGAGTCTATTACGGAAGTTGACGTACTCGTCAAGATACACGCGTTGGTATCAAGAGTTTCCGTATTCGACGAAATACGCGAAAATTCGTATTTACATAAAAGTCCTTCATTTCTACGTTTGAGTCTAAAACTCCATTTAAACCATGGAATTCCACTCTTTACCATTCCATTAAGCCTAATTCATTCACTTGAGGCTTATGTCACATCACTTGGTCACAAACCATTATTAGCTCAATTAACCGCAGTTAATAAGCCTTAAGCATAACCAATTCACTTAATCTTTTCATTATCCGTTCATTCCATTCATTTGGGACTAACTCATCGAGCTTAGTCATTAATTACCATTAAACTAGTTAAACATGGTTAACTAGCACTAATTTCAATTAACTAGAGTTAATCTTGATTAACTCGGGACGAGACCTGACAACTATCACAACTTTTTGAACCATTCGGTCCTCCGAATGCAATTCAAATCAATGCAATCCAATTACAAGGAAAACAAACAATTCAATTCAAAATTACCTGAACAAATAGCTCGGGATACTTCTGAGCCATTTGCTCCTCAAGTTCCCATGTAGCTTCATTAGGTTCATGATGATCCCAAAGGACCTTGACCCACTTGATCGTTCTAGTACGCAGAACTGCCTCCTTTGTATCTATGATCTGAACTGGCTTCTCAACATATGTGGTGTTTGGTAACACTTCGATCTCTTCATGATGAATGACATGTGAAGGATCATGCACATACTTCCGAAGCATAGAAACATGAAATACATTATGAATACCGGAGAGTTCTGATGGGAGGTCTAGGCGATAAGCCACATTTCCAATTCGACTCGTGACCTTGAAAGGTCCAATAAATCTCGGGGAAAGCTTCCCTTTCTGTCCGAATCGAACAGTACCTTTCATTGGAGAAGTCTTCAAAAAGACTAAATCATCAACTGCAAACTCTAGATCACGCCGACGATTGTCAGCATAGCTCTTTTGCCGTGACCTAGCAACTTTTAGCCTTTCCTGTATCCTCTGGACTTTCTCTGCTGTTTCTGCAATAATCGTAGGACCATGGAAACTCCGAGTTCCAACTTCTTCCCAGCTAACTGGGGTCCTACACTTCCGACCATACAATGCCTCAAATGGTGCCATCTCAATGCTGGAGTGATAGCTATTGTTGTACGCAAATTCGCACAAAGCTAAATGGTCATCCCAATCACTCCCGAAATCAATCACACTGGCACGGAGCAAATCTTCCAGAGTCTGTATAGTCCTTTCTGACTGCCCATCTGTCTGTGGATGGTAAGCAGTACTAAACTGAAGTCTAGTGCCAAATGAACTCTGAAATGACTTCCAGAATGTGGACACAAACCTGCTATCCCGATCGGAGACAATCGAGACCGGTGTTCCATGCAATCGAGTCACTTCTTTGACAAACAGTTTAGACATCTCACTGAATCCTATATCCTTTCTGATGGGAATGAAGTGTGCAGACTTTGTAAGACGATCAACGATCACCCATACGGCATCGTGCTGCTTCCTCGTCCTCGGTAAACCCGATACAAAGTCCATCGTAATGTGCTCCCACTTCCATTTAGGAATTTTCAGTGGATGAAGCAATCCCGGTGGTTTCCGGTGCTCAACTTTCACACGCTGGCAAGTTAAGCAGGATGATACATAACCTGCTATCTCTCGCTTCATGTTATTCCACCAAAATCTATCCTTCAGATTTCTGTACATCTTCGTACTTCCAGGATGCATAGAATACCTGGTGTGATGAGCTTCAAACATGATAGCTTGTTTAAGATCTTCTTGAGCTGGGACACATAATCTGTCTCTAAAGTACAGAACTCCTTCTACTAACACGAAATCTGGCTTAGTGGCAAGGTTATCTCTAATCCTTACCAAATCAAGGTCTTGAAATTGCCTAGCCTTGATCTCCGTGATAAGCATTGGTTCAAAGACAGACATTGCTGCAAGCATTACTTTACTGTCTATCATTTCAATAGCCACATCTAGATCTCTGAATTCTTCGATCATGTCCCACTCACCAACTAATGATGCTAAGTCAGCTGATTTCCGACTCAAAGCATCAGCCACTACATTACCCTTTCCAGGTACATATTTGAATGGAAAGTCGTAGTCCTTGATTAGCTCTAACCAACGACGTTGCCTTGAATTAATATCTTTCTGAGTGAATAGATACTGAAGGCTCCTGTGATCGCAATGGACTTCAAAAGTCTCTCCATACAGACAATGTCTCCATTGCTTCAATGCAAACACAACCGCCGCGAGATCTAAATCATGTGTGGCATAATTCTTTTCATGTTCCTTTAACTGACGCGAACCGTAGGCAATCACCCTACCATTCTGCATCAATACACATCCCAAGCCAATACCCGAGGCATCTGAGTATATCTCAAATCCTCCTCTCCCGTCGGGTAAAGACAAGATTGGGGCTGAAATCAACTTTTGCTTCAAGGTTCGAAAACTAGACTCACATGCATCATTCCATTCAAAGGAAGAGCTCTTGCGAGTCAGTTTCGTTAATGGCGATGCTATCCTTGCGAAGTCCTTGACGAACCTCCTATAATAGCCTGCCAATCCCAAGAAACTTCTTACTTCTGGCACGTTCTTCGGACTCTGCCAATTGGTAACTGCTTCAATCTTAGCTGGGTCAACTGCTAATCCATCTCCGGAAATGATATGACCCAGAAATGCAACCTGCTGCAACCAAAAGTCGCACTTTTCGAGTTTTGCATACAACTGATTCTCTCTCAGTATCTGCAAGGCTGTCCTCAAATGACGTGAATGCTCGACCTCTGACTCTGAATAGACCAGGATGTCATCAATGAAGATTACCACAAACTGGTCTAGGAAGGGAGCAAACACCCTATTCATTAAAGCCATAAACACTGCAGGTGCATTGGTCAGACCAAAAGGCATAACTAAAAACTCGTAGTGACCGTAACGAGTCCTGAATGCAGTCTTCTGCACATCTTGATCCTTAACCCGAATCTGATGATAACCAGATCGGAGATCAATCTTAGAGAAATATGATGCACCCTCGAGTTGATCAAACAACTCATCAATTCTAGGCAGAGGATACTTGTTCTTGATTGTCATCTGATTTATCTGCCTATAATCGATACACATTCGCAGGGTACCATCTTTCTTCTTCACAAACAATACAGGTGCTCCCCATGGTGAGACACTAGGTCTGATAAAACCTTTGTCCAGCAAATCCTGTATCTGCTTCTTCAACTCATACAACTCTGATGGTGCCATTCGATACGGTGCCTTCGATATTGGTGCAGTACCGGGCACAAGTTCAATTGTAAAGTCCACTTCCCTAGCTGGAGGTAGACCTGGCACTTCATCCGGAAACACGTCTGGAAATTCACAGACTACAGGAATGTTTCGCAATTCCTGTACAGGCTTCTTCTCTGAAACGAATGCGATGTAGCCTTCACAACCACTACGCATCATACGTTCAGCCTTAAGTGCTGAAACGAGCCTGGTGTCATACTTCTTCTGCACTCCTTCAAACAATACACTGGCATTGGCTTCATTAACCCTGAAGGTAATGACTTTGCGAAAACAGTCTAGACAAGCCCTGTACTTCGCAAGCCAATCCATGCCGAAGATCACATCGAAATCATTCATAGGTAGTATCACCAGATCAGCTGGCATTGATACATCTCCAATTCTAATAGCACATTGTGGAATATATAATTCACATACTACTTTACTCCCTAAAGGAGTAGATACAGTAAAATCATAAGACAATTGCATGATCCGGTCTTGCATGCCACCAGCAAATGCGGGTGCTACAAATGAGTGTGTGGAACCGGGATCAAACAATGCAATTGCAAGTCTATTATCTACAAAAATTGTACCTTCAACCACATTTGTGGCAACATCAGCTTGTTCCCTGTTGACAGCATAAGCCATCCCAGCCATCTGTGGCCTGTTTGGCTGCTGCTGCTGTCTCGGTTGTTGTCTCTGCCACTGACGCTGCTGGCCCTGACGTTGTGGCTGTGGTTGCTGTTGTTGCTGTGGTCTAGGAGGAGGAGCTGGTAAAGCTAATCTCTGCGGGGGAGCAGGAAGTGCTGCTTGACCCTGCGCAGGATACTGGTACGGAGCTCTATCATCTCTCCTAGCTCTTGGACACTGTGCCATTCTGTGTTCCAAAGAACCACAGACGAAGCAGGCTCCAGTATTCCTCCAACATAGCTCAGTCCGGTGACTCTTGCCACAAGTCTCACAGACTGGCAGATTCTCTCTTCTCTCATTCCTAGGAATGAATCTCTGCTTTTGTTTCTTATTTCTAGACTGTCCTCCTTTCTTAAACCAGGAGTCACCACTTCTCTTGGTGTTCACAGTCTCTCTTTCTCTCTCTCTCTGAATTTCCTCAGCGGTATATGCCCTGTCTACGGCATCATCAAACGTCGTAGGCTTCTGTCCAGCCATTACGATCGCTTTGTAATCGGGGTTCAACCCAATGAGGAATCTCTTAACCTTCTTCTCCTCAGTATCCACCAAGTCTATAGCATACTTGGACAACTGTAAGAAGGTATGAACATAGGCAGCTACGGTCATTTGACCTTGCTTCAAGTGTAGGAATTCCGATTCCTTTTGCTGCTGCACATGCTCGGGGATAAACTTTCTTTGGAACTGTTTCTTGAAAGTCTCCCAAACGTCCGGTGCGGTCATGACTTTAAATGTGTCCTTGACACTCTTCCACCAAGTATTTGTTCCCCCTCTAAACATCGTAGAGGTGAGCAACACTCTCTGCTTGCGAGTGCAGACGACCGTTTCAAACACATCTTCAATGTGTTCCAGCCACTCATCAGCTTGTATGACATTTTCAGTACCATGGAACTCTGTAGCTCCTCTTTTACGAAACCGCTCATAAACAGCATGAGGGTCCGTCTCTTTGTGCTGCAATACCAGCTGAGTCTCAACATGAGGCTGTAGTGGAACAGACGGGGCTTGCATGAC
This sequence comes from Umbellularia californica, assembly GCA_028538565.1. Taxonomy (NCBI): domain Eukaryota; kingdom Viridiplantae; phylum Streptophyta; class Magnoliopsida; order Laurales; family Lauraceae; genus Umbellularia; species Umbellularia californica. The sequence continues at coordinate 29,872,056 of JAPQWN010000006.1, forward strand.
TTGTAACATCGAAGTCATTTGGGTTTGCAAACCTAACTGAGCTTCATGACTTTTCGCAATCTGCTCATTAGTTCTGGCTAACTGTTCCAGAATAGCAGTAAACCGAGCATCATTATCCAATGCTGGGGGAGGTGGTGTAGTACCGTCATTGACAGTAACTTCTACGAAGTTATCACTCCCTGATCCAGAAGCCATACTGTAAACAATATGGAAGGTAAGATAAACATCTATACACTTCCATGACATTCATATCACATTTATATCCCATATAGTGAAAGCCATAAATACAAATCCAAGATTGGATTCGTCTTATCGATATCGTTCCTCACTTCGTTCTTAGTTGTACTAAGGCTAACCTAGTTCTCAACCTAGGCTCTGATACCATACAATAAGTATGTCACGACCCGGGCCCGAGATCTGATTACTTCGGACGGACCCCCGAGTCGCGGAACCATACTTACTCCCGTAAATCCTGAATTAACCGAAGTTAAGACAAGACTCACAAGGGATATCAAATCACAATACCTGTCAATGTACAATGTGCGGAAAACATGTATATATACATTGACTACAATTAACTTTACACGAAAGTAAAGTTCCCTTATACAAATTTACAGCCCACTAAAACCAACACTGCACACTTAAAATACAATGCAGTTGGTATTTAATTACAATCCAAAATTTTCTATTACAAAAACATTCATTTACAATCGCCCTCCGACTACGCCCACTCCGCTAAACCTCCTGGAGGTAACGGACGGGCCTCCTCCGCAGGCGGCGCGGCCTCGGCAGGACCGGCACGGGCATCTGGGCCTGTGATATCATCAATAACACGTGAAAATGAAGGTTCAACAAGATACATGCATTTTCATGATTCTTCATGTTATTTAACAATTCTTTAACAATTCTATACAAGAATTCAATAAGGTAAGAACTTAAACAGTTCTACAATAAAAGAACTTAACAGTTCTATATAACCTACTTCAATTCCATAACAAATATCTATGTCAATCATATCCTTTCATTTCATTTATTTCGTTCATTTCGTTCATTTCGTTCATTTCGTGTCTTCCAACGGAAGCAGTGTAAGCACAAGGCGGAAGGGCAAACCATTCATGGCCTAGGCTTCAAGATTATTCAATTTTCATTTAGTCACATTAATTAAGCACAAGGCGGAAGGGCAAACCATTCATGGCCGAGGCTTCAAGATTGTTTCACTTTTCATTACATGACTTTTCACAATGGTGGAAATTTTCCAGTGTCTTGATCAGAGAGCACTGGCATTCCACGAGGCTCCGGAACGCCCCTCACATCTACTGCAGCAGGAATTATTCATTCATTCAAGTTACTGTCACCTTTAGTGACTATTCATTTCATTTCATTTCATTAATTCAATTCATGTATTCTGTCATTTCGTGCATTATGTCAATGACGTTCACTATGTCAATGAAGTTCACCTCTGTGTCACTTCATGGATTCTATTCATTTCTTATCAATTCTATTTATACTTCTAAGCCAGACAAACGAGTGAAGCGTTAGTTATCCAATGTACATGTTATTTTTGATGAATATCACTTTATATATTTGATTTGTACATTGAGACGACCTTCGCTAACACCTATGTAGGCTTAGACATCAGCATGGAATAGCCTGTACAAACTAGGCTTCATTTCCATAATCTTCTCTGAGTTCATCTCAGCTGTCGGTTGGCCTGTCGGCTGACCGACCATACAACGTCGGTTGACCTATCGGTTAACCGACACTTTGTCGGTTCAAGTTCCAGAAGCTGGATTTCCAATCCATTCTCTGATACATTTGTCGGTCAGGCCTCGGTCAGGTGTCGGCTGACCGAAGATACCATGTCGGTTGACCGACCTATCGTCGGTTCGAATTCCAGAGAGCTGGAATTCACTGAGACAGATTTCAGATCTGTCGGTTAGTCCGTCGGTTGATCTGTCGGTCGACCGACACTTCCATGTAGGCTGACCGACACAATGTCGGTCAGAATTCCAGAGAGCTGAAACTCTCCGAGACAACTCCCAGAGCTGTCGGTTCACTCGTCGGTTGACCGTCGGTCAACCGACACTGACCCAGAAGCTCAGTTCTGAGCTTCAGATTTTCTGAAGTGAAACTTCAGGATTTGAGTCAAATGAACTCCAATCTCTCTAAAACACTATAAATCATAAGGATGCATAAGTACTTGCCTTTTGTGAAGGTTGAATGGATAAAAACCTCCTTCTTGAGCTTGGATCCAAGAAGAAAACCTTGAGTTCAAACTTCACACTTCCACAATTTGAAAACAAACTTGGGGAAGATGAAGAGAAGGATGAAGGCTTCTTGAAAACACTTGGAAGTCCTTGTTTGCTACTTGATTGAGTGAGATTGGAAGGAAAGAAAAGGAAAAAGGAAGAAGAAAGGTGCCTAGGGTTTGAAAAGCTTTGAAAATGAGATGAATGACTCATTTGAGTCATCCTTAGCTTATATAAGCCCTAGAATTGCATCTAAGTCCACTAATCTCACAAAATTACAATTTAAGTCAAATGAAGGGTCATTTGACCGGATTCTCGTCAAACGACTTCGAGTCTATTACGGAAGTTGACGTACTCGTCAAGATACACGCGTTGGTATCAAGAGTTTCCGTATTCGACGAAATACGCGAAAATTCGTATTTACATAAAAGTCCTTCATTTCTACGTTTGAGTCTAAAACTCCATTTAAACCATGGAATTCCACTCTTTACCATTCCATTAAGCCTAATTCATTCACTTGAGGCTTATGTCACATCACTTGGTCACAAACCATTATTAGCTCAATTAACCGCAGTTAATAAGCCTTAAGCATAACCAATTCACTTAATCTTTTCATTATCCGTTCATTCCATTCATTTGGGACTAACTCATCGAGCTTAGTCATTAATTACCATTAAACTAGTTAAACATGGTTAACTAGCACTAATTTCAATTAACTAGAGTTAATCTTGATTAACTCGGGACGAGACCTGACACAGAAATAGATCAGCTGCGGAGCTTCCCTCGCAGTGTTTGTACTCTCTAGGGTACCCAGGAAAAGATAAGAAGGGTGTTTTCTTTCTTTGTTTTTTTTTTTTTGATTTAAAGAATTAGTTGTTATGTGATTTTTTTCCTTATCCTCTTCATTTTTTGTGTGGGTGCTGATCAGTCGACGCCCAGGAATTTTGAAAAAACCCCATCTTCTATAGTGAATTTTTTGTTTTGTCTGTTTTTACATATTCGAATCCCCTCCCTCAAAAATTCCCTATTTTTTTTCATCATGAGGGTCTTCATATATGCTAAGTATATGCATGTAATTGTGTCAATTCCTTCCCTGATCCGCCTATCCAACCTGACCGAACCCGGAAATAAAGGATTCTAAGTTGACCATGTTTTATTTTCATGATGGGTTAGTTTTAGGGATGTTAATGGGCCAAGTCAGGCCAGCTAAAAGCTTGTCTATGCCCACCCCATTTAGTTGCCATTCGAGTCTAGATTCATCATCAGTGACCAAAACTTAGGCTTAGCCCCAACCCATTTGCCAGGTGCCCTTTTTTTTTTATTTTTTTAAAAAAAAATTTAAGCTTGTGCTAAATCACAAAACTCTTCATTGGAGAAGAAAGGTAAGGGGGCCTGTTTGACATTGTAACATGGGAATATTATCAGTTCTCATGGAATAAAAAAAAAAATAATAATTCATCCTATCCCAAGCCTCAAACTACCGAAGAACTAGAAAAAATCATTTTTTTTTCCTGAAAATCCTGTTCAAAATTGGAATAAGGATCAAGCGAGGGCCCTTATAAAACATAAGGATCCTGAAAAGATTATTCGCAAAATCTCTTTTTTAGGCCTTGAAATAAATCAAGGAAACATAGAGCTTCAAAGTCATGTTCTAAAAAAACTAGAACAATGGCCACATACTCTGAAAAGCCAGAAGCAGCTCAGTTCCTTGGGATAATTAATTATGGGGAAGATCTCATATAAGATCTTGCAAAACATCAAGCCCTGCTTCAGAAATAAACTGAAGAAAAACGTCACTTGGGAATGGACAAATGAGGACATTGAGCAGGCTTGACTAGTAAAGCCTAAATGCAAAGATCTGCCTCAACTAAAGTTGCCTGAAGAATCTGACTTCATAATTCTTGGAACAGATGCATCAGATAAATATTGGGCAGCAAAAGGAAGGGGTGACGACCACATGAAAAGACTATGCGCCTGTATGAGTGAAACATTTAAAATGGCAGAAGAAAACTACCATATCACATCTTGCTCCAAAGAAATTACTTATCAGAACAAATAATAACAATTTTTTTTATCTTGTATTAAGAATTGTCTTGATAAGTGTCACGTCCCCATATTAATTACAGGGTTAACATGAGATTAAGAGTCAAATAAAAATATGATACATGATTAAACAATCATTTGACCGTCAATCATGGCCCACAAGATCGAAGTCTGTGGTGAGAACAAGAATATCAACTCATTTATACGTAACAGAAGTACCAGTACAATATCAAAGTGAACCTTTACAATATTAAGATTTAAAGTTCATAATTACTACAAAAGTGTATTTACAAAAGTTCTAATCATCTTCTAACAAAAGAACAAAATAAACCCTGTCCTAAAATTGAGGCTCTCATGCGCTAGTCATTATGATTTAGTAGACATCATCGGCGCACCACACGTGTTGCTCATCAGATTGATCCGTCTGAATCACTTCTTCCTCCGCCTCATCCTTGAATTTCATCCCGGAGAAATTCTGGAATCCCATATATCTGCCTTCACTGTACTACTCAGATTCTGGTTCCTTGTCTTCGAAGAATTGGCGAAGCTGAAGTGCTACCACGTACCAATCTCTTCCATCCTCTATCTATGTTATTCAAATTCTTGAAACTATGCTGCCACGCCTAATAAAATTCTTAAAACAAGAGTCCCATGTCAACATAATATCTGTCAACTTGGTATCCTTCTATGGAAAGCCAAAATCTTCAACCCAAGCCTTGAAACAATTCTACCGCTTCCTACTTGTCCTCCAAGGTTCACCAACAAAATCCAAATCCTTGAGTGCTTGACTGGAAACTTCATAATCTGGAGTCTGCTCAATCTTCTGCCTCTGTCTCAGATTCACCATCCTCAAGTCTTGCGCATGTGTTCTTCTTTTCTGGATCTTTCAACTGACCTTGTCCATGAGTTATGATTCTCCAGCTTGCATCTGTACTCTGCCCAAACTAATGTTCCAAAAGTCGGTAAAGTCTGCACAATTTGCTCTATCAAGTGACTAGATAACAAACAATTCTATATACAAGTCTCTCCACTGCTGTCGAAAACTGAATTATATGCTTTTAACCACACACTGACACACTTTGTTAAGTCACTTCACCACTATAGCTACACTTGTTAAACTTCCTCGAACAAATCTTTGTCACAAGTTCATCAATACGCAAGAATTTTCTTACTTTTCACATCTTCTTGGAGCTGTACCACTGACAATCACCTCAAACCTCATAAAATCCATCACTTATCCAGCTTCTAGAGTCTTCTGACTTAGGAAAATAATCTGAATTTATCCAAAAGTCTGTACTTACGTGTCTAACGCATCATCTGATAGTACACAGTCAATGGTAATTGGGTCTAGATATGTCATTCACATAACTTGCTGACTAATAATTGTTACATATTCCCTCGCTAACTCCATCTGTGACATCGAGAAGCTGAAAATTTTGCCAAAGTCCTTCGAAAACCACGTGCTAAGTCCACAAAATGCCACAAAAAACCGACTCTCTGACATAAAAACAAGCAAAAGATACTAAATATGGGTACGGAGACATTAAATTCTCCCCCACTAGAAAGAATTTGGTCCTCCAAATCCCCTAACAAACAAGAACAAGGAGACAAGACAAAGAGGGTCTCCCCCACTAGAAGAAAAACAAACCGAATCGATAAAACAATGGCTAGCCAAAACAAAATCCACACGACTAAAGAGTCCTCACCACACGTCTTAAGGTTACTAGAGTGTTTTATTTCCTAGAAACCTGCCCGCTCTGATACCAGTCTGTCACGTCCCCAGAACCGGTAATCCGATCTCGGGGACGCGAATTTGGGGAATTTGTATTTCCCCCCCCAGGATCCGCGTGTGTGAGGATGGCAAAATTCACAACACATCAAAATATTTCGCGGAAGCTCTACAAGATGTTACGACCCGGAATCCGTACCCATCGGGTTCCGTGTCGTACTCAATCTGTCAGCATAAGATTGTCATAGACATATTTAAATTCAGACTGGAACAATTCATAATATCAAGATATACAGAGCTGACAGTAACAGGCTAGTCATTGCCCGAACATATTCAAGTTACAAATTAACGAGTGCATTTATTACAATTCCCAAGAAAAAGGCTAACAAAAGCCGTACAAAATAACAAGCTAAAACAATACTACCCAAGAGTGTAACGCAACTCCGGAGTCAAGCATGACGTCGACATGACATCGCTGACACAACAACCTACAAAACTCGTGGCTCAACAACCCTCTACACACGAACTAGCTCAAAACAAGGACCTGCTATCTAGAACACCAAAGTAGTAGAATATCAGACACGACGGTCTGGCAGGTGATCAAAATAGGCAAGAGCATAAATAAAAATAAAATTTAAAGGAAACAATAGCTAAAACACTGGATTGAACTTGAAACAGATTTACAAGATTTAAAAACGATGCATGGACAAGATGCTTATCAAGAAATCACGAGTACATGCACGATATACGAAACAAGACATGAATACATATAATATCATGATTAGTAAATCCACACGAGCCCATCCTTTCTCTATCATACATGATGACAAGAGCAAGTACGCACGACAAGCACGACACGCAAGACACGATCCCACATATACGGGGAATTTCCGGCCGAGGAACCGGAACACGAACACGCACGATGTGTCATTCAAGGCACGACTAGTCTGCAGACAGTCCACATGTTTAAGGACCCCAGGTAGTGGATCAAGCTAAAAGGGCAGTCCAAGCTCAGTGGTACTCACTCATATCATGAATGCATAAAACACGACAATACTCATTCGAGAACACGTCAAAACAAGAGGGAAATCATTTAACAAGCACGACACGACGAGACTAGCAAAATAGCATAATATAAATACTTAACAAACTTAAGAAATGATTCCCTTTTTGATTCTTGAAAAACGATTCTTGAAACACGTCTTAAAAAAAGCTTATACTTGAAATTGGGACAATGCACGATGAAGCACGAAGCATCAAAACAAGAGTTTTGGTTCTTGAAACAAATCTTCAAACGAACTTGTACTTGAAATCAAACGAATAGTCGATGATGTACGTAACATCGAACAGAAGTTCAAACACGAAATCTATCAAGTTTAGGCTAAGACCATTCATTGACCCTTATGGAATTGAAAACCAAATGTCGGAATTCAATAAAACTTGGTGTCCCCGAAAGTATATTACATTTTGGAATTCCAAGTGCACAAGGTCAATAAAAAGGTCTAAAACCTTGTCTAGTTTTCATTCCCGAAAAAATCCTTCAAAAACAGCACTTTTTGCATCTCTACCGGTAGAACTACCGGTTTAAGCACATCTACCGGTAGAACTTCCGGTAGACCAAGGGCTTTCAATTTTCCTCAACTTTCTGCCAAAATTCGAGCCACTTCTACTGGTAGAACTTCTGGTTTAAGCACCTCTACCGGTAGAAATACCGGTAGACCAATGGTTTTCAATTTCCTCAACTTTCTGTCAAAATTCGGGCCACTTCTACCGATAGAACTTCCGGTAGAACTTATGAAGTTCAATTTTTTTCACAATTCTCTCCCTTCTTCACTTCCACATTTTCACCGCCTGCCCTCCCTAAGCATATATGCTTCCCAAGGGATACATTTCTCACATTTTAAAAACATTCCATCCACATCTAAACCATTCATTCTATAACAAAGATATCAAGACATTTTCAAGTATAAAATCATAAAAACTAACAAGATCAAACATGATTCTAAGAGTTTGCGAAATCATTGCTAACAAGACAAATGAAGAAACCAAAACTCATGACTTGAAAGAGTATACCATAACTTACATTATGAAGTTAAACATCGAAAACATGTTTTAATTAAATATTGAAATAATAATGAAAACATAAAACAATAAGCATGAGAAATCCTATAAAGATCACTTGCCTTGGGTCAAAGTGAGGAGGAAATCACTCAAGAGTAGTCTCTACTAGATCTCTAGCTTCAATCCTACAAAAGCCCCAAAAACCCAAAGAGAAAACCCTAGTAAAAATCAATCCTTTGCATACTCCAAGAAAACTCTTTGCATAAAAAGAGGAAAATGCTCTAAATGGCTTGAAAAACAAGAATCTCAAACAATAAATGCCATTGCTAACCTTTAAAACCTTGAACCAAGAGGAAGATCTTGAAAGAGGGCTTTATCCTAGCTCAAATCCTTTGAAAAATGCATCCTAGGAAAGCTTGAGAGAAGAGGAAGAAGATGGGGAGATCAAATCTTGGTTTAGAAATGATTTGGTGAAGCTTAATGAGGAAGAGAGCAAGAAGAAGATGGAGAAATAGGTGGCTGCTGGGATTCTTCTTCTCCAATGGTGATTAGGGCAAAGAGAAGACAAAGAGAAGGGAAGGGCTCCTTATATAGCAAAAGAGAAGGGAAGGGCTCCTTATATAGCAAAGAGGAGATGGGTCCCACAACTTAAAACATTTGTCGGGCTAAAAACATACATTTCGGGACCTCGAATGGAATCGACGAAGAAGACAAAGTTGCTCGTTGAAATATCTACTTTTCAAAAGGTATATTTTCCCCAATTTCTGGAATTTTTGAAATTTATGGATAGATTTAGTGAAAATTGTCATTTTTCTCGAAAAACGTGATTTCTGAGTATTAAATCAAGATGGTCAAAACATGAAAACTGTTTATAACAATAAAATGAGTCAAAAGGAATAAAATTTGGAATTTTTAGAAACCAAGAATAAATTCTCACAAAAATACAATTTACAAGGGTTGGGTCAAATCAAAGTCAACGGTCTTTTAAAACTCTCCAAAGTTATGAAGAATCTATTTAAACTAAAAAAAAACAAAATCAAATCAACTCTAATCTTGTTTAAAAAGTTAAATCATGATTAAAACAATGCTAAACCCGAAAATTGAGGGTCGGGGTGTTACACGGAACTAAGTAGTTGTCCGAAAATTCTTAGGTGGAAATAAACTAGCTTAGTGGTGTTCTTTCATACATAAGTTCAAAATTCCCAAATAAAAAGGAAAATATAAGTTTCATCAAAACATGTGTAAACTACTTCTCAGTAGGGTCCAAAGGATCCCATTTAAGTTACAAATTTTAAGAAAGGAAACCTAAATTAATTGGTCAAAAGTCACTACCCAAATGTCCGATACATCTCGGACCTGCACTCAAGTCAGTTACAGATTTAGGGATCAGAATCCCTTTTCTTCCTTATTTCATCAGTTTCCAAGCACAAATCACATCAAGGCCAAGCCCTCTACAACATCTCAAAACATCTCTTCCACATACATCCATCAAACCCATTCTTCCATTCCTTTATTCATTTTCCATAATTCAAAATAATTGAAATCATAATCTATATTTAAGAAATTTATGAGAACAATTAGAAAAAAGCTTTGAAATCATATTAAGAAAAACTTATCCAGACAATAAGATGTACATGTACTTGCCTTAGCTTAGTTTATACCAAATTCCAACAAACCCTAGCTCCAAATTCCAAACCCTATCCAAAGAACCAATTCCCACTGTGAGGGGTCTGGATTCGAGCCTTACCCAGGTTGAGACTGACCTAGCCCGCAAGCCTAGTCCAGCCTGTAAAACCAGTCAACAGGTTTTGGGGCTAGGCCAGTTTGAGCTAAGATACAGAACAAGCGCAATTGGCCAGTAATGGCCCGACGCAGGAAAAGGGGAGACCGGAGGTAGCTGGCAAAACGGAAGAGAAACCGTGCGGAGTGGGGGCAACGCACTCCCCCACAATGAATGACATGAATAGAGACGTGCAGGAACCCCCCTGGCCATGAACGACAGGTAATGGGGAAGTTAGAGAAGATTCGGGGAGCCAAAGAAAGGAAGAGATAAAATGGGGAAAGAGATGAAGAAAAAGGTATGAAATCGAACCCATACGAAAGGATCAGAGAAAATTTCTCAATCTCAGAGCCTAACTTAAGCATCGAAGAGGATTCGATCGGGCTATCCGATCGAATTTCATCCCGTTTCTCTTTTCTTGAGCAGGTACCTGATTCTGAGAAGGAGATCTAGCGAGAGTGGAGATTAGTAGTTTCAGAAGCAAATTCACCCTATTTTTCTCTTCAAAAAATTGACCCCACAATTGGCGCCGTCTGTGGGAATTGAGAAGGAAGAATGCACTCACACTCCGTTGAGCCAATGTCCGAATAAGAACAAAATCTGGGGTCACTGTCCTGGATGAAACGGCCTCCGCCTTGGACGGAAGAAACGCAACCCAAAGGGCAGCTCGAAGAGCTGGGTAAGGACCCCTTGATTAATCACTCCGATAGGGTAGATTTTGAATACGTCCCATGCACAGAAAGCGGTCAAACTATTCCATCTAGAGAAGGAAAAGAGCAGGTTTGTTTTGAAGTTCATCGCGTGGGCCCGTCTCGAATAGATGTATCGCCCTCTGTAGAGAAGTTGTGAGAGGAAGCACACAAAAGGCGAAGTCATGGACCTTCAAGGCGAAGCCTGCCCCGTAATACATATGATCGGCTTGAACAAGCCTGCAGAGAAGCAATTCAAGACATGGCTGAAGGAGTCAAGTAGCAGCAAGAAAAGATCAATTGTCTGTTGCAGGAGCTAGAGAAAGAAAAGAGAAGAAGAAGACGCTCCCCTAACCTGGAAGGAATTTCCGGAGCACAGGAATAGAGGCGCCGAGGACAGACGACGGTGCGACAATCTATGAGACATCGCTCTGAGTCGCGACCTTGACATTCTCATCTCAGAACAGAGACTGGTGATGTGGGTAGCAGGACTTCGAGTTCCCGGCCATGGAGAAGGGGAAGTATCAGAGACCGAGCACGAAGCCTGAGGGGTGACGTGCACCCGAGAGGGAGAACCCCACAGTGAGGCCTTGTTGAGAAAGAGGTCAAAGCTTTGATAGAAACGGCGCTAACCGACCGAAAGCTCCCCCCAGAAAATCTGAGTAGAGCGAGGTGCTTAAGGAATGCCTAGAACTTCGTATCTCCATTTTCGAAAGAGATAGAAAAGGGGGACCCACCTCGGTGATTTACGACTTCGAAACTAAGAGTTTATGATGGGACCTCGGACCACGTTCAGCACTTCCAGCATTCTATGGCGATGTGGGTGGAGAATGAGTGGCTTATGTGTAAGGTGTTCCCGTCGAGCCTGGGTGACCTCGCCTTAAAATGGTTCTCTCGTCTGGAACCAAGGTCGATTTGTAGCTTTCGGGAACTTGCTAGGGCTTTTGACACACGGTGTGTGACAAATTCAAAGCAGTCGAAGGACGTTGGGGCATTATTAACACTCAAGAAGCAAAGCTCGGAGAGCCTGAAGGAGTATAGCACTCGTTATTGGCGACTCTATAATGAAATAGAAGGGAACAATGAGCAGGTCGCAATAGCAACATTTAAGCTCAGATTGTCGAAAGAGAGCCAGCTCCGTCAATCACTGACAAAGCGCTCTCCCACTACCTAAGGCGAGCTAATGGAACGCATCAAGGAGTTCATAAAGTTGGAAGAAGACATGGGCACGACGGAACCAAGATGGGCTCGCCCAACAGAGGAAGAAAACAAATGGAAACGAAGAAGAGAATTCGACGAGAGGACGGAATGAAGGGCAGCCCAAGCTGAATCCACAAGGTTGGCCTATAAAGGAGTATACACCATCTTCAAGGAGTCAATCTACAGGATTCAGACCCAGATTAAGGATAAGCCATACTTTAAGAAACCTTCGTAGATGGTCAGTGATCCGGGGCGCCGGAATCCAAACCTATGGTGTTCATACCATCGGGAACACGGGCACTTGACAGAGGACTGCAGAATGCTCAAGCAGTACTTGGAAGATCTTGTGAAGGAGGGACACTTAAACGAATATGTGGAGGATTCACGATGAAAAAACGCCCTGGGCAGCTCGGCTAGGAAAGAGCTGAGGGACGACCAACAAAAGGAGAAACCTGTTGGGGTGATAGATGTGGTGCATGGGGCCAACAACCTTTCCGATGTAACGACCAGATCCGTCAGAAACTAGAGAAAAATGGTTGTGCACCTGAAAGAGGTGTACCAGACGACAGAGCCAAGCATTGTCCATGGGACAGGACGGAATGAAGGGGAAGTCTCATTCACAGACGAGGATTTGTGGGACGTGGTCCAACCGCACAATGATGCATTAGTGCTGACTCTGAGGGCTCAAGAATATGATGTTCAAAGAATATTGATTGACCTTGGAAGCTCGTCGGAAATCATGTATGCTGAGCTATTTGATAAGCTCGGATTAAAATGGTCGGACTTGAAGTCGACATCAATACCCTTGTTCAGATTCAGCGGACAAGTTGTACACCTGATGGGTCTCATCATAGTGCAGATTGGGGAAAGGCCCATTCACTTGGACATGGAATTTCTTGTGGTCGATGTACCGTCTCCCTATAATGCCATCATGAGACGAACGTGGATCCATCGAATGAAGGCAGTCCCCTCAACTTACCATTAGAGGATCTGCTTCTTGACATTGAAAAGAATGACAGAGATCAGGGGAGACCAAGTGGTTTCTAGAAGCTGCCTGATAGCCGCGATCAAGGGGAAGGCAACAAAAGTCGAGGAGGAAAACAATTTCCCCGGCAGATAGGCAAATCAGAAATAACAATTACAGCCAGGTCGGTGGGAGGTGGCGAACAAAGGGCGGACCAAACTAGTATGGCGGGGGAAGAATTGGAAAAGGTTGCTGTCCAAACAGGAGGTGTGCCATCCCTTGAATAATATTGGATGATCGGGATGATGGATCCTGGTTTTCCGTCCTCTCCTTCCACCTGGGGGCTGCCTGGGTCTCGGCGGAGGAGGAAAAACGCGGGTATCAACATGTTGTACGGGTATGCCAGATTTACTATTCTACTTAGAATTTGGAATGATGATGATCTGGAGATTCACCTTCACAAGTAGAAAGGAAATCGATCCTTCTTTCTAACTTTTCAAATTGCATAAATATTTAAGAAAAGAGACAAGTTTGTTTTTTAGAATGCCGCAGGAGGCGTTTTTTTTTTTTTGTTTGTTTACCATGAAAGGCGATTTGTTTGCTGTGAAAGGCGGTTTGTTTGCCGTGAAAGGAAATTTTGCCGTGAAAAGCGATTTATAAATCTCATCAAATATGAAAGACAAGAATTGTGATTTTTGTTTGTCTCTTTAAAAAATACAAAATACAATAGAAAAGAAAGAAAATGGATCTAACTTCTTAGGAGATTGCGGGGACGTACACGTTCAGATCGACGGTCGCAAGCCATGTATGAACTTCGCCATCGTCCTTCAAATGAGAACTCTTGATGGTTCGATTCTTCGGCTTGGCTCCAACCTCAGTTTTTTAGAGGATAAGGACCAAGGGGAAGTCCTATATCCAATAAAAAACTAAGTAAACAGGCTGAAAAGCCGCGTTTAGGCCATGTTGTAGAAGAAGGGGACCTTGGGGGTTGGCCCCCCAAGGGACTTTGATCACCTTGTGGTGTTTCTTGCAGCAGAGCAGCAGGACTTCGTCAGATGCAAGGATTCAAAATTTCAAGTCTTTGTGTAGATGCGTCGATTGCCTCTCTCTTGGAAATGGACCTCCTTTTATAGGCTCTTGGTAGCCATGAGCTGTTTTATGGGCATTGATGACTATGATGAGAGAATTGATGGCATTGATGCTTCATGATGGGAGGAGTTACAAGTTTTTATTTCTTGATTTTGTAACTCCTTTTTCTTGGCTTGTGATTGGTCGATGAAGGATAATGGGCATTTAATTGCCTTTAATCTCCATGATGAGGGGAGTTTCATGGTTTTAATGCCATGATTGCTTGGACTTGTAACTCCCGTATGCTTGAATCTGATTGGGCCGTCCAAAATAATGAGTTAATGACCGTGTTAAGTAGTCATAAACGGGCCAATTAACAGCATTAAGTGATCGCCGGGGCATCTGAAGAGTCGCGGGCCGCGCTGCGTCCTTTGGGATTCTTCTTGGGATGATCGCCGATGGATCCACACGCTATTTGATGTCGGATTGCGATGCAATTTCAGACATTGATTGATATCAGTGGGCCGGTGACATCTGTCTTGTCGATTTCTCGATCGGTCGGACAGAAAGTGTACTTTCTTGATCATCCGATTGGCGATCTTAGAGCGATCAGTGATGACTTCATGCTTTTGACGGCGGATCCGAGATGTCAGCGAAGATCAGTCGTTTTTAAGCATCAAAAATTGGATTTTCAGAAAATCACAGTGGCAGGAACTCCCGAAACACGAAAACGACCGGAAATCGGGCCATCTGGCGAAACATCCGGTGACCCGGATTTCCAGGGTCGCCGGCGACCATGTACCCAGGGTCACCAACGACAATGGGGTTTTGGCCCCTTTGGTCGCCGAGTGTCTTTTTCGGCCGTTTTTCCTTCTTTTTCGTTCCTTTTTTCTTCTGTATTTTTCTTGACATCTTTCCTCAATTATTGACTTGATTTTCTTGGAGAAAACATGATGAGAAGTCGCACAAAACCGGAGCACAAAGTTTCCCATTTTTCGGGAAAGCCGAAGACTTTGTAGTCGATTCTCTGTCAAGAGTCGAAACTAGGTCAAACGATGTCGGAATGACCTAAAAATTGAGGTGAACCTTCTTGAGCAGTGGATAGGACCAACCATGGGCTTTTATTTGAGTTTTGAATTCATTTGGGGTCCCATCGATGCTTGACTTGATTTTGCTACGGGGAAGATGCCAGCTATGATATGCGGTCAAACGATGTCTGATTGACCTGAAATTTGACAGGGAGCCTATTGGAGTCATATAGAGATGATCCATTAGCTCCGATTTGGATGTCATGGTCCCCGGGGTGCTCCCTGCCGATAGGCTTGATTTTCTTTTGGAGCGTCGAAACCTGGTCAAACGTTGTCGGAATGACCTGAAATTCGACGTGCAACCCTTTGGAAGCATGTTGAAGCCACTCATGTGTTTTGTTTGTTGAGTGTTGGCCTAGGTGATTTGTGCGGCCGAGAGGCTTGATTTTTCTACTCGAACATTGATGGAGGGTCAAACGTTGTCGGTTTGACTTGAAATTTGGCATGAAGCCCTTTGGAGGTATTTTGGAGTCATCCGTAGGCTCTGATCGAAGTTTTGATGTCTTCGATGCTATCACCATCAGGAGCGTTTGTTTGGCTGTCGGAGAAGTGAAGTTAGGTCAAACGATGTCGAAATGGCCCGAAACTTCAAGTGTACCCCTCTTTTGGTTGTCTCGAAGGATCTTGCAGTTTTTGTTTGATTCCGACAAGATCTGATGCTTGAAGTAGCCTTGCCTGTTTGTAGTAGGATGCAGCTTCATGTGGCTTCTTGATGTTGAGGAGACATAGTGACTTTTTTGTGTCAACAAATTCCCCCTCGAGGTACAGCGACGAGTAGCTTTTAATGTCGATGTGCCTCGAAGAGAAACTTGAAGGAGAGCTTCTAACTTGACCAAGAGTTTTGAGCTTTTTTTTTTTTTTTTTTGAATAACCCTTTGAGTTTCCGGGGGAACTTTATGGTAGTGAGAGGGATCATGTACCATTTGAAGGCAAAGTTTTGAAATGACATGGGGGATTTGGATTTTTGGGTTTTGGGATTTCGGTTTTTGACCTTGTGACCTAACAAGTTGTATGTGGCAGGTTAGGGGGTCGGGGTTTGATTTTTTATTTTAACCTTGTAGCCCAACAAGCTGTGGCAAGTTGTGGAGTCAGATTTGGTTTTTTGTTTTGGTTTGCTTTGGTTTGGATTTTGATTTTGGTCTTGTGACCCAACAAGCTGTATGTGGCGAGGTAGGGGACCAGGGTTTGGTTTATTGTGGATTGTCAATTTCAAGATTTTGGCTTAATTTGGTTCATAAGGCTGGATGGTTTGGTTTTTTGGAAACTCACGAGGCTTTCTTCTTTTTTTTTTTTTTTTTTTTGAATCGTCCTATCAGCTCAAAAGAGGCATGGAACCATTTTTTTTTTTTTTTTTTTGCATGCTCTTGGTAAGAGGGATGTTTTGACTAAAAGCCACTTTTAGTGCCTAGGTGGTCAAACCTATGGGACCTAAGACTTTGGAGATGGCCTAGATCTCATATGGTGTCATTTTGTAGAGAATATTTAAAAATATCTCTTTTATGTAGAGAATATCTAAAAATATCCTTACTTGGAGAGTATCTCATTGTTTTGGGAGTGATTTTTTCAAAGTATCTTTCTTTTGGGAAAGTAGCTAAATTTTAGCACTTACCTCCTTTCTTTTCTCCTTGTTTCCTCTTTTGATTTGCTCTATTCTATAAAAGGAAGAGGGGTTGGATCTTTGCTCCATTAATATTGCTTCTTTGTTTGCAAGAATCTCCAAGGGTGCTCCAAGATCAAGAAGTACTTTTCTTCTTCAAGGATCTCCAAGCTTTTGTCCATCTTCTCCATGGCTTCAAGTAAGTTTTCTTCCTCCACAAGAAATGTCCATTGTAGAAGTAGTAGTTTCTTTCTTTCTTTGTTCTCTTTTGTTTTTCTTCTCTCTGTTTTTTTTTCTTTTTCTCTCTTTTTTTTTCAAGCACGTTTTTTTTTTCTCTGTTTTTTTTCTTTTTCTTTATCTCATTTTTTTTCTCAAGGGTTTTTTCCTCTTTTTTTTCCCGTGTTTTTTCTTCTCTTTTTTTTTTTTCACCGTTTTTTCTTTCTTTTTTTTTTTCGGCGTTTTTTTTTTCTCTTCTTCTTGGCTGTACGAACAGGTCCGTACTGCCACGTGGCAGTGGGCCAAAAAAAAATTTTTTTTTAAGAGATTTTCTCTCTTCTCTTTTCACAGACCTGGCCGTACAGCCATGTGGCAGTGGGCTAAAAAAAAAATTTTTTTTTGAAGAGATTTTCTCTTTTCTCTTTCTTTCTCTTTTGTTTTTTTTTTCTCACCATGATAATGAGGTTTGTGCAATTTCAAGATGTTCATGCATTTTTTTTTAATGCATCAAGGTAGAAGGCTAGAGTCTCTAAGTCAAGCCAACAAGATTTTTGACTTGGACAAAGTTTGATTGGTTTTGACCAAGTTGGGTTGGAATTGGTTAAACATTGGTCAAGGTTTTCCTATCATCTATTGCATGATGATTTTCTTTGATGCATGTGTAGACACCTCATTTGGCCCCCTATGATAGACTTAAACACCTGTCATATATAACGGTGCCCCCATTTCACCCATAATTGAATGGTTAATGGCATAATTAAGATTAATTAATGACGATGAAGATGCTTGTTGAAAATTTTATGCTTAGTTCGACAATATTTAGAAATTCGTGAGAGAAAGGGCCGAATCGCGTTGAGACCTCAAGTCCGACCCACTACTCATACAAGACTTAGGCTACAACACTATCCTAAGTCCCTTCCAGACTACATAGGACACACTCAAGTTGATCCTAAAGATATTACACTTAGTTTACCTAAGTACGATGCAATTAGTATGATTTAAACAATTAGAATCTTTGACCCACAGATCCCTACCATTTCCTGAACTCTAATCACTAGGACGTATGGACCAAAAGATTCTACGTTCCGAGAGCTTTCCGTTGATATATAGAACGTCCAAATCCGATAAACGAATCAAAAGATATGGTCGTCGGAAGATTACACCGCGAAAACCCCACCAGGCACATACCTGGGCGCCCATGTAGGTGCGCCCATGTCCCAGAGTTGTACTTGGGCGCCCACACAGGTGCGCCCAGGTCCCTAGTTGCCCTAGGAAAGCACTTAGGTGCACATTTAATAGCATCCCACTTTACCTTTCATAGTTTTGACCCGATCTCAATCTAAGAAATGAACCGGAACCAAACCTCGAGCCCGTTTGACCAAGACATGACATGGGCGCACCTGTGGGTACGCCCAAGTCCTGGAACCAACTTGGGCGCCACCCCATGTGCGCCCAAGTCCCAAGATGCCTTAAAAATGCACTTTGATGCATACTTAGGTACGATTGACTCTACCCTTCGCAGTTTCGACTCGGTTTAGACCCAAAAACAACCCGAAACCGGACCCTAGACCCAATAGGCATCAAAGTTAGACATGGGCGCCACCATGTGGGCGCCCAAGTCCTGGGACCCACTTGGGCGCACCTCCATGTGCGCCCAAGTCCCCGAGAGCCCTAATCTCACCTTGGTTTGCGTGAAACCCTTGGAAACTCGTGCAAGTAGTAGCCCTAACCCTTCCTCCACGTCAAAATCACTATAAAGAGACCTCACATACTACTTTTGCAAAGGAGGCTACCAAAAGAGAGAAAAAAGTAGAGTAAGAAAGAGAGAAAAAGAGAGAGGTCATAAAGGATATCTCTAGATCTAGAAGAAAGGAGAAAGAAGATTGCTTTGGTTCTCCAAGATCAGCAATGGAGAAAGCCTCCCAAAGCCATGGACTTGCGCAAGAACTTCAACTTAGGACTTAAAGAACACGATTCGAATCGGTATTTATAGGTTTCTTTTGTTTATTTGCGTTACACCATCATTATTGTTTAGAAATATGTTTAGGATCATGCACACATTGTAGATCTGCATTAATAGTACTATTTTACAGTAGATCTGATATTCAGTATTCATTCCTCATTAGAAACATGCTTAGGATCATCCGTAGTTTGTAGATCTGCATTATTTTCATCATTCTGAACTCGTGATTAGAACAGATCTTGCATCCATATTGTTTTCATTAGGAAAAATCCGAATCTGACAGGAAAAGTGTTAAAAAACAAGAGAAGAGTACTTGGGCGCCACTGTGTGTGCGCCCAAGTCCCAAGAGTGGGATTTTGACCCTAGTCTCATCCCGCTTGCAATTTCTCTCTCAAATCCGGATTTCTATTCATATAAGTTAGTATTAGTACCTTCGGACTTGTGACTTTGTATTCAAAATCGCGCGAAAAGCATTGAAAAAGAAACAAAAGAGGAAGAAAACACAGAAAAGCACTTGGGCGCCCATACAGGTGCGCCCAAGTCCAAAATTGGAGATTTGACTCCCGTTTTCCATTTCACGCGCATTTTGCTACGGAAATCCTAGTCCATCTTTGTATAAGTTGATATCAAAGTATTCGGACTCGTTAAAAGTATTGAAAGAATCGAAAAGGGACCAAACATATCATTGAAAAGAAGAAAAAGCACAGGAAGGTACTTGGGAGCAACCGTAGGTGCGCCCAAGTCCAAAAGTAGGCTTTTGGTCCCTATTTGTTCGATTCATGTGCATTTTGCTTCTTGAATTCGAGTCAATCCTCATATAAGTTGATATCAAGGTTTTTGGATTTATTAAGAGTATTGAAAAAATCGAAAAGGGACCAAACATATCATTGAAAAGAAGAAAAAAGTACAGGAAGGTACTTGGGAGCAACCGTAGGTGCGCCCAAGTCCCTGCAAAGGGATTCACCCTCGAATCCTTGTGCTTGCATTATTATTTTCAAGTCCGGAAGCTTTGACATTGATAATTCATAGTATTACCTTATACTTAGTCTCGAATCGTTAGAAATCATATCGGGACATCGACAGAAGTCTGAAATACATCACAACCTGCAGGGGGGACACTTGGGCACCACTGTGTGTGCGCCCAAGTCCCACAGAGACACTTGGGCGCACCTACAGGGGCGCCCAAGTCCTCGGCTTATTTTCCGGCCTGCATTTGCTGCATTTTGCGTCTCGTTTAACATGCCATTCCACAATTGTGATGATTTCCATTGATTGCTGAACTTCTAGACTTCGAATCTTCAAATTATCATACTTAGGTTGCATCGTTTGCATAAAATACCAAAAAAATCATAAAGTCATAAAACTCTTCCCTTCTCATCTTGCTCTTTAGTAATTAGAGAAGAGAACAAAAAAAATTAAAAGAAATAGAAAAATACATAAAAAGAAAAAGAGTAGACATTAATTAAGTAGAAAAACCCTAGATTGTTCTTTAGGATAGCTCACATAGTTTTTGCATAAAAAACCAAACACAAAAAAAAAGAGTGATAAAACACTTCTCCTCTCATCTTGCTCACTAGTAATTAGAGAAGAGAACAAAAAGAAGTAGTAGAATTATAGAGTTAGACATTAACTAGGTAATCCTAGGTCAATCCATTAATGCTTGAGTGAATTAATAAACTTAATCAACCCTTATCAATTAATTCGAAGCAATTAATTAAAACACTCAATTAAAATCCACATATTTAATTAATTAATTAAATCCCTAAAACTTATTAACAACTCCTAGTGAAACCCCTAATTAAATAAAACTTTAATCAACCGGTCCCAATTAAAATCCCGATTAACAAACCTAATCAATAAGCTTTAATTTATTAAAAGAAATTAACTTAAAGACACCCTAGAAGACAACAAACTACTAGACCGACACTTAGGAGCAACCACAAGTGCGCCCAAGTCACCCCCGACACTTGGGAGCAACCACAAGTGCGCCCAAGTCACCCCAGACACTTAGGAGCAACCACAAGTGCGCCCAAGTCACCCCCGACACTTGGGAGCAACCACAAGTGCGCCCAAGTCACCCCAGACACTTAGGAGCAACCACAAGTGCGCCCAAGTCATCCTAGACACTTAGGAGCAACCACAAGTGCGCCCAAGTCATATTTAGTTTGGGAATCACCGAATCCCTATTAATTTCAAACCTTGACCCAAACCAACACACTAGAATACCCTTACGATTTGAAACAACTATAGCCAGTAGCCTAGATTAACCTAAAAGATCAAAACAACTTAAGCTAAAAAAACATCCACATAAGTACCAATCTCTTGACACTTAGCCTCCCATAATCATTAAAAAATCTAATTAATTGAAACCTAATTTAATTCCAATTGACACAACACAATAAAACACATTTAATTCAAAGAACATCAAACGATAAACACTCAACCTCAAATTAACCTAGAAACAAGAGAAACACGAAAACCGGACACTTGGGAGCAACCACAGTTGCGCCCAAGTCACCTTTGAAACATAGGCGCCCCCACAGGTGCGCCCAAGTCCATTTCCACTCCCTTGGGACCACCGAATCCCCATCCATTTCCAATTTCGATCTAGATCATTACCTTAAAACTATCACAGAATCAATAACAACCTTTAAGTCAAAACCTTGATCAACTTAGACTCGTCCGGCACTTCAAACCGAGCTAAAGTGACCAAAAGATTTCAAATTCCAACTTGGGCGCCACTACTGGTGCGCCCAAGTGCACAGGAATACATAGGCGCATACACAGGTGCGCCCAAGTCCTCTGTCACATCCAAGTTGAGAACCTTGGTTTCGTTTCGAATCCCAGACTTAAGACTATAAAAATTAAGTGACCCAAAACATAAGACAACTATTAGAACAGAAGCTTACATTGATTAGAACCCTAAGAAACTCCAAAATGAGCTAACACCATCGCAAACAACCGAATCACAAAGAGCAGCCACTTGGGCGCCACTACAGGTGCGCCCAAGTCACTAAGAGGACCTAGGCGCCACCACAGGTGCGCCCAAGTCCTCCCGTCCATCACTTCACTGGTTTCAACTTCCTTTCATCATTTAAAGTAAAACCCGAGGCTCCAGAACCTTTAGCATATTAAAACAGAACCTTAAAACACTCTTAACTCATCCCCAAATAACTCTTAATCAAACCACAACTTAAAACAAACCAAATTGAATTAATAAGGTGTTTAGGTATAGAAGCTATCAAATTTAGACAATTTAAACCCTAGCATTAGATCGGGTTTCCTCATTAGATAGATTAGAGCATTAGGCTTCGTCCCATCACTTTTCCCGTTCCGTTAGGGGACCGGGAGAGCTGATGTGGGCGGTTTAGGACCTTAGGTTAGGGTTAATCCGATGATCAGTAATAAAGCATTAATCACGTAAATCCAAGTAGAAATCCCCTAGTTAGGCCCTTCTAGCCCCAATATCAAAAATCCATAAAACCAATAAAATAAACCCAAAAATATTTTTCCTTTATTTCTTCCTCCACCTCAGGTGCCAGATATTTAATTGAATTTAATGATAAAAGGGAAAGAAGAACTGATTTCTAAAATTGAATAAATGAGAATGACGAGATGAGATGAATGATTTCGCACACACTTTTAAAAAGAATCACGGCCCATCGGCCACTCTAAAACAAATACTGGCCCATCGGCCACCTTTAGTCAATTACGGCCCATCGGCCTTTCACCTTTATCACTCGTGTATCGCACACGAAAAACACAGAAATCACAAGTCAAAGTCTCATTTGCATCATTGTTTTGGTTTGCAAAGTCAACCTTTAAACCCTATTTTGCCAAGGGATTTGAAGGGGGTACCCGGGAACGGGGCCGATCCTCTTCTTAAATATTTGGCACCTCCCCCCTTTTATTTTCTTTATCTTAATTGTTTTACTTTACTTGGATATACTATGATTTTGCTATGTGAGGATTAATCTTTATTTGGACTTTAACGTGTAACCCTGAATTGACCTTATATTAAAGAGACCCAAAAAGACCCAAATTAATGTGACAAGACAACCGTCGTGTGTTGCCGGCAGCACATTAGACGAGAGGAAGAACCCACCTATTTATCTTCTCCCATTTTTCTTCGGCTTTCGTCGAAGGACGGTGTTACGGCCGTTACCGTAGCTGGCAATCGTGATCCGTCGATTTTGAGGGTAGTCGGAATCCTCACTTTCGATGTAAAATTAAAATAGCACATGTATAGATGAATGGAGATTCTTCCCAAGCCCCATTGGTTGGCGCGGGGGGGTCGAAAATTCACATCCGACAGCCTGGCGATCGTGATGGGACGATTTTGAGGGTAGTCGGAATCCTCACTTTCGATGTAAAATTAAAATAGCACATGTATAGATGAATGGAGATTCTTCCCAAGCCCCATTGGTTGGCGCGGGGGGGTCGAAAATTCACATCCGACAGCATGATATTTAGTAAATTGACTTGGAAGCATGATGATGCATACCTGAAAATCTTTTGCAAGTATTGGGATTTGGAGCTCGCGGCGATGTTGAGCCCTATCTTGGTCTTGCTTGATTTTGAGGAGCTTTGTAAGTTTTGGATTTTGGAGCTCGTAGCAATGTTGAGCTCTTTTCCAAATTTTGCGAAAATTTGATAAGACTATCTTGATCTCGCAGCAATGTTGAGTTCAAACCTTCTTTAAGAATTTTCCACCGACTATGAGCTCGCAACGATGTTGAGCTCATCTTCAGGCTTCCTGTCTTTTTCGGGGTATTTCCCTTTTCTTCGGAGTTGTCCCGGAACTATGTCAAAATTTCGCTAGAATTTTTTTTAGCAAAATTCTGTTATTTTGATGATGAATGATCTTTGTTTTTCCTTTCTTTGCAGGTAGTTCTTCCAGAACGAACAATGGTAAGGGTCCTATTACTGACGCGCCTCGTCGGTCTGCCAGATCTTCTAATGCGACCGTTCAGCAGGCCTGGGAGAAGGTCCAGTTTATTGAGAAGAACTTGGAAGAGTGTGATTCCCTCAATCGTGATGAGATGAGACAGCGATTGATCGCTCTCAAAGATGAGGAATTTTACAAGATCATGGTAAGCAGCCGTCCTTGGGTTACGGACGATCAGAGCATTGTGCCCAAGCCTACCTTCTTCTTCGGTGATGCAGTCCCTGACGACTTGACATACCAAAGGAGATGTTTTCAGTTCTGTTACACAGCAGATGGTGAGGAGATGAGTATTTCTACCCGGTCGACCTTCGATCGGACCATCTCGATCATGAGCTTTTCTCCCACGTGTCCTAAGAGGGAAGATCCTCCGAGCTGGGTGAAGAGGATCAGTGTGATCAAGACCGGGGCTTTTGTTGGCGGCCCTTCTGGTTTTGCAGAGAAGTCGCTTGTCCGTATGGATATGTTAATGCCAGCCAGTGGCTACTAAGGTTCTGATCATTCGTCGGTGGATTTGAGACCGGTAGGCCTTGGCATTTTTCGGGGTGACGGCAGCAATTGGGTGAAGCCTTTTCGACTTCGTGGCCGTTTCAGTGCTAACTCGAGCTGGGAATCATGGACTGATCACACCCTGAAGATTGGTGAGGCCATTCTGCGGGAGGCCGAGATTTTTGACGCTGTTCGCGCTTTCGGCAAACCGTAGTTTTCTCCTATGAGGCTTTCATGGCCATGCTGGAGTCATTCCTTCCACAAACCAACACCTTCATTGTTACGAATGGTGAGATTGGTTTTTCTTTGAAGGAACTGAACGCTATCACCGGGCTGCCTATCCTCGGCAAACTCTATGAGGAGTTCATGCCTATCGACAGTGTCCTTGAGGAGCAGTCTGAGGAGTTTAGGCTTTTGTATTTTCAGCTCGTCGCCTTCTATGATTTTTTGAAGGAGAAGGAGGGCTCGAAAGTCAGGTGCAGCAGTTGGAAGAGTTGCAGCTCCAACTTTGTTTACAGCGGTGAGTCTTCTGATAGCATGGCTCAGGATGCTAGGGCTAAAAACCCAAGTTTGAAGAAGATCTCCGCTATGCGAGAAGAATTGAGGAAGTTCTACACAAGTACAGATGCCGTTTGTCCTGACATTGCATTGCGAAGAAATCTCGCTGTTTACCTCACTTATTGGCTGGGTGAGGCTGTTTTTGCTCGAGGAGATGGAACGCACATCAGGCCGCACTGTATTTTTACGGCTTGTCAGATGGCGTTTGGAGAGCAGCTGGCTTTGGTACACCTGCTCTTTACTCCTACTTGTGTACCGAATTGCAGGCTGCCGGTTTTCTGGTTCGGCTTGGGCTCCCTATGAGCAAGGTATTTTCCACCCACATCTTTTATTCATTGTATGTATACCACTGTCCTAGCTTCTATCGGTCGGGAGTTACACAGGACGAAGATCCTTTTATGATTCGTTTCGCTAGAGGGACAGCCATTTCCGAATCTCTTTTGTCTGCCCGTTTGAGGATCCGACGGTTCAGGGACATCGAGATTGGGCAGTCTTCAATGAAGCTTTCTCTTGGTTTGCGGAAGAGGGCTTTTGACTTTGGTGTCTCCCGTGATTCGACCAGGGCAGGATCAAGAAGACACTATGCTTTGACAAACGCGAAGAAGAGATGGCTTTTCAACATACGGGTTGGCACGATGGTGTACCGTAGACATCTTTTTGTGGATATTCAACCGTATGTCCCTTCGAATTTTGCATTGCAGCTTGGCTTCTCTCAAGGCGTTGTTGGAGCGCCTTCGAGCATGGTTAAGCGTTTTGGAGGTCTGCAGGATGGGAGGAATGCATTGGCTTTTTCTAGTGCAGAGGACACTACCGCCATGATTGCCTATTCTTAGCTGCCCACTTTCCGGACTGCTGGCTTCACGAAGTGGTTCGTGGAGAGCTTGTAGTGTATCGGGGGTTTTCCAAGAAGGAGCTCGATGTCAAGCAATCTCCTGGGAAGGGTCTTGGTAGATCAGATGGTGTCCGTCAAAAGGAAGTTTTGGCTTTCCTTTCTGGTGAGAAGCACAAGATAGGCTTTCTCAATGAGCAGGACGTCATCAGATTAGGAGCTGCACAAGGGATTCTAGGTGAGGTCTTGAGACAGCTGGAAGAGGAGGAGGCCGTGATCGATGCTTGGATGCAAGCAGAGCGCACGAAGGCTTCCGTGGAGTCTACTGAGAAAAGTAGGCCATCCAGTGAGGACTCTAGTGAGAGGCCTAATGTTGATAGTGAGGCAGGATCGTCTAGCAGGCTGACCCGCAGAAGCAAGAGGAAGAAAGGATAGCTCCGTCATATGAGACGGCATGAAAGTCCTTCTGATCTGGAAGTTACTCTCACCATTGCTGAGGAGGTGTCTGGGGATGTTGACGAGCCTCCGGAGAAGAGGAGCAGAGAAGAGGAGACAGCTGGTATGATTCTCCTTCTTTCTTTTTTCACTTCTTTTCTCTTATAAGAGATTTTTATTTTGATCCGCTGCTTTCTTTCTTTTGGCAGAGGAGGATGACTTGGTGATGCCCGAGGTTCCGGCCGATAAGGCGATGACAGATCCAGTCGTGGCATCTGAGGAAGAGCCCAGGGACTCTGGAGTGGTTCCAGAACCTTCACCTGGTATGATTGCTTTGGCTTTTTTTTTTCTTCTTTTTTGTTTGTGCTGTCATTTGCCAACATGTAGCTTTTGTTTTCTTGTTAGCTGACTTGCTAGAGGATTCTGACGATTTCGAGCCATCCATGGATGCAACCTTTGACGATGCTTCGGATGAGCTTAGAGAGGCAGAGAGTACTCCACCGGTCGTCGAAGAAGGTATTTTGTAATAATAATCTTGATATATATTTTTTTTGACAAGATCATATTCATACCTTTTTGTCTTTTCATTGACAGATTGTGGAGCAACAAGAGAAGTTCCTCCGTCTTCCTTAAAGCCAGAACAGGGGATACTTGCAGCTGATCCAGGAGTAGGGGCTTCTTCTACTTTCAACGAGTCTGCTTCTTCGATTGGAAAGAGTTTATTGATTACTCTTCCAATGGAGCATGACATGGACAGTTGGGCGCTGGAGCATGGCGAATCCTCGTCTGGGCTGCACCTTCATTATGTAAAGAAGGTGTTGAAAAGTGTTTTGAGCTCATGGGTCGAGACTCTCTCTTCAGGTCACCTGGAGGCTGGTTTCAGCATGATCAAGCATGTACAGGACATCCTTACTGATAGCGAAGAAGTCGATCTGGACATTGCAAGCACCAAGGGTTTTGTTGATGAAGTCATTGTTTTAGGAAACAAGTGGACTTAGACCAAGGGTTTCCCAGATGGTGACTTCTTTGATGAGATGTTTATGAAGCCTTCCAGCAAAGTCAAAGCTGAGCTGACTGAGATCACTCGGACTCGGAAGCAATTTGTTCGGGAGAGGAATGTTACCGCGTTGGCCATCATGGGGCTGAAGCAAGACCTAGACAGCCTTGATAAGGAGGTTGTCGAGGCTAGGCAGCGTCTTGAGCTTTTGGAGGAAGAAGCTGCTGCCAAATGGACCGCCATTGTGAAGGCTCGTGACAAGGAGGGGACTCTCATTCGCCAGGTTGAGGAGGCTGAAAGTAATTTCCGGAGGAAGACTCAGGAGTATGAGCAGTAGCAGGTCCTCTGGGAAGAACTTCCTTGTGCTACAGATGGGTCGCGGCGTTTGGCCGCATTTTATGGGAACATTTTGAAGAAGCGTGGCCTGGAAACTTTGGAAGCTAAGGCCAAGGGTCTGCTTGAGGAGTTGAATCTTTGGTTGAAAACTATGTTGGATTGAGCTCCTGAGTTGTAACAAACTCCTTTTCTTCTTTTTTTTTTTTTTTTGGTTCCTCCATGTATAAACATTTTTGGTACTATATTTTTTGTATCCCCTTCTTTTCACTGAAATCATTTTTTGATGAAAACATATTTAAGCAAAAGCTGATGGGAATGTTTGTTTGAGAATTTGATCAAATGGTTGTCATTTTTTGAAAATCTTTTGTCAAAGAGTTGTTTTGGGCATGAACGCCAATTTTTGTGGCGAAAGCCTGTTTTTTGATGGCTTGAAAACTGATTTTTAGAATGGCATGGAAGCCGAATTTTGTGGTGTAAGAGCCAAAATTTGTTTTGCGGCATGGGAGCCAAAAATTTTGTTTGTGGCAATGGAGCCAAAGTTTTTTTTGTTTGTGGCATGAGAGCCAAGGTTTTTGGTTTGTGGCATGGGAGCCAAAGCTTTTTTATTTATTTTATTTTTTTTGAGATGGCATGAAAGCCGAATTTTGTGGCGTAAGAGCCAAAATTTATTTGCGGCATGAGAGCCAAAATTTGTTTGTGGCATGAGAGCCAAAGTTTGTGGCATGGAAGCCAAAGTTGTTGTTTTTTTTTTTTTTTTTTTTTTTGAGATGGCATGAAAGCCCAAGTGTTTGAATTGGCGTGGGAGCCGGGTTTTGTGGCATAAAAGCCAATTTTGTTTTGAGGCATGGAAGCCAAAATTTTGGAATGGCATGGAAACCGAATTTTGTTTTGTTGCTATTTTTTTTTTTTTTTTTTTTTTTTGTATGGGAGCCGGATTTTTTGAAAACCAAGTTTTGTTTTGTTGGCATGAAAGCCGATTTTGGCGTTTATAGTCGGATTTTGGCGTTTATAGCCGAATTTTTGGCATTTATAGTCGGATTTTTGGCATTTATTGTCGATTTTGGCATTTATAGCCAGGTTTTGGTTTTCAAAATGCAGGTATCGACCAAATGTCGCCTCCCCGCTGAATGGTCGCGCAAGTATCGTTGGAATGTCGCTTTCTTGCTGATTTGGTTTGCGAGTATCGATGGAATGTCGCTTCCTTGCTCATTCGGTTTGCAAGTATCGATGAAATGTCGCTTTCTCGTTGGATTGGGGTGCAAGTATCGACTAAGCATCGCTTCCCTGCTTTTTTTCAAAGATTTTGGTTTTATGGGTATCGACTGAATGTCGCTTCCCCATGATTTTTGAGATTTGAGGTTTTTTCGATCCATTTGAAATTTGGGTTGTGGATATCAACTGGAATGCTGCGTCTCCACGATTTTTGAAATTTGAAGTTTTCTCGAACCATTTGAAATTTGGGTTGTGGATATCAACTGGAATGTTGCGTCTCCATGATTTTTGAAATTTGAGGTTTTCTCGAACCATTTGAAATTTGGGTTGTGGATATCGACTGGAATGTTGCGTCTCCATGATTTTTGAAATTTGAGGTTTTGCAAGTATCGAATGAGGTTCGCTTCCTTGCGATTTTTGGGTTTTGGAAGCATCAAATGGGGTTCGCATCCTTCCGATTTTTGAGTTTTGGAAGTATCGAATGGGGTTCGCATCCTTCTGATTTTTGGGCTTTGCGAGTATCGACTAAGTGTCGCTTCTCCGCGGTTTCTAAAAACCCATTTTTTGTTTAAAGACACGAGGGTCGTAAATTTTGACTTAAAACCATTTTTGTTGTAAAAGTCGAGGCGGACTAGGGTGGAAATTCCTGTGTCCTAGTTTTTGTTTCAAAACCATGAATTTTGGGTTTAAGGATCGAAAATTTTGGTTAAGTCCGAGAAAAAGCTCCTAAACTTGGTTTTTGGTTTTTATTTTTTTTTTTTTTAACAATGAAACGATGAAAGTAAGCATTGTTTTGAAAGTTTTTTTTAGCAACTTCAACACAAATATGAAAATTTCAAAAGGGGTGGTTTGATGAGCAAGTACCTGGGAGTAGGCTTTGGCATTGCTCTGACCCGCTTGAGGAGGTCTTTAAGGGTAGTACCGCTTTAAGAACTTGCCATTAATGGGCAGCAAACATCTGTCTCCTTCCATGTTTAGAAAAGCGTATGCACCGTTGGAGAAGACTTTGTCGATGATGAAGGGTCACCCCCATTTTGGTTCGAATTTGCCTTTGGAATTGTGGGCAAAGACTATGAGTCTTTTTTCTGTAAGAACCAAGTCGCCTTTTTTGTAGACGCGTTGCCTGACCTTCTTGTCGAAAGATCCTGCCATGCGTGCTTGGTACTGCTCAATGCTTTGTAGAGCTTCGAGCATGTTAGATTGTATGAACTCAATCCATCAGTTGATGTGATAAATTGATTAATTTCTTTATTTATCAATAAAATCATGCTTTACTTTCATGAGATGAATGTTATTTTATTACTTTGTGCACATGACCAATACATATGACATAATGGTTCATGAGTTGAACCGGATTCCATTAGTAGATTAGATGTGATATATGTATATGGATGAGATCCACACACGGGAGATATATGTCACAAATCTTATACTTAAAATATCTTCACAACCAGTGATGAGACTGGGCATCTCATCTGATTAGGTTGCAGCACTTTGATCACTATGAGATAGTGTGATTTGTCTCGATCATCAGAATAGAAGATTCTGGATCAATGTGCTAGTACGTTGGATGTATTGAAGGACCCTAAGAAGCACCTTATGGAATTCCGTCTCTATAATAAGGTATGCTCTCATAATTCCCTAGCAATAGGCTCTCAATCCTGAGACATTGATGAACTCAAGTTTCTATATATTCATTTGCTTTGAGTCACCAATGAGTGAGGCCAACTGTAGGTCAACACCTCGGTGTCTTGAGTATGTGG
Source organism: Umbellularia californica (assembly GCA_028538565.1). NCBI lineage: Eukaryota > Viridiplantae > Streptophyta > Magnoliopsida > Laurales > Lauraceae > Umbellularia > Umbellularia californica. The sequence continues at coordinate 29,902,267 of JAPQWN010000006.1, forward strand.
TAGTAGGACCGTGGGAACATTGAATGATCAAGATGGAATCTAGCTCTATGATCCCCTTGTGCCAATTAATGGATTTGTCATTACTAAGTGCATACCCATCTCGATTAAGAGTTAATTGGATGGTACTGATGATCATAATGATTAATTGGGTCTCAAGGATAATAAGATGTGGAACTAAGATTGGAAGAGACATTTATTCCAATCGATCCACGGATATTGATAGAGGGGCCTACTTGTGGTAATTGGGAAGTTTAGGGTCTTCATTGTAATTTATTCCTAAGACTGGAGTGCAATTGCATTTATATAGTGGTGTTATTTGCAATTAACCGTGGGCCCGGATTGCACATGAGATGTGGGGTCACGTGTCCTAGTTGGAGCCAGCTTTCTATGGAATCCCTAGTGGTCCCCACGCTAGCCCAAGTTATTAGAAAGATACTAATCCTACTTGAACTCTAAAAGGAAGGAATTAGAAAGTTACTATTTTTATTTGAAGTAGGACTTCTAATAGTGGTAATAGTATACTTACTAATTGTTGTGGAAGTAAGACTTCTATTTCAATTAAGAAAAGAAGAGACCTGGGAGATTATAAAAGGGAATCCACCCCTCTTGGACGTCCATAATATTGGAGTAAAAAACGTCCAGTTTTTTGTGCAATAGTTGCACTGCTCTCTCATCTCTTCCTCTTCTAGTTCCTTAGAGTTTCGAGTTGGGTTTTCTCTTGAAGATTCCACCAATCTTCTTGAGAAGAGAGATCTAATTTGGGTCATAGCGTGGAAGGCTAAGAGGTGTTGAAGATTCTGATCTTAGTTTGTAGAAAAGTTCTACATCAATGAAAGTTATCAACTTCTCCATTAGAGTACAACCGAGCTCCCAAGGTATAATCTGCTTCGTTGCATGTTGTAGTTTTTATGGATGCTTGTTGGCTGCTTATTTCTATCTTTTATATAGTTTTACTTACTGTACATGATCTTGAGATTGAGGGTTATACATCCTGGATTGGGTTTTTGGCCTTATGGATACTTGATCCCTGAGTCAAGTGGGTCAAAAGTTTTGAAAATCTATCCACGAGGCTCACCTACTTCCAACAGAGCCGTCTTTCATTGAGATTATCCAGCTCTTGGAGTCTCAGTTTGACATTGCTTTCTTGCGTCATGTCATTTTGCAAAGATACCCTTAAGGAAGGAATTTGTACTTCCAAAGGGACAACAGCTTCTCATCCATAGACCAATGAGAATGGTGTACTATGGGTTAGCCCTCGAATGGTGGTTCGATAGGCCCACAAAACTTCTGGTAGTTTGTTGCCCCAGTCCCTTTTGTGACTAGAGACCATTTTCTTGAGAATTTTGCAGAGTGTTTTGTTAAAGGCTTCTGCTAGTCCGTTCGCTGCTGGATTATATGGAGTCGAAGGACAACTTTGGATTTTGTATTTCTCGCAGAACCTGTAGAATTTGTGATCCCGGAAGTGGTCCGTTATCATGAACGAATCTTTTAGGTATGCTGAAGTGACAAATAATGTTGGTGCGCAAGAACTGAAGGACTGATGAGGTCTTCATTTCACTGAGCTCAATGCTTCTGACCACTTGGAGAAATAATCTGTTGCGGCGAAAATGAAGCGATGACCTTTGCTTGATGGGGGAGAGATAGGACCTATGATGTCCATACCCCAAGCTTCGACAGGCCATGAGATTGTTGTTGGATGTAGTCATTCTGGAGGCATGTGGACATAATCTCCATGAATTTGGCATTGTTGGCAGCGCTTAGCAAATCACATTGCGTCAGCTACCATGGTAGGCCAATAATAACCTAGCCTTTTATTTGGTCGTAGAGCTTAGGACCAGCCTGATGGGCTCCACAAAGACCAGTATGCACTTCTTTGAGAGTTTCCTAAGCCTCTTGTTGCGACAATTAGCGTAGAGGTACTCCATTGAAGGATTTTCTGTAAAGTTCTTTTGAAGGAATATCCAAATGAAAGTTCGGGGCTCGTCTTTGGATGCTTACCTGCTCTTTTGGATCTTCAGGTAGGATTCCGAACATGATGTAATCAATGAACGGATCTCTCCAGTCACCGATTAGAGGTTTGAAGATGGACATCCGACTTCCAACCACTTGGTGGCATTCAGCAACTGCTTGGGTGTGTTAAGAGGAGGGAGAATCCTTCTTTGACACACTGTGATTTGCATGTTTTCCCCTTCTTGGATTGCCATAGATGCGGCGAGTCCAGCCAGGGCATCTTCACGGATGTTTTCACCTTTGAGAATGTGGGTGATGTGATAGATGTTGAACTTTTGTCGAAGCGATTGCGCCTTGTTGTAGTAAGGTAATAGATCATGCTTCCTGACTTCAAATTTCTGATTCATTTGGATGACGGTCAGTTGAGAGGCTCCAAAAGCTTCCAGCATGGTGATGCCGGATTCGAGGGCAAGTTCCAATCCTACAATCAGGGCTTAGTACTTAGTTGCATTGTTTAAACACGGTTCCAGTAGCGAGAAAGCGGGCGGAATCATGTATTTGTCAGGGCTGACAAAGAGGATGCCAATTCCCAATATCTGCTTTCCTTTTTCATTTGTCCTGGTTGCGCCGTCGAAGTACATGTCTCAGGAGGCATTTGATAAGGAAGTTTCCACGTCGTAGACAAATTCGTCTGGGAGATCATCCATGAGTGGAGAATCTTTAGGCAATGGGTGCTCTGTGAGGAAGTCTGCTAGAGGTTGGCCTTTGATTGCTTTTTGTGGTATATACCTAATATCAAACTGCGATAGAAGGATGGACCATTTTTCCAGTCGGGCATTGAGAGAACCTGCTTTTGTGACAAGGACCTTTAAGAGGTTGATCCTCGAAACCAGGTAGACTGTGTTGGACAGCAAGTAGTGACGCAGCTTTAAGAAAAAAAACGCCATAGAAATTTATTATGCAGCATAAACCTGTCTCCTTCGAAGTTGAAGAAAGCATATGCTCCATTGGAGAAGGCTTTGTCAATGATATAAGGCCCTTTCCATCTTGATTCATCGTTGATTTCAGATGTACGAATGAGAATCAATGGCTTCTAACCATGAACACAAGGTCACCTTTCTTAAATGACTCTGTGGGGTTTGGATCATCAAGAGCGATGTTGAGATCTGGGATGTAGTTGATATTTTCTATCAAGGAGGACTCAACGTCGTCATCTTCTTGTTCGATGGGTTCACCCACCGTGTTGTCAAGAGAGATATTTAAGTCTGGTACACGATACCTTCCTTCAAAAGGTTCTAGTACTGGACGTGATGAAGATGCTTCAAGATTGTGGAAGAAGATTGTTTTTTCTTTTGCCGTAGTTGCCGAAATAACAAAGGAAGCAGGCGTAGGATCTTCTACGTCAGCGGCTGTCTCCGAAGGAGTGAGAGCAAGCTGAACTCGTTGAGTATCAGCTTGGCTAGACGCTGTGTCGTCTTCTGGCTCTGATTCTAAGTCTGTGTCATGCATAATAGACACAAAGAAGATGGTGAACTTGCCCCCAGCCTTCTGTTTTATCTTCTTTGCTTTGGTGGTGATTACCAAAGGTTTTGATGTCTTGAGAGATATCATGAAGGGAGCTTGACTACTTACTTCGAGTTTGGTGGAAGGTTTGTTTACTTCCGATGATTGCTGAGGAGCCTTGCCTTTTTCTTTCTGAAGATTGTCGGCAAAGTGAATTGTTTCTTCCTTTTTTTTCTTCTTTTCCATCTTTATACATTTGAGCAACTGCAAAATGGACGTCCTTGCCTTTGAAGGGCCTTTTGTCTGCAAACACTCGATGTATCAAGCCGTCGTTGCCAACGAACTTGATGCACTGATGTAGAGTTGAAGGGACGACACCATTCTCATGTATCCAGGGGCGTCCAAGGAGGATATTGTAGCATGAAGGGGTCCTTATTGCATACATAGTGACTTAAAAAATAAGGTCACCAATTTGTAATTTGAACCTGATTTTGCCGATAGGCCTTTGAGCGCTGCCGTCATATCCGAAGATGGATACAGACGTGTGACTCAGCTTGCTAGGTGGGATGCTCAGCTCTTCGAGTGCCGAAGTAGAGATGAGGTTGAGTGGAGAACCTGGATCAATCTGGACTCTGTGTACTGGCATTTCTTTGACGTATCCCGTGAAGTACAAGGGTCGGTTCTGCTTTGTCTCGCCTAGCAGGAGGTCATCATTGTCGAAGGCAATTGTTTCACTTACTGCTTTTTGAACCGAGGGGCATTCATTACTTGATCCCTCAGTTTTCTTCTTTTCTCCCTTCGAGGAAGTACTTGATTTTTTGACCCTATAGTCCATTTCAATTTGCAGGACTTGTGGGGCATGTTTGTCGACATCCGCATTCAGCCTTTATAATTATGAAAATAGACTATCACGAGTTTGTAGAGACATCCGTAATAAGTCAAGGATGTGCAAACATGCAGGTATGTGTTTGAAGTGCTCAATCAAGTCGTACTTGAAAGCCTCCTTCGGGCCTGCATTTTCATTATTATTGCCACTTGGGCGTTTACAACTTGCTTTCCCGAAGGATTTACATAAGAAGAAGGTTGGTTGTAATTTTTTTGGTAATCCCGGCTAGAACGGGTACCTTTACCAACTTCAAGAGTTTCTAGAGAAGGGTCTTCTTTTGGAAGATCACTCTCAGGATCAAGGGGTTGATCCTTGTCATTTGCTGAAGATGTCTCGGTAGCTGCATTGCCGTCCTCAGTGATTGTGTTGCACGGAGCATTTTCTGGGAACAAGTCCTGAACAGCATCCAACAACTTTTCTTTATCAGTCTAGACATCGTCTATGAGATCGGGTATCTGGGACCAATTGACTGGGGTTTCATTGAAAAAGACTTCATTGGCAGGAGTTTCTTCAAGATGATCAATCGGAAGAGACTTGAGCTCAGATGTCACAGCTTCAGGAGACGAGGACTGAGAAGATGATATCTCAGTGGAAGTCACCTGAGAAGATGTAGCCCCGGAAGGTACACTACCGGTTGGGGAGTACGTGTCTTTCGAAGCTTCAGAGGCACTATCATCTTGAGCTATCGCATTGCAAGTTATCCTGACAGGAGATGCCCCCAGTGTAGACTGTTGGGAATTGGATTCATCTTCGGATGTAAGAGGATCATCGATCCAGCTATTTTCTCCATTTTCAGGAGTTGAAGGAGGAAGTTCCCGTTGATTTTCAGGGACTTCTGGTTCTGGATCATGATGAAGATCATTGATGCGATCCTGCTCCTGCCTTATGGCAAGATGTTGCAGGATTCTTGCATATTCTTTAAGATCAGGCATAGGAGCCAAATCCTCTTCGTCATTTGCTCCTTGTGGTTCACCCATATTGGGTTCCACTGGAGCATTGGCTGGTGTCGGGTTGACAGCCTCTTGGTCTTCTTCATCATCGGACCAGGATCCTTGCGGTTGTAATGGGTTATACCAGATTACTGGCATAAGATGAGATTCGGGAATCCATTCCTCATCGGAGAGGTACTCTCATGTTTCAAGGGATTCTTCCCACTCATCGATATCACTGGCAGTATCACTAGATTCGTATCCATCCATAGAGAATCCTACTACCGAGTTGTAGGAGTATGATGCCCCTTGCGCAGTTTCATTTTTGTATTGAGGTGGCATGATATCATCAAGGGTGAATTTTCTTACCGCCTTTGAAGTTTTTGGAAGGAATTCTTCCATCGCCGCTAGTGAAGCAGTGGAAGAGGTTTCTACCATTTCAGAGACTTTTTGTTTTGGTTGAGACTTCTGCTACTGTTTGAGCTTGCGGAGTTGTCTCTAGGCTTGCCTTCGCTGTCGAGCGGTCGGCTTTATTTTGACGATCTCCCAATTTTCATCTTCTAGGAGATCGGGATGCACCCATATGGGTTGTCCATCTGGTGTTGGATAGGGAACCAACTCATGGGACTTTTGTGCCATTTTTATCACCTTGAATGAAGTAGTGATCTTCTCCTTTGGTGACTTTGAAGTTTGCCTACATGACACCATGTTGACGGAGGCGGAGCCGTAGTTTTTGTCAAAGGTGATGACTCCATTTTTACACATCTCATTGATCTTCTCTCTCACAACAAAGCATTGATTGAGAGGATGTGAGATCATCTGGTGGTATGGACAGTATCGGGGATCGTTGGTTTTGCCAACATCTCCAGGGCTTTTGGGCTCAGGCAAGGTGAGTTTACTATTTGCTAGGAGAACCTCAAAGATTTCTTCAACATCTTCATCGAATGGATATTTCTTTTCTACTCATTCTTTGAAGGCATCATAGAGTTCAGGTCTTTTACCCGTAGCTTTGTTTTCAGCTTTCTTTGGCTGATGAGAAACTGACTTGGTCGGCACATTGAGAACCTCCTTTTTCTTTGGTTTTGAGGTCGTAATGGCAATCGGCTCTTTCTTTGATGATTTCTGACCGTTGAGGTCTTTGATCACCATTTCAGCTTCCATTGAAGCTTCGAGGAGTTCTCCTAGGTTCTTTGATTTGTTGCCGATGATCACGGAGCGGATTCTTGCTCTCATGTTGTTACGGCAGATGTCGACGAGCGACGCTTGTGGCAATACATCTGAGCATTTGTACGCCATTGCCTTCCACTTATGAATGAAGTCGTATGTTGACTCATTCTTTCCCTGTTGTAGGCTGCAGAGCTGAGCCATAGTAACAGGATGGTCCTCACCTTGGACGTGAGTCATGAAGTATGTCTCCAGCATAGCCCAGTTTTGGATGGAATTCTCCGGCAGAGTGGAGTACCAATCAAAGGCTGTACCTTTTGGGGTACTTACAAAGAGGCAAATCTTGAGGGCATCTTGATCCGTAATAGCTCCTGTCAGGATCTTGAAGTGGATGACATGCTGTCTGGTTAAACCTTTCCCCGTATATGTTTGGAGAGTATGTTGTTTGAATTTTGCAGGGAACGGAACCGAGTCAATCCATAGAGGATAGGGTGGCTTGTTCCCATGTTCCTTCAATGTATCATCTTCTTTTGTTTTTGCGAGGATATCGTCAACGTTCTTTTTGGTAAGGACGTGTGACTCATTGTTTTCTGCATTGGCCTCATCATCTTGATGATTTGGAGGGGTTTCATTGTTAGGTGGACGCTGTAAAGTGAGAAGGAGGTTTTCCATCAGAGCCTCAATTATCTGTTGTCCTTACTCCAACTGTTGGATGCGTGCGGTTACGTCATCATGCGGTGGAGCTGCTCAGAACTTGTAGCCAGGACTTTCATCCTTCGGGATTCGAATGAAGAAATAGTCCTGGTGACTGAGCTGGGGCTCATTCTTCTGGATGAAGAGTCCGAGGAGTGGTTACTCCGGTGTCCTTGGCTTGAAGGAGTGGAGGATTCTTCTAGATGTGTTCATGTCCGGGAGACGCTGCGAGTCACCGGACGTCTGACACGAATTTTGGTTGCTGATTTCTGGCGTTTTCTGGTTTTGCCAACCATATGGACGGCAACGACTTGGTCGGGTCTTTCTTTTTCGACCCATTTGTTAGAGACATGGAGAGTAGAATGCTGGGTTCTTTGCTTCTCAAGTCTCTTTTGTCGATATACCGCGTAACGACGCATACGATGAGCAATTTAGGCTTCAGTCAGCTCTGGCTGGGCTCTAGCAATGAAGGATGTAGTCCCCAGTGCGCAGCAGTCAAGCTTGTCTTCTTTGAAGCTGGGCATGGACAGGATCCGGACGCGGTCCTTAGCCTGTTGCAGTGAGGCTTTAAATTTTGTGAGCTCGGACCTTGTTGAGATGAAGGGTCGACTCGTAAAAGTGCAGGCTCCAGCAGGTTTTTGCGGAGGCCTAACGATGCAAGATCTGATTTTGGGCTTGTAGGAGTAAGCCGGCTCATATTGATTTTGTTTGTTCTTTGGGCGGAGGGTAGATTTCTCCTCTTTCATGTAAGAGAGAAGGTAGAACCGATTCTCTTTGAGAGGGGCCAGGTATGTTGGCTTTGAAGATGTTCGGGACCTTCGTTGCTTTGGTGAAGATCTCGGGGACCAAGTTTTGGGGCAAACCTGGTTTCTTGTGGGTTGAGGCTTCGTGGGAGCGCCACGGGCTTCAGGCTTCTTTATGTTTGCCCTTGGTGCCATGTTAGTGACACGTTGCGGGGCGATCTTCTGCTTCTTGGCTGGTACAGTTTCTTCTGCGGGGAGTGGGAATGGTCCCAGCGACCCGAAGACGATGGTTCGGGGAGTTGAGGTTGACCCGGTGTTTTGAGAGTTGTCGAGGGAGATGACACTTAGGCAACTGGCAGGGCGCTTATAAGTGCACTTATTTTGCTTGTCTTGAAGCATAAACTGGTACTTGTTCTCATCTAAAGTGATGGTCAATGAAGCTGCCATTGTTAGTTTTGGAAAACTTCTGAAACAAGACCCCATCCATTAGTAATCAAAAAAATATGGTGATCATAAATGGAGAACTACTATGGTTTTGTCTTTTCAAATCGCTCAAGGGGACATGGTCCGGCCCGAGCAAAATGAAGAAGGCAAAAAGCCATAGAGGATACAATTGTTCTAAAATGCAAGTATGGTAAGCTAAGGGTGAGCGTTCCAGTGACTGCTAGAAGCAATTGTAGACCTTAATTCAAATTACCGACAAGCAAGGCTCACTCGAGGTAAAATGATATAAGGTTGGAGATACAAATGTATCGGTCGTGAATACAGTAGACCCGAAAGGGCGTACTAGCACTGCTAGGCACAAATGTTGCAAATCGCATCATTGGAAAGGACACGAGATTGGATTTTTTTTTAAAGTTCAAATTTGGATTCATAAAGGAGAGCAAATGGTATTCCAATCCGAACAAGGGCTCAAACATTTCTGCGAGCGCTAAATCCGAAGGGGAAGGAACCAAAATTTCTCGAATGTAAGCCCAAATGTGACGGAAGTTTTTTTTTTTTTGAAAGGTCAAGATTGAATTCATCAAAGAGAGCAAATGGTGTTCCAATCCAAACCACAGCTCAACATTTCTGCGAGCTTTAAATCCGAAAGGGAAAGAGCCAAGATGTTTCAATTCTAAACTCAAAAGTGACGTAAGTTTTTATTTTTATTTTTGAAGGTTTAAGATTGAATTCATCAAAGAGGGCAAATGGTGTTTCAATCTGAACCACAGCTCAACATTTCTGCAAGCGTTAAATTCGAATGGGAAAGAGCCAAGATTTCTCAATTTTGAACTCAAAAGTGAAAAAATTTTTTTGAAAGGTGCACATAGGTTTCCAATTCAATCTTATGAAACCTTAGTAGATAGATCAGCCCCCAGGTAAGAGTAGGATTACTTAATGAACCTGTTTAAAGGAACTTTGCCTCGAACAGTCTAGCTGTCTCCACACTCTGGACAAGGCTTTTCTTAAATCCACTTTAGTCAAAGAGCGCAATTGGTGCAACCTTAGTGTTTTTTTTTTAATTTTATTTTTGAAAGGTTTCCAATGAACTCATCAAAGAGAACAAGTGGTGTTCCAATCCGAACCACAACTCAACATTTCTGCGAGCGTTAAATCCGGAAGGGAATAACCAAAGTTTCTCAAATTTGAGTCCAAAAGAAAGAAAAATAATAATTTTTTTTTGTTTTTGAAATTATATATTTTTTTGAAAATCCCAATTGGACTCATGAAAGAGAAAAGATGGCCCAATCTCCGATACGAACAATAGCTGCAAACATTTCTGTGAGCTATCAAGTTTGAAGAGAAGAGGATCAAAGTTTCTCAAAGTTGAATCTAAGAAAGAGAAATCATTTTTTTTGAAAGAATTTGAAATGAAGTTTTTTTTTTTTTTTGAAAACCCCTATCAGACTCATCAAAGAGAAAAGAAGGCCCAACCTCCGATACGAACAATAGCTGCAAACATTTCTATGAGCTATCAAATTTGAAGAAGAGAGGATTAAAATTTCTCAAAATTGAATCCAAGAAAGAGAAATTAGATTTTTTTTTTTTTGAAATGAGAAAGAATGATTGAAATCCCATCTCATGTTTTTTTTTTTTTTTTTTTTTTATGCAAGATGCAACATAGGCCACCAACTAGAAAGGAGCCAAGGGATTGAAGCATCACGTTCTCAAGTGAACGTGTCCCACCGGGTATGCCAACTTGATGGACCCTGGTTTTCCGTCCTCTCCTTCCCCCCCGGGGGCTGCCTGGGTCTCGGCGGAGGAGGAAAAATGCGGGTATCAACATTTTGTACGGGTATGCCAGATTTACTATTCTACTTGGAATTTGGAATGGTGATGATCCGGAGATTCACCTTCACAAGTAGAAAGGAAATCGATCATTCTTTCTAACTTTTCAAATTGCATAAATATTTAAGAAAAGAGACAAGTTTGTTTTTGAGAATGCCGTAGGAGGCATTTTTTTTTGTTTGCCGTGAAAGGCGATTTATAAATCTCATCAATTATGAAAGACAAGAATTGTGATTTTTGTTTGTCTCTTTAAAAAATACAAAATACAATAGAAAAGAAAGAAAATGGATCTAACTTCTCAGGAGATTGCGGGGACACGTTCAGATCGACAGTCGCAAGTCATGTAAGGACTTTGCCATCGTCCTTCAAATGAGAATGCTTGATGCTTCGATTCTTCGGTTTGGCTCCAACCTCAGTTTTTTAGAGGATAAGGACCAAGGAGAGGTCCTATATCCAATAAAAAACCAAGTAAACGGGCTGAAGAACCGCGTTTAGGCCATGTTGTAGAAGAAGGGGACCTTGGGGGGTTGGGCCCCCAAGGGACTTTGATCACCTTGTGGTGTTTCTTGCAGCAAAGCAGCAGGACTTCGTCAAATGCAAGGATTCAAAGTTTCAAGTTTCAAGTCTTTGTGTAGATGCGTCGATTGCCTCTCTCTTGGAAATGGACCTCCTTTTATCGGCTCTTGGTAACCATGAGGTGTTTTATGGGCATTGATGACCATGATGAGAGAATTGATGGCATTGATACTTCATGATTGGAGGAGTTATAAGTTTTTATTTCTTGATTTTGTAACTCCTTTTCCTTACCTTGTGATTGGTCGATGAAGGATAATGGGCATTTAATCGCCTTTAATCTCCATGATGAGGGGCGTTTCATGGTTTTGATGCCATGATTGCTTGGACTTGTAACTCCCGTATGCTTGAATTTGATTGGGCCGTCCAAAATAATGAGTTAATGACCGTGTTAAGTAGTCATAAACGGGTCAATTAACAGCATTAAGTGATCGCCGGGGCATGTGAAGAGTCGCGGACTGTGCTGCGTCCTTTAGGATTCATCTTGTGATGATCGCCGATGGATCCACACGCTATTTGATGTCGGATTGTGATGTAATTCCAGACATTGATTGATATCAGTGGGCCGGTGACATCTGTCTTGTCGATTTCTCGATCGGTCAAACAGAAAGTGTACTTTCTTGGTCATCCGGTTGGCGATCTTAGAGCTATCAGTGATGAATTCATGCCCTTGACGGCGGATCCAAGATGTCAGCGAAGATTAGTCGTTTTCAAGCATCAAAAATTGGATTTTCAGAAAATCACGAGGCAGGAACTCCCAAAACGCGAAAATGATAAAAAAATCGGGCAATCCGGCGAAAAATCCGGCGATCCGGATTTCCAGGGTTGCCGGCGACCATGCACCCAGGGTCGAGGTCGCCGGCGACCATGGGGTTTTGGACCCTTTGGTCGCCGAGTGTCTTTTTCGGCCGTTTTTCCTTCTTTTTCGTTCCTTTTTTCTTCTGTATTTTTCTTGAGATTTTTCCTCAATTATTGACTTGATTTTCTTGGAGAAAACTTGACGAGAAGTCACACAAAACCAGAGCACAAAGTTTCCCATTTTTCGGGAAAGCCGAAGACTTTGTGGCCAATTCTCCATCAAGAGTCGAAACTAGGTCAAACGATGTCGGAATGACCTGAAAATTGAGGTGAGGCTTCTTGAGCAGTGGATAGGACCAACCATGGGCTTTTATTTGAGTTTTGAAGCCGTTTGGGGTCCCATTGATGCTTGACTTGATTTTACTATGGGGAAGATGCCGAGCTTTGATATGCGGTCAAACGATATCCGATTGACCTGAAATTTGATAGGGACCCTATTGGAGTCATATAGAGATGATCGATTAGCTCCGATTTGGATGTCATGGTCCCGGGGTGCTCCGCTGCCGATAGGCTTTATTTTCTTTCGGAGCGTCGAAACCTGGTCAAAAGTTGTCGGAATAACATGAAATTTGACGTGCAACCCTTTGGAAGCATGTTGAAGCCACTCATGTGTTTTTTTTTTATGAGTGATGGCCTCGGTGGTTCTTGCCGCCGAGAGGCTTGATTTCGCTACTCGAGCGTTGATGGAGGGTCAAATGTTGTCGGTTTGACTTGAAATTTGGCATGAAGCCCTTTGGAGGCATTTTGGAGTCATCCGTAGGCTCTGATCAAAGTTTTGATGTCTTCGATGCTGTCGCCGTCAGGAGCACTTATTTAGCTGTCGGAGAAGTGAAGTTAGTCCAAACGATGTCGGAATGGCCCGAAACTTCAGGTCTACCCCTCTTTTGGCTGTCTTGAAGGATCTTGCAATTTTTTTTTTATTCCGACAAGATCTGATGCTTGAAGTAGCCTTGCCTGTTTGTAGTAGGATGCAGCTTCATGTGGCTTCTTGATGTTGAGGAGACATAGTGACCTTTTTTGTGTCAACATTGGAAATCAATGACCAATGATGAACAAGATAACCAGGCTTGACTTCTCAACCAAAATGCCGACGTTTTTGCTTGGGCCCCACTTGAGATGCCGGGAGTCGACCCCTAGGTCATCGGCCATAAAGTTAGGGGTAGATCTAAGAGCCAAGCTAATAGTTCAGAAGCAGAGAAAGCTAGCCCTTGATTGCCAATCTGTTGTGAGTGAAGAAGTGGATAAACTGCTAGAGGCAAATGCGATCCGGGAGGTACATTACCCTGAGTTGTTTTCCAACAGTGTTGTCGTACCAAAAAAAGACAATAAAAGGAGGGTGTGCGTAGACTTCACCGACTTGAACAAAGCATGTCCTAAGGATAGTTTTCCCCTCCCGAAAATTAATCAACTAATGGACTCCGCGGCGGGTCATGAACTGTTGACACCAAAAATGTCACTTTGCCTCTTCAACATCAAGAAACCTGCATGAAGTCGCAACCTGCCATAAATAGGCAATGCAACTTCTCCAAAAAATCAAATCTTGTCAGAATCAAACAAAAACTGCAAGATCCTTCAAGACAGCCAAGGGAGGAGTACACAAGGAGTTTTGGGCCATTTCAGAATCATTTGGCCTAACTTCGCTTCTCCGACAGCTAAATTGGCGCTCCCGGCGGCAACATCGTCGGAGACGTCAAAACTTCGATCAGAGCCGACGGATGACTCCAGCATGTCTCAAAAGGGCTCCATGCCAAATTTCAAGTCAAACCGACAACGTTTGACCCTCCATCAATGCTTGAGCAGCAAAATCAAGCCTCCCGGCGGCGGGAACCACCGAAGCCTTCGCTCATCAAACCAAGTGCATGAGTGGCTTCAACATGCTTCCAAAAGGCTGCACGTCAAATTTCAGGTCATTCTGACAACGTTTGACTAGGTTTCGATGCTACGAGAGAAAATCAAGCCTACCGGCGGCGGAGCAACCCGGGACCATGACATCCAAAACGGAGCTCATGGAACGTCTCAAAATGACTCCAATAGGCTCCCCGTCAAATTTCAGGTCAATCGGACATCGTTTGGCCACATATCAAAGCTCGGCATTTTCCCCGCAGCAAAATCAAGTGAAGCATCGACGGGACCCCAAACGGCTTCAAAACTCAAACAAAAGCCTATGGTTGGTCTTATTTATTGCTTAGGAGGCGCCACCTCAAATTTCAAGTCATTCCGACATCGTTTGACCAAGTTTCAGCTTCTGGCGGAAAATCAGCAGCTCTATGCGACAAAGTCTTCGGCTTTCCCGGAAAATTGGAAACTTTGCACTCTAAAAATGCAAGGATTCTCATCAGGTTTTCTACAGGGAAATCAAGCCAATAAATGAGAGGAAATGTCAGGAAAAATACAGAAGAAAACGGCGACGAAAAAGACCGCAAAACGGACCAAAAAGGGGAGAAAAACCCCCAGGGTCGCAGCCCGCAACCCTGGCCCAGGGTCACCGGCCCATGGTCGCCGGCGACCATGGAAGTCTGGGTCATCGGATTTTTCGCCGGTGACCTGTTTTTCCGTCTCTTTTCGCGTTTCGCGCACTTTGGCCCCTGTGGTTTCATAAAAATGTGATTTTTAGTGCTTGAAATTGACTCATATCCGACGACGTCTCAGATCCGCCGTCAAAAGCATAAAATCATCATTGATCGCTCCAAGATCGCCGACCGATTGACCTAAAAAGTGCTCTTTCTGTCCGACCGATCGAGAAATCGACAAGACAGTTGTCACCGGCCCGCTGCTAGCTATCAATGTCTGAAGTTACATGTTGATCCGATGTCGATCAGCATGAAGATCCATCGATGATCATCGCTAGAAGAATTCCAAAAGACGCGGCGCAGCCCGCGACTCTTCAACTGCTCGGCGACCATTTAATGCAGTTAATTGACTAGCTTTATTGCAGTCATTAATTCATTTCTTTGGACGGCCCAATCAGAAGCAAGCATCCAAGAGTTACAAATCAATTAAGTCATGGCATTCAAGCCATGAAACTCCTCCCATTATGGTAATTAAGGTGATTAAAAGCCCTTAATCTCCATTGGCCAATCAGATTCAAGGAAAAAGGAGTTACAAAATCAAGAAATAAATCTTGTAACTCCTCCTATTAAAGCCATTAAAGCCCATAAAAGCTCTCCTAAATGGCTACCAAAAGCCTATAAATAGGAGAGCATTCCATTGAAATCCGGATCGGAAAAAGACGAACGGAAAACCGAAGATCGAAAGGTGCAGAGAATCCCGAATTCCAGACAGACAGAGTCTAGAGAAAGAGAGAAAATTCTGCAGAAATTCTACATCAAGCACCACTACAAGGTGACAAAAAGTCCCTTGGGGGGTACTCCCCCCCAAGGTCCTTGCTTTCTCCCGCTGCCTCCAATGGTTTAGATGTGGCTTTTCAGCCCGTCTACTTAGCTTTTTATTGGACATAGGACCTCCTCTTGGTCTTTGTCCTCTAAAAATCTGAGGTTATAGCCAAGCCAAGCAAATTAAGAGCATCCTCTGTTCTCATCTGCATGGATGATGGCGAAGCCCATACATGGCTTGCGACCGTCAATCTGGTAGCCTATACTTCTTTTCCGGATTCCTTGGCTACTTTCTGGCTGGTAGCCTATGTTGGATTTTGCATCCTAAAAAAATGAGAAGGGATTTTTTGGAAATTTCTATTTCTTTGAGTTTGTTTCCACTCTTTCTCTTTTCAAAAAAAAAACAAAACAAAAAAAAAATCAGTTTTCTTAGTTTGAATTCAAAATTGAGAAACTTTGAACCTATCCTATCGTTCTTTGGTGCTTGCAGAAATGTTGAGCTCGTTCGACTAAGGTTTTGGGCCATCGTTTCTCTTCGATGAGTTCATTAGAGATTTCAAAAAAAAAAATCAAAAAAAAAATCAATTTCTCATTTTGGATTCAAAATTGAGAAACTTTGATCCTTTCTCTTCTCTGCATGTGTGCTCGCGGAAATCGTTGAGCCCGTGTTCGGATCGGGGATTGGGCCATCGTTTCTCTTCGATGAGTCTGTCAGGGATCGAAAAAAAAAATTTTAATAAATAAATAAAAAGACATAGACCACTAAGGTTAAACCAATTGCATTCTTTGATCACGATTGATTCAAGAAAAGCCTTGTCCAGAGTGTGGAGACAGCTTGACTGTTCTAGGCAAGGGTCCTCCAAACGGGTTCATTAAGTAATCCTACCCTTACCTGGGGGCAATTCTATCAATTGAGATTTCATAAGACCGGGTTAGGAGGCCTATGTGTACTCTCTTGTCTTTAAATCTTAAAAAATTAAAAAAAATAAAAAAAAAAATAAAAAAAAAAAGATTTTCGAAAAAAAAAATCTTAAACAAAAAAAAATCAAAATTAAAGAAAATAAATAAATAAAAAAAAGATTTTCAAAAAAAAATCTTAAAATAAAAAATCTTTAAAAAAAAAATAAAAATAAATAATATTAAAAAAAATATTTAAAAAAAAATAATAAAAAATAAAAATAATAAAATAAAAAAAATTATTTAAAAAAAAAAAAATCTTCAAAAACTCGTCACTTTTGATTTTAGATCTGAGAAATTTTGGTTTCTTCTTTTCTGAGCACTGGCGCTCGCGGAAATCGCCGAGACCGTGTTTAGATTGGAATACCATTTGCTCTCCTTGATGGAACCAATCTTGACATTTCAAAAAAAAAAAAAAACTCGTCACTTTTGGATTCAGATTCGAGAAATTGTGGTCTCATTCCTTCTGAGTACTGGCACTCGCGGAAATCGTTGAGCCCGTATTTGAATCGGAATGCCACCTGCTCTCTTTGACGAATCCATTTCTGACCTTTCCAAAAAGAGAATCCCATCTCATGGATGCAATTTCCAACATTTGTGCCTAGCAATACTGGTACGCCCTTTCAGGGTCTACTGTATCTGTGACCGGCACATTTGTAACTCCTACCTTATATTCATCTTATCTCGAGCAAGCTCCGCTTCTCGATAAGTCGAATTTAGGTATACAATTGCTTCTAGCAGTCATTGGAACGCTCATTTCGAGCCTACCATGCTTGCAACCAGAACAATTGTACCCTCTATGGCTTTTTGCCTTCTTCATATTGCTTGGGTCATGTCCCTTGAGCGATTTGAAAAGACAAAATCATAGAATTCCCCATTTATGATCATCATATTCTTGTGATTACTAATGGATGTGGTCTTGTTTCAGAAATTTTGAAACTAACAATGGCAGCTTCACTGATCATCACCTTCGATGAAAACAAGCACCAGCTCATGCTTCAACAGAAGCAAACTGAGCGCACTTACAAGCGCCCTGCCAGCTGTCGAAGCGTCAACTCCCTCAGCAACTCTCCGAACTCGGGGTCGACCTCGACTCCCCGGACTATCTTCTTTGGGACGCTGGGACCATTCCCACTTCCCGAAGAACAAGCTGCGCCTGCTAAAAAGCAGAAGATCGCCTCTCAACGTGTCACTCCCGTGACACCAAAGGCGAGCGCCCAAAAGCCCGAAGCCCGCGGCACCCCCGCGAAGCCTCGACCCACAAACAACCAAGTCTACCCTAAGACTTGGTCTCCAAGACCTTCCCCAAAATAAAGAAGGTCTCAAACATCCACCAAGCCAGCATACCTGGCCCCACTCAAGGAGAACCAGTTCTACCCTCTTGCCTACATGAAAGAGGAGAGACCTATCTCCAACCTGACTCCCAAGTCAACCTAGCATGAACCGGCTTGCTCCCACAAGCCCAAAATCAGATCATGCATCACTAGGCCTCTACAAGCACTTGCCAAGGCCTACACTCCTTCAGTTCGACCCTTCATCTCTACAGGGTCCGAACTCGAAAGGTTGAAAGCCTCACTGCAACAGGCAAAGGACCGGGTCCGCATCCTGTCCTTGCCCAATTACAAAGACGACAAGCTCGGCTGCTGCGCCCGAGGGAGTACATCCTTCATTGTTTAAGCCTAGGCAGAGCTGACTGAAGCTCAAATCGCTCGTCGAGCACGCCGCCGTACGTCATATCGACAAAAGAGACTAGAGAAGCAACGGACCCAGCCTCCTACACTTCAAGTCTCCCACAAATGGGTCGAAAAAGAAAGACCCGATCAAGTTGCTGCCGTCCATATGGTTGGAAAAACCAGAAGACGCCAAAAGTCAGCATAAAAAATCCATGTCCGACGTCCGGTGACCCGTAGCGTCACCAGGACACGAAGACATCCTGAAGAATCTCCTGCCCCTTCAAGCCTAGGACCGGAGAGTAATCATTCATCAAGCTCGTCATAAAAAAGAATGAGCCCCAGCTCAGTCACCAGGATGGTTTCTTCATTTGAATCCCGAGGAATGAACGTCCTGCTTACAAATTTTGAGCCACCACCTCATAATCCACCTCAAGATGATGCGCTCACACGCATCCAGCAGTTGGAACAAGGCCAGCAGAGGATTGAAACTCTGATGGAAAACCTTCTCCTTGTTGTCCAAAATCAGGTGAACAATGAGCCTCCTCCGAATCATCGCAATGACGAGGAAAATCGTGAAGAAAATGAGTCACGCGCCCTTACCAAAAAGGACGTAGACAGTATCCTCGCCAAAGCAAAAGAAGAGGATATACTCAAGGAGCATGGGATCAAGCCACCATATCCTTTATGGATGGACTCGGTCCCGTTCCCCACAAAATTCAAACATCCTACTCTCCAAACATATACGGGGAAAGGATCAGCCAGACAGCACGTCATCCACTTCAAGATTTTGACGGGAGCTATCGCGGATCAAGATGCACTCAAGATCCGCCTCTTTGCAAGTACCCTAAAAGGTACGGCCTTCGATTGGTACTCCACTCTTCCGGAGGACTCCATCCAAAACTGGGCCATGCTAGAGACACGCTTCCTGACCCACTTCAAAGGTGAGGATCATCCTGTTACCATGGCACAGCTCTGAAGCCTAAAACAGGGAGAGAATGAATCAACTTATGACTTCATTCACAAGTGGAAAGCAATGGCGTACAAATGCTCAGATGTACTGCCACAAGCGTCGCTAGTCGACATCTGCCGTAACAACATGAGAGCCAGAATACCCTCCATAATCATCGGCAACAAATCAAAAAACCTGGGAGAACTCCTGGAAGCTTCTATGGAAGCTGAAACGGTGATTAAAGACCTCAACAGTCAGAAGTCATCAAGAAAAGAGCCAACCGCCATCGCAACCTCTAAACCAAAGAAGAAAGAGGTCTTCAATGTGCAAACCAAGTCAGCTCCTCAGCAACCAAAGAAAGCTGAAAACAGAGTTGCAGGTAAGAGACCTGAACTCTCTGATGCCTTCAGAGAGCGAGTAGAAAAGAAATACCCGTTCGATGAAGATGTTGACGAAATCTTCGGGGCTCTCGTGGCAAACGGCAAGCTCACCTTGCCTGAACCCAAAAGACCGGGTGATGTTGGCAAAACCAACGATCCTCGGTACTGTCCATACCACCAGATGGTCTCGCATCCTCTCAATCAATGCTTTGTTGTGAGAGAGAAGATAAACGAGATGTGGAAAAATGGAGTCATCACCTTTGACAAAAACTATGGGACTGCCTCCGTCAACATGGTGTCATGTGGACAAACATCAAAATCACCGAAGAAGAAGATCACTACTTCCTTCATGGTGATAAACAAAATTCAAGCGTCCGAGGAGCTGGTTCCCTATCCAACACCAGATGGACAACCTATATGGGTACATCCCGATCTCCTGGAAGATGAAAACTGGGAGATCGTCAAAACAAAGCCAACAGCTCAACAGCGAAGGCAGGCTAGGAAACATCTCCTCAGGCTCAAACGGCAAGAGAAGACCCAGCCAAAACAAGAAGTCCATGAAAAGGCAGAGGCCTCCTCTACCACTTCACTAGGGGCAACAGAAACGTCCCTTCCAGAGACTTCAAAGGCGGTAAGAAACTTCACTCTCAGTGACTTCATGCCACCTCGATTCAGAGAAGAAGCTATGCAGGGGGCATCATACTCTTGCAACTCGGTAGTTGGATTCTCCATTGATGGATACGAGTCCAGCGACACCGATGATGGATTCGAGTTCGGCTACACCGATGAGTGGGAGGAATCCCTTGAAACAAGAGAATATCTCTCCGATGAAGAATGGGTTCCTGAAACTCACCTTATGCCAGTAATCTGGTATAACCCTTTGCAACTACAAGGATCCTGGTCTGATGATGAGGAAGACCAAGAGGCTGTATAAGAAAATGCTGTTGAGCCAGCACCCGTCGTTGCTCCAGTGGAAATCAACCATGTTGAGCCACAAAGAGTAGACGAAGAAGAAGATTTGGCTCCCATGCCTGATCTTGAAGAATATGCGAGGATCTTGCAGCATCTCGCTCTAGAACAAGAGCAAGACCGCGTCAACGAGATTCCTCACAATCTAGAGCCGGGAGTCCCTGAAGCCCACTAGGTACCTCCTCCCTCAACTCCTGAAAATGGAGAAAATTGCTGGGTAGACGATCCTCTTACATCTGAGGATGAGTCTGACTCCGAGCAGACAACGTCTCTTTTAAGAGCTGCCTGTAATGTGATAATTCGGGATTATAGCTCTTCCGATGCATCATCTGATGAGATCACTTACACACCGGCGACACCTAGCACCATATCTTCTGGGGCTACCTCGTCTCGCGTGACTTTCACAGAGATGACACCCTCTCAGGGTTCGTCCCCTGAGACTGTGACTTCAGAACTCACGCTCTTCCCGACTGATCATCATGAACAAAACCCAACTTGGGATGATGGATGGGTCAACGAAGAAGAAAAGCTGCTGGATGCTGTTCAGGACTCGCTCCTGGAAAATGCTCCATGCAACACAATCACTGAGGATGGCAATTCTGCTGCAGACGCATCCTCAGTAAATGAGAAACGACAGCCTCTTGATCCTGAGGACAATCTTCCAATCGAAGACCCTTCTCAAGAAGCTCTCGAAGTTGGTAGAGGCACCCGCTCGGGCCGGGACTACCACAAAAATTACAGCCAATCTTCCTTTACTTATGTAAATCCTTCGGGAAAAGATGTTGTAAGCGCCCCCAGTGGCAACAATGATGAACATGCAGGCCCTAAGGAGGCTTTCAAGTATGATTTGATCGAGCACTTCAAACACATACCTGCACGACTGCACATCCTGGATTTATTACGAATGTCTCCACGCACTCGTGATAATCTCATCTCAGAATTACAAAAACTGAATGAGGATGTCGACAAACATGCCCCGCAAGTCCTCCAAATTGAAATGGACTACCGGGTCAAAAACTCTGAAACTTCCTCAAAGGGAGAAAAGAAAACTGAGGGATCATGCATTGAATGCCTCTCGGTGTAAAAAGCAGCCAGTGCAACCATCGCCTTCACAAAGGATGACCTCCTACTTGGCGAAGCAAGGCACAACCGACCCCTGTACTTCACAGGGTACATCAAGGAAATGCCTATACACAGAGTTCAGGTCGACCCAGGTTCTGCACTCAACCTCATCTCCACTTCGGCTCTCGAAGAGTTGGGCATCCCACCCAGCAAGCTAAGCCACACATCTGTATCTATCTTTGGATACGATGGGAATACTCAAAGGCCTATCGGCAAAATCAGGTTCAAATTGCAGATCGGTGATCTTATCTCTGAAGTCACTGTGTATGCAATAAAAACCCCTTCATGCTACAACATCCTTCTCGGACGCCCCTGGATACACGAGAATGGTGTTGTCCCTTCAACTCTACATCAATGCATCAAGTTCGTCGGCGACGACGGCATGGTACATCAAGTGTTTGCAGACAGAAGACCCTTCAAAGGTAAAGAAGTCCACTTCGCAGACTCCCAAATGTATGAAGGCGAAAAAGAAGAAGAGGAAATAGCACCCCCTGCTGAAAATCTCCAGAAAGATAAAGGCAAGGCTCCTCAAAAATCACCGGAAGAAAACAAACCCTCCGGCAAATTAGAAGAGAGTAGTCAATCTCCCTTCGTTATCTCCCTCAAATCTTCAAAACCTTTGGTCATCACAACCAGAGTGAAGAAGGCAAAGCAAAAGCCTGGGGGCAAATTTGTTGTCTCTTTCGTGTCTATCAAGCAAGACACGGATTCGGACTCAGAGCCAGAAGACGACACCTCGTCAAGCCAAGCTGACACTCAGCAAGTTCAGCCTGCTCTCACTCCGATGGAGACACCTGCTGATGTAGAAGATTCTACGTCTGCCACCTTTGTTGTTCCGGCAACATCACCAAAGAAAAAGCCGATCTTCTTCCATAGATCGGACGCTTCTTCATCAAACTCCATGCTAGAACCTTTCCAAAACGAAGGTATGCCTCAACTATCTCTATATAGTCCTGTGGCACAAGCAATTATGAAGAAAATGGGCTATGATGCTCAAAACCCAGTCGGTTTGGGAGAAAGACGCAGTATTCTCACGCCATTGGGGCCCGCCTTGACCAAAAGCCAGCTGGAAGATTGGAGACTCTACGGTCATGTAGAGAAGTCTTCATATGGGTTAGGGTATGATCCCGACACTCCCCTGAGACAGTTGACACAAAGGCTTAAAAGTGGATTTACTGACTAAGCCTCAACATCTCAAGCCCATAAAGACGTCGATCTCCCTGGATATCTCTCTGAAGAGTCGTTTGACAAAAATCCAGGAAGCTCCTCCAATTGGTACGATTTCTCTGATGATGAAGAGGAATCGCCCGATGACACAGACGGGTGGCATCCTGACCCAGAAGAACCCTCGTCTCCAAAACAAATACCAGACTCAATAGGCGATTGGGACTATCTCATAGCAAGCCTTGAGGAGATCACCAATCAAGAAAATCCATGGAAAGGAACAGAGCCTTGGTCTGGTAATGCCCTTGGAATCCCAGAAGGTTTTGTTGAGCTGGAAGCCTCCGAAAATATTGTGGAGGAGCCACCTTCGAACCTTCTAACAGAAGATCCTGTTGAAAAGATAGACTTAGGAACACCAGATAACCCACGTCCTGTATTCATAAGCAAGAATATAAAGGATGATGAGTTACCCGAGTATATCGCTTTTCTTCGTGATTTCGTTGATTGCTTTGCATGGTCCTACGCTGAAATGCCTGGTTGAGACCCCAAAGTAGCAGTCCACAAACTCAATCTTCAAGAAGAAATCAAGCCTGTCAAACAAGGCCAAAGAAGATTCCGTCCAGATGTGATGGATAAAATTGAGTAAGAAGTTCAAAAGCTCAAAAGCGTCGGCTTCATCCGTGAGGAACAACATCCAGAATGGTTGGCCAACATTGTCCCCGTGACAAAGAAAAATTGGCAGATCAGGGTCTGTATTGACTGTAGAGACCTGAATGGCGCTTGCCCTAAAGATGAATTCCCGCTCCCCATACCGAAGGTGATGATTGACAATACCTGCGGATTCGAGCGAATGACATTCATGGATGGCTTCTCTGGCTACAATCAGATAAAGATGCATCCCGAGGATGAAAAACACACATCATTTCGGACTCCATTTGGCGTATATTGCTATACTGTCATGCCATTTGGTCTGAAAAATGCTGGTGCCACATATCAGAGGGTTATGATGAAAATATTCCAAGATATGCAGCACAAGACGGTCGAATGTTACGTTGATGACCTCGCCGTCAAAAGCAGAAGAAAAGAAGACCATCTCAAAGATCTTCGGGAAGTCTTCCTCCGACTTCGCAAACACAAACTGCGGATGAATCCTCTAAAATGCTTCTTCGGCGTCTCGTCGGGTAAGTTTCTCGGATTCCTTGTTCGGAAAGCTGGAATAGAACTTGACCCAGAAAAGTCAAGGCTATTCTAGAAATGCCCTCTCCAAGAACCTTGAGAGAATTAAAAGGGCTCCAAGGGAGATTGGCCTACATCAGGCGGTTCATCTCCAATCTTTCGGGGAAGTGTCGTCCATTCTCTCGATTGATGAAAAAGGGTGTAAACTTTGTCTGGGATGCTGACTGTGAAGCCGCATTTCAAGATATCAAGTCATACCTAACCAAACCTCCAGTGTTAGCTGCTCCTACCACTGGGAAACCATTCATCTTGTACACAAGAGCCCTTGATCATTCTCTGGGTGCTCTGCTTGCACAAGAAAATGATGAAAGAAAAGAAGCTGCTCTATACTACCTCAGCCGCATGCTAGTAGGTGCAGAGCATCGCTACTCTCCAGTCGAAAAGGAATTCCTTGCAGTGATGTTCGCCGTACAAAAGCTACGTCACTATCTGCTTTCCAACACAGTCTACCTGGTCTCGAGGATCAACCTCTTGAAGGTCCTTGTCACAAAGGCATGTTCTCTCAATGCCCGACTGGCAAAATGGTCCATCCTTCTATCACAATTTGATATTAGGTATGTACCACAAAAAGCAATCAAAGGCCAAGCTCTAGCAGACTTTCTCGCAGAGCATCCATTGCCTAAAGATTCTCCACTCAGAGATGATCTCCCAGACGAACCCGTCTACAACGTGGAGACCTTCTCGCCAAATACCTCCTGGGACATGTACTCTGACGGTGCAACCAGGACAAATGAAAAAAGAAAGCTGATCTCAGGAGTTGGCATCCTCTTTGTTAGCCCCGACAAATACATGATTCCACACGCTTTCTCGCTACTGGAACCATGCACAAACAATGCAGCTGAATACCAAGCTCTGATCCTAGGATTGGAACTCGCCATCGAATCCGGTATCACTATACTGGAAGTCTTTGGAGACTCTCAACTGATCGTCAACCAGATGAATCAGATATATGAAGTCAGGAAGCCCGATCTGCTGCCTTATTACAACAAGGCACAATCGTTTCTGCAAAAGTTTGACATCTGTCACATCACCCACATTCGTAGAGGTGAAAACATCCGTGCAGATGCCCTGGCCGGACTTGCCGCATCAATGGCGATCCAGGAAGGGGAAAACATGCAAATCACAGTGTGCGAGAGAAGGATCCTCCCTCCTCTTAACACACACCAAGCAGTTGCTGAATGCCACCGAGTGGTTGGAAGTCGAATCTCTATCCTTCAACCTTCAATCGGCGACTGGAGGGATCCGTTCATTGATCGCACTATGTTCGGAATCCTACCTGAAGATCCAAAAGAACGGGTAAGCATTCAAAGGCGAGCCCCAAACTTTCATTTGGATATTCCTTCAAAAATCCTCTATAGGAAATCCTTCAACGGAGTACTTCTACGCTGCTTGTCACAACAAGAGGCCGAAGAAACACTTAAAGAAGTTCATGCTGGTCTTTGTGGAGCCCATCAGGCAAGTCCTAAGCTCTATGATCAGATAAAAAGGTTAGGTTACTATTGGCCTACCATGGTAGCTGATGCAATGCAATTTGCCAAACGCTGCCAGCTATGCCAAGTTCACGGAGATTACATTCACATGCCTCCGGAATGGCTACACCCTACAGTAATCTCGTGGCTTTTCGATGCCTGGGGTATGGACATCATAGGTCCTATTTATCCCCCTTCAAGCAAAGGTCATCGCTTCATCTTCGCCGCAACGGATTATTTTTCCAAGTGGTCAGAAGCATTTGCGTTCAACGAAATGAAGACCTCATCAATCCTTCAATTCCTACGCACCAACATCATTTGTCGTTTCGGCATACCTAAAAGATTCGTCCATGCTAACGGACCACAATTCCGGGATCATCGATTCTACAGGTTCTTCGACAAATACAAAATTCAAAGCTGTCCTTCGACTCCATACAATCCGGCAGCAAACGGATTAGCAGAAGCCTTCAACAAGACACTCTGCAAAATCCTCAAGAAAATGGTCTCTAGTCACAAAAGAGACTGGAGCGACAAACTGTCTGAAGCCTTGTGGGACTAGAGATTGGAGCGACAAACTGTCTGAAGCCTTGTGGGCCTATCGAACCACCGTTCGAGGACCAACCCATAGCACACCATTCTCCTTGGTCTATGGATGCGAAGCTATCGTGCCATTAGAGGTACAAATTCCTTCTCTGAGGGTATCTCTACAAAATGACATGACTCAAGAAAGCAATGTCAAATTGCGACTCCATGAGCTGGACAATCTCAACGAGAGACGGCTCGAAGCTCGACAAAGCATTGAACTTTACCAAGCACGCTTGGCAGGATCTTTTGACAAAAAGGTCAGGCAACGCACCTACAAAAAGGGTGACTTGGTTCTTGCGGTAAAAAGACCAATGGTCTTCGCTCACAAGTCCAAAGGCAAGTTTGAGCCAAAATGGGAGGGACCCTATGTCATCGACAAGGTCTTCTCCAACGGCGCATATGCCCTCCTAAACATGGAAGGCGACAGGTGTATGCTGCCCATCAATGGCAAGTTCTTGAAGCGGTACTACCCTTGAAGACTTACCCAACTGGGTAAGAGCAATGCCTGTATGGCCAAAACCTGTTCTCAGGTACTCGCTCGTCAAACCCACTCTCTTTAGAATTTTCATATCAAATGTCGAAATTTCTAAAGAAACGCAAAAAACAATGCTTACTTTCATCATTTCGTTGTTCAAAAAAAAATCCAAGTTTAGGAGCCTCTCCCTGACTTGACCAAAACTTTCGATCCTTGAACCAAAATTCATGGTTTGAAACAAAAATCCGGATTCAGGGATTTCCACCCTAGTCCACCTTACCTTTTACCGCCAAATGGTTTTAGGTCAAAATTTACGACCCTCGTGTCTTTAAACAAAAAAAATGGTTTTTCAAAAAACCGCGGGGAAGTGACACTTAGTCGATACTCGCAAAACTCAAAAAATCGGAAGGATGCGAACCCCATTCGATACTTCCAAAACCTCTAAAATCGTGGGGAAACGACATCAAAGTCAGTACCCGCAAAACAAAATTTTTGAAAAAAAACAAGGATGCGACATTCCATCGATACTTGCACCCAAAATCGCAGGGATGCGACATTCCGTCGATACTTGCAAAATCCAAAAACCGTGGAGACGCAACATATCAGTTGATATCCACAACCCAAATTTCAAAAAAGGTTCGAAGAAACCTAAAAATCGTGGAGATGCCATGTTTTGATATCCACAACCCAAAGGTTCGAGAAAACCACAAATTTCAAAAATCGTGGGGAAACGACATCAAGTCAGTACCCGCAAAACCAAATTTTGAAAAAAGCAAGGATGCGACATTCCATCGATACTTGCACCAAAATCCGCGAGGAGGCGAAATTCCATCGATACTCGCAACCGAATGAGCAAGGATGCGACATTCCATCGATACTTGCAAGACCATTCAGTAGGGAGGCGACTCTTAGTCGATACTTGCATTTTTGAAAACCAAAAACCTGGCTCTTTTGCCAAAACCGGCTATCAATGCCACCAAATCGGCTATAAATGCCACACAAAAAAAACCTGACTCTCATGTCAAAACCGGCTATAAATGCCACAAACCGGCTATCAATGCCACAAAAAATTGGCTTTCACGCCGACAAACCAAAACTTGGCTTTCAAAAAAACCCGGCTATCAATGCCACCAAACCGGCTATCAATGCCACAAATTGGCTATCAATGCCACCAAACTGGCTGTAAATGCCACAAAAATCCGGCTTCCATGCCAACCCAAATTTTGGCTTTTACGCCATAAAATTTCGGCTTCCATGCCATCTCAAAATCGGCTTTCATGCCACAACCAAAATCAGGCTCCCATGCCAAAACAATTATTTGACAAAAGATTTTCACAAAAAGACAACCTTTTGATCAAATTTTCAAACAAACACCCCATTTAGCAATTGCTTTCATCACAAAAAGATTTGAGTGAGCGTAGGGAAAACAAAAAAAAAAAAAAAAAAAGAAAAAAGTACCAAAAAAATACATGTGGTACCAAAAAAAAGAAAAGTGTTCACAAGCACTACAAAAAAAAAAAGTACCAAAAAATATACATGTGGTACCAAAAAAAAGAAGAATAGTTTCTGCTACAAAAAATCAGGAGCTCAGCCAAAAATGGTCTCCAGCCAAAGCTTCAGCTCCTCAAGCAAACTTTTGGCCTCAGCCGTCAGAGTTTCCAAGGCACGCTTCTACAGGAACTTGCCATGAGATGCTGGCGAATGCCGTAACCCTTCTTTTACACCGGGAAGCTTTTCCCCAGCAGTTTGCAATTGCTCGTTTTCTTGAGTCCTCCTCTCGAGAACTTGACGTGCATCTGCAACTCTGCGAATCAGAGCACTCTCCCTGTCACGAGCCTCTGTTATAGCAGCCCACTTGGCAGCGACTTGCGCCTTCACATGCTCAAGACGTTTCCTGGCCTCCTCAACTTCCCTATCAAGGACGTTAAGGTCATGCCTCAATCCGATGATGGCTAGCTCTTCCAAGTTCTTCTCCCGAACTAGCTGCTTCTTGCTTTGTGTAGCCTCATTCAGGTTAGACTTAGCCTTATCAGTAGGGTCCAAGAACATCTCCTTGAAGAATTGGTCGTCAGGGAAATCCAAAGTCTCAAACCACTTGTCACCCAGTGCAATGATCCTATCAACGATCGCCCTGGCACCTGTGACATCCAGACCAACCTCTTCGGTATCAGTGAGAATCTCGTGTACATGTGGGATCATGCCAAATCCGGCATCCAGGTGTCCAGAAAAGAGAGTCTCGATCCAAGAACTCAAAACCAGAGCCAGCACCTTCTTCGCAAATTGAAGAAATGAACTGGATGAAGATTCACCCTTCTCCGTTGATCGGCTGCTCATGTCAGGTCCCATTGGAAGAGTAACAAAGAACTCATTCCACTTGGAGCCACTGGAGAAGGAACCTCAGCACAAGGTATCTCCTCTATCGCGTCAGGACTGGTTGTAGGAGTCTCTACCTCCGGATCAACCTCTAGCATCCCTTGCTCTGGTTCTGAAGAAAGCGATGGACTCTCTTCTGTCACTTCAAAACCTGCAAATGAAACACAAAAAGGTATGAATATGATCCTGTTAAAAAAAAAAATTCATCAGGGTCATCACTACAAAGTACCTTCTTCGACGACTGGCGGAACACTCTCTTCCTCCATGAACTCATCGGAAGCATCATCAACATTTGCGTCCATTGATGGTTCAAAGTCATCGGAATCCTGTGGCAAGTCAGCTGACAAGAAAATGTTAGCAAATCAAGTCGCAGGCAAAAAGAAAAAAAAAAAAAAAAAAGAGAAAGCGAAAGAAGTTATACCAATTGGAGATTCTGGAATCATTCCAGAGTCCCTCGGTTCTTCTTCAGATGCCATAATCGGCTCCATCACCGCCTCATCGGTCGGAACCTCAGGCATCGCCAAGTCTTCATCCTCTGCTTAAAAAAAAAAAGCAGCAGTAGGGTGAGAAAACAAATCAGAACATGGAAAGCCCCATGAAAGAAGCAGAAAAAGAAAAAGGAAGAATCATACCTTCACCGATGGTCTCTTCTTCCCGAATCCTCTTCTCCGGAGGTTCGTCAGCTTCCCCTGGCACCTCCTCATTGACAGTGAGAGGGACTTCTACATCAGGAGAGTCTTCATCCCGCCCCGTGTGACGCTGACTCCTCTTCCTCTTACTTCTGTGGGCTCGCTTCCTAGAAGATCCTGCCCCACTGTCAGAGTCAGGTCTCCCATTTGACTCCTCCCTGGATGGTCTGCTCTTGCCAGTAGACTCCACGAAAGCTCGCCTCTGTGCCGCTTGCATCCAAGCGTCGAGCTCAGCTTCCTCCTGTTCTAGCTGCTCCAAAGCCTCTTCAGGTATTTCCCGAACAGTTTCAGAACCAATGACGCCCTGGTCACCGAGAAAGCCTATCTTGTGCTTCTCTCCAGAAAGGAAGGCCCAAACTTCCTCTCGCCGGACGCCATCCAACTTTCCAGTACCTTTCCCCGAAGACAGCTTTACATCAAGCTCCTTCTTGGAAAGCCCCCGATATGCCAGAAAGCTCTCCGCGAACCATTTCGTGAAGCCGGCAGTTCGGAAAGTCGACAGCTCAGGATAAGAAATCGTGGCAGTAGTGTCTTCAGCACTATAAAAAGCCCATGCATTTCTGCCATCCTGCAAACCCCCAAAGCGCTTTACCATGCTTGAAGGTGCTCCAACAACGCCTTGAGAGAAGCCCAACTGAAGCGCAAAGCGAGAAGGTACATACGGCTGGATGTCGACGAAAAGATGTTTGCGGTACACCATCGTGCCAACGCGCATGCTGAAAAGCCACTCCTTCTCTGCATTTGTCAAAGCATAATGTCTCCCTGACCCTGCCCTGGTAGAGTCACGGGGGGCACCAAAATCAAAAGCCTTCTTCCGCAACTTCGGAGAAAGCTTAACTGAAGACTGCCCCATCTTGACGTCCCTGAACCGTCGGATCCTCATGCGGGCAAACAAAAGTGATTCGGATACGGCTTTTCCCTTAGCCAATCGAATCATCAGAGGATCATCATCCTGTGCAGCACCCAGCTGGTGGAAGCCAGGACAGTGGTATACAAACCACGAATAAAAGATATGGGCTGAAAATACCCTATTCATAGGGAGCCCAAGCCGAACCAAAAAAGCAGCAGCCTGCAGTTCGGTACACAAGTAGGAGTAAAGAGCAGGCACCAAAGCAAGCCGCTCTCCAAACGCCATCTGACAAGCCAGAAAAATACAATGCGGCCTGATGTGTGTTCCATCTCCTCCATCAAAAATAGCCTCACTTAGCCAAAAAGTGAGGTAAACAGCAAGATCTCTCCGCAGTGCAATGTCAGAACAAATGGCATCTATGCTCGCGAAGAAACCCTCCTCCTCTTCCAGCTGTCTCAAGACCTCACTAGGAATCCCTTGTGCAGCTCCTGATCTAATGACGTCCTGCTCATTGAGAAAGCCTATCTTATGCTTCTCTCCAGAAAGGAAGGCCAAAACTTCCTCCTGGCGGACACCATCTCATTACGATTGAGGGAATCGCATTCTTCCAAGTTCTTCTCCACGAACTGGACCTTCTCCCAGGCCTGCTGAACAGCCACATTAGAAGATCTGGCGGATCGACGAGGTACGCTTGTAGCAGGCTCTTTACCCTTGTTCGTTCTAGAGGAACCACCTGCAAAGGTTGGAAAAGAAAAAAAAAAGATCATCATCAAAATGAAAGGATTTCGCTAAAAGAAAATCTGGCGAAATTTTGGCATGGTTCCGGGGCAATTCCGAAGAAAAGGGAAATACCCCGAAAGAAATAGAAAGTTTGAAGATGGGCTCAACATCGCTGCGAGCTCCGAAACTCTAAACTTTCGAAACCTCAAAATCTCCGCAAAATCAAGAAGGGCTTAACATCGCTGCGAGCTCCAAAATTCCCAAATTTGCAAAGATTTTCAGGTATGCTATCATTCTCTCAAATTCAATCTACAAAAAGTACATGCATGAATATCTAGATTTGCATAAAAACGCATTATCATGATGAGCAAAAAAAAAAAAAAAGGAAACTTTCTAAAAAAAAAAAGGGAGGAGAAAGAAAAAAAAAAGAGAAGAAAGAAAACGTGCAAAAAGAAAAAGAGAAAGAAAGACGCACGAAAAAAAAGATAAAAAAAAAAAAAACAGAAATCACGTGGAAAAAGAAAAAAAAAAGAAAAAAAAAAAAAGAGAGAAACTTTCTTTTTTTACCATCCTATTCTCTACATGGAGTTTTCTTGAAAGAAAAAGAGAGAAAACTTACTTGAAGCCATTGATGGAGAAGAAGAAGGAAAAAGCCTGAAGATCCTTGAAGAAGAAGAACTCTTGGTCTTGGAGCTCTCTTGAGATTGTTGCAAAAGAAAGCAATAAGGGCAAGAGATCTAGCCTCCTCCTTGCTTTTATAGAAGAGAGCAAATCAAAGAAGGAAACAAAAAAAAGAAAGGTAAGTGCTACTAATTAGTAACCTTACCAAAAGAGAAGGAATTAGAAAGATTCTTTCCCAAAAAGAAAGATGTCTTTGAGAGATTTTCTCCCAAAATCAATCAATGAGAGATTCTCTCCAACAAAATAGGAGATTGGAGATTCTTTCCCAAAAAGAAAGATACCTTGAGATATTCTCTCCCAAATTAAGGGAATATGAGAGATTCTCTCCCATAAAGATATTTTTAGATATTCTCTATCCAAATGAGATATCTTTAGATATTCTTTACAAAAATGGCCCCACATGAGATCTAAGCCATCCTAAAAAGCTTAAGGTCCCATGGGCTAGCCCATATGGGTTAGCCCATATGAGCCAGGTTTGACCACCTAGGCACTAAAAAAAAAAATGGGCTTTTAGTCAGAAAAAAAAATCCCTCTAACCAAGAGCATACATAACTGGTTTCATGCCCCTTTTGAGTTGATTGAACCATACAAAAAATTCCAAGCCCCATGAGCTTCCAAAGAATCAAACCATCCAGCCTCATATACCAAATTGAGCCAAAATCTTGAAATTGACATTCCACAAAAATCCAAACCACTCCAATGGACCCACACAGTCCCAAAGAGTGACCAAAAACCAAATCTTGGTCCCCTAACTTGCCACATACAGCTTGTTAGTCACAAGACCAAAACCAAAAACCAAATCATGATCCCCCAACTTGCCACATACAGCTTGTTGGGTCACAAGGTCAAAACCAAAACCCGACCCCCTAACCTGCCACATACAGCTTGTTAGGTCACAAGGTCAAAAACAAAAACCCAAATCCACATCCCTGATGTCATCTTCAAAACTTTGCCTCGAAATGGTACTTGATTTCTTTTATTACCATAAAATTCCCCTGGAAGCTCAAAGGCTACTCTACCAAAGGAAAGATTGCTCAAAGACTCTTGGTCAAGACTCATGTTGACACCAAAAATGTCACTTTGCCTCTTCAACATCAAGAAAGCTGCATGAAGTCGCAACCTGCCATAAATAGGCAATGCAATTTCTCCAAAAAAATCAAATCTTGTCAGAATCAAACAAAAACTGCAAGATCCTTCAAGATAGCCAAGAGAAGAGTACACATGAAGTTTCGGGCCATTTCAGAATCATTTGGCCTAACTTCGCTTCTCCGACAGCTAAAATGGCGCTCCCGGCGGCGACATCATCGGACACGTCAAAACTTCGATCAGAGCCTACGGATGACTCCAGCATGTCTCAAAAGGGCTCCATGCTAAATTTCAAGTCAAACCGACAACGTTTGACCCTTCATCAATACTCGAGCAGCAAAATCAAGCCTCCCGGCGGCGGGAACCACCGAAGCCTTCGCTCATCAAACCAAGTGCATGAGTGGCTTCAACATGCTTCCAAAAGGCTGCACGTCAAATTTCAGGTCATTCTGACAACGTTTGACCAGGTTTCGATGCTCCGAGAGAAAATCAAGCCTACCGGCGGCGGAGCAACCCGGGACCATGACATCCAAAACGGAGCCCATGGAACATCTCAAAATGACTCCAATAGGCTCCCCGTCAAATTTCAGGTCAATCGGACATCGTTTGGCCACATATCAAAGCTCGGCATTTTCCCCGCAGCAAAATCAAGTGAAGCATCGACGGGACCCCAAACCGCTTCAAAACTCAAACAAAAGCCTATGGTTGGTCTTATTTATTGCTCAGGAGGCTCCACCTCAAATTTCAGGTCATTCCGACATCGTTTGACTAAGTTTCAGCTTCTGGCGGAAAATCAGCAGCTCTATGCGACAAAGTCTTCGGCTTTCCCGGAAAATTGGAAACTTTGCACTCTAAAAATGCAAGGATTCTCATCAGGTTTTCTACAGGGAAATCAAGCCAATAAATGAGTGGAAATTTCAGGAAAAATACAGAAGAAAACGGCTACGAAAAAGACCGTAAAACGGACCAAAAAGGGGAGAAAAACCCCCAGGGTCGCCGGCCCATGGTCGCCGGCGACCATGGAAGTCCGGGTCACCGGATTTTTCGCCGGTGACCCGTTTTTCAGTCCCTTTTCGCGTTTCGCGCACTTTGGCCCCTATGGTTTCCTAAAAATGTGATTTTTAGTGCTTGAAATTGACTCATTTCCGACGACGTCTCAAATCCGCCGTCAAAAGCATAAAATCATCATTGATTGCTCCAAGATGGCCGACCGATTGACCTAAAAAGTGCGCTTTCTGTCCGACCGATCGAGAAGTCGACAAGACAGATGTCACAGGCCCGCTACTAGCTATCAATGTCTGAAGTTACATGTTCATCCGATGTCGATCAGCATGAAGATCCATCGATGATCATCGCCAGAAGAATTCCAAAAGACGCGGCGCGGCCCGCGACTCTTCAACTGCTCGGCGACCATTTAATGCAGTTAATTGACTAGCTTTATTGCAATCATTAATTCATTTCTTTGGACGGCCCAATCAGAAGCAAGCATCCAGGAGTTACAAATCAATTAAGTCATGGCATTCAAGCCATGAAACTCCTCCCATTATGGTAATTAAGGTGATTAAATGCCCTCAATCTCCACCGGCCAATCAGAAGCCAAGATCCAGGAGTTACAAAATAAAGGAATTAAACCTTGTAACTCCTCCATTTATGTAGCTTTATGATAATTAAGGCTCATAAACCCTCATAAACCCTCCTAAATGGCTACCAGAAAGCCTATAAATAGGAGAGCACCTCAAGCATTCCGGAGGACTTCGAAAAA
Source organism: Umbellularia californica (assembly GCA_028538565.1). Lineage (NCBI taxonomy): Eukaryota > Viridiplantae > Streptophyta > Magnoliopsida > Laurales > Lauraceae > Umbellularia > Umbellularia californica. The sequence continues at coordinate 29,936,309 of JAPQWN010000006.1, forward strand.
AGCACCACAAAAACAAAAAATCCAGAGAAAGAAAAAGAGAGAAAAACTCTGCTAAAGTTCTGCACCGGCTACCACTACAAGGTGACAAAAGTCCCTTGGGGGGCACCCCCCCCCAAGGTCCTTGCCTTCTCCCGCTGCCTCCAATGGCTTAGACGTGGCTTTTCAGCCCGTCTACTTAGCTTTTTATTGGACATAGGACCTCCTCTTGGTCTTTGTCCTCTAAAAATCTGAGGTTATAGCCAAGCCAAGCAAATCAAGAGCATCCTCTGTTCTCATCTGCATGGATGATGGCGAAGCCCATACATGGCTTGCGACCGTCAATCTGAACGAGTCCCCCACAATCTCTTGAGAAGTTAGATCCTCCTTTTCTTGCTTTTCATTATAGTTTGTATTTTTCTAAAGGAGACAAAAATCACAACTCTTGTCCTTCATTATTGATGAGAATTGTAAATCGGCTATAAACGCCAAAATCGGCTATAATTGCCAAACAAAATCGCCTTTCACGGCAAACCAAGAAAATGTCTCTTTTCTTAAATATTTGTGCAATAGAAAACTTGAAAGAAGTTGATTTCCTTTTTACTTGCGAAGGTCGATCTCGGGATTACCACTTGCAATTCCAAGTAAAATAGAAAATCTGGAACACCCACACAAAGAAATGTTGATGCACGCTTCAGCCCCCCGGGCGCAAAAGGGTCGGACCCGACGGACTCCCACGTCCGCCGACCCCGGCAGCACCCTCGGCATTGGAGCGCGTTCCATCAAGCTGGTACACCCGGTGGGACTCGTTCATTTGAGAACACGGTGCTCGGAAATGAAATATTTGCATATCATACTTTTTGCTCTATGCTTATACTTCTTTTCCGGATTCCTTGGCTACTTTCTAGCTGGTAGCCTATGTTGGATTTTGCATCCTAAAAAAATGAGATGGGAGTTTTTGGAAATTTCTATTTCTTTGAGTTTGTTTCCACTCTTTCTCTTTTCAAAAAAAAAAACAAAACAAAACAAAATCAGTTTTCTTAGTTTGAATTCAAAATTGAGAAACTTTGATCCTATCCTATCGTTCTTTGGTGCTTGCAGAAATGTTGAGCCCGTTCGACTAAGGTTTTGGGCCATCGTTTCTCTTCGATGAGTTCATTAGAGATTTCAAAAAAAAAATAAAAAAAAAAAAATCAATTTCTCGTTTTGGATTCAAAATTGAGAAACTTTGATCCTTTCTCTTCTGGGCATGTGTGCTCGCGGAAATCGTTGAGCCCGTGTTCGGATCGGGGATTGGGCCATCGTTTCTCTTCGATGAGTCTGTCAGGGATCTAAAAAAAAAAAAATTTTAATAAATAAAGAAAAAGACATAGACCACTAAGGTTAAACCAATTGCGTTCTTTGATCACGATTGATTCAAGAAAAGCCTTGTCCAGAGTGTGTAGACAGCTTGACTGTTCTAGGCAAGGGTCCTCCAAACGGGTTCATTAAGTAATCCTACCCTTACTTGGGGGCAATTCTATCAATTGAGATTCATAAGACCGGGTTAGGAGGCCTATGTGTACTCTCTCGTCTTTAAATCTTAAAAAATAAAAAAAAATTAAAAATAAAAAAAAAAGATTTTCAAAAAAAAAATCTTAAACAAAAAAAAATCACAATCAAAATAAAAAAATAAAAAAAAATAAAAAAAAAAGATTTTCAAAAAAAATCTTAAAGAAAAAAAATATAAATAAAATAAAAATAAAAAAATAAAAAAAAAGATTTAAAAAATAAAAAAATCTTAAAATAAAAAATCTTCAAAAAAAAACTCTCGTCATTTTAGATTCAGATCCGAAAAATTGTGGTTCCTTCCCTTCTGGGTACTGGTGCTCGCGGGAATCGTTGAGCCCGTATTCGGATCGGAATACCATCTGCTCTCTTTGATGAATCCAATCTTGACATTTCAAAAAAAAACAAAGAATCCCATCTCATGGATGCGATCTCCAACATTTGTGCATAGCGGTACTAGTATGCCCTTTCAGGGTCTACTGTATCTGTGACCGGCACATTTGTAACTCCTACCTTATATTCTTCTTATCTCGAGCAAGTTCCGCTTCTCGATAAGTCGAATTTAGGTATACAATTGATTCTAGCAGTCATTGGAACGCTCATTTCGAGCCTACCATGCTTGCAACCAGAACAATTGTACCCTCTATGGCTTTTTGCCTTCTTCATATTTCTTGGGTCATGTCCCTTGAGCGATTTGAAAAAACAAAATCATAGAATTCCCCATTTATGATCATCATATTCTTATGATTACTAATGGATGTGGTCTTGTTTCAGAAATTTTGAAACTAACAATGGCAGCTTCACTGATCATCACCTTCGATGAAAACAAGCACCAGCTCATGCTTCAACAGAAGCAAACTGAGCGCACTTACAAGCGCCCTGCCAGCTGCCGAAGCGTCAACTCCCTCGGCAACTCTCTGAACTCCGGGTCGACCTCGACTCCCCGGACTATCTTCTTTGGGACGCTGGGACCATTCCCACTTCCTGAAGAACAAGCTGCGCTTGCTAAAAAGCAGAAGATCGCCTCTCAACGTGTCACTCCCGTGACACCAAAGGCGAGCGCCCAAAAGCCCGAAGCCCGCGGCACCCCCGCGAAGCCTCGACCCACAAACAACCAGGTCTATCCCAAGACTTGGTCTCCAAGACCTTCACCAAAACAAAGAAGGTCTCAAACATCCACCAAGCCAGCATACCTGGCCCCACTCAAGGAGAAACAGTTCTACCCTCTTGCCTACATGAAAGAGGAGAGACCCATCTCCAACTTGACTCCCAAGTCAACCCAGCATGAGCCGGCTTGCTCCCACAAGCCCAAAATCAGATCATGCATCAGTAGGCCTCTACAAGCACCTGCCAAGGCCTACACTCCTTCAGTTCGACCCTTCATCTCTACAGGGGCCGAACTTGAAAAATTCAAAGCTTCGCTGCAACAGGCAAAGGACCGGGTTCGGATCCTGTCCTTGCCTAGCTACAAAGAAGACAGGCTCAGCTGCTGCGCCCGAGGGAGCACATCCTTCATCGTCAGAGCCCAGCCAGAGCTGACTGAAGCTCAAATCGCTCGTCGAGCACGCCGCCATGCGTCATATCGACAAAAGAGACTAGAGAAGCAACGGACCCAGCCTCCTACACTTCAAGTCTCCCACAAATGGGTCGAAAAAGAAAGACCCGACCAAGTTGCTGCCGTCCATATGGTTGGAAAAACCAGAAGACGCCAAAAGTCAGCATCAAAAATCCATGTCCGACGTCCGGTGACCCGTAGCGTCACCAGGACACGAAGACATCCCGAAGAATCTCCTGCCCCTTCAAGCCAAGGACGGCAGAGCGATCCTTCCTCAAGTTCTTCATCAAAAAGAATAAGCCCCAGATCAGTCACCAGGACGGTTTCTTCGTTTGAATCCCGAGGAATGAACGTCCTGGTTACAAATTCTGAGCCACCACCTCAGAATCCACCTCAAGATGATGCGCTCACACGCATCCAGCAGTTGGAACAAGGCCAGCAGAGGATTGAAACTCTGATGGAAAACCTTCTCCTTGTTGTCCAAAATCAGGTGAACAATGAGCCTCCTCCGAATCATCGCAATGACGAGGAAAATCGTGAAGAAAATGAGTCACGCGCCCTTACCAAAAAGGACGTAGACAGTATCCTCGCCAAAGCAAAAGAAGAGGATATACTCAAGGAGCATGGGATTAAGCCACCATATCCTTTATGGATGGACTCGGTCCCGTTCCCCACAAAATTCAAACATCCTACTCTCCAAACATATACGGGGAAAGGATCAGCCAGACAGCACGTCATCCACTTCAAGATTTTGATGGGAGCTATCGCGGATCAAGATGCACTCAAGATCCGCCTCTTTGCAAGTACCCTAAAAGGTACGGCCTTCGATTGGTACTCCACTCTTCCGGAGGACTCCATCCAAAATTGGGCCATGCTGGAGACACGCTTCCTGACCCACTTCCAAGGTGAGGATCATCCTGTTACTATGGCTCAACTCTGCAGCCTAAAACAGGGAGAGAATGAGTCGACTTATGACTTCATTCACAAGTGGAAAGCAATGTCGTACAAATGCTCAGATGTATTGCCACAAGCGTCGCTAGTCGACATCTGCCGAAACAACATGAGAGCCAGAATCCGCTCCATGATCATCGGCAACAAATCAAAAAACCTGGGAGAACTCCTGGAAGCTTCTATGGAAGCTGAAACGGTGATTAAAGACCTCAACAGTCGGAAGTCATAAAGAAAAGAGCCAACCGCCATTGCAACCTCTAAACCAAAGAAGAAAGAGGTCCTCGATGTGCAAACCAAGTCAGCTCCTCAGCAACCAAAGAAAGCTGAAAACAGAGCTGTAGGTAAGAGACCTGAACTCTCTGATGCCTTCAGAGAGCGAGTAGAAAAGAAATACCCGTTCGATGAAGATGTTGACGAAATCTTCGGGGCTCTCATGGCAAACGGCAAGCTCACCTTGCCGGAACCCAAAAGACCGGGCGATGTTGGCAAAACCAACGATCCTCGGTACTGTCCATACCACCAGATGGTCTCGCATCCTCTCAATCAATGCTTTGTTGTGAGAGAGAAGATAAACGAGATGTGGAAAAATGGAGTCATCACCTTTGACAAAAACTATGGGACTGCCTCCGTCAACATGGTGTCATGTGGACAAACACCAAAATCACCAGAAGAGAAGATCACTACTTCCTTCAAGATGATAAACAAAATTCAAGCGTCCGAAGTGTTGGTTCCTTACCCGACACCAGACGGACAACCCATATGGGTACATCCCGATCTCCTGGAAGATGAAAACTGGGAGATCGTCAAAACAAAGCCGACAGCTCAACAGTGAAGGCAGGCTAGGAAACATCTCCTCAGGCTCAAACGGCAAGAGAAGACCCTGCCAAAACAAGAAGTCCATGAAAAGGCAGAGGCCTCCTCTACCACTTCACTCGGGGCAACAGAAACGTCCCTTCCAGAGACTTCAAAGGCGGTAAGAAACTTTACTCTCAGTGATTTCATACCACCTCGATTCAGAGAAGAAGCTATGCAGGGGGCATCATACTCTTGCAACTCGGTAGTTGGATTCTCCATTGATGGATACGAGTCCAGCGACACCGATGATGGATTCGAGTCCGGCTACACCGATGAGTGGGAGGAATCCCTTGAAACAGGAGAATATCTCTCTGATGAAGAATGGGTTCCTGAGTCTCATCTTATGCCAGTAATCTGGTATAACCCTTTGCAACCATAAGGATCCTGGTCTGATGATGAAGAAGATCAAATGGCTGCACAAGAAGATGCTGTTAACCCAGCACCTGTCATTGCTCCAGTGGAAATCAACTATGTTGAGCCACACGGAGAAGACAAAGAAGAGGATCTGGCTCCCATGCCTGATCTTGAAGAATATGCAAGGATCTTGCAGCGTCTCGCTCTAGAACAAGAGTAAGATCGCGTTAACGAGCCTCCTCGCAACCCAGAGCCTGAAGTCCCTGAAGATAATCAGGTACATCCTCCCTCACCTCCTGAAAATGGAGAAAATTGCTGGGTAGACGATCCTCTTACATCCGAGGATGAGTCTGACTTCGAGCAGGCAACATCTCCTATCAGAGCTTCCTGTAATGTAATATATCAGGACTATAGCTCTTCTGAAGCGTCGTCTGATGAGATTACCTATACTCCAACGACGCCTAGCAATGTATCCTCTGGAGCTACCTCGTCTCACGTGACTTTCACAGAGATGACACCCTCTCAGGTTTCTTCTCCTGAGACTGTGACTTTAGGATACACATTCTTCCCGACTGATTATCATGAAGAAAACCCAGATAATGATGCTTGGGATGATGAAATAGTCAACACAGAAGAAAAGCTGCTGGATGCTGTTCAGGACTTGCTCCCGGAAAATGCTCCGTGCAACACAATCACTGAGGATGGCAATTCTGCTGCAGACGCATCCTCAGTAAATGAGAAACGACAGCCTCTTGATCCTGAGGACAATCTTCCAAGCGAGGACCCTTCTCAAGAAGCTCTCGAAGTTGGTAGAGGCACCCGCTCGGGCCGGGACTACCACAAAAATTACAACAAATCTTCCTTTACTTATGTAAATCCTTCGGGAAAAGATGTTGTAAGCGCCCCCAGTGGCAACAATGATGAACATGCAGGCCCTAAGGAGGCTTTCAAGTATGATTTGATCGAGTACTTCAAACACATACCTGCACGACTGCACATCCTGGATTTATTACGAATGTCTCCACGCACTCGTGATAATCTCATCTCAGAATTACAAAAACTGAATGAGGATGTCGACAAACATGCCCCACAAGTCCTCCAAATTGAAATAGACTACCGGGTCAAAAACTCTGAAACTTCCTCAAAGGGAGAAAAGAAAACTGAGGGGTCATGCATTGAATGCCTCTCAGTGTAAAAAGCAGCCAGTGCAACTATCGCCTTCACAAAGGACGACCTCCTACTTGGCGAAGCAAGGCACAACCGACCCCTGTACTTCACAGGGTACATCAAGGAAATGCCTATATACAGAGTTCAGGTCAACCCAGGTTCTGCACTCAACCTCATCTCCACTTCGGCTCTCGAAGAGTTGGGCATCCCACCCAGCAAGCTAAGCCACACATCTGTATCTATCTTTGGATACGATGAGAGTACTCAAAGGCCTATCGGCAAAATCAGGTTCAAATTGCTGATCGGTGATCTTATCTCTGAAGTCACTGTGTATGCAATAAAAACCCCTTCATGCTACACAACATCCTTCTCGGACGCCCCTGGATACACGAGAATGGTGTTGTCCCTTCAACTCTACATCAATGCATCAAGTTCGTCGGCGACGACGACATGGTACATCGAGTGTTTGCGGATAGAAGACCCTTCAAAGGTAAAGAAGTCCACTTCGCAGACTCCCTAATGTATGAAGGCGAAAAAGAAGAAAAAGAGGAAATAGCACCCTTTGCTGAAAATCTCCAGAAAGATAAAGGCAAGGCTCCTCAAAAATCACCGGAAGAAAGCAAACACTCCGGTAAATTTGAAGAGAGCAGTCAACCTCCCTTCGTCATCTCCCTCAAATCTTCAAAACCTTTGGTCATCACAACCAGAGTGAAGAAGGCAAAGCAAAAGCCTGGGGGCAAATTTGTTGTCTCTTTCGTGTCTATCAAGCAAGACACGGATTCGGACTCATAGCCAGAAGACGACACCTCGTCAAGCCAAGCTGACACTCAACAAGTTTAGCCTGCTCTCACTCCGATGGAGACACCTGCTGATGTAGAAGATTCTACGTCTGCCACCTTTGTTGTTCCGGTAACATCACCAAAGAAAAAGCCGATCTTCTTCCATAGATCGGACGCTTCTTCATCAAACTCCATGCTGGAACCTTTCCAAAACGAAGGTATGCCTCAACTATCTCTATATAGTCCTGTGGCACAAGCAATTATGAAGAAAATGGGCTATGATGCTCAAAACCCAGTCGGTTTGGGAGAAAGACGCGGTATTCTCACGCCATTGGGGCCCGCCTTGACCAAAAGCCAGCTGGAAGATTGGAGACTCTACGGTCATGTAGAGAAGTCTTCATATGGGTTAGGGTATGATCCCGACACTCCTCTGAGACAGTTGACACAAAAGCTTAAAAGTCGTTTTACCGACCAAGCCTCAACATCGCAAGTCCATGAAGACATCGATCTCCCTGGATATCTCTTTAAAGAGTTACCTGACAAAGATCCAGGAAGCTCATCCAATTGGTACGATTTCTCTGATGATAAAGAGGGATCGTCCGATAATACAGACTTGTGCTATTCTGACCCAGAAGAGCCCTCGTCTCCAAAAGAAGTACCTTACTTCGACCCAGTTTCAACAAGCGATTGGGACATTCTCATAGCAAGCCTTGAGAAGATCACCAATCAAGAAGACCCGTGAAAAGGAACAAACCCTCGGTCTACAAATGCCCTTGGAATCCCAGAAGGTTTTGTTGAGCTGGAAGCCTCCGAAAATTTTGTGGAGGAACCACCTTCGAACCTTCTAACAGAAGATCCTGTTGAAAAGATAGACTTGGGAACACCAGATAACCCACGTCCTGTATTCATAAGCAAGAATATAAAGGATGATGAGTTACCCGAGTATATCGCTTTTCTTCGTGAGTTCATTGATTGCTTTGCATGGTCCTACGCTGAAATGCCTGGTTTAGACCCCAAAGTAGCAATCCACAAACTCAATCTTCAAGAAGAAATCAAGCCTGTCAAACAAGGCCAAAGAAGATTCCGTCCAGATGTGATGGATAAAATTGAGCAAGAAGTTCAAAAGCTCAAAAGCGTCGGCTTCATCCGTGAGGAACAACATCCAGAATGGTTGGCCAACATTGTCCCCGTGACAAAGAAAAATGGGCAGATCAGGGTCTGTATTGACTATAGAGACCTGAATGGCGCTTGCCCTAAAGATGAATTCCCGCTCCCCATACCGGAGGTGATGATAGACAATACCTGCGGATTCGAGTGAATGACATTCATGGATGGCTTCTCTGGCTACAATCAGATAAAGATGCATCCCGAGGATGAAAAACACACATCATTTCGGACTCCATTTGGCGTATATTGCTATACTGTCATGCCATTTGGTCTGAAAAATGCTGGTGCCACATATCAGAGGGCTATGAAGAAAATATTCCAAGATATGCAACACAAGACGGTCGAATGTTACGTTGATGACCTTGCCGTCAAAAGCAAAAGAAAAGAAGACCATCTCAAAGATCTTCGAGAAGTCTTCCTCCGACTTCGCAAACATAAACTGCGGATGAATCCTCTGAAATGCTTCTTCGGCGTCTCGTCCGGTAAGTTCCTTGGATTCCTAGTTCGGAAAGCCGGAATAGAACTTGACCCCATCAAAGTCAAGGCTATTCTAGAAATGTCCCCTCCAAGAACCTTAAGGGAACTAAAAGGGCTTCAAGGGAGATTGGCCTACATCAGACGGTTCATCTCCAACCTTTCGGGGAAGTGTCGTCCATTCTCTCGATTGATGAAAAAGGGTGTAGACTTTGTCTGGGATGCCGACTGTGAAGCCGCATTTCAAGATATCAAGTCATACCTGACCAAACCTCCAGTGGTAGCTGCCCCTGCCACTGGAAAACCATTCATCTTGTACACAAGAGCCCTTGATCACTCTCTGGGTGCTCTGCTTGCACAAGAAAATGATGAAAGAAAAGAAGCTGCTCTATACTACCTCAGCCGCATGCTAGTAGGTGCAGAGCATCGCTACTCTCCAGTCGAAAAGGAATGCCTTGCAGTGATGTTCGCTGTACAAAAGCTACGTCACTATCTGCTTTCCAACACAGTCTACCTGGTCTCGAGGATCAACCTTTTGAAGGTCCTTGTCACAAAGGCAGGTTCTCTCAATGCCCGACTGGCAAAATGGTCCATCCTTCTATCACAATTTGATATTAGGTATGTACCACAAAAAGCAATCAAAGGCTAAGCTCTAGCAGACTTTCTCGCAGAGCATCCATTGCCTAAAGATTCTCCACTCAGAGATGATCTCCCAGACGAACCCGTCTACAACGTGGAGACCTTCTCGCCAAATGCCTCCTGGGACATGTACTTTGACGGTGCAACCAGGACAAATGAAAACAGAAAGCTGATCTCAGGAGTTGGCATCCTCTTTGTTAGCCCCGACAAATACATGATTCCACACGCTTTCTCGCTACTGGAACCATGCACAAACAATGTAGCTGAATACCAAGCTCTGATCCTAGGATTGGAACTCGCCATCGAATCCGGTATCACTATGCTGGAAGTCTTTGGAGACTCTCAACTGATCGTCAACCAGATGAATCAGAAATATGAAGTCAGGAAGCCTGATCTGCTGCCTTACTACAACAAGGCACAATCGCTTCTGCAAAAGTTTGACATCTGTCACATCACCCACATTCGTAGAGGTGAAAACATCCATGCAGATGCCCTGGCCGGGCTTGCCGCATCAATGGCGATCCAGGAAGGGGAAAACATGCAAATCACAGTGTGCGAGAGAAGGATCCTCCCTCCTCTTAACACACACCAAGCAGTTGCTGAATGCTACCGTGTGGTTGGAAGTCGGATCTCTATCCTTCAACCTTCAATCGGCGACTGGAGGGATCCGTTCATTGATTACACTATGTTCGGAATCCTACCTGAAGATCCAAAAGAACGGGTAAGCATCCAAAGGCGAGCCCCAAACTTTCATTTGGATATTCCTTCAAAAATCCTCTGCAGGAAATCCTTCAATGGAGTACTTCTACGCTGTTTGTCACAACAAGAGGCCGAAGAAACACTTAAAGAAGTTCATGCTGGTCTTTGTGGAGCCCATCAGGCAGGTCCTAAGCTCTATGATTAGATAAAAAGGTTAGGTTACTATTGGCCTACCATGGTAGTTGATGCAATGCAATTTGCCAAACGCTGCCAGTTATGCCAAGTTCACGGAGATTACATTCACATGCCTCCGGAATGGCTACACCCTACAGCAATCTCGTGGCCTTTCGAAGCCTGGGGTATGGACATCATAGGTCCTATTTCTCCCCCTTCAAGCAAAGGTCATCGCTTCATCTTCGCTGCAACGGATTATTTTTCAAAGTGGTCAGAAGCATTTGCGTTCAATGAAATGAAGACCTCATCAGTCCTTCAATTCCTACGCACCAACATCATTTGTCGTTTCGGCATACCTAAAAGATTCGTCCATGATAACGGACCACAATTCCGGGATCATCGATTCTACAGGTTCTGCGACAAATACAAAATTCAAAGCTGTCCTTCGACTCCATACAATCCGGCAGCAAACGGATTAGCAGAAGCCTTCAACAAGACACTCTGCAAAATCCTCAAGAAAATGGTCTCTAGTCACAAAAGAGATTGGAGCGACAAACTGTCTGAAGCCTTGTGGGCCTATCGAACCACCGTTCGAGGACCAACCCATAGCACACCATTTCCTTGGTCTATGGATGCGAAGCTGTCGTGCCATTAGAGGTACAAATTCCTTCTCTGAGGGTATCTCTACAAAATGACATGACTCAAGAAAGCAATGTCAAATTGCGACTCCATGAGCTGGACAATCTCGACGAGAGACGGCTCGAAGCTCGACAAAGCATTGAACTTTACCAAGCACGCATGGCAGGATCTTTTGACAAAAAGGTCAGGAAACGCACCTACAAAAAGGGTGACTTGGTTCTTCCGGTAAAAAGACCAATGGTCTTCGCTCACAAGTCCAAAGGCAAGTTTGAGCCAAAATGGGAGGGACCCTACGTCATCGACAAGGTCTTCTCCAACGGCGCATATGCCCTCCTAAACATGGAAGGCGACAGGTGTATGCTGCCCATCAATGGCAAGTTCTTGAAGAGGTACTACCCTTGAAGACTTACCCAACTGGGTAGGAGCACTGCCTGTATGGCCAAAACCTGTTCTCAGGTACTCGCTCGTCAAACCCACTCTCTTTAGAATTTTCATATCAAATGTCGAAATTTCTAAAGAAACGCAAAAACAATGCTTACTTTCATCATTTCATTGTTCAAAAAAAAAAAATCCAAGTTTAGGAGCCTCTCCCTGACTTGACCAAAACTTTCGATCCTTGAACCAAAATTCATGGTTTGAAACAAAAATCCGGATTCAGGGATTTCCACCCTAGTCCACCTTACCTTTTACCGCCAAATGGTTTTAGGTCAAAATTTACGACCCTCGTGTCTTTAAACAAAAAAAATGGTTTTTCAAAAAACCGCGGGGAAGTGACACTTAGTCGATACTCGTAAAACTCAAAAAATTGGAAGGATGCGAACCCCATTCGATACTTCCAAAACCTCTAAAATCGTGGGGAAACGATATCAAAGTCAATACCCGCAAAACAAAATTTTTGAAAAAAAAGCAAGGGAAGCGACATTCCATCGATACTTGCACCCAAAATCGCAGGGAAGCGACATTTCGTCGATACTTGCAAAATCCAAAAACCATGGAGACGCAACATATCAGTTGATATCCAAAACCCAAATTTCAAAAAAGGTTCGAAAAAACCTAAAAATCGTGGAGATGCCATGTTTTGATATCCACAACCCAAAGGTTCGAGAAAACCACAAATTTCAAAAATCGTGGGGAAACGACATCAAGTCAGTACCCGCAAAACCAAATTTTGAAAAAAGCAACGATGCGATATTCCATCGATACTTGCACCCAAATCCACGAGGAGGCGAAATTCCATCGATACTCGCAACCGAATGAGCAAGGATACGACATTCCATCGATACTTGCAAGACCATTCAGCAGGGAGGCGACTCTTAGTCGATACTTGCATTTTTGAAAACCAAAAACCTGGCTCTTTTGCCAAAACCGGCTATCAATGCCACCAAATCGGCTATAAATGCCACACAAAAAAAAAAAAAACCTGACTCATGTCAAAACCGGCTATAAATGCCACAAACCGGCTATCAATGCCACAAAAAATTGGCTTTCACGCCGACAAACCAAAACTTGGCTTTCAAAAAAACCCGGCTATCAATGCCACCAAACCGGCTATCAATGCCACAAATTGGCTATCAATGCCACCAAACTGGCTGTAAATGCCACAAAAATCCGGCTTCCATGCCAACCCAAATTTTGGCTTTTACGCCATAAAATTTCGGCTTCCATGCCAACCCAAATTTTGGCTTTTACGCCATAAAATTTCGGCTTCCATGCCATCTCAAAATCGGCTTTCACGCCACAACCAAAATCAGGCTCCCATGCCAAAACAATTATTTGACAAAAGATTTTCACAAAAAGACAACCTTTTGATCAAATTTTCAAACAAACACCCCATTTAGCAATTGCTTTCATCACAAAAAGATTTGAGTGAGCGTAGGGAAAACAAAAAAAAAAAAAGAAAAAAGTACCAAAAAAATACCTGTGGTACAAAAAAAAAAAAAAAAGAAAAGTGTTCACAAGCACTACAAAAAAAAAAAGAGTACCAAAAAATATACATGTAGTACCAAAAAAAAAGAAGAATAGTTTCTGCTACAAAAAATCAGGAGCTCAGCCAAAAATGGTCTCCAGCTAAAGCTTCAGCTCCTCAAGCAAACTTTTGGCCTCAGCCGTCAGAGTTTCCAAGGCACGCTTCTTCAGGAACTTGCCATGAGATGCTGGCGAATGCCGTAACCCTTCTTTTACACCGGGAAGCTTTTCCCCAGCAGTTTGCCATTGCTCGTTTTCTTGAGTCCTCCTCTAGAGAACTTGATGTGCATCTGCAACTCTGCGAATCAGAGCACTCTCCCTGTCACGAGCCTCTGTTATAGCAGCCTACTTGGCAGCGACTTGCGCCTTCAAATGCTCAAGACGTTTCCTGGCCTCCTCAACTTCCCTATCAAGGACGTTAAGGTCATGCCTCAATCCGATGATGGCTAGCTCTTCCAAGTTCTTCTCCCGAACTAGCTGCTTCTTGCTTTGTGTAGCCTCATTCAGGTCAGACTTAGCCTTATCAGCAGGGTCCAAGAACATCTCCTTGAAGAATTGGTCGTCAGGGAAATCCATGGTCTCAAACCACTTGTCACCCAGTGCAATGATCCTATCAACGATCGCCCTGGCACCTGTGACATCCAGACCAACCTCTTCGGTATCAGTGAGAATCTCCTGTACATGTGGGATCATGCCAAATCCGGCATCCAGTTGTCCAGAAAAGAGAGTCTCGATCCAAGAACTCAAAACCCGAGCCAGCACCTTCTTCGCAAATTCAAGAAACGAACTGGATGAAGATTCACCCTTCTCCGTTGATCGGCTGCTCATGTCAGGTCCCATTAGAAGAGTAACAAAAGAACACTTTCCACTTGGAGCCACTGGAGAAGGAATCTCAGCACGAGGTACCTCCTCTATCGCGTCAGAACTGGTTGTAGGAGTCTCTACCTCCGGATCGACCTCTGGCATCCCTTGCTCTGGTTCTGAAGAAAGCGATGGACTCTCTTCTGTCACTTCAAAACCTGCAAATGAAACGCAAAAAGGTATGAATATGATCCTGTTTAAAATCATCAGGGTCATCACTACAAAGTACCTTCTTCGACGACTGGCGGAACACTCTCTTCCTCCATGAACTCATCGGAAGCATTATCAACATTTGCGTCCATTGATGGTTCAAAGTCATCGGAATCCTATGGCAAGTCAGCTGACAAGAAAAATGTTTGCAAATCAAGTCGCAAGTAAAAAAAAAAAGAGAAAGCGAAAGAAGTTATACCAATTGGAGATTCTGGAATCATTCCAGAGTCCCTCGGTTCTTCTTCATATACCATAACCGGCTCCATCACCGCCTCATCGGTCGGAACCTCAGGCATCGCCAAGTCTTCATCCTCAGCTAAAAAAAAAAAAAGCAGCAGTAGGGTGAGAAAACAAATCAGAACATGGAAAGCCCCATGAAAGAAGCAGAAAAAGAAAAAGGAAGAATCATACCTTCACCGATGGTCTCTTCTTCCCGAATCCTCTTCTCCGGAGGTTCGTCAGCTTCCCCTGGCACCTCCTCATTGACAGTGAGAGGGACTTCCACATCAGGAGAGTCTTCGTCCCGCCCCGTGTGACGCTGACTCCTCTTCCTCTTACTTCTGTGGGCTCGCTTCCTAGAAGATCCTGCCCCACTGTCAGAGTCAGGTCTCCCACTTGACTCCTCACTGGATCAGTTGTTGCGTCATCTCATCTCTGTTGAGAGAGTCGCACTCTTCCAAGTTTCTCTCAACATACTGGACCTTCTCCCAGGCCTGCTGAACGGCCACATTAGAAGATCTGGCGGATCGACGAGGTACGCTGGTAGCAGGCTCTTTACCCTTGTTCGTTCTGGAGGAACCACCTGCAAAGGTTGGAAAAGAAAAAAAAGATCATCATCAAAATGACAGGATTTCGCTAAACGAAAATCTGGCGAAATTTTGGCATGGTTCCGGGGCAATTCCAAAGAAAAGGGAAATACCCCGAAAGAAATAGAAAGTTTGAAGATGGGCTCAACATCGCTGCGAGCTTCGAAACTCCAAACTTTCGAAACCTCAAAATCTCCGCAAAATCAAGAAGGGCTCAACATCGCTGCGAGCTCCAAAATTCCCAAATTTGCAAAGATTTTCAGGTATGCTATCATGCTCTCAAATTCAATCTACAAAAAGTATATGCATGAACATCTAGATTTGCATAAAAACGCATTATCATAATGAGCAAAAAAAAAAAAAAGAAACTTTCTAAAAAAAAAAGGGAGGAGAAAGAAAAAAAAAGAAGAAAGAAAACGTGCAAAAAGAAAGAAAGAAGCACGAAAAAAAAAAATTACAGAAATCACGTGGAAAAAGATAAAAAAAAGAAGAGAAGAAGAATAGAAAGAAAAAAAAAAAAAGAGAGAAACTTTCTTCTTTTACCATCCTATTCTCTACATGGAGTTTTCTTGAAGGAAAAAGAGAGAAAACTTACTTGAAGCCATTGATGGAGAGGAAGAAGGAAAAAACTCTTGGTCTTGGAGCTCTCTTGAGATTGTTGCAAAAGAAAGCAATAAGGGCAAGAGATCTAGCCTCCTCCTTGCTTTTATAGAAGAGAGCAAATCAAAGAAGGAAACAAAAAAAGAAAGGTAAGTGCTACTAATTAGTAACCTTACCAAAAGAGAAGGAATTAGAGAGATTCTTTCCCAAAAAGAAAGATGTCTTTGAGAAATTTTCTCCCAAAATCAATCAATGAGAGATTCTCTCCAACAAAATAGGAGATCAGAGATTCTTTCCCACAAAGAAAGATACCTTGAGATATTCTCTCCCAAATTAAGGGAATATGAGAGATTCTCTCCCATAAAGATATTTTTAGATATTCTCTATCTAAATGAGATATCTTTAGATATTCTTTACAAAAATGGCCCCACATGAGATCTAAGCCATCCTAAAAAGCTTAAGGTCCCATGGGTTAGCCCATATGAGCCAGGTTTGACCACCTAGGCACTGAAAAAAAAAAAAAAAAAGGGGGGGGCTTTTAGTCAGGAAAAAAATCACTCTTACCAAGAGCATACAAAAATGGTTCCATGCCTCTTTTGAGTTGATTGAACCATACAAAAAAAAAATTCCAAGCCCCATGAGCTTCCAAAAATCAAACCATCCAGCCTCATATACCAAATTGAGCCAAAATCTTGAAATTGACATTCCACAAAAATCCAAACCACTCCAATGGACCCACACAGTCCCAAAGAGTGACCAAAAACCAAATCCTGGTCCCCTAACTTGCCACATACAGCTTGTTAGGCCACAAGACCAAAACCAAAAACCAAATCATGATCCCCCAACTTGCCACATACAGCTTGTTGGGTCACAAGGTCAAAACCAAAACCCGACCCCCTAACCTGCCACATACAGCTTGTTAGGTCACAAGGTCAAAAACAAAAACCCAAATCCACATCCCTGATGTCATCTTCAAAACTTTGCCTCGAAATGGTACTTGATTTCTTTCATTACCATAAAATTCCCCTGGAAGCTCGAAGGCTACTCTACCAAAGGAAAGATTGATCAAAGACTCTTGGTCAAGACTCAAGCTTTCCTTCAAAAAATCTCTTCGAGGCACATCGACTACAAAAGTCAAGCAACTCATCGCTGTACCTCGAGGGGGCATTTGTTGACACCAAAAATGTCACTTTGCCTCTTCAACATCAAGAAAGCTGCATGAAGTCGCAACCTGCCATAAATAGGCAATGCAATTTCTCCAAAAAAATCAAATCTTGTCAGAATCAAACAAAAACTGCAAGATCCTTCAAGATAGCCAAGAGAAGAGTACACATGAAGTTTCGGGCCATTTCAGAATCATTTGGCCTAACTTCGCTTCTCCGACAGCTAAAATGGCGCTCCCGGCGGCGACATCATCGGAGACGTCAAAACTTCGATCAGAGCCTACGGATGACTCCAGCATGTCACAAAAGGGCTCCATGCCAAATTTCAAGTCAAACCGACAACGTTTGACCCTCCATCAATACTCGAGCAGAAAAATCAAGCCTCCCGGCGGCGGGAACCACCGAAGCCTACGCTCATCAAACCAAGTGCATGAGTGGCTTCAACATGCTTCCAAAAGGCTGCACGTCAAATTTCTGGTCATTCTGACAACGTTTGACCAGGTTTCGATGCTCCGAGAGAAAATCAAGCCTACCGGCGGCGGAGCAACCCGGGACCATGACATCCAAAACGGAGCCCATGGAACGTCTCAAAATGACTCCAATAGGCTCCCCGTCAAATTTCAGGTCAATCGGACATCATTTGGCCACATATCAAAGCTCGGCATTTTCCCCGCAGCAAAATCAAGTGAAGCATCGACGGGACCCCAAACGGCTTCAAAACTCAAACAAAAGCCTATGGTTGGTCTTATTTATTGCTCAGGAGGCTCCACATCAAATTTCAGGTCATTCCGACATCGTTTGACCAAGTTTCAGCTTCTGGCGGAAAATCAGCAGCTCTATGCGACAAAGTCTTCGGCTTTCCCGGAAAATTGGAAACTTTGCACTCTAAAAATGCAAGGATTCTCATCAGGTTTTCTACAGGGAAATCAAGCCAATAAATGAGAGGAAATGTTAGGAAAAATACAGAAGAAAACGGCGACGAAAAAGACCGCAAAACGGACCAAAAAGGGGAGAAAAACCCCCAGGGTCGCCGGCCCAGGGTCGCCAGCGACCATGGAAGTCCGGGTCACCGGATTTTTCGCCGGTGACCCGTTTTTCCGTTCCTTTTCGCGTTTCGCGCACTTTGGCCCCTGTGGTTTCCTAAAAATGTGATTTTTAGTGCTTGAAATTGACTCATATCCGACGACGTCTCAGATCCGCCGTCAAAAGCATAAAATCATCATTGATCGCTCCAAGATCGCCGACCGATTGACCTAAAAAGTGCTCTTTCTGTTCGACAGATCGAGAAGTCGACAAGACAGATGTCACCGGCCCGCTGCTAGCTATCAATGTCTAAAGTTACATGTTCATCCGATGTCGATCAGCATGAAGATCCATCGATGATCATCGCCAGAAGAATTCCAAAAGACGCGGCACGGCCCGCGACTCTTCAACTGCTCGGCGACCATTTAATGCAGTTAATTGACTAGCTTTATTGCAGTCATTAATTCAGTTCTTTGGACGGCCCAATTAGAAGCAAGCATCCAGGAGTTACAAATCAATTAAGTCATGGCATTCAAGCCATGAAACTCCTCCCATTATGGTAATTAAGGTGATTAAATGCCCTCAATCTCCACCGGCCAATCAGAAGCCAAGATCCAGGAGTTACAAAATAAAGGAATTAAACCTTGTAACTCCTCCATTTATGTAGCTTTATGATAATTAAGGCTCATAAACCCTCCTAAATGGCTACCAGAAAGCCTATAAATAGGAGAGCACCTCAAGCATTCCGGAGGACTTCGAAAAAAGCACCACAAACACAGAAAATCCAGAGAAAGAAAAAGAGAGAAAAACTCTGCTGAAGTTCTGCACCGGCTACCACTACAAGGTGACAAAAGTCCCTTGGGGGGCACCCCCCAAGGTCCTTGCCTTCTCCCGCTGCCTCCAATGGCTTAGACGTGGCTTTTTAGCCCGTCTACTTAGCTTTTTATTGGACATAGGACCTCCTCTTGGTCTTTGTCCTCTAAAAATCTGAGGTTATAGCCAAGCCAAGCAAATCAAGAGCATCCTCTGTTCTCATCTGCATGGATGATGGCGAAGCCCATACATGGCTTGCGACCGTCAATCTGAACGAGTCCCCCACAATCTCTTGAGAAGTTAGATCCTCCTTTTCTTGTTTTTCATTGTAGTTTGTATTTTTCTAAAAGAGACAAAAATCACAACTCTTGTCCTTCATTATTGATGAGAATTGTAAATCGGCTATAAACGCCAAAATCGGCTATAAATGCCAAACAAAATCGCCTTTCACGGCAAACCAAGAAAATGTCTCTTTTCTTAAATATTTGTGCAATGGAAAACTTGAAAGAAGTTGATTTCCTTTTTACTTGCGAAGGTCGATCTCCGGATTACCACTTGCAATTCCAAGTAAAATAGAAAATCTGGCACGCTTCAGCCCCCCGGGCGCGAAAGGGCCGAACCCAACGGACTCCCACGTCCGCCGACCCCGGTAGCACCCTCGGCGGGAGCGCGTTCCATCAACTCAAGCTCTCCTTCAAAAATCTCTTCGAGGCACATCGACTACAAAAGTCAAGCAACTCGTCGCTGTACCTCGAGGGGGCATTTGTTGACACCAAAAATGTCACTTTGCCTCTTCAACATCAAGAAAGCTGCATGAAGTCGCAACCTGCCATAAATAGGCAATGCAACTTCTCCAAAAAATCAAATCTTGTCAGAATCAAACAAAAACTGCAAGATCCTTCAAGACAGCCAATGGAGGAGTACACAAGGAGTTTCGGGCCATTTCAGAATCATTTGGCCTAACTTCGCTTCTCCGACAGCTAAATTGGCGCTCCCGGCGGTGACATCATCGGAGACGTCAAAACTTCGATCAGAGCCGACGGATGACTCCAGCATGTCTCAAAAGGGCTCCATGCCAAATTTCAAGTCAAACCGACAACGTTTGACCCTCCATCAATGCTCGAGCAGCAAAATCAAGCCTCCCGGCGGCGGGAACCACCGAAGCCTTCGCTCATCAAACCAAGTGCATGAGTGGCTTCAACATGCTTCCAAAAGGCTCACGTCAAATTTCAGGTCATTCTGACAACGTTTGACCAGGTTTCGATGTTCCGAGAGAAAATCAAGCCTACCGGCGGCGGAGCAACCCGAGACCATGACATCCAAAACGGAGCCCATGAAACGTCTCAAAATGACTCCAATAGGCTCCCCGTCAAATTTCAAGTCAATCGGACATCGTTTGGCCACATATCAAAGCTCGGCATTTTCCCCGCAGTAAAATCAAGTGAAGCATCGACGGGACCCCAAACGGCTTCAAAACTCAAACAAAAGCCTATGGTTGGTCTTATTTATTGCTCAGGAGGCTCCACCTCAAATTTCAGGTCATTCCGACATCGTTTGACCAAGTTTCAGCTTCTGGCGGAAAATCAGCAGCTCTATGCGACAAAGTCTTCGGCTTTCCCGGAAAATTGGAAACTTTGCACTCTAAAAATGCAAGGATTCTCATCAGGTTTTCTACAGGGAAATCAAGCCAATAAATGAGAGGAAATGTTAGGAAAAATACAGAAGAAAACGGCGACGAAAAAGACCGCAAAACGGACCAAAAAGGGGAGAAAAACCCCCAGGGTCGCCGGCCCATGGTCGCCGGAGACTATGGAAGTCCGGGTCACCGGATTTTTCGCCGGTGACCCGTTTTTCCGTCCCCTTTCTCGTTTCGCGCACTTTGGCCCCTGTGGTTTCCTAAAAATGTGATTTTTAGTGCTTGAAATTGACTCATATCCGACGACGTCTCAGATCCGCCGTCAAAAGAATAAAATCATCATTGATCTCTCCAAGATTGCCGACCGATTGACCTAAAAAGTGCTCTTTCTGTCCGACCGATCGAGAAATCGACAAGACAGATGTCACCGGCCCGCTGCTAGCTATCAATGTCTGAAGTTACATGTTCATCCGATGTCGATCAGCATGAAGATCCATCGATGATCATCGCCAGAAGAATTCCAAAAGACGCGGCGTGGCCCGCGACTCTTCAACTGCTCGGCGACCATTTAATGCAGTTAATTGACTAGCTTTATTGCAGTCATTAATTCATTTCTTTGGACGGCCCAATCAGAAGCAAGCATCCAGGAGTTACAAATCAATTAAGTCATGGCATTCAAGCCATGAAACTCCTCCCATTATGGTAATTAAGGTGATTAAAAGCCCTTAATCTCCATCGGCCAATCAGATTCAAGGAAAAAGGAGTTACAAAATCAAGAAATAAATCTTGTAACTCCTCCTATTAAAGCCATTAAAGCCCATAAAAGCTCTCCTAAATGGCTACCAAAAGCCTATAAATAGGAGAGCATTCCATTGAAATCCGGATCGAAAAAAGACGAACAGAAAACCGAAGATCGAAAGGTGCAGAGAATCCCGAATTCCAGACAGACAGAGTCTAGAGAAAGAGAGAAAATTCTGCAGAAATTCTACATCAAACACCACTACAAGGTGACAAAAAGTCCCTTGGGGGGTACTCCCCCCCAAGGTCCTTGCCTTCTCCCGCTGCCTCCAATGGTTTAGACGTGGCTTTTCAGCCCGTCTACTTAGCTTTTTATTGGACATAGGACCTCCTCTTGGTCTTTGTCCTCTAAAAATCTGAGGTTATAGCCAAGCCAAGCAAATCAAGAGCATCCTCTGTTCTCATCTGCATGGATGATGGCGAAGCCCATACATGGCTTGCGACCGTCAATCTGAACGAGTCCCCCACAATCTCCTGAGAAGTTAGATCCTCCTTTTCTTGCTTTTCATTGTAGTTTGTATTTTTCTAAAAGAGACAAAAATCACAACTCTTGTCTTTTATTATTGATGAGAATTGTAAATCGGCTATAAACGCCAAAATCGGCTATAAATGCCAAACAAAATCGCCTTTCACGGCAAACCAAGAAAATGTCTCTTTTCTTAAATATCTGTGCAATGGAAAACTTGAAAGAAGTTGATTTCCTTTTTACTTGCGAAGGTCGATCTCCGGATTACCACTTGCAATTCTAAGTAAAATAGAAAATCTGGCACACCCACACAAAGAAATGTTGATGCACGCTTCAGCCCCCCGGGCGCGAAAGGGCCGAACCCGACGGACTCCCACGTCCACCGACTCCGGTAGCACCCTCGGCGGGAGCGCGTTCCATCATGAACGGATGAGTTTTTTGGATGCATACCGAAGATATCACCAAATTGCAATAGATGAAACCGATCAAGAAAAAACGGCATTCATAACGCCAAAAGAGACCTTCTATTATAAACGAATGCCCTTTGGACTTAAGAATGTGGGGGCAACATACCAAAGGCTAGTCATGAAAATATTTCAGAGCTTGATTGGAAGTACAGTGGAAAGCTTATGTCAATGATAAGGTAGTAAAAAGCAAAAAAAAAGGAAAATCATGAAGGGGGCTTGAAGACGGTGTTGGCATTTTACTGAACTACAAACTGAAGCTGAAGACGGTCTTACTCGGGACCGTACCTCTTGTGTGTCCACCCAGCCGATGTTTCGAGCTTGCTGTGGGAGATCCACGAGGGATGCTGTGGGAGTCACATTGGAGGTTGGAGTTTGGCACACCGAGCTATTTCACAAGGATACTGGTGGCCGTACATGCAGAAAGACTCCATCCAGTTCGTTCGAAGGTGTGAAAGGTGTTAGCGTTTTGGCAAAGACATCCATCAACCCACCGAGCAATTGAATACGATTATGAGCCCTTGGCCATTTGATAAATGGGGGATCAACATCGTTGGGCCTATGCTAAGAGCAGCGGGTAACTTCAGATTCCTCATAGTAGCAACTTATTACTTTACCAAATGGATAGAAGCAGAACCCTCGATTCACATTAGGAAAACTGATGCTGAGAGGTTTGTGTGGAGAAATAGCATCACTAGATTTGGAATATCTCGGGCGTTAGTGACGGATAATGGGAAGCAGTTCGAAGGGAAAGTCTTCAGAAGCTTATGCGAACGATTTAGCATCAGTCACTATTTCTCGACCGCAGTCTAGCCACAATGTAATGGCCAAGCTTAAAGCCGTAACAAGACCTTGTTGGATGGATTGAAGAAAAGGTTGGATGAGGCCAAAGGAGCATGGGTGAATGAGCTCCCTAGCGTCTTGTGGGCCTACCGAACTACTCCAAGGAGGTCAACCAGAGAGACTCCGTTTTCCTTGGCGTATGGGATGGAAGCAGTGATTCCCTTGGAGGTCGGACTGCCGACCACGAGGACAAAGGCGTACAACCATGAACAAAACAAAGAAAGGATCACCGAGCAGCTTGATATGATCGAGGAGCGTAGGGAGCAAGCGCTGATCAAACTGGCAGCCTACTAGCAATAGTTGACACGAAGTTTCCAGAAAAAGATCAGGGTGAGAACTTTTCATGTCGGAGACTTGGTTCTGAGAAGAGCGCTCCCTAGCACTAGAAACCCTGACCACGACAAACTGGGACCAAATTGGGAAGGACCCTATAGAATCATTTCTACAGGCAGAACAGGAGCATACCGCTTGGAAACACTTGAGGGAAAGGCACTGCAGAGGCCTTGGTATGTAACAAATTTAAAGAAATTCTATTTTTAAGCTTTTGTATTTAAGTAGTTAGTTACCTTTGTATCTTGCATTCCGTCTATCCAGGTTTCCTTATAATCTTGTATTAGAAACTTATGCAGATTGCAAGAATTTATGCAGGTTGCCTCATGATTTGTGTGAAAAATTTATGCACGATGTTTTATAACCTTGTGCAAAGGAATCAACTTATTATGATTTATGAGGGTGGGGGCCCGCAGTAGGGTCGGACCCTACCGGGGCAACCACGCCAAAATAAGGCCAAGGCCCGAAAGTTAAGGGTAGTAACAAGCCCACTACTTCGTGCCGAAGGAAAAATAAATCGTAACCAAGAAAGCCTGAAACTAGGTATGCTGCACTGATCTTCCCTTAACCGGTGACTGGCATGACGATGCAGATACCGGGCTAAGGGGAGATCGGACAAGGGCCGACAGTGGCAGTAGGCATGAACAATGCGAAAAGAAACAAGGAATACAAAGATTTAAACATTCAAAGCACAAAGAACACACCATCAAAAAGATACAACGTTTAGCCCACAGGTCGGGCGACTTGCTAAAATCAAAAGAAAAGAAAAAGGAGGAGTTCAACAATTCTTTAAACAACCTTGGGAACATCAGAAATAGAAGCAACAGGATCGACATCATGGGAGGTGTCAGTATCCCCAGCCATGGGCGAGCTCTGCCTTTCAACGGGATCTGGAGCGGGAATTTCAGCAGGCGGTGACTGATCTAGAGTGGCGACAGGCTGAAAGTGTGCTTGGCTCAGAGGGGAGAATCTCTTGAGACCCCGGCATCCTCAAGCCCACGTCATACCCCCACTTAAAGACAATGGTCTTCATCCGTTCAACCTGATTGAGGTAAACCGCTTGACCTCCTAAAATGCAGCGTCTTTTGATTGTTCCACGGCATCTGGCATCTCGGCGACCTTACAACGAAGGTCTTCGAGCTCCATTTCGCTGGCGACCAAACAACTTGTGGCTGCGGTGGCCTTAGCTTCCACGATGCTCAGGGCCTTAGAAGAATTCGAGGCAGCAGTCTCCACCAGATGCGAAGCAGCTTTAGAGGCTACGAGCTCCATCTCAAGGCTTTCTACCCGCTTTAGGCTCTTCTCCAGACGATTCGAAATAACAAACCACTTTTGGAGTCCCTACAAAAAAAAAGAGTGAAAAGAAGTTAGAGTTGAAACTGGGAAACGACCTGATCCAGGATGATAAAACAGAGTGTACAAACTGACCAGGAGACAATGTCTGACACTGGAGGACACCAGATCCTGGTCAGACAAGGCTCCATGCAATCCCATATCCGAAGGCAGAAAAACAGACTTCCCCAGCTGCAACGCCACTGACAGATAGTCGGCAACTCCTCCGCCGGGGAGGGAGCTCGGCGGGCTTCTGCGCCCAAGAGAAGGGCTCGGCTTGGGAGGAAGAGGGGGCAGGGAGTCTTCTAGCCTGGCATATATGGAACGGGATCGTCAGCCGACTTTGCCGAAGGATTACCCTTCGTCTTCCTCGGGCCGAGGTCCGAAGAAAGATCGGTCACGGACCTTTTGCCCAGAGCCGAAGAGGGGACCTGGGGAGGAGATTTTCCCACCTTGGGGGAAGGAAGGTCCCTGAGGTTGCTGAGTAGGTTTTTTACCTTGCGCTTGGACATGATAGAAGGTGGCATGTCTAGATCCGAGGAAGAGGAGCCGTCTGAAACCTCTATGATGGGACTCGTTTTGGACATGACGAAGAGGAGGTAATAGACTGGGATGACTTCCTGAGACTTCGCCTTCGATTTGGGGAAGTCTGCTCGGCAGAAGGTAATGGGCCAAAAGATCATTGAGAGCCCGAAGAATGAGCGCTAGTCGTCTTGCCTCGTCCGGAGGACCTTGACGTCTTCACAGCCGGTAGCTTCCTCTGGAGAGGATGGTGAGCTTGTTCTCCAGGAATCTCCCCGGGTTATGCTAGGGTGGAATAGCTAAGAAACTATCGTAGGTCCGCTCGTACCCAAGCAGAATATGAGCAGCCCGACCCCAGCCACGTAACTCAAGAGGGCCTCTGTAATCAAAAACCTTTTTAAAATTATTGGTTCGGAGGAGATAGTGGGGAACCTAATTGACTGTCGAATCTGCAGATAGAGACAAGGTGAACAGCTGAGTGTAAGAGAAAAAACGATATGCAGGAAGAGAAAGCATGATACAGGAGGGGGCTGACCTGGAAAACCTGGGACTAGGGGAACTTCCCAGCTGACCCCGCCCCAGGAGGTCGGCACCTCCTAGTTGCCGCGAACAATGACAAAATCTCCCTTGCTCGGCTTGTTCGAGTCTGGGAGATAATGAATGAGAGGCCTGTTTTGATCGTGAGACTTCAGATAGAAGATGAATTTTTGGTTGTTGAGGGGAACGAGGAAATAGCAGGAAAAGATGTCAAACACCCCAAGGTTGGTGCCGAGCAGTTTGTCCAGCGCGGCCACCCCCATCACAATGCGAAATAGATTGGGAGAGCATTGGAGGGGGAAAAGGTTTGTAAAAGATAGAAAGTGGACGAGAAGAGGGTCTAAGGGGAAACGAACATCCCCTTCGACAATGGCGATTGTAGGAAAGGGCATGGCATCACGGGAGCTACTATCGAGAGATTCCCCTGGAAAAGGGGCCCGGATTTGGACATTCAAAGGAATATTATATTTTTGCCTTAACTTAACAAGCCCCTCTGGATTATTGAGGAGCCCCTTTAGATTTCCTATTCGAAGAAAGGAAAAAGTAAACAAAGACAGCGAGGAAAGGGGAGAGACTTATAGAGAAGAGAACGAAGGCAGGGGAGAAGAATGAGATATGGAGCTGTTGCAGAAGGATTTAAAGGAAAGAAAAGGCCGGTTCGCAGAAGGCGAATGAAGTGGGATGCGTCTCCTTGGAAGAGATATGAAATCCTGGAAGGATTGCAAGGAGATAGAGATGAAAGGACTCCACTCGGCTTGAAAGACAAGGGGAAGAATCCAGAAGCGCCACGTGGATGAACAAGTGCAACAAGTGCAGCAACGGAGAGGAAAAGGGAGGCTTCAGGGGCAATTGTGAGGGGTCTGGATCCGAGCTGGACACAGGTTGAGACTGACCTAGCCTGCATCCCAGTCTAGCCTGTAAAACCAATCAATGGGTTTTGGGGCCAGGCCAGTTTGAACTGAGATACAGATCGAGCCCAATTGGCCCGTAATGGCTCGACGCAGGAAAAGGGGAGACCGAAGGCAACTAGCAAAACGGAAGTGAAATCATGCGGTGTGGGGGCGACGCACTCCCCCACAACGAATGACATGAACAGAGACGTGCAGGACCCACTTTGCCATGAACGACAGGTAATGGGGAAGTTAAGAAGATTCAGGGAGCCAAAGAAAGGAAGAGATAAAATGGGGAAAGAGATAAAAATGGTATGAAATCGAAACCATGGAAAAGGATCAGAGAAAATTTCTTAATCTCAGAGCCTAACTTAAGCATCAGAGAGGATTCGATCGGGCTATCCGATCGAATTTCATCCCGTTTCTCTTTTCTTAAGCAGGTACCTGATTCTGAGAAGGAGATCCAGCGAGAGTGGAGACGAGTAGTTTTAGAAGCAGATTCACCTTACTTCTCTCTTAAAAAAATTGACCTCACACCCACCAAATTACTAAAGCATAAAAGAAGATAAAGAATCTATTTATAACCCTTAGATTAAAAACCCCGAAAGAAACAAAACCTAATTACACAAAAGAGCTTACCTAACAATGAAGAATGGGTGAATCTTCACACAAATTGTATGATAGGGAAGGTGAGACTCTAAGGATGATGATGATGGAGAGAATTTGATGAAGATGGGTCTTCTAAGCTTACATGTAACAGGGGATAGTCAAGAGAAGAAAGGATGAAATAAGAGAGAGAGAGAGAGAGAGAGAGAGAGAGAGGGAAGGAAAAGTTCCGTAATGTAAATGAAATGGGTTCCAAAAAGATGGTGATGAGTATGGTTATTGGGGAATATTTGCATAAAAGCCCACTTTTAAGTGTAAAACTCACTTTTGAGTCAAAATTGCTTTAGGTCCATATTTGATGGTGATCGAGGGCTCGGATCAAGATGTTGCAGAAGACTAAAATGATTGAAATTAAAACATCTATCCAACTATACCAAAATGTCAAAAATCCAAATTACAGAAAAACCGCTCAAACTTTCTTAAAATTGCACGCCAACCCCCTACAATGGTCTAATGAACTCAAACCTTAACGAAACTTTGGACACACATTACTAACAATTAATTGGACTTATTTGGCTTTTAAACAAACTTAATTGACTAACAACGCAACTAACTAGGCTAATTACACACTTAGAGTTTCGAGACTTTACAGTAAGTGCATGCAACCAAAAAGATTATTGAGATGGCAAAGCTGGTCCCCCCCAATTTAAGTTCCATGTAAAACATATAAAAGGAGAGAAAAACCACTTACCAGATGCGTTAGCTTGCCATATCTTTGTGTAACACGAAAAGAGAAGGGAAAACAACCCTCTGATAGTCAGTCTAAAGGAGCAAAAAATCCGAAGGAAAAAATTTTCCAACAAGAATGCCAAATAGGCATACTTCAATTTTACAATCTTGCTCTATCCCCTGAATCACAAGAAACATGAGCCCATTCGGATCCTATGTGTCTTCTTCCTTTTCAGCAATGTACAGCACCAACGATGCAATCATGGCGGCCTGCAGCGGGCGGCTCCTTCTTCTTTAACAATGAGTACGAGAAATCTGGCAAACATCAGGTTGTATTCTCTAGTAATGAATCTACTTTGCAGCAAAGTTTGGATCCTCCTTTCTTCGTTCTATGCTGCAAATCTTCTTCGGAACATGAAAACCCTTCTGCAAAGTCCGGATTCTGGGTTTTTCTCTCTTGGAAACAACAAACCAAGAGCCCTTGCCTGTCTCCTTCTCAACTTTTCGCAATAGAAATCAATCTGTCAGATCTTCTCTACAATGATCAAACCCGAGTTCCATATCCTTGTCTCTTTGTGCGCAGTAACTGAGAGCAACCCTTGCACTCTTTGGATAGATCCAATCCGATGAATCTCTTATTGATCGAGCAAGCACAATCGGAGCAACCTCAACCTGTATTCTTTGATTCCATTTATCGTGCACCTGTATGCAGAAACGTGAAAAACTACGACGGATAATTAAGTCACACACAGAGAAGAGGAAATTTATACAACAAATGGGGAAGATTTCGTATAAGGCCTTAAGTTTTTATCATATTTCAAAAATGGACACAAGCTTCGAAACTTTTTAAATTAGTCCCTAAGTTTTCTACTAATTTCTCAATTAAAGACATCCAGCCATTTAGTGGTATTTTTATGACCTTTTTCCTCAGTTTTTTTAAAATACCCAAAGTACCCTACATTTAAAGCCATGACATGATTTCAGTAGCCATTACATTCAACTTATCGCCATAATGATGCTAGTTGTCCTTGATCACAGTGATGATGCGGCGAAGAAAAGGAAGAGAATA
Organism: Umbellularia californica; assembly: GCA_028538565.1. NCBI lineage: Eukaryota > Viridiplantae > Streptophyta > Magnoliopsida > Laurales > Lauraceae > Umbellularia > Umbellularia californica. The sequence goes on from JAPQWN010000006.1 coordinate 29,964,949, forward strand.
TAAAGGAAATGAGGGAGGATAAGGAAGAGAATATAAAGGAAATGAGGGAGGATTTTATTTCAATGAAGGCTAATTTGGGTAATTAAAATATTTTGAGGGAAAAAGTTGCCAGAAAATAGCTTTAAATGGACGAATGCCCTTAATTGAAAACTTCTTGAATAGGGACAAATTTTATAAGTTTTAAAACTTGTGTCCCTTTTTAAAATAAGGCCAAAACTAAAGGGCTTATTTGGAAAATTTTCCAACAAATTAATATGGTTCAATAAGTGGGCCTATGTCTACGGGAAACAAACTCGGCTTTCTTTGGTTATTCTTAGTTTTTTGTATTACAGATTACATCAATATATCTTTCTTGGCCCCACCCCCTAGAAAGTCCCGATACAATGACTTTGAACCCACTTGGTCTAGACCCTTGGCCAACATCTGACTGCTTAGGTCCTGTACTTGCTGCCGATTGTCACCACTAAGAACATGTCCTAAACCCAACCAATGGGTCCTCGGATTTATGGTTTGCTAGACCACAGTGCATCGGTTCCTACTGTCTGTCCAATTTCAACCACTTGTTCTAGGCCCAGTACTTGTCCAAGTGTTCTGAAGTGTCCAAATTGGTTACTCTACTTACTAGCCTGATGGACACAGTGATGGCATTTGGCGTGGCTTACTTTCCCTTTAGTGGTTTAATTTGCCTATCTCCTCTCATTTACCTATGTTTATGAACACTTCAAATTCATCAAATAATAACACTGCTTCTGGCCATCCCATGCTTGCTCGAGCCAAAGTAGGCATTGTCAAGCCTAACCCAAAGTATTCATCCTCTGAATACGCTGCTGCTATTGAACCAATACCTAGGCTTGTTTAGATAAATGAGGCGTAGAGTAAAGTCAAGTAGAATATTTCACGTAAGGAGTGTTAGATTGTATGGACTCAATCCATCAGTTGATGTAATAAATTGATTAATCAATAAAACCATGCTTTACTTTCATGAGATGAATGTTATTTTATTACTTTATGCACATGACCAATACATATGACATAATGGTTCATGAGTTGAACCGGGTCCCATTAGTATATTAGATGTGATATATGTATATGGATGAGATCCACATACGGGAGATATATGTCACAAATCTTATACTTAAAATATCTTCACAACCAGTGATGAGACTGGGCATCTCATCTGATAAGGTTGCAGCACTTTGATCACTATGAAATAGTGTGATTTGTCTCGATCATCGGAATGGAAGATTCTGGATGAATGTGCTAGTACATTGGATGTATTGAAGGACCATGAAAAGCACCTTATGGAATTCCGTCTCAATAATAAGGTATGCTCTCATAATTCCCTAGCAATAGGCTCTCAATCTTGAGACATTAATGAACTCAAGTTTCTATCTATTCATTTGCTTTGAGTCACCAATGAGTGAGGCCAACTGTAGGTCAACACCTCGGTGTCTTGGGTATGTGGTAGTAGGACTGTGGGAACATTGAATGATCAAGAAGGAATCTATCTCTATTATCTCCTTGTGCCAATTAATGGGTTTTGTCATTAGTAAGTGCGCACCCATCTCGATTAAGAGTTAATTGGACGGTACTGATGATCATAGTGATCAATTGGGACTAAAGGATAATAAGATGTGGAACTAAGATTGGAAGAGACAGATTTATTCCAATTGATCCATGGATATTGATAGAGGGGCCTACTTGTGGTAATTGGGAAGTTTAGGGTCTTCATTGTAATTTATTCTTAAGACTGGAGTGCAATTGCATTTATATAGTGGTGTTATTTGCAATTAACTGTGGGCTCGGATTGCACATGAGATGTGGGGTCGCGTGTCCCAGTTGGAGCCAGTTTTCTATGGAATCCCTAGTGGTCCCCACGCTAGCCCAATATATTAGAAAGATACTAATCCTATTCGAACTCTAAAAGGAAGGAGGAAGTTACTATTTCTATTTGAAGTAGGACTTCTAATAGTGGTAATAGTATACTTACTAATTGTTGTGGAAGTGAGACTTCTATTTCAATTAAGACAAGAGGAGCTTTGGGAGATTATAAAAGGGAATACACCCCTCTTGGACGTCCATCATATTATATAGTGAAAAACGTCCCTCCTCTTTGTGCAACAGTTGCACTGCTCTCTTCTCTCTTCCTCTTCTAGTTCCTTAGGTTTTCGAGTTGGATTTTCTCTTGAAGATTCCACCAATCTTCTTGAGAAGAGATATCTAATTCGGGTCATAGCGTGGAAGGCTAAGAGGTGGTGGAGATTCTGATCTCAGTTTGTAGAGAAGTTCTACATCAACGAAAGTTATCAACTTCTCCATTAGAGCGTAACCGAGCTCCTAAGGTAAAATCTGCATCCTTTTATGTTATGGGTTTTTAATGGATGGTTGTTCGTTTCTGTTCTATCTTTAAGATAGTTTTACTTACTGTATGTGATCATGAGATTGAGGGTTATGCATCCTGGATTGGGTTTTTTTGCCTTATGGATACTTGATCCCTGAGTCAAGTGGGTCAAAAGTTTTGAATATCTATCCACGAGGCCCACCTACTTCCAACAAGGAGCGAGAAGTAGGTTGAAGTTAAGGTAGAGTACTTCACTTCGCTTTGTTTTTATGCTTGATGTGAAGTTAATGCTTGGAGTAAAATCGACTTTTACGCAAGGCAACAAGAGCATTTAGGGTTGAAGTGAAATGGATATACACGTGGCCAACAACAATACTTCATTTGTCGGACCAAACTCATCCAAACAGGGTAGAGTTGAAAATTTAAACGATTAAGGCCCATTTAACTTCACTTTACTCGATTTTCTGACTATCCAAACTACTCTAAATGAACTTCTTTTTTTATGATGAGGAACCTGCCGACCCCCGTTACAATTGATCATTGGTAAAACCCCAGATATACAATACCACCTACTAGTACTGTGTATCAGATAAGGCCCCAAACATTTCGAAGTCAGGACCTCTAGCTCATTACTGGACTTCCTAACCACTCGAACAATTTAAGTGTGGGTAAAGGAGACATAAAAGAGATCATTGGCTCTAAAGGAACTAAAAATAATAAAAAGGCAACTTTGATGGGTCTCGTCTATGAAAGAAGAACTCCCAGCCTTAGCACAAAATGGTACATGGTATCTTGTACCTTGCACTCCCAACATGAATGTTGTTGGCTGTAAGTGGGTTTACAAAACCAAACTTCGTGCTGATGGGACTTTAGAAAGGTTAAAAGTACATTTGGTTACCGAAGGGTTTAACCAAGTGGAAGGGATTGACTTCTCTGAAACCTTTCCTCCTGCTGTCGAACTGGTTTTTATTCGTGTTATCCTAACTATGCTATTGCCCATAATTTAGATATCAGACAGTTAGATATGAAAAATAGTTTTCTCAATGCGCAGCTTAATGAAGAGGTTTTTATGAAACAAGCTCCCAGGTCATTAGACCTGGTTCATCCTCATCATATCAGTCACCTAAAGAAGATTTTATATGGGCTTCGTCAGGCTCCATGGGTGTAGTTTAAGTATTTCAGTGTGTTCATATTGTTCGTTGGCTTCTTTCCCGGTACAATAGATTCAACACCTTTTATTTGTCACGGACATCATGAAACATTATATCTCCTACTTTATGTCGATGACATCATCCTAACTGGTAGTAAGTCTACCTTTCTCTCTTGGGTTCTTAATCAGTTACAACAAGAGTTTGCTATGAAGGACTTGGGTTACATTCACTAGTTCTTGGCATTCAAGTGTATGAATTCCAAAGTAATCTCTTTTAAATGCAAGTAGAGTAAGCCCCTTCTTGGCATCTCTATTTTAAGGCTCTACTTGTCTAGATGTCTAAAACGGGCCGAGGTTTGGAAAATAAGATCATTTGACTGTCATTTCTACCCTTTGCCCACTTTAGAGAAGTAAGGGCAAAGCTTATTAAAACCATAGCACTCTTATAGATGCTTTTGAAAAGTAGAGGGAAAAAAAAGAGGTGGATGGACTGTACTCTCAAGCCCACAACACCCCAGTGCATTTTTTTTTATTTTTTTAAAACGAAATTTGAGAGAGTAAATCAAGATCCAAATTGTTGGAAATGTTTACAAGATCAGACACGGCTTTGGAACCAAATCTCAACTATTGGATCATCACCAATCTCGAGATATTTGCAAAAGGGTTCCATTGGATATTATTTTCTGGATTTTGTATACCACAAACTCAAGATCCAAACCATTAGATCTCTTTAGAAGAATGAACACGGCTATGGGGTCTATTTTCATGACTAGAAGATCGAAACGACCTCCATCTTGGACGGAAGAAACGTGACCCAAAGGGCAGCGCGAAGAGCTGGGCAAGGACCCCTTGATTAATCACTCCGACATGGTAGATTTTGAATACGTCCTATGCACAGAAAGCGGTCAAACTATTCCATCAGGAGAAGGAAAGGAGTGGGTTTGGTCGGAAGTTCATCGCGCGGGCCCGACTCGAACGGAGGTATCGCCCTCTGTAGAGAAGTTGTGAAAGGAAGTGCACGAAAGGCGAAGTCATGGACCTTCAAGGCGAAGCCTACCCCGTAATACATATGATCAGTTTGAACAAGCCTGCAGAGAAGCCATTCAGGACATGGCTGAAGGAGTCAAGTAGCAGCAAGAAAAGATCAATTGTCTGTTGCAGGAGTTATAGAAAGAAATAGAGGAAGAAGACGCTTCCCTAGCTTGGAAGGAACTTCCAAAGACGTTGAAAATATTTAGAAGGTCAAACATTGCCATGGATCCAAATTTCGGCCATTGGATCATCACTAACCTCAAAAAATGTGCAGAAAAACGTGAACCATTTGATATTATCTTTTGAAATTTGAGGGCCCCAAACATAGGATTCAAACCGTTAGATTTCAAACCGTTAGATCTCTTTAGAAGGCTAAACACAATTATGAGATTAAATTTCAAAGCTTCATACCTCGTGAATCTGAAAAATTTTCAACCATTGATTTAAAATAGTCTATTTAAAATAGATCATTGCATTACCAAACATGTTTTTTTCTAGTCTCTTTCTTTTTATGATCTTTTTTTAATGTCTATATTTTGGATGGGTCTGTTGAAAAAAAAAAAAAAAAAAAAGAGTAGAGATACCAAACAAGCCCAAAGCCATTGAGTTACTTATGAAAAATTGCAAGCCCATTTCCACCGGTATGACGACCAAAGTGTAGTCTTTTGCTCAAAATAATAAGTTCTTTCTTGACTCACACTTTTATTGGAGTATTGTGGGTGCACTTCAGTACCTTACATTCATCAGACCGAACATCTCATAATGTGTTAATTATGTATGTCAATTTATGCATAGCCCAACAAATTTTCATTTCCAATTTGTAAATGCATCTTACGGTATGTTCGTGATATTGTGGGCTATGGTGTTCATGTGCTTTCCACTTGTTCACTTGACTTGTATGCTTTTTCCAACGAAGATTGAGATGGGTGCCCCCTTCCTCGTAGATCAACTGCTAGTTGTTGCACCTATCTAGGGAGCAATTGCATCCCTTGGGGTTGTAAGAAGTAGACAACTATGTCCCAGTCAAGTGCCAAAGCCGAGTATTGCGCTTTCGCTTCCACCACCGCTAAGATTACCCAGTTAATATACATCTTATGTGTTATTGGACTTTATTTCTTTCAGCGTCCCATTTTGTTTTGTGACAACATCTTAGCTCTCCATACGTCTACTAATCACGTTTTTCATGCTTGTACAAAGTATATTGAGCTCGACTACCATTTTTTTCAAGAAAAGGTAGCGCTTGGGTCATATGTTGGTGATAAAATCTACCTCGTTTATGGATCAGAGCATGGATAGTTTTGACAAATCCATTATGCCATCCTACTTTCGAGTTGGTACGTGCACGTACCAAACTAGGTCGTTGGCCTCCACCCTCACCTAGTTTAAGGGGGAGTGTAGGAGATCAAAACAAACCCAACAAACTCAACTAAAAAACAAACTCAAGCCAGTACTAACTGTTTGTCGTCACAAAGGAAACAAAAAACTACTCAAGACTCAGTATTGTCTAAGTAGATATCACGCCCCCAATCAGGGGCGAAACCAGGATTTCATCTCGCGGGGGCCAAAACTTGAATAAAATTTTATTTCACCAATCATTATAACTATCATATTTTTAAGTTTTCTTTTAACATAGTTGTAAGTTCAAGTATGAAAAATATATTACGATTCAAGACTAAATTTTACATAAAAATTAAAACCAGTATCCATTCAGACTTAACAAAATATAAGTAAAGAAAAGTTGTAAAATAATTGTTTCTTTGTACATTTCAATTCAATCATCTATCAAAATGGAACTCGACGTTCTTTCAAATCTCGGAAATCATCTATGATTGATTCTGTGCTAAGCTTATCGGCAATTTCTTTTTCAATGTACACAATCAAAGAGTCAGAGAGAAAATCATCCTCCATTTTGCTGCGAAGCCTAGTTTTGACAATATTCATGGCTGAAAATGATCGTTCAGTAGTTGCAGTAGAAACAGGAAGAGTAAGCACAAGTTCAATTACTCTAAAAACAAGTTGGTAGATTGTTGATCTTCTAGTCTTTACCAACCGTTGACACAGATCAGAAACAGTTGACAATTTTTGAAAGTCTGAATGTCGAACTACATTATACTCATAATGGTAAAGTTGCATTCTCAATTGCATTTTCTCATTTTCTGTGAAGTCTTGAGGATAAAAATTGTCTACCAACTTGTAAATATCATCGCCTCTAAAAGATTCATGTGCATTTCGAGGATCCAAAGCTGAGCTAAGAATAAACAACTCTACTGCATGCTCACTAAACTGACCATTTAATTCTTGTAATTGAGAATCAATTGCAGCATAAAAAATTTCTATTTGATAATGATGCTCAATTGTAAACTCATCTTGTTGATGGCGAGCTCGACCTCGTCTCATAACATAACGAGCATTCATATCTGGGACATCTATATTGCGTGCCTCACAAAATGATTTCACCTTGGTAAATAAAGCATCCCACCCAACATCTCTCAATTTTTGGATAAGTGCTTTCGTAGATGAAACAAGATGCATGGCATTTAAAATGTCTTGAGATTGACATTGCAAAGCTTGATAAAGTAATTCAGTGATCTCCATGATTTCTTTTATGAGGTGCAAGATGAAGACAAATTCAAAAGAAGTCATTGCCTCGTAAGCTGAGTCTGCATCTCCTCGTTGAGAAAAAGTAGTTCCGTCCTCAATGATGTTAATTAGAACTGTACATGTTGGACTGAACATCTTTATCAAACTAGAAACTGATTTCAAGTGAGAACTCCAACGAGTATCGCCTGCCCGTTGTAAAGAACCAATCTGATTAAGTCCTCTCCCAGTTTCGAGCTCATCAATGGCAATCAAATGTGCAATTTCAGCAGCTTGAGCAACTTTTAACTCATCATTACGCTTGCATGAAGTACCAACAATATTGACAATAGAAGTCAATTTAGTAAAAAATTGATAAATTGGATTAACTTCTTTTGATGCTGCAACTAATGCCAATTGCAAGCGATGTGCTAAACAATGGACATAGTAAGCATATGGACAATCATTCATAATCAAAACTTGTAATCCATTCCACTCACCCTGCATATTTCTTACACCATCGTATCCCTGTCCTCGAATATTCTGAATATCGAGATTATAATAAGACAATACAGCATATATCTCATTTTTTAAGGTCAATGCTGCAGTGTTGGAGACATGAACAAGCCCAAAATAGCGCTCTTGCACAAAACCATTTTTGTCGACGAATCTCAAAACTATAGCCATTTGCTCCTTTTTTGACTCATCATGAGCTTCATCAACAATTATACAAAATTTTGCATCACCAATTTCATCACGAATTATCTTCTTCACTTTGGTTGAAAAAACATGTAGAATTTCTTTTTGGATCTTTGGTGATGTGTGTGAAGCATTTTTTGGTGCTTTATCTAACACAACTTCTGCAACTTTCTCATTATAAGAACTCAACAAATTCAACATTTCAATATAATTTCCATGATTGATTGAACTATAACTTTCATCGTGGCCTCTAAAAGCACAACCTTGAATGTAAGCCATCGGACTGTATCAATTGAAGCCGTAAGCTGTAGTCGATTGTTTGCAATTTCTTCCGAAGTGAATTTGTCAAGCACTTTCTGTATGTGTTGAGATTGATTCATCAAGTCTTCACATGATCTCTCGGCAACTTTATGAGGAGAGTTAGGATCCTTACCCACATGACTCAATAAAGCACAATTTTTTCCATCTCTAACTTTTTTCCAATTCTTAAATCCAGTAAGAGTAAATGCATTTTGCGAAGCAAGTCCAGTTTGCTTATTAAAAAGAAAGCATAGTAGACAAAAAATAGCATCTTTCTCTGGAGAATATTCCAACCATGATGGAAATAGCTTGAACCACGAATGTTGAAAGCTACGAAGATGATTTGTTGATCCAGTTTTGGATACTTTGAGAGCATAGGTTGGTATGGACCAACCTTAATGTACTTCCGTCGAATTTCATCACGCCGATTAATGTCATAATCCCATATCTGTGGACGCAATCCTGGATCACGCTCTAATGAACCAATATCAACTTCATTGATTTCAGTTCTTTGTGATTTTGTAGGACGATCTTCAGAAATTGGAATCTCAACATTAGAGGTCGGCAATGATGCATCGGCTTCTAAGTTTTGAGGATTTTTTCTTTTAAAAAATCCATCAATTGTAGATGACTTTCCCATCTACAAATCAAATAAAAATCTTATTTATGATATGTCTCAAAATATGAACCATTCATCAAACAACTCAATAAACACACGGTGGTAACTGGGGAATGTTCATTTACACTGTTGTTATGGTGAATGAATGAAAGACTAACCATTTATACTTGCTGCATCTTATATTGATATTTCTCAATTTATATAACATGCCCAACCCCTAATTCACCTTGAAGACATTCACTTTCTTAACTAAAATGATCACTGTTGTTAGTACTTGGTACTAACTAGTATTAGTTTAATATCATATCATGGCAGCTACAGCACTAGTACTAATTAAATACTATCACCAATCAATTTACAAAGACTGCAGATAAAGTCATAAAATATCATATGCATTCTCAATTTACAAAGACAAAGTCATAAGCTATCCATTTACAAAGACAAAAGTCATGGACCACAAATCCACGTCACTCTCAAGTATCAACAAATCTCACCAAAAAACCCAAATCTCATGAAAAAAAAAAAAAAAAAACTAGGATAAGACTGATAGGTTACAGTTCCTCCCATGGAATAGCAAAAATAAAAATAAAAAACAGTTATTTTCTTATTAATATCGACATATTTTAAAAAAAATGGCATTCTACTTTACTCCAATTTTTTTTTCTCTTGATGTGATTTGGCTCGGATCTGATAAGTGAGAGATGAGATTCAGAGAATTAAGAGGCCTTTATAGAAATTGGACTTTCATATGCAAATGTTAAGAATTATCAAGTTCCCCGATTTCTTCTTAAATGTTAAAAATGTAGAGAGAGAGAGAGAGAGAGAGATCCTACTTTCAATTTCTAATATGCTTGCTCCAAAGGGTTATATATTAGAAGTCAGTAATTAGATTGGAATCTGTTTCGGACTATGTCAACAAGAAGTTTTCCAATTTCTCTCAATATTCAAAGCCATAATAACCAATGCATTAGCACTTTCTAAGACAATGACATGGGAATTTCTACTAATCCCAATGGTTGACTTGATTAAAAAAAGTGGGTTTAATCAATCCATATTGTCAGCATCAAACCAAGTAACCAACACTCCAACAGAGAAACTACATGAACAGAGAAAACCCACTTTATTAAAGTGGAAAATCCTGATAATAAAGTGGGTTTAATAAAGTAGAAAATCCTGATAAAAGTGCATTTAATCAATCCATGTCAGCATCAAACAAACAGAGAAGTTACTAAAAGAGCTGATTTCTGATGAGAATAAGTTGATTTCTGATTCTCAAAAATAGAAAAACCATAAAACAGAAAACCACCTGAAATAAAAACCCAAAAAAACCCCAAACTCAACTCTACATTCTAACATAAAAGAGCTGTTTTTTATGAGAATAAGATGATGAAATCACATACCCAAACGAGAGGGAACTATTGAGAATCGTTCTTCTTCACGAGCTGAAAAAATGAGAGCATCTTGATTCAGTTGATTCCTTGAAAATGCTAGACATCAAGAAGACAGCGACGATGACGGTGTGCCAAATGAACTGAAGATGAGAGATTAAAGGATAAAAGAGAAGAAGAGTAAAATGAAGAAGGAAAAATGGAAAAGGGCTTAGGGCTGCAGTCTGCAGAGCATTTCCCAAAACCAAAAGAGAAGTTGTACAGTGAAAGGGATGTGGAGGGTCAAGGATGGACTTAAAGAATTCCAATAAGATCTTGTGGGGGGCCCATGTTGTTGATGTTCAAAAGATTTTCTAAAGGCAGGGGGGCCAAAAACCTGAGGTTGGGGGGGGGGGGGGGGGGCATTTTGCTGATGCTAAAGGATTTTTCCAAGCCAGGGGGGGCCTTAATACAGTTCCGTCCCTGCCCCCAATCGTGAAACTGGGGATTATGCATGAGATTAGGACCAATTAAAATTTTCCAACATTAAACCAATACAACGTGGCCCCAATCATGTCTCTTAGGATCAAAGTCCATGGTGAGGTATAAATATTTCCTCGGTAACCATAAAACACAGTGGAAGATCATAAGAAACAAATAGTGCAATATTAACATTTTAGAGTGTGCACATCTTTAGTTTAGCAAAAGATAAAAAAAATTTATTAATTAATGGCTTCCATAAAAACCTAAGCCAAAGGAAGAAGAAATACTAACTGTCTAAGAGTATGAAGGCACTCGTGTGCTGGTCACAATGACAATACCGTCGATACACAAATCATACTAACCATTAGGCTAAACTGCCTGAAGCGACGTCTCCATTTTCCCAAAGGTAAATGTACATGTTACCTATGTATCAAGTGCAGCATAGGTCATGATAGTCGGAAGGCAGACATATATATATATATATATATGTATAAAACATCAATAGATATGCAGTACTAAGCAGAGTAAACAAGTAAACAAGATCATGAGGGATGCACATTATTCGAATCGTAAACAAGATCTAACAAGAGCATCTAAACAAGATAGTGTCATTGCCCTTCGTACTCTCATTGAGTGGTAGTAGAGCTATACCGGGCATGGGATAAAAACTCGTCAAGCAAGCAAGCAAGGGGATACCATTAATAACCAAACTTCAAGACTTCTTTTCAAGGGGTATCCGACGGTGTACATCCATCCAAAAATAAAAATCCGTACTGCAAAGTCCAAAGCCCTCACGAATGGTGATACCCCAGCTGTGTTGGATGTTAACAATTGAGTGGTGCATGACACAAGGAGTACTTAACATATAATAGCGAGGAGCTAGGCTTTCTTGCATGAGCAAGATTCATTAACAAAAGAGAGACTGCTTTTCCAACATCAAATCAAGGCCAAAACGAGCCAACTTAATTCAAAACATCAATCCCCATAAGTAGTCCTTATCAAGCTCTTACAATCAAAGCCGCCTAGCCTCAACACCTCGAGCGTCGAGCATCGGAACAAGCAGAACATCAAAAGGGATTCAAAATCCATCATATAAGTTCTTCGAGTGATTCTAAACAAAGGTAAACAAACAGATCTAAGGAACATGTGCATCACATGTAGACAAGTACTAGAGGTACAATTCGGAAAGAAAATCGAGAAGAATCCGAATACTAAGTCAAATTTTATTCCCAAAGTCTCGCACATCCCTGCTTGGTCAAAAGACGAAATTTGGATTCGCAATACCTGAACAAATAATCTTCGTGAATAAATATAAGGAGAGTATCCCATTGCCCCACATCGTCCACGATTGAGATAGCTTGAATCCCGAGAAAACCAGAATAACTGCGAGTAATTGTAGGCTCAGAACATTCCTCACATCAAGTCCAAAGTGCGGCATCAAAAGCATTACCAAGGGCCCCACCAAAGTCATCAAACTAGGGAAGGGAATCCCTTTTTCAAAAGGAATCCAGTCCACTCTACGGCTACCTCATGGTTAGCCGTGGAGTCTTCTATGGTGGGCTCACGGATGACCGTAGGCACTTGGTTGAAATACAGTCAGGGTTTCGACAATCAGGTTCCTAGACAAAACCTAACCCAAAACAACATGGTTAGCCGTGAGCTCGCCGTAGAACGAAAGTTGTAAATAAAAACCTAGCAGCTCAGGCATCCCAATCTTCTCCAGTTAGCCGCAAGGCTAGCCGTAGAGGCATTCACGGTTAGCTATAGAGCAATTTATGGCTTGCCGTGAGGCTCTAGAATTCAAAATACGAATTTTGTTCTGTTCATATTTAGGGGAGTGAACCACACCTGCAGACAATGAAAACAGGGCCTCGCTCTCTCCAAATACATTAGACATCCTCCTTATCAATTGCATTCAAGCTCCCATCCATTCCATTAAACCTAATTATCATGCTTTCAAAATCTAACTTTATCTAATGAGCATACAAGGTTTCATCATCAATCATCAATTCAATGGGAGACAAACATATCCAAACACACACACACACACACACACACACACACACACACACACACATATATATATATATATATATATCTACCTGCCTTTGTTTGAAAACGCCCAAATCCACAAAGTCCTAGCTCCATAGCCCAACAAATCAAACCTAGGGGAGAAATAACAAAATAAAACTAAATTAAAACATAAACCAAAAGAAAGGAAAGCTCTAAGCTACCTAGCACAACTCTACACCCAAAGCACATAACACAAACCTAAGGAGAAGAAGAGATTACCAAACAAATGGGTGGATGGAGTGGTGGCTTGAAATTGAGGATAAGAAACTCGTGGGGTCCATGTGGAGATGATGATGGCCACGATCGGAGGTGGGGCTTCCTTTGTGGTCCATCTCTAGCAAGGTGGGTGAGAGAGATTGAAAGAAAGAGAATGAGAGAGAGAGAGAGCCTGAAATTGATATGGATGAGGTTGTGGGGCCCACTTGATCGGTGGCCCACTTGAATAGTGGTGATGGCGGGTCTTGGTGGTCCATTATGCAAGGAGGGAAATGAAGACAGAAAGAAATAATGAGAGAAAGAAAGAGAGAGAACAGAGAGAGAATGAAATGGTGAGGTGGGTGGGGTGGGGGTATTACTCACGTTGGCAGTGAGGAGTACGAGAGAGGAAGAAAGTAAGAAAAACAAAGAAAGAAAGAGAGAAAACAAAGGGAGAAAGAAACAGTGAAGGAAAGAGAGAAACAGAGAAGGGTAATATAGGGAGAAAAAAAAAGAGAATAGATGGAGTGAGCTGGGGGGTTTGCCGGAGATGATGGTGCGGTTAGTAGCCGACAGTGACGGCGTGGTGCTCCGGGACAGTGGGGCAGCGAGGTGGTTGGAAAGAGGGAGAGATGGATGAGGGAGATGATAGATGAGATGAGAGAATGGAGAAGAGTGGGGAGATGCTCAGTCAGGCGAGGTCCGGCGGTGGTGAGGCAGCAAGAGGCGTGAGGAGAGGGAACGAGAGAGATGAGATGAGATAAGAGGGGGCTGTTGTGGAGTGTGGAATGAAGGGGGTGTTCATCGTGACCTAAAAGGGGATGGTGTGGGGGAAATTCATGGTTTAAAATCGCAGTATCGGTCGCTGCATTGGCTTAGATAAAAAACTGAAATGATATCGATATCGGTCATGGTTCTCGGTCCGTCACAGTCATCGCGGTGTGAATTTTTTTAATCCAAAAAAAATCGCAAAAATATAGAAAAAATCCAGTATATTAGAAAATGCTGGAAAATAATTTTTTTCCTTTAGTAACATATTGATTCAGAAAATCGGTCACCTTAAGTTATAAAACCTGTTCGTGTCGTAGTTTGCTATCTTCTCCAGTATTTCATATGATGCAACCATTATTCCGGCTCATGATCAATTTATTAGTATAAAATATAACAAAATAAAGATAATATATCAATTATCTATACAGTATTAATAAGCATTAGTATTTATTATTTAGTATCATAAATGCTCCAACAATTATTTTTTAAAAAGTAGAAGATTAAGAAAAACATTTTTCTACACCCAAAATCATTTATATAAGTAGATCTAGCATGAAAGTGTGTAGATCTAAGTGAAGAACACAACACAAACCCAAACCCAAAAATGACATGCCAATGATCTTTTCATTCATTTCTATGATTTATCTAAAAAAAAAAACACATAATAGTAAAAATAAGGGAGTTATAAGTTGATTTTCTCTTACCAAATAAAATGATTTTTACAAGAAATAGTGTTGGAATTTGGAAATATGTAAGAGAATGAGCTATGGAGACATGACTACTCTAAGGAGATGAGGGGAGAGGAAAAGAAGATGGGGGAATAGGGAAAAAGTTACAAAAAATTAGGATTATTGACCATTACTCCATCTCAGTCGATATCTTTAAAATATCGGCCGAGATATCGGTCAAATCGATATTTTAACCATATTGGCCGAGATTGACCGATATTTTTGGGATATTCTGTCTTGCGATACCGAGATCGGTAATGCGGCGAAATACCGTTCCAGTATGGGCCGATACCAGTTTATATCGGCAGAAATGAACCGGTATCAGCCGAGATTTTGATCCATGGGGGGAATTGCCAAATCCCCTTAAGGTCTTGGTTTGGGTTAGGTCACGTCTTGGGTCGGGTTCGAGGTTCGGGATCGAAATGCAATGGAAGGACAAAGTCTGGGAGATTTGGTAATATACTTGATGGTGCTAAAATTTTGAAAAGTGAAAAATACAAAAAAGCCCTCAAAGCTTTCAGGAAATAGCAATTTGAGGTAGGAGAATGTTGTCGAGAGTGGTTTCACTGCTCTCGTTGTCTTGTGTTGTCGACAGTGCAGTTTCCACCTGACTTCTTAGCCTAGGACTGAATTTGGGTGCTGGAGATTCCGGCACCTCTATTTTTTCAAAGTGCTCTCCCCTTGATTGGGGGTTTGAGGATCAACCTTCTTCTCCTTGCCCCTCCCCTTGGTTGTTTCAAGGGGAGGTTGCCCTGCCTTTTCACTTAAGCCTTTAGTGGTGGCTTGTGCTGTTTGTTGTTTCCCATAAAATAGCAACATACACCCTGACTGTACCCAAACGGGCTCGGATCTCAACCTAACTTCGTACATGTAGTCCTAATGATTAGTCGGACTGTTTTCCTTCTAAACGGGCTTAATTTACTAAAAGTGCAATTAACTAAGATAATTACACCCTTGAAATTCTGAAACCTTACCGTAGATTAATGATGACCCTTGTAACATCCCGAAATTCCAAGGTTGTAATTAGCCTAGTTAATCGTGCTTTTAGATAATTAAGCTCGTTTATAAGACAAACGGGTCCGGTTAATTTGTAGGATAGCGCGTGCGAAGTTGGGTTGAGATCCAAGCCCGTTTTGGTATAGTAGGGGTGTGTGCCGCTATTTGTCGAAAGTTCCAAGGGCTTTTTAGTATTTACTGCTTTTCAAGATTTTGGCATCATCGGGTAGATTACCTAATTTCCTGGACTTTGTCATTCTGTTGCATCCCCATCCAAACCCTCGAACCCAACCCAAAACATGACCTGACCCGAACCCACCTAAGCTTAGTTTATTATTTCCCAAAAGTCAAACCCAACCCACCTAACCTAATCCCATGTGAACCCCACCTAATCATCTCACTCCCATCATACCCCATCCCCTTAACCCACGTGCAAATTCCCCCACCCATCTCACTTTCCCCATTTCCCTTTTAGGTCATGATGGATCACCCCCTCTTCTCATTCACTCCACAACAGCAGGCCCCCTTCCTCTCATCTCTCTCATTCTCCACTCCCTCTCCTCACTTCACTCACTGTCGCCGGGCTCCAAGCACACCACCACCATCACTCCCTTTTGATGTTCTGTTGTTTCGAAGTTTGAGTGAAGTGTTGAGGCTAGGCGGCTTTGATTGTAAAAGCTTGTTGAGAACTACCTATGATGATGATGTTTTCAAGAAGTTTGAGGTTTGAAGAAGTTTGATGATTTTGGCTTTGATTTGATGATGGAAAGGTAGTTTCTCTTTTGTCTGATGAATCTTGCTCCTGTAAGTAAGTCTAGCCCCTCGCTATTGTATGTTTAGGACTCTTGTGTTAGGCACTACTCAGCTGTTAACGTCCAACAGAGTTAGGGCACCACCTGTGGGAGGACTTTTGGTCGTTTGCAGCTCCCATGTTCTTATGTTTTAGATGGATGTATACCATTGGATACACATTTTGAAAAGAAGTTTGAAGTTTGGTTTTGAAGGGTATCATTTTGCTTGCTTGCCGGGGTTTTATCTAGTGCCTGTTACTAATCTCTACCACAGCTCTCATTTTGAGCCCGAAGGGCGATGCTGAGCTATCCCGTGGTGATTAGCATATGTGGACTACCTAATTGTTAGATGTTTTGTTAGTTTGTCTATAACTCAAATGCTATGCATTTCTTATCACAATGCTATGCATTTCATATGATCTTGTCTATCATTTTATATGATTCGTTCTGCATATCTATTGATGTTTTATATTTATATTTGCCTGCTGACTGTTGTGTCTGATTTTGCACTTGGTTCATAAGTACTGAGTACGTTTACCTTTGGGAAAGTGGAGGCGTCGCTTCAGGCAATTTAGCCTGATGGTGAGTACGAGTTGTGTGTCGACTGTATTGTCATCGTGACCGGCACATGAGTGCCTTCATACTTTGGTTAGTTCGTATTTATTCTCTTTGGCTTAGGTTTTGATTAAAGCCATTAATTAATATACTTTTGCTGTCTTTTGCTAAACTTAAACTATAGAAAAGAAAGATGTGCATACTTTGAAATGTTATATTGTACCATTTGTTTAATTATGATGTTCCGCTGTGTTATACGGCTGTCGAGGAGATATTTATACCTCACCGTGGACTTCGATCCTATGGGACATGATTGTGACCAGGTTGCATTTGATTGCCAGGTTGAATTTGATTAATATTGAAAAAAATTAATTGGCCCTAATCTCATGCATAATCCTCGGTTTCAATTTTGGGGGCGTGACAAGTTGGTATAAGAACAGGCATGTTTTTAGAAATAAAATATACTATAAACAAGAGTACGCGTGTGAGAAATTCGATTTGGTAGTTGGTATTGTTAGATTGTATGGACTCAATCCATCCGTTGATGTTATAAATTGATTAATTTCTCTATTTATCAATAAAACCATGCTTTACTTTCATGAGATGAGTATTATTTTATTACTTTATGCACATGACCAATACATATGACATAATGGTTAATGAGTTGAACCGGGTCCCATTAGTGTATTAGATGTGATATATGTGTATGGATGAGATCCACACACGGGAGATATATGTCACAAATCTTATACTTAAAATATCTTCACAACCAGTGATGAGACTGGGGATCTCATCTGATAAGGTTGCAACACTTTGATCACTATGAGATAGTGTGATTTGTCTCGATCATTAGAATGGAAGATTATGGATCAATGTGCTGGTACATTGGATGTATTGAAGGACCATGAGAAGCACCTTATGGAATTCCATCTCAATAATAAGGTATGCTCTCATAATTCCCTAGCAATAGCTCTCAATCCTAAGACATTGATGAACTCAAGTTTCTATCTATTCATTTGCTTTGAGTCACTAATGAGTGAGGCCAATTATAGGTCAACACCTTGGTGTCTTAGGTATGTGGTAGTAGGACTGTGGGAACATTGAATGATCAAGATGGAATCTATCTCTACTATCCCCTTGTGCCAATTAATGGATTTGTCATTAGTAAGTGCGCACCCATCTCGTTTAAGAGTTAATTGGATGGTACTGATGATCATAGTGATTAATTGGGGCTCAAAGGATAATAAGATGTGGAACTAAGATTGGAAGAGACAAATTTATTCCAATTGATCCATGGATATTGATAGAGGGGCCTACTTGTGGTAATCGGGAAGTTTAGGGTCTTCATTTTAATTTATTCCTAAGATTGGAGTTCATTTGCATTTACATAGTGGAGTTGTTTGTAATTAACTATGGGCCCGGATTGCACATGAGATGTGGGGTCACGTGTCCCAGTTGGAGCCAGCTTTCTATAGAATCCCTAGTGGTCCCCACACTAGCCCAAGTATTGGATAGATACTAATTCTAGTAGAACTCTAGATGGAAAGGAATTTGGTAATTACTATTTCTATTTGAAGTAAGACTTCTAATAGTGGCAGTAGTAAGTTATTAATGGAAGTAGGACTTCTATTCTAATTAGAAAGAGAAGGTTACTAATTAATGGAAGTGAGACTTCTATGGCAATTAGTAAGAGAGGAGTTGCAAGAGGCTATAAAAGTGGAACAACCCCACCTTGGACGTCTACTATGGTTTTAGTGTACATGCCCAAGGTTCTCTTCTCCTCTCTTGTGCAAGTTGTTGCACATATCTTCTAGTTCCTTTTCTAGTTGTTTTTCTAGTAGTTTTCTTTAGGAGATCTCACCCATCTCCTTGAAAAAAGATATCTGATAAGGGACATAGTGTGGAAGACTATTGGGTATTGGAGATCTTGATTTGATTTGCGAAAGAGTTCGTCATCAAAGAAAGTAGCAACTTCTCCATTAGAGCACAACCGAGCTCTGAAGGTATAATCTACTTCCTTGCATGTTGTAGATTTATTTGAAGCTTTTATGTTGCTGATTCTATCTTCTAGATAGATATTTTTACTGATTTTGATATGTGAGATTGAGGGTTTGCATTCTGGATTGGGTTTTTGGCCTTATGGATACTTGATCCCTGAGTTAAGTGGGTCAAAAGTTTTGAAAATCTATCCACGAGGCCCACCTACTTCCAACAGGTATCTATACGTTATATGTATAGATCCTATAGTATTGTTTGTTAGTACAACATGTGTTTAGGAATTTCTCTTATAGAAATGAATTTAGGGACCAAATTCCTTGTTAGTGGGAGAGAATGTAATATCTCATTAGCCACTATTTGTGGTTTCAATACTACAGTTGTGCTAGAATAAGAGCTTCTTAGTTTTAGTTAGTTCTTTCTTAGGTTTGTTCGAGGAGTTGTAACCGTCTCGAGACTTCTCTAGTTCGCTAAAGAGGGTTATGCAGTAGATCTTGTTGGAGTTTAGAGTTTCTCCCTATGTTCAGTTCCACGTTAGTGTCAGAGATTCAGAGTTTCCTCATATTATCAAGGTTCAGTAGATGATTTGTTCGGGGTTTTCTTCGATTGCAGATTCGTTGGCAAAGTTGATTAGGTAAGTTGTACTTTTGTGTAATTAGACAAGTGTGAGATCAGTCTTGAGGAAGAAATTGACTTCAGATATTACCGACGATTTTGTGATATTTCTAGAGTTAGATTGAGATTCGTATAGTTGTAGGAGATCGATGTTCAGTTTGTGGGACAAAAGAAGCCTATGCACTAGAGTAATTTAAGCTTTGCGAGCAGACAGGTTGATTCGAAGTGAGTGTGAAAGTTATGATATATCTATGATATGTGAATTTCCGGATTTCTTTCCGGAGGAGATACTGGATTTATCGCCAGTAAGAAAGATTGACTTCACTATTGAGCTTGTGTCAAGGACGACACTAATATCCAAGAACGTGTACCGCAAGGCTCCAGCAGAGTTGAGGAAATTAGAAACGCAGTTGCAGACTATGTTAGACAGAAGTTTTGTGAAACCAAGTGTATCACCATGAGATGCACTAATTCTTGTACCGATTCTTTTGTGTAAAAGAAGGAGAGGCAGTAGATCCAGCGTAAGCGTAAGCAATGGTCAGTTGGGAAAGCCGAAGACAGTGTCAAAAAGCAGAAGTTTCTTAGAATGGGCAAGATATTACAGACAGTTTCCAAACGAATTTCGTACAAACGCAGCCCAATTGACAAGGAAAGATGTTTTGTTGGTATGGTCAGAGAAATGTGAGACCTTTGAGCAGCCAAAGTAGAGGTTGTTTGCGAACTTTATTAATTAGAGATACAGTTTTGTTAATGTTGCTGGTATTTTGGGATTCTATCGAGTTTCATGCTGATGCAGAATGGGAAAAGTAACGACCTACGCGTCCAAATAGCTGAAAGAGCACGAAAAGAGATACATTGACCATGACTTAGAGATTGCAGGAGTGGTTTGAGCTTTAGAGATGTGGATGCACTAATTGTATGGTGAGAAATTCGAACTCAGAGCACAGAAATCTATAGTACCTATTTTACAGGGAGGATTTAAACTTGAGACAGCGGAGGCAGATGCATTGAGCAGAGATATCAGCTAGTGGGTGATTGATAGCATGTTATGATGAGAGTAGACATTTTGGGTAGAATCAAGGATAGTAAGAGGAATGACCTAGAGTTGGTCAAGATGATTAGGAAGATTGCAAGAAAACCGGAGTTCAGACTCGTGGAGGGTGTGTTGTTTTGTCAGGGCAGATTGTGTGTCAAATGTACGAGAACCTACGTAGTACTAATGGTGGGATAGCATGAAGACAAAGATAACAGGGTTTGTGTTAAATATTTGTTATGTCAGACAGAGTTATCGAGTTGTGAGCATATTGTGCGTCAGTTTACAAGTAGCTTGAGCACTACCTTGAGTTTCAGCACAGCTTGTCACCTTCAGACTTCAGGGATAGAGTTTAGCAGGAGTAACCAAATCTTTTACCTGTAATAGATTTAGTCATTTGGAGGACCAAATGTTCTAAGGAGGGAAGGATGCAACATCCTGAAATTCCAAGGTTGTAATTAGTCTAGTTAATTGTGCTTTTAGATAATTAAGCTCGTTTATAAGCCAAATAGGTCCGATTAATTTGTAGGATCGCGCGTCCGAAGTTGGGTTGAGATCTTAGCCCGTTTGGGTACAATAGGGGTGTGTGCCGCTATTTCCAGAAAATTCCAAGGGCTTTTTAGTATTTTCCGCTTTTCAAGATTTTGGCATCATCAGGTAGATTACCTAATTTCCCGGACTTTGTCATTTTGTTGTACCCCCATCCGGACCCTCGAAGCCGACCCAAAACTTGACCTGACCCGAACCCACCTAAGCTTAGTTTATTATTTCCCAAAAGTCAAACCCCACCCCACCTAACCTAATCCCATGTGAACCCCACCTCATCATCTCACTCCCATCATACCCAAACCCTTAACCCACGTGCAAATCCCCCACCCATCTCACTTTCCTCATTTTCCTTTTAGGTCACGATGGACCACCCCCCCCCCCCCCCCCTTCACATTCACTACACAACAGCAGCCCCTCTTCCTCTCATCTCTCTCGTTCTCCACTCCCTCTCCTCACTTCAGTCACTGTCGCCAGACTCCAAGCATGCCGCCACCATCACTGCCGACCACCACCGAACCCACCTCTCCGTTTCCCTATCTATTTCCCTCTCTCTCTATTTTCCCAGTTTTCATTTCTTCCTTTCCTTCCCTATTTCTCTCTTTCTTTCTCTGTTTTCTTTCTTTCTTTCTTTCTTCCTCAACTTCCTGCCAACGTGATGTACCCCCTTCCCCACCCATCTCACCCATTTCATCCTCTCATTCTCTGTCATCTCATCTCATCTCTCCCTCACCTCACTTCACTCGCTGCCAACGTGGATTAGCCCCGCCCATCTCACCCATTCCACCATTTCTCTATTTTTTTCTCCATTCTTTATTTCTTTCTTTGTTTCCGTCTTAATTCCTTCTTCCATCCAATTGACCACCAAAGAGTCCCCATCACCACCAATTTAGTGTGCCACCAATCAAGTGGGCCCCACAACCTCTCCACCTCAATTTCAGTTTCTCCCTCTCTTTTACCTTGCTGGAAATGGACTGCAAAGGCTGCCCCACCTCCGATCTTGGCCATCATCATCTCCGCATGAACCCTACAAGCATCTCATCCTCAATTTCAAGCCACCACTCCATTCCCTTCACCATTTGATAAGCTCTTCTTTCCCCTAGGTTTGGTTTATATATTTTGGCTGTAGAAATGTGATTAGATAGCTTAGAGCTTTCCATTCCTTTAGTTTTATTTTGCTAATTATCCCTTAGGTTTAGTTTGTTGGGCAATGGAGCTAGGATTTGTGGGCAAGTGGACATTTATATATATACTTGGATATGTTTGTCTCTCTTTTGATTTGATGATTGATGATGATTTAGATGACCACATGCTTATTGATACCTTAGATGTTTGAAAACATGATAATTATGTTTATATTTAATATGTTTAATGGAATGGATTGGATGGGATCGATTGAACTTATGATTTGGAGCATGGCTATTGTCATTGGAAGGGCTAGGCCCTTCATATTGATTGATTACATGTTCAGGGATTTTGGAAAGGGGTTTCCACCCATTTCACTTTAGTTATAGAACTGAGGTTCTGTAACTGCAATGTATGCGGTCGACCGGCCACACACAGTCAGGCTCCTTGGAGCCTGATGAAAAACACTGTGCATTCCATTTGTTTATAACTTCCAGTCGACCGGATTGGGTTGGGTTGATCGTGTACTGTGTGTGAGATGTCGACCAACCAAGGGCTGGGTCGACTGAGTGAACTGCATGTCTCTTTCGGAAGGGGCCTTTTTACCCTATTTTGGATGGACTTAAGTTGAACTTTGGCTACCCTTTTTGGACTCATTTGACTATGTGTGAGAATGTTTTGAGCCAACATTCTTCACAGTTATTCCGGTTGTATCGGGATTCAACTTATCTCAATCTTGAATGGTATGGGACAACGGGATACCCCCGTTTATATCTATGCACGAAGACAATTTATTCGGGTATCGCAAACCCTAAACCCTTTCATTGACTGAGTAAGGATGTACGATGCTTCGGGATTAACAATTGACTTTGGATTGTTTGTTGCTTCTTATTCCGAATTGTACCGTTTGGTACTCTCTACTTGAAATGTCCATGTTCTTTAGCTTTGTTTGTTTTGATTTGTTTGGGATCAAATGATGAACTTAGATGATGGACTTATGATCTCTTTTGATGTTCCATTTGTTTCGAAGTTTGATTGAAGTGTTAAGGCTAGGCGGCTTTGATTGTAAAAGCTTATTGAGAACTACCTATGATGATGATGTTTTGAAGGAGTTTGAGGTTTGAAGAAGTTTGATTATTTTGGCTTTGATTTGATGATGGAAAGGTAGTTTCTCTTTTAATTGATGAATCTTGCTCATGCAAGAAAGTCTAGGCCCTCACTATTGTATGTTTTGGACTCTTGTGTCAGGCACCACTCAACTGTTAATGTCCAACACAGCTGGGGCACGACCTGTGGGAGGACTTTTGGCCGTCTACAGTTTAGATATTTTTATATTTTAGATAGATGTACACCATTGGATACCCATTTTGAAAAGAAGTTTGAAATTTGGTTTTGAAGGGTATCATTTTGCTTGCTTGCCGAGGTTTTATCCTGTGCCTGTTACTAATGTCTACCACAGCTCTCATGTTGAGCTTGGAGGGCGATGCTGAGCTATCCCGTGGTGATTAACATATGTGGACTACCTAATTGTTAGATGTTTTGTTAGTTTGTCTATGATTCGAATGCTATGCATTTCTTATAATTAGAATGCTATGCATTTCATATGATCTTGTCTATTGTTTACTATGATCCGTTCTACATATATATATTGATGTTTTATATTTATATCTGCCTGTCGACCGCCGTGTCTGATGCTGCACTTGGTGCATAGGTACCAAGTACATTTACCTTTGGCGGTTGTGTCATACGGTTGTCGAGGAGATATTTATACCTCACCGCGGACTTCTATCCTATGGGACATGATTGGGGCCAGGTTGCATTTGATTAACGTTGGAAATTTTTTAATTTACCCTAATCTCATGCATAATGCCCGGTTTAAATTTTGGGGCGTGATAACCCTTATCCTCTTATCTCATGTAAATAGAGTCCGCAAGCATCTATATAAATGACTGAGAAATACATGCAGAGTAATCAAATAGTTTAAGAGACGAAACATATTGTTTGCATAACTTTACTATTTTCACAAAACTCTCTTTAACTACCAACAAGCTAGTGGCCCCCACCAGGGCATGTGATGTTACACCCCCAGCTTAATTAACCCTGATCATTGCTAATTAATTGAGTATTAGCCAAATTAATTATGCTTGACTTCTAATTATGATAAATTAGTATTGATTAATGCATTTGAGTTGAGTTGGGTGAGCTTTGAACCCTAAATAGGTGAGTTGACACCAACTTGACTCGGTTTAATGTAATTAAGGACTTTTTTCGTAATTCTTGATTTTCATAAATTTCATCAATTGCACGTCATTTTACCACTAACACGTGTATTTCGTCGATTCCATCAACTTTCATAATAGACTTGACCTCATTTGACCACGCATTGAGAAAGTGGACTCTCAATTGACTTAATATGGAAATGTTCTTAACTAATGGGCTGATTTACAAAACGTCCATTCTCATCTCATATATAAAGCATTAACCCCTCTTTCCTTTCATTCATTTCATTTCTCTTACTCCTACAACTCTCCATACCCTTTCTCTTCCATTCAACCTCCTCATTCAATCACCCAAGGATTGTTGCATGTGCTTAAAGAATTGAGTGGGAATCATCATCCTCTTCTCTATCTTCTCCATTTTCCTTCATCTGGTGACAAGAAGTATCCTCCAACTCTCTTTATTTCCTCTCAATTTCGAAATCCCGAATAGAGGTGAGTAACAAGACCCTATAACCATGACTCTGAGTATCTTAGAGACAAATGGACCCATCCTCATGCATGCATTGCATCCTCATCAATATTCTATGTTTTTCCATGATTAGGGTTTGTATATTTGGGGTTTTCATCACTTGGACTAAGATTTGTGAAGTAAAAGCTTGGAAGGTTGCTTGGAGGCAAGTATAGACTCTAAATATGTTCTACGTGTTATGCAAATGTGTTGAATTGCATCAATCAAGTTTTCAATGATTTATTACATATATTTCTTGGATTTTATTTGTTGAATTATGGGTTAATGAATGGGAGAGTTTAAGGATTATGAAGGGAGCATGGAGGCTCCATATTCGCAGGTATTATTGGTAGAGAGAAGTTAGAATGAATGGAAGGGGAAGAAAGGAAGAAATCCCGAAACCAAGATTTTTGGACAGTTCGCTCGAGCGAACAAAGGGGTGCGCTCGAGCGACTTGCACTCTGTTTGGGATCCGCTCGAGCGAACCCGAACCTGAAGTTGTTTTCAGGCTTCTTTAAACCCTTTTAATGAGTGAAATTATCACTCCTAGTCCATAATTAACCCTCCTAATCACTCCCAAATGGATAATTAGGATGTACACCTCCTTACCATAGAAACTTAGGTTTCATCTAATTTATGTTTTAGAATTGAAATCCTTAACCTTCTATTTAAGCCCAAAGGAAATCATTAATCTAGTATTAAGTCATGAAGATTAGTTTAGAGATTCAACATAACATCATCGTAAGTGACACTAAGTAAATAATAATATGTTGATTCTTTAAATTAATCTTGTATTGGATAATAGTAGGTTATATGAATAATAAATTAGTATTAATTGCTTATTATCATCAAATAATTCAATTGAATATTGAAAAATGGGAATTTTTATTTGCATCAATTTATTCGATAAATTGTTATATTGATACAATATGTTCATATATTTAATTACCCCTTTCGTTCCTCCAAAATTATTATTCATTTGTTATACATTATTTGATATTGATATGGATAAAGCAATTGAGTTGAGCGAATCCAAATATTGAAAAAGTTATTCGATTTGAATTATGAACGATATTCGATTTGATTAAGTAGGCACTACTTAGCTTCGACCGGACGATACCCGACGGGGTTAAGTCTTGGTTTAGAATTTGAACGTCGCTGCGCAGTTGACAAACTGGAGCACCGTAACTCCAGGACCCATATAGCTAGGAGGATCTTTGGCCGGACCCCTAGTGACATCCCAACACGATTTGCTCTCAATGAGAGGATGAGCTTTATGTAGTTGCCAATTCGTATGGTATTTGTATTCGTATTTTCTTTTTTTTTATTTTAAAAGAAAACATATATATGATTTACTCATGCAAATGGATTGTTTGATTTCTCTTTACTCGTCTCATTATTATTCTCACATTATAATTGTCTTCAAAAACCTCATCGTATTTCCTGTTTACTGTTTATGCTTGTTAATCATTGTATTAAGATACTACTCTTAGTGTCACAGGCACAGATGCAGCTCCCGGTCCAGCAGAGACCACGGAGGGAGAGAAGGTTACCCAAGAGGTACCTTCAGGACTAGAGGAGTGGCCCGGAGTAGGGCCCATGTAGAGACTCCTCAGTACGGAGAGCGTCAAGAATTTTGAGAGCACTTAGTAGAAGTCTGACTAGTGTTTTTGTATGGGTTACACTTAAGTTAATTCATTTCGTTATTTATTTTAGTAATGATGTATAGAACTTTCTTTTGTACAAACATTATATATCAATGTATAAATTCTTTTGTTTTAAACTTGAATGTTGTATTTGAGATTGTACAGGGTTGTGATGATCATTTGATATAAGCTTCCGCTATTTTAACTGTTCATTGATGGCTATCAGTGAGTTCGACTCACGAGTGGAAATGGTTTTCTCCTTCGTGTGCTTGTATTTGACTCGCGACAGGTACAATCACACGGGAGTACGTGTGTTCCACCTCGGGGATTACCCTACGCCAGGGTGATTCGGGACCGGGATGTGACATGTGATAACTCCAGATGCGATTAAAATTTAGTAAAGTCAATTGAAGTACAGTAAACTTTATTTCTTAACGATCACTAAGAAAAAAAGATAGAATTGTTGAGCCAACAATAATAATTTTATCCGGTTTGGCATACGTACCTCCAAAATATATCTATTAAGACCCAAGACAGATTCGCTAGAATACATAAATCACCAAATAAAATATATTACAAATTATGTCTTTTAAAACTTACAACACAAATAATAACACAAGACTACCAGTACTTCTACCTTAAACGAAAATTAAGGACTTGGGTCATGCTTCGACTCAAGGTAATTGGCATTGCGACAAATTGCATGGGCAGGGGATCTATTCATTAGAGAACGTACTTTGTTAGGGATAGATTGCATAACCCTTTGACCGAAGTGTATCATCCCCAGCCTGTATAGAAACCGTCGCAACCAGTGAAAGCTATATGCTCCAAGTACTATGCACATCAACATCAACCATAATGCAATTGAAAGAGGAACCACTAACCAGAAATGTCGTTCTTGTATCACTGTTGATGGCGTTAGAACAGTGAAAGAACAAACGTAGCTGCCCAATATTGAAGCAACAGCAATCCAAGTGATGATTATCAGACCTTGGATGGAAATCTTTCGGGTGAAGGATAATCCGCTTACCAACAGTAAAATTAGGCTGAGTGATGCAAATAGGCCAGTGATGTTGAAGAAGGTAAAATATTTATAACCGTTTATGTATGACATAATCGCTGTACCTGCTTTGTGACCATCCTTATCTTCTTGGAAAACACCACCTGGAGGTTTCATTCCTGCTTGGAATGTTATAGTGGCCATCAGTGTTGCCACCACAAGCAGTGCCTCTTGCATCTTGATTGACCACATTTGTTTCTTCGCACGGTGGACCTTCCGTGCTCTCTTTCTCAGTTTACTAGGAGAGAGTTTCCTTCCTGTCTTAGCTCCAACACTTTTCAGGATTCCCTTAATTTTCCAACGATCGAATCCTGTTGGAATATTTCCTGAGACATCAAAGGCTGTCCAACCATTCACATTTATGGCATTCACGTCCACTCCAATTTTCTCGTTGATCAAATATTTTATAACCTGCACTAAGAATAGGATATTGGCATATTTACTACCAAAACAGGCCCAACATGGGCCATAAAAAAGTGATTAATTTTGAAAAAATAAGCGTTTAAATGAATTATATAACAAATGATAACAACAAAGAAAATAGACACGAGTGTTTTTTTTTTTGGCTCTTGTGAAAGAAATTTGCTAATGTGCTTTGTACTGCTGCCACCTACAAAACAATAGATTTACAACCCATGCATTTGCACACAGATATTCTACTAAGCCTATGGTGCCCTCACTACAACAAACTGCACCTTTCTCGACGCTATTTGCCAACGCAGTGAAAATTTGCATTGGCAAAGCTCTTATTTCCAACGCATATTTGGACTGCGTTGGCAATTAGTGTCGCAAAATGCTAGTTTTACCGACGCAAGTAAGACCGCGTTGGCAAAAGCTATAGAAACCACATTGGCGCCAACAAAAAAACCCCAAAAAGAGAGGGAAAGTTTTGCCAACGCGTTTTGTTTCTAATGGCAACGCAATAATGTGTTGGCAATTATTTTGCCTACTGGTGACGCACAGGTGTGCGTTGGGAAAGGTCTGAGTTTTTATTCGTACAATTGCCATCGTTTGAGTTGCGTCCCCAAAGCCCATTAATGAAAAAGTTACCTTTCCCGACACTATTTTCCGACACAATGAAATGTTGCGTGGGCAAAAGTCATGGAGAATTGCCGCTTTTACCGACCTAAGTAAGACCGCGTTGGCAAAAACCGTGGAAAAGCTTTCCTGACACTATTTGCCGATGCAGTGAAAATTGGCGTTGGCAAAAGTCTTATTTCCGATGCATATTTGGACTGCGTTGGCAAAAGTCACATAGAATTGTTACTTTTACCAACACAAGTAAGACCACGTTGGCAAAAGTTATGGACAACATACAATTATTTTGCTTACTGGCGATGCACAGGTCTGCGTCTGCAAAACCCCATTTAGTAAAATTCTTTTTTGCCAAAATAATATGAGCACTTCATTTTAATCGCTTTTATTTATTCCCAACTCTCTGCCTCTTTAATGGGTTTTTATTTTTTAATTTTTTAATTTTTTATTCGGAGGGCAACTACAATATCTTCTAATGGAGTATGGTGGAAACTTTTTTGGATGGGTCCCACTTGTGACCATATATGGATAATCAAAGTCGTTCAAAATGATAATACACATTTAATTATTGGGTATCCCAATTTTTTGTTTAGAAATGAGTTGGAACCACTATAAGATTGACCAAACAGAAAACCATGGCTAAAAAAATGTTGTTTTATTAACTTTTTTTTTTTTTGTGTGTGTGTGTTCAATCGTATGATGAGATAAGCTCCATTCAAAATGAGATTTGACGATACCTCATATACGTATGGTAGTTATTCATTGAGGCTCGAATTCATATATAAGGTAAGCCTCTATCCAACTTGGAAAAAAAAAAAAAAAACACATGAGGCCTGTATTTTGATTCCATAAGTCAATTTTAATTTACTGTTAGCGGCGTTCGTAGCAATGGCTGCCTGTATAAATCCCACTCTAATGGTGCCAAATTTTGGTGGAAATCAAAATTTTTTAGTTTATAGCGTCTAACTTTTTACAGCGGCCTATGCTTTTGAGGCTAAATATATATTTTTAGCAGCCAGTATTATATTAGGTGAACCAATCCTAATTTTTTGGTGGGCCATAGAATCTCCCGCTAAAAATTTCTATCATTATAAAAGACCCACGCCAAAACCCTTATTCCCTGTATCTTCCATGTATCTAAACCCTTCCGAATTTCTTCTTCTTCCTATTCCATCAAGCCAAATCCTCCTTCGCAATCGTCGTCTTCTTGCAACTGCAGCAAGCGTAATCCTCCTTCAGAATCGTCTTCTTCTTGCAACTGCAGCAAGCGAAACCAATCTTCGGCATCATCGTTCTCTTGCAACTGCAGCAAGACAAACCTTTCTTCGGAATCGCTTCTTCTTGCACCTGTAGCAATCCAAGGTATGATATCTCTCTCTCTCTCTCTCTCTCTCTCTCTCTCTCTCTCTCTCTCTCCATCTCTCTTTATGCCTGTTAGTCCTCCCTCTTCCCCCACCGCCCCTGCCTCCACCCGCCCAGACCCTCTGCCTGCCAGCAACCCTCCAGCCAAGCAGCCCTCTGGTTGATTTCGTGTTTTTTTTTTTATGTAGCATGGTTGGTTTACAGATTGCGTTCATTACTGATTACCGGTAGTCTTATGTATTGTGATGGTTGCTGTGTATGAGGCGACGCTACATTCGCCATATTCCACGTCTGATTAACCTAAGTTGAAGTCTTTTATGTGCTTCGATTACTTAGATCTAGAAATATTCCATTTTTTATTTCTCTTATTCTTTTGTGTATTTGTTTATTAGATTATTCAGTCTTGTGTGGATGATATATTTAAGCATTATGGAAGTGATTATACTTTCCTCATATGGGCACTCTGATGAAAGTGTGGCTTTTCAGCACTTCTCTTCCGAAAATCTAGTATGGAATCCATTCCTGCTAATTTCTATTTTCTGCATTCACAGTACTGATTGATGTTTTGGCTTCTTTTACCTACTGTTGGTTGTTGCCGATTTAGTGCATCCCTTTTCTTTTATATTTCCACATATTCAAAGGAACTTTGGAGAAATCTTTCCCCTTATGATAGACATTGATTTCCTCTGTGTGTTTATCAATCTCCATATTTGGAGATTAAAAGCCAGGTCTTTATGAATGTGCATGGATAGAACTCCACACGAAAACTCAGCAGTAAATGGGGAACTCAATCTCAAAAAAGTTAGTAAAGTAAGCAAACTGGGAAGATTCTTAAATCTTGAAATTTTAAGTAAAGAGAAAATAGAGGCTATATGGAGCGCTGGATGACTGATGAAGGTGCACCAGGAACATGCAGCAGCTATTATCAAGTCAATTGGTGAAATCCCTGATGATAAAAACTTATTTATGGTTCTGCATATTCAAGCACACAATAGAACATGGGGAAACATATAAATAATAGTTGCACTGCTGCACCTATTGTTGAGAGTTATAAATAGCAGCTGCAGCTCTGGAAATAGGCAGGGTTGAGCATCTTGCAGGAACTGGGAAAAAAACCATCTCTTTCCTATGATATGGTTCTGGTTTTTTCTAATTGGTGTTTTTGGGAAAAAAACAAAAAAAGATAAATAAAGAGGTAAGAAAAACATGAAAAATTAAACTATATCCCAAAAATTAAAAAACAAAAGTGGTGTGAGATTTTAAAAAAAAATCTAAAACAAGTAAAAAGTTGTAAACATCTTAAGGCTCAAGTAATTTTAAAACAAGACAAACCCTTTAAGGGCCAGTTGTATCAAAAGGAATAAGAGAAATGGTGGTGGATACTGGAGAGAACAGTCATACAGTTTATTTCCCTTGGATATGAAAGACTACTGGAGCTAAGATACATGGTTTAAGAAATTAAAGTAATTTAGAGCCTTCATGAACGTGTGTTTGCACCTGCTTGCTACATAGCATGAATGCAGCCACAATCAACTGCAATCTACAATTTCAAAAAATGAAGACATACCCAATTCCATATCATATAATATCTAATACTTCACTTTTATGTTCAAACAAAATAATTGTCCAAGCTGCATTCATAAGAAGTCCTTGTCATATCTGCATTCTATATCTGGGCACAGCATAGCTCACACTGCTATTGATATGTACATAAAAATGGGACTAAAACCTAAACTGAATGATGATTGAAAACCCATGAGCATTATCTACTCATGAAACACGCTTCTTCTCAAAACAATTAGAGATCAAATAATTCTTGCAACAAAATTGCTGCAAGTAAATGCAACTGATGAGACTACAAACCTGTTAATAGAACTCCAATGGAAATGATGACCATTATTCCCAGAAGCTTGATGCTTGGACTTTCCAACCTTCCAAAATTTTGAAGGAACTTTAGAAAGTTGTGATGCATGTCATATAAAAGCACCATAGACGACACTAACGCAATATCCAAATGTTATGAGACTAGAATTTTTTTTTGTTTTAGTTGTGAATAACATCACTCTGGGAAAACATGACAGGATGATAACTTGGAATACATTTCAACATTTAACAGAACAAGCCTGTGACATAATTGATTCATAGATGCTTTGTTCCTGTTGTAGGAGTGCCAAGTGTGCAGGAGTTCAGAGTTCTATAGTGAGCAGTGTTGTAGTTCAGCTGTTGTGTTGTCTGTTCTGTTGTGGGCAGAGTTGTAGTTTGGCCTGGGAGTGGCTTTGCATTGTGTTGTTCTGCTGCTTGGTGCAATCAGCTTCTATTCTGGGTATGGTTATGATGGCCGGGAGCCTCATACCGTCCAAGTCGTGGATTTTGGGCCCTAACCATCCATTCTAGGATCCAACAGATTAACCTGGTCTTGTATTGTGTAAATCTCTAACATGTTCACAATGATGCCATGCCTATATCCTAGTTATAAATGCTAACATCTTATCTTTCTGTAATAGGAAGTTATGCCTAGATATAAGTATAACAATATCTATTCATTATTTATGAATAGTACCTGTATTAAGTATGCAACTTCATCACCTTGCTGGGGAATATAAATGCCTCATAAGGATACGCATGGTAGTTCTTGTAGTGAGCAGTGATCCTCATATCTGTGATATGATTGGGCCATGATGGATAGAGGATACACCAAAAATCATCAAAATTGGAAGATCCTAGTTGTCCAGAATTTTCAACTTTTCTGTGGACTGCAATTGTTAACTGCTACTTATAGGCTACCAATTGAATGGTTAAATCTCACAGCTTTTTGGCAGCCAATTCCCCCCCTTGGCCTAGTAGTGGCCAACAGGGACTACCTAACACCTACTTCAGTTACTCCTACTTGGTTCAAGCCTTCTACCTTTTTGGGTTGGTTACAAGAATCACTGGCATCATCCAAATACTAGAATATAAGAAGGTGTTACTTTGGTAGGCAAGGTGCATTAGTTGGACAATCTAATTACTTTAATACAGAGGTTGCAAGACAGTTGCATGATTGATGATGTTCCAAGATAAATGAAAATTAAATCTGATAAGTTTTGGTAAATCTGACTAATTCTTCTATAAAGAGACAAAAGCATGTGTAATCAAAGGGGAAAGACAAATAAAACATGAAACCACTTGCACAAAATATTTTAAAGTGATGAAGTTGCTGGTGGTCTAGTTTGCTTGTGTAGCAACTCCATCTCCATAATTCTAATATTGATATCATTAAACATCGATCCCTCGATATGCACAACTAAAAAAAAGACAAATTCAAACAAGAATACAGCTTGAGAAAATTCAATTACCAATAACCTAATATTAATCAGTAATACCAAAGACCAAGAAAAGATAATAAAAACAAGAAAAAGGTAGCAAAAATCTTATAAAAAAAAACTAAAATTACCTAACTCCTCTCTGCAATTAACCACAAAATACCTTTCTAGGCTAATACTATTGCATAAGGGCGAAACTTATAGATAAGCAGAAAATCAAGAGGCGGTTTACAAACAAGGCTAGTTTGTTTCATGTAATTGAGTTCCTGGGTATTCTAAGACTGGTAAAAGTGGTTAAATTCCAAGTAAGTGTGAGTTAAGTTGTTGTTCTCCCTATGGCACTTTTGTTATACAAGGGTTTGTATTTCTGATTATTTAATCCAAAGCTTGAATGCAATGGTCCCTTAACACTTCTAACTAGAAAGTGACAATTAATATTTCAAGGAGCCTAAAAATACTATACCAATTCTTTTGTTCAAGTTTTGCAGGTATTACAGGGAAGACTCCACTAAACACACTAAAAACTCCAAAATCTCTTGAAAAATCCATCTTTGTTAAGAAATTATATGCACCACTTAGTTTACCACCTAACTCTGTTTAATGCTAGTGATGTCCTGAAGGTATGTGTAAAGCTCCTAGCAGGGAGAGCGGTGAAGCACCATATAGAGATTGATTAAAAAGAAGATTTAAACCACACCTAGCTAATAGATTTAGAAACAAGTTGTGATTGTGTCATGTTCTGCTTGTTGTCATTACGAATCCCATGTTCATATCCAATGCATAAAAGACAAACAACCCACAATTCAAAATAACTAGTTGACCCACAACATAAATGCCTTAAATTGGAAACAAATGGGCCCATCTGTATCTTTTCTATTTAAAAAGATGATCATAATAAATACATATTTTCTCAGAGCCAAGCATCATAAAATAGCATATGGCAAGGAGTTTTCTTTTTTCTCTCTGTGTGTGTTTTCACATAAAAACAATAGGTCTTTAGTCTCATCATGTGTCACATTTGCAGGAGCTAGATGTAAGCCTAGACCAGATCTGAACTCAACCAAGTTGAGCCCAGATCTGTATCTAGATGCAGGCCTAGTGAAGCTAAGCCTGAAACCAGATCAATACTAAATGAACTCAAGCCTAACCTGGCTGGCTCAAGCCAATTGAAGTGGGAGCCATGAACTATGTTGGGCCCAATAAAAATCTTAAGTTGCACCTTGTAAGCTAGGAACGGATATCTCTCTCTATCTCTGTGTCTGTCTCCCTCTCTCTCCCCACCTGATCAGCAATAAAAACATAGTTCTATTAATATGAAAAGTAGTATATACCATGGCAACACTGCTATAGAAACATAACTATACTATATCCTATTACAACATAACAAATTACCCTTCCAAGTTTTGTTCTTCTGCAGCTGTTCCATCTTTTTGTGGTGGCAGTGCAGCGCTGTTTCTTTAGTGGGTTGTTTGGAAGTCTTCCTTGTTGAGGTTTTGCTGGGTTCTGCTATTCCAGGTCATGTTGTTTTGAAGGCCTGTGAAAGGTGATTCCAGGGTGCTGGTCAGAAAATCATCCTTCTTTATTCATCAGGTCCATGATTGTTTAAGTATTTGGGTGATTAAGGAAAAGTCTATTAAACTTCTGCCGGTTCTGTGGAATTGGTCTGCATGAGGCTGACTCAGTCTGATTTAAGTGATTGGGTTGTTGCAGAGGTTGAGGTTCTGGGGTGCTCGGGTAGAGGGTTCTTTTTGCTTTGCAGCTTTTCTTCTGCAGCTTCATCTCTGCCTCCTTCTGAGTTCAGTTGCTGTGCTGATGGAGCAATGCCTTTCAGCTGTGGGGTTTTGGTTGTCTGCCTTGTGGTGGTGCTGTCTTGGAGTGGCTGGGTAGAGTGCAACCCCTTGTGGGGTGTTTGGTCCAGGTGTGGCTGGGTAGTGTGCAGCCTTTTGTGGGGTCTTTTCCCTCCCTTCTCTGCATTCTCTTGTTTGGTTTGTTTTCCTGCTGTTTTTGAAAGGAGAACATAGATTTAGAAAAATGCCCGATATGCGGGGAGTCCAGATACAAGCTAAATGATGGGAAGGGAAAGAAGATACCGCATAAGGTTTTACGGTACTTCCCATTGATACCGAGGTTGCAGAGACTTTACATGTCCAGAAAGACTGCCACACACATGAGATGGCACAGTGATAAACGCAAAGATGATGGGATAGGTAGGCATCCAGCTGATTGTGAGGAATGGAAGGGTCTTGATAAGGAACATCCGGATTTTGCTGTGGAGACCCGTAATATAAGGCTAGGGCTAGCCTCTGATGGGTTCAACCCTTTCGGGGACATGAGCACGTCTTACAGTATGTGGCCTGTCATACTTATACCGTACAACTTGCCACCATGGATGTGCATGAAGGAGCCATTCTTCATGATGTCATTGCTTATTCCTGGACCGCATCAACCTGGTAATGATATTGATGTTTATCTTCGACCCTTGATTGAAGAGTTGAAGGAGTTATGGGAGAATGGTATCGAAACTTACGATGCCTCTAGCAAGGAGAGCTTTCAAATGCGTGCGGCTTTGTTGTGGACCATAAACGACTTCCCTGCATATGGTAACTTGTCTGGGTGGAGTACTAAAGGGTACAAGGCTTGTCCCACTTGTAATGAAGACTCCTTATCCGTCAGGTTGAGAAGGAAGATTGGTTACACGGGCCATAGATCTTTCTTACCTAAGCGGCACACTTGGCGACGTAGCAAGGACTTTAATGGAAAGGTGGAGAATCGAGTGAAGTCATTGGAGTTGCCATCGGTGGAAAAGGTACAAGCACAATTGGAGCGGCTTCCAGATACAAGGTTTGGGAAGCACTCTAACAACAAAAAAAGACCACGTGACCCTGAAGACTTAAACTGGACAAAGAAAAGCATTTTTTATGAGCTACCGTACTTTAAGAAACTAAAGCTTCGACACAACATTGATGTTATGCACGTGGAGAAGAATATATGTGAAAGTCTTCTCTGCACAATGGTGAGCTTAGACAAGAAGAGCAAGGACACAGAGTATGCCCGTCAGGATTTGGCAGATATGAACATTAGACAAGAATTGCATCTACGAAAAAAAAGCAATGGAACACAAGAGAAGCCCCGTGCGTCCTACACATTCGGCCCAAAGGAGAAGGATGGTTTTTATCAATATTTAAAATCGATCAAGTACCCAGATGGCTATGCTGCGAACCTCTCGAGGTGTGTGACCTCAAAGAATGGGAGATTAGCGGGCCTGAAAAGTCATGACTGCCATGTTTTACTGCAGCGTCTCTTTCCGATTGGTATGCGTGGGTACGTGAACAAAGAGATATGCACAACACTATTTGAGCTGGGTAGCTTCTTTGAGGACATTTGCTCAAAGACTATGAAATGGAGTCATGTGGAAGAATTGGAAAATAAGATAGTCCTCATACTGTGTAAGTTGGAAAGGATTTTTCCACCGGCATTTTTTGATGTGATGGTCCATTTGGCAGTTCATTTACCGCGTGAGGCTATACTCGCTGGACCAGTGCAATATCGATGGATGTATCCAATCGAGAGGTGATTCCCTTTGTCATTCTTTAAATTGTTGATTAGTATAAGAGGTGATTGTGTTTAAGATGCTGTTAAATTTTTTCATCTTGATGCTGATGTATGTGTTTCTAGGTTTTTGGGAACACTAAAGGGCTATGTTACCAATCGAGCTCGGCCAGAAGGTTCGATTGCGGAGGCATATATTGCTAAAGAGAGTGTTAATTTTATGAAGATGTACCTAAAGGGAGAAGTTCCTGAAGAACGGAATGATGATGGGGGCGAACAAGGCCTAGAGTTGGGTGTCTTCACCCAACGCGTCTGGCCCTTTTCACCTATCAAGAGGGCTCCTAATGTGTCCGATAGGGAACGCAACATGGCCCATTGGTTTGTGTTGTATAACACTCCCGATGTCATACCTTATCTAGAGTAAGTGGTTCAATTTAACTAATTATATGCATTACATGTAAACTTTCTGATATTCCTATATGTCACACTGATTATGTGTCACTAATACCCTGAGTAGGGAGCACAAGAGGCAAGTGAATGAGAGAGGTGTACGCAACATCACCAATTTACAACGGGAAGAGTTTTCTGGATGGTTCAGAGATCATGTACGTATAACAGATGCATTCTAAATGTTATCAACTAAAAACATGAAAATCCAATTTGAACTAATTTTAAGAAACTAATGCAGATAAACCAACTTAGATCTCGAGGGTCTCCAGAAGCAACAGATGCATTGTGGACATTGGCAAATGGTCCTAGTTGTTTGGTGCATCAATACTCGGGTTGTATGGTTAATGGTGTCCGATTCGTCACCATAGACCGCGACAACCGTCACAAGAGCCAGAATAGCGGGGTGGTCGTTGAGGGGGACCATAATGAGGAAAGCATTGACTTTTTCGGTTACTTGACCAACATTTTTGGATTGTCATACATTAATGGTTCTGAAGTTGTTTTGTTCAAATGTGAATGGTATAATACAGGTCATAAATCTAAAATAAATATTGAGGCACATGTCACAAGCCTTTACGTTAGGAATCGTTGGTATGAAGAGGATCCCTTTGTCTTGCCAAATCAAGTAAATCAAGTGTTCTATGTCAATGACACCAAATTAGGCCCAAATTGGAAAGTCGTGGAACGGGTCAAGCATCGGGGTGTTTGGGATGTGCAAGAGCGAGACGAGGAAAACGAGCAAAATGTGGTAAACGAGCCATACCAACAGGAAGAAGCCATTGAAACTGTCTCAGTATCTGTTGCCGAGGATTTTTCCTTTTGTTACACTAGGGATGACATTGAACTAGA
This sequence comes from Umbellularia californica, assembly GCA_028538565.1. Classification (NCBI taxonomy): domain Eukaryota; kingdom Viridiplantae; phylum Streptophyta; class Magnoliopsida; order Laurales; family Lauraceae; genus Umbellularia; species Umbellularia californica. The sequence continues at coordinate 30,002,920 of JAPQWN010000006.1, forward strand.
TATCATCCCTGAGGATGATGAACCTGCGGCCATTGGTGATGAGCCAATTGCTGGCGATGGTGGTGACGAGGACGAAACATTGGCAGAGTACATAAATGAAGAGGAAACCGATCAGTCCGACCCTGATATTGATTCTGATATGGAATTATGATATGTAAATTTCATTTCTTCATGTGTGTGGACAAGGATTACATGCAATGGAATCATTAATTTTACTTTCATTTGTTTGCCACTATTGTGACTTTTTTTAAATTTTTATATGTTTGATCCCTTTATATATTTATGATCCCTTTGTCATTTTTTATCATAGCGGTCCAAAAAATGCCGAAAAAAAGAAAAGCTTATGTTCCTCCTGGCGCATTGTCTCAAAAGAAGAATGCTTATGAGTTAGCTAGAAATAAAAAAATTGTAAGCAACATGGCCCGAATGAGTGAAATTGGCGCACGGCAACTGGTACAGGCAATCCAAAATCCATCTCGGCATCAACTCTCTGTTGAAGACGGGCATGATGACGTCGACAAAGAGTATAGACCATCCGGAAGTAGTGAGGATGAAGAAGAGTTAGAAGATGAGGTTATTATATCTAATATCAAAATTTAAACACTTGTGATATTTATTGCATGTATACTAACTAAATGTGTTTTTTTTTTCGTAATGCTTGATTTTATCCTAACTTGTTGTGTTATTCAGTTCGCACACATGGCCCCAGGGAGACGTAGACAATGCCAATCAGCCGGCACTCAAGCATCGGTCCCAGATCGTATTACCAGTCAGGGTGAGATCGGTGCCACCCAGCCCGATGTATCTAGCCAGCCTACTACAGACAGCAGCGTAGGTAAGAAATATTTGACTATATTATCTTTTTGAACTTATTAGCCTGATTTCATATTTTTATGATTAATAATTCATATTTGTTTGTGTTGGTTGTAGCATCATCCTCTCGACGTGTACGGGGTAGGGTGGTGGGCCATGAGTCAGAGAAGAGGATGAGGATTCTGGGCAGTAGGATGTCTGTTCCGCTAGGTGCACAATCAGGGGCATTTGAGGGTATAAATGCCTCTACATTTGCAATCGAGCTGGGGAGTCATATTCGTAGGCTTGCACCTTTAAACAAAGAAACATGGGGAGCAATTGATGATGGGTGTAAGGAGGCAATCTTTACTGCAGCTGCGGTAATAAAACAATCTTATACTTTCTAATCTATATCCATATGCTTTACAGCTTACTCTTCACACTTGTGGGTTTGAAATGATAGCAAAAGTATGACTTTGGAGACTGGAAGACCGATGCATGTGTGGCAAATGCAGTCGGGAAACTAGCGATGCATATTTATAGGGAGTTTAGGGCGGAGCTACACAAAGCATATAAGAAATTGTTGGAAAATGCCCACGATCCGAAGCAGTACCCACATGATATGCAGAGGGCAGCCCAGTGGGTCTGGTTGATAGAAAACAAATGGGAGACACCAGAGTGGAAGGTAGCTAAATTATATTTCTTGATTTGCATTCGGTACATGGTTTAAATTAGTTTCTACACTATATTATCCACACATCAAGTTAGTTGAATTCACAGTAGAAGCACACATTTTTTAGCTCCCTGAACTTGTATCATTTAGCATCCATGCACAAGTTTTTATGTTCCCTAAAGTTTCTTTTAAATAAGCTAACTACATTGTCTATTACTTGTAATTTTCAGCGCAAGTCACAGAAGAATTCAGAGACCCGGAGCAAAGTGAAGACACTTCATACATCTGGATCTCGATCATTTGCAGCCTAGTTCTCGATCATGCAGGCAGATGAGCAACAGGCTCCTACCTCTCAACCTGATTTATATAAACAGCGACACTATAGCAAAAAAAAGAACAAATGGATCACAGATCATGCTGAGGAGACACATGTGAGTTGTTTCATTAACAATATTGTAGATCCTAGTTTATTTCAGTTGCCTAACATATATTAGTTACATGACATATTTAAATGCTTTGATATTGCAGCGAAAAATGGAGGAGGCACTGTCGCAGCCTGAAAATAATTCTCCAGTGGCTGAGCAACAGGTGATCGAGAATCTGCTAGGGAAGAGGGTCGCGAGGAGGCAAGGGTATCTCTCAAGGGGCCCATCATCATCTTCTACTGGTATCTTGATGTCTTCTGAGATGAGCACCCTACGGCAGCAACTAGCTGATTCGTTGAAAGCACAAGAAGAATTGAGGCGACAGTATGAGGACTCGCAGAAGCAAATGCAAGATCAGGCAGCTATGCAGGTTCACATGCAGAGTCAGATTCAGTTGCTGCTTTCCCGAGTCGGTATGGATGGTTCGGGCTCCTCCGAAAGATAAGGATTTGATGGTTTTATGAATTGGCATGGGTCATCCCTCTAATAAGTTCATTTTGCTCCTTATTGGCCAAATTTCATGGTGTACTTTGGATATTTGATGATGATTAGATTTTAGTTAGGATTTACTTTATTGAGATATTTGACTTTTTTTGATGTGGGATGTTACATTTTATGCGGCATAGACAAATTTTATGATTGGTTTTAGTTTATTGGTGACTCATTATTTTTTATTGTTTCATGATGAATGTTGGATTATTTGTTGTTTATCAATGCTTATGCTTGTACAATGTTGAAAATGTAGATTTCAACAAGAAAATATTGTATAGGAATTTTTTTTATTTTTTAAATTATTTCTTAATTGATAAAAAAATCTATTTCACAACGCACTCTTTGCATCGGCAAAAGTAAATTTCCTGCTCTTGTTGGAGACATTTCTCGACGCGTCAACATGTCGGAATATGTATTACCGGCGCTGTATATGCGTCGTCAAATATGTATTTCGTCGCTAGTATGTGTGTTGGCAAATGTATAACTGACGTTATTATGCATCTAGGTAAATCTATTTCCCAACCCACTCTCTGCGTCGCTAAAAGTAATTTTCATGTGTCGTTGAAGACATTTCCTGACGCTTCAACGCGTCGGGATATGTATTACCGGCATTGTGTATGCGTCGTCAAATATGCATTCCGACGCTAGAATGTGCGTTGGCAAATGTATAACCGATGTTATTATGCGTCGACAGTTAGGTAAACCTATTTCCCAACGCACTCTTTGCGTCGCCAAAAGCAATTTTCCTGTGTCATTGAAGACATTTTCCGACGCTTCAACACGTCGGGATATGTATTACCGGCATTGTGTATGCGTCGTCAAATATGTATTCTGACGCTAATATGTGCGTTGACAAATGTATAACCGGTGTTTTATGCGTGGGCCGTTAGGTAAATCTATTTCCCAACGCACTTTCTGCGTCGCTAAACGTAATTTTCATGCGTCGTTGAAGACATTTCCCGATGCTTCCACACGTCGGGATATGTATTACCGGCATTGCGTATGTGTCGTCAAATATATATTCCGACACTAGTATGTGCGTTGGCAAATGTATAACCGACGTTGTTATGTGTCGGCAGTGAAGTGAGGTTGACCATTAAGTTCGACTTTTTGCCGACGCAGTTGACATTGCCGACGTTTGGGACGACGCACCATTGCGTCGGTGAATGGCCCTTTTTAGCCGACGCTGAACATTATTACGTCGGGTATGGTTTTCTTGGCATTAGGTTGCCGACGTGGTGCCGACACATTGTACTACGTCAGTAAAGCCTGTCTCGACGCAATTCTAATTTTTCAAGACGCAGTGAATGCATTGGCAAAAATGTATTTTGTTGTAGTGCCTCGCATATTCTTGAAGAAGGTGAATTAAAAAAAAAAATGTGATGATCATTAATTCATGGCTGAGCCTTTCCTTTCATGGCACCCAAATGCTCTTTTATGATCGCACACGTTGTTTTATACTTAAAAGACGGAGCTGGCTTTTAAAGACCACTATTTTTTAAACTAAATAAGTTCATGTGTCACCCCCTAATTGGTCCAAACAAGGGATCTAGATTCCTTCTTTCATGGCACCCAAATTTGTCTTTCATGACCTTTCTTTACTTTTTATGTCACCCTATCCTTTCATGGCAGTCTTGGCCTTTTGTGGGAAACACATGCCTCTCGTGGTAACCTCAGCATTTTATGGCACACATTGTGCTTTGTAACACTATGTCCTTCGTGGCAAATTCATGCCTTCCATGGAATAATTGGCTTTCATGGCACATAGCCTTTTATGATAGTTAGCTTTTCCTGGTATTTTGGTTATTTCTTTTGCGTAGATCATATTGTATTGTCCTAGGGATTTTTGTCCAATAATTGCCAAAGGGGGGGATTGTTAGGATTTTAATTGTGTTGGTTAATTCATGGGTTGGACAAAACTTTGTGTCCATTTAGTTGTCTTTTCTATTTATTTTAGAATGAACTGTGGTTGTGTCACCGGAATAGCTGAAGCAAAGAAAGGAGGAAAACTAGAAAAAATCCAGGTAAGCCCTCAAGGCCGGATCGATTGGATATGGGTCAAATTGATCGGATGTGATGAGACTCTCAGTTAACAGGCTGAATTGAAAAAAAAATTGGAGATAGAGGTTTGACCCAATCGATTGGAGGACGGGAATTTTTCAAAATTGGGTTGCGGATTTGTTTCCTTTTGAGAATGGTGTTTCCGACTTTGAGTCCTATTTGAGTTCTAATTCTAAAGCATGAATTTGGGGCTATATAAAAGGTGTTTCTCTTAACCCTAAGTTAAGATGAGTGTTCATATTGAAGATTAAAGACACATCAATCAATTCTCTCATTGTTCTGAGGTGAGAAAACGTTGAGAAAGATTCTTTGATTCTCTAGAGCCATTGGGAGTTGTGCTGAAGATCTACTTTAGAAGGTTTGCCGCTTCTACTCTCTTGTAGAAAATTATTCATCTTGGTTGACAAGGTACTGCATTTCAAGTGTGAGGAACGGTGCACGGCGGGGAAGTCATAGCCACAAGAGAAGTTGTGCAAGAACAAGTACAGTCTTTAGCTCGACGTACTGACTAGGAAAGGGGGCTGTGAGTGTATCTTGTAAGTTTTTAATAGTTCTTGATTTTAGATTGTGATTTTTCTCTCTGGATAGGGTTTCCACGTAAACGATTGTGTATGCCGTCTCACGGTGATTGTTTGGTAAATAGTTTTTCTAGTTCTATTTTATTTGGTTTATTACTTCCGATGTGCTTTGGTTTATTAGACTAGCACCCATCTTGAAATGCACTTTCATCATCTACACAGCTTGGGATTGTGAACATTTCACTAGTTAATGGGGATGTATAATCATTTTAATATGGTCTTTGTTATTTGACCTTTCTTTTCGACCCAACAAAAACATGTTCTTAGATATTATATTTCTTTCTATGCGAGCATATAGCAGAGGTGCGCGAGCAACTTGACAACCAATCTATGTATAGTGAAAGTAGTAGTTGTGTAACATGCGTAGTTCTCTTCCATTATACTTTACAAATTTGACGATGCTTACTCTTTCCATTTGAATGTCAAGCAGTTTATATAGTAGTTATATGTTAGATGACCTTCCGGAGTATGCCTATGATGAGTATTAAGACTTACTTAGCTCAGGTAGAATCGGGTTCTTTTTTTGTACTATGAAATTACACAATGTCGACTGCATTATGAAGAAGTTTGGATTGCAGCAAGCCGTGCCTCCTAACAAGTTATAGGATTGGGAGAACAGGCTACCAATTTAAAATATTAGTGACAGGAAGTGATATGATGACATACCTGAATACATATAAATTGTGCGTGCCTAATAATTACGGACTTGGTTTAGGGGGGTGATGAGGATTATGGAGATGCTGTTTAACTGATCGGGAACGTTGCTGATGGCATGGGACCTGAAAGGGACAAGAAAACAGAGGTCAGAGCCCTGGACTGCTGTCAGCCAAAGGCACTCCGACGCCTGAGTTAGTGCAGTCACTGAACTAGGGTGAAGTGGGGAAGAGGGTTTTGAGCAAAATAGCAGAGTGTATGCAGTATCTTTCGTACCTGTTCATGGCTTACCATGCAAGTATATATAGAGGAGAATGGAAGGTTCCATAGTGGAGGTATGTGAGGATACTTGTCCTATCAGCCCATACCTTGGATCCTTAGTGGGGGTAGGTGAGGATACTTGTCACATCGGGTATCTCCCCAAATCCCTCACATAAATGTGGACGTGATAGGGAAGGTCCCTTACCAGTATTCGGCGGCCACCCTATCTGTCAGGGCGCTTTGTAATGCAGTTGTCCCATCCCATAATGGAGATTAGACGCTCAGTGTTCACCTCGGCGCTTGGCCGAACTGAAGAACTCACCGAGGCCAAGATCGCAAGCTCGGGAACTACTGCTGAGATACGAGATGCCGAACCCAAGGAAGTGTGCTCGGTACTCTCTACCGAGGTAGACCTGGACTCGGTGCCAACTGGCGCTATCGCCGAGCTGACCGAGACCGGACCCAGGGCAAGTCCAATTGGTACTCTTACCGAACTGGGAGTAATTTCTGGGTCACGGAAATACCCCGCGAAATTGCCCCCCAGCCCCCGTCTTCGATAGTTCTGTAGACTTTCGAGGTCGGGGGCGGAGTGATGGGGGATTTCCCCGTGCCGAGCTCGTAGCTTTGGTGGTTGCTGACGTTTGACCTTTATTGCGTTGCTCTGCTGGCCGAAGGCGCCAATATGGCTTCGTCTGCTCGAGGTAATTGATTGCAGAGGCTGCACGGAGGCGGAAGGTATAGCGTTTCGCTACGTGTCATAATTTGGTAGGTTGTACGGCTTAAACCGAAGCGACGCGCGTGGCTCCCGAAGCGACGCTCTGTCAGCGTGACCTAGGGATCCGAACAGACGCCTTCCCTGTTCTATAAAAATAGGGCGTCTTCTTCATCCCCTTACTTTGGCACTCTAGAGACCAGTATTCTGAGAAGAGGAGATTCCTGCTGCAAGAGCTTTCTACGATTAGATTCTGCCTTCTGCATCTTTCCACGCCCTCTGACCTTTGTGAGTCTTTTCCTGCTTTTCTATTTTCTCTACTCCTTTCCGTCTTCGTTAGGGCTTTCGTTAGGGTTTCTGTAGTCATGCCTCGGGCTTCGAAATCAAAGAGAGGAGCTTATAGACATTGGGCAGATACCCCTCAGGCCCTGGAGAAGTTCAGGAGGACGTATAACATACCAGAGGAGGTCCTCGCTAGGATAGATGACCCGGAGGATGGCTTCGATGGCCTGACCTGGCGGAATGGCTAGATGCCGTTCCCACTAGTGTCCATCGTAGAAGGAGGGGTTCGGTTCCCGGTCCACCCACTCCTAAGGGAGTGTCTTCGGATGTGGAGACTTTGCCCTTGCCAGCTGATGCCCAACAGCTTCAAAATAATAATGGGCGCAGCCGAACTCAATAGGATTCTAGGGATTAACCTCGGTGTCCATGACATCGAGGATGTATATGATTTGTGCAAGTCCACGGGGATCGACATCCATTATTACCTCCACGTGAAGCCAAGAACAGAGCCTTTTGCTCCCGACTTAGAGGATTCGAGCAGTATGCCGGGGACGACCGCCTATTTGTCACTGGGGATTGGGAGTTCGAGGCGTCCAATCCCACCTCGGTCAAATTCTACAAGATTCCCCGCCGTCTCGGAAAACCTCCAAGTAAACCCGAGCTCAAATGTCTTGCTTTATAATTATTTATTCTGCCGAGCTCATGTTTCATTTTTGCCGAGCATGTAATAGTGAGAGGAAGAAGGAAGCGCGCAGGGTCGGGTGGAAGAGGAACGTTGAGTGGCTGAAGGCAGTGAAGAAATACCAAGGCCACCACGGTCGCGCGGCCTGGGATCTTCTCGGCTACAAACCTGTCTACAACTCCTTCATTCCTCGAAGGCCTGGGCACCTTCCTCTTGGTGAAGACTTTGAGGAAAAGCCGGACGTAAAGCCCGACCTTGGTCCAGGAGTTGGTGCCTCCACCTCAGCTCCCTTCCACCCGTTCGTTGGGGTGAAGCCAGAGCCCGACCTAAGAGCCGGAGCTTCCACCTCGGCTCCAACGCAGCAGTCTGTCGACCCTCAGCAGGCGGTGGACCCCTTCCCTTCGAGTTCGAAGGAAGAAGAGGAAGAGGAGATGCCGCTGCAGAAACACCACCCCCTGTCCAGTTCGTGGATTTGGAATTCGAGGCATTTGGGGATCCGGTCCCGTTGGCGTCGATGCCCCCAGCCTCTAGCGGAAAGGGGCCTTCCTCTGTGCCGATTGTTCCATCGGGGGGGCCCATGAAGCGCCCAGCAGAGGGCCCTCAGAAGCACCCCGCCGAGGTCGGCAAGAAGGGAGGCCCGGTCGAAAAGAGGTCTCGGCAGGAAGGGCCAGTGGAGAAGGAGCCCGGGAAGGGAGGCGCCTCTGTGGAGAAAGGCGCCACACTGGAGAAGGGAGCCATCCCTCCGAAGAAGGGGGATACCCCATCAGGGAAGGAGGTTGTTCCTCCAGAGAAGTTTGAGAAGCTGGATGAGGCTCCTCAGAAGAAGACTGCCAAGCTTGACCCGACAAAAAGGGTCATCTGTGCTCCTCCTTTCCAGCCGAACTTGAGGCTGCAACCGGGGAGGCCCCTGACGATCAACGACCGACTCTGCGACAACTCTCTTGTCCTCGCCGCGATTACCAGAGCCTGCTGCCTTCCTAGAGACATGGAGAAATTCGAGAAGCTCGAGGATGCAGCTCTGGTGATGCCGGCGATGCAGGCGTCTATAGCTATAAGTTCAGTTCCTTTGTTTCTTATGCCTTCATAGTACTACTTGACAAATTTTCTGACTAGCTTTTCTGATGCAGAATGTTCAAAAGCTCGAGGTGGTGTTGGAGAGGGCCCTGCGTGGCTCCTCTAAGGCCTCTCAGTTAGAGGGCAAGAAGAGGAAGATCGCGGCAACTCTCGAGGCGAGCTCGGAGCTGGTAAGGGAGCTAGAGGAGAAGAATAAGAAGCTTGCCTGGGAGATGGATTCGGCGGGTGCTAAAATCATCAGACTAAGTACCAAGACGAGCGATCTAAAGGGGGCAATCGATGTCAAGGCAAGGAAGGCTGCTGAGCTAGAGGTCGAAGTACGGAAGCATCAGGCCGAGTTGACAGCCTTAGCCAAGTCAAAGATAGAAGCTGAAGCCAACCTGCAGAAAGAGAAGGCCGAGAAGGAGACCATGAGCAAAGAGATGGCCGAACTCAAGGAATCTCTGCAGGCCGAGGTGGACGAAGCTTATCTAGACGGGGTGAGGGTCGCAACAGAGACCTACGAGGATAAGCTCGACGGCGTATGCAAGAGGGCATACGAACTTGGGTGCAGGGCTGCATTGAAAGAGGTGGGGATCTCGGAAGATCACCCCGTGTATCGTGATCCGCCCAAGTTCGTTCGTCGCGCTTCTACTTCAATCCCTCCCCCTGAGGGTCCTCCCAGCTCCGACGCTCCACCTTCTTCCTCGAATGCCCCTCCTGCTTCGACATCTGAAGAACTCAACCCCAAGGCTGGTGAGGGGCAGAAAAAGGACCGACAATGATGATGCTGATGTATCTTTTTTCTTTTCTTTGTATTTGGGGAGAATTTGTATTTTTTCTTTGTACATGTAAACATATTTGAGATCTGTGGAGAATCTTTCTTCAATCTCCGTGTCATTTTTGTGTGATGAATGCCTTTCTTCTTTCCCTGTTCTTTTTATGTGCTTGGCTTTGTAACCAATAGTAAATAACAGGAAATAAGACAAAGCAAGACAAAGTAGTTGAGCTCGGCTCTGCAGCCGAACTTAATGTATTAAGTTCGTAATCCGAGTGCGTTAGGTTCCGTAACCGTAACGAAGCATTGGTCTCGGTAGAACTGGGTGTGCTCGGTCCTATGACCATAGCGGAATTCAGTTTTGTACTCAGAACTTACGCTGGTCCAATGACCGGGCTGAAGTAGCTGATTTTGATGACCGAACTAAGTGACGAGTCCTGTGACCGTGTCAAAATGCAAGCTGGTCCTGTGATCGGGTTGAAGATGGCCAGTCCTACGACTGCGCCGTGTACATGTACCGAGTTCCATAACTTGGCTTTATTTGAGAGTAAAGAGACAGATTTGAAGATTTGAAAGTAAAATGCACATTCTATAAAAAGAATCAATTTTATTGACTTACAAAATCCGAATACATCTCAAAAGTAATATTTTTTGAGGGGCGTGGCATTCCATGGATGTGGTAGCTCTTTAACCTCCATGTCCTCAAGCTTGTATGCAGACTGCCCAGCTACTGAAGTCACTTTGAATGGTCCATACCAGTTCGGTGCAAGCTTTCCTTCGCTGGGATTTTTGTCTGCTGGAAGCGTCTTCTTCAAGACCAGTTCTCCAGGTGAGAACTTTCTTTCTTTGACCTTTAGATTGTAACCCCTGGCCAACTGTTGCTGATAAGAGGCGAGGCGGATGGCTGCTGCCTCCCTTCGCTCTTCAGCTAAGTCGAGCTCTATGGCGAGGTTTATATCGTTTTGGCCTTGATCGAATAGTTCCGACTTGAGGGTCGAGAGACCAACCTCTTGTGGAATTACAGCTTCCATTCCGTAAGCCAGGGAGAAGGGTGTAGCCGAGGTCGAGCGCCTCGGGGTAGTTCTATACGCCCACAGGACACTTGGGAGCTCCTCTACCCATCTTCCTTTGGCCTGATCTAGTCTCTTCTTGAGTCCGTCGAGTATGACCTTGTTAGATATTTCAGCTTGTCCATTGCTCTGGGGTTACGTTGGAATGGAGTAATAGTTCCTGATCCCAAGCTCTTGATAGAAGTTTTTGAAGAAGTTGGAGTCGAACTGGGTACCGTTGTCCGAGATCAAGGCTCGAGGCACTCCAAATCTTGTCACGATGTTCCTCCATACGAAGTTTCTGGTATCATTCTCGGTGATGGAGGACAACGCTTCAGCTTCTATTCACTTGGTAAAATAGTCAGTGGCTACTATCAACCATCTTTATTCCCCGGAGCTCGATGGAGAGGTCCCACCAGGTCCAGTCCCCATTGGGCAAAAGGCCAATGACTAAAAGAGGACTTAGGTCATGTGCTGGTTAATGGAGAGAGTGGGAGAACTTCTGGCACTTCTCACATTTCCTAGCATAGACCTGTGCGTCCTTCTGCATATAGGGCCACCAGTAGCCCTGATTGATAGCTCGGTAAGCCAGTGACCGACCTCCAATGTGACTGCCGCAGATCCCTTCATAGATTTCATAAAGGAAGTCATCGACCTTGCTCGGGTGAATGCACTGGAGGTAAGGCCCATTGTAGGACTGTTTGTAGAGCTTGCCATCTGGAGATAGCTAGAACCGGGCTGCTTTCAGCCTGATTTTGTGGGTTTGATTTTTGTCCTCGGGGAGCCGGTCGTCCCTGAGGTAGGAGATGAAATCGTCCATCCAGCTCGGACCAAGGTCAGCACATAGGATCTGCCGAGGTGGGTGGAGTTCTATACTCGGTCTGTCCAGCGCTTCCACTTCAACAGTCCTTTTCCTTCCTGCCTCGACAGCAGAGGCCAAGTTTACAAGTGCGTCAGCATGAGAGTTGGAACCCCTGCCGATCTGCCTGACTTTAGCTTTTTGGAATTGAGAGAGAAGTTGTTTGAAGTGGGCCAGGTAGGCTGCCATCCTATCGTCACGGGCCTGGTGGTCTCCATTTAGTTGGCTCGTCACCAACTGTGAATCGCTGAAGACCACCAGTTGCTGTGCCCCCAGAATTTTTGCACTTCCCAGCCCTGCGATCAGTGCTTCGTACTCAGCTTTGTTGTTTGATGCTTTGAAGTCGAGAGTCAGGGCTTGCTCGATTGCAAGGCCCTCCGGAGATTGGAGGACTATGCCAGCGCCAGCCCTTTTGGAGGTTGAGGATCCATTGACGAAGACCTTCCAAGATGAATCGAGGAACTGCTTCCAGGACCGCTCCTATTCTGTCTCGGTCTCGGTGGATGCCCTCACCTCCTTGCCCCCTAGTTCGATGTCGAGTTGGCTCAGTGCCGAACTTGGATAGGTGAACTCCACAATGAAGTCTGCCAGCACCTGGGCTTTGATTGCCGTTCTGGGCTGATATTGGATATCGTACTACCCCAGTTCGACAGCCCATTTGGAGACTCTTCCAGAGATATCTGCTTTTCTGAAGAGAGACTTGAGTGGGTGTTCTGTGACAACCACAATGGAGTATGTCTGGAAGTAGTGGGAGAGCTTGCGGGAGGCACTGATGAGCACAAAAGCGAGCTTCTCCAATGGCAGGTATCCCGTGTCAGCACCCAGCAGAATTTTGCTTGCGTAATAGATGGGCTTTTGCTGCCTGTCATCTTCTCTTACGAGTACCGAGCTCACTGCATGGTCCGAAACTGCCAGGTACAGATATAAGATCTCGCCCTATGCCGGGGTGGACAGTAGGGGAGGTGAAGAGAGGTACCCTTTGAGCTCCTGAAGGGCACTTTCGTATTCCGGAGTCCATTGGAACCTCGAACTTTTCTTCAAGAGTTGAAAGAAAGGACGGCATTTATCTGAGGCACTGCTAATAAAGCGGTTAAGTGCTGCTGCCATCACTGTCAGCCTCTGGACTTGCTTTGCCGTGGTCGGACTTTGGAGGGCCTGAATCGCCGAGATCTGCTCGGAATTGGCCTCTATTTCGTTTCTGGTGACCAGGCTGCCCAGGAATTTGCCCGAGCCGACGCCAAATGCATATTTGGAGGCGTTCAGTTTGAGCTTGAACTTTTTGAGGACGGTGAAGGTTTGATGCAGGTCGGTCAAGTGGTCTTGTGACCTTTTAGACTTGACGACCATGTCGTCAATATACACCTAGACCGTCTTACCGAGCTGGGCCTGAAACATTTTTGTTACCAGCCTCTGGTAAGTGGCACCCGCGTTTTTTAACCCAAAGGGCATCACCTTGTAACAGTAAATGCCTCTAGGTGTTATGAACGTGGTCTTCTCTTCATCAGGCCCATGCATCGGAATTTGATGGTAACCTCGGTAAGCATCAAGGAAACTCATCCTATCATGCCCGGCTGTGGCGTCAATCAGCTGATCGATCTTTGGGAGGGGAAAGCTGTCTTTAGGACAGGCTTTGTTGAGGTAGGTGAAGTCTACGTAGACCCTCCAACTTTCATTCTTCTTTTTTACGACCACTGTATTGGCTAACCAGACAGGGTAGTGGACATCCCTGATAGCTTTAGCCTCTAATAGTTTCTTGACTTCCTCAGTCACAGCCTCTGCTTGCTGGATTCCCGTCCTGTGAGTCTTCTGGACTATAGGCTTGTGCTCGGGATCCACATTGAGCTTGTGGCACATGACCTCGGGGTCGATGCTGGGCATTTCGTATGGGGTCCAAGCGAAGACTTCTCTATTCTGTAACAGGAAGTCAAGCAGCTCGGACTTCTCCTCATCTGCGAGTTGACTCCTGAGCAGGAAGTATCTTTCCGGATCGCTGGGGTCGATCCCGACCCCGGTGAGGTCTTCTACGCTCTTTTGCTCGGGACTTCGAGCTCGGCTTCGAGCTCGGCCATGTGGACTTGCTGCGGCTTTGCTTCGCCGGGGACCACGGCCATAAGGCATTCTTTGGCCACCTGTTGGTCACCGCGGACTATGGTCACCTTGAAGCTACCATCGTCGCTCTGCAACGGAAACTTGAGCTTCTGGTGATGGGTGGAGGTCACAGCTTCCATGTTGTGCAGCCAGGTCCTTCACATGATGGCATTGTATGGGGATGGTGCATCTACCACCAGGAAATCTGCTGTCATGGAGGCTCGTCCCACTTCGACCTTGAGGGAAATCTTCCCCTTGGGGTACAGGGACTTGGAGCTGAAACCCACCAGTGGGGTGCGAGCTTCCTGTAGGTCCTCTTCTCTTAGACCCATCTTTTTGAAGCAGTCAAAATAGAGGATTTCCAAGGAGCTCCCGGGGTCCACTAGGATCCTCTTGACATTGAAGTTCTGCAACCTCATAGTCTGGAGCAGGGGGTCATTGTGGGGTAGCTGGACCCCGTCCAAGTCTTGGTCAGAGAATCAAATCTTTGGTCTCTCAATACACGCCTTCTTCGTAGAGGGACCGAGCTCGGCCGTCATCACTTGCTTGCCGTGCTGGGCCCTCCTAGCCTCAGTGCGGGCCTGGTCGCTTCCTCTAGGGGCGGGAGCTAGATGGATGACGTCGATGGTCCCTACCGGCTCATCGCTATCCCGGTCATCGGGCTGGCGCTGTTGAGTACGGTTTACTCTGCTTTTTTCTATGGCGTGGTCTCTCAGGTGCCCGTCCTTCACGAGCCTCTCGAGGTGTGCCTTGAAGGCGTGACAATCCTCTGTCATGTGTCCTCTATCTTTGTGGTAGGCACAGAACTTGCTCTGATCTCGGGAGGCGGCGTCACTTTTCATAGGCTGGGGCCATTTGAAGAAGGGTTGGGTTTGGATTTTGCCGAGGAGCTTGTAAATGGGCTCCTTGAAGATGGTGTTGACGGCCTTGTAAGAGGCGTCACTTGGCTTCGGCTTCGCGCTGCCCCTCGAGGTGGGAGCGAAGCGTCCGGCCGAGCTAGATAGCTCTCTGCTTCGGTCCGCTTCCCTCTTGGCTAGCCTCTTCTCCTTTTTAGAGGATCGGCCTTCCTGCCAGAAGTTATGGCTCTCCCGAGCTCGGACCTCGTCTTCTTCCTGCTCAGTGAACTGATTCACCCGGGCAATCAGTGCTTTCACCAAGACCACGGGGAACCACACCAGGTCCCTCCGAAGCTCGTTGCCTGGCAACAGAGCTTGTTGGAAGGTCTTGATGGCTAATTCGTCACTGGCGTCTTCGACCTGGCTGTAGATGGTCCAGAATCTCTTGGCGAACCGGGTGATGTTTTCGGCCAGCCTCATTCTGATGGCCATCAGGTCGGCGTCTGTCTTCGGGATAACCCGGTGCACTTGGAACTTCTCGACGAAGAAATTTCGGAGGTGTTGCCAGCTCGAAACCGATCCCTCGGAGAGCGCAGAACCACCGAAGTGGGAGGTCACCCAGACTGGAGGAGAAGACCTTGTAGTCCAGGTTGCCGTCACCACTCCATACCGACATCTTCTGGGTGAAGTGGCGAAGATACGCCTCTGGGTCCGAGGTCCAGTTATAAAGATTGAACCTCGGGACGCTGAATTTATCGGGGAGGGGGTAATCCCTGATTTCCCGAGTAAATGGAGACGTGCCGTGGTTGTCGCTATCTCTAGTGGCTAGCCGACCTCGGATGAGGCCAGCAAATTCCATATTCTGATGCACAGCTAGCTTGATTTGCTGATTGATCCAATCACCCATGTCGGGGTCGGCAACCTGGCTTTGTCTCTGTTGCTGCTGGTCAGCACTAGCGTGGGTGCTACTCGAGCCCTCTTCGTGAGCTCGGTCACGCCTTCTGTTTATGATTTGCCTCAAGTCCAGCTGAGCTTTAGGAGCTTTCCGGGCTCGCTGCTGTGTACGAGGCACAAGCAGAGTCTCGGCCGAGGCCTTCTTCCCCTCGAGCTGCTGCTGGAGCTGGAGGATTTGAGCTCTTTGGTCTTCGATGATTTGGTTTTGAGCCTTGATTGCTTCGGCTTGCGCCTCGCCATCCTCCTCCAGGACCATGTCATGGTCGCCCTCATCGTCGAGGTGTACATGGTCCTCCTCCATGTGGTCCTGGTGATGAGACTGGCGAGGATCAGACTGCACTGGAGTCTTGCCCCGTTAGGACTGTCCCTGAGGAGGAACATCCTTACGGGGTAGCTTGGTGAAAACAACTTCCAGACTTGGACGTTCTGCCTGAGAGGTAGTTGGCCTGACCCGCTCCGGTACAGGACCGTGGCGAGGAGATGCTGTTGTATCCCTTGACGACGAGTGTGTCACCGTTACAGGCGATCTTACACTTCTTATACGAGGTTCTCCTCCAACCCCCCTCTGCTGAGGATTAGGCGGTGTTTGCCTGACTGCTCTTCCCTGGTTCGTCACCAGAGGAGGTGGAATGGAGGACAGAAACGTCTCTGGCTGCTTGGCCCTGAACGGTCCAGCAACGCCCTTTCCCTTCCTAGACTTTGGAGGCATGGCTTTCAGGATGAAAAAATGGTTTTTTCAAATCGTTCCCCACAGACGGCGCCAAATTGTGCGTGCCTAATAATTACGGACTTGGCTTAGGGGGGTGATGAGGATTATGGAGGTGCTGCTTAACTGATCGGGAACATTGTTGATGGTCACGTTGCTGATGGCCTGTGACCTGAAAGGGAGAAGAAAACAGAGGTCAGGGCCTCGGGCTACTGTCAGCCAAAGGCACTCCGACGCCTGAGTTAGTGCAGTCACTGAACTAGGGTGAAGTGGGGAAGAGGGTTTGAGCAAAATAGCAGAGTGTATGCAGTATCTTTCGTACCTGTTCATGGCTTACCATGCAAGTATATATAGAGGAGAATGGAAGGTTCCATAGTGGAGGTAGGTGAGGATACTTGTCCTATCAGCCCATACCTTGGATCCTTAGTGGGGTAGGTGAGGATACTTGTCCCATCGGGTATCTCCCCAAATCCCTCACATAAATGTGGACGTGATAGGGAAGGTCCCTTATCAGTATTCAGCGGCCACCCTATCTGTCAAGGCGCTTTGTAATGCAGCTGTCCCATCCCATAATGGAGATTAGACGCTTAGTGTTCACTTCGGCGCTTGGCCGAACTGGAGAAGTCACCGAGGCAAGATCGCAAGCTCGGGAACTACTGCTGAGATACGAGATGCCGAACCCAAGGAAGTGTGCTCGGTACTCTCTACCGAGGTAGACCTGGACTCGGTGCCAACTGGAACTATCGCCGAGCTGACCGAGACCGGGCCCAGGGCAAGTCCAATTAGTACTCTTACCGAACTGGGAGTAATTTCTGGGTCACGGAAATACCCCGTACATTAACTAACATGTTGTGCTTATGTTAATGATGTACGAAGTCTATGTTGGGGAAGGGACACAGTCATTTATACCTGCTTTTGATTATCTCATCACAATAAACAGATACACAATCAAACCATCAAGTCATCACAAATGAGAACACTATAATTTTTGGCTCGGTAAGTTTTCCAACGTCCACAAGAGAAATAAATTCCACTCTTTTAATCTTTTTCTATTTCAGTCTACAGTTACAGATTACGACATATCACTATAACAACTTGCACTTTTAGTGACGTTGTTTAGCGACGCTTTTATAAATTCGTCGGTAAAGAATACTCTTTCCCGACGTTTATAATTTCGTTGGGAAAAGTTAGACTTTTACCGACGTTTTTTTGAAAACGTCGATAAAAGATCAATTTTAGAGGTCCCCACAAAGTTGAAAATGAAAGACTTTTATCGACGAATTAGAAACGTCGATAAAAGATCAATTTTACTATTACTATTAATAGTACAAAATGACAGACGTTTACCGACGAACTATAAACGTCGGTAAAACCCTACTTTTACCGACGTTTTCGGAAAACGTCGGTAAATCCCTTAAATTCCCCCCGCTCTCGTTTTCCCCTCCCGCCAACAACAACCCTATTTTCTCTGTTTTCTCCTCTGTCCATCTCTCCGCTTGCTCTCTCTGCTCTCTCTCTCTCTCTCTCTCTCTCTCTCTCTCTCTCAAAAAACTCCTTCCCTTCCAAAGTTCTCGGCCGTGCAGGACGCCATCGACGCAGTTCCCCTCTCCACACCATCATCCGTGTATCCCCTGGGGTCTACAATGGCCCATCTACATGGCCAAGACCAAGAACTTCATCCCCCTCGCCAGGTGCTGCCCAGAGACCACACTCCTAACCTGGAACAACACCGCCTCCCACATCGACCATCATCATGTTTGTATGTGTGCGTGGGGCCCACATTCAACCATCACAATTGCCTGTCTGCTAGGGTTTGTATTCTCCTGTTCTCGGAGGCTTCATGTTTGGTGATTTGGATTTTTTTTTTATTTTCTCAGACGCCTCGGGTGATTGGGGTTGGAACGTTTGGGTGTGGGTCTGTGATTGTGGAAGGTGAGGATTTCATTGCTGAGAACATCACGTTCGAGAACTCTGCACCTGAGGTAACCCTAGATTCCTTTTTTTTCTTTTCTTTTTTATATTTTTACCCTTTCCTGCTTTGTTATTAAAAATTTTTTATTTTGGAAGCTGGAGAGTAGACATCATTGTCTGTGGGGATCAAAATACTGTATCTGGTAAAGAAAGTTGATTTGGGCATCTTGTACAAGGATCAAAAGTGAAATTGGCCAAAATTTGTCATATTTGGTTTTGCTTTTCGGCGTTTTGGCCATTGGAATAGAACTTTTGGGGCTTGTGCCTTTTTCTTGGACAATTATCTCCATATCTATGCATTAGCTGTTCTGTTTTGCTTGGAGATCTTACCTTGGCCTTGTAAGACAATCATTATGTAATTGCAGAATGATGGATCCAGTGGTTGGTGTGTGACTGAAACATTTATCTTTTTTTTTTAAATCAAAATTTTTACAGAATGTTTTTGACATTTTGTATTCAATTTTTCCTCTTTACATTGACATGCTCCTCTCTAACATTTTCCAGCCATTTTGCATGAACATGCCGGTATGTTGCTCCAGAAGTTATTCTAAATGAAGAATATGATACTAAAGTGGACGTTTTTTCATTTGTATTGATTTTACAAGAGGTGAAGGCTGACACACTTGTCTTAGTGATTTCATGAATGGGGTGTTATACTTTTCATAGTCTACAGCAAAGTAAACAAATACATATAAATCCTGCTAGCTGATATGTAGTCTTATACATGGAACTTGAAGTTGCCTTTTGTTTTAAGATGTTTCTGCTTCAATAGTATTTTGATTAATTAGGTGGGAAGAAAGTCAGTCTGAACCCTAAAAAATATGCCCATCTGGTGTTGCAGAATTGCATTATTGTTATGTCTAATTGATCTCAAAATATCCCAGTAGTTCCTCATTTGAATAAAGCTCTTGACCTTCCTGGTTAAGTATGATGCTTTCAACCATCTATGATTTTGCTTTGTACCTGTTGAATGCTTTTGAAAATTGAACAAATATGACCGATCAGTTTTTTTTAGCAGCTAGTGAGAGTGTAGTTTATTATGTGCATGCCATGGACTTTTAATTTTAACAAAAATGGTTATTGACCTGAAAAATCCCATATGTTGTACTCCAGATGATTGAAGGATGCCCACCGTTCTCTACAAAACCAGAAAATGAAGTTCCAAAAGTATATGCTGCTAAGCAATGGCCACCTTTTAGAGCTCCACAGAAGCTTTACTCGCATGAAATAAAAGAGTAAGCCCCTCATCTGGCATGGATCTTAGTGGCATGATACTTGATTGATAATGACTAATTGTCCCATTTATCTTCTGGAAGCTAGCCATTGTAATTTAGTTATGTTCTGTGAGTAAATATTGATGAGTCTGGCCGAAGTGGCCCAGTCCGTGATGAGCCAAAGCTTAAATTAACGGAGATCCGATTGATCCAATGGAGTCCGAGCCCAAATCCACGATGCCTGGCCACGTCACAGCAGTCCGGGTCGCTTCGGAAACAGTCAGGCCACGTCCCGCTTTTACCAAGTCCTGCAGAGAATATTCCAACTGCCTCGCCAGTCAAGGACACCTCAAAGGCTCCTCGTGAACGACGCTGTAAAGTCGTCCCCATCTGTTAGGGAAAGACTATAAATTAAAGAGCCTCTCGGTACTTGAAGGGCAAGCAATATTCTCTCTTCTACACACTCTCCCAAGTTTGTAATCTCGAAAACATTTGAGAATTAATACATCCGGCGAACTCTGCCTTTGAAGTGGACGTAGGTCACACCGACCGAACCACTATAAATCTCTCTCTCCTCTTTATTACCACATTTATTACCTATTAACTGACGGTGGTGTGCGAAGTCATTTTTCTGCATCATCAGTTTGGCGCCGTCTGTGGGAATCGACTGAAGTTCTCACGTCAGAATCCTGCTCTTTTCAAAATTATGGTGATCACTACAAGATCTGCAAGACGACCAGAGGATAATCCCTCGCGAGAAGGCGAAGGTGATCCTCCGCCGACAAATCCTGCCCCAAATGCTCCCGCTCCCACTCCTCAACATATGTTGGAGACCATGCAGCAGCTGGTGACCCAAAACCAGCAGATACTACAGCTCATGCTCGCAGCAGGACAGGGGGGAGCGCAATTTGGAGGAATACCACAAGGAGCACCGCGCCCGAGGCATCCAAGAGCTCTATGCCGTGGAGCTCCTCCCCCGGGCGCCCATCCCTTGGGCGCCCAAGGAGTTCACCTGGGCGCCCATGGGCCTCATCCCCTAGGCGCCCATCAGGGTGGTGCCCATCAACAAGGACCTCCTCCTCCGGGTGGAGCCCAGTTTGGAGGACTCCCACCTCCGAGGGGAGCAAATCATGGAGGACTTCCACCTCCTCCCTTTGCTTCTAATGGGGAGGATCCTCATTTCCAAGAGGGGGAGAGTGAAAATAAAAGTGTGGAGAATGGGAGTTATTTCCAAGATCCATCTAGGGAAGCCCCCAATCTCTGGGACGAAAAGATCAAGGAAATTCAGAATCAGTTAGGGGATGTCTTCAACGCCATGAAGGCGCAGGCACCAGAAATAGTGGATTACCTAGTCAGGCGAACAGACACACCGTTCAAGCCAGACGTGGTGAACTACCCACTTCCTCGGAGGTTCAAAATGCCATCTATGGAGACCTTTGATGGAACGAAGGATCCATTGGACAACCTCGAAACTTTTAAAACCTTGATGCAGCTGCACAACGTCCCCGACGAAATTATGTGTAGGGCATTCCCAACTACATTGAAGGGTCCCGCACGACAATGGTTTGCCAGTCTCACCCCGGTCTCCATAGGCTCCTTCGCCGAACTAAGCAGATCATTTGTGGCACAGTTTATTGGTGGACGCCGCCAACAAAAGCATGCCACCCATCTGCTCAACGTAAAACAAGGTCAAGACGAGAGCCTGAGGAGCTACCTCACTCGTTTTAACGAGGAGGTCCTTCAGGTCGAGGAGCCCGATGATAAGGTCAGGATGACCGCCTTCCTAGGAGGCCTCCGGTCATCAAGCTTCCTCTGTTCAGTAATGAAGCGACCACAAAAGAGCATGCCAGAACTATTGGCAAAAGCTCAAAAATATATGAACGCTGAGAAAATCAACAGGTCCAGGCGAGGTGAATCATCTCACGGATCGCCAAAAGGTTGACCTGCCTTTGCACTGTTCTCAAACAGGCAGCCTATCTCCAGCTTAACGGCCCTCTCGCGGGTCGCCAAAAGCTTGGCCTCTGCACTGTTCTCAAACAGACAGCCTACCTCCAGCTTAGCGGCCCTCTCGCGGGTCGCCAAAAGTTTGGCCTCTGCACTGTTCTCAAACAGGCAGCCTATCTCCAGCTTAGCGACTCTCTCGCGGGTCGCCAAAAGCTCGATCTCAAAAGGTGTGGCTCTCTTACGAGCAATCCTCAAAATCTGTCTTTGCTCTCGCGCAAACAGCCTCTCTCTCTCTCTCCAGGTAATCATGTTAAATATTTTAATGTTTGGAATAACATTGTTTTCGACATCTCTAGGCAGGATCTTGAAACTCAGGTCATCTGCAACCCGAGGGACTACATTAGATCAGCGTGACCAGCTTCCTCGCCGCCCAAACCAGTTCCCTGGCTGCCCAAATCAACTGCCTGGACAGCACACGAGCTGCTCGCCCACGGTGGACAGCCCCTTAGCACGCCCGGGCTGCCGCTGCCGAGCACACTCCCGCCCGGGCTATCGCTGCTGAACCACGCCCACGCCGAGCGCCGATGCTGTCCCCACGGTTGCCTGGGCGCCCACGCCGAGCGCTGCCGCTGAAGAATGGGCGCCTGCTTCGGGCGCCGCCGTCGCTACCGTCCTCACGCCCGCCTAGGCACCCGCCCCGGGCACCACGGTCTTCCTCACACCCACCTGGGCATCCGCGCAGGTGCCGGCCACTCCCTAGCTTGTCACGCGCACGACGTTCACGATCGGCGCTGCCCGCTGCAAGGCACCCGTACCCGGCGCCGCCGAATGCACGACGCCCACGGCCGACGTCATCTAGCAAGGGCCCCCCAAATAATACCCGCTCATTTATATCCATGCAAAAGAAAGAAATTTTGAGTACTGATAAACCATCATAAAGCCTACTTGACCATGCATATTAAGTTCTCATAAAAAAAGGCCCTCCAATCGAGATGTTACAACTTTGAATTGTTCAACCAATGTGACTTTTGAGGGACATGACATAATGTGCCTTGTGCACAAGGATCTCATGCTGCGTGGAACGACGCCAGCACCCGAGGATGCTGCTGCGCCTGGCGCCCCCTGTGGCACGACGCCCAGGCCGGGCGCCGCCTTCTGCACATCGCTGGCGCCCGGCGCCGCCCGTGACATGACGCCCAAGCTCGGCGCCGTCGCCGCCCGGGCTGCCTCGCCTGGGCCCGCGCCCTCCCGGTCCACCTCGCCAGCGCCCGCGGTGTGTCAGACCGTCGGCACTTTCCTCTTTTTGGAATAAAAAAAAAGAGAGAGACTGACAGAGTGCAGGAAAACGGAAAAAATTATTTGAAGAGAAAAGAGACCTGGATATTCAAAATGTCCCCCTTTCAAAACTTCTTTGGGCGCGGGGCATTGAGGGGCAAATGATGAGTCTGGCCGAAATGGCCGAGTCCGTGATGAGCCAAAGCTTAAATTAACGGAGATCCGATTGATCCAATGGAGTCCGAGCCCAAATCCACGATGCCTGGCCACGTCACAGCAGTCCGGGTCGCTTCGGAAGCAGTCAGGCCACGTCCCGCTTTTACCAAGTCCTGCAGAGAATATTCCAACTGCCTCGCCAGTCGAGGACACCTCAAAGGCTCCTCGTGAACGACGCTGTAAAGTCGTCCCCATCTGTTAGGGGAAGACTATAAATTAAAGAGCCTCTCGGTACTTGAAGGGCAAGCAATATTCTCTCTTCTACACACTCTCCCAAGTTTGTAATCTCGAAAACATTTGAGAATTAATACATCCGGCGAACTCTGCCTTTGAAGTGGACGTAGGTCACACCGACCGAACCACTATAAATCTCTTTCTCCTCTTTATTACCACATTTATTACCTATTAACTGACGGTGGTGTGCGAAGTCATTTTTCTGCATCATCAAATATAACAGAAAAACAGTTTATGAAAATTTGTTTACAACTGAAAAAAAATAAAAAGAAAAAAAAGAACAAAAAGGTTGTGCTGATATGACTAACAAGCACCAGTTTTTTTTTTTTTTTGCTTTCTGTTGATGCTTTCTATCGGAAAATGTGACTTACACAAAATAATCTTGGCCGTCACTTGTTCAGCAGTTCATGTTCCTGGTACCAGTAGTTGTTACCCGTGTCTCCTGACATGGCCCTCCCAATTCCTTCTGAAAATCTGACCTGTACCTTCTCATCTTTTAAATTTCTAACTGCCATTTGCTTTCCTATTTTAGTATGTTTGGTGGTAGTTGAGGCATATGAAAATCATATGTTCTTCGTTTTCTCTTGCATAATCTCCTCGAACGGTTTAAGTTTCTGTGGTCACTGAGATTGAGAAAAATGCTTGGAATCTGGTTGCTGTACTGCTTTGGGACCATGTATAAATGAGAAGTGTGTAGGGTCCTCTGAGCACCCTTCCCTCTGAAGGTCTAGTGTCAGTTCTTCTCCACTTCCATTTCTAAGTGTCCTAAAATATTGATCTGTGTAACTGTGCTTTCTGCAGGATATATCTTATTGCGGTGGGATTTCCTAACAAATTAATTTATCTTTCCTCCATGCCTTTCAATGATTTGTCTGTTTTCCATACATGCTCATGTGTGCCTTTATTTGAAATAGTTATGCACCATTTTTTGGTGTCCATTTTTTGAAGTGCTCCTGGAAAATTGATCTCCATGATGCAACCTTCTGTAGCATATCCATATTACTACAGATGTTTATCCGAAGCATGAATCATTCCCTAGAGGAAAAAATAGAAATTGATTTTAAGGGGGATGTTCACTTGTGCATCTTCCTACACTTGCAATTTGTTAATTGTATGTAATGCATATGAATGCCTCTGGTGCTTGATTGAATTTTCAAATTCTGTGACTTATCCTCAAGTCCTTTGTGTCAGATGCATTCACGTTCTGTTGTTGTGCTTCTCATTCAGTGAAGATTGAAGCTAGAAACAGTTTCGATTTTGTTGATAGTGGGCCATTGTTTGGCAATATTCCGCGATCTTGTTTCTTGTCAATCTAACTTGGGATTATTTCCTTGCCTTAAAAGCATGTCTTAAAAATAGTTTTGTGCCTATACAGGTTGATTGAAGATTGCTAGAATGAGAAACCTTCGAAGAGACCAACATTCAGACAAATAATTGATCGACTGTCTGTCATTTATAACCACCTTGTCCATAAGAGCCGGTGGAAGGTCTCTCTCACACACTCTTGGGCGCACACTAAGCTTTGTTTTGTTTTCTTTGCACACTACAGGTTAGACCTCTTATGTGTTTCCAGAGCCTTGAAGCCATGTTTAAGAAAGATCACTCTGATCCAAGCAGTCGAGATGGATCTTCTTCTCGTTCTATATGAAGAATCCAAAGACATACCCTGGCTTCCTTTATACCTCAGTGATATTATTGATTCCATTGTGTCATATCAGATTGTACAAGTTGATTTTTGTGGTTACTTGGTTCATCAATGTGAAACAGATATATTTTCTTTTCATTTCTATGCCATCATGATGCTGAAGCCTGTTAGGACTTAGGAATGGGAGTAACTGTGTAAAGCATTTGTAGTGGGGAATAGTGCCGGCTAAAAAAACGTTGGTCATTTTATTTTTTTTTTATTTTTCTTTTTTCTTTTACCGACGAAAATAAAAAGTCGGGAAAAGTCATTTTATTTTTTTATTTTTCTTTTTTCTTTTACCGACGAAAATAAAACGTCGGTAAAAGCCAATTTATTATTTTTATTTTTCTTTTTTATTTTACCGACGAAAATAAAACGTCGGTAAAAGCCATTTTATTTTTTTTAGTTTTCTTTTTTATTTTACCGATGAAACAAAACGTCGGTAAAAGTATTTATTAAATTTTTAGAAAAGTAAAATAATTTTGCCGACGATTCTAAAACGTCGGTAAAAGCTAAATAATCGTCGGTAAAAGTCCAATTTTTGCCGACGGAAAAATATTTCGTCGGTGAAAACTTTTGCTGACCTTTGCTTACCGACGTCTGGCCGACGAAAGGAATTTCATCGGTAAATACTTTTACCGACGTTTTACTAACTTTTGGCGATGAAAAATTTCATCACTAAAAGTGCAATTTGTTGTAGTGTATATAAAATCCCTACTTTCTTGGCCCCCAAGAAATTCTCATAAATAACAACTAAAATGCCCCTAACCTCGAACCTCGGTCTTGGCTAACCTAGACGAACAGACCCAAGCTAAATCGAAATACAAGACTTAAACTTAACAATCTCTGCGTTGGCTTGGGTTCTGTTAATCTGCAAGCCACCTTGAAGGTTTTCATATTCCCATACCTCGCTAAAAGGTATGTGTAAGGTCTGCGACCTTACTAGGTCGGTTGGGCCCAATAGTAGGCCCATTGACCCATTTATTTAGCTATTATTATAATTAATTGTATTTTAGATATTTAAGTGAGTTTAGATCATGAGCGAACTTCTTTTAATGTTAGATTAGTATCTGCGAAGTTTCGTGCGATTCCAAGTTCGTTTGTTAATAGCCGGGGGTAGTTTGCAATTTAGGGAAAATTGAGTGTTTTCTGAAATATTCCAAACGCCGTGATTCATGGGTTTGTTGGAAAGGTTTCGTCGCGCTGATCATTTTTGTCTCTTGACTCATCGTGATCCGACAACTGGAAACCCTTCAAGTGGTCCATTCTTTCACCGGACCCACTTAAAGGGCAACTTTGGTCTTTTCTTCCCTATCTTCTTCTTAACGAAATTGACCCTAATCTCTCTCATTATTCTCTGCAACTGAACGAAAGCAGCTG